>CAWUFW010000331.1:3020000-4347500 GCA_963921515.1 Calotriton arnoldi
CTGCAGCCTCACCTTCACAGCTACAAGGAAGCCTTCGAAGAAATGGAAGCCATGTCGCCGACCAGCCCGACCTCCACCGGTGGTGGTGAGATATCCCCCCTGATCCCTGCCTTCCCTATCTCACCACAAACCCCTTACCTGAGCCTGAGTAAGTTCTGCCACTGCGGGAGGAGGAGATCTCATCAGAGAGGGGGAGGGAGAAGCAAGTAGCCAATCCCACATGATGTCATTGCGGGAGGATGGAAAGGGAAGCGCAGACCACCCAAACTAGCCCGATATTGATTGTCCTCTTCAGTACTTCCTGAGATATTCACAATAGCTGTCACTGAGATCTGCACCCATCGCTCACAGACATGCCATGTTGTGTCATTACCACCAGCATTCACAATTTATAATGTAATGAGACAACCAAAATTGTTTGTTTAATTCTAGATCCCTATTGAAACCAATGTTTTGGAAATTGTGTGAGATGCCTCCAAATATTGAGGTTTATCCATATCCACCCAAAGAGGTCGCCAGTGACAGCTAAGATATCTCTATGTGCTTGCATATCAAAGGATGTACTGACGGGATGTCCAAAACATGCACTTACATGTTCTGGACCAGAAAACCCAGCACCATCTGTTTTCCTTACGTGCAAACCCTTCCCCAAATGAGCACATTCTGTTTGATGTTCACTGGCTCTTCCCCCGTGCCACGCACACACTGAAGCTTGCTGCGGCATCTGCTGGCATTACTATGTGGAGGACACATTGATTTAAAGGGCTGTTGATTTCAAGAGCAATCAGAACCAAAAATGTAAAGCATTTTACCTGTGTGGGTGATGTTCAACCTAGGTTTTTCGGGGCAGATTTACAAGCCCCTTGCGACACTTTTACGCCGCCGTTGCGTCACTTTTGTGATGCAGCGGCATCGTAAACAATGCACCACGTTGCAACACATTTACAACGTGACACATCTAGGGAGATGCGTCACGTTGTAAAGCCCTGCATCACATTATACCTGCGTCAGGTATAATGTATGCAGGGTGGGCATTCACACACAGGAAAGCCTCGTAAAAGTGACGCAGTGAAATCCACAAGATTTCACGGAGTCACTTTTACGACGCCACTGCGTAAAAACCTTACGCCTGCTTGAAGCAGGCGTAAGGAGTGATGCAGCACAATAGGAATAGGCATTCCTGAGCATTGCTGGAGTTGCGTCGTGCTTGCGACACGACTCCAGTAATGCGTTACCTTTACACCAACAGATGCGTGACGAATCTGTCAATCCTTGCGCCAGGGTGCGCCGCATTGTAAATACGAGGCATCCATGGTGGCGCAAGGTTTTTTTTGCATGACGCAAATTAACGGACGCATCTCAGCTAATATGCAGAGATGCGTCAGTTCTTGTAACTCTGACCCTTACTGTTTAGCCTAGGGTTTTGCATCCTAACAATACCTGGTTAGATAATTGTAAAGAAAAGTGATGGTTATTAAAAATCATTAAAGTGTAACAGCACATTAGTTGCTCTGCATTACAGAGGATGGTTATGTCCGTCTAACTTTCATCTTGCAAAACAGGAACTGAGAAAAACTCCAAAGCAACATGTATTTTGTGCTGGAGAACTATGTCTTCGAATTGACAGCCCCTGGTTACTTCTTTGATATATCCACATATTTGAAATACAAGCAAATATCTAAGAACTATTTAGCACCGTGTTCCTTAAAGACCAAACTGATTTCTGTGATACAGAATCAGTCTGGCCTTTAAGGAACAACCAGGAAGGCCAGAGATGGGACTTCCTGTATGAGATGTCAGAGCAGGAATGCTGAGGGCGGGACTTCCTGTACAACATAGGGGGCACAGAAATGTTGAAGCCAGATTTTTTAGTATAGAGAATTAAAATAGAAATGTAAAGTCTGGATTTCCTGTATATGACAGCAGCACAACAAAGATTCATCCGTTTTAGGAGTTCAAAAATTGGTGTTATGGTACAGTCCTCAAAATCCAAACAAACATCTCCTGATCCTGAAAAAAATGTATTTTAAGGACGAACCCTCACCCACCAAATGGCGGCACACTTGATCGCAGGGTCAGTCCTTATGGCCCATCACCAACTTTTCAGGGTGTGGGCTCCAACTCCCACTCGGGCACTGTGCATGACGCCAGGCAGGACTGCTTTGAATTAGACTGCCCTAGCTGGTCTTGGCTGGGCAACGCTGTCAAGAGGCTATTGATGGGTGCACCAGGGGCAGATGTGGCGACTCACCATTATAGTGCAATCTGTGCTCGTGTGTTCACCAGTTTGCGAAGGGACTAATTCTGGTGTCTGAAATTGAGACTCAGTCAGTCATTGTTTTCCTGTCTCCTTCCACTGCCTTTCCTCTGATGAGAGGAGTAAATAATTCTGATATTTTGATAGCTCTACATTTTAAAGAGTTATTTCATTTGAGACTTCTGAACCGACGGATAGGGGCGGTGTGAGTTGGGCTGATGTGTGGCACACACTGAGCAGCGAGGGAGCTGATGGTCTCTGCCAAGAGAGGTGTCAAGAAAACTTAGTTTATTGCCAACAAGGAGCTCGGGCAGCAACCCAGCTCTGGAAGGAGGGCTCCGAGTGTCCAGTGTTTACTTAGACCGTGATGCACTCTGGGAATGACAAACATTTCCAATGACTTCACAGCTGTGATGACCACACCCTGTGTGGGTCACTCTAGGGTACTCGAGATGGGTTACAGAGAAAAGAGAAGGGAGTTGCTGCCATGCCAGTGCCTATAAAATGACATAGGGTTGGGACAGAATCAGTCATGGCAGCCCTGCACCATTCCTCTGTGCCAAGCTGGCAAGCTTTTTTACTGTCACTAGTCACTGAACTCTCTGTCCCAGCATCGAGCAGGAACAGGGGTGTGAACCTCGACCCTGAGTAGGGCTTGGTCGCGTTTTCACTGATCGCTCCATTCACAAACACTTGAAGTGCCATTAAATGTCCATTTGTCTGGTTTGGAAGTGATGTGTGGCAGGTTCCCTTTTCTGTTGCCCTTTTAACGAACGCCACCAGTGCCTTCCAAGGCCTGATACTCTTGACAAATCAGGGCACCCAAAGGCTGAAAAAACAATAGCAATGTTTGATATTATATTCAACTGAAGTCTGGTGAAAACTCCTTATTGGTAAACACTCTTGTCCCCAGGAGAGGCGCTTCACCAGTAGTCGCTTAGACTGAGCAAACCATGGCTGTGCTGCCTCATCCTTCTATGATCTGGCTTTGCACGTGTGTGTGAAACGTGCATGACAGTGAAACTGACCAGCAAGGGCAGATGTCCTACTTGTGATGCACAGCATCAGGACCAGAAACGTTCCCACTCACTTGTTGGTTTTACTCCAGTGCAGTCTGCCAGTTTTTCAGATTGTTAGCTGTAGTCTCAATGAATGGGGGTGGGGGGTGTTCCTGGGAGAATATATACATCATATTTCAGATAGGTATGAAAGAAGGTTTTTTTCGCATAGGACAAAATGTTTTTTTTCAAATGTGCTTTGACACAGTGCAGTGTGTGTCATATGCCTAATAATGTTATACCAGCATGTAGTGAAATGTGTAAGCCGCATAGCATTGGTACAAAAACTTACAGAAATGTTTGTTTTTGCTACTCAAATGTTCAATCTGCACATAACCTCTCAGGTGTGCATTATACAAACATTTGTCAAATTTATATAAATTAGGCTATATTTCAACTTGTGGATACTGCTTTTCTAGGTATTTCCTATAAAAATCATGTCACCTACATTGTTTAAAGAAAAATCAACCTTCATATGCATTTTCTGTGAATTTTCACAGACCAAGAAAGCCAAAGTTTGCATAAGATTTTCACATAAAATTTGTAGAAAAACCTATACAACTTCCTTCCATAAATGAGAAGCGAATCACTTCTACAGAATCATAATGAAAAAAGTAGCCCGACACTCTTCAATACAGCAAATTTACTGGTTTTCACGAACATTTCTAGATAATCACTCAGCATGCCCCTCAAATGTATATTAAAAGCAGAACCTTACAAATGTCCTTGGAAAGACTCCTGCAGCGTTTTATTCGAGCCCAATTGTTGCTTGTTCAGCCAGAAAGTCTGAAATCAAACAGGTCTGTTGTGTTCATGGATTGGATTTGAAAAAAAGTAGAGGTCTGATCTGAAGTTGGGGTGCACTGGGATGTATCACATTCTAATGAAGCAGTTTATATTTTCAGCTCGAGTAAGAAAATCTGAGACAGCTTTGAGGGTCAATGTATCTGCTTCTTAGGTTCTTGTGTCGGCTTCAGGTCAGGGTTGAATTCCAACGCATCCGCTTTGCTTTTCATACTTGCCGAGGTCAACAAAATGAGGTCTCTAGAGCTGGGCAGTAGAACCACCTTTTACTCAATGTGCTGAGAGTCTGCTGTACTCTCTGAGAATTTGCTACACAAGGAGCAAATTATCATAAATGAACACACCAACAGACTCTTTATTCTCACAGCAGAGTGCCCTGTAAACTTGTTGAATCAGGTGTTGGTGATAGGAGTCATGAATCCACACCCCCACTTCTCTATGAAAATCAATGTGTTCTTTGGCACCCGCTCTCTGTCCCTGTGAGATGCCTGTAGAGCTGCGCATTGCCTGTAGATCGCTTGCTCATTAAGGTCTGCACATCATGAGTCTTCCTGGCTGCATGGTCAGATTGAGTCTTTTGAAAAAAATAAACCATAGAATTTCACACTTCTTTATTGAACTATATGGTAGAGGTGTACTCGCCACACATCTGCTGACCGGGTGCTGCCTGTTAAAGGAAGATATGGCTGGGACAGAGTATGGCTGATTTCAGACATGCCTGGCATTTGACAATTCTATCCCTTTGCTGCCAGCCTTTCTCAGTCTCTGACCTGTCTCACCAGGTCTCTCGTTGTCCTGACAGCCAATGTCCCTGTGTCCTAGATTGTGTGGCTGCAGCAGGTGCTGACATTGCAATTTTTCTTCTTTAGAAATGCTTACTGTAGGAAAACCTCGCTGACTTAATGTGAGGTCAAATCTACTTAGACTTTATCTGGATGTAGCGTTGACGCTTCCTCCATGAGAGAATTCACCTCAAGGGAAATTTCCTTGCATCTTGTGACAACGTAGGAGAATACAAACTGAAGCAATACATTGATTCCTTACATCTTCTGATGACGTAGGATGATCCAAACTGAAGCAATAAATTGTTTCCTTACATCTTCTGATGACGTAGGATGATCCAAACTGAAGCAATACATTGATTCCTTACATCTTCTGATGACGTAGGATGATCCAAACTGAAGCAATACATTGACTCCTTACATCTTGTGATGACGTAGGACGTAGGATGATACAAACTGAAGCAATGCATTGTTTCCTTACATCTTGTGATGACGTAGGATGATACAAACTGAAGCAATGCATTGTTTCTTTACATCTTCTGATGACGTAGGATGATACAAACTGAAGCTATCCATTGTTTCCATTCATCTTCTGATGACGTAGGATGATACAAACTGAAGCAATTCCTTCCTATTCCTTCCCAAAATTGGCAAAGGCAGAGAGATAACTTAGCATTTGCATTAGACTTCTTAGTATCGATAAAATGATGTTATTTTGAAGAAAAACGTCTCTCCTCACGCTTGCTGCTTTTTGCTTTCACTTCCTCTTCCCTCCGGCTCACTTTCTAATGTCAATGTAACCCCTTCTGATGGTGGTGGGTTTATTGGGTAGGTTCAGTTGCAGTCACCCAGATGATCAGTCAGTTGTGACTGCTTGATTTCCTCTCAGGATTGCAAGTGCCCTAACCGTGAGGATGAGCCTCTCGGCTGGCACAGTGTGATTCAGTGCAAAGTGGAGAAAATGTCATTGTATTGGATTGTAATTCAATTTTATAGCGCTTAGTGTCCCAGAAGAGGCGTTGAAGTGCTTTACAGTGAGTAGCAAGGTGCTCTGACTTTGCAGAATATTAAAATATATAGCTGTTATAAGAGGTAGGCAGAACCTAACAGTCCATCAGTGTCGGAATTCTAACCTCTTAGGATATCGATACATCATTTATATTGTAAGTATTCGCCCCCAACTTGTCTCCTGAATCAGTGTTTGTAGGATCTCCAGTGATTGGCCAGCTGCCTCTCCCTCACTCAATCCGAAAGCAGCCCTCCCTGTCTAGGTAATGAAGGACCCAGATACAAATGATTTCCCCGTTTTATTTCTGAAAGAAATTAGTATATTTTGGGTTTAGAAGATGGTGTTGTACCATATATTCGGTGACAGACCCACTTGCCTGGTGCATGTATTGCAATAGTAGTGTCCTATTATGGGCGATAGAAGACTCTCGACCTGATTTAGATCTCGGTGGACCGGTTACTCCGTCAAAACGGTGCCGGATATCCCGTCCGTCGAAATATAAATCCCATTATATCCTATGGGATTTATATTTCGGCGGACGTGGTATCCGTCACAGCTGTGATGGAGTACCCCATCCGCAAAGATCTAAATCAGGCCCTCTGTTTGTAGTGCATGTCTTTTGCTTCAAGTGTCTACACTATGTCATTAAAGGATGTACTACATTGTTTGTTACCCAGTGTAGTGAGGACTCTTAACACGAAGGGTAGAAAACACGTTTATTCTTGTCTTTAGGATCCCTGTAAACAACTAGATGTGGGACAGTGGCAGATTGGGGGGGATACGGGTGAAGAGGCATGGCTGATAATGGAGAGGTGATCGGGTGCTGGGTGATAGAGGTACTGCACGTTTGCAATACTGCATTAACTTCGAGAACTGAACCCACACTAGCGAGCAAGCATGCTGCAAGGGACAGGCAAGAGTTGGCAGTTAGGAAACTGGGTTGCAGGAGAGCAGAGAGAGCGTTTAGGCCAGGAGTATCTATGAAATAAGAAAACTAATGTGTCCAAATGGATGGTAAAAATCTCAGAGTAAATATCTTGATGTGAAGGTAGGGATCTCTGGAAGAACATTCCTCTGCCTAGCACTAGTCCATGGCAATGGTTTTTGCTCTCCCGCTCTTTCACCTAAATCTCTCTTGCCTGGTATTAGCTGATCTAACCCTCGTGCCAAGACAGAATTTACTTGTGGAATTTGGTGTAGTTTGCCTTCTCAGAAATACTTTGCACTGAACACCCTGTCCAGCCAATGGCTGCACCCTGAGAGATGCCAGGGCACGAGCCTGCGGTACAAGTCAGCACACTAGAAAAGAAAGAATATGAGTTCCAAGCTGTGCCCTTGCTCCTCCTCTGTTCCTCCATCTTCCTCCTCCTGCAGCTGTGTGTGGGCTTCAGTGGAATCTGTCAGTCAGGAGAAGAAACGCGCAGCGATTCCACAAGGAGCCAAGTAACAAGTGGGTGTTCACTGCACGTGTCCGCGTCTGTTGGATGCCCTTTGCAGTGTCCACCCACTGCCCACTCTCTGGACTTGTCTGCAAGCTGACAGCGTGAATGTGTGGACTGCGAAGATGTGGTAAGATGCTGAGCCAGCGCTGCAAGAGGTTTGGACTTGGGGTCTCCAAATAAAAAGCACAGACTGAAAAATGACTGATGGGCTTGGCTTTTTGGAGAGAAGCAAACAGGCTGGTAGAAAAATGGGGTGACATCCGCTCCCCGCAGTAGCTCTCAATGTCTCTTTAAGGCAGAGATCCTTGGATCACAAAGCCATCACCACAGCTAACAATGAGACCGTGGAAGAGGGCGTGAGGTCTAGCCTCATGACTTGGCAAGACCTGATGGAATACAAGTGTGTGATGTTTAACCTATATACACTAGTCTTCCTTTATGAATGAGGCACTACCCCCAATTTCAGGAAGACAAAGGGAGAGGTGCTGCCTGGCTGGTTACCCGCTCCTGTCCCTCCACTGTTTGATCCAACCTGCTTGAGAGGGACAGGACCAGTTTATCCCTCACAGTTCAGTAGGGTCTTTGAATCGCCATCAGTACTCCTAATCCAAAAATGCTTTCTCCTTGGCCAGTAGACCAGATGATCACAACCGTAACGATTATCAGGACCACACAGGCAAATGATGTGGTCTGTTAAAAAAAGGAGTCACAGCTCAGTTATATCCCAGTAGACCAATCGAGTGGTGAACAACGAATACTGGATGGTTGCTACAATGCACTTCCAAGTAACCTTACACATTGGTCCCAGCAGGAAACCTTGGGCCTGATTTAGAGTTTGGTGGAGAGATTAGATGGATATCCCGTCCGCTGATTACAAGGGCCATAGGATATAATGGACTTGTAATACAATGGGTGAGATATTCGACATGTTTGTGACCCCGTAACCCATCCACTAAACTCTAAATCAAGCCCTTTGTTCCTTCCTCAATGATGTATAGTGACAATAATGAGACATTATGCCACTACATAACACTCCAAAATGAGTTAATACATAACTAATGTATAAAAATAGCAATAACTCTTTGTAAAGAGAATAAGTTTGCTCTATCTGTCATATATTCAATTCCTATAATGTTCATTTTTTGTCCATGTGGTCCAACAGATTAGGTCTGAAACATTCGGAAAAATGTCAATTAAACTTTAGTAGATTCCACAAAGTCATGTTTGAAGTGGATCTGAAACTCGGGTGTCGATGTGCGCTATAAAGATAGCAGTTGATTCTCTTTTAAAAAGATTGGGCTGGAAACTAAATGTGCTACAAAATATTAAAGAGAGAAGACTATTTTAGGACCCACTGTCCTAACAGTGATATTTTTACAGAGCCATCTTCCTAACTGGCTCTAAAATGGATGGGAATCACAGTTTGCACTTTGCCCTAATTGAGCTCTCTTGCAGTAGTTTGATGACAAGGCCTTGCAAAAGTCAATCTTATCTTTGTTCATCTTTGGCATTTACTTCCTTCCTTATCTTCTCTCATTTGCCTGCTGTTTCCAATCCTGTCAGACACTTTCCTCCCTATGTCCTTCCTCTCACTGCTCTATACAGTATTTTGCATCTTTTGTTGTGTGCCGCTCAAAATCCTCAGAGTTCTCTTAGCTCTTGAGAGAATTCTTTTTGTACCAAAACCTTTCTATGGCCATTTTGATCTGTTCTATTTTTAAGTTAATGTCCATAGGTTTCATAGGGAGAGGCTTGTTTTGGAATCTAAAACTCTTTTTCTTCCCTTACTAGTAGTGCGCTCTCCCCGGGCCTGGCTAAAACGCCTCTGTCAGCGCTGGGTCTCAAGCCCCATAACCCAGCAGATATTCTTCTTCAGCAAACAGGAGGTGAGTAGTCAGTTGTGGGGCTGGCTTCTGGGCACTATGGAAGTTCAACACCAAATGAATGTCAATGTCACTTCTTGAAGAATACAGAAGTTTTTGACAGCGTCTTCTGTCATTCAGTTTTCTAGTGGACCTTTGACTTTCTCGTCTCCAGTGCCAATTTCTTTATAATTGTCATCTTTCTTCCTGTCAGTGTCACAAATTCTTCACTTTGCCTTCTGAAGACTTGTCTTGTACAATTTCTTTGCACCTGTCTTCTCTCTTTTTTCAGTTTGAAATATTTCCATATTAATGTCCATGTTTATTCTTCGGTGTTACAACTTCATGTCAACTTTTTTCTATCATCCTTCAGTTTCAAATTTTCACCTGCAACTTTCCCACTCAGTTCTTCAGTGTTACATCTTCACCTTACCTTTCTTCTGTCTAGCCTTCACTTTGAAATATTTTCTTGTAACTTTCCCTGTCCTTCAATTTTACAAATTCTTCTACAACCTTCTTCTGCCTGTCCTTCAGTTTCACAAACCCTTCCAATTTTCTTCTGAAGACTCGCATTTCTGTGCTGTTTGTCTTCAGACACTATGACTCTACTGTCCCAATGGGGTTATTATCTATGTACTATGTTATTGTATACATTTATGTACATTGGTGTACATATATAGATACTAAAGGTGTAGGTTGTGGGTTGGTGAAAGGTCAAAGTTTTTCAGTAACAGCCAGGCTTGAACTGTAATGTGACTTTCTTGTGCAAAGAAGAATTTGAAATTACTTTACTGTACTAAGTAATACATCCAAAAAAGTCAAATCCATGTATACTATCATACTACAAAGAATTAGTACGTAAAAGTATCTTGTTACGTGGTTGCATGGAGTATAAAATGGATACAAATTGTCAAAGATTGTAGAAGGAAGTGGCTAAGAGTTGTCCATAAGGTGTTGAAGGAACTGGTTAAGAGTTATCATAGGATCTTGAAGGAACTAGTTAAAAGCTGTCATGGAGTTTAAAACTTGGCATGGAGTATAGAAAAACTATTTATATGTTGTCATAGGATTCTGAAGTGACGGAATAAAGTTATCATGAGGACCCGACAGTAATGGTTAAATGTTGTTGTTGCCTGGTTTCTATAGCATAAATTGTACTGATTGAAGTTGCCATAGTCTGTAAATTGAACTGGTATAAGGATGTGATATACCGTAAAAGTAACTGCATGAAGATGTTAGAGGATGTAGAACATACTGACTAAAATATGTCTTAGCGTTCAGGAGAAACTGATTCATTGTTGATTTTGCTTATAAAAGTTACTGAAGTTGCCACAAAGTATATAAGGAACTGGTTAAAGGTTGTGGTAAATGTAATAAAGTGTCATGGAGTTGTCATAGGCACGAGAGTTCCTGGTTGAAAAGTGTCATACTGTTTATACAGAAAGTCATTGAATCGCATTGCCATAGGGAGTAAAAGCAGTGTTGTAATATATACATTACTACATTGTCTGACTCCTTGCGTGGTTTAAAGCTCTTTTTGTCTGAGTATGGTGCATTTCACAACCTGGGGGCTTGTACTGTTGTCATGTGGTGCAAAGAACTGATTCAAAAGAATCATAAGGCAGCTTAGACACTGGATAAGAGATGACAAAATGTCTGAATAATTAAGTGTGTTATTTTGTGTAAAAGCAACTGTTTAAAGCTTGTAATGCAATATACAAAAGGTGGGATACATTTGCTTTGAGTGCAGATAGAGCAAGTTGCTCTGGAGAGATGAAATACAATGACCTAAATGAGAAGCAGACTGTCACGTTACCTTTTTGTCCTTCAATATTTCATCAGTTTCCAACCATGTGTTGGCTCAGGAGCTGGAAAACACTTCTTGAGTTGTGCTCAAACACACGCCCTGCCCTGGCGCACAGCCATAGATTCTTCAACTGACATGCATCAGTTTTCATATTGATTGAGCTGGCATGAGAACACATTCCAATGCAAAAGTCAAGTGGAATTGGTAGGTTGGGTAACTGTGCAATCTTCTGCAGAGCAGATGTGATATGAGGTTATATAGGATTATATGAGACATCCTCAGCCGCTGGGACTCTACCCTACTTATCAGGTGTAACTGTTAAACGCACTGAAATTGAGTAGTGACCCCCATTTAATTTCCCCCAATTATAACTGCAGTTAGCATGTAGCCAAGTGCAAAAGTTATGGCTAGGCGCATAGCAAAGATGCCAATGATTTTCTTTTAACTCCCACTGGAAGGAGGACTCTTAGTATTTATGTCTATAGATGTTTACATTAGGGAATATTGAGAACATTTTTATCCTGTAGCTTTAAATATGTCTTTACGTTTCTCGTTAAGTGAAACCTCATTTTCGTTTGGTTCCATCCATATCAGTAGATGGACTTATAATGGTCAGATTCCTCTCTTCACTTATCCAACTGAAGCCATATTGGTTTCACTTTATTTCTTTGGGGGTATTTATAAAATATGATCCTAGCCCACGAGGACAGCAGACCCTTGCACACTGCAAAGAGCAAATCTAGCCAACAGTTGGGGTATAGAGACATGCAGGTGTATTTACAATCTGAGCGCAGGAGACGTCGGTCATGAAAGACATCCAGTAATAGGTTTGCCTGTCCTGTTGAAACATTTAGTCCCATAGGTTGTGTTTTAATGAGGGCCTATGCCTCCCTTTTCTAGCACCAGCAAAAGTAGTGGGTTCATTATTGCAGAGCCTCCCCTAACCTTCTTGTTTGAAGGGAAGATTTCAGTGTGCAGGCACCAGAAAGACATTATCTGAATAACATAACATGTGTATTTGTAAAGCGCACTTATCACCCATGGGTCTCAAGGCGCCGAATAACAGATGTTTATTGTTTCCAAACTCAATGGTACTCATTTTATCGACCTCAGATGGATGAAAGGCTGAGTGGACCCGCTGGGATTTCAACCTGTGACCATGAGGTCGAACACAGTCCCCTGCAGTGGACGCATTAGCCCACCGAGGCACCAGACCCGGCTAATAGACAATAACCAGATCTCCTTAGATTCCTTAGTTTAGACCTTTCCCAGATACTGACACTAAGAACATCCCCTTCCTCATTATAGGAATATTTCAAAATGCGAAAACAGATATTGATAACAATGTTGGTGGATTACTGTTGTGCGAAAATACCTTCTTACCCCTCCCCTTTCACTTTCTCTGTTTGGAAACCTGTTTAGGAAAGCTCAGTAGCAACACCCAAACAATCTTTTTGTTATGATGAATTCCTACTGGCAGATTTCTGTCTGATTTCCAATCAGCATTTGAGGTCAAAGAGGGTGTTCCGCTATGTGGTGCCAAAAGGAGGGTCATCTCATTCCATGTTCAGGCATGGTGTTTGGGAGAGGTGAACGTTCCCATGTTGGGTCTTGTCCATTATCGGAATTAATAAAAAAAAATCTCTACTACTAAGAACGGTCGACACCACCCGATACTTTGCGGAGAGCAATCAATCTCTCAAAGGATTTTTCTACAGCTGCTCACCGCCAGATGTACAGAGACATTCCTACCTGTGTGTCAACTCAGGCGTGTATGCTCAATATATTGCATAAGGCTGACCTGTTCATAATCTTATTTTTAAGTCGTCTTAGTAACTTCTAAAAAAACATTGACTATAGTCCCGCACCTCAGGCTGAGATTGATTGTGGAAATTGCAGCTCCTGTTTTATTGCCAATTCTCTTCCACAGAATGTCAACAATACATTTTATTTTGATTTTATTTGGGTTTTTCACATGTGTCACCTTTCAGCCCTTTTGCAGCACTGATGCTATGGCAACCTTGAAAGAGCGAATCATACACACTTACCACCAAGCCCTTCCAGTCTACACATTTACTACTTACCCCTACCACGCACACAATCTACTGTCTCCCCCTTTAAACTTTATTTGTTGGTGATATTGGCCTCCTGTTTGTTGAAATCTTTTGTGAAATAGTGGACTCTGCTGCTTCTGCATGGACTCTGTTGCACTCATCCAGAAGCCTTTCCATGGACAAGTGTGTAGCTCCAGAACTCTGCGTCATAAGTCATGACCGCTAATCCCAGAAGTACTTTGAAAGATGCTCGTCTCGTGTGCTGTGTTTATTCCCTCTCACCATCTGAATCCTGTCCTTGGCTGGTGTTTAGACATTCATGGCCCTGCATACCACAGATTCCAAAGTATGAGAAACTAACTTTGCCTTTTATGAGCAGGAACATAGACACAGCTGAAAAGTTGTGTCAATGATCCTGACGATTCATGATAAACCAAACCACTCCAATGGAGGAAGGGATTGATTAACAATCAGCAAACACTGACCCACCCAACTAAAACCATGACATACCTGCTTTTTGGTGAATTCATGTTACAGAAGTTACTACCCGCTGAGCAAGAATCATTTTCTAAAGGTAAAGGTCAAATTTTGTAACACATGAATGAGATTGAATGAATTAATTGCAGATTTGAAGAAGGAGAAACAGATGACCAGGTGGCTGTCTGACATCATAAAATTGTAGATTTTGTGAGTTCTTCAGGGGTTATACTAGACTAAGTCAGCCTGGCCGCCATATCATGGTGCCGACATGGTGGTCTGCTTCATCGTCTTGACTCTAAAAGGTTAAACATATTCTCCTTCTGGCTTCCACTGTCCACTTCTAGCAATCATTAATTTCCTGTTGAGTAGTTTCCATTACTATAAAAATGGCTGCCCATGCCTGATGCATTCTTTAACCCAACTCCACTGGCCATTTCTTACTGATGTAATGCTCTTGCTGTGGCGTTGACAGTTCAGTGGCATCAGGATAAATACTGATGTGTTAAAAGTGACTGGTGTCTAGTGGACCGGGAAGTTATTAGCATTGCTCTGTTGTGTCTTTTGTGTTAGTCACTGTAGTAAGATACTGTGTCCATCTACAATTCCCTGACATCTGATCCAATTCTTGACACATTTACTATATATGAATGTTTTGCTGCATCACTTTTTATCGATATGTCCTCATAGTATCACCAAATATTACATACTTAAACCTTTCAGTCGTTGTAGTCCACTCTGTCCTTTCCCCACTCGTCAGGACCAGGCATGCGTGGGTCATATTGGTGACATGACCCTAAAGTTTAGGACCAGCCAAGGAAGACCATAGATGGTCATCAGTTGTAACTTCTTCAAAGAGAGCAAGTTGCAGTATTTCTCAGTGGCCTTGAAGTAGGGTTTGTTATTCTGTAGTTTAGAGATCTGTTCTGAAGGCCACTGTCGAGTGGACTCCAGTTACTGCCACTTACACAAGAGCTGCCTTTGACTTCTGGTGACCGTACCTTAGTAGGGCACATTCTGTTGAATTGCTTCATGTTTGTTTACAATTCTTCACATTCTGTTTGAATTATGGAGAGGAGGATTCTCTGTAATACTTTCTGCATCTGTTTTGCTCTACCGTGCCTCTCTTTTATCTCTTGGTTGAATGTCTCTATGTGGTAGTGGACAAAACATCTCACAAGAAATCTTTCTTCATCACTTGAAAATGTAAACGTATTAGCTATTTTTATTACTGTTCTCACAAACATTTTCATCTAAAACGAAAACAACACGTCAAAGCAATACTTCAACGCAGAACATCTTTTTAAAACACCACAACTTGCAATCTGATTGTCAGACTTTGTTGACTATTTTTTAGGCTAATTTTAGAAACCAGTAAGCATTGTGTCTCCTCCCTCAGAGTAACGTTTTGAACAAATAGTTTGAAAAGGGACATTTGTTTTTTTCATGCATGCATTTAATTTATTTGAAGGGTTTTCGTTAAATCTTCTCACTGACTACTGTAGTAACATGAAGATCTCAAAATTATTTTTCTAAAATAAAAATAGCCCTTCACCTGTCCATATTGTGTTTTCCCCATTCTTCTTACCTTAAGGCTATGGCTAAGACAAACTCAGTTCTTTTTCTGTCTTTGGTTCTTTAAGCCTTACATATGAGTTAGACTCACCTGTGGGTATGAACCATGAACACTGTATGTTTAAGGCAATTAGATCTAACTGTCAATCTCTTTTCCCTCATTTCCCTCCTACGCTCTTTGCCATCTCTCTACCCTTTCACGACATGTTTCATTTCCTTTCCTCCTATCTTTTTCTTCCCCTCAGATATAGACAGGGATACAGTAGTGGAACCTGTTGAAGGTAAGTTGTTCTTTTTTTATTTTGATACACTCAGCTTCTCTAGCCCCAGAACATGCGCCAGAGGTTGGTTTCTTCTCTAATGAACAGTTAGACCTTTGCTTCTGGACATCTTTATTTTTTTTGGTTGCCGTACTGAGGTGAGTGTTCGGGATACAAGCTTGAGGTCTAACCATACCCAAATAATTGATCATAAATTAACTGGCAAAGCATTTTAATCTGACGTGCTGTTTGTAAAACATGGCTTAAAATGGACATTAGTGATTTCAGTTACAGATTTCAAGGGTGTGTGCTAAATTTTGACTATTTTCCACCATACATTTTGTTAAGTTTTCCCTCAAACTTGACAAGCTGTGGTAAATTAGCGAAGGTTGCTGAGTTTAAATTGTGAGAACGGAATCTTGCATAATTGAGTTCTGCAGAAAACCGTGCAACCCCACACCCACTTGTAATATGAGAATTCAATATTTGCACGAATTTGCGACCTTTGCAAAGTGCAAAGTTTGAAAACTTTATGAGGAAAATTGTAATTTTAATGTAATTTTAAGTTGTAAAGCGTGAAATTACCCCAAGGTGTCTTAGTGCTAGCTAGCTGAAAAAATCACCTACTACTAGTGACAATGTCAGCATGACATGAACATCTACTGGGTCCAGACTGACACACATGGGTGTGATGGGGTTAACAAGACGACTTTTGCTGCCCACCCTGTTGGAGGTTTTGCATCGTCTTAGTTGTCATTTCGACATTACTTTGACGTATGTTGGTGCTTCTGTGTTTTCCTCTCACCCACTCCAACCCTCTCTAAATTCCGTTCGCTCTGCTAATTCTTCTGCCTTTCCAATGCTTGTTATTGGCAATCCTTCTGCGCCATTTATCTAGCCTTTGAGAAAGGGGGCGTAGTCTTATTTGTGTGCTAAGTGTTCTGTCCATCCTAAACTGGAACACTCCCATAAAAAAAATGTTCCTCTCCTCTACTCTGTCTCTCTTTGCTTCTCTCACCTTCCACCCCGAGAACTCATGTTCGTGTTTTTGGGGCTAGAGAGAAGAGAAGTGTCTTCACGGTTGCTGGCTAGCCTTACCTGGCGGCCACACTGCCTACTTCTTCTCCTCTATGTCTTCTTGGCCTTTTGTCATATTCTGACTGACACGGATAAAAGACATGTTGCCCTAATCACACTAATTTCTTCCTGGATCTCTGAAGGTGATCATGTCTGGAATCAGCAAGTGCAAGCCTCCTAGACCTTCACAAGAGGCTTTGGTGGGGGGTGGCGGGAGGTCTGTCTGTCGCACTTGTGTGCTGAGACTAAGCAGACCCTAAGTGCAGAAGTTCAGCTACATACATATGACATAACATAGTCCAAAAGTGAGAGGAGAGAAAAGCAGCTGGAGGAATTGTGAGAACCAGGACATACTGCCCTTGAAAACATACACCTGCAGATATTGATGGCAAACATCCAAGAATTTCTGTCAATCTGGTTTTTAGAAACATCAGGGATCAAGCTCTCGCTCAAATGCATTTTGTTAGTTTCTCTTTGGAGTAATTTTATAGAATAGACCTAATCTTGAGGTGAAACTCAGCACATGACCTGGACAGAGATTACGATTCCAAGAGTGTCGTGTGCAAGTGGTTACACATCAAAGGGTGGATAGCAAGATTTTATGAGAGAATGAGTACAAAATGATAACTTGGCAAGGATCCGTGAGTATTTAGTGTGACCAGCGGAATTTGACATTAAAGAAGGCGAGGAAAAAGAGAAGTGTTTAAAGATCTTTCCTGAAGGTCAGTAGTAGTGAGGGAACGCTCTGTAGTATGGCAGAAGATCACTTTGAAAACGTAGAATCTGATCATAGTGGAATTTATTTCCATGCGTACTTATTGTGAGCGGCGGTGTTTGAGATTGAGGAAGGCAGAGGAACAAGAGAAGTGTTTTGAGATCTTTCCTGAGAAGTAGTGAGGGGTCTCTCTGTGGTATGGCAGAAGATCATTCCAGGGCTGGCACTCTAGGGTCTGATTGTAGTGGAGTTTGTTTCCATGAGTGTTCGAAATGGGGGTCTCTAGTTGGCAGAGGTAGGTACCTTTGTCTAAATAGGGACCCTTGCTTCTAGTCAGAGTAAGAGGGATACACACTTTAGATAACCCCTGCTCACCTCCTTGGTAGCCTGGCACGAGCAGACAGGCTTATCCCAAAGGCAATGTGTAAAGTATTTGTACCAACACTCACAGTAACACAGTGAAAACACCACAAAAGGACACCTCACCAGTTTAGAAAAATAAAGTATCTTTATCTAAACTAAACAAGACCAAAACGACAAAAATCCAGCATACACAGTTAAAAATATGACTTTCAAAAGGTTTCAAGAACTTGACCATAGAAAACTATGGATGCGTGACTTTTCACCAACGTACCTGTAGATGCGTCAAAGTTTCAAATGCCAAACGGCCGCAGAGTCAGAAAACAAAGAGATGTGTCACTCCTGAGACTTTGGGGAGGCGATGCGTCGAATCCGGTCTGTATGGGGAGTGATGCATCGATTCTTCGTGACGGTTCCGGTTCGCAGGTGATGCGTCAGGAAAGCATGCCGCACAGGTATGATGCGTGGAAATCCGGGATGCGTCGGCAATCGATGCGTCGGTGTCGAGTGGCGCTGCGTCGGTCCTCTTCAGCCGCGATTCCTCGATGCGTCGATTTTAGCAGTTCTTCTCGTTTCTTCTTTCTTCCAGCTTCCAAACAGCAGCGACAACCTCCAGAGGCCCAAAACTGGCACGGGCACCTCTTACTCACAGCAGCAGAGTTCCTGGGAGCTGGGGGTGAAGTCTTTATGTCCCTGAGACTTCAGAACAGGAGGCCAGCTCAATTCAGGGCCTTGGAGATCTCCTTCAAGCAGGGGACACAACACACAACAAAGTCCTTCTCCTTTCCTTGGCAGAAACAGCAACTGCAGGCCAACCCCAGACACACAGAAAGGGCAGTACTTCTCCTCAGTCTCTCCAGCTCTTCTCCTTGTCAAAGGGTCCTCTTGAATTCCAGGAATGATCTAAAAGTCTGGGGTTTTGGGTCTGATACTTATACTCCAAAATGTCTTTGTTCTCTTTGTGCAAGGGGCTCTGAGCTCAGTTCAAACCAGTTCTGGGGGGCACTCTGCAAGTGCACAACAACATCCATTGTCAGTGTGAGCCTTGGCTCCAGACACACCACAGGGGGGCGGAGCCAGCATTGTGAAAGGCAGGCACAGCCCTATTCAGGTACAGGTGTTACTCCTCCCACCACTCCAAATGCAGATCAGGCCTGTTCAGCCTAGTGCTGACTCACCCAGACTCCTGGAGCCACTGCACCTCCCCAGCCCCTGTCGCTCCAAAGCCAGACAGTCAATCCACAAACAGGCGGAGGCACACAGGATGGTTGAACAAGGAAATAGCCACTTTCTAAAAGTGGTATTTTCAAACACACAATTTAAAAACCATCTTTACTAAAATATGTGTTATTAAATCCTGAGTTCTGGAATACCAAACTCCATTTTTCTATCTTATCCCTATGGGAAGATATACTTGTAAAATGTTACAAAGCATTCCCCATGTTGTCCTAAGGGACAAGATAGCCTTTCAATAGTGAAAAACGAAATTGGCAGTATTTCACTATCAGGACATGTTACACACACCAGAACATGTCCTACCTTTCACATACACTGCACCCTGCCCAGGGGGGTACCTTGGGCCTACATTAGGGGTGCCCTGTATGTAAGAAAAGGGAAGGTTAGGGCCTGGCAAGTGAGTGCACTTGCCAAGTCGACATGGCAGTTAAACTGTGCACAGGCACCGCGGTGGCAGGCCTGAGACCTCTTTTCAGGGCTACTTATGTGAGTGGCACAATCAGCGCTGCAAGCCCACTAGTAGCATTTGATTTACCAGCCCTGGCACACTCAGTGCACTTTACTAGGGACCTACTGGTAAAACAAATATGCCAATCAGGGAGAACCAATCACAATAACAATTTACACAGAGAGCATATGCACTTTAGCACTGATCAGCAGTGGTTAAGTGCCCAGAGTCCTATTGCCAACAAACACGGGTCAGGAAAAAATAGGAGGAAGAAGCAAAAAGTTTGGGGATAACCCTGCAAAAAGGGCCATTTCCAACACAACCCCCTTCCAGCCTAAAGCCACGGTAGACCAATCAATACCTCAATGGGCTTCCCTGCTTGGCACGATAGAACCTGGAACCTGGCCCGAACAGCAGGAGTCTATTCCTGTTCTACGCCTTCCTGAACCCAGTTGGATCCCTCTATCTATACTCTTAGGGCCCACTAAGCTAAACCATGGGGGACCCTTCTCCTCACCTGGGGACACCATCAGTGCAGCGCCTAAGCTTACCTTGCCCACAGATGTGTCACAGCAACCAAACAGCACACACAAGACCAACACAGTAGTGTGTCCCAGTCCACCCCGGGGTGTGACTCCTGCCCCCCACCCAGGGGCAACTCTGTCCACCAAGACAGCCAGCCACAATGGCCACTGACAGCTGTCAGTGATGAGAGCCAGGCCTCATGCCTTTCAGGCCTCTCTAAACTCGGTGGCGTCAGAAAGTGGGTGTAGTAGCCCCAGGTGCCTGGCACCTTTTCTCCACTCTCCCTCTTGCCAAGTCAGGTATGGCATCCAGACACTGGCCCACCAGCCCAGGGTCTGTACCCTGCGGCTGGACAAGAGACTGGGGTGGGCTCTCCCACACCCTGTCTTCCTCCCTGGGGCTCTGCACCCTCCCACCTGGAGCGATATCCCCAGAAGACAATTTGGTAGGGGCACTGTTAGCAGTCACCCCTTCCTCCAGGTCAGGGGGGACACCCTGAACCTGGTCCTCCAACCCAGGGTCTGTACCCTTAGGCTGGACCTGTGCCTGGCAACCCAGGACTTCCGGGGGAGTACACCAACACCCCCCAAGGGAAACACACTCCTCATGAGTTGTATGAGAGTATTCCTGGCGCAGGTCCCCAGCCTTCTGTCCACTTGACAGAGCATGAAGACCCACCAGGCCAGAAGTGGTCTCACCAGGGTCAGTCCTGGGGTGCTCTGACCTCAGAGCGGGTAACCCTTGACCCACTGGTCCTCCCACTGGGGACTGTCTCCCCCTCTTACCCCTTTCTCTGGACTCTTCACCCTCCCAACTGGAGCAGTGCTGCCAGACACCAGACCTGGTGGGACGCTAGTTACAGCAGTCTCCCCCAATTCACCTAATACCTTGGGATCGCCCTCAGGAAATGGCCTCCCGGTAAAGACTAGGCTCCCCTCCTGGTGTTCACTCATGGAACCAACCAGACCCTGGAAATGGGCCTCGGACACCTTGGGACACATCCCACCCCCACTCCCTTTACTCAGAGACAGGACATGGGGCTCCTCACCCATTCCACTACACTGGGCCCTATCTGGGTTACTCCAAACCTCCCCTACCTCACCTGGTTGGGGAAAACCTGAGCCACCTCCTTCAGGATTACTCCCAAAAGCCTCATAGGATTCCCTGGACTCTACCAAAGGGTCTGCCTCCAGCGCAAGCTCCCTGGAATCAGAAAACTCACACTCCACCGGGTGTTGGCATAGCTCTGGAAAACAGGGACTTAAAATATGCTCTCCAACAATTGAATCACAGAGCCCCCCACAGTTGTTAGCCAAGCTACCCTTTGCCTCACCATCCAGTGCCTCACACAAGTACCCCACACCACTCTCCTGAGACTGGCAGGACAGTGTCTGACTGTCTCTGTCATTCAACCCACAATTCTGGCGGTCTCCACACATACATACTAGGACTTCTACCATGGGGGAACCCCTATCCCTGCACCTCTGATCTAGAGTCAGTAGAGTGTCCCTCCCACCACTAGGAATATGATCCCCGGTGTCGGTTCCCCAATCCACTTCAGGGACACTGCACACCACTGGAGCTACCTCATAAACCTGAACCCCCTGGGTTATGTTAACCCCCTCCCTCAAGTTAGGCGCCAAATCTCTGGATGTGTGTACTTCTCCCTCAGCACTAGATAACACAATTTTGCTGCCACCATCTGAACTGGACTCCACCTCCAAACCAGCCAAGCTCACTTCCTGAGCTACACACATCTCTTTTTGCTTGGTTGAGACACTCAGGGCCTCAAGCCTCGCAAACTCCTCATCGAGCTCTCATTCTCAGCACATATGCCAAGATCAATTTCTTTTCTTCCAAGGCATAAGCTCTCCTGCTCTCCTCTGCCTTGGCCTGGATTTCCATTTCCATCGGTTTTGTTTTGATCCTCAGGACTTCCAGCTCCTGCTCCCTGACCTTTTGGTTCTCCTCCAGTTCCTCTGGGGAAAAACTGCTAGAGGAATGATTGCTGCCATCACTAGAGGCTGCTCTTCCCACAGGCAGATCCTGTGATCTGAAACCATCCCCTTGTGCATCCTCGTCCACCTCTGCATCCTCTGCCTCCCCAGCCTCTCTGGCCTCCCACCAGGCCCTTAAGGCCTTCTGTAGCTCCTCCTTCCTGGAGCTGCTCTTCCTGGGACATCCAAAGTTCCTGCAGAACTGCTTGAGTTGACCTACTTTGTAACTACTTAACATTTCAATATCAAACTCCAGTTCTGCAACATCACTTGCTGGTTTACCCTTTTGAGACATGGTGCATGGATACTTCAAGGGTCAGATCAAAAATAGAACCAAAAACAAAACACAGTATGTGGTTGCATAGTGATCTGCACTAAACTAGTGATGTACACCAATCACTGTGGGTCAAGTACAAATACAGGTTCAAATCCTCACCGCGGACCACCAATGTTGGAAATGGGGGTCTCTAGTTGGCAGAGGTAGGTACCTTTGTCCAAATAGGGACCCTTGGTTCTAGTCAGTTTAAGGGGGATACACACTTTAGATAACCCCTGCTCACCCCCTTGGTAGCTTGGCACGAGCAGACAGGCTTATCCCAAAGGCAATGTGTAAAGTATTTGTACCAACACTCACAGTAACACAGTGAAAACACCACAAAAGGACACCACACCAGTTTAGAAAAATAAAGTATCTTTATCTAAACTAAACAAGACCAAAACAACAAAAATCCAACATACACAGTTAAAAATATGACTTTCAAAAGGTTTCAAGAACTTGTACCATAGAAAACTATGGATGCATGACTTTTCACCAAAGTACCTGTAGATGCATCAAAGTTCCAAAAGCCAAACCGCCGCAGAGTCGGAAAACAAAGAGATGCGACACTCCTGAGACCTTGGGGAGGCGATGCGACAGTTCTGCGACATGCAGAGGAGAAGTTGCATCGAATCCGGTCTGTATGGGGAGTGATGCGCCGATTCTTCGTTACGGTTCCGGTTCGCAGGTGATGCGTCAGGAAAGCGTGCCGCACAGGTACGATGGGTGGAAATCCGGGATGCGTCGGCAATCGATGCGTCGGCGTTGAGCGGCGCATGGTCAGTCCTCTTCAGCTGCGATCCCTTAATGCGTTGACTTTAGCAGTTCTTCGCATTTCTTCTTTCTTCCAGCTCTCAAACAGCAGCAACAACCTCCAGAGGCCAAAAACTGGCACAGGCACCTCTTGGCAGGCTAGAACTCACAGCAGCAGAGTTCAGGGGAGCTGGTGTGAAGTCTTTGTGTCCCTGAGACTTCAGAACAGGAGGCCAGCTCACTTCAGGCCCTTGGAGATTTCCTTCAAGCAGGGGACACAGCACACAGCAAAGTCCTTCTCCTTTCCTTGGCAGAAACAGCAACTGCAGGCCAGCCCCAGACACACAGCAAGAGCAGTACTTCTCCTCAGTCTCTCCAGCTCTTCTCCTTGTCAAAGGTTCCTCTTGAGTTCCAGGAATGATCTAAAAGTCTGGGGTTTTGGGTCTGATACTTATACCCCAAAATGTCTTTGTTCTCTTTGTGCAAGGGGCTCTGAGCCCAGTTCAAACCAGTTCTGGGGGGCACTCTGCAAGTGCACACCAACATCCATTGTCAGTGTGAGCCTTGGCTCCAGACACAACAGTGGGGCGGAGCCAGCATTGTGGAAGGCAGTCACAGCCCTATTCAGGTACAGGTGCTACTCCTCCCACCACTCCAAATGCAGCTCAGGCCTATTCAGACTAGTGCAGACTCATCCAGACTCCTGGAGCCACTGCACCTCCCCAGCTCCTGTCGCTCCAAAGCCAGACAGTCAATCCACAAACGGGCAGAGGCACACAGGCTGGTTGAACAAGCAAATATATTTAAACACAAAGAGAGAAAGGGTATTGTGGAACCACTCCCGGTCCCCTTAAAGTATAAATGTAAACAACAGAAGGAGTAATTCCAAATAGATTCCAAATTACTGCATTGAATGAAACAAGGAGTAACACTTAGTTTTTAAAAGAACCCTCACTCACCAACCTAGTTGGTGATTTGCTTCATCATAGGGTCCCAACCCGAGTGGCCGAATGCCTCTCGGGTGTGCTACGACGCCTGATTACAGCGGACCGGGTTTTGTAGTGCAGGGTGAGTGATCAGTGAAGAGGTGATTTAAAATTGCCTTTATTAGTCCCTAAAAACTTTATGCTGGAATAATAAGGCAAGATTAAAACGAAGGAGGATGTCCTGTCTGGTTCAATTGGCCATTGACATCCATAGGTGTATTAAGTGACAAGGGCAGGTCTACATGTTTCAGCCTCCACATGCAAAATTGCCTCGGGAACCTGGGCCGGGAACACATCAGGTGCCAGAAGCGGACGTTTGTTCTTGGCGTGTGACTATAGACAACACCCCCCGATAGGATCCATGGGGTAAGAATTAACTACGTTCCATAATAAAAATTTGTTTCCTTTCAGATAATGCTGAGAGCTTAACCGTAAGTGTGCGGTTAATTTTGACACAGGGATGGATGCACCTTAGCGAGTGAACACCTTTGTGTCACTATTGGTCCTGAAGAAAGCCTCGCAATTTTGCACGCGGAGGCTGAAACATGTAGACCTGCCCTTGTCACTTAATACACCTATGGATGTCAATGGCCAATTGAACCAGACAGGATATCCTCCTTCGTTTTAATCTTGCCTTATTATTCCAGCATAAAGTAAAAACCATCTTTACTAAAAGATGTGTTATTAAATCCTGAGTTCAGGGATACCAAACTCCATTTTTCTATCTTATCCCTATGGGAAGATATGCTTGTAAAATGTTACAAAGCATTCCCCATTCTGTCCAATGGGGCAAGATAGCCTTTCAATAGTGAAAAACGAAATTGGCAGTATTTCACTATCAGGACATGTTACACACTCCAGTACATGTCCTACCTTTCACATACACTGCACCCTGCCCAGGGGGGTACCTTGGGCCTACCATAGGGGTGCCCTATATGTAGAAAAGGGAAGGTTAAGGCCTGGCAAGTGGGTGCACTTGCCAAGTCAACATGGCAGTTAACAAACTGCGCACAGGCACTGCGGTGTCAGGCCTGAGACATCTTTTCAGGGCTACTCATGTGGGTGGCACAATCAGTGCCGCAGGCCCACTAGTAGCATTTGATTTACCAGCCCCGGCACACTCAGTGCACTTTACTAGGGACCTACTGGTAAAACAAATATGCCAATCGTGGAGACCCAATCACAATAACAATTTACACAGAGAGCATATGCACTTTAGCACTGATCAGCAGTGGTAAAGTGCCCAGAGTCCTATAGCCAACAAACACAGGTCAGGAAAAAATAGGAGGAAGAAGCAACAAGTTTGGGGATATCCTTGCAAAAAGGGCCATTTCCAACAATGAGTATTTATTGCGAGTGGCGGTGTTTGAGATTGAGGATGGCGAAGCAATAGGAGAAGTGTATTGAGATCTTTCCTGAGCAGTAGTGAGGGGTCTCTCTAGTATGGCAAAAGATCATTCCAGATTTTGGAGTGTACGGTCTGATTGTAGTGGAGTTTCTTTATTTTATTTTTAGAGGTGATGTTGATTTTTTGGCCTTCCCTTAATTACTGATAAAATAATGTGGTAAATCTAATGTTTGATAATTGTAGAACATAGCTATTCTTTTGGGGGTACTTTGTATCTTAGTAGAGGGGTGTGGAGTTGCAGAGGTCTTACTGAACAAACTTTATAGAGAGAAAAATACTAATGGCCCCAAATATAGGCTGGATGACGGAGCTCATTAAATTATTCACCCCTGAAAGTAGTCTGAAAGAGAAGAGGTTTCAGTTTTCGTTTTCCTCACACAGAGTACAGTAAATTTGAAAGCTATGATGTCTGGGCTTACGTGATAGATTTCTGTTCAAATGATTAAATGTCATTGGTTCAATGGCTTCATGTGCTTAATGATATGTTTTCTCTCTCCCACCCATGGAAGTGAAATTAAGCTGCAGTACTACCTTGAACCATGAAATTAAATGTTTATAACTGGAGTACCTTTGAAATTCGTATTGTTTTACTTCATATTTCAACATATTGGGAGCTATACTTATACGGATTTGAGCTTTTAATACTGTAAACGATAGTTGCCATTGACAACCATGGTTGGCAGGGCCGGACTGGGAACAGAAACCGGCCCTGGCAAACTGCTCAGCCGCCCCCCTGGGGTGAAGGGGACTGCAGCCGAGCAGTTTGCGAGGGCCGGTTTCGGCCGATTTTGTTACAGGGGGCCGATATTGCCGACCCCCGGTAACAAAAACAACCCCCCAGGGGCCCAAAACCGGCCACCACCCTAGCGGCCCACCGGGGAAACGCCTGGTGCCCGCTACGGCCAATCCGGCCCTGATGGTTGGTAACTGATGCTCTATTCCTAATAGCCTTCTTTCACTTTCTCCCAATCTCATTGCAATATATCCTGTGTTTCTCCCTGTGGTAATCTATAAAGATTGCTATACAGTGGCAGCTCCTCTGCTAAGGCGGAGGAGCGTCGCCCCACTGCTCACTGCCTGCGCAATTAAAAATGGAAAAATAAAATTATATAAACTTAACGTTTTTATAATTTTATTTAAATGTACTGGCTCTGTTGTTTGGGGGCGGGCAGGGCTGGGATGTTTAGAGGATGGGGGAAGAGTGATGGCACCCTCCTAAGTGCGCATGAATGTTTGGCCGGCCCTCTGGGGCCTGTCAAACATTCATGCGCAATTTGCATGTTCTCCACCCAGGCTGCATTACAGCCTGGGTGGAGAACATGCCCAGGGTCCCCTTCCCTGTCTGAGCACCAAACCACGGCACTCAGACCAATCACAATGCTGCATTGCAGAGTTGTGACTGGCTCAGGGGAGCCTGGATGCTTCCTGCTTCCACAGAAGCTTGAAGAGGACGGAGGCAAGACGGAGGCAGGCCGCATCCAGGTACGTGGGTTTTTAAAATGTATTTTTCATTCCGTCTCCCCTCCCTCCACTCACCCCCCACACTCCCTCCTCTCCTGTTTGATAGCAGCTGCCACTGTTGCTATATATGAATTGATATAACAATAGAGCATAATTTTTATGTTGAGCCTGCGACAGCGCATGCGCCGCTTGCACTCTCGCTTGCGAGACACCACTGTTTACAATAAAGGGCTTGGAGCCAGCCCATTGCTTACCTTTTGTTGGCTCAGTGTCACTCTTCTTGTAGCCTACTAATAGGCCAGTGCAGGCCAAGTATCACTTCCGTTCCTTTCTGTGGAGGATGGACCATAGCCACTATGACGTAGTCAACGCTTGCCACGTCATGGCACTTTTTAGGTCTCGCGCCTAGCGTTGCAGTGCGTAGCACTGCTCGCGCAGCGCGAGACCTCTTGTATGGGCTTCAGAAAGCTAACCACACGCTTGTGCGTGTGGTTTTGCTTTCGCAGGCTGGCATTGGCTGTAGCGTGCTTTTTAAAAAAAAAAACGGCACGCAATTGGGCAAAGGCGGGCGCATGTCCCGCCTTTGCTCCGCCCATTCCCGTCCGAGTCTAGGACGCGCATCAGCGCACGGCACAGACGACAGGCTCCCTCGCCCCCCGCTCCTCTGTGGTGCGCGCGCACCACTGGTTTCGATTCCCGCGTTCGGCTCCTCTGTGGTGCGCGCGCACCACAGGTTTCGATTCCGTGCTTGTTTAACGGAGGATTGTCCAGCAGCATGCCCTACCAGCTCTGCTGTATAGCATGCCACATATCGCCCTGGTCTGCTACAGCACGCCAATGTTACTGCCCATGTGTACTCCCGCCTCACACAAGATTGTCACGTGACACTGATTTCATTGCTAGGTCATTTCCTGGAACGGGAGCTCGGTGCTAGTTGTTTTCCACGCTTAGCAGAAGTACTTCCGGGTGGGCGGCTCTGCGGTATCTGCCGTGAAATGACTACGCTATGTGCCTTCACCTGTGACGACCTCTTCCGATTCAATAAGATGTGAGTCCGGGGTTTGGGTGGTAGACTATTTGAATAAGAATGAAAGGAGTCTGTGGAAGCTATACTAGACGCTTGCATACTACCCTGCTTGCAAGGCTTCAGGAGGGAGAGACTGTTACTCCCTGCGACCTCGACGTAGAGCGCCTATAAATATACTGAACATACTACTGCATTGCATCTACTGTGCAGCTAATGTATTTATTGCAGCAAGTTAAACGAATGTGAAATGTGCTTTCATTTTGCTTTTCCTTGTAGGAGTGCAATGTTCTTCAATTAAAACTTTTGAAGTGGGGAATTTGACTTGGTTACTTAGCAAGTGGTTTTACACCATTAATACATAATGCATTGCCAGCACGTTTTTGGCACGGTGCTAGAATATTACTGGGCAGTTTTAGCAGGGCTCTGCAGGGCTGCAATGCTAGATGATGTTTCATAAGGAGCGCAGGGCTTTATCAAAATGACAGTTGTTGGCAACAAACAAAAAAAAACCACGCCATAACGCTGTCGACTTTTATGTTAGTATATGCTCCCAAAGTAACCCACACTCAAGTCCTCACTGCAAGTTAAAGGCTCAGTTCTGATCCCTGTGCAAACAGGAGTTTCAGTAACCACTGCCTCACAGCCTCAAGACTCGCTCCACTTTCAGTAACCACTGCCTCATAGCCCCAATACTGGCTCCACTTTCAGTAAACACTGCCTCAGGGCCCCGAGACTGTCTCCAGTTTCAGTAAATACTGCCTCAGGGCCCCGAGACTGGCTCCACTTTTAGTAACCACTGCCTCATGGCCCCAAGACTGGCTCCACTTTCAGTAACCACTGCCTCATGGCCCCAAGACTGGCTCCACTTTCAGTAACCACTGCGTCATGGCCCCAAGACTGGCTCCACTTTTAGTGACCACTGCCTCACAACCTCAAGACTGGCTCCACTTTCAGTAACCACTGCCTCATGGCCGCAAGACTGGCTCCATTTTTAGTATCCACTGCCTCACAACCTCAAGACTGGCTCCACTTTCAGTAAACACTACCTCAGGGCCCCAAAATTGGCTCTACTTTCAATAATCACTGTCTCAGGACCCCGAGACTTTCAGTAACCACTTCTTTGGGCCCCAAGACTGGCTCCACTTACAGTAACCCCTGCCTCACGTCCCCAAGACTGGCTCCACTTTCAGTAACCACTTCCTCGGCCCCAAGACTGGCTCCACTTTTAGTAACCACTGCCTCACGGCCTCATGACGGGCTCCACTTTCAGTAACTACTGCCTCATGGCCCCAAGACTGGCTCCACTTTCAGTAACCACTTCTTTGGGCCCCAAGACTGGCTCCACTTAAAGTAACCCCTGCCTCACGTCCCCAAGACTGGCTCCACTTTCAGTAACCACTTCCTCAGCCCCAAGACTGGCTCCACTTTTAGTAACCACTGCCTCACGGCCTCATGACTGGCTCCACTGTCTCAGGACCCCCAGACTGGCTCCACTGTATGAATTAGGAGCTCTGTGATACGCATCATACACTCTCAGGTTTTCCCTTATAATTTCCTGCAGGTCAAACCTGGCGAAATGTACCTGAGGTGAGGCCAGGAAAGTAGGCATAGCATGTAGAATTAGGGGCCAGATATACAAAAATGAGGAACTTCAATTTCCTAATGGTGATTCTTACTGAGTCATAATTAGGAAATAACATTTCCTAATGTAAGAAACCTTTCTACCTATAATTAGCTATTCTTACCGTGTTGCAAATCAACCATTTTATTTCTCCCTGCTGTCATTTGTCTAGTTTTGGGGTTCAACTGTGTAGTGATGGGGTGGGTCTCGTAGTAGTATATGTGTACAAGACCCATCCCATAAAGTAAACAAGCATTTGCAATGCAATAGGTCTCGCATTATTAAAGTTTGAGCTATTGGAGTTGTATTATTTAGCAATGCCAATAGCTCAAACTTTAATAATGCGAGACCTATTGCATTGCAAATGCTTGTTTTCTCTTGACTTGAAGTCATATTGGATAGCAGCTGGTGCTGCTGTGCAACATGTCGTAAAAACATTGACAAAGCTAATAGATCTTGCATAGGCGAGACCTATTGGCTAACTGAAGTTACTGTACATTTCAAGTGCGTATTTTTTTAGCATTATTTTATTTACAGATAAAGTGCATAAAACATTCAGGAGCATAACACAAGCCACTGCAGGCCCTGTGGGGCAGGGGGTCCCCCATTCCTTCAGGGGGTCCCATTCTGCCCCAAGTCCAATGAGTATCTTTGCGATATAGGAAATTAGGGACCCCTCTTCACATTCTGCAGGGATTGGGGGGCATCACTTTACATGACGCCACTGAAACGTTAACAGTCTCTGATAATTATTTCTAAAAAGTGTCTGAGAAATCTAAATAGGAATCATGTCGGTGCAAGGGTGACTGTTTCCGGTTAATTTCCAACACATTAATTCACGTTGAGTGCTTGAGAAAAACAGCAAATCTGTGCTTGCACTCTACCGATTGAGAGGTTCGCTGGCGGCTCCTCCGCTAAGGTGGAGAAGCGTCGCCCCACTGCTTACTTGCAGTGAAAGACAGAGAAAATAAAATGATAATACCTCGCATTATTATCATTTTACTTTCTCCTACATCCGCCCACAGCTCCTAGAGTGCGCAATGACTGCTTGGACGGCCCTCTCGGGCCGCCCAAAACAGTCATGCGCACTTCGCATGTTCTCCATGCAGGATGCATTGCCGCCTATGTGGAGAACATGCCCAGGCCTCCAGTCAGCGTCTGAGCGCCGAAACACAGTTTTCACCCAATCACAACGCTGCTAAGGCAGCGTTGTGATTGGCTGACTGGGAGCCGGGGTGTGCTTCCTGTGGCCGTCTCCGAGCGAGGGAGGACTATGGAGTAGAGACGGTCGAGGAAGCGGCGAAAAGGTAAGTTTTTTATTTAATTTTTTCTTATCTGCTTCCTCCGCGTCCTCTCCCCTCCCGCATCCTCACGTTTACCTCACACGTCCCCCTCCCCTCCTGACCCCCTACCTCCGATCGGTGCCGGCCGCACCTGCCATTTGCCCATTCAGAACCAGCCTTTGTGAAAGATGAACAACAATGGTCCATACCAATGAGAAAGTGGACGCAGGAGTCTGTCAACGTCAGGGGAATAGTAGTATCACATCCCAGCAGTGTGCTAATCATAACGCCGAATAGAGCGGCATGCTAGGCCACGCCTCTTGAGCTGGGCTGTGTCCATGGAATGCTCTGTTCAGCCCAGGTCACATGTCAGTGCCGGAATCAATATCCCTGGTGTATGTTTCAAGTGACTTTAGGAGTGGTCAGGGGGTCGGTGTACTTTAAGTGCCAGGGAGGACATATGGTGGTCTCAGGAAAGGGTCTTCAAAGATAACTGCACCCACGTCATCTGTGGCTGCACCCGTGGAATTCACAGGAACAGCAACAAAGCTCTCGGCCCCAATAACAATAACCGGTTACATGTTTGTGCATCTGTTTGGCCTGTCCCGTGAGGCGCATGAATTGTGGGCGTTGGCAAAGACATAAACAGATATGTGTATTAGTGCTCCTGGATCACTGAGTAATTCCTCTCTCCCATGGAAACGAGCAGTGTTTGCAGCTCGTGCAATAACAATCACGTGCTGCATATATGTGCAAATTTATTTTTGCAGTGCATATGTACAAAATGGGCTGCATGTGTGCATATCGCAAGTAACACACTCATGAGGACTAGTGCAAAATGTGCGCTATGGACAGTGCCGGGGTGTAGCAGGTACATAGTTCGAAAGCAGTGAGCAGTGATGGCCTTTCTATGTGGGAGCTGTACAGTCTGCAGCTCATGCACTAACTCGAGGGAACGCTAGTAAAATGTATGTACTTCAGACAGTGCAATCACGTAAAAGAGACACAGACGTTCACCTTATGGTCCATGGTGTTGAAGTGTCGTTTCCATGGCTGTTCCCATGCAACACCCATGGATTTTGATGCATTCCCAGATTTACCAGAAGTGGTAGACCTGGGAGTGGTCTACAAACCCACGCCTCCTCAGGTGAGACGTATCGAGGAAAAATCTTTATTCCTCCTCATTTTTTCCTCTCTGAATGTGTCCTGCATTTTGCGTAATTGCCAAAGCTGCTGACTTTGGAGCTGGAGAACCAGGATCAAGTCTTTGCGTCGGCTCAACATCCTGTGACTCTTGGCAAATCACTTAATCTCCCTGTGCCTACCAAAAAGAATGTATCCTTGTGTAATGTAACCGGTTCTCATGTAAAGCGCTCCAATACCTTTCAGTCGAGTTCGTGCTATATGAAACTGCAAAAAAAAAGAGGCAGAGGAAGAGGAAAAAGCCTCAGGCGATTGTTTTTGTGCAGGAAGGTGCCCCTTCTTGCACAAAAACAACCCTCTTTAAAAATGCAGGCATGGTGCAGGGTGCCTGTGTTGGCGCTAGGAAGCACACTGTGCGCCAGCGTAGGGGAAAAGGCAGGAATGTGCTGTATTGACCTAAATACGGCACATTCCTTCCCTGTCACGCAGCGCTGCGCTGCGTGACTTGGTCATGAATCTTGCCCATAAAGTCCTGCAGCATGCAGCCCCAGCGGCCTTCTGATTGGTTGACCTGTCACACTGCACTCACAGGAGCAAGTGAATGCGTCTATTGAGGCCTCGGTGCCCTGAACTCCTCAATCTGGTGTGCGGAGGCGTGTTGTGCCCCTGGGCAGAATCCGCGCTGTGTGTGGCACACACCTGGCATGGCTGGGATCCGTCCAAGCTTCAAAGGGAGCTCAAACACTGCTTTTTGGTCAATAGTACCGACACAGTCTAAAAAGCAGCAGTGACAACACAGTCCTCACAGAAGCAACGGCGCACATCTGATTTCAGAAAATAGATACTTTGTGGCAAAAAGTCACAGTGGGTGCATCAGGACTTCAGCGAGATCCTCTCATTTCTACCTTCCCAACAGCTGCCGGGAGATGCAGCAAGTGGCTGTTCTGTTTGTTTAATATTGGTAATGTGCCAATAGTAACAGGGAGTTATTTCTAGGCGCATTATCGGCTGATGCTGTTTCATAGTGTGCAGCCCTGTGACGACACGCGAGAAGGGTGACCAACTGGCATGGGTGCAAATTCAGGATGTTCCGTGTAAAAATTCAGGACAAAGGGTCAAAATTCAGGACAAAAATTTAGGACAGAAGGTCAAAATTCAGGACAAAACATACGTTTTACAGACATATCAGAGGAGGTTGCACAATAATATATAAGCAAGTAAATAGACAACCAAAATAAGTACAAGTCAAAATAAGTTTATAGAAGGTTGAGACAATCGTGCACTTCACAGTTTTTCAGTATGCGTGCAGCTTTGCAAAGCACACCACATGCTGTCATTACAATAGGGCCCATTGTCTATTCTATAAGTGCTAATCAGCGGCAGTCTCAGAATGACAATGGGCCACTCCACAGTCTGCGCGAGGTCCGGGAGGGGCCGCTGCAGGCAGCCTCTTCAGTTTAAAAGATAAGTGCCAGAGGCCCCGAGTGAAAACTTTTAACTCATGGGGCCTCTCTCAGGGAAACAGCATACCTTACTGAACTTTCCCAATTTGATTTTAGTATGATGTCTGTAAAGCGTCCGTAATTTGGGGACCCCAAATTACGGACGCCTTGTGAACATCATACTAAAATAACAGACGGTCTGTGAAATTTACAGACGGTTGGTCACCCTACACGCGAGACTAACAGGGACACTTACATATGTGCATGTTGGGGGGTTTCTGACAAAGACCCTGTGTGCTGTCTTCACAGCCCTGCCAAGTATCACGCATCAGGCGTGAGACTAACGCATATCTGAAAGAGACACGTTAGTGACAGATTCCTTACCTTAGAATATCCCCAGGCGTCAGGCTGGATCCGGAAAGTTTTTGCGTAGCAGTACCCTTGCGCGTCGGTAGGCGGCGTCGTGCGGCTCCGCGTCCGTCGTCGGCGTCGTGATCGCCGGGATGACGTCGCGGGCAGTACTTAGGCGCCGCCCCTGCGCGCTGACGTCAGTTCTTCTTTTTCTGCGCCAGTAAGCGCAGATCCGGGAAGAGCAGTGCCCTAGTCACTTTTTGACTATCTTTTTGGGTGAATTTTTTCACTGTTTCTTCAACGAGTCTTCACGACTCCTAAGGTGTCGTAGGGATGCCCGGCTTTAAGCCCTGCGAGGAATGTGGTCGCATGATGTCGATCACGGACCCGCACCTCGAGTGTCTCTTTTGTCTCGGCCGAGACCACGACACGAAGTCGTGTCCTGACTGCCGGAAACTTCATCCTAAGGCTTTGCGAGAGCGGTCTCGAAAGCTCCTCGAAGTCCGGCATTCGGCTCCGCGCCGCACCAAGCCCCGGTCCCGGGAGAGGTCGAGGGGCCGGACGCGGAGTCCCCGCAGGTCGTCGGAATCCAAGTCTTCGCGCTCCTTCGGTAAGTCGAAACACAAGAAGTCTAAGCGGCGTCATCGCTCTAAGACTTCACCTCGCCGGTCTCGCGACTCGGCTGAGGTCCCTGTCGGCACCGTCCCCGCCCCCGCGGCCCCGGACGTGCCTGTCGAGTTGCCCCCGCAGTACCCGCCCTACCCGGGCTCGGGGGCGACTCCGGCCGATATACAGGAATTCCTGTCGGCCATAGCCCGCCTCTTCGGGCCTCAAGGTCCCTCCGGTGCGCCTTCGGGCCCCGCGGGCCCTGATGGGGTTGCTCCGGCGTCGCCGTCGACTCCGGTCCCGGCGTCGCCTGTCCCACCAGCCTTCGTCCCGGCCCCGGCCTCGACCCCGGCTCCGGTGGTGCCGCAACCCCCATCGACGCCGGTTGACCTAACCACGCCTCCGCCGACGCCGATGTCCCCGGTGCCGTTTCCGACGCCGTCCGGGGCTCCGGGCGGCGTCGTTCCCCAGTTCTCTCCGGGTCCGGACATGGAGCCGGACCGGCGTCGCCCGACGCCGGTTCCGGCGCCGATGAGACCTTGGGTCCCTGATGTCCCTCCTCCTCCATATTTTCAACCTGAGGAGGACCAGGAGAGCTGGGAGGGGTCTGAGGACCCTCTCACACAACAGTGCGAGTTTGACCCGGACTGGGTTGAGGAACTTGGGGATGCCAGTGGTCTGGATACCTCTCCTGACTCTGGCATGCTGTCTCCTCCCGTGGCAACGGAGGAGGGGGCTAATTTTGCAACGGTGTTGCGTAGAGCTGCTGGAGCCTTGAATCTCCAGTTGCCTACGGTGGCCGTCAGGACTAACATCCTGACTGAAGTGCTTCAGCCGGCGGCCTCCTCTTTGGAGACTGTGCTGCCGTTCAACGATGCACTGACTGACGTTCCTTTGGGTGCCTGGTCCAAACCCACCACAGGGGCTCCTGTGGATAGGAACGTGGCCCGACGCCAACGCCCTGCTCCGGGCGACCCCCTGTTTCTCTCCCAACACCCCACCCCTGAGAGCTTGGTTGTCCAAGCCTCTGCCTCCCAAACCGCCTTCCCTACCGCCCCTCCGGATAGGGAATCCAAGCGCCTGGATCACTTTGGGAAGAAGGCTTTCTCTTCCTCCAGTGCTGGCTTGCGGTCTGTTAATACCGCTTGCCTCTTGGGCCGATACACCCACTCCCTGTGGGATTCGGTGGCAACTGTTTTGCCGCAGTGTTCTGAGGAGGTCCAGACACTGCTTACCCGCGCCATTGCGGAAGGGCGTGATGCGGCTAAATATACCATCCGCTGTGGCCTTGATACCGCCGACTCGCTGGGCAGATCGCTTGCAACGACGGTGGCGCTGCGTCGCCACGCCTGGCTGAGAACCACTGGTTTTTCAGGGGATGTCCAGAATACACTCATGGACATGCCCTTTGATGGAGTCGGTCTTTTTGGTTCAAAGGCAGACCATGCGCTGGAGCGTTTCAAGGACTCACGGGCTACTGCTAAGTCCCTGGGCCTTGCTGTTGTGCGCCCTCCGCTCACGTCTGCTTTTCGCCCCTTTCGTGGCCACGGAAGGGGCGCCCAGTCACGTCCACAGCCCGGCCAACGGCCCGCGCAGCAAGCGCCTTCGCGTGGCCGAGGACGTGGATACCGCCGTGGCGGTTCGGGCAACCAGCGTGCGGGTCAGGCCACCACCTCCAACCCGTCCGCGGCCTCCAAGCCCTCCTAGTCCCTCCTTTCAGGTGCACAGCACGCCAGTCGGGGGCAGGGTCCGCCATCACCTTCACCACTGGCGTCCCATCACCTCGGACAGGTGGGTCTTGGACATTGTCCGAAGGGGCTACTCCCTCCCCTTCGAGACCACCCCCCAGCCATGCCACCTCAATTCCACCGCATGTCAGGGGATCACTTGGTGCTTCTACAGAAGGAAGTCACGGCCCTCTTGGCCAAGAGGGCCATCGAGCATGTTCCGACCCCAGAAGTAGGGCGTGGTTGCTACTCCCACTACTTTCTGGTGCCCAAAATGGACAAGGAGGACATGCGTCCTATCTTGGACCTCCGGAACGTCAATCGCTTCCTCCGGAAGGAGAAGTTCAAGATGCTCACCCTAGCTCAGGTCTTGACTGCCCTCGACCCCGGAGACTGGTTGGTAGCGTTGGACTTGCAGGACGCCTATTTCCACATCCCCGTCCTGCCGGCCCACCGGCGTTACCTTCGGTTCACGGTAGGCCTCGAGCATTTTCAGTTCACCGTGCTCCCCTTTGGCCTTACCAGTGCCCCTCGGGTGTTCACGAAAGTGATGGCGGTGGTCGCAGCTCATCTGCGCAGGGCAGGGGTTTCAGTCTTCCCCTACCTCGACGACTGGCTGCTGAAGGCGGGCTCGTCCCAGGCAGTCGTCTCCCACCTCCAGACTACGGCCGAACTCCTGCACTCGCTGGGGTTCTCCATCAATGTGCCGAAGTTGCATCTGATTCCTTCTCCACAGCTCCTTTTCATCGGAGCAGTTCTGGACACGACGCAGTTTCGGGCCTATCCTCCCGAACGGCGAGTCTGGGATATTCAGGCTATGATTCCGATCTTTCAGCCTTTATCCTGGGTTTCGGTACGGATGACCCTGAGGCTGCTGGGCCTCATGGCCTCCTGCATCCTGCTGGTCAATCATGCCAGATGGCATATGCGGGCTCTGCAGTGGGACCTGAAGTTCCAGTGGGCGCAGCACCAGGGCAACCTGTCCGATCACGTCCAGATCTCGGAGGGGACTGCAAAACAGTTGCAGTGGTGGCTCTCGAACCGGCAATGGGTCATGGGCAGATCCCTCTCCCTTCCCCAGCCAGAGCATACAATTGTGACGGACGCGTCCCTTCTGGGATGGGGCGGTCACATGGGAGAGGCGGAGATCAGAGGCCTCTGGTCTCCGGGCGGAGTCCCGGCTCCATATCAACCTTCTGGAGCTCCGGGCGATCCGACTTGCACTGAAGGCATTCCTTCCCTCTGTCAAAGGGAAGGTAGTGCAGGTGTTCACCGACAACACCACCGCCATGTGGTACTGCAACAAACAGGGCGGGGTGGGGTCGTGGACCCTTTGTCAGGAGGCTCTGCGCCTCTGGACATGGCTGGAACATCAGGGCATGTTCCTGATGGTTCAACACCTGGCAGGTTCCCTGAACGCCAGGGCGGACGAACTCAGCCGCAGGTGCATGATGGATCACGAATGGCGTCTTCACTCGGAAGTGGCGCAAGGACTCTTTCTACAGTGGGGAGAGCCTTGGTTAGATCTATTCGCCACCGAAGAGAACGCGCAATGTCATCAGTTCTGCGCGTTGGAATTTCCAAGGCGGCACTCGCTCGGCGACGCTTTTCGTCACGAGTGGAGTTGCGGTCTATTGTACGCCTTTCCGCCTATACCACTTCTACCCAGAGTGTTGAAGAAGATTCGGCACGACCGGGCCCAAGTCATTCTTGTGGCTCCGGACTGGGCTCGAAGAGTTTGGTATCCCGAGCTACTCAGTATGAGCGTAGATCCCCCGATCCGTCTGCCTCTTCGGGAGGATCTTCTGTCGCAGCAGCAGGGGACGGTCCTCCACCCGAACCTGTCCAGTCTACACCTGCTTGCGTGGAGATTGAGCGGCGGCAGTTGATTCCTTTCGACTTGCCTCCCGAAGTTTGTGATGTGATTCTGGCAGCCAGGCGTCCCTCCACTAAGGTGGTATACGCCTGCAGGTGGAACAAATTTGTGGCATGGTGCACAGCAAAGGCTGTGAACCCCCTTTCTGCCCCTCTTTCTGAGGTCCTTCTGTCTCTGGCCCAACAGGGTTCTGCCCTGGGTACCGTCAAGGGTTATCTCTGTGCTATCTCGGCCTTCCTCAGGCTCCCTGATCAGCCCTCCCTTTTCAAGTCCCCTGTTGTTAACAGGTTCTTAAAAGGCATTACACACCTCTTTCCTCCTGTTCCATTTGTGATGCCTCAGTGGGACTTGAACTTGGTTCTTACCTTTTTAATGTGCGCTCCCTTTGAGCCTCTGCATAACTGTCCTCTTCGTCTTCTGACTCTAAAGACAGCCTTTCTGGTGGCATCACCTCCGCTCGGCGGGTGAGTGAGCTCCAGGCTTTATCTTGCAAACCTCCCTTTCTGTCTGTTCATCCAGACAAGGTTGTTCTTCGGACGCGTCCGTCCTTCTTGCCAAAGGTGGTTACTGCCTTTCACATTGGGCAGACCATCACTTTGCCTACCTTCTTTCCGCCTCCGCATCCTTCCAGAGAGGAAGAGAGGCTCCACCGTCTGGACCCAAAACGTGCGCTCTCCTTCTATATCGACCGCACAAAACACTTCCGGGTGGATGACCAGCTCTTTGTTGGCTACGTGGGCGCCAAAAAGGTCGGGCGGTGCACAAACGAACCATCTCCCGCTGGGTTACCTTGTGCATCAAGACCTGCTATTCTTTGGCTAAGAAGGAGCCTCCTGTTGGGCTGCGTGCCCATTCCACCAGGGCAACGGCTGCTACCACGGCCTTGGGCCGCGGTGTTCCGCTGCCGGTTATTTGTCAGGCAGCTACGTGGGCCTCGCTGCACACGTTTACAAAGCATTACTGCCTTGACAGTCAGGTCCGGAGGGACGGCTTCTTTGGCCGTTCTGTCCTCCAGGACTTCCTTGTCTGATCTTTGTTCGCAGACCCACCACCGGGGTTGGTATTGCTGGGGTATCTATTCTAAGGTAAGGAATCTGTCACTAACGTGTCTCTTTCAGATGCACAAGTTACTAACTTGTGTAACGATATATCTGTAAGAGACAGTAGTTAGTGACAGATTCCTTACCGCCCCACCCATCCTCCCCGTTCTGCGAACTGATTTCTAGGGTTAAGGACATCCCTTTCAGGGCCCTAGTATTTTTCAGACACCTATGTCAGCTTCTTGCATGGCTCTGCGTTCCTGGCGCGGAAAGTCGTGTACAGAACTGACGTCAGCGCGCAGGGGCGGCGCCTAAGTACTGCCCGCGACGTCATCCCGGCGATCACGACGCCGACGACGGACGCGGAGCCGCACGACGCCGCCTACCAACGGGTAAGGGTACTGCTACGCAAAAACTTTCCGGATCCAGCCTGACGCCTGGGGATATTCTAAGGTAAGGAATCTGTCACTAACTACTGTCTCTTACAGATATATCGTTACACAAGTTAGTAACTTGTGCTTCAGTGTGGTGATCCGCATCACCGCACTGAAATGCAAAGTCACGCATTTACAGCGCCTCCTCAGCTGTCTGAAGTGCTCTTTACTGTCCACTGTGTGAGTAGAGTGAGCAAGGTAGTGGCAGCGCGCGGTCTGTTCTTCTTGGGACAGGCTTGGGGGCTGGCTTAGCTGAGCGCGTTCTGGCGTAGGTTACAATGTAACCTATTCACCCCACACCAGCGCGTTATCAGCACTGACGCCAGGAGAGTCAGTTTTGATTTTGCCCAATAAGAGAGCAAGAACAGACTTGTGTCAATCAGAACCTCACCTATAGGCGGGCTGTACGAGAGCGAGGCACTGCAGTGCATACGTTTTAAACTGCGCAGGCAGCTCCTGCCCACATCGAGCGGGGTAATGTACTACTACTATTTTCGGACCCGCCGGAGTGCAGTGGTGCCTGAACTGAGCCTGCACTGCAGTCAGGCAGTGCACAGCCATTATGCCGTAGTGAGTGGAGAGTCCTGGCCCGTGCACTGCCCGGCCAGGGCCGGGGAAAGTCCATTGTCACCGCTGACCGGCCTATTCCTGTGGCTCGCACAGACAAGTGTCACTCTCTCAAGTGAGTGTGCGGCTGTGCAGCGCCTGCCTCAGTCTCTCCTTTGAGAGTAAAAACAAGGTAAAACATAGGAACTTGCCGTGAAGTACCGTGCTGTAGACTAGAGGAGGCTTCGTCAATCACTCAGGAGTAGTCCAGTGATTCCCAGCAGAAGCCGAGCGTCTGCCTGCCAGACACCCACTTTGGTCCTGCTCGACTTGCAGTCGGTGCAGCTCCGCTGAGACCTGTAACCGAGCGACACCCTGCGCGCCCATCCTCTCACTGTACCTGAGGACACACCCTTCCCCGTCCCTATCCTGCCGACTGCAAGCTGAACTGCGAGGACAGAGTCACCCCTGTTGCCAGGCTGAGGCAGGGAGCAGGAGGCCTACTCTCGGAAAAGGTGACCTTTATTCATTTACTGAGTGAAAATAACTTTATTCTGAACGTCGTGCTGTGTGTGCGTGCACAGTCGGAGCATGGCATAGCTGCCAAGTTCATCAACTGGCTTATGTGTCATATTTTACAAGTTTCAGCAAACGGTATGTGTAACACTTCAATCAGTGCCTTATGACACTTTGACACTTTTTGCTCCATATTTCATGATACCCTTCAGCCCGTGCTTGCTTTTCTAGGGAACATGACATCGCATTCACAATTGTAGTTTTGCTTTTGATACTGTATGCTGGCTACAAATCCAATGCACGCTGAAACTGCGTTTCAGATAAATAGATTCAAGGCTCCATGAAGACGATCTATGGAAGAAACATATTTTTATTTATGCCTTGAACAAAAGGTGTATCGCTCGCATTTCACAACCATGCTTGATGCAATGCAGGGCAAAAAGGCCAACAAAAGTTGATTAGATTAAAGGCAGGGCAGGACACGTTACATGCAAGTTTGTATATTGGACTGGCCCAAAATTAACACGTGCTTTTAATGTGAGGGAGAAGGGTATTGGATGTGGCTTGATTTTGTTGTGCTACTAAATATAGCAATCAATGGATGGTTTTTGAGGCTTTTAATAGAATGGTGCGACACATCGTTTTTTTGTTGCTCACATGGGTGTAATTTCTGATATTTATGTGTTTCCCTCGTCTTCATTGCTTGATTTTTGCTCGAGAGAAACTGTCACTCATAGTCAATCAATGTCACTCATAATTACACAGAAATTATGAAACTGTCACACATAAGCAATCTGAAACCTTGGCAGCTATGTCTTCAAGGAGGGCAGGCGCCGGGGCTACAGAGTCAAGATTGCTGATAAAGGGGTGGGGGTGCAGAGGGGTAGAGACATAATGACCGAGGTGAGAAGGGGGAGGGCAGACTTGACGCATACAGCGTATGTACGTGTTGTGCGTCTCGTCTGCTGCTGACGTCACTTCAGTGTGGACGTGCCCTGCTTCACACCAAGGTCCCGTGTGGTTGCCTGTCACAGCGCAGCCCCAGCTGTCTTCTGCCTGTCTGTGTTGGCTCTTGAAGGCCAAGGCCTCCTTCTGTCCTACCGAGGATGGCACGTTCTAGTAGTGTGTACAGCTCCAGTCATTAGTAAACGATTAGGGTGCACGTGGGAATGTTCCTTGGGTCTGTAGAATACTGGCACTTCTTGTAGGGTCTCACAGTGCGCGCGAGAGAAGGTCACCGTTTGTGTGTAATGTAGACTGTCAGTGGTTCCTTCCGGGTCACACGTACCTTCCTTCACCCTGCACTGCTTTTCCAGACTCTCCTGTGCAGTGCTGGAATCGGATCCCGGGGGAGGGGGTGATTTTCACCTCAGATTGCCTGAGACGCCTGGGGGATACACAGGAGAGAGACATCCTTTCCCTTTAATCTTACAGCCCCAAACCCTCAATGATATGCTTGGGAAACAATGTTTTTTTGAGATGCGAATTAAAATCTATTGAAAATCTCTTTTAGAAGTATACCAGTAGGTTGCGCTAGTGGGCTGTGCGACTGCTGCAAAGATCCGCGTGGTACTTAATAGTTTCATATTCGTTTTTCTGCAGTTTACTCCCTCTTCTGCAGTTTACTCCCTCTGTTCTTCCTTCGACATTGTTTAAAGAAGTGTCATTAAAAAGTTGAGTAATAATGCCGCCTTACTTTCATCTGACTTAGTGGTGTGCAGTTTAAATAGCAGGTAATACATGATTTTAACGAGGGGCAGCTGAGCGACATATATAGTAAATCAGAGTTGGGAAAGTTGAGAGGACTTGAACCAAAACCCTCCATAACAGCTTTTCAAATTGTTTGCCGCCTTCAGTATTTACATTTCTATGGAAGGTCTGGAAGACTCATTTTACAGTTTCCTGGCTGTTACTGGTTTTATACATACATGGTGATCATACAACGGGTTCCTCCTTTCGAAATCTGAAAGTGGACGATTTCGTCTGAAAATTGATAGAAAGTCTGTGAAATTTAGAATTCTCTTTTTCCTTTACTCTCTCTACAGAGCCTAGAAGCTATGTTGAATCAGTGGCACGGACAGCAACATCAGGGGGTGCCGTCCCCCAGCACAGGCCGGCGCAAGCCATGTACAGCAACGAGACCCCCCTGAGTAATGGGGGCTACGGGAACTCTGTGAGCGCCCCCAGCCCGCTGTCCACCAGCAGCCCCATACACAGCATGGACGGGTAAGGCGAAACGCAAGAGACGTTTATTGAATATGTGCATTCATTTCTTTGTTATGCACAGTGTATAACACAACACACATCTAGGTTCAAGCTGCAGGAAGAAGAAAGGGAGAAGGCAGAGGGAGGAGAAGAGGGAACAACGGGATTACATTTGATCGCAGGATAAAATATATAAATCAAATTTCACGTGCACTGTAGGCTTCTTGAGCGAAACTGTTTATAAGGGTTTTTTCAAGGGGATTTTGAAGCTTGTTAATGCTCTGGTATTTTTGCAATTGAGGGAGAGCCTAGTCGCTTTGCTCAGGTGTTTCCTACCATGTCTTTTTCTTTGCCATTCGGGGGTGATGAGTTTGGTGTGTTTGTAGGAGCGCAGGTGTCTTTCAGTCCTGGACGGTACGAATGAGTCTGTGAGATACTCAAGGGTTTTCCGTCTGTAGAATTCTAGATGGTGTGGTTTGTAACTGTGTGATTGAATGAGATCATTCGGCTGAGAGTAGGTGGTTGGCTTTAGGTATCTTAGTTGAGATGTAACTATTCATTCACTGAGTTTTGCTAAAATAGTTAAGGAAGATGTGGGTCTAGAGTTAGAAAGAGATGCAACATTGGCCTCTACCTTCTTTATAACTGGGCTAACAGTAGCTTGCCTCTTCTTCTCGGTGTACATCCCTTGTTGAAGAGATGAGTTGTTGATTTGTGTGATGTCATCTGCTATGGTTCCATTGAAGGTGTTCATGAAGCAGGGAAGTGGGCAGGAGTTTGTTTGCTAGGGTTATGACATCAGTCTGTGAAATAAGATGACATTGATTTGGGGGTACAGAAATTGTTGGATTTGTGAACACTGTGAGGTTGTTGGGGAATTATTCCATGTGATGGCTTTGGAGTTATACCCAGTGGATTTCCTGATGTCTGCAACCTTTTAAATGAAGTTATTATTCAGAATATCACAGGTTTCCTGAGATGGTGTCAAGGCAGTAATGAGGCTATGTTGAGTGATCGCTTCTTTGTAAATTATGAAGAGTTCTTTTGTGGAGTTCTTTGCTTGGTCAATGTGTTCTTTACAAATATATTTTTGCCTAGATTGGATTTTATGTTTGTTGATGTAGAGATGTGTTATGCATGGTTGTTTGTCACTTTAAAAGTAAGATGCCATCCATGTGCATGTTGGAATGATTCCTTTGTGTTTTAGTTTGTGTGAGAGCCAGGAGTTTTGCTTGGAGCTTCGTGGTCAAAGTTTGTTGTTTTTCAACGGGAGAATGAAGTCTAAGGTGTGTGATATTTGTAATTGTGTAATATTGGGATTTCCACTTAGATTGAGTTTGGTGTTTGACAATGAGCAGGAGGAAGTTTTAGTTATTAGGATTTTTGCAATTCCTGGCAGTAATGTATTTAAAGGGCTTGAGTTGAAGGAGGCGGTTACACATTTCCCAACTGGGAGTGTGTAAAGTTAGAAAAGCATGGGTTACCAGTAGAACGGAAGATACTGAGATTGGTAGCTGGGAAGTCGAAGGTGAGTAATACATCTAGATTGTGACCTGCAGGATGTTGGTTGTGTTTGTGGTGGTGGAATCCCACTGTATTAATGAATTCTGTAGCATCACCAGGTAGGACTGAGTTACTTCAATGTGGATATTGAAATCATCAAAGCTGTGTGGTTTTGGCGATCTTCACCGTGTTGTTGTAAGTGAGTTAGGAAGATGTAGTTGTGTTGGGGTGTCTGTATATGACAGCGATGATGACTGACAGGTAGTTATCAGGTGCAGACCCACTGCATCAAGGACACAGCATCGCGTACCATTACATTACAGACACAATCGCAGGTTTACATCTAATGAACAATACCACTGGGAGTCACGACACCCGTGGAAAAATACATTTTTATGTTATACGTTTATTTAGGTGGAGTTATCTTGAAAAAGCTGTTTTCTTCAAAGTGCAGCTAACAATTAGGAGTAGTTGAAATTAGAATGTTTGAATTTAGGTTTCATGAATAAATTGTTGATAAAATAATGTACAATAACGAGGACCACTGCATTTGTGTGATTCTGTGGCTGCAGAGTTTACCACATAACTATGACTTTGCCTCATTTCCCACATAGTTTCCAGATGTCACAAACTATGTCTAACTCAAGTAGAGGAAAATAATAGTGCCAGCGAATGTGACACATAATTCCCCTCTTTTGCCACATAATTTAGATAAATGTGGCACATAATTTAGATAACCGTACCCCATTACATCATTGGCTCTGACAATGGTAATGCTCTTTAGAGTTGTCAATATGATTGCCAAACCCTAATTTCAAAGTGAACAGTCTTTGACAAAGTCGCAAGCCGAAATACGTCACCAGATAAAATAAAGCCTAATTAACTATATATATATATTTTTGTCTATACCACTAGCAATGCCTCTGGGTAGTCTTCCAACCCAAGGGTTATCCCCACTGAGCTTCTCTAGACAGAGGCCCACCGTACGCAAATCAGTTCTGACACTGCTCTTCATCGCAACGGCCCCATCAGTGAGGTATAGCTTGGGTCCTGTGGCACAGTGACCAAGGGAGCCATGTCGGGCACACCCAGGGCTACTTAGGGCTTTAAATTAAACACACAAAAGGTGATAGGAGTAATGCTTGTGACAGTCACGATGTAACGGCACAAGCGATGTAGTGAGTCTAGATGTAGTGTCTGAGATGTATTGACGTGAACTCTTGTTGCCATCGATAAAGTGGCGCAACTGGTTATCAGCTTCGCATTTCACTGCGAGGTATTTAAAGGCGTGTGTCGATTGTAGTGTGAATGTGTGAGGTTTTCAGAGCGTAGGATGGTGGCCCCCACATTGCTTTGGGGGCTGCTAGTGAAGCCTGCTTTTCAGTTCATTTAGGATGGCCTCAGGTGGTCAGTGAAGCAAGATTCTGTTATTGCCAGAAACTAGAAGATGTGATCTGTAAGGAGGTCATGCGCATGTTGTGTATTTTCACTGTGGAAAGGACATTAAAAGTTGTGCAAACTACATTGTGTGATCAGGAGAGAGAAAAGTAATTTGTGGGAAGGAAGATAATGTTCTGAAATCTGTACAAATCACATCTAAAATTACAGTGATTTTCACAAGGGAATTTTAGCGTCTTTTTAAGTTTCTGTTTTTGTGTGTTTGAACACAGAAACATGTTTCAAAATCCCTTCCAGAAACCACCTACACAAGCCCATCCACATCCTTCTGCCGAACCCCCAGTAGAGCAGTGTAACACAATGTGCACCATTGCCCCAGTTCTCTCTGCCTGAAGTGTGCAATGTGATTTTTCCACCCAAGGAACTAAGGAAAAAGTCTTATGTTTCACCTTGCCAAGTGACTAAACTATATTTTGATTTCTCCAATGATGGCATTCATGAATAGCACCAGTTTTAAGGGAAATTCGATCACCAAACGTCAATTTGCAGATCGTTTTCCAGTAAACACAACAAAAATATGTTTTGGTTAATCTGCTAAAATATATTAAGAAAAAAAGTCGATTTGCATATTTGTCTCCTATAGAAGGAAGGTATTTACTTTAAATTTTCCACTGCAAATATTTTATAAAGAAACTTCTTATATTGAAATCTCCAATATTTTTTCAATAATTTGTTGGGAATGATATAATTTTGTACTGTTGTACCTTACTTCCACGCCATTATTCTTTTGCTCTTAAACTTAGTACTGCGGGGTAATCCGCCTATTGTCTGTGCACCCTGGCTTTTCTTCATACATCTGTCAGGTTTCACTGTCCTGGAAGAGCTTCAACGTCTCGCTCAATAATCTCATGGAGGAGAGAAAGGCATCTACATGGCATCCATGGCAATATCCATCATAAGCCATGGACTGCCTTGTCCTTCCGACACACTATACCTCACTCCAGATGTTCAGATGGAGAGGTCTGCACACCCAGGCACCCTGAGCTCTCTTGCTGTCAGGACTACTCTTTGTTCATAAAGCAGCATTACTGCTAACAATGCTGTTTCAGCCATTTGCCAAAAAGACCTACGACACCCCACACCAAGAATGTCACATTGCACTTTGCCCGAATTATAGTCGTGCCCTGCTTACCCTCTCCATTGCCCAATTCTGCTCCTTCCCATGCCACCTCCTCCAGGGAAGTTCCTTAGCATCCTCATTCATAGGCCTCTTCCAAGAGTCTTTTGGGTGTCAGTTATGGGCGACCTGTATGTGTTCTGCCACACCACATTAGCAGTCATGTAATACATGTCTGGCCGGATTTCACCAGGGGTGGAAGTGGTGCAGTGACATTGGGGCCTAGGAGGTTAAGGGGCTCACTGCACCACAGATGTAGCTGTCTTTTTTCTACTTTCCTTGGGGCAGTGAGGCCAATTTCTGATGCTTCCATAAATGCCCATTCCATCCTTGCTTGCTACCGGAAACATCTCTAACTGCGCTTATCTGTTGGCAAATCAACATTACTCAAATCCTCACAATCTTCTCAATAAACTAGGTGTCCGGTCAAAAAGTGAAGGCAGTAGAGTAGTGGCACCCTACACTCCCTTATAAATGGGAAGAAAATCAATGAGGTATATTTACAATGAAATGACGCAGCGCTGTACTGCAAGCAAATCTGCGATGCAGAGCTGCGTCATTTCAAACACACAGAGATAGGCCGTATTTACAAGAATACGGCGCACCCCTGTGTCTTCCCTTGCACTGGCGCTAAAAAAAGCTGCTTAGCTGCAACACAGACAGCCTTGTGCCATAGTGCAAGGGTGTTTGCGTTGCAGGGATGATTTCCTGCAACACAGGCACCATAGCACCATTCTGCAAAGGTGTATGGGTTGCAGGGAATGATTGTTTATGTGCAGAAAGGCCCACCTTCCTGCACATAAACAATCTTTAAAGACGATTTGCTCTATCTATGTGGGCTACAAAATGCATCACACTTAGGAAGAGCAAAAACGAGGAGAAATACAAGTATTTCTCCTCGTTGCGCCAATCTAACGCCTGCTTTTCAATGGCGTTAGTTTTTGGCGCTGCCTCAGATTTACACCTCCTTGTAAATCTGGGGCAGTGACAAAAAGCAATGGGTGTTGCGGTGGAACGCCCACAGCAATACCACTTAATGTCACTTTGTAAATATGGTGCAGGGCCTTGGAAAAAAGTGACATTCCAGTGACACAATTCCCTTGTAAATATGCCCCAATGTGTGGACCATGATACTAAATGTATTTCAACTTTTCACAAATCACTATTGTATAAAAAAACGATGCTTCTTTGAGCCATAGGTTAACGACCTCTTAATGTATAGCTGACTTTCTTTACTCATGTCATTTTAGTTTTTTTTTTACCCATGGTCTATCTGAGGCATATTAGGGTTGGAGTGATTACATTCCTCCTTCAACACCTAGCATCCTTCAGAGAGATGCCTGGGGTTTCTGTCAGCTGCAAGGCGAGTCTTCAATAACATTCATGACAATAAGCTTGCAATTAGATCTCGATTTTTCAGACTGCACCTAGCAGAAATAGTTTGTCATGAAGTGTAGCTGATACTAATAATTATAGAGTATTAAAACTGGATTTTGTTTACCCCTTGCAGGGTATCCATCCGAAGCTACCCCTCGGAAGAGAACAGTATGCGCCTCCCCACCCCAACGCAGCCGTCTATGGATTCAAGCTTCCGATCCAACAGCTTGTCCCAACCTTCAGCACAGAGCAGTTACCAAAACGTGTCGACTTCAATGAACTCTGCTCCCCACAGTGGCAGCCCCATGAGTCCCTATGCCAGCCCCGACTACGGCATGAGTCCTGCTAGCACGCAGACCGATGGCGGCGTTGGACAACAAGTCAACATTGCTGGTGTGCATGTGGTCCCTGGAAGTCCACATGCACTTCACAGAACAGTGGGGACCAACACCCCTCCCAGTCCTGCGTTTGCACGAAGAATGGTCCACCCCAACATGGCTGCTGCCCCCGGGAGCCCAAGCATGGCCAGGCACCAGATAGGCATGCATAGCAACATGGCTGTAACACCAGGAAGCCCAAGTCTTGGTAGGCACCAGGGGATCCTGGCTGGCAGTGCCCCTGTGACCCCCGGAAGCCCCAGCATGGACAGGCATGTTATGTATGGATTTTCAACCCCTGATGAGAGACGTCCAACACTTTCCAGGCAGAGCAGTGCATCAGGCTCGCAAGCTCCCTCCACGCCTTGCTTCCCGGTCTCTCCGGGATACTACCAGGGAGTTAACAGCCTCTCCTCTACGCCTCCTGACTCTACCTACAGACAGGGCAGCCCTGTCTCCCAACCCTCCCTGCCGGAGAAGCGGAGGATGTCCTCTGGGGACCGAGCCAACAGCTTACCCAACTATTCCACGGTAAATGGAAAAGCATCCTCCCCAGTGTCTAGTGGAATGTCCAGTCCAAGCAATGGAAACACCTTGGCCTACCCACACACACTGCCCGACTTCTCCAAATTTTCAATGCCAGGTAAGCAGAGCAGCTGTTGCGTGACAGAATATTGAAATGTTGCTGTCTATTTGCAGCTGGTAATTCCACTGTGAGCTACATCTCGACACGTATTTCTGAAAGTAAACAGTGAAAAAAGCCATCACTCTACGTCATTGCCTACTTTGTCACTTTGTTTGATAACGCCTTCATTGTTACTCTTGAATCTACTTATTTTATGCAAATGCCTACTTTCTCTTATCATACCTATTAATAGAAGAGCATAACTATTTTCATATTATCATCATATTTTATTTCATCAACAATACACCATTACAAATACTGAAAATATAATGCAAAAGAGAAATGCATATATTTTTATGATGTTAAATGAGTTGATAGGCACTTTCCAGTGCAGCGCACGCCAAGGCCTAGAACTACTATACCTGTAAAATAGATCATCATAGAAAACAAACTATTGAACATAAAAATACCCCTCTCCTCTTAAAGAGTTATCAAGTCATAAAATGTCCACATACTATCCTGCAGCTTGCGCTGTACCATAATTACCAAACACTGAGAATCAAAGTATTCCTCTACTGGGCGCTTGGTTAGAAGCTGAATTCTAATGAAGGCAGCTTAGCCTCGTCTTTAGTTGCCATGTTTTCACTCCCACGTTCTGCAATTTCTTATCCTGACACCTGTATCACATATCATGACAATTCCTTTAATTTAATAATTAGAAGACGGCCATTCTAGCACTTGCATAAGAGTCCATTGCCATATCATCCTCGTGAAGTGTTTCTCATGTAATGACGCCACCTCCTTTTCAGTTCATGCCAACCCTCCAATCATATCATGATAAGCCTCCATTCTCAAACATATATAGTGTGAGCGAGGCTTACTCAGGACTGCCCTAGCAGAAATCTTAGATCTAAGGAGAAAGCCTTGCTAATTCCCTGCCGGATCCGTACCACCAGGTTTGGAGGTCGGTCGTTCTCATACTTAGCCCCCCCACCATTGGAACAGCCTCCCCTCCCATATACGATCTTGTGCTGACCTCAGGAGGTTTAAAAAACTTTTGAACACCCGTCTCCTTTGATCTGTTGTCTTAGCTTTGTAATGCAGAGCGCCGAGATACTCCTCGGGAGTGAGTCATATGCACTATATTAAGAGCCTATACGTAACATAACATAGTGTCTCAATTCCCATATCATACGGTTTCAATTTACAAATCACAACAGTTTGTCCATTGCCGTTAATGATAGCTCCTCCTCATAATGTTAGCAAGCTTCCCTCCTCATAATGTTAGCAAGCTTCCCTCCTCATAATGTTAGCAAGCTTCCCTCCTCATAATGTTAGCAAGCTTCCCTCCTCATAATGTTAGCAAGCTTCCCTCCTCATAATATGAAACGGCATCAATGTTCAGTCAAGTCAATGTCTTGTTTGCCATGCATTGATTCCTGTTCATCTCTCATAGTGTGTATTCCACACCATTGTCAAAGCATGGCAACATCTCCAATCACAAATCAGTTGCCATCTGAGTGGTCCTGGGTACATGTTCTATAATGCCAGTGTAGCAGACATGCATAATTGAGTGAATTTCATGTTACACTTGTTTACGTCAAATTCCCAAAACTACGCCATTCTGCCAGCTGGTAACATGTTATTGTGGAAGCCCAGAAACAATGCCAATGACCACAATGCAAGTGGTTGTTCTAAAATCTAGAAATAAATGCTGGTTTTTGCATTTCATGTTATTACCTGTAATGTTTTCAAAATAGCCTAACAGCAAATGACGTGAATTGCGCTCACCCGTAGCTTTTTTTTATAATGTCTTTTGATTGATTTTCTTGTTTCGACCAGTAGTAATGTCGTGTATTTTGGGGCTCAGCCCAGGTCAACAAATTTTGGTTCCCCTACCCATGGGCCCCGAGACACAGAGTTCAGTGCATTATCGCTTGAGCAGGGAATTCCAGTTTTCTATATCCCACACAACCCACTGAGCATACCTGCCGATGTAGATGCATTCTTTCTAGGATACTAACAGTCCCTTAAAGGGTTGAGGGAACTGGTATTAATCCAAACAATTGTCCATTAATGAGTTCCTATAATATCAACAAGAGAGAGAGGGATGGTCACTCTTATTCCCCCTAACGTATGAATTTCAATAACAACAAAAGAGTGAGTGGGAAAGGACGATGGGGAACACAGCACGAGGAAAACCTCTTATTTAAAAGAACCCTCACTCACCAACCTAGTTGGTGACATGCTTCATCATTGGGTTCCCACCAGAGAGGCCGAGTGCCTCCCTGGTGTGCTACGACGCCTGAATTACAGCGGAGCGGGTATTTTTGGGATAGTGCCAGTGCAACAGTGAAGGTAGTGCAAGTTAAAAGATGTCTGGTTTAATCCCAAATCAATTTTATTGGTGGAAAACCAGATATCCTTAAAAACAGGTGAAATGGACGCTGGCTGCCTGGCTAAATTGACCAGGCGCATCCAAATTGGTCTAAAAGTGATTAGTGGTCGACATGTTTCTGCTTATAATGTGCAATTTGCTAAGCTTTCATCAGGACCAGGCCTCCACGGCGGTGTACGCTCTCTAAGGTGTACCCTAACCAGTGGAGGTATATGAATGGTAAAACTCACGGTTTTACCACAGGGCCTTCTGGAGTTCCAAAAAGCCAAAGGACTCTGTAAGAAAAGAGCACACATAAAGACACATACAACAGTTGTGTGAATTCAGTGGTATTTCTTACCAGGCAATCCAGAGGTCTAAAGTGTTTGAAAACCTTGTGCTATAAATTACCAAAACGTGTTTATAGGTAATATCACGTGTACCTCTAAGTCAGGCAATCGTGTCAGACGTACTGCCACTCCGTGTACATTTGTCTCCGGAGGGGTCATTGTTACTAGATGACTACCAGTAACATTTGGCGCATTACTTAGTGAGCGTGATATGAGCATTCTCAGTTATGCAACAAAATTGGGTGCTAGTGAAAAAACCGTTAAAAAACGCGGATAATGTGTACTCGCGCTTGTTAAATTCAAATGGCAGATTACGAAACATGGAGAAATTAGGGCTTACGTGAAGTAACAACTGACTTCACGTCATGGGTCCGGGTGGGGGTTAAAGCCGCTGGTGAAATCTATGCGGGATGAAAAGGAGGTAAGTTTCCGGTAAACCCAGTGCCAAAAGGGAACGATCACCACCCGGGAAAACTCCCAACCAACTTACTTCCAACACAGCGCTCTCCCGCATACAACCTATCGGTACCAGTCCTCGGACCCGAATGTTACTGCGGTGTTACGGCTGGTGGAAGAAATGCCGGTTCCCAATCACGTGACCCGGGCGTGAACCACATGACGCGGCACGTCCGGGACACGTGACTTCAAACGCTAGACCGTGCAGATCAGCACTTAAAGAACCTTGTAAAAACTTTATTATTCCCTTGAAACAGATCTATACCGATACATTATAGTTATACAACTCCTATGCGGCCAAACAAGGTAACCACTGATAAAATTAAAGTATTAGGCCGCTAATATGTATGTGGAACCAATAATACGGCACACTTGATATTAAAAATTGATATTGAAAAATTGGAAAGAGATTGTCCTCTAAAGCTTAAAAACCAATGTAGAATTATACATGGCAGAAAGGTTGGTATAGGTATAGGCTGGTCAGTCATTAAATGTGTATTTAATGATTAAGCTGTGGGTCAGTTACTCATTCTATGCGTGCAAGGACAATGGTGGTCCCTATCATGTCCATATAATCCCTCTCAGGTCACTACTTTAAATATCTAAATGGGCACAATGGTACTCCGGAGTGGATGGGATAGGAATACCCTCCAGGCTCAGGAGGCTAAGTCATTGATCAGGCTTAATGGCTAAGAGCAGAGTCATGTCGGGTGATATCAGCGTTTCATTACTGAACCCCAAGGGATATTATCAATGAGCCCCGTCTTATGTGTAGAAAGGCGATAAATCCGACGTTGTTCCTTCTCAAAAAGCGCTTGTTGTGTAGTAAGACCTTGCCTCAATTGCTCAATGATAGTCCAACTCAAATCGTTCGTAGTGTGATTTCGCTGTAAGAAATGGTCAGTGAGTTTTGTGGTGTTTTTCCAGCACCGGATATTGCTCCGGTGTTCACATATCCGTTGTTTGATCTTGCGCGTGGTCATACCCACGTACCTGGAACCGCACGGGCATGTAATCAAATAGACCACGTTTGTGGAATTACAGTTGGTATGGGCCTTTTGTGACCATATTTTTCCAGTTTCAAGTTCCAGGTACTTGGTAGCGATATTCAGATGGCACACGCTGCAAGCCCCACATGGAAAATGGCCCGTCACAGGAGGAAGTCCCCAGGCATTCAAAACTGACTGGTTTTCATCCCTATCTGGTTTGCTTGGACGCGTATGTACTAAGGTATCCTTAATGCTCCTTGCTCTTTTGAAAGAGAAGAGCGGTTTTTCCCACTTGTGGTTGTTGCTCTCCAAAATTCTCCAGTGCTTCCTAATCGATTTACTGACAGCATTAGAAGCCACATTGTACGTTGTAACACATGTGAGGGGTATTTCCTCTGGACTTTTGGGATTTTCTTCCAAAAGGGCTTCCCTGTGTTGGTTCCTGGCCCTCTTACAGCTTCTTTTTAATATTCTGTCTGGATACCCCCGCTTCTGGAGTTTGGTTGTAAGATCCTCTGCCTGGGATCTAAAATCCGTCAATTCGCTGCAATTGCGTCTGAGACGGAGGTACTGGCCGAAGGGGAGATTTTCCCGCAGCGGTCGTGGGTGAAAGCTGGAAAAATGCAGCAAGTTGTTTTTGGCTGTCGGTTTATGATGTGTCTTGGTCTGCAGTTGGTTCCCAGCTTTCATGATGACTACATCCAGGAAGACCATCTCATCCTTCTTGTAAGTGTAGGTAAATTTCAAGTTCGGATCACAAGTATTTATCCACCCAAAGAACTCCAAAAGGGCATTTTCAGTCCCTTGCCAGATGATTAACACGTCGTCTATATACCTCTTCCAAAAGGATACAGAGGACGCGTAAGGATTCCGAGCTGATAAAATGTATTTGCACTCAAAATCGTACACATACAGCCCGGCTACACTTGGGGCGAATGTACTACCCATCGAAGTGCCCGTTGACTGTAAATAAAGCTCTCCCTTGTATTCAAAGAAATTCCTTTTCAAGGCAAGGGTGGCACAAGCAATCACAAATTGCTTCGGGGTTACAAAATCCCATGACGCCGTCTCCAAAGCCTCTTTAAGAACCCTGATGGTATCATCCTGCGGGATGCAGGTATAGAGGCTTTCGATATCTAATGAGACCAGGAAAGTGGATTAGTTGGTGATATCAATATCCTTTAATAAGGATAATAAGTTTTTAGTGTCCTTAAGATAGGTGCTAGTTGCCTGGATCAAGGGTTTAAGAAAAAGTCGCAGTACCGCGACAATGGTTCGAGGAGGGAGCCGATGCCCGACACAATTGGACGTCCTGGAGGGGCATTCTATTTTTATGCGTTTTTGGCAGTGTGTAGAAGTATGGAATAACACCCCTGCTAGTTGTCAAAAAATCAGCTTCATGTTTGGTAATGTATCCGTTAGTTTCCGCCTCTTCCACTAAGTCAATGATCATAGCTTTTAGGTGTGGAGTAGGATCCGTATCGAGACGAGTGTAGTTGACCTGGTCACTCAGAAGTCGTTTACACTCAGTATCATATGCCACTGCATCTTGAATCACAACACCACCCCCCTTGTCAGCTGATTTTATGACAATGGTGGTGTTGGACTACAATGATTGGAGTGCTCGGAATTCTCCTGCACGCATGTTCTTAAAGACGGCCGTCTCCTGAAAGGATTCAATATCATTAAACACAGCCTGTTCAAAGGCTGTGATTTCTGGTGGAACAACATGGGGTGGAGGAGTAAAAGTTGATTTCAACCTTAGACCTGAGTCCCCAATAGAGATCTGGGTACCTTCAATAGTTTGTTTTTCAAAAAAACTCTTGAGTTTCAATTTTCGGAAGAAATCCGACAGTTCGCAGTGGAGCTTGAAACGATCGAGGCGTGCCGTGGGTACAAAACCCAACCCCTTCTCTAGGACTGAGTTTTCATCTTCCGTAAGGACAACCGAGGAGAGGTTGGTGATTAGACTCTCTGGTTGCTGGGGCCCGCTTGCTGATCTCGAGCCTTGCTCCGTGTATTGTCGCCCACTACTTCCTCGTGTTCCCAGTGTACCTGGTTCGTGCCCCTTCTTTTGCCGCGTCCTCTCCGGCCTCTCTCTAAAAAAGGAGGAGGGCGATACATATTTTGTTGAAATTGTGGATGTGGCACTCATTAATGAGTTACACAATCAAGAATCACTAGAAACGGAAAATGCATTTCGACATATTTATTGTAAAATAGTTATTTTAGAAATTCTGGATCTAGTGCACACAATATGTTTTGGTAATATCACAGGAGATTAGAACTAAAAGCAGTTAAGCATTTCATGCACAATGAAAGCAACAGGGAAATATTGTAACATCACAACTTGTAGCCCCTAGAACCTTCACTGTGCCATCTCCAGGAGCTATGCTAGTTCTAGCAGATGAATAAATAAGAAACCTATTTCTCAGGTTTCTAAGGTGGTGCGCTGACCTGGCACAATAAGTTTTGTTGTCTGCTTGGAATAGCCTGCCAGGTGTTCCGAGCACAAAGGCAATGGGATTGTGTCTGTGTGAGAACACAATCCTGCCAGCAGTCTTTGAAGGCATAAATGCGTCGCAGAGCCTCAGGGAGTCTTGCTGGATCCTTCTTCCCTTAAGGTGGAATCTGGTTCTGTGTCCTTCTGTATCTGCATCTGGGTCTGCGCCCCAGATGAAGTTTCTCTCTCATTCAGTGGTCAATTCATGGGGTTTATGTAGGGCTGACCACTGTTTTTTTAACCTACATTACTTTAATTTAATCCGAGACTTAACCGGTATGACCGAGCATGATGAAAATACGGCAACTCAGACTACATGTTATTTTTACACATCCACTGTCAGACATTGAAACATAGATATCACATAGATTGTAGCAGATGTGTCTCTTTATGTGTTAGAAAAGTCATTGTTTAGATGATTTGACGAGTTCTGGAAAAATAATAACATGCTGAATGTGGACTAAAGTGCAGACAGGCCAAGTAAAACAGAAACTACAGTTAAAATGGAACCTGTTGTGTATGTGTTTAAGAACCTAACCCTAAAATAAAGAAGCCTCAAAGAAAGTGATTAAAATAAATAAAATAACAGAATTAGGAAGAGGAATGATCGTAGTGTTTATGACATCCCTGGAATAACTCCTAAACAATAACTGAATGTATTTTTGCATTATCTTGCTTATTTTAACTTCATGACACTTTTACAGAATACAAGTGCACAGGCTAGAAATGTGCTCCAGATGGAATCACAGTTCATCACTTGTTTTATGTTCAATAACACATGTTTTCAAAATGAAATGAAAGGGGTCTCTGTATAGAAAAATCTTATTTTACGACAATATCACATTTCAACGTCAAAGCAGTTTGTATCTTTTGAGCCTTTGCTTTCCTTGAGATTCAAGCCTCCAAATCTTATTTTACAAGCTCCCCCTTCTTCCTCATGTGTTGGCTGCCATCAATACGGCCCCCCCTCTGGCCCCTGTCTATCCGACGTCTATTATTGTGTAATTTTCTGTAATCTTGCATCACGAGTAACACGAATTACCAAAATTACTCTTGATTACTCAGCTGTAATTACAATTTCGCCCAGGCCTAGCTATAACTTCATTATACCGCCTCCCTTTTCGTATAATGGAGTCCCCGCTTTTCTTTCATTGTACTAGCAGGATAGTGCCAAATTTCACAAATGCCACTAGTGCGTCCATTTTTTAAATCCCACCAGTGTCTCCTTTCTGGCTGTCCCAGTTGTACCTCATGGACTGTCATCACCACTTGATTTCTCTGTTTTTACTCCTCTGTACCCAATACCACTCTATAAGAGCTTTGATTGGACATGATTCAGGGTACGACATACAAGTTACTATCACATCACAACATTATGTAACATATCATGTAACAACTAAATTTAATTTTAGTAACATCTACCATGTTGTTTAAGAGGTGGGACACTTTCAAATATTTAGACGTCTTCTGTTTTCATAGTTTAATTCTGTTTCCCTCCACAAGCACCAGGCTGGCATGAGTTTCCTTTGCTTAGTATTCTTCACACATTGTTCAAAACACACACGTTGTGTCAGATGTAAACAACCCGGGTTCACCTTTTTCCATGTCTTTTCTAGATGGCAGCCCTGAAACAAGGGCCAACGTGAAGTTCGTCCAGGATACCTCGAAGTACTGGTACAAGCCGGATATCTCCAGAGAGCAGGGTAAATTACAAACATTGTTGAGCACCGCTGTCTGCTACATGGAAATGTACAAATTCAGCGAGGTTGTTTTTTCATCTTTTAATTGGTTTAGGAACACTGTATACGTCATGTCTTTCTTTGATCAAACTGCTCCTTTTAAATAATGTAATGTGTTTAAGCATAGCTTTCTTTTTTGAGACGATAGCTAAAATAATGCAACCCCCCCCTCCCCCCCCAATCATTTGAAAAAGAACAGAAAATAAAACCAGTTTGGAAACCCTTCTTAAGGGTAAAAATAATAAATATATCCCAACAAGGCAATGTATGCCATGATTTTAGGAATCAACCGGCTTGCAGCAAGTGTTGTTGTAGATCACACTGTGCGCTTTCCTGCCTTCAAGCGTCGGGCTTAGAATATTGCTATTTCTTATTTTTTGAAGTCTGTTTTGATTTGGGCATGCGTGGAATGGCTTTGTCATCATGTCCCCTAAATTCTGCACCGCACCAGGCACAGTCCCAGTCTCCACCTTAGATTAGAATATGAAAAAACACTATTGTGAACGCAAAATACTTTGCTGTATAGTTGGGTCGGATGCTATGTTACCCGGATTGTTGCGCATTGTTGATAGAATATTTCTTATAGTGCTGGGTCTCATATGTGATGGCAGCAGCTGTGCTCTAATCGTGTTGCTCTCAGCCTTTGTATCGATGGAGGGTGGGAGAAGAGGATGTTACAAAGACTTTCTTAATATCCCACACAGGATACACAATGTCACGTGTGCATTGGTTCAAGGACAAAACGTGCTGACTTTTAAGTAAAAATTGACATTAATCCCATATGCAATCATTGGTGAGTTTGGCAGAGGCTTAGATATTGCAGAATGAAGTGTTACCACTGGGAGGGACTGAGGTGTATAGTGGACAAACATCTAGCAGGGATGTAGAGATTAAACACAACACGAGAATGGGTGGTGGTTTCAAAGAAGCTGACAATTTAACAGTACAACCTTTAACTTACAACCTTTGTATATATGGGAAATGCTGGTGACCAAATGGGCAGTAGCGGCCGGTGTTTGCTACGAGTGGCAGGGAGGGCAGGCGGGGGGTGGGAGGAGGTAAGGCGTAGGCGTCATGAAGGGAGGGGGGGGGCAAAATAAAAAATAATAATAAAAAAAGTACCTTTAGCCGGCTACCTCGTCCTCTTCTGCTCCTCGTCTTCTGGCACAGGCTCCCAGCCTGCACTGCGGCCAATCCTGAAGCTGCTCTCACATGAGAGCAGCTTCAGTATTGGTCTGAGTGCTCTCGTTTAGCGCTCTAGGACAGACTGGGAGTCAGTGCCTGCTTTCTCCAACCCCAGCAATGCAGCTGGGGTTGGAGAGAGCTTAAGTGAGCATGAGGGTTTGGCCGGCCTGAGACGGCCAGCCAAACCACCATGCGCAGTGAAGAGAGTGCACTACCACTCACGTGTGTGCTGTCACCCCCCCAGGACCCGACCCCCAGACTCAGCAGGAAAGGAGAAATAAAATGAGTGTCGTTTTATTTTTCCTTTCCTGACGTTTTTGGTTGGGCAACGTTCCTCCGTCATAGCCGAGGAGCGGCCGCTGCAAATGGGACACGGTGTGTGGTAGAAGGTTTGATAACAGTGCATTCGAAAGAGGCCAACAGCCTGTAGCACCATCTTGTTTTTATCCTCTGTATTCAGACAGTCGATTAGAGCATCATCTGTGGAGACAGAAACTCTTCAACACATGGAATGACTTACCTCCCTCCTCCATGTTAATCTGCTGAAGTTTGATGAACCCCAGCTCTACTTTGACCTGGCTCAGATCTTGCAGCAGGGCTCAGATCTATTTTCAGGGGACAGCAGACTCTCTGCATCAGACTGGCAGTGGCATGAGCTGTCAGCAGCCACTCAGCAGTATCAGCAGTCAGGCGCCTCTCAAATGTGCTAAAAGCGGACATGGCGAATGGTGGTTCAAAGCCTTCTCTGGCCAACGCGGACACAACTAAAGCTTCTTCATGGTACCCAGGGTCACACTCAACTTATACCACATTAGACTCAGAGTTCCTCCCGTGTAGTGTCTGGGCCAGGGATACTACACGCCGACTAGTAGTAGCCATCACATAGGGGCAAGCAGGACTATTATACCATTTGGAATGTGCCTACACTTCCGCGTAGACCAGATAAATGTGTGTAAACCAATTGGCTTGTACTCTGTGTGCACGGTGTGTTTTTGGGAATTCCACATATTTCTTACATCCTGATAACTACTCTGCCTGGATGTATCCATGTCATCATGAAATGTAACCTTTACATTTAGTATCTGATAGAGACTACTAGCCGCAGATTCCTTAACGTAGAATTATCCCCAGGCGTGAGACTGGCCCGGAAAACTTTCTTTGCCCCAGCATCTCTGCGCACCGGGGGGCGGCACCACACGACTCCGCCCTGACGTCCTCCGCGGGCGTGACGTCAGCGAGGTCACATAAGCCCCACCCCGGCGCGCTGACATCAGTTTCCTTCTTTTCCGCGTGCCACGCGGCTCCGGATCGTGTCCCTGGACTGTTTTCAGGCCTCCTTCTTCTTCTTCAACGCTTTGCGTTTCCCTTGAGAATAGTGTGCGAATGCCTACGGGCTTCAAGACGTGCTCGTCTTGCGCGCACCAGATGTCGGCGACGGACCCTCACCCTATTTGTATGTGGTGTTTGGGGGAGCACCATGACTCCACAGACTGCGAGGCTTGCCAGCAGATGAAACCGAAGTCCCGGCGGGAGCGCCGGATGAAACTCCTTTCGGCCCGCATGTCCAGGTCAGCGTCCTCATCGCGTCCGTCCCCCGCGGAAGGGGCCAAGAACCGCCGCTTCCGACATCGTCCTTCCCCGAGGCCGCAGGGGCGTCGCTCGCCCATTGGTAAGTGTCACAGCTTGTCCCCGAGGCCCGGTCCCCGCCCTGTGGGGGACGCGGGTTCTCCGAAGGTCGTGCGGCCTCGCACGTCACCGCCTTACCCGCCGTTTCCCGGCGCGGGGGCGTCCAGAGTCCAAATGGAGGCCTATGCTGTGGCCCTGCAGGCCTCCTTGGCTCCTCCTCCTCTTCCTGGGACGTCCGCTGATCCCCTGCCATGTGCGGGGCCTTCTGCGGAGTCGCCAGTGGCTCCGGCGCCGACAGGTTCGGCTTCAGGTCTTGGAGGTGTGGCGTCGTCGGGGTGCGGCCCTACGGGGTTCCCTCCTTCGGCCCACGGCGCCTCTGCCTCGCCGCAAACCCCCGTGGGGGTCCCTGTGGTGTCGCGGGAGGTTGCCGGGACTCGTGGCTCGTCCCCGAGTCCTACTCGGTCCTCTGGGCAGGCGGCGGCCTTGTCCGAGGCCGAGCTGACGGCGCTCAGGCTCCGGCGGCTGTCGGCCCTAGCGGCGCCGCAGGGGCTGGCTAAGGGCCGGGGCGTGTCCCCGGGCCCTCCTCGTCTCTCCACGCAGGCGGCTGCCTCGTCGGAGGTCGAGTCGGCGCCTTTTCGGCGCCGTTCTTTGGCCGCCCCAGCTCCGTCCCCGCCCCGTTCTTCCGCGGCGCGGGTGGTGCTGGAGGTCGTCGCCGCGTCCCCTTCGGCGCCGGTCGACGTCGCGCCGGCGCCAGTGGCGGACTCCACGGCGCCGTGCCGACGTCGGCTCGTCGACTCCTCTTCGGAGGCCCCCTCTTCTCCAGAGGTCAGGCAACTGTTTGTCTATTCTTCCCCTGAGACGGGATGCCGCGTAGTGGCTTTCTCCCCGGCGTCTTCCAAGGAGGGCTCTTCGCCATCCCCGCGCCCAGTCTTCCCCTGAGGCGCCTCAGGTTCCCCACTCCTATGTCAGCCCTCCACTTTTCCGGGCTTGGCCGTTTCTTCCTCCGCTTGGGCTGGGCGACGGCCAGCTTAGTGTGCAGCCGTCACCCACGGAGGAGTTGCTCTCCCCACCGCGTTGCCCTACTGAGGCGAGTGCTGCTTTCGCACGGGCTGTTTCCACGGCCGCTGGGATTTTGCGCATGGGCGACCCAGCTGCACATTTCCCCGCGGACCACTTGCTTGAGGTTCTCCACCAGGGTTCTGGTGGACGGGAGCTGCTTCTTCCCTTCGAAGCTTCGCTCCACAATTCTCTCTTGGGGGCCCTGGGGGCGTCCTGCCACGGGGGACCCGGTGCCCCAGTCGCTCCTGCACCGCCACCGTCCTGCTCCGCATGATCCTGTCTGTCTTTCCTTCCATCCTTCTACTCGGGGCCCTCTTCTGCAGACGGCCTTTCCTTCCTTGCCTTCCATTTTGTCCCCTCCATCACGGTGGTTGGATTCCTGGGGGCGTAACATCTTCACTTCCTCCAGTGCTGCCTTGCGGGCGCTCAACACGCTTTGTGTGTTAGCCAGAGCCACTTCCAGTTTGTGGGATTCCGCGGTGTCCCTTCTGTCTTGTGCCTCTCAGGAGGGTGCCTGCGTTGATCTGCGGCACCATGTGTTGGATGGCCGGGAGCTGGCCGCGTTTATTCTTCGTTCGGCTCTTGATGTCTCTGAGGCTCTTGGTCGCACTATGGCTAGTTCGGTGGCCCTCCGTCGCCATGCATGGTTGAGGGATAGTGTTTTCCCTGAGAATGTTAGGGAGCGTCTGGTTGACCTCCCTTTTGATGGCACTCTTTTGTTTCATGCCCCTGCGGATTCTGCCATTCAGCGGTTCCTTGCGGGGCTTCGTCCTCCTCCTCCTCCTCCTCCCCCTCAGTGAACCTGGATGTCGGTCCTCTGGTGTGTTCTGGGAGGTGTTCTTCCGTTGTTTTTTCTGGAGCTTAGTGCTCGGTAACCCGGTTGTGTGCTCTGTATGGTTGGTGCCCCTTCAGGGTCCTTTGCTTGGCCCTTCGGTGCTGTTGGCTGCTGGTCCGGCCCTCTGTTTTGACCTGTGATTTTGGCTGTTGGTAAAACCGTGTTGGTCCTGAGATTGGGCCTTCTGTGTCTTCTTTGTTGGCTGCTTGCTAAGCCGTCTGCGGTTTTGTCCGCAGGTCTTTCTATTTTACCCTCTGCTGCGGAAATTTTTTCCTAAGAGTTGTTCCCATGTCTTTTTGGGACGTAACATACCCTATGTGGGGTACTTGTAGCTATTGTATAGCTCTGTCATGGGCTGGGACGGTGCGGTTTCGGGTTCCGTGCCCTCCACGGCGTCACGGTATGCCGCAGGTGCGGTCTCTTTACCTATTCTCTTGGCGCAGTTTGCGCGGCGCCCTGCTTGCCCTTCTCCAGGTTCGCTTCGTCGCTAGACCAGCCTGGCATGCTGTCTTCGGCGTTGTGTTGTGGTGCTTCCGCCTTTCTGTCCGGCGTTTTGGCCTGGTCCTCTGTCTGGTGTTCCAGGAGGGACTAGCTTTTCTTGGCTTTCTGTGTTCTGGTTGCCGGCTTGGACCGTCCTCCGGGTCTCTCTCTCTCTCTCTCTCTTTCTCTTCTGTCTCGTCCCACTTCTTCGTGGGTCGGTGTGTGTCTCTGGCCCGGCTCCTGGCCTTCTCTGGCCTCTGCCTTCGGCTGGCGCCTGGATTGTTCTGGGTGCACGGCTCCTTGGTGCGGTCTCCTGCTGGCTGCGCATGCCTGCTTGCTCTGGTCCGCCGATGTGGCCCTTGGTGTGTTTCCTTGTTCCCCTGTCTCTTGTTCTGCTGGGGCTTTGCGAACCTGTGCCTTTCTCCTTACGCTTGCGGTTCTTGGCTGTGGAACCGTTTCTGCCTTCTCCGCTGCCTTGAGGCTGATGGCTGTCCAGCTGGCCCCCGTCGCTGGGTGTGTGTGTTTTCCTCCGGCGGGCTCTGCCTCTGGTTCTGCCTCTTCTCCCTGGCGTTGGGATGGTTCTTTTCATCCTGGGTGCTCCTCTGCGGCTGTCCGTCCCTCAGAGGTTTTCTAGCAGTTGTTCCTTGGATGGGCTTAGGGTCTCCTAGTCTTCCATTCGCCTTGTCCTTGCTTCCTTCTGCTTGGTGGGGGCTGGGCCGCCCTTCTTGTCCCCGTGACACATCCCCTGCTGGGGCCCTGTGTTTCTTTCTACTGGGGACGTTCTCTCGCAGGCCCTCCTCCCCTCTGGGTATGGCTAGGATATCTATTCTACGTTAAGGAATCTGCGGCTAGTAGTCTCTATCAGATGTACAAGTTACTTACTTTCGGTAACGATGTATCTGGTAGAGACGATTCTAGCCGCAGATTCCTTCACGACCCGCCCTTCCTCCCCATTCTGCGAGGACCTTCAGCTTGGTTTTCTGCACTCGCCTCCCTCCGGGTGGCTTGTTTTCTGTGGGTGTCCTCTTCGCTTCCTCCCGGACAGGTTGCCTCATTTTGCTTGATTATTCCACCCCTTTTCTTTCTCATACAGGGTCGGTTGGTTTCTGTGTGCCTCTGCCTCCCTCCGACTGGTTTCTCTCCAGCGTAGGGGCCTACTTTTTCTCTTCTCCTTTTACTTGCTTGGGGTTTCTGCTCCCTTCGCAGTCCTCTACGTTGGGGGTTCTTTTGCCTGTCCCTCGGCCTTTCGCTCCTTTCAGGGGATACGGCCCTCCTTTATGGTGTAGTCTGGGGGTGGATTGCTGTTACTCCTCTGTTCCGGGCTTGTTGCCCTTCTCTGTTATGGCTTGTGATTGCAGACTCTCTCTTCTGCTATGGCGTTGTTCACATGCTTTCTGCCTCCAGGGTGGATGTGGCCTTGGCTTGCAAGGTTGTTCCTCAGCGCGGTGTTCTGCTCTCTCCCTGCTATGGCTTCACTGCTATGGTTTCTTGGTACCTTAGTGCTTGGCACTTTTCCAACTGGTGCTGTTCCTCACCTTTGGTTTCTCTCTTCTGTTTTTGCTGCTTTTTCGCACACTGTTCCCATACTCTCCACAGTTTTGTTTGTGATGGCTCTGCGTTGTGGCGCGGAAAAGTTCTCTGAAGAAAACTGATGTCAGCGCGCCGGGGTGGGGCTTATGTGACCTCGCTGACATCACGCCCGCGGAGGACGTCAGGGTGGAGTCGCGTGGTGCCGCCCCCCGGCGCGCAGAGATGCTGGGGCAAAGAAAGTTTTCCGGGTCCAGTCTCACGCCTGGGGATAATTCTACGTTAAGGAATCTGCGGCTAGAATCGTCTCTACCAGATACATCGTTACCGAAGGCAAGTAACTTGTACTTTAACACATAAAGGCTATTGTGTGTCTGTACTTAAGTCCTACCAAACGCCACGATACACAACATTTACAACTGGTCCTTAAACTCGTGCTCTCGGAATGTGCTTTGTATATTTATTGACAGACCCACCAGGCTCCTTAGACTTATTTTCTGACAGGTTAGCTAAACATCCCCTCAGCAGTACAGGGAATTCCTCTGCGCCGCCCAGACGTGGCTGAGTCATGGTCGTTTCAGGCCCACATGGCCACGTCTAGGGCGTGAATCATGGGCTATGGCAGCCAACAGGCATGGGCATAGTGGAGAAATCCTTGCTCCGTCGCTGTGGTCCTGGTGTGAGTGTGACATTCTGACAGGCTCGTCCACTAAGTGACCTCATTGTTGGGAAACTGAAGGGGGTTTTAACTGCTCCAGGCAGGTCATTCCTGTGAGGAATCGTAGGAGCTCCAGACTGAATCTTTGCATTTTGTTTGTGTTTCTGGTGACTTTCACATTTGTTAGTAGAATGGAATGTGACCGCGCACCTTGGTTGCTTTTCTGTTAGTTGTGGTCTTTGGTGCGTCCTTGCCAGTTTAAGGTGTACCCGGGCTGTTGCATTAGTAGCACACATTGAAACTGTGGCATAGTGCTTTTAGTACATTCCTGCATCATGGCCGTCATTGAGACCCTGGCAGAGGGAGGGAGGCTGCTGCCTTTCTCTGCCAAGGTGCCACCACTTGCCCATCAGTGACAAGGTTATTTCGAGTCGGTGGCGGATGCGCGGGTAGCGCCAACCAGATATTTTGGTTTCCTTGCCTGCTCCACCAAACCCCAGCCATATCCGCTTTGAGTGGTGCATTTCCCTGCCCCCATTCTGACGTGACCTGGTCATAGGGCAGGGGAGGGACACACAATCTCACAGCTGGAGGCAGAGACACATCTCCTTCTTCTTAGTGCTCTGAAAATCCTAGGGGAGGACCTCAGAATCCTGCCTCACTTGGAATGTAGCCTGGGTAATGCCCAGGGATTCCATCACCCTCAAGGAGTAGGAAGAGGCCCCTGCCAGCTCCGCACAGTGAGGCGCCCTGGGAACCCATGGAAAATGTTCCTAACATGTGCGCGCACCCCATGGCAAGAAAGGAATCTTGTGGATTCACCAGGGCCCATGGACTTCTGAAGGCACCATCACTGCCACATAGAACAGCACATCAGCATGGCAGTGCATGCCCTACCACAGCCTCCAGCCACCACGCACCCGCCCGCTGATCCATGTGGGAAAAACAATAAACTTTCTGATTAATACTGTGAAACTGTTTAGCTGCCATTAAGCGCTCTGCAAACCTCTTTATTTACTCATATATGTTGTTGTGGGAACAAGGAGGAATAATTGGTCTATTTTGCGTTTTGCTGTGTTTTTTGCTGAGTCAGCACTAAAGTGTCTGTCTTTTTTTTTCTTTCTTTTCACAGCTATCACACTACTGAAGGACAGGGAGCCGGGGGCATTCATCATCCGAGACAGCCATTCGTTCCGCGGGGCCTATGGCTTAGCCATGAAGGTAGCCACCCCACCACCCACCGTCATGCAACAGAACAAAAAAGGTATACTGTCACACACCCTCCGACAGGCTGTGGTTGCGCCAACCAATACATTGAAGAAAATGTTACAGGAAGTCCTGCCCTGTAGTGTTTCTAGTGCAAAAGATTATTTTAATTCACATGGGAGCTCGAAGTAATCAAGTGAGAGTGAAAACTAGTTTAAAGTTGGAGCAGTTCAACGCAGGTGTAAATGATTCTCACCATTTAACGAGGCAAGGGTATATGCAACTACACACCACGGGGGAGATTTACTAAGATTTTGCGCTGTGTTTGCATCACAAAAGTGTCGCAAAATGGAGCAAACTTTTTTTTTCCTAATTTACTTTCCAGCACTAAGCTTGTTTAGCGCTGGAAATAACGTAAAAGTAATAGCGCTGCTTTGCATTACTTTGCACCATGGGGGCGTACCAAGGGTGGTGCATGGGCGTTCCCATGCAACCACCCAAGCTTTCTCACACTAAACCCAATTTACTAAATAAAGTAGACTGGGTTTAGCGTGAGAAAACTGCGCCCTTTTAAACTAGGTGCAAGGAAGGAGAAATGCCTTCATTTCGCCTTCCTTTTCCGACTTTGCATGCGTGCTGCACTGTGCAGCACGCATAGAATGTGGGAAGAGCTTTCCCTCGTGTCTAGGCATAGTATTTTGTACCGTACCCTTCCTGTACAAAACCTATGCTAGACTCACACACACCCCCTAGCGCTAAGGTGGTGCGTGGCGCATGGCAGCTGTAATCCGCGCCGGCGCAAGGGAAAGGGGAAGAGAGCCATATCTTTGAAAATATGCGCTCTCCTGCTCCTTCCCTGTTGCGCATGGAGATTTGGTAAATCTCCCCCAAAGTCTTTTAATTTTTTATTTTATTCTTGTGTCTAAGCCTAGATTAAATATTGCACAGGGGCAATTTTACACTGTACGTTTTCACCAATACTTGTGGAAACTTAGATTTGAAGCAACATTGGGACCAACTTGCCTGCTGTGAAAATTCATTTTTGCGCTTATTATAGGGTATACATTGAAGTACAAAAAGCAGGCAGCTGTAGTATAATTTTTTCAATCCAAAAATCTTGGTGCAACATTGTATGGGCGTAGTATGAGTTGTGGCTGCGCTATATTGTTAGTAAATCTCTTCTGCCCGATAAACATTGGCAGACTTCTAACCCTGTAAGTGTTACAAATACAGGTTTACATTCAGTGCATCTGTGGTGAGATCAGTTTACTAAATCAGCACTGAGCGTGGTAAACCTCACTGTATTTCAAAACAGTTTACCTAACGTTGCCTAATATGTAGCTTCATGAACTTATTATTAACATATTTGGAATTCTTTGGACGCAGAGTCCAGACAATGCGAGTCATTTCTCTTGCATGAATATTGCTGTTCTCATAGGCCCCCTGCTGTCTTTCACTCTCCAAGTCGTTCCTCGTGTAACTTTTTTCTGAAGTGTTCTCTAGCCCTGCCCAGTGGATTTCATTCTTGGTGTAAGAACAATCATTTGCAGCAAAAATATAGTAATAAAAACATTTTATGGTGTGCTAAAATGTCCACCTCTGTGGGAGTGATGGTTTTCCAGACATTACCTTATTACTAAGCAGTCTTATCCAGTACCACAGCTTGCATTTGAATGTAATGTTTGTGAAAAACAAATTCATGAAAAATCCCTTTTCACCAAATCTATCTAGAGCTTTTTTAAACTCAAACACTACATCATTACACCAAAGTCATTTATTTTCTTAGCGAATTCCTTCATTAGCGGTATTTTTTCAAAGAACCTGCAAGTCCAGGTCCATGTATACAACAGAGCGAAATTGTCCAAGGTAAAGGGATTGTTTCTAGAAGTTCGGAAGTGAAAGGCGAGGGAGTGTGCCTTGGGGTTTGGAATAGGAATAGTGACAGAGTGAGGCTAGCGGTTCCAAAGAGGAATGGTGGGTGATTGTGGCTAGTGGTTCCAAAGAAGAATGGTGGGTGATTGTGGCTAGTGGTGCCAAAGAGGATTGGTGGGTGAGTGTGGACAGAGGTTCCAAAGAGGATTGGTAGGTGAATGTGGCTGGAGGTTCCAAGGAGGATTGGTGAGTGAGTGTGGATAGAGGTTCCAAAGAGGATTGGGGAGTGAGTGTGGCTAGAGGTACTCAAGAGGAAGGTGAGGGAGTGTTTCTAGAGGTTCATAAGGTGAATGGTGAGGGAGTGTGGCGAGAGGTTCTCAAGAGGAAGGAGAGGGAGTGTATCTAGAGGTTCAGAAGATGAATGGTGAGGGAGTGTGGCAAGAGGTTCAGAAGAGAAATACGATGGAGTGTGGTGAGAGGTTATGAAGAGAAATGGTAAGAGAGTGTGTCTAGAGGTTCAGGATAGGAATGTGAGGGAGTGTGGCTAGACGTTCAGAAGAGGAATGTTGATGGAGTGCAGTTAGAGGTTCAAAAGAGCAATGTGAGGGAGTGTGGCTAGAAGTTCAGATGTTGAATGGCAACGGAGTGTGACTAGAGGTTTAGAAGAGGAATGTGAGGAAGTGTGGATAGAGGTTCAGAAGAGGAATGTTGATGGGGTGTAGTTAGGGGTTCAAAGAGGAATATGCAGGAGTGTGACTAGAGGCTTAGAAGAGGAATGTGAGGGAGTGTAGATAGAGGTTCAGAAGAGGAATGGCGAGGGAGTGTGACTAGAGGCGTAGAAGAGGAATGTGAGGGAGTGTGGATAGAGGTTCAGAAGAGGAATGGCGACGGAGTGTGACTTGAGGCTTAGAAGAGGAATGTGAGGGAGTGTGGATAGAGGTTCAGAAGAGGAATGGCGAGGGAGTGTGACTAGAGGCTTAGAAGAGGAATGTGAGGGAGTGTGGATAGAAGTTCAGAAGAGGAATGGCGAGGGAGTGTGACTAGAGGCTTAGAAGAGGAATGTGAGGGAGTGTGGATAGAGGTTCAGAAGAGGAATGGCGAGGGAGTGTGACTAGAGGCTTAGAAGAGGAATGTGATGTAGTGCGGATAGGAGGTTCAGAAGAGGAATGGTGAGGGAGTGTGACTAGAGGCTTAGCAGGGGAGTGTGGATAGAGGTTCAGAAGAGGAATGGCGAGGGAGTGTGACTAGAGGCTTAGCAGAGGAATGTGAGGTAATGTGGCTAGAGGTACAGATGAGGAATGTGCGGGAGTGTGGATGGAGGTTTTGAGGATGAATTGTGAGGGAATGGAAAGGAGTGCCATGGAAGTGCTTGTGGAATGCATGTCTATAATAGGAGAACTCAGTTAAAAAGATGGATAGAATGTATTATAGAAATTAACAGTGGTTTTGAATTATTCGAGCATTTGAAATCCTCGCGTCCTGAGTTGTGAAATCCACTTGACTTGCCTTGTTACTTTTTGAGTACTTAAGGGGGCAATGCTGAGGCTATAGATGTTGCTTTGTATTTTAACCCCTGCTATCCCACGTCATAGGAGAGCCAACCAATGAGCTGGTGCGGCACTTCCTGATTGAGACGAGTTCCAGGGGAGTGAAGCTGAAAGGATGTCCCAATGAACCCTACTTTGGTGAGTGAGTGACTATTGTTCAAAGTGTACGTCAGGTGAAACAACCGAATAAAGTCAAAATGGAGGCGTCTGAAGCAGTCCCTTTGTAATGATCGGAGCTTTGCACTTCACAATGCAAATGGCACAGTGACGCAACGTGACTGTGGCAACAACAACACAAAGTGAAACCTCAATAGCATATTTCCACAAACTTTACCAGGACAAAATTGCATACATCTTAAGTACCCTTCCCCGCCAGCCCCGGGTAGGTAGTGGTCAGTGCAGAGTGGTGTCTGAGTACAATAGTTACCTATCTCAAGTGGTCGAAGGGAGAGCAGCCAAGAAGCTGTTCGTTCCACCCACGGGGTCTTTCATTCTAGCTTTCCGCCGACTACCAGGTGGTAAAGTTTCCGCTGCTGGTGTGGGTGGAAGGGCTGCTTGGGGGAGACGGTGTAGTCCGGTTTTCCTTTCCATGGGAGAACACCTGAATAGAAATAATTAAAACAATAAATGTACCTGCAGAGGTCATCACACATGTAGGACACAAAATAGAGAAAATATGGAGCGAGGCGGGCTTACAGTGGACTCAGCGATGAGGAGTGAATGTAAATGCATTTCAGTCTTCAAGAGAAGCAAACAAAGCACAAAAGTGAGTATAAAGTTGGCACCACTACGAGAAGGTAACGCAAAGAGTTAACATGGGCATGTTACTTAAAGGCAAATAAACAGATGGGCTCAGTTTAAAGTCTTGTCCAAAATCTGGAGCTCATACCTGTGAGTTAATAAACCTAAAACTGAGCACATATATGTAAAGCATAAACAACTACCACTTAGCACATGAATGTGAGGCATTTAAGGCATTAACACACTTAGCACAGGTAAGGCATAAACACTACTACTTTGCGCTTATATGAAAGGCATAAATACTACCACTTATCACATATATGTAAGGTATCAACTCTACCACATATATGTAAGGGATAAACACTATCGTGTAGCACCCGTAAGGCATAAACAGTACCACTTATCATGTATATGTAAGGTATACTCACTTCCACTTAGGACATATATGCCAAATATCAACTCTACCACTTAGCACATATATGTAAGGGGTAAACACTACCGCGTAGCACACGTAAGGAATAACCACTACCACTTAGCACGTATATATGTAAGGTATACTCACTCCACTTAGCACCTATATGTAAGGTATCAACTCTACCACTAAGCACATATATGCAGTATCAACTCTACCACTTAGCACATATATGTAAGGTATACTCACTTCCACTTATCACACATATGTATAGTATCAACTCTACCACTTAGCGGGAAACGGCCACTACAACGCGGCCGTTTCCACGCATAACTTAACCACGCATGCATTACAACGCATGCGTGGTTACTACGAATGGCCTTTACCACGCATACCTTTACTACGAGATACGTAGTAAAGGCATGTGTGTTAAAGACAAAAAATAAAAAAGGGGGTTTGGGGGAGAGGTCTCCCCCCCCCCCCAAAAAAAAAAACGTGTGAAAAAAAGGGGGATTGGGGGTTTTCCCCCCCAAAAAAAACTCACCAGAAAAAGAAGCGAAGAAGAGGCAATCGTCGTCGTTATAGGAAACGGAAAGACACTTCCGTTTCCTCTTTACGACGTTCAACGTCAACACGGAAGATGAAGAAGCCACGACGTGGAGAGGTAAGGGGAATTTGAAGAAAAAAAAGAAGAAAAAAAAGGTCGGATTTAAAGGTTAAGGGGAGGGGAGGGGTATATGTAAGAAGGGTTTAGGGGTGGGGGAATAACCATTACCAAGAGTATGCCCTTACCATGCATACATTTACAACGAAAATCGATGTAAAAGTATGCGTGGTAAAGGAATATTCATGGTAAAGGTTCTGCGTAGGAAAGGCATTCCGTTGTAACGCATGCGTGGTAAAGGCATGCGTTGCAACGGAATGCGTTGTAACGTCATACAACCCCACTTAGCATGCATGTGAGCGATAGCTGCACGTTCTTCTTTACATGTATTTGTGTTTCATTTTTGAGGTAATTCTGTCATGAAGCATGTTTAGCTCACTTCTCTAGATCAGCGGTAATGGTTGAAAAGCCTTGTACGTTTCTACCAGTACCGCTCAGCTCTGAATGAGCATGCAGGGGTGCGCTTTGAGTGCTCTGTCCCTCTACACTTTACAAACATGAGAAGCTGCTCTTGCACCTCTGAGCTCTTTTGTAGAGTCCACTAAATGATAATTTTGTTTCTTCCTGTTCCTTTCAGGGTGTCTCTCTGCCCTGGTGTACCAGCACTCCATCACGCCGCTGGCCCTACCCTGCAAGCTTGTGGTCCCGGGTCGAGGTATGTCCCAATAGAGACGATGCAGGGAGAGTGAGGGTTTACAGTGGAGGGATGTGCTGTCCACATTTCATTCATGAAAAAATGGTCAATTCATACCAACCCTCTTCTGCTATCAGGGTAGATGTTGAGCAGAAGAAACCTATGCATTACATATGTCTGCTTAGGTCGTACTCAGAGGGTCTCACATTACTACAGAAGAGTACATAAATGCATAAATGTGCAGCTAAGGTCTGCTAAATGTGCAGTCATTGCAGACGTCACTGGTTCTGTGTTGTGCATTGTATTGTAAGAAGGCAAAGGCCTGCTTTGGCTAGAAGTGGTGAAGTCAGAATCCTGAGTATGTGAGCAGGACCCTTAAATGGTCCATCTGATGAATGATGCCGCAGTAAGAATGAAACCACATCCTGACACATTGTCCCACAAAGGGCCATTTTGGGATGCATTTCTTTGATGAGGGTGGTGGCGCCGCAGTACACATTTTTTTCTATTGTGCATTGTATGCCATTTCTGCTGCCCCTGGGCACTGCCAGGTGTCTGAGAGCACCTGGGATGATTTATTATCTCAGTAGGGGTTTCCCTTATCCTGTGCCCTGTCTCACAACCTGCCACTGCATCCTGGGTCTTTGTTCCCCTAACTATAGTTTTAAAGTTCTGTCTAGTCTTTTCAGCAGTAAATTCCATCCCCGTCGCCTATAGGTGTTCATGCTTTTATGAAGACACTTCAATTTTGCCCTCGTCATCTTGCAGTTTACTACCAACCTGGTGTGTCTATTTGGTGTATCTTGTACGTGAATCATGGCCTTCAAGTCCAGGGAACATGATATTTGTAGCATGAATCTTTTCTGGATTCACAAGCTGTGCATTATATTGCTACCTAGTGTTTGGGCAGACAATGGGGGCTCTTTTACATAGACATAGGAGGGAGTCAACTGTTGCACACATCTTTGGTTCGTAAGAAAACCTTGACTTTCTAAATGAACTCAGTTGAGGGTGGAATATACAAAACAGACCAATCTATTAGAAATCACACCTTCCCTTCACTCCATAAAGCATTATAGTCAGAAACGTTGTCTAGTCTGCAATAAAAGGTAAATGTGGTCTCCTCCTCAGTTTTCTACACCATCAAAAATCCTGCCTTTTCTGCCTCCCTCTTTGCACAAAACAGCAGTCACTATGATGGTGCTGTCAAAACTTGACTACAGCAATGGCCTCTATTCCAATTTACAACAGAAACATATGAACAAACTCCAGACCATGCAAAATGCAGCCGCTCGGCTGCTATTGGGCATTCCCAAATTCAAATCCCTAGCAGGTGCTCTCAAGAAGCGTCATTGGTTGCCAATAAGGCAGAGAGTGGTTTTCAAGTCGGTCTCTATTGTATTTAAAGCACTGCATGGAAGGGGCCCTGACCACTTGAAGAGTAAATTCAAGTGGTGAAAGCCGTCAAGAACTCTGAGGTCCCCCACAGCTCACAATGTCTTGATTCCTAAACACAAGCGCACCTCGTGGGGAGGACAAGTTTCATCCTCAATGTGTCAAATTCCTGAAATAACCTGCCCTTACATTTAAAAACAATGAAAAATATTTTGGTCTTTAGAAAAGTCTTAAAGACCAGGCTTTTTAACTGTATTTAAAAGGTTCTGATAGAAGCTGATATAGTAAGCAGATTTTAAACAAGCTAGCGCCAAGACACCTTCGGATAAACTGTTGTGCTTATTAAAATAAATTAACATAACAACATAACACAGGTTTAATGCTCTTTTTGAAGGCTTGTGTGAAAAGCCGTGTTTGGATTGTAACACCTGCATCTACCTTCTCATCCAATATAATTAAGTTATTTAAAAAATCATTTTGGCTGTTAGAATGTTTCAATGACATTTGATTGCCAAGTCTTTGAGTGCTCCCTTTGTGTTAAAGCGATACCAAAGGGGAAGATGGACGGAGCGCTTGAGCTAATCAAACACTCACCCCCAGTCAACTGATCTGGGTTTAATCCATCATCATTCTTTAGCTCACTCCACCACCCCAGTTCAGACATGGCCATATGCGATACCTTTGGTTTTGCTATGTTCGCCCTAAGTTGGCAGGGTATGCCCAGACGTGGGTCCCTTGCTCACTTTGCCACTGGATTCAAGATAGCCTGGCTGATGACGGCTGTAAGCCAGAAACCGGCTGGACTGTTCCCATGAGGCACAGGGTCAGACTGATTTGCATATGGCCATGTCTGAACTGGGGTGGTGGAGTGAGCTAAAGAATGATGATGGATTAAACCCAGATCAGTTGACTGGGGGTGAGTGCTTGCAATGTTCAACACTCCGTCCATCATCTCCTTTGGTTTCCCTTTGTGTTAAGGCATATTTATTTCTATGCCCAGAAGCTACCAATAAATGTAAGTCTGCAATGTGAATCTAATATATCACTTGCACAATGCTCCCACCTAGTGGTAGAGCTCGAAATGGCCGCTTGTTTTTCTTAAATGGAAATGGGATCGTCATTAAGAACGACTCGCAGTAACCTTCACTGAAAGTCTGCACTTAAATGGCATATTTTACTCTTTCTCTGCCGTCCACTTTTGCTTCACATGCTCTTCTCTGAGGACGTGGAACAGAAACAAGTGGTTTGCTGAACAACTAAGATATATTTTTTCCAGTTATAGGGTTTAACAATGGAGAAGTTGTGCTGACATGTTTTTATGTTTTCAGTCTCTTTGTCTCGCCAGACTGTGGTATTTTCGCAAAAAATCATACATACATACATACATACATACATCTTATACATACATAAAGTGGCTTTTGATGAGAGTGCTTTATCTATTGGTCTAAGCAAGTGTCACTCACATTTTGCCTCCACACACTACAGTAGCATGTGGCAATACATCACCCCACAATACCAACTATTTATTTTGACTGCACTCCTTTACAATGTTTATGTTATAACGTGCGTAAGTACCATTGTGTCTGTCTTCGATTTCAGTGCAATGTTAAGTGGTGAATTATTCTTGGATCCCTCCGAAATAATAATAAAATGCTTAGCACAGCTGAAAGGCTTGTTGTTTAAAAAACAACATATTAAAACAGCCACATCATTGAATGTTTTTTAAATTTAAAATCTTTATTTGCAAGCACTTTTAAGTGAAGTTATATACATAACATGGCCCATGATGGCAGTACCCATCTGTAAGCCATTTCTATTGTATTTAAAGGAAGATGTGGAACAACTGTGAATACCAATCATCATTTCTGCATCTGTATCTCTAATGTATTCCAGCAGCATTTGGTTGTTTGACATTACAATGCATGGAAATACCACGCCTGCCTTTACCATATATTTTTTACCTCAGTTTTTACCACACATATGCCACTACCACACATGCCTTTACCATGCATTCGACTCTACCTCAGGTAAGTATTAATGATAAGATATATATCTATATGTATATATATATATGTATATATTTGTGTGTATTTTATTATATTTTTGGGGTAGACCTCCCCACAAACCCCCCCTTTTAATTACCCTTACAAGCCAACACCCTTACCCACCCCAAAACCCTAAAAATACCCTTGCCACCCAATACCCCTACCCACCCCTAAACCCTAAAAGCACCCTTAGTACCCAATACCCTTACCCACCCCTAAACACTAAAATACTCTTACCACCCCATACCCCTACACAACCCCTAAACCCGAAAAACACTGTTACCACCCAATACCCCTACCCACCACTAAAGACTAAAAACACCCATACCACCCAATACCCTTACTCACCCCATAACCCTAAAAACACCCTTATGACCCAATACCCAACCCTAAAATACCCTTACCACCCAATACCCTAATTTGCCCCTAAGCCCTAAAAGCACTCTTACTTTCCAATACCCTTACCCACCCCAAACCCTAAAATACCCTTACCCCCAATGCTCTTATCTGACCCTAAACCCTAACAACACTTTTAGTTCCCAATATCCTACTTACCCCTACACCCTAAAAATACTCATATCATCCTATACCCCTACCCATCCGTAAACCCCTTACCCATCCTGAAACCTACAGCCACTATGCAGCCCTAAACCTAAAACCCTAAAAATGTGTGTGTACATATATATGCACATATATATATATATATATATATATATATATATATGACACACAAACATTAATACTTACCTTAAATGCGTGGTAAGGCATACGTTGTAAAGGCATATACCTTTGGGTAGAGGATGTGGCCTAACGGCTAGGGCGGTTGCTCTTAAAATCTGGGGAACCAGGTTCAAGTCTCGACAATGACGCTCAACATCCTGTGATTCTGGGCAAATAACTTAATCTCCCCGTGCCTAACAAAATTAATGTGTCCTTGTGTAACGCAACTAGTGCTCATGTAAAGCAGAGCATGCCTGAGGCCATTGACATTCTCTTCCTCTTTTCTCAAAGATCCAATGGATGAGAAGAAAGAAGTTGCAGTCCCGACCAATTCCTCCACGGATCTTCTGAAGCAGGGTGCAGGTAGGTCTTCTACTGACACACAGTGTCCATCTGAGGTTTTATCATAGTCTTAAAGCAATGCTACAAAAAACAAAAACGGATCAGTGCCATTATGCATGTGGCAACACTGCTCCTAACATTTTGGGTGCTGTGAGAGCTATACAACACACAGAACCAGATCAAGAAGAGTGTGTTTAATATAGTACTGGTTCAGTGACAGCTACAGATGACAGGGAGGCTCTTCAGAAGGAGCAGGGATAAACACGTGTCGGTTAAGTGGGAGCAAGACAACGTGCTGCTTCAGGAGACATAGGGCCTGTTTACGATGGTGGTGGGACCGCCACCGTCAGGCCGTCAGTGGCGGTCCCACTGTCATTGGCCCCTGCAGGTCTGCCCACCGCAGTAGGATGCGGCGGGCGGAGGCATCTGGCAGAGAGAGACCATCCGCCATGCCTCCGACGGGCTCAAGGAGCCCATTGGACCGTCAGAGGGACAGTAATTCCTACAATAGGGGCGGTGCCTGCTCAGGCACCGCTGTAGGGATTACAATGTCCCCTTCCCCTGCCCTTTCAAGGCGATCTGCGTGCCATGGAAAAGCAGGCGGGAAGTGACTTTGGGGGCCCCTCTTCCCCCCTGGCCCGCTGCTATGGGTCTGGGGGGCACCTATGGTACCGCCCTAAACATCCCTGCACCGTGTGGCAGGCACTGCATGGTGCCTGCCACAAGGTGCAGGGACGTTTCAAAACATGCCTCTTAGCAGTGAGGCTTGTGCTGCAGCCCTTTGGGGCACAGGGTCAAGACTGATTTGCATATGGCTGGGTCAAAACTGGGGTGGCGTAGTGGGCAAAAGAACGATGGATTTAACCCAGATCTTTTGACTGGGGGAGAATGTTTGCATTGTCAGCATTCCGTCCATCATTTGTTTGCTGTAACACTTTTCGCTCTAAGTGGGATGGGTATGCCCAGACGTGGGTCCCTTGCTCACTGTGCCACTGGATTCAAGCTAGCCTGGCTGAAGAAGGGTGACATACCCTGAAACCGGTCCCAGGATGCTTGTTTCTGGTCCAGGGAGGACCTGGCCTGGCAGTTCGGTCTGGACTGTTCCCATGGGGCACAGGGTCAAGACTGATTTGCATATGGCTGGGTCAAAACTGGGGTGGCGTAGTGGGCAAAAGAACGATGGATTTAACCCAGATCTTTTGACTGGGGGAGAATGTTTGCATTGTCAGCATTCCGTCCATCATTTGTTTGCTGTAACACTTTTCGCCCTAAGTGGGATGGGTATGCCCAGACGTGGGTCCCTTGCTCACTGTGCCACTGGATTCAAGCTAGCCTGGCTGAAGAAGGGTGACATACCCTGAAACCGGTCCCAGGATGCTTGTTTCTGGTCCAGGGAGGACCTGGCCTGGCAGTTCGGTCTGGACTGTTCCCATGGGGCACAGGGTCAAGACTGATTTGCATATGGCTGGGTCAAAACTGGGGTGGCGTAGTGGGCAAAAGAACGATGGATTTAACCCAGATCTTTTGACTGGGGGAGAATGTTTGCATTGTCAGCATTCCGTCCATCATTTGTTTGCTGTAACACCTTTCGCCCTAAGTGGGATGGGTATGCCCAGACGTGGGTCCCTTGCTCACTGTGCCACTGGATTCAAGCTAGCCTGGCTGAAGAAGGGTGACATACCCTGAAACCGGTCCCAGGATGCTTGTTTCTGGTCCAGGGAGGACCTGGCCTGGCAGTTCGGTCTGGACTGTTCCCATGGGGCACAGGGTCAAGACTGATTTGCATATGGCTGGGTCAAAACTGGGGTGGCGTAGTGGGCAAAAGAACGATGGATTTAACCCAGATCTTTTGACTGGGGGAGAATGTTTGCATTGTCAGCATTCCGTCCATCATTTGTTTGCTGTAACACTTTTCGCCCTAAGTGGGATGGGTATGCCCAGACGTGGGTCCCTTGCTCACTGTGCCACTGGATTCAAGCTAGCCTGGCTGAAGAAGGGTGACATACCCTGAAACCGGTCCCAGGATGCTTGTTTCTGGTCCAGGGAGGACCTGGCCTGGCAGTTCGGTCTGGACTGTTCCCATGGGGCACAGGGTCAAGACTGATTTGCATATGGCTGGGTCAAAACTGGGGTGGCGTAGTGGGCAAAAGAACGATGGATTTAACCCAGATCTTTTGACTGGGAGAGAATGTTTGCATTGTCAGCATTCCGTCCATCATTTGTTTGCTGTAACACTTTTCGCCCTAAGTGGGATGGGTATGCCCAGACGTGGGTCCCTTGCTCACTGTGCCACTGGATTCAAGCTAGCCTGGCTGAAGAAGTGTGACATACCCTGAAACCGGTCCCAGGATGCTTGTTTCTGGTCCAGGGAGGACTTGGCCTGGCAGTTCGGTCTGGACTGTTCCCATGGGGCACAGGGTCAAGACTGATTTGCATATGGCTGGGTCCAAACTGGGGTGGCGTAGTGGGCAAAAGAACGATGGATTTAACCCAGATGTTTTGACTGGGGAGAATGTTTGCATTGTCAGCATTCCGTCCATCATTTGTTTGCTGTAACACTTTTCGCCCCTAAGTGGGATGGGTATGCCCAGACGTGGGTCCCTTGCTCACTGTGCCACTGGATTCAAGCTAGCCTGGCTGAAGAAGGGTGACATACTCTGAAACCGGTCCCAGGATGCTTGTTTCCGGTCCAGGGAGGACCTGGCCTGGCAGTTCGGTCTGGACTGTTCCCATGGGGCACAGGGTCAAGACTGATTTGCATATGGCTGGGTCCAAACTGGGGTGGCGTAGTGGGCAAAAGAACGATGGATTTAACCCAGATCTTTTGACTGGGGGAGAATGTTTGCATTGTCAGCATTCCGTCCATCATTTGTTTGCTGTAACACTTTTTCTGGCTGCAGTACAAGCATCAATGCTAAGAGGCATGGTTCCGACCGCCTCCACGGCGGTCAGATCGTAATTTGTCTGGCGGGACCGCCGACCCCCTCTGGGCCAGTCCTGTTCCCGACAGGGTGGTGGTTAGACGCTCGTCCGACCGCCATCATAATCAGCCCCATAGTTCTGAATATGGAGCTGGTTAAGGGTGAAGTGGGTAGTACAAGACAAGTTGACTAACTGACCTGCACATGGTGTTATTAAAGAGTAGCAGGGCAGGAGAAGCCATTGAGTTAGGGGAAGCAGGCTTAGAGGTGATGACAATTACGGAGCAGAGCAAGAAAAGGTAACAAATAGGGTGACGCTAGGCTGGACATGGAATTTATTAAGAAGAAATATGATAAGTCGAGTCAAAGGAAACAGAGCAGGGCCTGGTGCCATTTAAGGTGCATCGGGCAAGCGAGCGAGTTTTGGGATGCAGGATTGGGCATGGTGCCAGTTACGAAGGAGCAAGGCATGACATGCCGATGGTCGAGTTAGAAGCAGACTGAACATTGCACTATTTTAGAGGGATGAAGGCTGCACCTGGTGCTGTCTTAGTAGGAGATGGGCAGGACATGTGTGGTCATGGGGAGCAGAGCCCTCTCTGCTCCAAACTCAACCTGTGTGTGCAGCATGGGAAGCAGCGCACGACGCAAAACAAACCACCAAAAACTGGAATGTGTAGGCAAAAAATATGAAGTTATTAGGGGCTCTAGGATTCCATGTGCAAGGGGAGGGAGACACATCTAGAACCCTCTTTATCTCTTAAACTGCCCTGGTGAAGGGCATGGCTGTAACACACTGTGCATTAGTTAATGATGTGTTTGTATGACGTAGAAGGGCAGTAATAAGAGATGAGTTGAAAACACGATCCCACTTGTAGCGAGTTCCACTAAAATATCACCTCAACTATTGACAAATGAGGCACCTTGGCATTTGGCACCTCCTCAAAAACAAAACTCAGAAAAGTGTTTTTCGACAACAAAAGCGTGAACAAATAGGTGTGCTGCTGTAGCATGGCGCAGTAACTTGATTTATTTATTTAGGTATTCTGTCAAGAGCCAATTCTCAGTTTACAATCACTTTGCTGAAGTGACATTACAGCTCAAAATTAGACTTTTCTTTCCATCATTTTTACAGCTAATGGATGAAGGTGGTTTTATGGCTTACAAACATTTTTGAGTGGCGCCATGCCCATGTCTTTTACATCATTTTGTTAATTACTTGTGATTGGAGTGTCTCTAGTGTAAAACTGCTACTCCGAGTGGCAGCAGATAAAAAAGTAATTGTAGACCCACTTATTCTGAATTTGTGCCTCAGTTGGTGTTGAAGGCTTGGGAGGGTTATATCTGTCAGTAATTTCAAGTTGAAAGGCTACTTGCGAATGCAGTTTGGTGATATTTAGGAGCGGGCAAAGTGTCATGCCTTACTAGGAAAGTTTGAAAAGTTTGTAAAGTTTACTCATTTCGCCACTTCATTCGAGAGACACGTTTTCCAGACAGATAAAAATGCCGTTTTTGGAAAAGAACGTTCTCGCAAAAATCTTTTGGTGTGTGAATTCTACCACTAGAAGTGTTTTTTTAAAAATGTTTTTGTTGTACTCTCACTTTTCGTTAAAGTTTCATTCAAACATTTGCATATTTTAAAAACTTCCTAGCCTCTGTGAATATCATGTGCATTGCAAAGGTTTTTAAAAAAGCTATACGAAGTGGTGAAGGAAAAGCTCTTGAGAGTTCACAAACTCCTAATAATAAGACCGACCATCTTGTACTTATTTCTATTACTGTAGATGTATTGCTATTTAGAGACGGTGACGCCATTATTGTATGTAAACTCTGTTTCGGTTCATGCATTAAATGCTAAACAGGGGAGGCATCCTCTGATGTCAATCATGCTGCATTTTTTATCCTGCAATATGTGCAGTGCAAATAATATGTATTTGTATCTCGAACATAAAGGAATGGTTTGTTTCTTTTAGAGGCGTATTTTGGTTCTGCACTGAGACAGGAATGCAGAGGACAATCCTTGATATTGTCTAGTTTTGTGTAGTTTTTAACCTGCATCTTAATCTTCTACAAGATTACAATTAGTAACAATCTACAATGTGGGTTCCAAATGGATGGACAAAGGATACGTTAGACAATGAAGGAAAAAGGTCATTGTTGCAGTAACCTTGGCAAATGTCTAACCGGTAATCACGTTGGGTTTCCTTTCTTGACCTTTAGTAGAGTTTTTACTAGACTTTTTCTGTGTGTCTCCTTGTAGCCTGCAACGTGCTGTTCATCAACTCGGTGGACATGGAGTCTCTGACCGGCCCACAGGCCATTTCCAAAACTGTCAGCGAGACGCTGGTGGCAGATCCAGCACCGACGGCGACCATCGTCCACTTCAAAGTCTCCGGTCAAGGAATTACTTTAACAGACAACCAGAGAAAGTAAGGAGCGCATGAGCGCAATGCGAGAGAACAGAGGTCGCAAACGTGGTAGTGTTTACAACTGCGAGATGCCATGTGCATAATGAACACTTGGGCTGTCTGGGCCACCGTAGGACTTGTAAAGACATAGGATAAGGTGTAACCTGTATATCTATAGGCTGCCTAGTGTTACAGTTAAATGTAATATCCCAAACCGAAGAGGAGGAGATACCATTAAACGATCTGAAGTGCTTGCACTCGTCTCACAAACTCCCTATGACTTTCCCTCTTTGCAGATCATACCATGACCCAGGAGGAAGTACCGCCTTCCCTTTCATCTCACCCAATTGCTACAGACCACTCTCAATTCCATTAGACCACAGACACCTTCCATAAAATGTATCTGTCCATAAACCACACTCTAGTTCCGTAACCACACCAACTTCTCATAGAACTCGCCTCTCTACAGACCACACTGTCTTTGTACATACCACACTTGCTTTCCATATAACTCCTCTTTCAATAGACCCCACTCCATTACCATAGCCTGTATTCACTTCACACAGATCTCACGTGTCCATAGACCAAACATACAAATGCGGGCTACACTCACTCCACGTCAATTAAACTCACATCTCATAGAACTCTGATCTTCTTACAACACACTCATTTTCAACAAGTCTCCTCCAAGTTACACAGAACTCACCACTTCTCACTACTACAGACCACACCCACTGCTTAAAGACTGATCACGTCCTAGAGGTCATACCTACTTCCAGTGTTTCCTCTCCATATAGAGCACATCTAGTTCACATATGTCAACATGCTACTGTCATTATCTCTTCCCATGTGCCTATTACCCTTTACTTCATGGATGACAGCTTTCCCATCCTTGCCATAGAATAAAACACTGCAAAAACAACTTCACCTCTGCCTCCCTCTTAACAACACCACACTTCACACCACTCCAACAACATGCATGGCACATCAACGCAGACCGTATCTTCCTTTTTCATGCGGTGCAGGCCTCCTCATAGACCACATTCACTACCCATGGTCGACACTGCTCCCCGAGGACACGCCTTTCAATTCATCGACTTTAGTTCCTTTGTTACATAGAGGTCCCACTCTGTTACAGTAAGTCCAGCTTTTCTTCCCAGACCATAACCTCACACCAAAAATGGCCTCTTACATGCAGTAAGCTTTTTTTCATATATAATCCATGTATTCTGCACATAATACATCGCTTTTATATATGTAACCCGATCTCATAACAGGGCAGTCACATCAACACATCTTTCATTTGAAAACCATGCTATGAACAGACCATTTATCCACTCACATGTACTAGCCTCTGCATAGCATAGCTGATAGAATGTAGACCTTGTAGAGGGGAGATTGTCTCAGCGTTTACCATCACCTTTTGTTCTATATTTTCTCGTTACAGGTTGTTCTTCAGAAGACATTATCCCCTGAGCACAGTCACCTTTTGCGATGTTGATCCGCAAGAAAGGAAGTGAGTATTTAACCAGGAGTCTGTTGTGCTCTCACAGGGCTGTTTGTGCATACTGGTGTGTGGATTCTAAACATATCATAAAGTCCACTAACCATACCAAACCCCTATAAAATGTCTCCAGGGGAGTAGCTCCAGGGGGGGTGTTTGGTGTGCTACACCCCCCCTAATAAATGCATTTCCATTAAATAGTTGGGTACAGGTGATTCGATTTCAGTCAGGTATGGTGATGTGTCTGTCGGATTGCACCATGAATTTTGACATGCACACGAACAAACCACTCACACACTCTCTCCCTCTCTCTGTTTTGAAAGTCTTTGAAAATGTTGACTAGTTTTACAAAATACTATGTTTTACCTCACTTGGTACCCCTAACAATCTGCATTCCTCCCCCTTTCCACTGTCCCTTAGGCCCCTCTCATGCACCCCGCTTGTCATGTAATGTATTTTAACATTATATGACTGCATGTTTGTTGGAAACCCTGAAGCTCACCCCCCACCCCAATCTGTCTGACCAAGCCACGCCCCTGAATGTCTCACTTCTCAAATGTGGCACCTTCTTTCATTCCAGTGCTGTGATAGTAAACGTCATAGAACTCTAAAAACAATACAATGTCCTAGATTTATATCCCCCAGTAATACTTGCTAGCGCATGCATGATTGGAGGGAGAGGGAGGGAGTGAAGAGAGAGAGAAAGAGAGAGAGAGATAAAGACAGAGAGAGAGAGAGAATGAAGTGTTGCAGCCCTGTACGGGCTGAAGAGAAAGAAGCATCGATTTAGTTGATGGGGGGGGGGTGTTGTGAGATACTGTGCTTAGCACGCTGTGCTAGCGTTTAGTGTCAGAACCGCCTTGGTGTCTCTGCACTTCTGCCTGCCCAGAGGAGTGTCACACGAGCAGTTTAGAGTTCAGGGTGTGAATGGCGTCACAAGGATTTGGCAATACATCTCCAGGATAAAGATGACAAACTTGGGCTTCTTCGCTTCCCAAACACGATTTCCGGAAAGATGGCAGGGCAACCCCTATAGTATGCCTTTCCCAAGGTAGTGGTCAGTCCATATGATATTTTCAGAAGATTTCAAGTCAAGATGAAGTATGTCCCTTTTCGTGTGATGTCAGTGCCTTTTATACTACATATAAGGAGGTAGTTCTAAGTGAACGATGTGCAGCACGGTATTGGTTCCCTTGCTTTTTGTTGCGTTCTGCGCCCCCTTGCCTTCATTTGTAGCACTCACATTGCAGTTATAACGTCTCAGTATTGGTTGCCTGGCTCTTTTATCTTTCCTGTTCCTTCAAGATGAGTTTGTTTCTCGCTATTCTCATAATTTCTCATTTTCATTCAAGGTTCATATGACTGCAAACTTGTTGTATTGCTCGTTCGTGGCGGTTTCCTCTTATTTGGAACCTCTTAAGGACGCACTTAGCACCTTTCACACGTACGACCCTGTGCAGGGTGGCATCAGAGCTAATGGAAGGAGTCACCCTTTAGAAGAGGGCTCAACAATCCCTTCAAGCATCCAGTCCTTGGCATCATAGGGGAAAGGTAGCTTTAAGGCAAGGATACGTATCAGGATAAGGGCATTAGGGTTAGGGGTAGTCTAGGGTAGGACTAACGCTTAACAGTAGGATTAGAGTTAATGTTAATGTTAGGGAGATGCAGTGGTTCGGGCTTAGTTTTAGGATTAAGGTTAGAAATGAGGTACGGGTACATGTTCAAGAACGGCTTACAATTAGGTATATAGATACTCTCAATGTTAGGGTAGGCTGGCACACAATGAGAATAAAAAAAAAATTACACTTCATTTCAAACGATAACACATAGACGTTGAATCTCACGTGAAAGTGTAATAGGCTTTAACTTGCGTAACTTGTTCATAGTGTTAGCCTTATATACTACCTTCTGAGGAGTTTTTTTTATAGAACATGAGTGACCGTGTGTTCCCATGGAAGAAAAGATGAGTTCCTAGATTATTTGGAAGCAGTTTATGGAAGTTAAATTGTTCTGGGAATGAAAATACTAAAATTGTTTTTTTAATTTAGGATCTGAGAGTCACATTATTTTTAGAGAGAAAAGAAGTATCACAGCAACAAAGTGTTTATTCTATGAATATCTTCTGCTCTCTCCTTAGATGCAAGCCTGAACTGTAGCTCATTCTACCTCTTCTTTTCCAATAGCAGAACCAGTTCCTCTTTGTGTTACTAAGACTGATTCATGTAGTGCTCTGGCAGTGTGGGTGCTGTTCACACAGCTAGGATTAATACAAGCGGAGTTTTATAGAAAAACACACTAGTAATGGTATTTTCTGTTTTTTCCTACTAGATGGACGAAGTCTGAAAGAGGTCCAGCAAAGTAAGTGCCTTGGCGCTGACACCATTTGTGCTGATTGTTGCATGAATGATGAACTTCACGGGTTATGACTGTTCAGGAGTGATAAACATGGGGATTTGTGCAGCCTTTAGAATAATCCTAGTAATCGGTCACCGATACGTGTACTCTCCACATCTTCTGTCTTCATGGCCAAACCATGATGTGAATTTCCTTCTCCCTCTCTCACCAACCTTTTGCAATTAACCTGTGCCAGGGCTCTACTTTTTTGTCCAAGTGTGGACCCAGCAGTGGTCCAGGTTTACTATGATGCAGCAGCTCTGGCATGTCAATCCCAACACTGTCCAACTGGGCACATCAGGATCTCATGACCACAGGCACAGTGTGAAAGGGAGCCATGTCCAAACACAGAGCATCCCAGTGTTCATCCTCACATCATCTGCCTTTGCCTCTCACTGCTCTTTTTCTCTTTGCAATAGTTATGTGCTTTACGCAGCGCCTAGGCTCGAATATTATCTTTGATTTTCCCCTCCTTCCTCTGCCCTCCTGAACAAAACGTCTCTATTGAAGGGGTACTGTCTCTTTCTAATAGTGATCCACTGGACCTGTCTGAAAAAGGTGACTTTCTGCCAGACCTAATTTTAGAACAGCCACAAGCATTATAAACATGGGCCTATCCTGCTGTTACCCTTGTGATTAATGTACGCTTGTGTGAATAAATAGATGGAGAACATTGGATAGCTGAACATGAGCGGAAGCCGAGGGATATATTTTAGGATAATTTACTGTGTTTGTTCAAGGAAGAGAATTCCTGCTATATACGGCTGTAATATTCTTTCAAGAGATGAGGATTCAGATGTTCTCTTGATTGCAGGAGGGATGTGGCAGTTCCTGTTTGGATGGAGAAATTATTCCAGATTGTCATTTGGTTTTCTCTAATTTAAAGGCTTTTATTTCAAATCTGAGGATGTGTAGGCTTTTAGTGAGGCAGGGAGGGGATTTCATTATACATCCAACATGTTTTGTACTTTACACTCCTTTATCAATTCTTAGATATTAATCAGTCAGTGCAAAATGCTGTAACGTGAGCGCGATGCCGTCAAGGATTGCCAAATTCTTGTGAAGGGAAAATGAAAAGTGACAGAAAAGCCATAAATGAGAAGAACCATGTCAGATATACTGAGCTAAGAAAACTGCCTGATTACCATCTAACCCTTGATAAAGCAGTATAAACTCTGAAACACGTTACCTGTATAAAGAAAGCGAAACCGTGACTGTTAGAAATGGGGGTCTCTAGTTGGCAATGGCTGGCCACTGTCCAAGTAGGGACCCTTCTTCCTAAGTCAGAGTGAGAGGGCTACCCTCTTTAATACCCCTGCTCAACCCTGTGGTAACGTAGCACGAGCAGGTAGGCTTATCTCAGAGGCAGGGTGTGAAGCATTTATGATCATACACAGTAACACAATGAGGAACACTACAAAGGGACACCACACAAGTAGTTATTATAAAAAATAAGTATCTTTATATAAAGGCAGATTTATCACAAGACCAATAACTGTAAAAGCCACAATACTGTCAAAAATAGTATAGCTGTTGAAGGGCTGTCAAAAATAGTTCAAAGGTTGCAAAAATAAGGTTCAAGTTCAAAGCAGTGGTCTCTGCGACCCTTTCTTTCACAAAGTACCTGGGTTTAGTTGCAAAACCAACAAAGTGTCGCAAAGAAGTTGTAGCGATGATTCTCGGCACGCGAGGCCGGCGATGCGTTGAAATCCTTGCCGCAAGGGAGGATGATGCGCCGATCTGCGGGATGCGTGCGGAGACGATGCGACAAACTTCTGCACGCTGGATCGCCGATGCGATGACTTTCTTGCCGCGTGGGAGAAGTCGATGCGGTGATCCTGTTGCGCTATGCGATCGTGTTGCGATGCGAGGACAAGACGCTCCGCGAGGAGCGACGAAATCCGGTGTGATGCGATCAAAGTGGCGAACGCACGGCGTCCGCACTGCGATGTCTCGAAGCGATGATTTCTGTCCGGGTTGCGAGCGCGCGGCGACAGCAGCGCGATGATCTTTCCAGCGCGTCTCGGCTGCAGCGGCTCGCAAAGGGGCGTCAGCGATGGTTTCGGGTTGCGGGCCCTCGGCGGCAGCAGCGCGATGATTTTCCCAGCGCTCTCGACTGCAGCGGCCTGCAAAGATGCGTTAGCGTCGATTTCTTACCCTCTTCTCTCTGATGCAAAAATAGAGGCCCTGGAACTCACAGGAGCCTCCTCAGCAGATAGCAGTCCTCGCAGGGAGGAAGCAGGAGGTTGGTGGTGGAGTCTGTTGTGCCTGAGACTCCAGCAGGAGGCTAGCTCTTTTCCTAGCCCTTGGGTGATTGCTGTACAAAAATAAAAGTTCTCTCAATAGTTCCTTTTCCTCTTCTTCAAGGTCCAGTGGTCACTGCTGCAGGCCAGTGCAAGAAACAACACACAAGCACAAGGACAGTCACTTCCTGCAGATTCCTCCAGTGGCACGGACAGAGTTTCCTCTCCAGATCCAAAAGCAATACAAATGTAGGGGGTTTGAGCACAGATATTTATACCCCAAAAGCCTTTGATCCTTGAAGCTACCAGTCCCTGAACCTAGCCAGAACCAGTTCTGCTCAGGCCTGGAGCACTTTGTTTACCAGGCTGCATCCTTCCTTTCAGAAAGAGGGGTCTGCTAGCAGACACACAGTGGGAGGTGGAGCCAGCATTCACCTTGCCAGGCACAGCCCTATTCAGATCAAAGAGCCACCCTTCCCCACACTCTAAATGCAGATCTCTCTATTCCACCAAGGTCTGACTCAGCCTGTCCTGCCCCTCTAAAACCAGACAGCCAATACACATAACGGCAGAGCACACTGGAAGGCTTAGGCAAGAAAATACCTACTTTCTAAAAGTGGTATTTTCAAACACAGAATATAAAAATAAACTTCACTAAAAGGTGTATTTTAATATTCTGAGCTCAGGCATACTAAATTCGTTTTTCTACCATGTCCCTGGGGTCAGTTAGGACTATAGCATGTAATAGTCAAACTGCCCATTCTAGCCTATGAGGAACAGGTAGCCTTACAGTAGTGAAAAACGAAATGGTGCATAATTCACTACCAGGACATGCTACACACACCCAGGCATGTCCTACCTTACACATACAATGCACCCTACCCGAGGGGCGACTTACAGGATGCCAAGGGAAGGTTCAGGGGCTGGGAAGTGGTTGCACTTCACAGCCAAGATGGCAGTTCTGGACTGCACACAGACACTGCAGTGGCAGGTCTGAGACACACTTTACAAGCTGCTTCTGTGGGTGGCACACATCAGTGCTGCAGGCCCACCAGCAGCATTTGGTTTACCAGCCCTGGGCACACATAGGCCACACTACTAGGGACTAACAGGTAACCCAAATAAGCCAATCAGGGATATACCAATTCACATAGACATATTTATACAGGAGCATTCGCGCTGTGACACTGAATGGCAGTGGCACAGCGCCCAGAGCATCTAACACCAGTAAAACAGAGGAGACAACAGCGAAAAATGGAAGGGAGACCCACGCCAATGGTGCCAGGTCTAACACACGTCCCCTCCAGCTGAAATGTGGGGAGAACTACCCATCCCCTTGGAAGTTCTCATCGCTAAGGCGGAAAAATCTGGACAGACCATCAGCATTGGCGTGTTCTGTACCAGGGCGGTGTTCCACCGTGAAGTCCATACCCTGTAGGGAAATGGACCACCTCAACAACTTGGGATTCTCACCCCTCATCTGCATCAGCCATCTGAGGGGCCTGTGGTCTGTCTGAACCCGGAAGTGAGTCCCAAACAGGTATGGTCTCAGCTTCTTCAGTGCCCAGACCACAGCAAATGCCTCACGCTCAATTGCACTCCACCTCTGTTCCCGTGGAAGTAACCTCCTACTGATGAAGGCCACAGGTTGGTCTAGTCCCTCCTCATTTATCTGTGACAGAACGGCCCCCACCCCATGCTCTGAAGCGTCTGTCTGGACAACAAATTCCTTAGCAAAATTGGGCGCCTGGAGTACGGGTGCCGTACACATAGCAGTTTTGAGGGCATCAAAGGCTTTCTGACAGGTGTCAGTCCAGTTCACAATCTTTGGCCGCTTCTTGGAAGTCAGCTCAGTCAAGGGTGCAACAATGTTGCCACACCCCTTGACAAACCTCCTGTAATAACCCGTGAGTCCTAAGAAGGCCCTCACCTGGGTCTGGGTCCTTGGGGGCTCCCAAGTCAGGATGGTTTCAATCTTGGGCTGCAGGGGCGCCACCTGGCCGCTCCCCACCTGGTGTCCCAAGTACACCACAGAACCCTGCCCAATCTGGCACTTACTGGCCTTGATTGTGAGGCCTGCCCTGCGCAGCGCCATCAACACTTCCCAGAGGTGGCGCAAGTGGTCCTCCCAGGAGGAACTAAACACTGCAATGTCATCCAGGTAGGCGGCACTGAAAGCCTCCAGCCCAACCAACACCTGGTTGACCAATCTCTGGAAGGTGGCAGGGGCATTCTTCATCCCAAAGGGCATCACACGGAACTGGTAGTGCCCATCTGGTGTGGAGAATGCTGACCTCTCCTTTGCCCCATCCGTTAAGGCGATCTGCCAGTACCCAGACGTCAGATCAAACGTGCTGAGGTACCGGGCAGCCCCTAACCGGTCTATGAGCTCATCAGCTCTGGGGATGGGGTGCGCGTCGGTCTTGGTGACCGAATTGAGACCTCGGTAGTCCACACAGAACCTAAGTTCAGGAGTGGCACCAGGCGTCGCAGCTTTTGGTACCAAGACCACGGGGCTGGACCAGGGGCTGCTAGAGGACTCAACCACCCCTAGGGCGAACATTTTGGAGACCTCCTCCTTAATGCAAGCCCTGACCCTGTCAGTTACCCTGTAAGCCTTGTGCTTGACAGGAGAACTGTCCCGGTATCCACCTCATGGACGCACCAATCAGTGACACCAGGTACCAGGGAGAACAAATCAGAAAATTGCCCCAACAGGTGGTGACAATCGCTCTGCTGCTCAGGGGTCAGTGTGGTGGAGAGGATCACACCCTCCACTGACCCATCCTTCTCTCCTGCACACAGGAGGTCAGGGAGAGGCTCACTCTCCTCCTCAACCCCATCATCTGTGGCAAGAAGCATGCCCACTTCAGACCTCTCAAAGTGGGGCTTTAGGCGGTTCACATGCAGGACCCGCAAGGGGTTCCTGGGAGACTGAAAGTCCACCAAGTAGGTAACTGGACTTTTGCGCTCCACCACCTCAAAGGGACCGGTCCACTTATCTTGGAGCGCACAAGGCTCCACTGGGGCCAGTACCCAAACCTTCTGACCAGGTTGAAATTCGACCAGAGTGGCATTCTGGTCGTGCCAACGTTTCATTTCTTCTTGGCTGGCTTCCAGATTTGCCTCAGCAATTTTTCTGAAACGCCGAGTCTGGTTCCTGAAGGCCAACATGTAGCTAAATACATCTTGGGGAGGTTTCCTGGGAGATTGCTCCCAGCCTTCCTTGACCAGACTCAGAGGTCCTCTAACCGGGTGGCCATAGAGGAGTTCAAAGGGACTGAACCCTAAGGACTTCTGTGGCACCTCCCGGTAGGCAAACAACAGGCATGGCAAGAGGACGTCCCACTTACGCCTCAGGGGCTCTTCTAGGCCCATGATCATGCCCTTCAAGGTCCGGTTGAACCTTTCAACCAGACCATTACCTTGGGGGTGGTAAGGAGTGGTGAACTTATACGTTACCCCACACTCCTTCCACAGAGACTTCATGTACTGGGAGATGAAGTTGGTCCCCCTGTCAGACACCACCTCTCTGGGGAATCCCACACGGGAGAAGATCCCCATCAGTGCACGTCCCACCACGGGGGCCGTCACTGTCCTGAGCGGGATGGCTTCAGGGTACCGGGTGGCATGGTCCACCAAGACCAGGATGAACCTGTTGCCCATGGCTGTCTTGGGGTCCAGAGGCCCCACAATGTCAATGCCCACTCGCTCGAATGGGGTACTCACAACTGGAAAGGGCTGGAGTGGGGCCTTGATCTTCCCCCACTCTTCCCACTTGCCTGGCAAGTCTCACAGGTCCTGCAATGAGAGTCTGAACTCTTGTGCATCTGGGGCCAATAAAAGTGGGCAGCCAGCCTCTCAAAGGTCTTGGTCTGCCCCAGATGTCCTGCCAATGGAATGTCATGAGCCAACCCCAGTAGGAAGGTTCTGAAGCCCTCGGGTACCACCAGCACACGGGCTGACCCTGGCTCAGCAACCTTAGGCTCACTATACAGGAGACTGTTCTCCCAATAAATCAGATGTGAACCAGACATGTCACCTTCTGCCTGGGCTGCAGCCTGTCGCCGCATACCCTCAAGAGAGGGGCAAACTCTCTGCTGCTCACAAAATTCCTCCCTGGTGGGTCCCCCTCCTGCTGCCAATGGGTCAGCTCAGGCAGGTCCCCCAGTTCGGTGATCTGCTCCCCGGTAGGCTCCAGGGCATCCCCTTCAGGGTCTGCTCCTTCCTGGGCCGTGGGAACCAAGGGGCCGGCTTCCCGCGCCCCTGCCCCTTCTCTCTAAGGCAGGGATCTGGGCCCTACTCTCAGGCTCCAGATCCTTTTCAACACCCTCCTTGGCTGCCATGGACCGAGTGGTAGCACACGCCCACTCAGGCAGACCCAACATCTCTAAGTGAGCCTTCCTCTCCACCGTAGCCCACGGGGAGTCCTCTAAATCATTGCCCAGCAGACAGTCTACAGGCATGGCGGGCCTCACAGCTACCTGAAGAGTTCCTGAGACCCCCCACTCAAAGGGAACCTGAGCCACCTCACATTGGCTCTCTGAGTTGTCGGCGGACACTACTGGGTAGAATGCATGGGGGACAACCTGCTCTTTGGACACCAACCGGGAGCTGACAGCAGTTACACTGGCCCCTGTGTCTCTTAGAGCCTCCACCCTATGGCCATTGATGGTCACCCACTGCCTGTATTTTTAGTGTTAGCAGGCAGTGCAGGCTTGGGGACCATCTCAAAGTCCCCTAATGAGACAAGGGTCAATTCTACGGGATCCCACCCCTCCTGGGCACCCATCTCCTCCTCTCCCAGGGCTACACTAGCAATCTGGCGGGGGTGGTGCACGGGGGGTGCACTGGCCCCCTTTGGGGGCACTGGGGGTCAAAATATCTGTGGCCCACTTGACCACAGTTGTAACACGTGGGGGCCCCCTGGGAACAGGCCTACCTGTTGGGGGCCCGGTCCTCCTTTCTTGGGGGGCTGGGACACCACGGCTTGGTTCCCTGGGGGATTACTTTGGGGCCCTCGGGGGAACTCCCTCTGTTGACCCTTGTCCCCCACTCCTCTGCTGGGGACCCTGCCCACCTTTGGCGACGTCTCCCACTGGACCCTTGCGGACCCGGGTGCTCACCCAGCGGTCCGCCTCCTCAGCAAGCTTTCTAGGGTTAGTCAGCTTGCAATCAATTAGGTGCTGGCGTAGCTCAGGAAAACAATTGCTAGATAAATGCTCCCATGCAATCAAATCATAAAACTGTGCAAAAGTTTCTACTTTGCTACCTCTTACCCAGCGTTCCATGGCTCTGCAAAAAAAGGACACATATTCAACCCACGTGGTACCCTCTAGCTTCTTACAGACCCTAAACCTCTGTCTATACATCTCAGGGGTCAAACCATAGCGGGTCACCAACGCTTCCCTCATGTGGGCGTAAACCATCCTACTTTCTGGGGGCAGGTCCAACAAGGTATCCCTCCCCTCACTCACAAAGCGTCCCCATAACCCTGCTCCCCAATCCTTCTCAGGGACCCGGTGGGACACCATGGCTACTTCATAAGCGGCAAACCATTGCCCAATATCTTCACTTTTGTGGAAATCTTTGATAACCTCCTTGGGTATATACACCCTACTCTCAGGGTGCACTACAGGTACGCTGCCACCAGAGGGGAGATCTCCATGCTCTTAGCTTTAATCTCCAACTCCCTCAATACTCTCTCATGCTCAAGCTTCATCCTCATAATCTCAATTTCTAACTTCTTGTTCTCTAGGTCCCGGTGACCATCCATTTTAAGCTTAGCCATCTCCATATTATGCCGCCTATCTCTCTCCCTGTCTTCCAGCTCTTCTGGGGACAGACCCTTAGCGGACACACTAGAGCCCGGGTTGGAAAGGGCTGGGTCTCCTACTAAGTCTACTACATCGCCCTGCTGCTCTCCTCCCTCCACCAGCTCTCCTAGATCCTTAGGGGCCTCCCTGGCTTCTAGCCAGGCCTTCAGCGCCTTGTAATACTCCTCCCTCTTAGTGAGACCTGTGATAGGGACTGTGAATTGCTTGCAAAAATATTTGAGCTGCTTGGCATTGTAGGTTTCTATTTTCTCTTCTTCCCAGGAGAGATCTTCTGAGGCATTGGATCTGGGCTTGCCCATTGTAGGAATAACTGGCAATATCAATAAAGGACAGAAGAAAACTTCTCAAAAGAATGTAAGCGGGTGAAAAATCACCGGCAATATCAATCACAATATAGGATCCTAGAAAATTCTCAGAAATGTGCGTGGGTGAAAAATCACCAGCAATATCAATCACAATAGGGGATCAAAAACTTTCAATAAATGTGCGCGGGTGAAAAATCACCGGCAATATCAATCACAATACAGGATCCCAAAAACTCTCAGAAATGTGCGTGGGTGAAAAATCACCAGCAATATCAATCACAATAGGGGATCAAAAACTTTCAATAAATGTGCGCGGGTGAAAAATCACCGGCAATATCAATCACAATACAGGATCCCAAAAACTCTCAGAAATGTGCGTGGGTGAAAAATCACCGGCAATATCAATCACAATATAGGATCCCAAAAACTCTCAGAAAATGTGCGCGGGTGAAAAATCACCGGCAATATCAATCACAATATAGGAGCAAAAAAATTCTCAAAAAATGTATGCGGTACGTTATGGTCTGCACTCACTAGTAGTGTACACTATAATTACTGTATGCGATCATAAATGCAAGTCCAGATCCTCACCGCTGACCACCAATGTTAGAAATGGGGGTCTCTAGTTGGCAATGGCTGGCCACTGTCCAAGTAGGGACCCTTCTTCCTAAGTCAGAGTGAGAGGGCTACCCTCTTTAATACCCCTGCTCAACCCTGTGGTAACGTAGCACGAGCAGGTAGGCTTATCTCAGAGGCAGGGTGTGAAGCATTTATGATCATACACAGTAACACAATGAGGAACACTACAAAGGGACACCACACAAGTAGTTATTATAAAAAATAAGTATCTTTATATAAAGGCAGATTTATCACAAGACCAATAACTGTAAAAGCCACAATACTGTCAAAAATAGTATAGCTGTTGAAGGGCTGTCAAAAATAGTTCAAAGGTTGCAAAAATAAGGTTCAAGTTCAAAGCAGTGGTCTCTGCGACCCTTTCTTTCACAAAGTACCTGGGTTTAGTTGCAAAACCAACAAAGTGTCGCAAAGAAGTTGTAGCGATGATTCTCGGCACGCGAGGCCGGCGATGCGTTGAAATCCTTGCCGCAAGGGAGGATGATGCGCCGATCTGCGGGATGCGTGCGGAGACGATGCGACAAACTTCTGCATGCTGGATCGCCGATGCGATGACTTTCTTGCCGCGTGGGAGAAGTCGATGCGGTGATCCTGTTGCGCTATGCGATCGTGTTGCGATGCGAGGACAAGACGCTCCGCGAGGAGCGACGAAATCCGGTGTGATGCGATCAAAGTGGCGAACGCACGGCGTCCGCACTGCGATGTCTCGAAGCGATGATTTCTGTCCGGGTTGCGGCGCGCGGCGACAGCAGCGCGATGATCTTTCCAGCGCGTCTCGGCTGCAGCGGCTCGCAAAGGGGCGTCAGCGATGGTTTCGGGTTGCGGGCCCTCGGCGGCAGCAGCGCGATGATTTTCCCAGCGCTCTCGACTGCAGCGGCCTGCAAAGATGCGTTAGCGTCGATTTCTTACCCTCTTCTCTCTGATGCAAAAATAGAGGCCCTGGAACTCACAGGAGCCTCCTCAGCAGATAGCAGTCCTCGCAGGGAGGAAGCAGGAGGTTGGTGGTGGAGTCTGTTGTGCCTGAGACTCCAGCAGGAGGCTAGCTCTTTTCCTAGCCCTTGGGTGATTGCTGTACAAAAATAAAAGTTCTCTCAATAGTTCCTTTTCCTCTTCTTCAAGGTCCAGTGGTCACTGCTGCAGGCCAGTGCAAGAAACAACACACAAGCACAAGGACAGTCACTTCCTGCAGATTCCTCCAGTGGCACGGACAGAGTTTCCTCTCCAGATCCAAAAGCAATACAAATGTAGGGGTTTGAGCACAGATATTTATACCCCAAAAGCCTTTGATCCTTGAAGCTACCAGTCCCTGAACCTAGCCAGAACCAGTTCTGCTCAGGCCTGGAGCACTTTGTTTACCAGGCTGCATCCTTCCTTTCAGAAAGAGGGGTCTGCTAGCAGACACACAGTGGGAGGTGGAGCCAGCATTCACCTTGCCAGGCACAGCCCTATTCAGATCAAAGAGCCACCCTTCCCCACACTCTAAATGCAGATCTCTCTATTCCACCAAGGTCTGACTCAGCCTGTCCTGCCCCTCTAAAACCAGACAGCCAATACACATAACGGCAGAGCACACTGGAAGGCTTAGGCAAGAAAATACCTACTTTCTAAAAGTGGTATTTTCAAACACAGAATATAAAAATAAACTTCACTAAAAGGTGTATTTTAATATTCTGAGCTCAGGCATACTAAATTCGTTTTTCTACCATGTCCCTGGGGTCAGTTAGGACTATAGCATGTAATAGTCAAACTGCCCATTCTAGCCTATGAGGAACAGGTAGCCTTACAGTAGTGAAAAACGAAATGGTGCATAATTCACTACCAGGACATGCTACACACACCCAGGCATGTCCTACCTTACACATACAATGCACCCTACCCGAGGGGCGACTTACAGGATGCCAAGGGAAGGTTCAGGGGCTGGGAAGTGGTTGCACTTCACAGCCAAGATGGCAGTTCTGGACTGCACACAGACACTGCAGTGGCAGGTCTGAGACACACTTTACAAGCTGCTTCTGTGGGTGGCACACATCAGTGCTGCAGGCCCACCAGCAGCATTTGGTTTACCAGCCCTGGGCACACATAGGCCACACTACTAGGGACTAACAGGTAACCCAAATAAGCCAATCAGGGATATACCAATTCACATAGACATATTTATACAGGGAGCATTCGCGCTGTGACACTGAATGGCAGTGGCACAGCGCCCAGAGCATCTAACACCAGTAAAACAGAGGAGACAACAGCGAAAAATGGAAGGGAGACCCACGCCAATGGTGCCAGGTCTAACAGTGACGATACTTACCATGTGATATTTTGATTACTCCACTGGAAGATTCTCTTGTGATATAAAGAAGTAAACAAGAGAAGAGATTGGAATTGCTTGATTTGCACCAGGATTGAGATACTTGAATGCCTTTGTATATGTATGTTAAGGAATTGTTGTTAAGATGTCATCATATTCATATAGTTTGCATCCAGAAATTTGTGTAAAACTGTTGGGGTCATACGGCATTGCACACAAGTGCAGTGAGCGTATCTCTGTACTCAGAATGCCCGATTCACAAATGATGAGGACTTCCATACAGGCCTCCATCTATGATTTCATAGCTTTCCTAGTTTCTGATTCAGTCATATGAGGCGTACTCTGCTTGGAATACACCTGTCATTCCTAGCCCTACATCATCTGATGAGAAACAATAGGTGTAGCTTTGGAGTACATGTGCAATTGAATGAGATGTATTCTGGGAAATTATGATATATTTATAGGTAGCATTGCGTGCACCCGCTATGCTTAACTTTACTTTGTCTGAAGAGCAACAATCTGCTGGAGTAGGTGTAGGATATATGTGAAATTCTGTCCTTATATTTCCTCATGGTTGACATTTTTTCATGTTAAAGGATCACATTGCCTGCAAGCCCTACAAAAGAACAGAGGTGCATTAGGGTTAACTCTAACTCTAACTCTCACTACATACGTAACATGTATGCATGTTTAGAAGTTAATATGTAGAATGGGAAGGGCAGGGTAATATCAATGGGATGCTGACCATACAAATTCTCATATACTACAAGAGTTTCTAGCTAAAAGAGAATATTTATAAACTGCTATGTCTGGCCACATTCATAAAAAGGAAAACATGCTCTAGGATTTCTCTTTTCATCTCTCTGAGATCTTTGTTAGAAACACAATGGAAAAACTAAATTCTGAACTTATCACAGGGTGGGCAACTTTTCAGAGGTTTAAATAGCAATCAATCAATCAATCAATCATGTCACTTATAAAGCGCACTACATACCCGCGAGGGTCTCAAGGCGCTGGGGGAAGAGGGGGTGGTGCTGCTACTGATCGAAGAGCCAGGTCTTGAGGAGTCTTCTGAAGGCCAGTAGGTCTTGGGTCTGTCGGAGGTTGGTGGGGAGGGTGTTCCAGGTCTTGGCGGCGAGGTGGGAGAAGGATCTGCCGCCGGCGGTCGTTTCCGGATGCGGGGGACTGTGGCGAGGGCGAGGCTGGTCGAGCGGAGCTGGCGGGTGGGGGTGTAGAAGCTGAGTCGTCTGTTGAGGTAGGCTGGTCCGGAGTTGTGGAGTGCTTTGTGTGCGTGGGTGAGGAGCTTGAAGGTTATCCTCTTGTTGACAGGGAGCCAGTGCAGGTCTCTCAGGTGGGGTGTGATGTGGCTGCGTCGGCGGGATGTCGAGGATAAGAGCGTGCAGAGGCGTTCTGGATGCGTTGCAGCCGTCTCAGGAGCTTAGCCGTCGTTCCTGCGTAGAGGGCGTTTCCGTAGTCCAGCCTGCTGGTGACGAGGAGCCTGGGTGACTGTTTTTCTTGTTTCGGTGGGGATCCACTTGAAGATCCTGCGGAGCATTCGGAGGATGTTGAAGCAGGATGAGGAAACGGCGTTGACCTGCTTAGTCATGGAGAGGGTGGGGTCGAGGATGACCCCTAGGTTGCGTACGTGGTCGGTGGGTGGCGGGGCTGTTCCCAGTGATGTTGGCCACCAGGAGTCGTCCCAGGCTGAAGGGTTGGAACCAAGGATGAGGACCTCCGTCTTGTCCGAGTTCAGCTTCAGGCGGCTGGTCCTCATCCATTCGGCGACGGCCTTCATTCCTTCGTGGAGGTGGGCTTTGGCGGTGTGAGGGTCTTTGGTGAGGGAGAGGATCAGCTGGGTGTCGTCGGCGTAGGAGATGATGTTGAGGTTGTGCTGTCGGGCGACGTGGGCGAGGGTGCCATGTAGATGTTGAACAGCGTTGGGCTGAGGGAGGAGCCTTGGGGTACACCGCAGATGATCTTGGTGGCCTTGGATCAGAAGGGGCGAGGCGGACGCTTTGTGTTCTGCCGGAAAGGAAGGATGTGGTCCAGTCCAGGGCCTTCTCTTGGATCCTGGCGTCGTGAAGGCGTGTTCGTAGTGTGTGGTGGCAGACCGTGTCGAAGGCAGCTGATAGGTCCAGGAGGATGAGGGCTGCTGTTTCTCCGTTGTCTAGCACGGTCCTGATGTCATCGGTGGCGGCGATGAGGGCGGTTTCGGTGCTGTGGTTGCTGCGGAAGCCGGACTGGGAAGGGTCCAGGATGTTGTTCTCCTCGAGGTAGCGGGTCAGTTGTTTGTTGACGATTTTCTCGGTGACCTTCGCGGGAGCAGGAGCAGAGAGATGGGTCGGAAGTTCTTGAGGTCCTTGGGGTCTGCCTTGGGTTTCTTGAGTAAGGCGGTGATCTCGGCGTGCTTCCAGCTTTCCGGGAAGGTTGCTGTCTCGAAGGAGATGTTGATTATTTTCCGGAGGTGGGGCGCGATGGCTGTACTGGCTTTGTTGAAGATGTGGTGAGGGCACGGGTCTAGCGGTGAACCGGAGTGGATGGTGTTCATGATCTCGCTGGTGTCCTCGTCGTTGATGTTGGTCCAGGAGAGCAGGCGGTTGGTGGTTGTGGGGGCAGTGGTCTCGGTGGTTGCCGGGCGGTCGTGGTGTTGAAGCTGTCGTGGATGTCGGCGATTTTGCGGTGGAAGAAGGTGGCCAGTGAGTCGCACAGGTCTCGCGACGGCTGGATGTCGTTGGTGTTGGAGCTGGGGTTGGAGAGTTCCTTCACGATGTTGAAGAGCTCTTTGCTGTTGTGTGCGTTGTTGTCTAGGCAGTCTTTGAGTGAGGCCCTTTTGGCGGATCTGATGAGGTGATGGTGACTGCGGGTGGCGCTCTTGTGGGCGGCGTAGCTGTCCGCTGTCCGTTCGTGGAGCCAGATCTTCTCCAGTTTTCGGCATGTTCGTTTGGAGGCCTGGAGGTCTTCGGTGAACCAGGTGGCTTTCTTGCTGGTGTGGCTGTTGGGCGGATTCTTGAGCGGGCGAGGGTGTTGGCGCAGTCGTCGATCCACTGTCTGAGGTTGCGGGCGGCGGTGTCGGGGTCGGAGGGTTCGGCGGGTGGGCTCAGGGTGAGGGTTGTGGTTAGCTGGTCTTCCGTGACTCTGCTCCAGCAGCGGCGAGGCATTTGTTCGGTGCGGTGGTGCGTGGTGGGCTTCCTGTAGGTGAAGTGGATGCAGTGGTGGTCAGTCCAGTGGGGTTCGGAGGTGTGGTTGAAGGAGATGTGTGGGCTTGCGGAAAAGATGGAGTCTAGCGTGTGGCCGGCGGCGTGGGTGGGTGTAGTCACGAGCTGTCTGAGTCCGAGGGTGGCGAGGTTGTCGATCAGGGTGGTGGAGTTGGTGTCCTTGTTGTTCTCGAGGTGGAAGTTCAGGTCTCCGAGGAGGATGTAGTCCGTGGAGGCGATGGCGTGTGTGCTGACGAAGTCAGCGATGGAATCGCTGAACTGTGGTCGGGGTCCGGGGGTCTGTAGATGAGGGTTCCTCTGAGGGTGGTGTTGGAATCGGTGTGGATCTGGAAGTGCATGTGTTCGGCGGTGCTGAGGGTGTCGTCGGTGTTGGTTGAGACTCTGAGGGTGTTCCTGTGGATGATGGCGATGCCTCCTCCGACTCCGTTGGTGCGGTCCCTGCGGGTGATCTTGTATCCATCCGGGATGGCAATGGCGATGTCGGGGCTGAAGCGGGATTCAGCCAGGTCTCCGTCAGGAATGCGACGTCTGGGGAGGTTGAGTCGAGAAGGTCCCAGAGTTCGATGGCGTGTTTGCGGGCGGAGCAGGTGTTGAGGAGGATGCATCTGAGGTAGTTGGGTTCTTTCCTGGGCGGTGGTTTGGCGGGGCGGGTGCTGGCGAAGCTGCAGTTCCGGCAGGTGAAGGGCCCTTGGGTGCGCTTCGGGGTGGCCTGGTAGCAGGCGTGATCTTTTCTGGGGTTGAGTGCGTGGAGGGTGCTGGCGTCGTATCGGCGTCTGTTGATGTGGCGGGCGCGGGGGATGCCCGGACCAGGGGGTCTGGCGCTGGGCGCGGTCACGGCGCGGACGGGCGCAGACGGGCTTGCCTTAGGCGCGCATTCGTCGCGCCAGCGGCGCGGCCGCACAGCGGCCGCCATAAATGGGGAGGTGGGAGGGAGGAGCAGGGAATGGGGCAGCGAATGGGCAGTGAGGGGGCGGGGCCGCAGGGGCGCAGCGGCGGGAAACAGGCACAGAAGGGAAAACGAGCACAATCAGGGCATCAAGGGGGCACAGAAAGGAAAAGAAAACGAGCACAATCAGGGGCAGCAAGGGGGCACAGAAAGGAAAAAACGAGCACAATCAGGGGCAGCAAGGGGGCACAGAAAGGAAAAACGAGCACAATCGGGCAGCAAGGGGGCACAGAAAGGAAAAACGAGCACAATCAGGGGCAGCAAGGGGGGCACAGAAAGGAAAAACAGAGCACAATCAGGGGCAGCAAGGGGCACAGAAAGGAAAAACGAGCACAATCAGGGGCAGCAAGGGGGCACAGAAAGGAAAAACGAGCACAATCAGGGGCAGCAAGGGGGCACAGAAAGGAAAAAACGAGCACAATCAGGGGCAGCAAGGGGGGCACAGAAAGGAAAAACAGAGCACAATCAGGGGCAGCAAGGGGGCACAGAAAGGAAAAACGAGCACAATCAGGGGCAGCAGCAGGGCACACAGACGGAGCTGTGTGGTGGGGGAGCGACCTACCAGTCAAGGTCAGGGGTCAGCAACCTACACCATGATCTTTGGAAACTTTTCAGACATCAAAAAGTGTGTGATCATGTTTGTTGTGGGACCCCCGCATGAAAATCTTGACATCACATATATATTTATATGCTGCTAAAAAGGTAGTTCCGCGGGGGATATACTTCATAGAAAATCATTCTCCTCCACAATGCCACTGTGTCCTTCCATTGTGCTATTGTGCAATCAATGTTCCAGTTGAGAAGTGTGATGCATATACATTAATAGTATGAATTGTATGTAGTATTAATGATCGTACTAAAAATAGAGCCAGCGAATCTTTGGTAATTTAATGAAAAAATGGAAACCTTCTCAAAGGATGAAAATAGAAACTTGCCAACATTTTGCAAGACAAAAGAAATTGTCTCCAGCCTGAACGTAGCCACAATTCCATCGTATCTACACCACATAAAATGTAACACGAATTTTCCAGATAAATGTACTTAAGAAGAGGGGTTAGGCTCAAACACATATTGAAGCTCGTTGTAGGTACTATAGCCATGATAGTTATGTGGTAAAAGATATATTTGGATTGGATACAAAGTAAGTGGGTGAAGTTCCTCAAACATTTCTTTTTACACCTGTTATTATTGTTTTTCACTCTTTCTCAAATTGATTTGTGCTAAAATCTCATCTCAAATGAGGATGGATTAAATGAAGCTCTAATGAAAAACCTAAAGATGGAAGAAGTGGTCAGGACAGGGAGTAGTACCAGTTTCGCATTCCAGCTGAAGTCTTTTCTAGGAAGGGCCGCCAGATCCTACTAAAGATTTATGCTTCTAATTCTAGCACTGTGGGTTTTAGAAAGTGTATTACTTTATTGTCTTTTGTTTCTTGCTTTCGCTGCAGGCATTTGTGTGGTTGCCAAGTATAAAGTGCAGTCATCACATACAGTAGTTACCTTTAACATTGCGTTGCTGCAAAGCACCTTTCAGCTTTCTGTGATGCTTGTCTTATCTTGTGATAGAATCATAGAAAGATTCAGCTTTGTGTTTGCACTTATTGTGAAGAAAAATCTCAGGGACAAAGTAAACAAGCATTGGCATAGCCAATAGGTCTCGCTTTTGGGACCTTATAAGTGTTTAGCCATGCAAAAGTTACATAACTAAATAGTTATAAGGTCCCAAAAGCGAGACCTATTGGCTATGCCAATGCTTGTTTGCTATGCAACGTATGACTCTTGTATAGCGCAAACTGTGGTATAGGGTTGCTTTTAGATGGCTGGGTTCGTTCAGGTTGTTGGAAAGTGTACAGGGGGCGCCGTTGTGCGGTCTGGAGTGGAGGGTGAAGGCAGACAGAGTTTCTCACAGACCATGCCGGTGGGTTATAATTATGTTAAGATTACTTGATCATCCATTCCTTGGCCTCTCTGCAGAGCGCACAAAGCAATTGTTTGTCACACATTTCCTAACTGTAAGATGCATTTTGCCTGTGAAGGACACATATGCAGCTGTTGGAATACGGACAGTTCTGAAGTAAAAGAAAATGGTATGCTTACAGGTGAGAAGAGTGTGGGTCTGTGTGTGTGAGTTGGGGCATGGAGAAGGGGCAACACAAGGAAGTACGTGCAGAAGGCACAGTGAATAGACAGTGATAAAAAGGAAGAAGCTGTCGAGCAACATGCAGATGGAGAATTTCGGAAAGATTAAGTGCTAAGTGGTGAGAGACTGCAGAGCACGGTGGACTGAAGGGGAAAACGAGAGTGAGGCAATCCAAAACAGCTACCGGACAACAAACGCAACTAATGTATAATTCACACCCTTAAAATTCAAACATTTTCATAACAAATTCATTGTTATTACGAGTTCATCTAATATTGCTGACAAGCACTATGAACCCCAACAGGTATGCCCTGTTTAGGTGTATGTCCACTGCTATGTTATATGTCTGGATAAAATAACAGAAAACAGAGGCAGACATATACTGATGGTTGTTTTGAATTACTCACGAGAAAGTGGCATTCGGTGTATACAACATTTGGCAAAAGAATGTCACTCATACACACACTTAAACCATAGAAATGACAAACATAGCAAATGTGAAAAGTATGCACTATCTTTCGGTGCCATCCTAAACAAGGAAGTAAGAGAGAGCTGCGAATCTGCGAGTGAAATGCAAACGTGGCTGTACATTAACAACCTGCAGCCGTATTACATGATATAGGAGGGAAGCCATTTTATCTGTGACTTCATCTGCTGTCAGGCCTTATTATTAGCAGACTACAGACTGACTGCGCTTGTGAGGACGCCATCACACCAGCACTGCTCGCCGCTTAAGCTCTGTTAACTTTTACAGCGCGAAGAAGTATCCATTTGCTTGTCTTGCGCTTGTTGGGAATGACGGGCTGCCGGTGGGGTGGTGGGGGTTGGAGGGGAGGGGGGTGTTGAAGCAAGGAAAGGCACGTACAGCGGCAATAACGTGCGTACAAAGTAAAGTTAAACATGCGGCCGCAATAATGAAATGTAAAAAAACAAATAAACATCGCGCTTCACAAAGTGCGTACAAAGTACAGCTAAACACGCGGCCGCCATATTTCAATGTAAATAAAAAATAAACGGAGCGCGATGCCACATACAACTCCGAACATCGCGCTTCACAACGTGCGTACAAAGTAAAGCTAAACAGGCGGCCGCCACAATTACTGCGCTTGTGAGGACGCCATGATACCGCCGACTTAAAAAACAGGACAACAATGGAGGAGCGGGGGCGAGCGAGCGCGGCAGCCTGCTCAGCTGACCACACGCTCGTGCGTCATGGCCTTTTCCCGGCATGTGTTTCCAATTATCGCGCACGCGTCTGGGCACGATAATGGGAAACAGATGTTGGCCCTGCGCGTACAACCGCCCGAAAAATGCCACGACGCACGAGCGTGTGGTCAGCTTTTGAAACCCCCTTACATAAAGTCTTCGCCTAGCAGCGCCTGCGCGCTACTCGAGGCTCGACCTAAAAAGTCAAGAATATACTTTTTGATTGTGTTGAACCTGTTGAATATAACAAATGAATTGACAAGACATTTTCCTACCCGAGACTCACTGTTCTTAAGAAACTTCAAGAAGTGCAAAGTGTTCAGCAAAGGACATTTTACACTGTTGTAAATGCATTCTATGCATGAAAAATTAGAAAATCTTGATTTTGCAATTTGGGATCTGCTGTGTACATGAGCAGTTGTCCATCTTGCGTACATAAGTTTGACATATGCTTGCAAACTGTTTTATGATGCAACAAAAAATAATTATTAGGAAGTTTTAGGTATGAAAAATGTATGCTTAATTTTACATAGGGGTAAGCTAGTAAACTGAAAAACTTCATAGAGACCTTTTGATTCAAATTGGTACAAGACCTTAGATGCCCAATTTAATAAACCGTCTTACATAAAAATTCTAAAATATTGTTTAAAAACCGTATAAAAATCTGCTTAATTCTTAAATGTTCTTCTTTCTTTTCTTTTCACATAAGACTTTTCGGTTTCGTTGCAAGAAAGCAAGGAAGCACAACAGACAATGTTTGCCATCTGTTTGCGGAGTTGGACCCAGATCAGCCAGCAGACGCCATTGTCAACTTTGTTTCCCGGGTCATGGGGGGCACCCAGAAGAGATGAGCCCACAAGATATTTCTTGCCGTGATTTTTTTTTGTTTGTTTTTTTCAAAAGAAGGACTTTGAAAGGACAAGCGAAGGAGAGAGAGGAAGTGCATGATGCGGTGGAAGGAAGTGTATTGGGGAAAGTCTAAACAGTGGGGAAAATATACATCTGCAGATAAAAGAGGAAATGGTGCCAGCTAATTTCCTGTTGAAGGGAACACGAGTAAAAGCAAAGTGGAAGATTTGGATTTTGAAATCTGATTGGCTTTTGGATCATTGTAAATGGAAGGTGAATCCGGCAGTCTCAAAAATGTATAGAGCAAATTTTGGGAACATAATACAATTTTGTTCATTTAAAATAAATATTAAATTATACATAAAATAAGTTACTATTAACATCAGAGACACTATAAAGGCCACAATTTATAAAATTATATTTTCACAAATATGTGAGTCTATTGCAAACAAAATGCTTTAGACTGACTATCTCCCTGTCTTTCTCGTTGCACCACCCTGAAGCCAAGCAGTGACTCAATGTTGTACTGTGTCACACATTTATTGACATTTTAGAAGCACTTAGGCACATATAATTGATTTTACTCTGGCACAGGGTGATGTAAGCTTGATTGACTCTGCACATAGTCTCAACTATGAATGAGAAGGTGATCTCTGAAAACCTCACTGAAAACATCTAAATAATCTAGATTATTTGCAGCTGTCGGAGAAACAGGCTTTATGAAGGTTATATTAATTTTGCCATTACTATAACTTCACTTGCACTGACTTGGAGGCTTTCACAAAAGTACTTAAGCAATACAAAGGAACACTGGATGCTTGGCTGACCATCAACATTATTGTGTATATTGTGCCTTCAACGTGGTCTGTCCATCTACACAAATCAATATCTGCTTGGGCTTTGTAACATAGCTCCATTATATTATGGGACATTTCAACCTGTGTTGAGATCTTTGAATCAAAGTATTCTGGAACTAGTAGCCCAGGGTATCCCATACACCCTAGAATGCATGCTGGGGTTAGTAAGATATATCTATGTCAATTAACATAGAGAACTTTAACTCCTTGCCAGGAGTAGGAAGCGCTACAGAAATACTATTAAAATACATTACAACACAACTACAATGAATTTTAATGTCTCAACCTCTCTCCAATTATTTACATTAAATATGTATTTTCTACAACCACGAGTATTTCATTTAAATTCTAGTTTGCTTTGAAATTTGTCAGACCATCAACCTAGATAAGATTTGGATGGGAATATATGACTCTAATGTAGTGGTGTCATAAATCGGTTAGGGAGCACTCCAGAGTTTCAGCGCTAACACAGATCATTAAAGGAGAGACATCCTCTAGCCAATGGTGCTGTGACTCATTGCTGGATAGTTTAAGATGATATTGGACATTATGTGGAGTTTCATAAATGAGATCCCTAGGCAATAGTGTGCAAGAATTTCATTGCTTCCCAAATTGATTGATTTCCAAAGCTGCCCTCACTTGGCGGGTTTGCGTTGATTATAATGCCACTTTAACACTAGACAGTTGATCCAAGAGCACGCTTATTTCAACACCCAGTCTGGTCGAACATTCCTCAGGCCTGCTGAAGCCTGTTCTGGGAATGCGGAGAAACTGCACTTGCAGGTTCAAACCTTTGCTTTTGCTTTCAGAGGCAGTATCTGTCCAACGTTTAAAAAAATGCTAAACATTCCGTTCTCTTTCTTGGTATGAATTTTTAGAAAATATATAGGTGGGTGTAAAACTCATAGGACAGACATGGTACCTTATGTCCAAATCGCTACCAAATGTTATCCTCTACAAAGAAATTCTAGTACACAAATGTACTATATCTGTATTCCGTGATGACAAGTATAATTTTTACTTATGAAAATTGTAGAGATACATTGTGTGATTTGTCTATGAAGAGAAAGACATGTGATCCCCACACTGATTTCCGGTGATGGGCGATGTGCCATGCCAAAGTAATGAGATGAACGTGTAAGCCAGGGCTAAGAGATTAGATGCCCAAATCCATGGCTCTCTCCGGGTTGCAGGCCCATCAACCTAATCAGTATCTTAAGGGACTTAAATCACTGGCAACTGTGGGTCGGCGAAGAGATTATTGGCCCATGGTACATGTATAATGACTGACGCCATCTTGGATTCTATTTTCTGTGGTTTTTAATTGAAAGAGCCTTGAGAGAAAGCATTTGCCCAAGACATGGATCATTTTCATTTGAGGAGTCAGCAGAGGGGACTTCTGTTTGTTCAACCCAGGGTACTAAGTGGGAAGACAGATGTGTGCATGCTAATGAGGGCAGCATTATTGGAGCTGCATGTCTATGAATGACCAGCTGCCACTGTAGACTCTTGAACATATTATAGATTGAGTATGTTTAAAGGAGTATTGGAGAGTAAGATGTGTCCCAGCCAGGGCAGGGGATAGAGAGTGTCAGCATTTCTATTAAAGGTTGAACAGCATACTGCCTCTAACACAAAAAGAAGACAAAATGTTGTTGCTGCCACCACGCTGGACATGACCCGGACACCCCTTTCACCTTTACAACAGCATTTTCCTGTTATATATAATATATATATGAAATATACTGACAAATACTGTAAGCTAATCAAATTTATGAAAAAAGGTAAAATCTACAAACAGAACCCAAATATTTATTTTTTGCCATATTGCTTAGTGTGCATCCTCCTATAAACAGATCTTGTATAGACTTGTCTACTGTATGTATAACTAAATGCATAACAAATGAAAAGACAAAATTTATTTTGACTATATAATACCACAAGCAACCAAGCAGATTCTACGAAGGCAACATTTACTTTTTTGCAGAATGTGTTATAGAAATATTGTGCCTGTTCCCCTTCCTACAGCCCAGTCTGTTATTTCCCATTTTTTTCTGTTTCGTACGCTGAAACGAGAAAGGTGTTTGCAAAGAGGGGATGAGTGAGAGTGTGGGACATTTGAGTAACGCAAGGGTATTTCTGTGTGCAAGGGATAATTATCTATTATTATTTCTATGCCATGTTGGATTCTGCAATGTAAAGTTGGTTCACAGCAGTAGGTGAGCCTATCGTAAAGAGCCGGCTGTTAGATTTGGCAGCTTAGTCAAGTTGCCTAAAATTTGGGAAATCACATGGAGAGACGCCTGGCAAGAAATATTGAGAGGACACATTCTGATGCAAAACATGCTACACTTGCACTGTTATGAAAAACATGTCCATAGGAATTGTCTTTAGTTGACTTTGTTTTCATTTTCAGATATATTATGCAAAAGTATTCACTCGCTCCTTACAATTAGAACACTCTCTACCAACTACTGGCATGGATTTTTAAAATTCATGCCTGTCAGCTGCTTGAAGAACATTTCCTTCAAATTATTCTGTGCCTTTTTCAAAGAACTTGATCTGCTGTAATGTGTTTATTTGAAGTCAGGGTATAAAGCAATTGACTGGTCAAACAGCAGTGCCAGATTTGGCCTTAAACAGGATGTAAACAAGGACCTTCTAAATGTTTTGGGAGAGGTAAGGTATATTTGTGTTGGGGAACAGGCAACAAAAATGCTGGTGGTTTAAGGGCTAATCCATTCTGGCACCAGCATTCCGAGCTTCAGTATGGCAACCATCAAGCAATGACCATTGATTTCACCCTTACCATGACGTGTCACTTGCCTCGAACTAAGTGGAACATGAACTAGCAACGTACTAGCTGTATTCACTTACAGAATGCCTAACAGACATTTTCTGCTCTACTGGTTTTGCCCCATCAAGTTCTCAAAACATGAAATTTACAAAATGAGGGCTTCACGAATTAGAATGTGCTGGGATTTCATTTTATTTAAATATTTATGAAGTGATTTGAGCACCTCCAAGCATTAATAGAATGTAACTAAGGGAAATATCATAACCAGCACTAGGCCACATCTCACACAATCTCTGAATGGCAAAGTGGGACTTAAACAAAATGCCCCTAATGTGCCTTACACCCTAGACTCTGTCCCTCATTGTTACCCAAGACTGAAGGGATAGGATATAACTTTTCCAATCCTTTCTGTCTTTGTTAAGCAATATCTGGTGACTGCTATCTCTGTGGGAAACCTGCTCATTTCACATTGCTGCTAATAGAACCACACCGCACTGTTAATACAAGACAAAGGATAGAGTGTATCCTGTTTAACATGCTACACCTAAATGTATCAATAGGCACACTTTTTTCTACCACTGCTATTTTTTCCCTTCTATATGTTGCATTCAGTGTGTAAACAGCCTGATGTGCTAAAGCTGCGTATATATATAAATCAAAAGCACATAGTGTGCAAAAGATTGCTCTTCTTTTGGTCACAAGGCATGAGAGGCATGAGATACTTGGATGCGCAGAACACCTTACCCTTCTGTCTTCTCAGATGGATGAAAAAGAGAGCCATTTTGTAGAGTATTCCCTTGGATTCCTACAGCCATAAATCGTGTGCCTTTGCCAAAAGTTGTGATGCAAGGTCCCGAATATCATCACCCACAGCACCCAATGCAGAGTTGTTGCTGACTGTAACACTGTCATGTAGAGAGAGGTTGCTGAAGGAAATCTTTACTGAGTGTTGATAGTTTCACACCTTTACTATTATTTGCCTTTGAAAAGATAAAAGCATTGTTGTGCATGCTTTTGATTGTGATTGCACCTTTCGTCTTTCACACTGCACTGCGGATGATGATTTCTTCAGTCATTAGAAATCCTTATATGTTGAAGATGCTGTTATTCAAAAACTTATTTTATTCTAGTTAAAGCTTAGCAACAAATTGACGTATGGAATACAACTACAAACCAGAAGTTTTAATACACCATTTGTTTTGTTGAGCCTTAGTTGGAATCAATTAGAACTGAGCACAGCACTTTCAAGTGGGACTCAGTCTGCCGGTTCTGCAAACTGGTAACAAAAATTATATTTAATTTACCTATGTTAGACACATTTATGACAGTGAACAGGTTTTGAAAATGTCACTGTTTTCCAAATTGAGCTTTGCCCAGAGAGAAGGTCTTAGTTGTTATTACAAGGTTTTCTTATGACCAAGTTGCAGACTTAAATTGCAACTTAAACATATACCTAAAACTGCATCTATTCTTGCCAAAGCGTTTTCATAATGTGTCGTCTTGGCTGGTGAGGGATCCAATGTGTACATGTCTAAAATTGCATTTGCCAGCATAGCTCCCTTGCACAGGATCTATTTTCCGGATCATACTAATATTGGATAACCTTGGCTACTGTTTTGCCTGCACGTTGGATGGATCAGTGTGGAAGATTACAATTTGAAACCTTCAGCTTTTTTGTGTAAGGAGACTGCAAATCATGTCTTACTCACTGGCTTTGAGTCTCACACCGTGGAAAAAAATATTGCCATTGGCCCTTTTTGGATCTCATGTATCTTCACACCTGTGAAGCAAATATTTTACCCAAAACCATTATAATTGTGTACCAAAATGCATATATCACTCTTGTGTTCTTCAGATCAGTAGATGGTTCAGGGGAGCAAAGATCTGCAAAAGTACAAGGCTGTGATGAATGGGTCAGCTACATGGCTAATCATGGAAGTATATATAATTTAGCTAATTCCTTGGTAAATGGCGCTCATGACAGAATTAGCTATTGATGGCAGTACATTTAGAAACAGCCTCTGAGATCCTCGCTTGTTTGTACAGATCTGGTAGCCTTGGACTTTCAGTAGGCCCCTGTGGCTCACCATAACCCATCTTTTACCTTATTAATGAGACCGGGGAATTGAATTCACTTTAGACACATCTGTAAATACAACATTAAAAAGAGAAATAGGTATGAAAGAGCAAAAGTGTTTCCAAACACAATAGCAGCCAGATAGTGGTAAAACTATCTAGGATTGTAAATGTCTCATACAAGAATTTTGGAATCACTGTCATCATACCCAATAAGACTGTAAAACTGTGCTAAGTGGGCTCCAGGACAGAGAAGGAAGTCTTGTGCTCTAACCTATGAGAAAAGGGTAAGAGAGACACCTATAAAAAGAAAATACAAAAACCAGTGCACTGTCACTATAGAAACTGTCAATGTAAATGAGAACTTAACAATAAATGCACATGTAGAATGCAAATGCAGGTAATCTGAATATATGTTGCCACTAACTGTGGTCCACTCAGCACCCCCAAAAAAGGTTAATAAATCATCACTTAGCAGAAAAGGTTCTGGTCCATCCTCAGCGCAGAGAGGACCAGGGCATTTTGCCTTCAGCTCTGATGACCACTTCACTTTCTTTTATAGAGCACTTATTGTTGGGGGTTTGTCTGCATGAGTAATGTTTTTACAATCACCAGAAATTAATTTCAGTAAAAGTAACTGAGTGTTTCTCAGGTGAAAACCGATAAGGAGAATCTTTAGAGGAGGACAAGAACATTTCCAAAATTTCAATATTCAATTTGTTGTTGACATCCCTGATAATGCTGGGCAAAAACATTTGAATAGAGTCTCTTTTCCTGCACAGAAAACTGCCCTTGCTTTTGTTCTGATCCTCTGACTTTAATGGGCGGAGTATTGTAGAAGTCTCCATCACGGGGTTGGGATTCTTTTTCATTCGCTCATTAAGCGTGAAATTTGAAGGATGACACAATGCCGCCCATCCTGGCACAAAATCACGGGGAAGAATTTTTTGATTTGACATTCATAACACCAGGAGGGCATGCCACAGGTATTCCTCATACCTGGAGACTCCAACGCATTTCAGATCAGATTCCCGTCCAAGGTTTGATAGCGATAGCGGACTAGCTGTCGGCACATTCACTTTGCAGATCACTTGCAGCAGCCTGAAACCTCACGAACAAGCATATACAGCAGAGCAGCTTTTGCACCTGGGTTCTCAAAAATGCATTTAAAGTTATATTTATATATATATTTTTGTATTTCTAAATTGAGTTTGAGTCAACCTTTTTTTCCTCTATCGACCGTTACAACTGCAAATCAGTGTTAACAGACATTTTGGAAACAAATTCCTTGCTTTCTGCACCACAAGTTTTCTGACATCAGTTAAATACTAAATGAAGCGATTACTTTAAAAATAAAGAAAAAATAGATACAAGAGTCCCATTTTGTGTTTATATAGTTGGAAATATACTTTATATTTTGTATCTTTGTGTCATACCTGTATCACCTGTATAAATATGTCTTGTGTTACTCAGCATACATGTGCATATGTTCACAATTGCTTGCCTCCCTTGCCCCATCTGCTCCTCCTTTGTACAGATAGATGTCTGCAATTCTTTGCAATGTAAGTGAAAAAACAGATTATATAAAAATATACTGTTGCTTGGAATGCCAAGTTGTTGTCTGACTGTTGAAATTGATTCCACAAATGTGTCACAGTGAGCTGGGCTGTGTCTCTATAAAAGAGTTCCCTTTCATGAATGGGGCAGACATCTTTGGGCACTCTTTTTGATGAGATGCTTGCTGGTCTCAATGAGTTTCTGTGTGTCTGAGATGCCACTGACGCACTGTACTTACCTCTACTTAAGCATCCGGTTTTCCGGTGATGCAGAACATTTCCTACTCCTCAGTTGCTCTGCAGTGGATGGTCTTCTGCCCAAAAACATGTTCTCTAATGTTCTTTTTCCTTGTAACGGGTCTACAATGCTGGTCCACAAGAGCCGAATCCTTGCCAAATTTTCACATGGGGTACATTTTTATATATTTCACTCTGGATACATTTACATACTAGAAACTGAATTGGAATGGGATTCTCAGTTACATAGTACGTGGTTATTCTGAATATTTAGCAAGAGCCCAGCTTTCGGGAATCCATGTTGGATATACCTTCACTCGCTAAGGCAGCCACCATCTTTGGTTAATCCATCCCACTAACCTAACTAAGGTTTTTCACCCAAACTCATGAATCACCTCAAAGTTACCCTGCTGTTATTGTCAACTAATGCATAGTTGCCCTATTCTCCTCCACTTGGTTAAAAAAAAGTCAACATTGTCCATTAGCTACAAAAAGAAAAAGGCACAATATGTGGTTTCCTCGCCTCGTGAGAACTGTAATACTGAGCAGGACCACTAGGGAGAGGCTATGACAGGGGCAGTCGTCTATTGTTCTCATCCTGTACAGTGGAACCAGGACCATTAGATCACTTCTGATTCTACTGTTCTTTAAGGGGTTTTAGTTGTGCAGTGACTCGTGTACCCTTATGAAGAGTAGTTTTAATTAAATGAGGGCAAATAAAAGGTTCCCCCTGGAAGCACAAACAATATTGCCTCTCATAAATTTCCGTGTGCCACATTGGTGACCATCGACCACATGCCACTCGCACTCCAATTAGTGTTGGCTTAGGAAAAGTGCACACTTTGCAGAAGTGCTTAGAAGTTTAGGCGTGTCTATGTTAAACTGCGAACCCCACACTGCCCATATTTTTGTCTGTCTGTGGGGACCACCTCTTGCAAGGTGTATTGATTTTTCCACAATGGCCCATCTATCCGTCCCCTGGAACCATTTGTGCATTGATAGAGCAGTGGGTGAGTGCCAAGGCCTAGCTATGCCTCACTTTGCTAATACACATCCCGGCCCAATTAGTATTTTGGCATCCTTTGCACAGCCCTCTTACTCCATTATTCCCAGCAAGGCTATCTTGTGGAATGGGTCGATAAGTATCTGGAGTACGGGTAGAGGGTCTGGACTATAGAACAGCAGTACACCTGGATAACTGTACATGTCCATGTCATATGAAAGTATTCCCCCACCCTCTGCCACTAGGGTGCTGAGGGGTAAACAATCCTCTATATTTTTCACCGGCATAAAGGAGTGAAATAAGTCTGATGCATCTATTTGAGTTAAATAAGTAGGAGTTTGGATGAGATCTCCAATATCCCACTGCCAGTCACACTTGTCCAGAGTGCTAACATCCACTTTCTGGGATGTTTCAATATCACCCATTCGGTCAGGGGTTTTATTCATAAGGTATCAATATATGTGAAAGATTTTCTTTCCCTCTATGAGGCTCATTGTCAATTTATTTTCTATTGGGGGTATATTCTGGTATATTTCCCAGGTACTCCCTGAGATCTTCTAGTGTATGTCTCACTTTGTATTTTACAATATTTGTAAATTTGGGAGTCATGCAGATCAATTTCATTGGAGAGCTGCCAAATGTTTCCCATCCTTCCTGACTATTGATTTGTTTCAGCCAGCTCCCATGCCACAGTGGCGCCTCACATGTCACCCCGCCCCCCCTTCCAGACGACCGCACGCAAGCAATCCAGTTCAACTTTTAATGTCTGAGGTACGGTTTATGGGATTGAGTCTCAATATAGCTACCATAGCACTACAGGTTCCATATATACTGATAACTTCACACATATTGTTGGATCACCCGTATGTCTCAACAGCCAGTCCTTAAAGGTAGTCAGTTGGTTGCCCAATAAGACTGCTAAATGTCCACCACACCCAAGCCCCCAACATACTAAGAGGCATATTTACAATAAAAGTGGTGGAGCGTGGCGTTTGCCTTGTTGGCTTAACGCCGCGCTCCGCCACTTCTGAAATGCAGGGCTGCACCGTATTTACAAGAATACGGTGCAGCCCTGCGTTTCCCCCTGCGCTGGCGCTAAATTTAGCTGCCTAGCGCCAATGCAGGCACCCTTGCACCATAGTGCAAGGGTGCCTGCATTGCCAGTCAAGATTGTTTATGTTTAGGAATGTGTCTTTCCTGCACATAAACAATCACCAATGGAGTTTTGTAACTTCTATGTGTGCTTCTTAATGCAGTACACATAGAAGTTGCAAAAAGTCATTTAAAAAAAAAGATTATTTATGTGCAGGAAGGGACACCTTCCCCCACATAAACAATCAACGGCGTTTTGCTGTTTCTATGTGTGCTGCACAACGCAGCACATATGGAAACAGCAAAAACAAGAAGAAATTAAGGGGCATATGTACAAGCCCCTATCGCCACCACAACATCACTTTTACGGACGTTGTGGTGGCGATAGGGGCTGCGCCTTTTGTACAAGGCAGCGTTAAGCCACTTACTGTGGCTTAACGCTGCCTTGTACATAAGGCACCCTTTCAAGCTATGGTTAGCGTGAAAGGGGCGTGCAGTGGGTGTTGTGGTGGGCGTTCCACTGCAACACCCATTGTATTTGACGCTGCCCCCTATGTACAAGAGTGGCGTACATAGGAGGCAGCTCCAAAATTAAGACCAGGAAAATCCTGGTCTTAAGTTGGCGAAACGAGGAGAAATGCATTATTTCTCCTCGTTTTTACTTTTTCCATTTGTGCTGCCTTGTGCAGCACACATGGAAAAAGCAAAATGCCATGGTTTGTTTATGTACAGGAAGGTGTCCCTTCCTGTACATAAACAAACTTTTTTTTTAAAAATGCCATTTTGTAACTTTCATGTGTGCTGCAGGAAGCAGCACACATGAAAGTTACAAAATGGCATTTTAGGATTGTTTATGTGCAGGAAGGGACACCTTCCTACACATAACCAATCCTCCCCTGCACACAGACACCCTTGCACTGTGGTGCAAGGGTGCCTGCGTTGGCGCTAAGTTGTTAAACTTAGCGCCATCGCAGGGGGAAACGCAAGGCTGCACCACATTCTTGTAAATGTGGTGCAACCTTGCGTTTCAGAAGTGGCGGAGCGTGTCGTTAAGCCAAGGAGGCTAACGACACGCGCCGCCACTTCCTAGTACATATCCCCCTAAACATTTCTCCTTGTTGCGCCAGGGTAAGACCAGGTTTTCCCTGGTCTTAATTTTGGCGCTGCCCCATATTTACTCCACCCTTGTAAATATGGGGCAGCGTCAAAATCAATGGGTGTTGTGGTGGAACGCCCACTGCAACACCCACTGCCCTCCCCTTTCACGCTAAGTATAGCGTGAAAGGGGGCCTTATTTACAAGGCAGCGTTAAGCCATGTTAAGTGGCTTAACGCAGCCTTGTAAATAAGGCGAAGCCCCTATCGCCGCCACAACATCGTGAAAAGTGACATTCCTGTGGCAGTAGGGGCTTGTAAATATTCCCCTAAGTTTGTACACACTCATCAAATGCTACCATATGTGTCTTATGCGCTCGTAGAAAGATACAGGAATATTCCCTTATGTTTCGGAAGAAGCATTGTGGGATTTTGTGATGATACTTTTAAATAATGTATAGTACCCTGGGTAGTGTCACCATTTAATAAAAGCAACCCTGCTGGTAATAGAGATCGGAAGCAAATTCCACTGTAGTGAATCTCACTGAATTATTCTCAATAATGGTGCTGAGTACATTCCACAGGTAAACAGGGTCTCTCAGGCACATGCATTCCCCAATATTTGAAGCTGCTTTGTGCTACCTCTAGCTGGGACAGCCAAATAAATGCCACAACAGTCAAGTGTCAGGCAGGGTAGCATCCCAAGATTCCCAATGATCACCATGAGTCTTTGCCTAAACCAGGTAGGGGAGCAGAAGTATAGGAGCAAATGATATGCCTATAGGGACACTCCCTAATGTTATCCCCTCCTCTCCCAGTCCAGGGCCTGGACCAAACCATCAATGTATATCCATGCTGCCAAGGGTTTCATTGCCAGTGCAAACAGTAACAGGGAGAGGGAACAGTCCTGATGTCAGCGTCTCTCTATGGCGAATGAAGCCCAGGAAGGCATGAAATACGCACTTCCACACTTGAGTTTGTATAGAAAGACTTAATATAGTTGAGGGAAGTGGGCCTAGAATAGAGTACTCTAAAGCTTCAAAAAGATAGTATTTAATTTAATTTAAAGCTTATAGAGCGCACAGCTACCTCCAACGGAAGTGACCCGGCGCTAACGGAGATAAGAGAAGGAGTAGAAAGCCACCAGCTACCGAGACTAGGGGAAATTGAAGAGCCAGGTTTTCAGAAATCCACGGAAGACAGGATCGGATTTTGCCTTCCTGATATATTCTGGCAGGGAATTCCATAGCCGTGTGGTTCTAACTGTAAATGACCGGCCACAGAACCTTGCTTTACTAATGCGAGGAATGACTAGAAGACTTTGATGATTAGATCTCAGGTTTCTAGTCTGATGGTAATTACGGAGTCTTTTCCTTAGGTAGAGAGGGCCCGTTTCTCTTGTTGCTCTGTACGCGAGAGTCAGAGCCTTAAATTCCAACCTCCTTTTTACTGGCAGCCAGTGCAAACTCCGCAGATGAGGCGATATGTGATGACGTATCGGGACATTTCTAATAAGCCTGGCTGCCGCGTTCTGTATGGTCTGCAGCTTCTTAATCAGGTAGTCGGGCTGACCCAAATAAAGGCTATTTGCGTAGTCCAGCTGGGAAGTAATCAGTGCATGGACCACTGTCTTTCTGCAGTCCATAGGTAGAAGATGGAGAAATCTGCGTATGGACCTCATTTTCCAAAAACATAAGGACGACACCTGGCTAATCTGGGTTTTGCAAGATAGGGACGAATCAAACTTGAATCCCAGATTTCTAGCGGAGGGCACCGGCTGAGGGGGAGGATTAAGCTCAGGTGGCCACCAGAGGTTGGCTGGAGGTGGAGATGGTTGGTTAAAAAACAACACCTCAGTTTTGTCAGCATTAAGCCTGAGACAATTGTCAGTCATCCAAGTTGAGATGTCAGTCAAGCATTGTTTCAAATTTATGAATGCTGCTTCCGAGTTATCCCTAAAGGAAAACACGAGCTGAGTGTCATCAGCATATGAGATGACACTCACCCCATGCTGTTGAATCAAAGGAGGCAGGGGAGCGAGATAAACATTAAAAAGGGCCGGGCTCAAGGCCGAGCCCTGAGGGACTCCACAAATTATGGGACGAGAAGAGGAGATATGGGGATGCAATATGATTTTCTGGGACCGGTGTTCTAAAAAAGAGCCAAACCAAGACAGTACGGTCCCTGTCACTCCCAGATGTTTAAGTCTATCCAGGAGAATCTTGTGTGACACTGTGTCAAATGCTGCAGATAAATCTAACAGCACCAGCATTGCACAGTGACCAGTGTCCAAGGTCTCCCGGATAGTTTCAGCTACCTCCAGCAGCGCTGTTTCTGTACTAAACCCAGATCTAAAACCAGACTGGGAATCATGGAGGAGATTATTAAGTTCCAGGAATTCAGAAAGCTGCTTCTGCACTTCCTTCTCTAAAATTTTGGCAGGTGCTGGCAGGAGGGAGATAGGCCTGAAATTTTTCAAATCAGCCGGATCTGCATCCTCTTTTTTTAAGATCGGCTGAACAAGTGCAGTCTTCCAAGCCGAAGGGTAAATCCCTGTTTCCAAGGACGAATTCCAGAGCCAATTTAAATTAGGATTGAGTAATGGGGCCAGAAGTTTGAAAAACCTAGCTGGGCAAGGGTCTAAAGGAGAACCAGATTTTGTTTTATCCATCAAGTTCAGAGAGGCCTCAAAGCTTAAAGGTCTGAACTTCGACCAAGTATGAGAAGGACATGGGGGAGGCAGAGACGCCATAGATAGGTCTCTCTGAGGAAATGAAGAATAGATGGTTTGGATTTTCTTTTGAAAAAAAATTGAAAGGTCTTCGCAAAGGGAGGCCGAGGGTACTATATTACTTTGCATAGAATCTGGTTTAGTGAAATCTTGTACAATCTTAAAGATAGCTTTAGCAGAATTACTTGCAGATTTGATTTGTATGGCGGTGTAATCCCTTATGGCTTTGCGTTTAAGTCTGTGAAAATTTTTTAATGATGCTTTATAGGCTATTTTCAACTCACTATTATAGGATCTGCGCCAAGTCCGTTCAAGTATGAGTTAAGCATATCAAACACCTTCTCAAAATCAGTCAAAGTGGTGGCTGCGGGCCTGATGAGACAAGATGCCTTCTATGGCTAGCTGTATATGTCTCAGGATCTACCTTGTGCTATGCCCCGGCATGAAACTGTTCTGGTCCAGGTGTACTAATGAGATAATCACCCAAGTTAATCTGGAGGCCAGGTACTTCACTATTATTTTTGTTTCTATATTAATTAGCGATATTGGGCGATATGAGACAGTTGGCAGCTGGACGCCCGGTTTCAGGACAATGACCGCTGTGGCCTTTCTTAAGTCATAGGTAAGTGCCTCAGATTGTACTGCATCTCCACTGTTTTAAGCAGGTGAGGCATTATTAGGAGAGGAGAGGTTGTCGAATAGCTCGGCTGGTAGGTCATTTGGGTCCCACATTTTCTGCTATTCTTGTCTGATAACGCTTCCATTACCTTCTGGACCATTAATGGCCCATCCAGTGCCAGGCATTCCTCATCAATATGGTGGAAAGTCGGCAAAACTCCATCATCTCCCCCATGTAGTCTGTCTCCCAGGGGGTACGGTGTGTCTAGGTTCCTATAAAATTCAGCGAATGCCCTAATAATAGCCTGCAGATCGACCATCCTTTGTCCCACATTGCTGCTTAATTCAGAAACTGCTTTATCCTTCTCTTGTTTCCTTGCAAGCCAATGTAGTAATTTCCCCGCTTTGTCCCCAAGTTAGTACATGCAGCTTTGTAATGCCAATCGCCTTGTCCTAGCCAAGACTAGCAATAATTGTGGTACAGCAAGCTGGATGGCCCTGGGTCTGAACTATGGTTGCTGTATTCCTTTTCCAGGACTACTACCTTGGTCTCCAGAGTCATTAGGGGTTGCTCTACCTAATATTACAATTTTATAGGCTTCCAAAATTTTCCCTTTTCCCTGCGGATGACAAGGAGCCTGCCTTAATATACATCTGTTTCTTTCCTGAGGTGTTGTGATTGTCGTCACATTGTTCAGTCTCAACACCCCCCTGGTAGCCCACTCTCTCTACCCACAAGTAGCTTGACCCTAGAGAGAACCTTTGCCCGGGTCCCTCTTAATTCTTTATTTATTTCCCGCCTTGTATTGTGGGCATCAGACCCCAGTGGGTATCAGAGCACTGATCAGGGCCGGACTTGATGTAGCAGGCACCAGACGTTTTCCTAGTGAGCCGGAAGGGCGGGGCCGGTTTTGCAGCAGTGCTGCAATATTGGCCCCCTGTAACAAAAGCAGGAGCGATGCTTCTCACTAGCATCCCCCCCTGCTACAGAGACCGGTGAGCAGATTGCCAGGACTGGTTGCTGTTCCCAATTCGGCCGTGGCGCTGAATAAGTACATTAGCAGAGATACAGTGGCACAATTAGTTAAACAGAACTCCGTGCTTGAGGAATAAGAGCCGATGTGGATGTCGTATACCGTTTATAATATAGATGCTAGGTTGGGAGATATTGTTGAAGGAGAAGAATTTTCAGTTCTTTTTTGAATGAGACGTGAGGGGTTTGTGCTAATGGCAGGTGGGATGGTGTTCCAGATTTTGGGTGCTGTGTCTGCTAAGGCTAGTTTCTGAGATTTTTTGACACATCAGTGGCTGGGATTGGAAAATGATCAATATAGGAGTAGATATTGTGTGTTGCTGAGTAGTACGTGTATTCTCCGGCTTTCGGACGCCAGTGTCTCCAGGGATCCACCAGCCTCAAGGAAGTTTCCGAATTTACTGATAACATAACATTTGTATTTGTAAAGTGCACGTTCACCCCGAAGGATATCTTAGCGCTGAATAACAGATGTTTTTGTTACCCAACTCAATGATACTTATTTTATCAACCTCAGAAGAATGAAAGGCTGAGTGGACCCACCAGGATTTGAACCTGTGACAATAAGGTCAAACACAGGCCCCTACAGTGGATGCATTAGTTCACTAAACTACCAGACCCAGCAAATTGATTAGTGCAATGGAAGCTATTTCTTCCCCTGGTTCATGCGTCGCATTCTTTGTGCACAACTATGATAAAGTCCCCCTCCTGTTACTGTGATTCCATCAGGGGTTCTGCAATCCATGCTCCAAATTCTTCCAGTGCGCATGAACAGTGGGGGAACATAGACACTGTTTAGAGTCCACGACTGCCCACCCATCTCCTCCGTCACTGTCAGGAATCTACCCGGGGTGTCTACTTTGTGGCCGATGACCTTAAACGAAGGTGTCTTATGTAGGAGAATGGCTAGCCTTTACAAGGCTTGTGTGAAGCCAGCATGAAGGACTCTCATGTAGCTGTGTCTGCCCCACCCCAGTATCCCCACTATTCGCAGAAGTCAGGTTCTCGCCAGCCCCAAAGACTCTCTAATGCTAACATAGCTGTGGTAGTATGCTGGGCAGCATGCGATTATCCGAATGTTTTACATACCGAATATATATGTCACATATAGTTCTGCTGAACTACTATTTGTCTTCTGCTCCATTTATAAGAGGTCCAGTCGAAGTGTCTTGTCTGTCACAGGTGTTTCTCCCCCCCTCCATTGATTCGTCTGTATACAGTCGGCATCGTGTCAGGCCCCCAGACACTGGTTGTGATGCATACAGTGTTCTGTTCTGTCAGATCCTACAGCTCTGGGTGGATACAGTCTTGGAACATAATTGACCTGTTCCTCACCTGTCGAAATAGTTGAGGACCACTGTCCCTGCTCTTCCCTCTAGGGCCATGCAGCTCACAGGTTGCTGAAAAAGAAAGATTTACCTTGACAAATGGTCTTCAATTTATTTGGGCATGAGTTTGTAATCCAGCCGTTTTGCTCTCATTGTTTGCTTGACCACTTTAGATGTCCTATGTTGCTGCTGCACCTATCTTGTATAGTCTGGAAAGAGCATAATTTTAAGTGAGTCAAACCTGCCTTCTCCTTTTTGACGGCCACCCTTAGGATGTTTCCCAGACAGCATAGTTTAATAAGCTGGCAATAAGAGCTCTAGGTGGACTCCCGGGAGGAGGTTTAGGGTAAAGTGCATAATGCACTCTTTCTACTACAAAGCAGGCAGAAAGTTCTTCTTGGTACCCAGGAACGTAACTTAGTATGTAGAGATTGCTTTTGCTTGGTATCCTCTACATCCTCTGGGATTCATGCTATGCATATGTTGTTTCTGCATGCATGCTCCTTCGCATCCTCAACTCTCCTCTAGTCACGTTTACACCCCAAGCAAGGTGACTGCCTATCAGAAAGTACACAGTACGTCTTCCGTTTCAGAAATTTTCCTTTCTGCATGTCCCCCTTTGAAGTATTGTACGGAGATCCTGGCAGAGCAACATTATGTCCACCAGTACCTCTCATATCTTGGTCTCTAGATGCCTGAATTGCCTAGAGAATAGTGTCTGTTGAAATGGTGGGGTCACTTGAACTACCCTCCTCATTGTCCGTAGCTGAGTGGTCCTGAGGCTGAGACTGTTGGCAGAGTGACAGTCTGGTGTATTTGTCTATTTTAGGCTGTTGTTGGGACCCTACTCTTTTGTCTTCCCCCATTTCTCAGATGGATTGTCACTTTTCACAACTTTGACCTGTTCCTTTTACTACAACCTCAGTGGGTGTTGCTAGGGTGTGTCTTTTAATGGGTCAGTAGTTATTATTTCTTCTCCCTCTTTGCTCTGTAACAGCAAAGGGTTCTTCCCCTAGCCTCCCAAAAGTCTGTGCAGAATGCCACACCCTCCAGCCCTGGCAACAGGTACGAGCAGTTGCAGTGTAAATACTGGAATGTAAATGTAATTAGTAGTGTTGCAACATGGCACCACTTTCTTCAGGTATCCAGGTGTATGTCCAGGGCTGCAGTTATATCACCACCACATAACATAACATGTGTATTTGTAAAGCGCACGTTCACCCGGAGGCATCTTGGCGCTGAATAACAGATGTTTCTTGTTACCCAACTCAATGGTACTCATTTTATCGACCTCAGATGGATGAAAGGCTGAGTGGACCTGCCAGGATTTGAACCTGTGACCATGAGGTTGAACACAGGGCCCTGCAGTGGACGCATTAGTCCACTGAGCCACCAGACCAGACAAATGAGGTTTATTTTCTTTGACGTATCTGTTCAAGTTTGTGGTTGAAAAAGCCCGAAGACCTCCACTGCCTTCACGGTGAATTTGATGTCTAATCAGGATCCATGGGCATCCCACTCTTCTGGGAGCTGCAAATTCACCTGTGTGTCATGCTCACACCGGGACATTTTAAGGATTTTGAGGGCCCAGAGCCAAACCTATTTTGGGGGCCCCTGTTCAGAAAAGGTTTGAATTTATGATTCAATTTCAACTCTTTCATGCCATCATTGTCCAGATCACTGACAGTGCACAGGCGTAATGGTCCACATTCTAAGTGTTTACATCTAATATTCAGAGATAGTAATGTGTGTTTTGAATATTGTAACACAGCCGCAGGTCACTAATATTACTCAAATAATCTCTGCAACACCTCCCCATTTCTCATATGTGAGGTCCTATTGTGATCTAAAAGAAACCTTTCTTTATGGATGTCGCATGAAACATAAACACAACATTTCTCTGCTAAATGTCTGAAATAGACTCTCACACATCACCCACATTAAAAATAAATGAAAGAATTAGTCAAGTTCATCAGGGCAAGGCTCTCTGCAGAACAGAGCTGGATCTTCCAAGGGGCCCCCTGAAAGGCAGGTGCCCTGGGCCAGAGCCCACTTTGCCCATGCCTTAAAAGATCTCTGTGCTCACACCGAGCTTCAGTACTTGTTCCTTTGTAGGTCTCGCTGAGCCAGCGCATGCGCTGCTCTGCGAGACATTTAGTAAGGGGCTTTTCAAAGTGCTACCAAAGACTTTTTCCGGCCACCAGCGTGCGGTTACGCGCGCGTGCATGCGCACACCGCCATCTGCCTCCCTTCCAGCGCGATCACTGCTGCGCGCGCACCACTCGCAATCACTGCTGCGTGCGCACCACTCGCGTGCTTACCACAGAGCGCGTCATCGCGATCACTTTCGCTTTCATCGCGATCACTTTCGCTTTCACGGCCGCGCGGCCGTTACTTTTACGGCCGCACGGCCAATGCTTGTTCCTAACTTGCATGTTGGTGTTGCAGTGTTTATGCTTGTTTTTGTTGTATATAGGTAAGCTTTTTTATGTGCAGCTGCTCCTGTTACACTCCTGCTCCGTTTGTTGCTCTCCCGATGTGCTTTCACGTCCTCCGTTACACTCCCGCTCCGTTTGTTGCTCTCCCGATGTGCTTTCACGTCCTCCCAGTGCATCGGTGCTGCCAATGCTTGTTTAATGTTGCAGAGTGTATGTGCAGCTGCTCCTGTTACACTCCCGCTCCGTTTGTTACTCTCCCGATGTGCTTTCACGTCCTCCGTTACACTCCCACTCCGTTTGTTGCTCTCCCGATGTGCTTTCACGTCCTCCCAGTGCATCTGTGCTGCCAATGCTTGTTTAATGTTGCAGAGTGTATGTGCAGCTGCTCCTGTTACACTCCCGCTCCGTTTGTTGCTCTCCCGATGTGCTTTCACGTCCTCCCAGTGCATCGGTGCTGCCACCAGTCTGACTGTTACAAGTCAGTCATTTTGTTTGCTTTTATACATCATAAGTTAAAACCGTTTCTGCCGGATGCAGTTGAGTTCTACTGGTTGTGCTGTTTTTATTAAATTACTCAAACACAGGTGAGTTCACAAGTACAGAAAGAGAAAACCGAATACTACTGCCAAACAGACAGGAAATTGTAGTAAACCTTGCAAACTGAACCACGCCTACTGCCCAACAGCTGTCCTGACCTGAAATAATAAAATTGTTCCACCGAATCTCGATGTTGTCACTCTTGTCTAGAAAAGGCATACGACCAGCAATGGCTTTTAAACGGAAATTTCCTTCAAGAAATATCACTCTAAGCTAAACTTGCTCTCGCTTGAAAGCCAAAATGCAAACAAACTTATGTTGTTAGTTGAATGCCCCCTCTTTTTTTAAACAATTAAATGCACTTCTACAGCCATGACACCTTTTCAGCATTTAGTAGAGTCCTGAACACCTCTCGTGATCCTTCTCCTCATGGGACCAAATTAGTGGTACCCCCACGCCCCCTCTCGTATTAGGACCTGGGATCACGGGGAACCGGACAGGGCCCTTATTTATACCACCGACCCACGCAATATGATTTTCTCGCTAAGGACTATGGAACTTGAAGTTCCGTCTGCACATATTTGCTCTTCATATCTTTTGCACGACTCCAATAAAACCAGCGCTGTTCATTTTTGCCACCTCCTTGGTTGTTGGAGGCTTCGTTGTGTCTACATAGCCACTTGGGGTGCCAGACATGCTTCCTTGAGTCCAAAAGTAATATCCTCACTTTTAGGTCTCGCATAGGCAGCACGTGTACTGCCATCTTCATACAGTAGACGGAAAAAATGCACTGCATGAAACGTCGAGCTGTGTGCCTAAACCATAATGCTTTCCTCTAACCGCTGCAGCCATCTGTATTCATCAGAAAAAAAAACAGCATCTTTTTCACAACCAAGAAGCAGCTTCCTAACACAGGGATTTCAGTATGATTTGCGTGGAGACAAAGTATTGCACAAAAATCACTGGTTTTGTTTTATTTCTCCCTCTCGTATTTCTCTTTCTTTCTCTTTTCTTCTCGTTTCTCTTACCCTCTAGTTTTGTTTTCTCTTCTCACCCTCTCCTTTCTCTTTCTTTAGCTGCCGTTTTTCCTTCTGCCTCTCATTTCTCTTTCTTTCCCTCTCATTAACCTATCAGTTCACTTTCTTTCCATCTCGTTTCTTTCACTCTTGTTTTGCTTTCTATCCCTCACATTTTGTTTGCACTCTCGTTTGTCCATGATCATGCCGTTTATATTTCTCTTGAACTATGATTCCTGCTTTTTTCTCTCTTCGTTTCCCTTTCGCTCCTCATTCTGCTTTCTATATATTTGTATTCTTTCACCTTCAGTCTCTGCCCGTTACTCTTCCTCACTCATTTCTTGTTCTGTCTAACTCACTTCTCTCCTTTCTTCGCCTTGTACCTATTTCTCAACACTTCCTTGTCCCTCTGTCTTCCTATTTTTCTTTCTCTCATTTCTTGCCTTCTATCCCTCACATTTTTTTTGCACTCTCGTTTGTCCATGATCATGTTGTTTATATTTCTCTTGAACTATGATTCCTGCTTTTTCTCTCTTCGTTTCCCTTTCGCTCCTCATTCTGCTTTCTATATATTTGTATTCTTTCACCTTCAGTCTCTGCCCGTTACTGGACTGTTCCCATGAGGCACAGGGTCAGTCTGATTTGCATATGGCCATGTCTGAACTGGGGTGGTGGAGTGAGCTAAAGAATGATAATGGATTAAACCCAGATCAGTTGACTGGGGGTGAGTGTTTGATTTGCTCTAACGCTCCGTCCATCATCCCCTTTGGTATCGCTCTGCCCGTTACTCTTCCTCACTCATTTCTTGTTCTGTCTAACTCACTTCTCTCCTTTCTTCGCCTTGTATCTATTTCTCAACACTTCCTTGTCCCTCTGTCTTCCTAGTTTTCTTTCTCTCATTTCTATCTTAGTTTGCACTCCCTGTCCTCTCCCGCTCTGATTTTTCTCCCCTATGGTTCCCACTTTCTACCTTTTCAGGCTTCGCCTTGGACTGTTGCATAATGTCCTGTATAGCTAAATACTTATAAGGTCCCAAAGCGAGGACTGGCACATAACTTTGCACAGACAAACGCAATTTTGCTCTAACATTTGCACTGATGGATTGATGCAATAAATGTGTTTTTGTTCCAAACAGCTCATGCACATCTTGTTTTTTGCACGTGTTGATCGATGTAAACTGTTATGCAAAATTGGCATTTTGTTGCAATCTGCACTGAATCAAATTAATGCATTCATATATGTTCATGTACAGTCCTTGCTACAGTTGTCAATTTAAATGCAAGGTGTCTATCTAAAGCGCTCTGATGCCTTTGGACAAAGTTCGCGCTATATAAAACTGCAAGAAAAGTCCCTAAGGTCTATTATCATTATGCAGAAACAAGTTGCCAGCATTGCAAGAACAAAAGACAAGCATTGTCATAGCCAATAGGTCTCGCCTTGGGGACCTTATAAGTGTTTAGCCATGCAACAGTTGATGTTGTTGCACCAAGGATAACTAAATACTTATAAGGTCCCAAAAGCGAGACCTATTGGCTATGCCAATGCTTGTTACTCTTTGCGCTGGGATATTTGGTACAACCACACGGCCTCCTTTTCTTCTCTTATAGCAATTTATGCCCTTCCTGCAATGGGGCTCAATTTTGCCTGCATGTTGCTCTTCCTCCCTGGTGCTTTCATTTGGAGGCCTGGCCGGGATGTCTCTGGTAGTCGGGCGACTGTGTCCAGGACCCCAGCACCACCTTCTCCAGCTATGGTTGGGCCGCTACCAACCTAGGGTCTCTGGTGTCTTTCCAGAGAAGTCCAGAGCACTGGTAATGTGTTTATTATTATTTTGAGTTCTATATAGCGCAAGCTAGACCCAAAGGTATCGGAGCGCTTTACATCTTATGTGAATACGTTTACTTGAAGTACATGAGTTTGGCCTCCAACAACCTGCTCTCCTGGTCTGCACCTCTCGCCAACAGCTAGGGACCATGGGCTCTTCCCTTCCGGCTGGAGGGGTAGCTCTGTGCCACTCAAGTCACGACCAACCCCTCTGGCCCGCTCCTCACCGTCGCCAGGTCCACAGCAGATGGACAGCTCCTCAGCACTGATCACCTCAGCACTGCACATCACCTGCCAACTCTCTCCCTCAGAGCACCCTAGGCCAATGGACAAGCGGTTACCCTAATAGTATGTGTTGAGGAGCAACAGGTGGGGAGGTGAATTCAGCCTAACACAATGGTGCAGCAGGTAGCAGGCAGCTGTATCCTCATTATACATCTATCAAGTACCATTACTAAGATGGCGTTGCTCACCTTCGCCCCATTTTCACTGTTACGGGCAGTGGTTGATGTTGATGGTTTATTCCATAAATTCTTAATTTAGTGGATTATGTAGCAAATCTATATTTATGTAATCACAGCAGCCATGTTAAAGAAAGATAAGTTGTTATATCGATAGATATAAAATGCATACATCGCCAAAAAACAGAAGGTGGCCGAAAGCTGGCTTGGATACCCGGAAATAACCCAAGTGTGCAACCAATGAGCACAGAGCAAGCTGGGTGCAGCTTGCTTGGATTGGCAGGGCCATTTCGAAGCCAATGCTGGGTCAACTCACACACAGGGCTGTCATTGGAGGATGTATACAGCCACACGATTGGCTATCAAGAAGCTGCTCTGAAATTACATCTGTGTTGGTTTGTTTTGCTAAATTATGCTGGTTGTCAGAAAGGGAGATTTCGTCACATGCCCCAGTGTGCTACCTGTACTTAGAACATGTGGGAACAGTTACTCATTGAACAGTGTGGGATATTTCTGCATTGCCTGAAAATAACTCTGCATCAAAATGTACAAACATGAATGCTTGTAATAATTTCTTTCCAGCAAGAAATGTACTTAAACTCTCTGCTGAAAACAGTGTCATGAACTATATGTAAAAGCCACGATCATCAGTACCCTAGTGAACTAGGTGAAGCCTAGCTGTGCACAAAGATAAAACTTATAAATTTACATCAGGATGTCTGTGCACCGAAATAAAACAGGCTGACGCTGGAAACAATTCTGTTCACTAAAAAGGTATTACACATGGGGGCTTATTTACAAGCCCCTTGCGCCACCCGTACGTCACTTTTCCCATGTTACAAATGACGCAAAAGTGGTGCAAGGGGCTTGTAAATAAGCCCCATGGATTGTAAAGCACATCGATCTGTAGGGTGACTACCATGGGACTTTAGAAAAGTGAGTAACAAGTACCCACGTGGGGGTTCACATATTTAGCTCAAAGGTAAAAAGAAAAAAAAAAAGAGACAACAGCAAAATTGTCAGCAGCTTTGCGCACAGCCAGTGGGAAATAGAGGTAGCATTGCAATTAAAACGACTGACGATACACAGAGGGGACACGGAGGCTGTCCCTAGAGAAAGCTTCTCCAATAATGTGGCCCCTCGCGCCACTGCAGGGTGCAGCAACATAGGGCCTGATTATGAGTGGGTTGGTTCATTCTGACCTATGCATAATCGGGACGGGATTATGAGTTTGAAAGTATTTAATGGATCCAATAATTATCAGACTCATCCTTTGTTACATTGTGGAAGGTCACCCCTGCCAAACTTTAATGGGAAAAAGCATACAGTGTTTACCATACCATGTGCATTTTGGTGTGTTTAACATCGCAATCCGCTTCCTATTCCCCACTAACACATTATAGGTGTTTTTTTTATTGCACTCAATAAATAACGCACCCCGTGGTATCGTTATTTATCAAGTGCGATAAATGAATGAATGAATGAATAAAAACATTTCTTTAGCGCGTAGCTACCCGAGGGCATCCCAGCGCTAATAACAGCACATCAGAGAGAACTACTATGCCACATTAAGGATAGAGCCGTCTTTTAAGAGATTTCCGAAAAGCCAAATAGTTAGATTCAAGACGGAGATGGAGGGGAGAGTATTCCATAACCTGGAGGCATTATAAGAAAACAAACGGCCCCCACTTCTTGCCTTTCTGATTCTGGGATCTACGGCATGGCGGCGGTTGTCTTGTAATCATTTGTAATCAGGCTCATACAGTGTGTGCTCAATCAGTGATCTCAACACAGACATCTTAAATATGCCAGTTCTGTCCTGCACACACACATGAACCTTCAGGGGAGGAAGATGATTTTACTTATAAAAGTTATAATTATGGAAGAATGGCATCCTTAGCGGATGCTTCAAACCTTTACGGACAAAACAAAAGAATACCGGAGAGTGCGTAAAAAATAGGAAGAGGTAGCCACACTAGGCGCCAAATTGCTTGTGCATGTTGCTTCCTCACCGATGTTTGCAGCTTCCATGTCACCGGTAAAATCAGTATCAAAATGTTGGAGCATATTTACAAGGAAGTGGCAGAGCGCGGCGTTAGCCACCTTGGCATAATGCCACGCTCCGCCACTTCCAAAATGCAAGGCTGCACCTTATTTACAAGGATACGGTGCAGCCCCCTGCATTTCCCCCTGTGCTGGCGCTAATTGTAGCTGCCTTTCGCCAACACAGGCACCCTTGCAGCATTGTGCAAGGATACCTGCGTTATGGGTAGGATTGTTTATGTGCAGGAAGGTGTCCCTTCCTGCACATAAACAATCTGAAATGGCATTTTGAAACTTCTATGTGTGCTGTTTAATGCAGCACTCATAGAAGTTGCAAAATTAATTTTTTTTTATTGATTGTTTATGTGCAGGAAGGGACCTTCCTGCACATAAACAATCAATGGCCATTTGCTGTTTCTATGTGTGCTACACAACGCAGCATAGATGGAAACAGCAAAAATTAGGAGAAATTAAACATTTCTCCTTATTGCGCCTGTTTAAGACCAGGTTTTCCCTGGTCTTAATTTTGGCGCTGCCCTTGTAAATATGGGGTAGTGTCAAAATCAATGGGTGTTGCGGTGGAACGCCCACCGCAACACCCACTGCCCACCCCGTTCAATCTAAGTATAGCGTGAAAGGGGGCCTTATTCACAAGGCGGCGTTAAGCCATGTTAAGTGGCTTAATGCCGCCCAGTGAATAAGGCGAAGCTCCTATCGCCACCACAACGTCAGATAACGAGACATTGTGGTAGCGATAGAGGCTTGTAAATATGCCCCGTTGTGTCTTCAGTGGAGTCCCCGATGAGGGGCTCAGCTTCAAGGCGACTGGCAGATTGTTAGGGATAAACATGAAGCTGAGGAGCGTTAAACCCACTCTGCCATTTTACCCGCCGCGCTCCCCCAGATCTTTTCAATGATTCAGTAGCAATGCAAAACAAATCCTTCACAAAGGAAGAAACATAGGGCATGTATGCAGAAAGGTACTGTGTGTCCCAGTGCTAGAAGGCTTTACTGGGCTCAAATTGCGACAAGGACAGCCTTTTACTCCTGTGGTTCTGGGGCTTACGTTACTATGGATCCCAAAGCTTAACACAGTCCCTAGCACTTGTCCCCGATGATAGTGGTGCAAGGAGGTTGTAATTGTAAACTGTAACTGCATAACAAAAGTTAACAAATATATCTAGCCAGTGCTTTTCCTTGATAAGTACTTTAACTGTGACATACAGTTATATACTGCATGTGAAGCGCAGAGACCACAGGTAGCATACACAATTATCCCCTGAGGAGTTTGTAGAGGGAGTTAGAATTGCAAGTGGTGTGATAAATGTGAACCTAAGGCTGATGAGTGCACCCTCCTTTCACTTTCCCAAGACTGTTGACATAACAATGCTAAAACTGGTAAGATGTGGCCGATTCTAACCTACTCGCATAGCTATCACAGTGTCTGGGAGAACTATTCTGGTCCCAGGAATCATAGTTCAACACTATTGTTAAATGGTGAAATGCAGCATTCCCTAGTCTGCACTGCCGGCTGAGGTGGAGGTGCTATTGTCACTGGCATGCACACTCACCAGTGCTTAATTTGAGGCCGTGGTGTCCGGTGCTCAGCACAGGCACTTAATTGTCAACACCGGCATTTATGACAGCCTGCCACATGGTGCTGCTGTTTGTCAAATTTAGAGTTTATTAAATCAACATGCATTTCAAAATACCTAATATCTGCTGCCCAAGCCATTCATATAGCCAGGGACCACTGCCTGCCCTTAAAAAATGAAAATGAAAAGTTTCATTTTTCTTTGTTAAAAAAACTGCTTTATTGAAAAAGCAGTCACAGACATGGTGGTCTGCTGACCCCAGCAGGCCACCATCCCTGTGAGTGCTAGCCATTCCCAATGGGGTCGCAAATTGCGCTTGCCTCATGAATATTGATGAGGCATCCAATTTGCAACCCCATTGGGAATCGCAAACAGTGTCTGAGACACTGTCGTACATTCACTTTAGCGAGTAGCAAATTGCGAGCCGGAAATTAGCGCAATTTGCGACTCGCAAAAGTGAATGGTCGTACATCTGGCCCCAAGTCATTGCAAGGACTTCTTCAAGTTTGTCTTCGCTAGTCACATTCGTTGCTTCTGACTGCTTTCAGATCAAGGGGAGATATCACAGTGTTGTATTCCTCTTAGGGTGTCCATACACGGGCTTTCCTGTATCATGTCCTTATATAGGCACAATTCGACCTACCCTTATATAGGCATAAAATTCCAGTCCTTATTTAGGCATTAAACCGTGCACTCCAAATACAGGCATGGTCTCCGACATCCGTCCACCCTAACGTCACAACGAGTTCTTGAAGAACAGACCCTTAGGCTTCGAGAGTTTCCCTAGCACAGGACTATTGATTTCTTCAAGGACTCATTTATTATGCATGAACCATTATACCTTAGGGGTTCAATCATGACGTCTTCCGCTGTCCGATTCACGTCAATGCTAACATTCTGAGGTACCTCTCAGGTATAAATATACCTTCCCTAGCCCTTGTAAACTAGAGGAGACCTCGACTTCAGAGGAGCCCGTTTCCCGGCCTGACGCACTGAGAAGACGCTGTCATCCCTGCACGCAGAGAGTCCAGCTTCTAGTGATCTGACTTCCCTTGCGGGGTGTTGGAGTTCGAGTCTGGCAAGAGATTCCCACCTCTCTCATTCTTAAGGTATGGAGCTGACTAGATCCTAGAGGGACTCTTGGCATACTTGGCATACTAGGCATACTAAGGCGTAACATACTCTTAGTATACCATAGTAAGGAATACTTCACCTACTTCATACCTCTCCCTACACCCAGGTTAGGTTAGGTACATTGGGGTAGAACTAGTTTAGAAACGCATCGTATGAGTACTCGCATTTTTTAGTCTGTGTAATTTATGTAAATGAATATCTGCTAAAGATAATGCTATCGCAGTACTATTTATTTCTACTGCTTACGCTGTACATTATTTATCTTGCATACTGTCTTGTGATCATAACAGCACATATAACTTACACGAGAAACAAGACTGTTCAATAAATCTTTTATTGAAACGCCCGTCTATTCTTTCTGTGTAACTTTGAGGAAAACTAAGCATGCACAACTGAGCTGAGTGAAACGGTTATCTATTGTTTCTACGACTCTGGGACACATTCTGATTCTAAAGGGAAACAAAGTTGTCATGTTTTGCGGCTGCCAGAAACTACTCCCTTCTTGTTATCCAAGGAGTTTTTAGTGGCCTCTGAGCTAGCTGGCACAAGTAATTAAGTTTAATATACTCGATAGGACTAAGGTCAGTATGTCCCTATGTCAAACCTATAGGGGATATTATTCCAATGCGCAGAGCCTATTAGGGAAATAGGAGCTACACTGCATGGCGCCCAACGGTTTGGTAAGGCGGTAATTTAACGTTAGATACGGAGTAACTCAGCTGTGCTTTTTCTCTCAGAGACCCCAACCCATATACTCCAAAAGACGTCTGGAGTGGGCAGGGTTAAGAATCCACCACAGCAACACAGGGAAAACACCCTATATATTAGCTGTTGGTTTGCTCAACGTTGAAGGATACAGTGTTCCAAAATATTGTGCACCTTATCTGTTGTTTCCTTGCAACTTGTTCTACATTTTTTCAAAAACAAAATGCCTGGCTCCGACACTGAGACCGGAAACGGTGGTGTTGCGGATCAGCCAGCTACAACAGCTTATAATATCACAGGTTTTATTGAAACCGAGGAGGGTGTTATAGACATCCCTCAAAACTTAAGAAGAGCCATAACTCTAAAACTTATAAAACACAGTCTACCACCAAGAGGCGGTAGAGCAGTTTTCGTGATAGAGGCACACGAATCTTTTCAGACAGAGGTATTCTATTCATGGGTAATATTTCCTGAATCAAATACAGTAACACACACGTTTAACTTCTACAAAGAAGATGATCCACCAGAGGAATATATTCCTTCCGAGGATATTGAAATTCCATTAACATACCAGGAGCATCAGCTCTGGTTTAAAGGCGCCCTAAAACATCACAGAAACATTACCAGGCTCGGTCCCCTAGGTGGACCAGGAGCAACTTGGCCGATTCTAGCAGGCTATACACCTCATCCTGACATTGAAGAAATGTCAGACGAGGAACTACTTGTTCAACTACAAGAAATAATAAAAATATACAGACAATTGGTCCAATATGTCATGCGGACTTTCACAGTCCAACAACCATTGACACTTCCAAATCAAGCTCCTCAACAGGGGAACACACTAAAAATTACACCACAGACTCTCAACTCAGTCATGGGTAAAATGCCCACGAAACGTGAGCAAATTCCGTTCTGGATAGCTCAAAAAATTACTCAAATCGAAGCAGTATTTCCAAATACTAGCCCATTTGAAAAACACAGAATCCTAACAATCAGTTTACCAATGGGGATCACACCACAATTGGAAGACTGCACCACTTGGGGCTCAGTCTTTGCTGCCATCTATACTAAAACACATGGTATTCCATCAATTGCGGTAATACCTGATGTCCTGAAACAAATTCAAAACGAATACGGGGCAGAGCCTGCTCTGAATTTAGGTATGAAATTACTGAAAAATTTCGACCAGGTCTCAACAATAATAATATCTAATATTAAAGGGGAGGCAGCAGCAGTGGCGATCCGCCAACGATTAAGGGAATTTGATGTTACAGAACATCAAACTGAACTACCCAGAATAATTGAGCAATCTTATGCAGAATTAGGCAGAGATAGTTTGGGTGGAAAACCAGTGAAGCCAAAACTATCTGAAAATCCTGAAAAGGACTCAATTAAACAAACTCCTACATCTTCTAAAAAGAAGTGGGAGACTAATAAACAAAATTCAAACGAGAAACGTTCTCAATCCCAAGGTAGGTCTCCTCAAAAGGAGCCCTCTGAAAGGAGGTATAACCTCAGGAATAGGGATAATTTGAGAAAACCTGACAGGTATCAAGATACTGATACACGTTCCTCTCGTCCCTTTCAGATCTCATCACAGACTTCGGAAAGAAGAGGACGGACAGAACATAGAGAAGAACGCGTGAAGTCCAAAAAAGATAAACACGCTCCAAAAAATAACACAAAACCTCAATTCTCCAAAAAGAAAGTAGCAGGTCTAAAAATCAGACATGCCGAGAATACTGAGAACACAACTCAAGAACGGAGAATGGGCTCAGACAATGCTGGACAGTGCAGCAGAAGTCACAATAGCTCGCCAGAACCTGAAGGAACTTCTGGAGATAGTGGACTTGAATGAGTACATTACAGTTGAGACTGTAGACACCAGGGTTAGTACTCCACAAACGTTATATGAAATAACACTCCGGATGGAGGGAGACAAACCTAGACAGGTAAAAGCACTCTTTTGGGAGAAACTTTCAAGGGGCTATGACATACTTCTAGCAGAAAAAGACTGGCCACCACAATTTGTCAGGGAGTGCCCACTGGCGAGGACATTATAATGCCTGCCTTCTCCAACCATATTCCAATTCATCTAAAATATACATATGCCAGGAAATGGGCAGTAGCCCAGGCCCCAGCATTATATAAAAATCATGTAGGATGGGATGAGGACTCACCTCACCATAAAATACATCTAAAACATGACCCAACTGCACAAAGGCAGTACCCAATAAAGCAAGAAGCTAAAAAACAGGTCAGGGAGATCTTAGATCAACTTGAATACCAAGGGGTGATTGAAACATGCACCTCCTCAATGAACAATCCTTTGTTTCCTGTCTCCAAACCAGACAATACCTATCGTCTAGTCTTGGATTACAGACACTTAAACACTTGTTGTAAAACATTTGCAGTGCAAAATGCACATAGCACAGCATTAATGAATAACATTGTGCGTAAAAAATATAAAACCACATTAGATATCTCAAATGATTTCTTTTGTCAAAACATAGCACCTGAAAGCAGGTACTTAACAGCATTCTCCATAATGGGGACCCAGCGACACTTTTGTCGACTCCCACAAGGGTTCAAGAATAGCCCAGGTTTATTCTCAGCGAGGGTAACGGAGTTACTACAAATTTATGACAATGAGGCATTGTCCTATGTAGATGACATCTATCTGACAGACGATGACCTGGACAAACACTTGAACAGGGTGAGCACCATTATATTGGGCTTCGCCTCTGAGGGCTACAAGTTCAACTTTAAAAAATCCCGAATTGCCCATTTCAATGTCCTATTTCTGGGATATGAGCTTTCAAGTGAAGGCAAGAGCTTGGCAGCTAACTTTCTAGAGAAATGTGCGCTGCTCCAACCTCCAAAAACGCTAAAAAACTTACAATCTATCCTGGGTTTCCTAAACTTTGGTAGAACTTACATTCTAAATTATGCGGAAAGGGTTAAACCTCTCTACGCATTAATCAAACCTGATTTTTCAATCAAAAATTGGACACAAGAACACACTGAAATCTCGCGTTCAATACAGGCTAACATGTTAGCAACAAATCACTTACAAACACGCGTAAGTCAACGCAATTTGGTGATCCGAATAATTTCGGGTCAATGCGGATTCACATACTTAACCTTCAATGAGGGTGAGAAAATACCAATTGCATACAAATCTCATTTGTACACACAAGCGGAAATACGCTTCAGTTCAACTGAAAAAATTCTGACAGCAGTTCAAACTGCAGTAGCAAAAGAAAGAGCCCTAGCACAAGGGAAACGCATTATTGTCGTCACCCCAGTACCTGCATTAGAAGCGGTCACAAAAGCAAGCATTCCAAATGCCAAAGCATTACATCCAAGATGGATACAATGGGTTAATTCTCTTGCTGCAACAGATGTTGAATATGTTTATGATCCTGATCTAAAAACACAAGCATTCCTACAATATGAACAAGAATGTCCTCTGCCTACTGAAATTCTGCCTCTCAATCAGTACGAATTCATAATTTACACTGACGGATCTGCACAACCCGCAGCAGGGGGTAAGCAAGCTTACAGTGCAGCGTGTGCAATCGTTAAAGGTCGCATGCGAGATGGCATCTTCAGACCTATGGTCACAAAAACTCAATCTCTAGGAGATTGTACAGCTCAGCGAGCTGAACTACAAGCATTCAAACTGGCACTTGAAAGTACAGATTGCGAATTCCCCACACTAATCGTGTGCGATTCTTTTTACTGTGTGCAGTCGTATAATGAATATATACAAAATTGGCTTGAAAACGGGTTCAAAGATGCAAAAGGTGGCACAATAAAGCACAAAACGCTTTGGGAACAAGTAATTCAGTTGAAAAACGAACTACCAAAGGCTCACGTGATACACACACTGAGTCATCAACGTGATGGCGTTCACGTTGCAGGGAATTCATTGGCTGACGAAGCCGCAAAGGGGGCTGTTCAGACGGCTTCCGTAGCTGCGATCACTCGTTCACAAACAACAATAGACAGTGAGATAATGTTGGCTGTCAATGCTACAAGCAAAGGCAGTGGTGCAGCGTTACCAAAAAAGTTTCCACTCAAGTACTCTCATGTAATTGATGCGAACAACGTTCCTTTTGCTCGAATCCCTGGAGTGGGGGATAGGGTAATTCCAAACATGGAACGTAGAGCAGCTTTGATTTATGAAACACATCTGGGGGAGGGTCTGTCACATCAAGGGATCTCTAAAACGATATTGACATTAAAAGAGATGTACTGGTGGCCTTGTATGAATACAGAAATACACATATTCATCAATAACTGCATAGACTGTAAACTACAGCGAGAAAGCCACCAGGCACCGTGCTACGAATGTAACTGCCCTGCAAAGACACTATTATTAGACAGCATTAGACTATCTATGCACACGCGTCCTCGGGGACCAGTGCAATCCCACAATTTCTAAATCAAGGTTCCTATGGATATGGCCTCAGCGCTCGGCTGACGCTCGAACTGTTATAAAAGATTTGCGAGTCTTTATCGGCACATACGCAATAGGCACGCTACATTCTGACCAGGGCCCTGCGTTTAGCTCTCGGGCTTACAAAGAAGCCATGGCCAGTCTGGGTGTTGCATTGCGGTACTCCTCTCCATTCCATCCTGAGGGAAATTCGGTTGTGGAAAGGAAAAACCGGGACATAAAGCAGTCTATAACAGCTAGGGTATTAGGTTCGGGTGATGGGTGGGTCAAACATCTTTATGGGGTCCAACGCTCATTGAACAACCTGCCAAGAAGTTCTCTAGGGGGGGTCATTCCATATGAGGTCCTATTTGGGACAAAAATGTGGGTACCAGATCTCGATGACGTAGGCACAGTGGTGGAAAATAAAACATTTGATATCAAAGATCGTTTGGCTGTTTTTCAGGAACTGAATGAGTTAAGAATGAAACAAAGCAACGTATTCCTACAACCAACCACCACTGGGGAAAAACCGGCGGTCCCAGCAAGGCCTGTCTAGATTCCAAAAATTGGGGATCTAGTCAGAGAAAAAATTGCGGACAAGAAGGAATTTGGACCTTCTTACAGACAAGCAGTACCTGTCCTAGCAGTTCAAGGAACAAGAACAGTACTTCTGCCGCCCCTTGCTGGAAGAAAGGAAAAAAGATTTGTGTCCATCGACCTCATCAAACCACAGTATGTGGCCAATACTAAATAGTAGGCCTCGTGGACTCCGACCTAGTAGCAGACGCACTCCTCTCGCTACTATCCAAGAGGTTCAGACTGAAAGACTGATAACAATCGAAAATTCAGCAGTAACAGATGAAGGACTGAGCAACAATGCTATGGAACTCATCCCTCTTGAAACTCAAGTAACAGTTCGTCCAAATACACCTGTCTACACCAACGTAGCACGTGATCAACTGGTTCCAGCGATTTCTACAAATCCTGATGCAATTCCAACAATTGACAGAACTGCTTCTGGCTATTTCATTAACTTTGATACGTTCTCAGAAGATCCAAGTGAACCTGAAACTACGCCAGCATCATTGAAATTCAAGCAGCAAGTACAAGACTTTCTTCGCTTTCTGAAAAAGACTTATTTGGTTTCTCCATGGATTGAACTCTGGATTACATCTGGATTTTTTGTTTTCCTGCTCTGGCTAGCTTTGGTTACAACTGTGAGCGTGCTTATAAGTGGCAGATACATCCATGTGAACACTGAAGGAAAAGACGTGAACTTACTTTTGAAACCTCATAAATCTTCCCATCATGAAGCAAGAGTCTTGTCAACAGTGAACATCACAGCTGTTCCTATACAGGATGGTATAGTGTGGGACAAAACAGATTTTGATATCTTCGGTCCGACGGAACAATTGAACATTCCACATTTGTTTAAAATTTCACTAAGTGATCTCATTTCGTCCAGTGCCTACTCTGATGATTGGGACTTTGAGACTGTTAACGATATAATGTTTGACCTAGAAAAATCTGCTGCATTTTCTAGAAATGAATATTTAGAGGGTTCATCAGACTATGAAAAGCTGTATTGCTATAACCACTATGGTCATCATTATTTGCATAAATCTGCATACCCTAGAAATGTGTATATGTTTAACCAATAGGAGCATTGTCCTACACCACCACACGGTAGTTCAAAAACATTTGCTAACAAGTTTCCATATTTTTCAGGATACAATACATCTGATCCAGAAACGTTTTACTATAAAAATGTAAACAAAACAGGACTGAAAATTATGTTAACAAATACAAAACAGATTTAATCTACAACATTTATTGCCCAACTGTCTAGACAGGGTTTCGACTTATGGAAAGACATGATAGACACAAAAACTGTCTGGGGTACTAAAGAATGGCAAGTGCAGGGGATAGAAGCTTTATTTAGAGCCTGTATGATCCCTGAACAAATAATGTTTTTGAATGAAACTGTCCAACAAACGTCTTGTCTTGGATTAGCCAAGATCAAAGAGATGAAAAATCCTTCTGTACCAACACCTACAAGTGATAACAATACACAGGCAGCGGTTACAGTTGACAATATACTACAACTCAACAGATCTAATCCTGATTGGAAAAAATGGTTGATCTGGCCCACAGACACGAACAACTGTCAGGAAAGATTCCTGAATAAAACTGAGGGCTTTACTATTCCTAGGCCAGACCCAAGATATGTCCAAAGACAACATCCGGGGGTAGTAACAACATACAGTGTAGGAAAATTATGCCTCGATTGGCTGCAGAAATCTACACTACAGGATGTGAAACAACACTTATCCTTACTTAAAGAAGACGCAGACCTTAGGGAATTCTTGCTTGGACCAAGAAAACCGCGTCAAAAACGTTTCATATATGCCGGCATTTATGCTGCTTATAATGAAGCATGGAAGGTGTCACAGATAGAGGCCGCAGAACGAATACGTGAACTTGATCGTATTAATTTAGAGAAAACACTCTCTGTGGTCGACAATGGGTTAACAACTTTGTCCTCCAGAATATATTCACTGGACGGCATTGTATCCTCTGCTATCGACATACTGGAACAAGATTTGGCGATGTTACAACAAGGCCAATCTCAATTACGTTCTATTGTGTTATTAAGCTGGACGCTGCAATCTTTGCGAGCGGGCTATGTGCCTTGGCGTTTTTATCAACACAACGGCTCTGTTTGCAGAATACAATCTCACTGATAAACAGATCGAACTGGCACAAAGAGGAGCAAGGTATACAGTGCTGGGCATTGAAAAACTGGAAAAGTTACCATTCACAGTGGCAGAAAAACCAGCTACAGAATGGCTTATTCATGGCAAAATCACACTACCTGTGACTACTTTTCAGTTTCAGTATTGCCTCAAACAAATGCAAGCAGGCAAATATGAAAGGTTGGGTAAGGAATACATTAAGACATCTTGGGATTTACCGTATACATATAGATGTTGGAGTGGGGATCGTGAAGTGTTTTTGAGCGGTACAAACTGTAAACGTGCACTAAGCGGTTCACTTATTTGTCGAGACATTTCTTTACACGGGGCTTGTAATGGTTCAGTGGCAAATTTGTCTTGCCATCAGCAGGGTACACCAGCTGCTGTGATTAATCCAGCGTTTGGACAACTTTCTAATGGGAGTTACCTCATGTTGAATGATCAAAGTTGCTGCGGCATGTTGCCAGGCATCCCATATCTAGTAACGGCCAACTCCAGGGTCACTTGCTGTATGCAAGTATTGTTTGCCCCAATAGACACAGTCAGGGAGTCGCCTCTACGGCCTTCACTGAACGTCTCTTTTATAAGATTTGATACTTTGAGCAGAATGAAAGCCATGCTTTTACAACAAACAGTGCCTTTGACCTCGGCCAAAGAAACCTATGATCTACAAGTAGCAAGGACTTCGGCTGAGATACAAACTTTAATACGTACAAACTGCCCTATACATTTCGTGGAAATGATAGGACGTATCTTTAACATGTCTGATACAACAGGAATTGTACATGTATTTAAGTGCATCTGTAACGGTCTGTTAGCACCTTTCCAGGCAATACTCGGAATCATCCCGAACTTTGCACATTCGGTGTTTGGTGGCATACCATTAATTCTAGCACTTGTTGCCGGAATTCTATTTCTCTTCCTGCTATTACGCTATGGCCAGCCTATTCGCAGACATCACTCCGAGCGAAATGGAGAAAGCTCTCCTTGAACGAAAGTGCCGTGAGCAAATAGTACAGCTTTTGGGCATAACTCGTCTACGGGACCTTAATACCACGTGGTTCCTGTCATTCAGACCAATCTGGCAAGATTGCATCTTACCTGTTCTACGATGACTGCTATGCGGTGTAGAATGCGTGTTGGACACCTGTCTAACATATCCATCGGATACGCCAACGGATATCGATACTCTGCTGGACCCGATAACGGCCCATGCTCTGTGTTGTCCAAAGAGGCTGCCAATCCTGATGTCAGCATTCATTGAGATCTCACAGACGCTTCTGGCTGCTGCTGAGGTATGAGAAAGATCTACAGGCACACAGGTAACAACGGATGCGAACATTGCTGCGGCGACCAATGCTGAAAGCGATGCTTCACATCTCTGTGCGATTAATCTACTACACGAGGTGTTCCAACTGACACCAACCTCGGTGGATGATGTTTTGTCTACAGAAATAGATGATCTCATGTGTACACCAGATCTGTAAAACTGACTCTGATTCAGTTCACAGTATTCCAGAGATAGTGACAATTTGGCCTTCATTCTACAAAAACTTGGAACTCTTACCAAAATTGATTTTTTTCCATTTTTTCGAACTAAAATGGCACTTCAATCTGCTTAAAGTAGAACTAGCCTTATAGTACAGACTTCGCGGCACTTCCACAGACACTTAGTCATCTTGTTTGTCTAAAAAGTTTGTTCATTTTTCATGATATGAAATAACTTTGGTTTTTCTATCAAATGTAAATATTACTGCTAAATTTCATTCATATTGTATTTTATTTTATCTATATGCCTGAAATGAAAAGCAATGCTTCATATGTACAGTACCTTTTGCATTCTAAAAAGTTTTTTTAACAGCCTTTTATATGGTTTTATGAAATGTTTCAGAAAATATGCGGTACTCGATTTTAATGTTTAGCATTTTTATGTTTAGCATTTTAATATTATCGTACACACGAAAGTGGAGTGGGTGTTGTATTCCTCTTAGGGTGTCCATACACGGGCTTTCCTGTATCATGTCCTTATATAGGCACAATTCGACCTACCCTTATATAGGCATAAAATCCCAGTCTTTATTTAGGCATTAAACCGTGCACTCCAAATACAGGCATGGTCTCCGACATCCGTCCACCCTAACGTCACAACGAGTTCTTGAAGAACAGACCCTTAGGCTTCGGGAGTTTCCCTAGCACAGGACTATTGATTTCTTCAAGGACTCATTTATTATGCATGAACCATTATACCTTAGGGGTTCAATCATGACGTCTTCCGCTGTCCGATTCACGTCAATGCTAACATTCTGAGGTACCTCTCAGGTATAAATATACCTTCCCTAGCCCTTGTAAACTAGAGGAGACCTCGACTTCAGAGGAGCCCGTTTCCCGGCCTGACGCACTGAGAAGACGCTGTCATCCCTGCACGCAGAGAGTCCAGCTTCTAGTGATCTGACTTCCCTTGCGGGGTGTTGGAGTTCGAGTCTGGCAAGAGATTCCCACCTCTCTCATTCTTAAGGTATGGAGCTGACTAGATCCTAGAGGAACTCTTGGCATACTTGGCATACTTGGCATACTAGGCATACTAAGGCGTAACATACACTTAGTATACCATAGTAAGGAATACTTCACCTACTTCATACCTCTCCCTACACCCAGGTTAGGTTAGATACATTGGGGTAGAACTAGTTTAGAAACGCATCGTATGAGTACTCGCATTTTTAGTCTGTGTTATTTATGTAAATGAATATCTGCTAAAGATAATGCTATCGCAGTACTATTTATTTCTACTGCTTACGCTGTACATTATTTATCTTGCATACTGTCTTGTGATCATAACAGCACATATAACTTACACGAGAAACAAGACTGTTCAATAAATCTTTTATTGAAACGCCCGTCTATTCTTTCTGTGTAACTTTGAGGAAAACTAAGCATGCACAACTGAGCTGAGTGAAATGGTTATCTATTGTTTCCACGACTCTGGGACACATTCTGATTCTAAAGGGAAACAAAGTTGTCATGTTTTGCGGCTGCCAGAAACTACTCCCTTCTTGTTATCCAAGGAGTTTCTAGTGGCCTCTGAGCTAGCTGGCACAAGTAATTAAGTTTAATATACTCGATAAGGACATACTGACCTTAGTCCTATGTCAAACCTATAGGGGATATTATTCCAATGCGCAGAGCCTATTAGGGAAATAGGAGCTACACTACAATAGTTCCCAAAGGCAAGCATGGATTCAAAGTTGACTCACTCCTGGGGCACAGTACAGGGGGCCCCAGGTCTCATGACATGGCCTGGCAGAGCTCTTCATAACCTTATTCTTCTATGCAGCCTTTCCTCTGTGGAAGGGTACATGCAGCACCCATGCTCTGCAGCCAGGGTGCCCAAGGTCACAAGGTCTCATGACATGGCCTGGCAGAGCTCTTCATAACCTTATTCTTCTATGCAGCATTTCCTCTGTGGAAGGGTACATGCAGCACCCATGCTCTGCAGCCAGGGTGCCCAAGGTCACAAGGCCTCATGACATGGCATGGCAGAGCTCTTCATAACCTTATTCTTCTATGCAGCCTTTCCTCTGTGGAAGGGTACCTGCAGCACCCATGCTCTGCAGCCAGGGGCCCCCCTCTAGGTGATTTCAAGGCAGCTCTTCCTAGCAGATGCAGGGGAGTGGACAGTCAGTGACCAGGATCTTGGAGCGAAGACATTCTTCTGAATAACTGGGTCTTTCTGCCCCATGCTTATGCCTATTTTCCAAGCAGAGACTATGGAGCCTGGGCTTTCTTGACGTTGCGGATACATCATGGGTCCTCGTTACCATACAGCTTCTGCCGGGGGCACACACAGGTGAGCAAATGAACCCAAAAGAAGCGGGGATAGGAGAATACAATACATTGAAATAAAATGTTAAATAATAACAGAAAAGGTCACAGAGCACATTGTGTATTTCCCTGAAGAATAATCAATGCGGAAAAGCACACTTAGCTACTAGTAGACCCAGTAGCGGCCCGTGGTGGGAGTGCTGCTGGGCGCTGACGTGGGGCGGGGGAGGGGCAGGGTGGGGGGTAGTAAACTACGGATTACGGCCGATTAGAGGTAAGTAAACATAAATAAATAAAACGAATTTCGTTGCGCGCGCTGCATCGCCAAATGCGAGTCTTTTTCACTCACCAACATGGGATCCTGTAACGGAAAAGTGAACAGCTAACAGTTCTACCTTCACCTGGTTCAAAATCGAGATCAAGGAAAATTGTCTTTAAACACCTTCTCACAAGTTTCTTTCCGAAAGAGCTCACTCTCTGGGTCCCGGAGAGAGTACGAAACTACAATCGAGGTCTTACTAACCAGTTTTTCGGTACCTGCGCACCACAAGTCCAAAAGGTTATAATCGTCAGGCATTCACCACTTCTCAGAGGTTTTGGTCCAGAGGCTTCGAGACTCCTGATGACCGGTCACACGCGTCGTGATTCCTCACGAGCGACCATGCATCTTCTTCCTCCGATCCCATCAGATTCTATGGCAGGACCGGAGGCTCAGATTATGCTTCTCAATTTCTTTACTACTCCAAACAGCAGCCAATGAGAACACAGTAAAGTAGAAAAAACATGTAAACATACTACATATCCCATGAGGCTTTGAACCACGCCTCCAATATCAACCAATGAACAGAGTCCAAAGTATACAAATTAACAAGGCACCAACTTGACTGCCTCTTTCTTCCCTGCTCCGCAGTCAAGATAAGTGCCTTGTTAATTTGTCCAAATATTACAGGGTTATCGTTGCCATTAGGCTTTATTCATGTTATGATGATTATAATGATGTTATAATGTTATTCTAATTGATTTGTGTTTATGATATTGGGTTTATGATATTGTGCTCGCGCTGCATTTTTCTCGCACGTCTATTGAGAGTATTCCAGGCTCCCACAGTGCGTGTTGCGCTGTTCGAGTCTTAGGCTTTGGTATTCAGGTAAGACATATTTTGGTTTCACCCGGTTTTTGGTTTCGTTCCTTTGATTCGGAACACGCTCGCTATCGAGCAGGTGCCCGCTTGAGTCGCGTCTTGCGCTCCGGGCAGGGACCCTCCCACCCCCACCCCTTCAGGGAGCGAGGTGTACGTCGCGAGCCCGCCCGGGCTGGTGCGTACGTCTCGGGAGCCTGCACGTGCCTACACTCGCGTTCACAGGCTCCCCTTTCGACACGCTGGAGGAAGCCTTGCCCCGGGCTGAATAACTGAGGGTGTGGCAGCACGCAGTGAGTTGGCCGGTACCGGGCCTTTGAGGCAGCCTTTTGGCATAGCGTTTTCATAGCGGTTACTTTCTCAGGCATTTTGTAGCCTTTTGCCTTCATAAATTTATTTTTGGGAGCCCTGCACCTAGCAAGCAGACAGAGCTTTTGCCCTCCATTAGTCCTACTTGCAGGAGCTCATTGGTACCTTTGGCCATCGCTGCGCCAGCGCTTGCTCCCGACCGACACCCTTTCTCAGCAGAGAGTTAGGGTTGGAAATAAAACTGTGCTTCTTCTCTGAAGAGTTGGTGATTTGAATATTCGCACTATATTCACTATGATGTCGGACTCCGAGGTCCTCGAGGATGAATTAGCTGCCTATGGTCCCATGGAGGACGAGGATTACTATTTTGACGAAAATCTAGAGACTGTAATTGACAAATCACTTGATAGGAAATTAGATAAGGCCTTATCCTCAGCCTTACTTCCTATCTCCGAATGCCTTGATAAGTTAATGGGTAACACCCCTCCCCCCCTTCTGATATGCCCATTCCTTCCCCTCTCCCTCCTCCCGAACCTCCTGGCCTTCCTTGGCCTCATGTGAAAATTTACTCTAAGCTCCACACAGCTAAGGCACAAATGGATGAGCAGGTACCGGTTGATCTCCAGCCCGATCCTTCACCCTCTGTCCCCATTGCCACTACAGATACAGACACCGATTCCGACACCTCCCAAGAGTCACACCCCCGTAAGCGCGCCAAGAAGCGCAAGCATTCCCTTTCTCCCGCCCAACCCTCTCCCTTCACTTTTGATCCCTCTGCCATTGTCCACCCCCGCTCCTCTGACTGGGCTCCTGCTCCAGCTGTGGCGGACTATATGCAGCATAACCTGCGTAAGAGTTTCGATAAAGAGGTTCGGGCCCGCCTCAGATCTGAATGTCCCCGCCCTGACCTGGCCAATAAGACTGCTCTTACCCCCGAAATTGATTCCTCAATGCAGACTTTCCTCAAAAAATACAAAAAGGACCCGAAGAAAGGCATTGATTGAGCCCTTCGGGCCTGTCAAGATAAACTCTTAGATGTCTCCGGCCCCTTGGCCAAGATCTTGGAATTGGCGCTGGATGCGCAGGAAACTGGGGCGGCTATCCACCCTGAAGTCCTGGCAGGTTGGACTCAGCGTGCGATCTGCCTGCTTGGCAATGCTAATTGCGCCTTATCTTCTGAGAGAAGAAAGTCAGTTCTCCTGAGAATAGATCCTCAACTGGTGGAGCTCGCATCGGCAGAGCCTGGCCCTTTGGCTGAAGGGCAGTTATTCGGTGAGAAGTTTGTCAAAGACATTGCCAAATTCGTCAACACGTTTATCTCACTCGATAAATCACAATCTTCCCTTAAAAGGGTGTTCCACCCCCTCTCTGGAAGGGCCGGTTGTGGCAGAGGACGCTCGGCCGGACGCTTCAACGCACAAGGTCCTCGACGTGGATTCACTCCCAGACACAGGGGCTACACACAGGAGCCGGATCAAGCCGGTTTTTATCCCTCCAGATCCCGTGGTTTCAGAGGCAGATACAATCGTGGAATCAACAGGGGCTTCAGAAATAACGATGCCCAGGCCTCAGGTAATTCTCCCACCTTTTCCTACAGTTCCTCTGGGGGGCAGACTGTTGCATTTTCTGGGCAATTGGCTCAAGCTCACGTCATACGCGTGGGTTTTACACACGGTCCAGGGTAATCAAATAGAGTTGGTCGATGTGCCTGTTCAGGTGATTCCTCCTCCCCCTCTCCGTTTTTCCCTACAAGAGCAAAATTTTATAGATTCAGAGCTTCATGAACTGTTAAGCAAGCGGGCCACTGCTGCGGGGCCCTTCGCGGCGGAAGGTTTTTGCAGCAATGTCTTCTTGGTAAAAAAGAAAGGAGGAGGTCAAAGATTGGTGTTAAACCTCAGAGAATTCAACCCCTTTGTGGTCTACAGACATTTCAAAATGGAGAGGATTCATCTGTTGAGGGACCTGTTGTTGGAAAACGACAGGATGGTCAGACTGGACCTAAAAGATGCTTATCTCACGGTTCCCATTTGCCCCTCCCATCAGAAGTTTCTCCAATTCCAATGGAAAGGGCAATGGTTCCGGTATCTGTCTCTTCCCTTCGGCCTATCCTCGGCCCCTTGGGTCTTTACCAAACTCATGAAGCCAGTGGTCACTCGGCTCAGGGAAATGGGGGTTCGCATGATCATCTATCTAGACGACATGCTCCTTCTAGCTCAAGATCCTGTTCTCCTTCTCACACATTTACAATGGACGATGTCTCTTTTACAGGATCTAGGGTTTGTTATAAATCTAAAAAAGTCTATGGCATCCCCGTCCCAACTGATGGACTTTCTGGGTTTTCAGATCAACTCGGTGTCGGTGCAATTGCTTCTTCCTCCTTCCATAATAAAATCAATCAAGAGGGAAATTCGCTCGACACTGTCCAAGCAGATGATTTCCTTATGCTCCCTAGCAAGGATTGTGGGTCTTCTGGCGTCTTCAATTCAGGACATCTTTTCGGGTCCTCTGCATTACAGAGCATTGCAACGCCTGAAGATTCATTATCTACAGAAACGGTTCTCTTACGATCATCTCATTGCGCTATCACCAGACGCTCAAGACAAGCTCCAATGGTGGCTAGACCACATGGAAGCATGGAATGGCAAGGCCATTTTCGGAGCTTCTCCCGATATTATCATAGAATCAGACGCCAGCCGCTGGGGCTGGGTTGCAAGATCTGGAGAGTTCGCCACAGGCGGACGATGGTCAGCGGAAGAGTTACAACTACACATAAATTGTCTAGAGTTGTTAGCCGGCTCGTTTGCCATACGATCGATCTCACCTCAGAAGAGCAATTGTTGCATCCTTCTCAGCATGGACAATGTGTCAGCAGTGCAGTAAATAAATCACCTGGGCGGGACGAAGTCTCGACTCCTCGCCAACATTGCGAGAGAGTTTTGGCACTTCTGCCTCTCCCAGAAGATCAGAGTAGTTGCAGAATATATCCCAGGCAAGAGCAATCTGGTTGCGGATTGGAACTCCAGGTTCCTCAGGGACTTCAGCGACTGGAGGTTGCTCCCTTCAGTTTTCTTGCAGATCACGACTATTCGAGGCCCGTGTCAGATAGACCTCTTTGCCTCTCGTCTCAACTCTCAGCTTCCCCTTTTCTACAGCTGGAGACCGGACCCGATGGCGCTGGGCACGGATGCCTTCCTACATCATTCGGGTCCTCAGAGGAATTACGCCTTTCCTCCGTTTGCCTTAATTCCCAGAGTAGCTGCTCAGATCAGGCGTCAAGGAGCCTCGGTGATCCTAGTCACACCATTGTGGAAGACACAGTCGTGGTTTCCGACGCTTCTAGAGCTGTCAGTGGATCTTCCGTTTCAGTTACCCTCTTTCCCGATGATTCTTCAGGACCCAGTGGGCTCCCCGCATCCTCTGGTCCTTCTGAACCAGTTACCTCTCATTGTCTGGACGCTCTCCGGCGACATGACCACATAGAGGGCCTTTCAGCGGCGGCTGCCGAGTTTATACAACAGGCTTGGGCTCCATCCACCCGCAAACGATATTCTGCATCATGGAAACGATGGGTGGGTTGGTGCCTTCAACGACAGGTGGATCCAGTGGGATCTGATTTAAAAGAGGTACTTAATTTCCTGTCAGAATGTGCAAGTCAAGGTTTGTCCTTTCGGACCGTGAATAATTTCAGATCGGCGCTCTCAGCAGGGCATGATCATATTGATGGGAAACCTGTTGGTGTTCATCCATTAGTTTGTAAACTTTTGAAAGGTATTAGAGTGTCTCGACCTCCTAAACCCATGTACACTACTTTATGGGATGTCTCCAAGGTTCTGGGACTGTTAGAAACATGGCCTGACAATAAAGATTTGTCATTAAAACAGTTATCCGCAAAGCTCACTATGTTATTGTGCCTCATTTCATGTCGCAGAGTGTCTGATGTTCATGCTCTTGATTTGGCTGGCAGAATTTTTTCTCCCCAAGGTGTTTCTTTTGTCATCTCCAGGAGGACGAAAACGATGTCATGTTCAGTTGAGCATCCTGCCTTTCCTCATAATGAAAGGTTATGTGTTTTAAGATGTTTAAAAATGTATGAGGAACGTACTTTAAGTCACAGGGCCGACCCTTTAGGGCCTTTGCTTTTAGCTATTCAGAAACCCTTCAAACCTGTTTCGTCGACCACGCTGGCCCGGTGGGTTAGATGGGTTATGGCGGAAGCCGGTATTGATGTTACTGTGTTTGGTGCACATTCTGCGAGGGGCGCTATGGCGTCTAAAGCTTTTATTATGGGTTCTCGTCTAGAAGACATTCTAAAAGCTGTGGACTGGTCTTCAGATTCAGTGTTTAAAGTGTTTTACTATAAGCCGATAACTCATGTTTCATCTGTTGTTGTTGGTCAGCTTTGAACCAGCATAATCCGAGCCTCCGGTCCTGCCATAGAATACAAAATTTTCCAGCATTCGCGACAAGAACTTTTGATTCTATTAAGGACACGGAGGCGAGGATTATCCCACCCGTTGGGACAGGTAAGAGTACAACTGTCAAGTTGGTTTATTATGCATTACCTGTATGTTTTCCCTCCCTTTTATTCTAGGGTTTTGTGTACTCTGTGCTCACACTTGTTTCTGATTTCAGGAGCGGATTCGCAGCAGATTTAATTCTGTGCTGCGGCAGGACTAGGAGGTCTTCGCCTTGGATGTCGGTTTCCTGTTGGAACCTTGTTGGAGGTGCTCTCCATTGAGAGACAGGACTGTTATTTATCTATTTAATTTTGGACTTTTCAGCTGCGTTTCTTAAGGAAAGAGGCAGTCAAGTTGGTGCCTTGTTAATTTGTATACTTTGGACTCTGTTCATTGGTTGATATTGGAGGCGTGGTTCAAAGCCTCATGGGATATGTAGTATGTTTACATGTTTTTTCTACTTTACTGTGTTCTCATTGGCTGCTGTTTGGAATAGTAAAGAAATTGAGAAGCATAATACTCGCCTCCGTGTCCTTAATAGAATCAAAAATTCTTGTCGTGACTGCTGGAAAATGTTGTATTCTCAGTGCGAAGCATTGAGAACCCAAGCGGTGGCCCTCGAGACTTCACACTCTCGCGAGATTGGGAAATCTTGCGCAACTTCAACGTCTTGTAATTAAATGAAGCGGGAAACACATGAAACCTGTCATTGCTCATTCGGAGCTGTGCAGGCCCTAGTCAGATTCCGTCGGTGTGGTAGCTGCAAAAGAGGTTCATGAGTTACGTAAAAAAGGTGAGAGGTGCTGGCTACATCTTACACCTTTGCAAGTTTACCTCGCCAAACTTTACTCCAGGATGAGCGAAGCGCAGGAGCAGGATCATGCAACTGCTCGGGTCTTTACCCATGCACACTGACAAGCCCAGAGCCCAGTTCCCAGAATAGTATCAAGGAGTCCCTGAATTTTTGCATATTCCCCCCAGACTAGTCAAGTGGCAGACATTGTCCTCCAGTGTCAGCAGGAATAAGGTGTGAGGATGAGTACTTAATGCCAGGTACATCCAAAACAAAGGAACAAAAGAGGGAGAGGCCCGTCGAGCCCGGTTGACAGTGACTCTTCAGGGGTGGAATAGAGCAGGAAGGGTCAGGGACTGTCCTTATACTTCAAAGGGGCCCACTGTAGCGTCCTCCCAAGCCTGGGCCTCCAGCAATCACTACACCGCACATGGCGCTTTGTATTACATGTCTTTATTCATCTGCGCGTAACCGCGAACTCAACATTCTAAATTTGCATTCACTTCACTACGCTCTAACACTAACGTCACAGTTCTACGGAGTCCATCAGGAGTCTAAAGGGTTCCGTCATTGCTAACTCACACGACTCTACATCTCTCCCTCTGTGAAGGGCTCCAATGAGGACCAAGAAAAACGCCACGTTTCCCATAACTATTAAAAGTGACTCAGAGTCCATCGCGTCACAAGGCCTCAGAGATGGTTTGCATAAACAAGTTCACCAAGCAGCGTCAGAGAGAACACTACTTGCCGCATCAATAAGCTCCACAAACAGTTATAATGCTGCCGCCTTCCTAAAGCCACCACCACCATTCAATACCACCCAAAAGCAGAATATTGGCGACAGATGGACTGCTTGGATCGAGACATTTGATGATTTCATTGATACACTAGAAGAAATAGATACCAAGAAGATGATCAAATACCTTAAGAATCTTGCTTCTGAAGGTGTAAAAGAAGTCATAAAGAAAATGCCGCGAGCTGACGCAATCAAAGAAACCTTGAATCTCAAGTTCAAACCAATGCCAAATGTAGGTTACAAAATGTACATTTTCAGTCAAGAATGACAAAAAGTTGGTGAAACCATCTATGCATTTGTTGAGAGACTGGATATGCTCATCAACCACTGTAGGTTCAATGAATTTAATGATGAGGAAGCTATACGTCTCAGAGACATTGACTGATGCCTGTCAGATTCATTCAGACGACGAATGCTGAGAGAAACTCTTAGTCTGGAGTGAGTTCTCATGGCTGCCATGAGAATCCGTGGGCAGGCATTGAGCTTGCTGGGGCATCTTAAGTGCATCCCCTTTTAGATAGTGACTATAGCCTCTCTGCTGGGCTATGAGAGACTGGTGGTGGTGGCAGTGCAGTTGCAGTGACTGGACCAAACACTACTCTTTAGGGGGACATACCTATTAGCTTCACGTATGTGAAAGGTCTGTTTAGTCGTCCCTAATCAGGGACCTTTTCCAGCACCGTCTCTTGGACATATGTGGAGGGTGTATCTAAGTAAGAGAGAGAGAGAGGGAGAATGTGTGTGTATGTGTGTGTGTGCGCATGCATGCATGTGTGTGTGTGTGTGAGTGTGTCAATCAGGGGTTTGTTAAAGCGCGACTACTCACCCGTAAGGATCTCAAGGCGCTAGGGAGGGGTGGGGGGTGCAGGTTCCATCCATCAAGGAGGGGGTCTGTCGAAGAGCCAGATTTTGAGGTTTCTTGCGAAGATGGGGAGCGATGTTGTCTGTCTGAGGTGGAGCAGAAGGGCGTTCCATGCTTTGGCCGCGAGGAAGGAGAAGGAGCGGCCTCCCGATCTGGTCTTTCTGGTGCGGGGGACCACGGCGTAGGAGAGCTGGGCTGATCGTAGGGTCCTTTGGGGTGCGTGGAATTTGAGTCGGCTGTTCAGGTATGCTGGTCCGGTGCCGTGGAGGGCCTTGTGTGCGTGGGTGAGCATCTTGAAGGTGATTCTCGCCTCGACAGGGAGCCAGTGGAGTGTGCGCAGGTGCTGGGAGATGTGGCAGTGTTTTGGCAGGTTGAGGACCACTCTTGTGGCGGCGTTCTGGATGTTCTGTAGCTTGCGGGTGAGGTTTTTGTTTATTCCGGCGTAGAGTGCGTTGCCGTAGTCGAGTCTGCTGGTGACCAGGGCGTGAGTGACGGTCTTTCTGTGTTCGAGGGGATCCATTTGAAGGTCTTACGAAGGAGGCGGAGGGTGTGGAAGCAGGAAGACGAGACGGAGTTGATCTGGCGGTCCATTTTGAGCTCGGAGTCCAGGATGATTCCCAGGTTGCGTGCGTGGTCCGTGGGGGTTGGCGGGTTTCCGAGGGCGGGGGCCACCAGGTGTCGCTCCAGGCATCGGGGTTTGGGCCCATGATGAGTACTTCTGTTTTGTTGGTGTTTAGTTGTAGGCAGCTGTTTTTCATCCATTTGGCGACGGCTTCCATGCCTTCTCGAAAGTTGCGTCTGGCGGTGTTGGGCTCATTGGATAGGGAGAGGATGAGCTGGGTGTCATCTGCGTATGACACGATGTTGAGTCCGTTGAGACGTTGAGTCCGTTGAGACGTTGAGTGTGTGTGGTTGATGAGGTCTATGTGCATGTCTCGTTGAGTACATTGTATAGTCCATTAGATGCCACATGTGTTTATCATTCAAAATGGTGGCAGGCTTTGAGACAAGGTTGACCAGGTTCTTGTAAGCAGTACATGGTCCCACATTGTTCCATCATCCAAGCAGAAGCTGAACACTAATGTTGCTTGTCAGAATCTGAATCTGGGAATATTACTCTGCCAGTTGCTTTCTCACTTCCAGTCTAAGACCAAGCCTGGACGAAAAAAGCCCAAAAGAGCACTGCTTTGACCAACCTGTGCAAGAGTAGACTGCTACCTACAGATAAGTCTTTGATTTGCATTTTTCAGGGAGAGTTCCTTTCTGCTAGGAATGTTCAATGCCCAACTATCTGAAGAGGACCCGTGGGAGCTGTTGTGGAACTGAACCTGGCTCCCGGACAAGGTTCTACCCCATCAGCCTGTTTGAAGATCTATTAACACCATTGCTTAGGTCCCAGAGGAGAAACTGTGACCCTCTGGTATTGGAAGGGGACACCTGCTCTGTCCCTTCCAGTGGCCTACAGAGGTATTATTGATTAGCTCAACTTCTTTCCTGGTCTGGGGATTACGAGGGGTAACTGGTAACTAAGGACCAGTTGTACAAAGCTTTTTTGCAGTCGCAAACGGCCTGATTTGCAGAAACGAGCCGTTTGCGACCGCAAAAAAAGCTTTTTACAATGTACAAAAGGATAATTGCGATTTCGTACCTTGTTACCAAATCACAATTTGCGTTTGCTACCAAATACCGATTCAGTATTTGGAAAGAGCGTGTTTAGGGCGTCCCTTCCCAAATATTGAATTGTTATGGTGTGTATTACTGTCAGTAGTACTTTACCACCAGTTTAAAACTGATGGTAACCCATTCGTGAAGGGGAATGGGTCCCTTTGGGACCCCATCCCCTTTGAGAATAATAAAAAATATTTTCAAAGAGCAGGCAGTGGTCCCACGGACCACTGTCTACTCTTAAAAAACGAAACTGCAAAGTTTCATTTTTTCTTTTTAAATGCACCCAATTTTCCTTTAAGGAAAACAGGCTGCATTAAAAAAAAATATTGCTTTAATAAAAAGCAATTACAGACATGGTGGTCTTCTGACCTTAGCAGACCATGGCTGTGATGGCTGTGATTCTTAATGGGTCCCAAACTGCGACCTACCACATCAATATTCAGGAGGTAGGTCGATTTGTGACCCACAAGGAATCCCTAAATGGGCTGAGTCATCCACCTTCTCTGCAGTGCAGTCCTTCTGTTGCCCTGGGATTCTGCACAACGGATCCATAGCTTCCAAGGTTTCAGATTCCTTATGTGTGACATTTTCATATTTTCAGTGTATTTATGAGTGACATTCAATGAATAAGGGGCATATTTACAAGGCCTGTGGGCTGATGGAATGTCACTTTGCATGACATTCCGCTGGCGCACAGGGCTAAGCCATATCTACAAGGCCACGTAAAGCCACCCTGCGTGGCTTTTCATGGCCTTGTAGATATGGAGTGAGGTACCGCAGCGTTAGTCGCTGCGTTGCCTCACACTGCGCTAGAGAGACGTTCCATGGACACTGCGGTAGGTGTTCCCATGCAACACCCATGGATTTTGACACTACCTCAGATTTATAAGATCTTGTAAACCTGGGAATGTGCCAAAACCTTACACCTCCACATGGAACGCACAACTAGGAGAAATAACTTTATGGCTCCTCGTTATTTCCTCTTCCTATGTGTGCTGCATTGTGCAGTACACATAAAAGAGGAAAAAGCCTCACAGGATTGTTTTTGTGCAGGAAAGTGCCCTGTCCTGCACAAAAACGATCCTGCCTACAAAACAGGCCCCCATGGTGCAAGGGTGCCTGCATTGGTACTAGGCTGCTGAAACGGTGCCATCACAGGGGTAAAGGACAGGAATGCACCGTATTAGATAAATACAATACATTCCTGCCCTTTCACTTTGACGTGGGGCAGCGCAGCAAGAAGACTTGCTGTGCCCTACATCAGATGCCTACAAATCTGCCCCACAGTTCTTGGATGCTGATTAGGACGTACTCATGATAACGGGCTTTGTAAGGCAAGGCTAAAGTTCAGCTATGTTAAGATTCTTCATCCTTGGCACTGGTCCTCTGAGAGGGAGGTTACACAAAGCAAAAATTGGCCCACATTCACAATGTCAATGATGCAAACAAGAGTACAGAGATATAGGGCCATATTTATGAGAGAAGTGGCGGAGCGTGGCGTTACCTCCTTGGCTTAACGCCACGCTCTGCCACTTCTGAAACATAGGGCTGCACCGTATTTACAAGAATACGGTGCAGCCCTTCGTTTCCCCCTGCACTGGCACTAATTTAGCTGCCTAGCATCAACGCAGGGGAATGATTGTTTATGTGCAGGAAGATGTCCCTTCCTGCACATAAACAATCAGTAATGGCGCTTTGTAACTTCTGTGTGTGCTGCTTAATGCTTAGTTGCAAAACATCATTTTTTTCTAATGATTGTTTATGTGCAGGAAGGGACACCTTCTTGTGAATACGGCGCATCCCTGCGTTTTCAGAATGGCGAACCGTGGCGTTAGCAATTTTTGCTTAACGCCGCGCCATTCTGTGGTGTATATGCCCCTTAGTCTTATGCCGCGACTGACTCTCTTACATGATTCCTCAAACCTTGCACCGCAGTTCATGCACAATCAGATGGCTGTCAACGGCTTAGGCATTGGTGTAAATGGGCATCCTTAAACTGTGAGGAAAAAAACGGCTCTGACTCTACGTACATGGTGGGGGGACATGAGAAAAGTGGCAGCTTTTAAAAAATGTACATATACTCTGAATGATAAATTAACCCAATTCGAGGAGACATGAAGCACTTTTTAGGTCGAGCCTGGGCAGCACATGCGCTTCTCTGCAAGGCATGCTGTATTGGAGTATGTACATGAAGCCCCGCCCAGTCTCCGCCCATATTTGTCATTGGCTTGTGTCATTGTCTTTTGTAAATGCTAGCTTTGATTCGTTAATGGGCTTGTTAGTCCCTCCTTAGTACCACCTTGTCTTCATTTGTAACCGCCCATGAGGACTGGCCCTTTTACTTCGGTTGTTACACGGTACGTCTTATTTAGTCGGCAAGCACTATTTTCTTTCATGAGTTTCTCCTACTGCAGGCATGACATGCTTTCCTGCAACATTCAGCACATTCTGCGCGCCATGCACGCTTTCATCAGGTGCTTTTACAAAAAAAAGCATTTGTTTGTCAACTTGACAAACAAATGCTTTTTTTGGTAAAAGCGCCCCATACCCTGCTTTCGATTTAAAAGCGGACGTGGACCTTTCTTTAGACACAATTCGTCTGAAGAAAGGGGCGTGGCCTCTATTAACGTGAAAGTGCAGCATTGGGGCGCTTGTAAACAACAAACATTTGCAATGCAATAGGTCTCCCATTTTAGAAACTTTCACCTATTGGTATTGTAAATGACAATGCTTTTTATTATTGCAGGTTTTTTAAACACATAAATAAAAGGCATTGTCATTTATAATGCCAATAGCTCAAAATCTCGCATTTGCGAGACCTATTGCATTGAAAATGCTTGTTTAGACTTAGCTTCAGTGTGCCCCTGTCTTGCAGTCCTTTGGCTGCTGATAAGGAGAGGGACAGCTATTATTAAGTTCTCCTCTAGGCCAGCTCAGGCGTCTATATTATTAGTAATTACACGGGTTATGGAGGTGCACCCAAGGTGTTGGTCTCAACTTACTGGGAGGAGGGTGCACTGATTGTATAATGTATCAGACATGTGATAGGGTTGTTTGACATGTTTAAATTGTGAAGTGGTGTGCATATATGGTGGGATGCTGTTATCCTATATTTCGCATCTTCTGACCTCATTCGATGTGTGATATGTTACCAAGCAGACAATGTCAGGCTACTATTAAGTGTGGAAGCTGGCGGCACGGCCGCTCCAGATTATCTGCATTATGACAATGTTCTTTCTTCCTTTTTACTCTGAGTGGGATCATCCTACTGTCAGTTGTCAATGTACAGACTTCCCCTTTCCTGTCCCTCTTTTTCCGTTTATAGCCCATTCTTGAAGCATGTACAAGGGATGACTTGGTCTGTGACACGTTTTTAAGTCGAGCCTGAGTCAGCGCACATGCGCTGCTCAGACTTGTTGTAGTGGAGTATGGAAGTGAAGCCCCGCCCACTCTCCGCCCATATTTTTCATTGGCTTGTGTCATTGTCCTTCATAAAGGCTGGCTTTCAAGTCGTTATCAGGGTTATTAGTCCCTCCTTGGTACCGCCTTGTCTGCATTTGTAAGCTCCCATGGCGCCTGGCCCTTTTACTTCGGATGCGACACAGTATGTTTTATTTAGTCTGTAAGCACTCTTTTCTTTAATGTGTTTCTCCTACTGCAGGCATGATGTGCTTTTCTCGCCATGCCTGCTTTCACTTTCAAGCAGCCCCGGACAATGGTGGCCGCTTCTTTGAAGTGAAATAGGCCTCGCAAGAGTTTCAGCTATTGCCATTGTAAATGACAATAGCTTGAACTCTCGTAAATGCGAGATCTATTGCATTGCAAATGCTTGTTTGCCTTTGCAGACCCGGCTCTGGCAGCACCCGGCACATTTAGAGTAACTCTAAGCTATTTTGCGGCCCCATTTAGCTGGTGATGAATCCAGACACAATGATTTCATTACGACGTACAGATGTCTGTGCTGTTTGCTCCATGATGTTTATGTATGAGGATTACTCAGTGCTGCAGAGTGGCATGCACGCATGGCCGACTCACCCCAGGGGAGATGAAGGGGCCTGCACTTTTGAAGCGATGCACACTTATGGGCTACCGGCTACGTAGTCTGCTGGGAGGTAGGGAGCGAGCCCAGTCATGGTGCAGCACCTAGGGGCCAGCGAACTTCCTCTTAGTGTGATCCGGGGACATTTCGACCCTTGCCGACTCAGGCTTCATTCCTAAGAGCGTACGGGGCATCATGAACAGCTCCTCGGCAGTCCCCGCTGAAGCCGAGGGACGGCCTAGGCCACACCAGCTGTTTCCAGCAGCAATTCCCAAGCAGTGCAGGGGCATGGCACAAACAGGCTTGCAGTGCAGAGTGCTGTGGCCCACTATCGCTGCAGCCAGTCCCTCTCAGGCGATTCCCCTCGCAGGTTGCCGAGGCCCCCATCAGGCAGCTCCACCTCTCCCACCACAGGGCCCAGTCTGTTTCGTCCAGAGCTTGTGGCACTGATACGCCCCAAGGCCGCAGAGCTGCTTTCACCTTCCAATGTGCTGTGTGCCGGTCCCCCTCAGACCACGTCCTCCGCGACCTCCCGACTCATTGCTCACCAGTCCTTGTCAGAGTCTGAGCTCTGCCGTGGGCCCCACTGGCCGCGTCGCCAGCCCTCGCACCACCCTGTCAGAGTAGCCAAGCCTTGGAGGTGGCTCCTCAATGTCCTCAGGCAGCCAGGAATTATTCAGCCCACGGTCTCTGGGAGCACGGCTCAGGCAGCAGGGGTCTGAGCGTCTGCCCCTTTCCGCAGAATCAAAGGCAGCCCGAGCGGGTCACAAAGGGCCGATGCACACCACAGGCCCAGATCCAGCGAGGTCCGGTCACAACTCCAGCTCCTGGCCGCAGCCCGCACAGATGGTACTTCTGACGTTTTTCAGGCGCCAGAGTTTTCCAGGCCATGACCCTGCAGTGATTATCTTTAAATCCATCATGTTGCCACCTTAGTCACTGCCCACCTCACCACCACAATCACCCCCCACCATCCTCACCACCACCGACTACAACTTACCACCACTCTACTAACCAACACAACACTTTTAACAATCACCATTCTACCATAACCACCACCACCTTTCCCACCACCACCCCACCCAACCCAACCGACAACCCCCCTAACCACCACCAGAGTCACCACCACCACCCTGACCACCATCCTAACTACCATCACCTGAGCTACCACATGCCTAACCAGCCTACCACAGCCACCATACCCCTACCGCCACCATCCTGCCACCACCACAACTACCCCTACCACAACCCTAACCACTTCACCCTAATCACCCCGTAACCCCCACCATCCTACCCTAACCACCAACAACTTCACCATCCTCACCAGTACCCTAGCTACCACCATCACTGTCACCTTAGGGATTTTGGTGGCCCTGGGAAAACCATGTTTGAATTTTATGACCCACTCCAACCCTTCATGATGCTAGACAATATTAAATTGTGTGTTAAATTTGAACAAGGTCATATAAAAAATGTTAAAATATGTCTTACCCGGATCCCAAAAATCCTTAATGTGACACTGATTTTGAGAGACAAAGTTAGAGGTTACGACGGCAGTGAGGGGTAGAAGTTTAGAGAGAGACATAGAATAAACAGAGGCCAAATAGAGATAAAGTTAATTTTACCATGGGGCCCCTTCGCAGGTGGGAGCCATGGGCAATTGTTCATGCCTTAAAACTCCTCTGCTTACCACCCTCAGCACCATCACCAACCTACCACCCTCACTAATTTTATCACCACCACCACCTCCGTACAGAAACCACCCCCACCCTTTCACTAAACATGGCTTTCAGGGATGCGTAAGGGTAGGTCCGTAGAAAGAATTGTGTAGGAAAGTAGGATCTGCTTTTATGGTTACCCCCACTTTTTGCCTGGTGCTAAGCTGTTATTGACTAGTCTGACTGGGATCCTGCTAATCAGGACCCCAGTCTATCTGCTTTCTCCCTTAAATTGTTGTGGTTAGTACTTAGGTACATCCCAGATTGGATACTGGGGTACCTTTATCAGTCCCTAGTATATGGTACTAAGGTACCCAGGGCATAGGTACCCCAGAGGTCCTCCATGGGCTGAAGCATGTATTATGCCAACCATGGGAGACCATTCAAAATACAACTACAGGCCAGTCATTGCAGCCTGTGTAAGCTGGTGCTAGCACCACTTACGAAAGATATAGATATCCTATATTTAGTGTCACTGCACTTAAAACCTATAAGTCACCCCTATAGCATGCCTTTTGCAAACCTGAAGGCAGTGTGCTTGTTTCTAAGTGTGAGGGTGTCCCTGCATGAGCAGAACACCCCTACAGCCTACGGAGTCCATTCTACCGGGTTGTACGTGATACAGCCATATACTATATAGAGAGGCACAGCGTAATTATGCGATGACCATCTCGAAATTGGCTGAAACGAATCCTATCATGTTTGGTATCAAACATGTTGAAATCATACCCCCACACCATAAACGGTTTGGGAGGTATGATTCCAACATGTTTAAATCATACCCCCACACCGTACACAGTGTGGGAGGTATGATTCCAAGCACTGGAAGAGCCCTGCCTTAGGCTCTCAGGGTTCCTGGTGCCAGCCTTCTAGACCCGGACAACACAAAATGGTTGCTGCCGACCAGAGACACGATTCTTCCCTCCTGCTGCTGAGCCCAGCTCAAGCAGGGGAAGGCAGAACAATAGGCATCCTGTCAAAGGGAGGTGTGACCACCTCCAAGACAGGATTTAGTGTATTGGGACCGGGTGGGTGCGCTTGCCAGTGCCACTAAGTCTGCATGAGGGGCACATTTGGTGCTTCCGTGCATAGTCCAGTTCAAACCAGCTCTGGGAGTCATTGGCTCCCGCTCTGGCGCGAAACTGGACAAAGGACATGGGAGTAACCTCCCCCCTGTCCAGACCCTCCCCTGGGAGGGTCCCCTGAATCGTCCCAACCCTTTCTTTAGGGTACTTAAGGGCTTACCTAGGTGTAGGTCCCTAGATTCGTTGTGGGACAAGATTCAGATCAGACACCACTTCTTCTTCTACCATCTGGGCACTCTGGACTTCACTGGACTTCGTTTGGGCTCGACCTTCGTCTCCCTTCCAGTTTGCTGAATCGTCTGTGCCTGTAACCATACAGGAACCTTCTAAGGCCTTTGGGCATCAAAGATATCTGAAGGAATCTCCCTTAAAGTGCAGGAGTCACATCCCTGCATTCGCAGGCACCACAACTAAGTTGACTGGTCTGCTGACCCTGAGCTCCTCCGGACTCCGAAAGATTCTGCAGCACAGGTGGTGGTTCACCACAGCTCTTGAGGCCTGCCCTGCCCTCTCACCTAGTTTGAGGCCAGTACCCCTCCTGGAGGCTGCAATAACTGAACCTCTGTGCAGCACGTCAACTTGCAGTTGCCAAAGCTTGTTGGCTTCCTTCTACCAAGATCTTCGGGCTCCAAGTAGCCCCAAACTCAAGCACCTCCAGTGACCAAAGTCTTTGTCCACATCGCATTGCTTGCACCGTGGACTGCATCTTTTGGTGAGCCGCTCAAGGTCCTCTTGCGACTCCAGTGCCTCCGGCCTTTGGGTCCTGGTGAGGGTCATCTTTACTTCTTTTGGGCTCCCCTGATTGCTCGGGGCCTGCCCTGACTCCCCTGCTTGTGGTGAATCCCCTAGCCCTGACTTTGCACCTTCTTCGAATTCTGCTTTGGTTGCATTTGCCAAGGCTTGTTGGTGCTCCCGCTGGACACCGCCCCCTTATCACTCGACATCCGATGTGAGAATGCTCGTGCATGGCTCCTCATCTTCCACAGCGTCGCTTAGTCCTCACAGATGCAGAGTCAAGGTCAACGTCATCTCTCCTGCAACACCCGACATCGGAGGGCATTCGTCTTCCAAGTCTCCTGGTCACTCCTGAGTGACATAGACTCTATTTCCTCTGCTTTCAGGTACCTCTCAACTAGAATCCACCTTCGAATTCCAAAAGACACTTTCTCCTTCTTCAGCAGCGGCACTTTCCTGAAGTACTCAATTGGGTTCGACTGCGGTTTCCGACACCACTTCACAACTATACACCCGTCTTCCCTGGTGTAGGTAACGTGGGTACTAGGGTATCCACGGGTGGGGTGGCTCTCCAACCTTCTGTCTTCCTCAGGGTTTCTTCAGGGTCCACTGGGAAGGGTCCTCAATCTTTAAAATTCCAACAGCGACTTACACATTGATTTGTATGGCGCAAGCGGTTGTGTTCCCACACTGCACACGCTCTCTGTGGGGTTCCTAGTCACTCTCCTTGGGTGATTCCTTGGGTCCCCAGCACTTCTACGTCCTCTCGACATTGTCTTGACCCGAGCCGTGGTTCTTATACCACTTTCTTAGTATATGGTTTGGTCCCCCCCCCGGGTTCACTGTGTATGCTGTGCTATTTACTGCATTTCTTCGCTAAGTATTGTGTGCATTGTGCATATCTCCGGACAGGAGATATTTTTATGTGTTAGAGAGTATTATATAATAAATACATATTTTTATAAATACCTTGTGTGGTTCTTTTTCACTTAATCTATACCTGTAAGATTGCATTCTGGTAAAACAAGCTGCTTTACACTCCTTCTGGACTAAGCCTGAAGGCTGCTCTCCAAAGCTACCACTTAGAGAGCTTTCTAAGGTTGTCTAAGACCACTAAAATCACCATAAGGGTTGTCTGGACTGGTGCAAGGTGCCCACTTACATATGTGTACATCATATACTGAGCCAGCCTCTCACAAATTGTGAGAGGTTGATTGCGCAAACTAGATTAGAGTGTTGAAGCGAAACTGTAGGCTGCGTGCAATGCAGGCCGCTGACTAGATTTCAAGCTTAGTTCGGTACATTCATCCATCTACTGTGAGCAATCCATTTGCCCTCTGGTACCCCAACAACTTTTTCGCAGTTTCTGCATGCTTTTCTAGGGTTGAGCCTGCAAGAGCATGTGTTAGCGCATGCGTCTCACTTGCGAGACACTCTTATATCCAAAAAGTACTTGGAGCCTGCCCATGGCTTACCATTTGTCTCCTTCAGGGTCATTCTCCTTTGCAGGCATGGTGATTGGCCAGTGCAGCCGAAACATCACTTCCACTGCTTGCTGTGGAGCAAGGACCAAGCACATATTGATTCATCTTAATCCGTGCCCGTCCACTGCTCCCAACGTGATTGAGGTACTTTTTCTTACCCCCACCCTCTCTATCCCTCCCTCCTGCTCCATCCAGAGCACTTGCTTGGGTTTCAGATTGCACTAACCCCCACTCCGCATTCCTGCTTTCCCCATCCCCCAATCACCCTCCTCTCGCTGTTGCTTGCTCCCTCTGCGCCCCTGTGGCTACTAGCCCGTCCCTCTCGCACCATCATAGTGTGTCGCTTGTATATAGCGTGAATTAGATCTGAAGGTATCGGAACGCTTTACATGAGCACCAGTTGCATTACTGACTGACACATTCATTTTTTAGGCACCGATAAATTAAGCCATTTGACCAGAATCACAGGATGTTGAGCTTCCTGCCGAGACTCGAACCCGGTACCTCAGCTTCAAAGTTGGCCACTCTAGCCATTATGCCACATCCTCTCTACTTGTTATTTTGAGTTGTGAATGATTGTTTTATTTTGTCATGGTGGCGTAAGGAAAGTTGAAGGGGCCCCCCTACCACGTACACAGAGGGGCCCCCACTCTGGATTTAATCCGGAGCTTTTGGGCTCGAGTATTGTGCTGAGGGGGCCCCCTGCAGCTCGGGGGCACCCCCGCACCGCGGGGGCTGCGGGGGCCTGTGTTACGCCCCATGCACGGGTGATGTGCTTAGGATCAGAAGATGTTGAGCCGATGCTGGGAAACATATTTTTTCACCCCCTCTCCTCCTCTTCCCTCTCGCAACTGCGCTCAATATTTTGTATGTGTGCTTGCATGAAAGAAAGTGATAGGAGAGAAGTGAGCGAGGCATCTTTTTTCTTTTTTTTACTACAGTCTCTGATTTAGTTTTATTAAAAGCAGCTCAAAACTGTTCCAGGAAACACACCAGAAAGTCGCCAATTCTCAGGAGCAGGCTTCCACATCCAGTCGCACTATACAGGCCTGTATTTAGGAGCGGGTTACCTCGTAAAAATGAAGGGGCATATTAGCAAGGGCTCTATCGCCGCTTTAGCGGCACTTTTGCCGCTAAAGCGGCGATATTTCTATCGCCCTATCAGCAAGCTGTCGCTAACAGGTGTTAGCGACAGCTTTAGGCGATAGCGACTGGTTTGGGTGCCGCTTTGCATGTCAGCGATATTTATCGCTAATGACATGCAAAGGAGGCGTTCCCAACTAAAAGCGACTGAAAACAGTCGCTAACATACCTATCGCCTATTAGCAATGCCCGTGAAGCGATAAAAAAACGCGCGCTAACCACGATTAGCGCTGGTTTTTTAGAACTGGTAAAAACATGACTTAACAATAATAGTCAATGGGAGGTGGATTGTAAGGTTAAGTCCCCAGCATTAGTGCGGGGATTCTATCGCTTGATTTCTCGCGTTGTTGCTGGGTTTCGCCGCTATCGCTGGATATTTTATCGCATTGGAGATAAACCTTGCTAATAGCATGTTATCTCCGCGGTAATATCCAGCGATAGCCGGCGATAGAAAAACGCGCGCTAAGCAAGCTTTGCGATAATTTTCGCAGGTTCTTGCTAATATGCCCCGAAATTTCTAATCTTTTTGGGACTAAAAAAAAATAGCGAAAGGTTGCTTTATTGGGAGAGGGCGGTTAAAAAAGGGGATCTCAAAAGGGCATACAGTCCGTTTTTTGTCTTCATTGCCTTGTTAGAGGGTTTGTTGCAATGAAAGTAAGGTAGAAGGCGCTTGTAATTGTTGCAGCCTTGTGCGCTTAGTGTTTTTACTATATGGAATTCAATGTTGCAATCTAAATACGGTTGCACTGTTGTCAGGACCTGTATTATGCTTACATTGCAGGTTGTTTAACAGAGTGTCAGCATTTTATAACGGCTTGCCCGAGCTGAGTTTGGGTGATTCGATTGAAAACGGAGCACCGAACTAATGAAATGACTGAATGTTTGCAAGATGTCTTAGTGAGTTAAGCAGTAACTGCTCGACTTATATCATGGCAAAGCCTAGTATGACCTCCTTTGCATGTAGATTCAGTTCCATTACACTTAATGGCAGCACCACATTGGAAAAGCCATTACGTCAGCACTCGCCTGGTAAAGGCGAGACATATTGGCTTTGCGAATGCTTGTTCTACTTGCAATTCTGGTAAAGTGAATAAAGCATTGAAATACAAAAAAATCTCTGGCGCTTTGTCTTGTCAAAAGCCTCAAACTATGCCAGGCTATAGCCCGAGACTCTCCTGGGACATAGGATGTCTGCCTTACCGCTCTGATGCCCAGTTTGGAGCGGTAGAGTGCTGAGGGAAGAGGGAAGAGTGCCCCAGAGGAGTGTGATGTTGTGGCCTCTCATCTGGCACATACTGCACTGTTATTTTGGGTTCACTGCTAGTCTGCATGCTGGCCTGCACTGCACCGCTAGTCTGCATGCTGGCCTGCACTGCAACGCTAGTCTGCATGCTGGCCTGCACTGCAACGCTAGTCTGCATGCTGGCCTGTACTGCTAGCCTGCATGCTGGCCTGTACTGCACTGCTAGCCTGCATGCTGGCCTGCACTGCACCGCTAGCCTGCATGCTGGCCTGTACTGCACTGCTAGCCTGCATGCTGGCCTGCACCCCACTGCTAGCCTGCATGCTAGCCTGCACTGCACTGCTAGCCTGCACGCTAGCCTGCACTGCACCGCTAGCCTGAACGCTAGCCTGCACTGCACCGCTAGCCTTCATGCTGGCCTGTACTGCACTACTAGACTGCATGCTAGCCTGCACTACACCGCTAGCCTGCATGCACATCTTTTGCTTATACCACTTCTGCCAGCTAAAGTGCAGTGGCTGCACTGTTTCCGGACACCACCACTGGTGAGCTCTCGCGTTAGCCACTGGAGTGGGAAAACTCCAACATCTAGTGCACCCTTCTCCTTTCCTTCTGCCTATTCCAGTTTCTCAAGTGTGATTTGGAAGAATTAATAAGGAAGAATTTGAGCAATAAGGGTACAAGCCCTAACCCTGTCCCTCAAGTGGGTGATTAGGTATTTCATTCTCTCATGGGTTTCTTTCAAGCCTCACATCTTGCTAACATTTGCAGAGATGAGGAATGAGTATGAGGGACCCGGAATGAGGAGTAGGGATGATGGATGAGGAATGGGAATGAGGGACCAGGAATGAGGAGTAGAAATGATGGACGAGTAATGAGACTGAGGGACCAGGAATGAGAAGTAGGAATGATGGACGAGTAATGAGAATAAGGGACCCGGAATGAGGAGTAGGGATGATGGATGAGGAATGAGAATGAGGGACTAGGAATGAGGAGTAGGGATGATGGATGAGGAATGAGAATGAGGGACCAGGAATGAGGAGTCGGGATGATGGATGAGGAATGAGAATGAGGGACCAGGAATGAGGAGTAGGAATGATGGATGAGGAATGAGAATGAGGGACCCGGAATGAGGAGTAGGAATGATGGACAAGGAATGAGAATGAGGGACCCGGAATGAGGAGTAGGAATGATGGACAAGGAATGAGAATCAGGGACCAGGAATGAGGAGTAGGAATGATGGACAAGGAATGAGAATGAGGGACCTGGAATGAGGAGTAGGGATGATGGATGAGGAATGACAATGATGGACCAGGAATGAGGAGTAGGAATGATGGATGAGGAATGAGAATGAGGGACCCGGAATGAGGAGTAGGCAAGATGAATGAGAAAGAAGGAATAAGAATGAGGGGGGATGAGGAATAAGATTAAGGAGCGAGGGATGTGAAATGAGGAATAAGAAGAATAATGAAGAATAAGAATGATGGCTATGGGTTGAGTGATAAAAATAAGGGATAATGAGTGAGGAATAGAGAGTGAGGAATAAGAATGATGGGTGACGAATGATGGATGAGGAATAAGAATGATGGGTGATGAGTGATGAATGATGAATGAACAATTTGAAATGAGGAATGAGGGTTGAGGAGAGATGGATGAGGGATGAGACGTACGGTGAGAAATGAGGGGTGAGGGTTGAGGAGAGATGGATGAGGGATGAGACGTACGGTGAGAAATGAGGGGTGAGGGATGATAGACAAGATTTGCACTCACAGAGGGATTTGTGTTTGAAATGAGCAAGAGAAGGGTGGCAGAATGCAGCGCCTTGATCCAGGTTTTCAAGGTACCATTGGCACCTTGTGCCATATATTAATGGATCCACAAGTGCCTGCATGAGACTACACATAGTAAATCACTGCCCAGCTCTCTAGTTCTTAGATGATGTCTGGAGCTAGCATCCTCAGCAGCGGGGGGCAGCAGAGGGTGCTCGTTAAAGAAACATCCATCACTACTTTCTGCAGGTTGGGATCTCCCATCATTGCTGAAGAAACTCTTTTATTCAACCCAGGCTCCATGCTTGATGCTCCAGCTGCTTGGTGCACTGTCCCCTCTGCACCACAGACCCACTATCTGTACAACATAACACCTTCTACGTTTCACAATGGTTTGTAATAAAAAGTAACTCAAAAAAGCACAAAACTCTGTTTTGCATCAAGGGGGCGTTCCATGGGTGGCACATGGGTGTTCCTGTGCTACCACTCATAGTTTGTGGTGCAAAATCCCATGTACTAACAATAGTAGACAGGATATTGTGCCACAAAATAACACCACATGAAAGCAGGCGTTAAAAAGGAGAAATGCTTTAAATTCTCCTAAATTTTCCACTTTGCATGTGTGCTGCACTGTACAGCACGCATCTGAAGTTGGAAATGTTTTAAAGTTTGTCTAGGCATAGTATTTTGTACTGAAAGGTTATCCTTCCAGTACAAAACCTATGCTAGACTCATACACGTGTGCGTGGCGCTTGTCAGCCAAATTGTGTGCCAGCGCTAGAGAGAGAGCAGGAAAGAGCAGGAAAGAGCCATATCTTTGTAGCTATGGTGCTTTACTGCTCTCTCTCTGCCTCGCACAACGCTGCGCACAAACTTTGGTCGCTGCGCTGCGTTAGACCATTTTGAATCTGGGCCAAAGTTGTATTTTAACACAGACGAATACTATTGATGCTTTAGTCCGTTGAGGTAACATAGTCCCTTCTTGCATGAAATGTTGAATGCCTTTTACCTAATTTTTATGAATACCAATAACATTCAACAACAGAAACTTAAGAACGTGTTTTTGTGGGTATTCTATAATTATAGATGCATAAAGTTCTTTAATGTCAACTCCCAGAGACTCCAGAGCCAACTATCCACCTTTTATAGAGGGCTGCAGAATATCTCCTGTTAACCACTAGATGTCAGCCTTACACCATTTATGCAGATAGCCTTCCTTCCTGCTTTCTTTTCTTTCTCATGTAGCATCAGTATTACCTGTTATTGTATTGCAACATTTACATAGTAGTGCTTACCTGAAGCGCTTGCCTAGGGTAGCACAATACACCGTGTAGGGTGTGTGGTTGAAAGTGTGTTGTCTGTGTTTTGATCCTATGTGGGAAGTGTATCCATGTTGTGCATGATGGCCACAGTGGTGCAGTTGTTGTATTATGGGACGCAGCGTTTAGCAATGTGGTGCATAAAGAGCCGTGAGGGACAGATGCGCAGGCTATGGTTTTCAGTACTTTTCAAAGTTAACTTGAGACCAGATCAGATTGAATCAAGGATCCAAGGCCTTGCTGCCTTCATACCGTCAGCAGGTGTTTTCCAATTCACACGTCCTCTTCTGTTTGGGCTTGCTTCTGCCAGGAGTGTTTTCCAGAAATACCTGAACCAGCTGTTTGACCAGAAGGGGCATGTCTTGTGCTTCCAAGTTTGCATTCTTGTGTTTGGCAACTCAGCGGAAGGCATAACATGGGACTCAAAGATGTAGTGGCGAAGATGGGAACAACCTGAGGAACCCTGTAGAGGTTTGTGGTGTCTGAAGTTGTCTATTTGTGGTGTGCCATCACTGCAGAATGAGTACAACTCAAAGCAGATTTATTGAATGGCCTCAGGTCTGCACCCACCCCTCAGGGCAAAGAGTATGTTCGTTCATGGGGTTGGTAGATTACTATGCCAAGTTTGCCAATAATTTTGCACAGGAGATGGAGCCTCTAAGGGGATTTGCTAATGAAATAGAAATGCTTTGAGTGCGGTAACAGGCAGGAGGATACCTTTTACACCATTTGATGTGAAGAGGAAAACACAGGTAATGGTGGACGCCAGGCCCATGGCGCTGGGGCAGTTCTGTCGGTGGCATTGAGGCAGTGACAGGACTGTTGCTTTTGCCTCCTGGTTCCTGCCAGTGGCTGACAGAAGTTAGTCATTGGCCATTGAAAGTAAGACACTCGTTCTAGCTTGGGCCTTGGAGTACTTGCAGACATTTGTTTGGGGGCTCATGATGATTTTGAGGTCCGATCAGAATCTACGAGCGAGGGTATTATAGCTAGGGAGGTGCGTGGAGGGTGAAAGACAGGTTTCAGCATGCTTAGCCATGTTGGCTTCCAAAATGCATGGATATCATTTTGCTGTGGAATGTTATGTATGTTATGTTATGGGAGTTTTTATAGTGTGCTAATCACCCTTGAGGGCATCCAGGTGCTCTGTCCAGATGTGTGAGGCAATCCCTGGGGGACTACACAAAAAGCCAGGTCCTCAGCTTCTTGCGAAAGCCATGAAGAGAGGAGGAGGCTCTTACGTGTTGTGGGAGGTAGTTTCAAGCTAGAGGGCCAGGTACGAGAAGGTGTGGCCCCCTGCTCTGCTTTTGTGTATGCGTGGGATGTGTGTGCTAGTGGCAGGCCGGCAGAGTGGCAGTGTCTGGAAGGTTGGTGGAAGTGAATGCAGTTGTTCAGGTAGGCAGGGTCAGTATTGTGGAGAGTTTTGTAGGTGTGTGTGAGGAGTTTAAAGTGTGCATTCATGTCTATCGAGAGCTAGTGGAGTTTCCTATGGTGTGGTGTGATGTGGGGTCAGTGTGAGGTTGAGGACTAGTCAGACTTAAGCATTTTGGGCAGTCTGCAGTCTTCTTGCGAGCTGGACGGTAATCCCTGTGTACAGGGTGTTTCTATAGTCTAGTCTGCTGGTGATAAGGGCTTGGGTGATCGTTTTCCTGGTGTGATCAGCCTTAGGGGCATATTTACAAGCCCCTATCGCCACCACAGTGTCACTTTTCACGATGTTGTGGTGGTGATAGGGGCTTCACCTTATTTACAAGGCAGCGTTAAGTCACTTAACGTGGCTTAACGCTGCCTTGTAAATAAGGCCCCCTTTCACGCTATACTCAGCATGAAAGGGGAGGGCAACAGGTGATGCAGTGGGCGTTTCACCGCAACACACATTGATTTTGACGCTGCCCCATATTTACAAGGGTGACGTAAATATAGGGCAGCGCCAAAATTAAGACCAGGTCTTACTCTAGCACAATGAGGAGAAATGCTTAATTTCTCCTCATTTTTGCTGTTTCCATGTTTGATGCTTTGAGCAGCACACATGGAAATAGCAAAACGCCATTGGAAAGGACACCTTCCTGCACATAAACAATCACTATAAAAAAATGACATTTTGCAACATCTATGTGTGCTGCACTAAGCAGTACACAAGAAAGTTACAAAACGCCATTTAAATATTGTTTATGTGCAAGAAGGGACACCTTCCTGCACATAAACAATCTTGTCCTCAACTCAGACACCATTGCACTATGGTGCCAGGGTGCCTGCATTGGCACTAGACAGCTAAATTTAGCGCCAGCGAAGAGCAAAACGCAGGGCTGCACGATATTGTTGTAAATATGGTGCAGCCCTGCGTTTCAGAAGTGGCGGAGTGCGGCGTTAAGCCAAGAAGGCTAATGCCGAGATCCATCACTTCTATTGTAAAAATACCCCTGAGTGTGTTGATGCATGCCTAGGCCACTGCGTTGACTTGGGTGGTTATATCCTGTTTATTGTCTACGATTATTCTGAGGTTTCCCGCTTACGGGCAGGGCATGGGGTTGGGTCCAAGATCAGTGGGCCACCAGGTGGAGTCCCATGGTGAGGCGTTCTTCCCAAAGACTATCATCTCAGTCTTGTCCGGGTTAAATTTAAGGCAACTGGATTTCATCTACGTGGCTACTTCTGTCATGCATGTGGTGAACTTGATCCTGGCATTAGGTGTTTTGTCTGAGAGGGACAGTATCCATTGCGTCTCATCGGCATAAATGAGGACGTTTATTTTGTGAGCTTCTATGGCGTTGAACAGTGGGGTCATGAAGATGTTGAAGAGCATTGGACTCCGCGAGGAGCCCTGCTGGACTCTGTAAACAAGGTTGCGTGCTTCAGAGGCGTAAGGGGCATGTTTGCGGTTTAGGTTCTTCTGGTGAGGAAGGAGCAGATTCATGCGAGTTCCAGGATGCCTGCTTCATGGAGTCATTGGATTAGCAGGCTGCAGATAGGTCTAGAAGGATGAGGGCTGTGGTTCCCCCCCCTATCGAGGATCATCCAGATGACATCCGTTGCTGCTATAAGGGTGGAATTTATGCTGTGGTTGGATCTGAATCCTGCTTTTTTAGTGTTGAGAAGCTGGTGTTTAACAAGGTGGTCAAAGGGGCTCTTGTTGATGGCTTTTTCCAGCACTTTGCCTTGTTAGCGAAGGAGGGATATTGGTCGGTAATTGGTGAGTTTGATCATGTCAGTCAATGATTTCTTTAGGTGGGAGCTGACAGCTGTATATTTCCATGATTCCAGGAGGTGGCTGTACTGATGGAAGTGTTAAGGATAGGGCCACACAACTCGTTGATAGAGATTGCTCATTTGTCGAAGGCTTGGTGGGGGCAGGGGTCTCTTAGAGCCCAGAGTGAAAGGTCTTCATGATTACTGTGGTTTTTGTCTGTGCTAATGGTGTTCCATTGGTTATTGGTTTGACTTCCTTGTCACTGGGATACTTCTGGAGAGAGCCAGGGGGCCAAGGTGCTATAGAGAAGTTGCTGTATATGGTTGTAAAACTATTGCAGAAGAATTGTTGCAGAAGAAGTTTGAGAGGTTGTTGCACAGATGGTTGATGTTTCCACTGACAGCTGTGGGTGTGGTGAAGTCATTGATGATAGCGAAGATTTCTTTGCTGCTGTTGGAGCTGGTATTTATTTGTTCGACTAGGGCCTTCTTCTTGGTTTCTCAGAAGAGCTTGTTGTATCTCATCTGGGAAGCTTTGAAGGTATCTTTTTCCTCTTCCCGTTGGCTGGTTCTCTATTTCAGATCTAGTTGTTTGCAGTGTCACTTGGCCATTTTTAGGTCTTCTGTGTACCATCTGGCTTTTGCTCTTTTTTTTGCTGTCTTGTTTCATTTCATGGGGGCCCAGAGTGTCAGTGCAGTTTGGTGATCCACTTGTTGAAGTTCTCAATGTCATAAATCAGCATTCCTGTGGGATCTGTTTTTTTCTGAGGTAGTGTGGTCATCCAGTGCACCTCTGTTAGGTTGCTCCAGTGTTGGTGTGATGGGCCCACTGTGGGACTCTTCTGGTTGATGGAGGTTGATTGTAAAACTGACTATGGCATGGTCTGTCCAGGAGAAGGGTCTTCGGGTATTGATCATAATGTTGTTGAAAGATGTGAAGACGGGGTACAGGATGTGTCCGGCAGCGTGGATGGTCTCTCAGACGCTTTTGGTTAGTCCAGGTTTCCAAAGTTGTCAAGAGGGGCAGCTGAGTTGAGGTCGGTCCAGTCTTCAAGATGGAAATTGAGGTCTCCTAGGAGGATGAAAGCATTGGCATCAGGAGGCAGGGGAGTTGGGAAGGGGATGGGAGCAAGTCTGTGATATTGTTTTCGAGGTTGGCTCATGGGCCTGGGGGGCAGTAGACTAGGGTCCCACCCGGGGTAAAAGTTGCTGTGATTTGTAATTTGAGGTTGAGGTGCTCCATGTAGTTTGTCCCAGCTTCGGCATAGGCAGTGCAGATGAAGATGTATTTGTAGTGGATGGTGATTCTTCCTCTGGGATTGTTTTGGCAGTCTCTCCTGGAGATCTTGTATCTGGTGAGGATGGCGGTAGTGATGTCTGGTGTTGAAGCTGTAGTCAACACTTGTTTCTGTGAACAAAAGGAGGTCCGCGGTGGCATCTACCAGCAGGTCCCAGATCTCATTGGTGTGCTTGCTGAGTGAGCGGGTATTGAGAAGCATGCATGCTATTGGTGTGTGAGGGATGCAGGTGTGTTTGTTGGTAGGTTTTTCAGTGTGTGTGGAGTGGGTGTAGTGGATATGTTCTTGTTTGGTATTTTGGGCATGGTGGTGAAGGTGAAGCAGCAGAGGGACTGGGTGAAGGCTCCCTCTGTGTTGTATGGTGTTTTGTGGCAGCAGAGGGTGGTGAGGCATCCAGGTTTCCAGGAGCAAAAGAGAGCAGCGAGGTAGTGGTGGGTTTGGGGAGTGCGGGAGTCAGGTTCCAAGTTGGAACAACAAGCAGAAGATCTGCCTCTCAAGGCTGCCGGTTGAGAGTAAGGGTGGACTTGAACAAGAGATGCTCTTGGAAGAAATTGTGGCTAATGTGCGGGACAGTATTGAAAATATCCAGGGGTAATTTCCAAGAAGGAATGGAAGCAAGCAGACAACTGTCAGCATATGCTGGAGGTAGTGAGGTAGATGATCAGAAAAGGTGCAGAAAGAGAGAGTCGTATTGCGCTGGCTTTGAGAACTTACTTCACGGTGAGGGATGAATTGTCTTTTGTGGTGTTACAGGGAGAAAGGTTTGTCGCTAGTCCAGGTTTGGGGCAAGATCCTCGGCCCAGCTCACAATGGGCATCTAGGTTAAACTTTGACATTGAGGCATGTCAAGGAGAATTTTTGGTTGCCAGGGATGAATTAGGAGGTGATAGACTTTGAGAAAAGGTGTGAGGCATGCAAGGAGAGTGAAACAAAGTTGAAGGTGGGTGGAGTTGAAAAGCAGATAGTGGATCGATGGGCCCTTTGGAACAGAGTGCTGTTAAACTTTTTGGGCCCTTGTGGTGCCTTCCCAAGGCCTATCGTTAATCCATTATAATGGTGGACATGCATAGTTGTCATACACGTAAGAGAGTAACCATGTCCAGCATCATCAGGGTGTTGAGAAGGGTCTTTACTAGACAAAATATCCTGAGGTGGTAGGTCACAGACAATGGCACATAGTGGTATTCACAGGATAGGGGCTTGTTTTTGACAGAGTTTGGTGTGACACTAAAGTATATTAAAAAAGTGATGGATGGAATACTTGAGTCAGTTTCAGCCACTGATTATTACTTGTGGGCCACATCCCAGTGCAGCGCTATCTTGCACATCATGTCACCTCAGTTTGGGCCCAGCCATAAGCAAATCCCAGTGGGCAAAAGAATGCTGGTTGGGATGATAGCCCAAGCGATTGCCAGTAGTTAGACTTATTACAAGCATTCCTCCCTTCACCTTTTTTTGTGTTAGAGTTTGGTGTGAAGCACGTAAGGACATTTGTTTACAACCTGTAAATGAATGGGTTGAGAGGGCAAATCATATAGTCAATATACTGACTAAAAGGCTTTGGATGACATCATTTGGGTAATTAGCGGCATATTTATGAGCCCCTTCTGTCGCTGTTGCATCACGTTTTGTGATGCTCGGGCGGCACGTACTACAAAATCATATTTATGAGGTCACGGAAGGCCACTCTGCGTGGCTTTGAATGGCCTCCTAGATATGGAGTATCTCCAAATCGCTGCGTCACCTTACTCTGCACTAGGAGGCATTCAATGAGCATTGCGATGGGTGTTCCCATCCAACACCCATAGATTTCGACTCTTCCCCAGAGTTACAAAACCATGTACAACTGGGGATGTGCCAAAACTTTACGCCTCCCCATGGGAGGTGTAACAAGGAGAGATAACTATATTTCTCCTCGTTTTTTTCTTCTTTCCATGTGTGCTGCATTCTGCACACATGGAAAGAAGAAAAAGCCTCCCAGGATTGTTTTTGTATATTTCTCCTCGTTTTTTTCTTCTTTCCATGTGTGCTGCATTCTGCAGCACACATTGAAAGAGGAAAAAGCCTCCCAGGATTGTTTTTGTGCAGGAAGGTGCCCCTTCCTGCTCAAAAGCAATGCTGCCGATAATACAGACACCCTTGCACCATGGTGCAAGGATGCCTATGTTGGCGCTATGCTGCCGAAATAGCGGCAGCACAGGGGGAAAGGACAGGAGTGCACTATATTGTATAAATACGATGCATTTCTGCCCTTTCACTTTGACGTAGGGCAGCACAGAAAGGCACCTTGTTGCACTGCCCTACACCAAAGTGAAAGGGCAGGAATGCACTGTAGTTAAGCAATAAGAGGCATTCCTGTACTTTCTGCCTGCACTAGCGTCGTTTTGGCTGCCTGGCACCAACAGAGACATCCTTGAACCATGGTGCAAGAGTGTTTCCTTTGCAGGCAAGATTGTTTTTGAGCAGGAAGGGACACATTCTTGCACAAAGACAATCCTACAAGGCGTTTTGCTCTTCCAATGTGTGTTGCAGAATTCAGCACACATAGAAAGAGGAAAATGCCTCCCAGGATTGTTTTTGTGCTGGAAGGTGCCCCTTTCTGCACAAAAACAATTCTGCCGATAATACACGCACCTTTGAACCATGGTGCAAGGATGCCTGTGTTGGCGCAACGCAGCCGAAATAGCGGCAGCACAGGGGGAAAGAACGGGAATGCACTGTATTTAAGCAATAAGATGCATTCCTGTCCTTTCCGCCTGCACTAGTGCTGTTTTGGCTGCCTAGCACCAACAAAGACACCCTTGAACCTTGGTGCAAGGGTGTTTCCGTTGCAGGCAGGATTTTTTTTGTGCAGGAAGGGGCACCTTCTTGCACAAAGACAATCCTACAAGGCGTTTTGCTCTTCCTATGTGTGTTGCAGGTTTACATCACTTTGTAAATCTGGGTCAGCATCAAATTCTATGGGTGTTGCGAGGGAAAACCCACTGCAAGGCCCATGGTACGCCTCCCGTGTGCAGAGTAATTCAGTGCAGCGACTTGCGCTGCGTCGCCTTACTCATGATTTATGAGACCACTCATAGACACGCAGGGTGACTTTGCATGGCTACATAAAGCTTTATGAGAGCCCTGCATCACGCCTGTACACTTTTCATGTTGCAAAAATGATGCAGGGTGTCTGATAAATAAGCCCCTCAGTGTCTGTATACCCACTGGGCCATCCAAAATAAATGGAAATAATTAGAATAATAATTGCACACTCTGATGTGTTTACGCAACATGATAATGTTTGTATGTTCGTTGTCATTTTGTTTTTCTCCTCTTCTGCCTGTATTTGTGTTGGTATGTCACATTCAGCAAACAGTAGTTTGCATGTAAACTGAAACCATGGCAACTTATCACACTCGCCCAGGTTTGATGGATGGCAACAGGCCCTCTTTGGAGACCCTGTCACTTTGAAAACATACAACCAGCAGACAGCAGTCTAACTGCAGGGAACTGGGGTTTATCGTGCCATATAAAACCACATAATACAACATAAACAGCAGTTCAGTATTCAGGCTAAGCCTGGACGGTGAAATCCACTCCATTTGTGGAGTTTGTGGAGTTTTTCGCACTCCGAGCTCTGCAGAGCTCGCAGAGTTTCGAAAAACTCCGCTCCGCATAGCACAGCTTTTTCCTTGCTCGCGCTCACCAACGGTAAGTTAGCAAGCGCGAGCGAGGAAAATCCGACGCTAGACCACTTCCCAGCGAGATTTCTCAACGCGGGCGGTAGCGGATGGTCGCTACTGCTCGCGTTGTGAAACCTTCCGTTCATGTTGAGGAAGCTGACACTCGAGTAGAACTTCTATCTGAGTGGCAGAAAGAAGCAGCGCCCTCTTGCACTGTGCAAGATGCCGTTCGCGCTTATTTTACAGCGCAAGACAATCACCCGGCACTAAAAATCAGTGCGTATGGCGCAGGGTAACCCACTCTGCCGCTCTCGGGACTCCCCGTAGCTTGGCGGAGTTTTTTTTGTCACTTCGCGGAGTTCCGTGAACTCTGCCCAGGCTTAGTTCAGGCTTCAGGGGGAACAGAGAATAAAGACAAACTGATTCTTATCTACTGATCACAGGTAATGGCTGACACTTTCTCTTCTCCCCATTTCCTAACCTGATAATTAATCGAAGGTTTTACCGCAAAGTAGGCATATCAGAGAAGTTTGCATTGTTGGAGGAGAGAAAAAGCTTTGCTGATGTAAGGTTTAGCCACCTGCAGGCACACGCCAGACGGCTTCGTAGTAGAGGTTGTCTTTCCTGTGGAAGGTGGGCCAACCTGCAGCAGGAATACAGCTGTGTACCTCAAAGAATGATGGGGAATGGAAGGGACTATGGGGCTTCGGTAATGGGGGCACAGAAGCTCCCAACCGGGGGAGGGGAATGCATGGGGAGTGGGCCGCTTTGTTAGAAGGGCTGGCCATGTGTTGGGGGCCTTTGGACTGTACGAGCAAAGGCGTCACTAGACATGATTTTTGCATATCATGATTATATGTAGCCAAAGCGCTTTGTATGCTGGGACATGTAGTTCCAATGCTCACATTACAATAATGCGGAGTAGGAGTCCTACGATGCAAATGGCAGACCCTCATGATATGGGGCCTCTTAGCAGCCATGAGTCTCTCATTTACTAGATGTGAGTAAAACAAGTGCTATTACCGCAGTTTAAAGTCAAAAAGTTCTACTTGTACCAGCTACACGAGCCTGCCCCTCATGAATGTGACCAGATGACACCATGCCTCCAAGGGGCCAATTCACAATCCTGGGACTTTATCTCACAGCGCAATGCATTGTGTGTAGGTGTTAGACTTGGCATCTTTTGGCGTGTTTCCCCTGAGTTTTTGCTTTCTGACCTCCCGGTTTTGACTCTGTATGTGCTGGCTTAGTGTTTCTGCGCACTTTTCTCACTGCTGATCAGTGGTAAAGTGCAAGTGCTCCTGTGGTAAAATGTGTTATGGATTGGTGTTTCCATGATTGGATATTTGATTTACTTGTTCGTCCCCAGTAAAGTGCACTGAGTGTGCCAGGGCCTGTAAATCGAATGCTACTAGTGGGCCTGCAGCACTGATTGTGCCACCCACGTGAGTACCCCTGAAAAGGTAACTCAGACCTGCCATTGCAGAGTCTACGCGCAGTCTGGTACTGCCATGTCGACTTGGCAAGTGCACCCACTTGCCAGGCCCCAACCTTCCCTTTTCTTACATGTCAGGCACCCCTAAGGTAGGCCCAAGGTACCCCTGTGGGCAGGGTGCAGTGTATGTGAAAGGTTGGACATGCCCTGGTGTGTGTGGCATGTCCTGATAGTGAATTACTGCCAATTTCGTTTTTCACTATTGCAAGGCTACCTGTTCCCCATAGGACAGAATGGGAACTAGGTAAGGAAATGAAGTTTAGTATGCCTGAACTCAGAATCTAAAGATGCATCTTTTTGTGAAGGTGATTTTTACATTCTGTGTTTGAAAATACCACTTTTAGAAAGTAGGTATTTTCTTGCTCAGTCATTCTGTGTGCCTCTGCTGGAATGTGGATTGCCTGTCTGGGTTTTGGATGACAGAAGGCTGGGGAGCAGGAGGGCTCCAGATAGTCTAGGTGGGTCAGGAAAGGGCTGAATAGACCTGGGCTGCAATGGGGGAAGGGGGAGGAGATTTCCTTGCACCTCAAAGGGCCTGGTCTGCCTCTGACAATGCCGTCTCCACCTCCTGCCAGGAAATCACACCAGAGAAGGCAGAACTGGTTCTGGCTGGGCACAGACACTCTCTGCCTAAGAGATCAAAGGATTTTGGGATATAAATATTGGGGGCCCAGACCCCTGAACTTTAGAACTCTTTTGGATCAAGAAGACTGCCAAGAAGAAGAGCCGGAGAAGCTGTGAGGAGGAACTACCACTTTGCTGTGTGCTTTGCTGTGTTGGCCTGCAGTGGCTGCTTCTGTCTTGGGCAGTGAAAGGCCTGGACTGGACTTTCTGCAATCTAATTTTGTGAGTTTCTCCAAGGGCTTGAGGTAGAGCTTGCCCCCTGTTCAAGAAGTCTCAGGAACAGCAAAGACTTCAAGTTCTTCTGCCCTCAGCACTGGGGACTGTGTGTTTTGTGCTGCAACAGAAGAAAAGCAACTCGACGGCGTCGACAACGCCACTGCCGACTCCGTGTCCCGAAGGCACCGCAGAGGGCACCGCCGCAATGCCGCACCGCGACCCTGGTCTCACCGACGATGCCTGCTGACGCCGCCACCGAGCCACTGCTCGCACCGCGACCTGTGGGCACCGCACTCCGCACCGCCTCGCTTCACGATGACGCTTTGGTATCCCCGACGACACCGCTCCACGCCGAAATCTACGCCGCTGCTTGCACCGTGGTTCGAGGGCACCGCTCGTAAAGTTACACGACGCACCGCCCTCATCCCGCACCGCAACCTTAGCCTATCGACGCCGGCGCCATCGACTCCAGTTCGTCAGCCGACGACAGCGCCTCAGCAACGACGACGCCGCTGCTTGCACCGTGACCTGCCAGCACCGTGACGAGCACCGCCTTCATCTCGTACCGCGACCCTGGTCTCACCGACGACGCCATCCGACGCCGCCACCGAGCTGCTGCTCGCACCGCGACCTGAGGGCACCGCACGCCGCACGCCGCACTTCGCACCGCAGCACACGACGCCTGCCGACGCCAGCGCTCCTGACTTCAACAAAGAGTAGATCGATCTGCAACGCGTATGACTTCGAGGGCCCCGACGACTCCTGCACCGATCTCCGGAACCGACGCCTGCGGACGCCGTGCTTTCGAAAGCTCAACGAAAGGTCGCCGACGCCCTGCATTTCTAAAAGGTACTGTTTGCGGGTCTTCCCGACACCGTAGCTGGCCCGCGACGCCGTGGTCAGCCAGAACTGTTTGGATTTGTTTGCTCACGACGCCGTGATAGCCCCGGACGGAGCTATTGACATCAAGGAACTGTTTTTAAAGCATATTTTGATAACTGAAGATTTTTAAGTACTGTATTGTGGATTTTTATCGTTTTTGGTCTTGTCTTAAGTATATAAAAATATTGGATATTTTTCTAAACTGGTGTGGTGTCCTTTTGTAGTGCTTACACTGTATTATTGTTGGTTATGTGCAAATGCTTTACACACTGCCTCTAAGATAAGCCTGACTGCTCGTGCCAAGCTACCAAGGGGGTGAGCAGGGGTTATTTTAGGAGTGTAACTCCCTTACCCTGTCTAGGAAGAAGGGTCCCTATTTGGACAGAGGTGCAAGCCCTTGCCAACTAGAGACCCCCATTTCTAAAATTAGGTTTAATCCTGAGTCCCATGAACGACTGGACTATGCTACCAGATTTCAAGTGTCAGTAAAGGAAAAACTCAAGACTGGAGCAGTGTTTCTTTTGTAACTTGGGGTTCTCTGGTCATCTTATAATGGAAGTGGGAACGTTTTGTGTTGGGGGAGAAGTCACACGGTGGGGTGGGGGAGGGTACCTGATTGCTTGAAGTCAAACATGAACATATTACAACGTGTCAAACCGTCATTATACAACAGGTCACAGCTACTTTGAAGTACAGTGATGTCATCATTAGCTGTGCCTACCGCAGCCCCTTGCTCACCTCACTGTCACTCTACAAGCACAGGATGTCTTCACTTCCTCTCTCCACATCCTGTATCTCCTCACTGTCACATCTCTCTACATTCTAAGCAACTCTTCCCTGCTCCACTCTTCTCAGTTCTTACATCTTTTAAATCTCACCTCGCTACATCCTCTGCAACTCTTTCCAGCTTTGCCATCTCTCCACAGCCCATAAAACCCTACACTGACTCTCCTTTCTACAGCCCCGGCATCTGTCTTAGTCCCCTGTAGTTTCTTCACAGTCCCTCCACTTTATCACTGGCCCATCTGTTCACAGTCCTAGCATGTCTCCACTGTCCCATGTTTTCACAGTCCTAGCATGTCTTCAATGTACCACGTGTCCACAGTCCAAGCATGTCTTCACTGTCACATCTGTCCACAGTCCAAGCATTTCTTCACTGTCCCATCGATCCACAGTCCTAGAATGCCTCCACTGTCCCATCTGTCCACAGTACTAGCATATCTTCACTGTACCATATGTCCACAGGCTAAGCATGTCTTCACTGTCCACAGTCTAAGCATGTCTTCACTGTCCCATCTGTCCACAGTCTTAGCATGTCTTCACTGTCCCATGTGTTCACAGTCCTAGCATGTCTTCACTGTACCATGTGTCCACAGTATTAGCATGTCTTCACTGTCCCAACTGTCCATAGTCTAAGCAAGTATTAACTGTCCCATCTATACACTATCTTAGCATGTCTTCACGGTCCCCTCTGTCCACAGTCTCAGAAAACCTTCACTGTCCCATCGGTCCAAGCATGTCTTCACTGTCCCATCGATCCACAGTCCTAGCATGTCTCCACTGTCCCATCTTTCCACAGTCCTACCATGTCTTCACTGTCCCATCTGTCTACAGTCTTAGCATGTCTTCACTGTCCCATCTGTCAACAATCCTAACATGTCTTCACTGTACCATGTGTCCACAGTTTTAGCATGCCTTCATTGTCCCATCTGTCCACAGTCTAAGCAAGTCTTCACTGTCCCATCTATCCACAGTCCTAGCATGTCTTCACTGTACCATGTGTCCATAGGCTAAGCATGTCTTCACTGTCGACAGTCTAAGCATGTCCCATATGTCCACAGTCTTACATTGTCTTCTTTGTCCCATCTGTCCACAGTCTAAGAAGGTCTTCACTGTCCCATCTATCCACAGTCTTAGCATGTCTTCACTATACCATCTGTCCACATTCTAAGCATGTCTTCGCTGTCCCATCTATCCACAGACTTAGCATGTCTTCACTGTACCCCCTGTTCACAGTCTAAGCATGTCTTCACTGTCCCAGCTATCCACAGTCCTACCACATCGTCACTGTCCCATCTGTCCAATCTAAGCAAGTCTTCACTGTCCCATCTATCCACAGTTTTAGCATGCCTTCACTGTCCACAGTCTAAGCATGTCTTCACTGTCCCATCTGTCCACAGTCCTAGTATGTATTCACTGTCCCATCTATCCACAGTCATAGCATGTCTTCACTGTCCCATCTGTCCACAGTCTAAGCATGTCTTCAATCACTGTCTCAACTGTCCACAGTCCTAGTATGTATTCACTGTCCCATCTGTCTACAGTATTAGCATGTCTTCTCCGTCCCATCTGTCCACAGTCTAAGCATGTCTTCTCTCTCCCATCTGTCCACAGTCTAAGCATGTCTTCACTGTCCCATCTGTCCACATAATTAGCATGTCTTCACTGTCTCCTCTGTCCACAGTCTAAGCATCTCTTCACTGTCCCATCTGTCCATAGTCCTAGCATGTCTTCACTGTCCCATATGTCTACAGTCTTAGCAGGTCTTCACTGCCCTATCTGTCCACAGACTTAGCACGGCTTCATTGTCCCATCTGTCCACAGTCTTAGCATGTCTTCACTGTCCCAGCTGTCCACAGTCTTAGCATGTCTTCACTGTCCCATTTGTTCACAGTCTAAGCATGTCTTCACTGTCCCAGCTATCCACAGTCTAAGCATGTCTTCACTGTCACATCTATCCACAGTCCTACCACATCGTCACTGTCCCATCTGTCCAATCTAAGCACATCTTCACTGTCCATCTATCCACAGTCATAGCATGTCTTCACTGTCCCATCTGTCCACAATCTAAGCATGTCTTCAATCACTGTCTCAACTGTCCACAGTCCTAGTATGTATTCACTGTCCCATCTGTCTACAGTATTAGCATGTCTTCACTGTTCCAGCTGTCCACAGACTGAGCATGTCTTCTCCGTCCCATCTGTCCACAGTCTAAGCATGTCTTCTCTCTCCCATCTGTCCGCAGTCTAAGCATGTCTTCACTGTCCCATCTGTCCACATAATTAGCATGTCTTCACTGTCTCATCTGTCCACAGTCTAAGCATCTCTTCACTGTCCCATCTGTCCATAGTTCTAGCATGTCTTAACTGTCCCATATGTCTACAGTCTTAGCAGGTCTTCACTGCCCTATCTGTCCACAGACTTAGCACGGCTTCATTGTCCCATTTGTCCACAGTCTTAGCATGTCTTCACTGTCCCAGCTGTCCACAGTCTTAGCATGTCTTCATTGTCCCATCTGTTCACAGTCTAAGCATGTCTTCACTGTCCCAGCTATCCACAGTCTAAGCATGTCTTCACTGTCACATCTATCCACAGTCCTACCACATCGTCACTGTCCCATCTGTCCAATCTAAGCACGTCTTCACTGTCCCATCTATCCACAGTTTTAGCATGCCTTCACTGTCCACAAGCTAAGCATGTCTTCAATCACTGTCCCCCCAGCTGCCCACAGTCCTAGCATGTCTTCACTGTCCCATCTGTCCACAGTCCAAGAATGTCTTCAATTGTCCCAGCTGTCCACAGTCCTAGCATGTCTTCTCTGTCCCATCTGTTCACAGTCTAGGCATGTCTGCACAGTTCCATCCGTCCACAGTCTTAGCATGCCTTTACTGTGTCATCTGTCCACAGTCTAAGCATGTCTTCACTGTCCCATCTGTCCATAGTCCAAGTATGTCTTCACTGCCCCAACTGTCTACAGTCTTAGTCTGTTTTCACTGTTCCATCTGGCCACAGTCTAAGCATTTCTTCACTGTTCACAGTCTAAGCATGTCTTCACTGTCCCATATGTCCACAGTCTTAGAATGTTTTCACTGTTCCATCTGTCCACAGTCTAAGCATGTCTTCACTGTTCACAGTCTAAGCATGTCTTCACTGTCCCATATGTCCACAGTCTTAGAATGATTTCACTGTTCCATCTGTCCACAGTCTTACCATGTCTTTACTGTCTCATCTGCCACAGTCTAAGCATGTCTTCACTGTCCCATCTGTCCATAGTCATAGTATGTCTTCACTGTCCCAACTGTCTACAGTCTTAGTCTGTTTTCACTGTTCCATCTGGCCACAGTCTAAGCATTTCCTCACTGTTCACAGTCTAAGCATGTCTTCACTGTCCCATATGTCCACAGTCTTAGAATGTTTTCACTGTTCCGTTTGTCCACAGTCTAAGCATGTCTTCACTGCCCCAGGTATCCACAGTCCTAGCACGTCTTCACTGTCCTATCTGTCCACATTCTAAGCACATCTTCACTGTCCCATCTATCCACAGTCTTAGCATGTCTTCACTATACCATCTGTCCACATTCTAAGCATGTCTTCGCTGTCCCATCTATCCACAGACTTAGCATGTCTTCACTGTACCATCTGTTCACAGTCTAAGCATGTCTTCACTGTCCCAGCTATCCACAGTCCTACCACATCGTCACTGTCCCATCTGTCCAATCTAAGAAAGTCTTCACTGTCCCATCTATCCACAGTTTTAGCATGCCTTCACTGTCCACAAGCTAAGCATGTCTTCAATCACTGTCCTAACAGCTGCCCACAGTCCTATCATGTCTTCACTGTTCCATCTGTCCACAGTCCAAGAATGTCTTCAATTGTCCCAGCTGTCCACAGTCCTAGCATGTCTCCTCTGTCCCATCTGTCCACAGTCTAGGCATGTCTGCACTGTCCCATCCGTCCACAGTCTTAGCATGTCTTTACTGTCTCATCTGTCCACAGTCTAAGCATGTCTTCACTGTCCCATCTGTCCATAGTCCTAGTATGTCTTCACTGTCCCATCTGTCCACAGTCTAAGCATGTCTTCACTGTCTCATCTATCCACAGTCTTAGCATGTCTTCACTGTCCCGTCTGTCCACAGTCTAAGTATGTCTTCACTGTCCCATCTATCCACAGTTTTAGTATGTCTTCACTGTACCATCTGTTCACAATCTAAGCATGTCTTCACTGCCCCAGGTATCCACAGTCCTAGCACGTCTTCGCTGTCCCATCTGTCCACCTTCACTGTCTCATCTATCCACAGTCTTAGCATGTCTTCACTGTCCCGTCTGTCCACAGTCTAAGCACATCTTCACTGTTCCAGCTGTCCACAGACTTAGCATGTCTTCTCCGTCCCATCTGTCCACAGTCTAAGCATGTCTTCTCTCTCCCATCTGTCCACAGTCTAAGCATGTCTTCACTGTCCCATCTGTCCACATAATTAGCATGTCTTCAGTGTCTCATCTGTCCACGTCTAAGCATCTCTTCACTGTCCCTTCTGTCCATAGTCCTAGCATGTCTTCACTGTCCCATATGTCTACAGTCTTAGCAGGTCTTCACTGCCCTATCTGTCCACAGACTTAGCACGGCTTCATTGTCCCATCTGTCCACAGTCTTAGCATGTCTTCACTGTCCCAGCTGTCCACAGTCTTAGCATGTCTTCACTGTCCCATCTGTTCACAGTCTAAGCATGTCTTCACTGTCCCAGCTATCCACAGTCTAAGCATGTCTTCACTGTCACATCTATCCACAGTCCTACCACATCGTCACTGTCCCATCTGTCCAATCTAAGCACATCTTCACTGTCCCATCTATCCACAGTCATAGCATGTCTTCACTGTCCCATCTGTCCACAGTCTAAGCATGTCTTCATTCACTGTCTCAACTGTCCACAGTCCTAGTATGTATTCACTGTCCCATCTGTCTACAGTATTAGCATGTCTTCACTGTTCCAGCTGTCCACAGAATTAGCATGTCTTCTCCGTCCCATCTGTCCACAGTCTAAGCATGTCTTCTCTCTCCCATCTGTCCACAGTCTAAGCATGTCTTCACTGTCCCATCTGTCCACATAATTAGCATGTCTTCACTGTCTCATCTGTCCACAGTCTAAGCATCTCTTCACTGTGCCATCTGTCCATAGTTCTAGCATGTCTTAACTGTCCCATATGTCTACAGTCTTAGCAGGTCTTCACTGCCCTATCTGTCCACAGACATAGCATGGCTTCATTGTCCCAACTGTCCACAGTCTTAGCATGTCTTCACTGTCCCAGCTGTCCACAGTCTTAGCATGTCTTCACTGTCCCATCTGTTCACAGTCTAAGCATGTCTTCACTGTCCCAGCTATCCACAGTCTAAGCATGTCTTCACTGTCACCTCTATCCACAGTCCTACCACCTCGTCACTGTCCCATCTGTCCAATCTAAGCACGTCTTCACTGTCCCATCTATCCACAGTTTTAGCATGCCTTCACTGTCCACAAGCTAAGCATGTCTTCAATCACTGTCCCCCCAGCTGCCCACAGTCCTAGCATGTCTTCACTGTCCCATCTGTCCACAGTCCAAGAATGTCTTCAATTGTCCCAGCTGTCCACAGTCCTAGCATGTATTCTCTGTCCCATCTGATCACAGTCTAGGCATGTCTGCACTGTTCCATCCGTCCACAGTCTTAGCATGTCTTTACTGTGTCATCTGTCCACAGTCTAAGCATGTCTTCACTGTCCCATCTGTCCAAAGTCCAAGTATGTCTTCACTGCCCCAACTGTCTACAGTCTTAGTCTGTTTTCACTGTTCCATCTGGCCACAGTCTAAGCATTTCTTCACTGTTCACAGTCTAAGCATGTCTTCACTGTCCCATATGTCCACAGTCTTAGAATATTTTCACTGTTCCATCTGTCCACAGTCTAAGCATGTCTTCACTGTTCACAGTCTAAGCATGTCTTCACTGTCCCATATGTCCACAGTCTTAGAATGATTTCACTGTTCCATCTGTCCACAGTCTTACCATGTCTTTACTGTCTCATCTGTCCACAGTCTAAGCATGTCTTCACTGTCCCATCTGTCCATAGTCATAGTATGTCTTCACTGTCCCAACTGTCTACAGTCTTAGTCTGTTTTCACTGTTCCATCTGGCCACAGTCTAAGCATTTCCTCACTGTTCACAGTCTAAGCATTTCTTCACTGTCCCATATGTCCACAGTCTTAGAATGTTTTCACTGTTCCGTCTGTCCACAGTCTAAGCATGTCTTCACTGCCCAGGTATCCACAGTCCTAGCACGTCTTCACTGTCCTATCTGTCCACATTCTAAGCACATCTTCACTGTCCCATCTATCCACAGTCTTAGCATGTCTTCACTGTCCCATCTGTCCACAGTCTAAGCATGTCTTCAATCACTGTCCCAGCTGTCCACAGTCCTAGTATGTATTCACTGTCTCTGTCTACAGTATTATCATGTCTTCACTGTCCCAGTTGTCCACAGTCTTAGCATGTCTTCTCCGTCCCATCTGTCCACAGTCTAAGCATGTCTTCTCTCTCCCATCTGTCCACAGTCTAAGCATGTCTTCACTGTCCCATCTGTCCACATAATTAGCATGTCTTCAATGTCTCATCTGTCCACAGTCTAAGCATCTATTCACTGTCCCATCTGTCCATAGTCCTAGCATCTCTTCACTGTCCCATGTGTCTACAGTCTTAGCAGGTCTTCACTGCCCTATCTGTCCACAGACTTAGCACGGCTTCACTGTCCCATCTGTTCACAGTCTTAGCATGTCTACACTGTCCCAGCTGTCCACAGTCTTAGCAGATCTTCACTGTGCCAGCTGTCCACAGCCTTAGCACGTCTTCACTATCCCATCTGTCCACAGTCTTAGCATGTCCTCACTGTCCTATCTGTCCACAGACTTAGCATGTTCTCACTGTCCTTTCTGTCCACAGTTTTAGCATGTCTTCACTGTCCCATCTGTCTACAGTCCCAGCATGTCTTCACTGTCCCATTTGTCCACAGTCTTAGCATGTCTTCACTGATGTCCCATCTATCCACAGTCTAAGCATGTCTTTACTGACCCATCTTTCTACAGACTAAGCATGTCTTCACTGTCCCATCTGTCCACAGTCCCAGCATGTCTTCACTGTCCCATCTATCCACAGTCTAAGTGTGTCTTCACTGTTCCACCCGTCCACAGTCTAAGCATGTCTTCACTGTCCCACCTGATCACAGTACCAGCATGTCTTCACGGTCACATCTGTCCACAGTCTTACTAAGTCTTCACTGTCCCATCTGTCCACAGTCTAAGCACGTCTTCACTGTCCCATCTTTCCACAGTCTTAGCGTGTCTTCAATGTCCCATCTGTCCACAGTCTTAGCGTCTCTTCACTGTCCCATCTGTCCACATTCTTAGCGTGTCTTCACTGTCCCATCTGGCCTCATTCTTAGCTTGTCTTCACTGTCCCATCTGGCCTCAGTCAGCGTGTCTTCACTGTCCCATCTGTCCACAGTCTTAGCGTGTCTTCACTGTCCCATCTGTCAACAGTCTTAGTGTGTCTTCACTGTCCCATCTATCCACAGTCCCAGCGTGTCTTCACTGTCCCATCTGTCCACAGTCTTAACATTTCTTCACTGCCCCATCTGTCCACAGGCTTAACATTTCTTCACTGTCCCATCTAACCACAGTCTTAGCGTGTCTTCAATGTCCTATCTGTCCATAGTCTTAACATTTCTGCACTGTCCCATCTGTCCACAGTCTTAACATTTCTTCACTGTCCCATCTGTCCACAAGCTTAGTGTGTCTTCACCGTCCCATCTGTCCACAGTTTTAGCAAGCCTTCACTGTCCCATCTGCCCACAGTCTTAGCGTGTCTTCACTGTCCCATCTGTCCACAGTCTTAGCAAGTCTTCACTGTCCCATCTAGCCACAGTCCTAGCATGTCTTCACTGTCCCATCTGTCCACAGTCTTAACATTTCTTCACTGCCCCATCTATCCACAGGCTTAACATTTCTTCACTGTCCCATCTGTCCACAGGCTTAGCAAGTCTTCACTGTCCCATCTGTCCACAGTCCTAGCATGTCTTCACTGTCCCATCTTGCCACAGTCTTAGCATGTCTTCACTGTCCCATCTGTTCACATTCTTAGCGTGTATTCAATGTCCCATCTGTCCACAGTCTTAGCAAGTCTTCACTGTCCCATCTGGCTTCAGTCTTAGCAAGTCTTCACTGTCCCATCTGTCCACAGTCTTAGCGTGTCTTCACTGTCCCATCTGTCCACATTCTTAGCGTGTCTTCACTGTCCCATCTGGCCTCAGACTTCGTGTGTCTTCACTGTCCCATCTGTCCACAATCTTAGCGTGTCTTCACTGTCCCATCTGTCCACAGTCTTAGTGTGTCTTCACTGTCCCATCTATCCACAGTCCTAGCGTGTCTTCCCTGTCCTTTCTGTCCACAGTCTTAACATTGCTTCACTGTCCCATCTGTCCACAGTCTTAACATTTCTTCAGTGTCCCATATGTCCACAGTCTTAACATTTCTTCACTGTCCAATCTGTCCACAGGCTTAGCAAGTCTTCACTGTCCCATCTGTCCACAGTCTTAGCAAGGCTTCACTGTCCCATCTGTCAACAGTCCCAGCGTGTCTTCACTGTCCCATCTATCCACAGTCTAAGCGTGTCTTCACTGTCCCATCTGTCCACAGTCTTAACATTCCTTCACTGTCCCATCTGTCCACAGTATTAGCGTGTCTTCACTGTCCCATCTGTCCACAGTCTTAGCAAGTCTTCATTGTCCCATCTAGCCACAATCCTAGCATGTCTTCACTGTCCCATCTGTCCACAGTCTTAACAGTTCTTCACTGTCCCATCTGTCCACAGGCTTAACATTTCTTCACTGTCCCATCTGTCCACCGGCTTAGCAAGTCTTCATTGTTCCATCTGTCCACAGTCCTAGCATGTCTTCACTGTCCCATCTGGCCACAGTCTTAGCATGTCTTCACTGTCCCATCTGTCCACAGTCTTAGAATGATTTCACTGTTCCATATGTCCACAGTCTTACCATGTCTTTACTGTCTCATCTGTCCACAGTCTAAGCATGTCTTCACTGTCCCATCTGTCCATAGTCATAGTATGTCTTCACTGTCGCAACTGTCTACAGTCTTAGTCTGTTTTCACTGTTCCATCTGGCCCCAGTCTAAGCATTTCTTCACTGTTCACAGTCTAAACATGTCTTCACTGTCCCATATGTCCACAGTCTTAGAATATTTTCACTGTTCCATCTGTCCACAGTCTAAGCATGTCTTCACTGTTCACAGTCTAAGCATGTCTTCACTGTCCCATATGTCCACAGTCTTAGAATGATTTCACTGTTCCATCTGTCCACAGTCTTACCATGTCTTTACTGTCTCATCTGTCCACAGTCTAAGCATGTCTTCACTGTCCCATCTGTCCATAGTCATAGTATGTCTTCACTGTCCCAACTGTCTACAGTCTTAGTCGGTTTTCACTGTTCCATCTGGCCACAGTCTAAGCATTTCCTCACTGTTCACAGTCTAAGCATGTCTTCACTGTCCCATATGTCCACAGTCTTAGAATGTTTTCACTGTTCCGTCTGTCCACAGTCTAAGCATGTCTTCACTGCACCAGGTATCCACAGTCCTAGCACGTCTTCACTGTCCTATCTGTCCACATTCTAAGCACATCTTCACTGTCCCATCTATCCACAGTCTTAGCATGTCTTCACTGTCCCATCTGTCCACAGTCTAAGCATGTCTTCAATCACTGTCCCAGCTGTCCACAGTCCTAGTATGTATTCACTGTCTCTGTCTACAGTATTAGCATGTCTTCACTGTCCCAGTTGTCCACAGTCTTAGCATGTCTTCTCCGTCCCATCTGTCCACAGTCTAAGCATGTCTTCTCTCTCCCATCTGTCCACAGTCTAAGCATGTCTTCACTGTCCCATCTGTCCACATAATTAGCATGTCTTCACTGTCTCATCTGTCCACAGTCTAAGCATCTATTCACTGTCCCATCTGTCCATAGTCCTAGCATCTCTTCACTGTCCCATGTGTCTACAGTCTTAGCAGGCCTTCACTGCCCTATCTGTCCACAGACTTAGCACGGCTTCACTGTCCCATCTGTTCACAGTCTTAGCAGATCTTCACTGTGCCAGCTGTCCACAGCCTTAGCACGTCTTCACTATCCCATCTGTCCACAGTCTTAGCATGTCCTCACTGTCCTATCTGTCCACAGACTTAGCATGTTCTCACTGTCCTATCTGTCCACAGTTTTAGCATGTCTTCACTGTCCCATCTATCTACAGTCCCAGCATGTCTTCACTGTCCCATTTGTCCACAGTCTTAGCATGTCTTCACTGATGTCCCATCTATCCACAGTCTAAGCATGTCTTTACTGACCCATCTTTCTACAGTCTAAGCATGTCTTCACTGTCCCATCTGTCCACAGTTCCAGCATGTCTTCACTGTCCCATCTATCCACAGTCTAAGTGTGTCTTCAGTGTTCCACCCATCCACAGTCTAAGCATGTCTTCACTGTCCCACCTGATCACAGTACCAGCATGTCTTCACGGTCCCATCTGTCCACAGTCTTACTAAGTCTTCACTGTCCCATCTGTCCACAGTCTAAGCACGTCTTCACTGTCCCATCTTTCCACAGTCTTAGCGTGTCTTCAATGTCCCATCTGTCCACAGTCTTAGCAAGTCTTCACTGTCCCATCTGTCCACAGTCTTAGCGTCTCTTCACTGTCCCATCTGTCCACATTCTTAGCGTGTCTTCACTGTCCCATCTGGCCTCATTCTTAGCTTGTCTTCACTGTCCCATCTGGCCTCAGTCAGCGTGTCTTCACTGTCCCATCTGTCCACAGTCTTAGCGTGTCTTCACTGTCCCATCTGTCAACAGTCTTAGCGTGTCTTCACTGTCCCATCTATCCACAGTCCTAGCGTGTCTTCACTGTCCCATCTGTCCACAGTCTTAGCAAGTCTTCACTGTCCCATCTAGCCACAGTCCTAGCATGTCTTCACTGTCCCATCTATCCACAGTCTTAGCATGTCTTCACTGTCCCATCTGTCCACAGTCTAAGCATGTCTTCAATCACTGTCCCAGCTGTCCACAGTCTTAGCATGTCTTCACTGCCCCATCTGTCCACAGTCTTAACATTTCTTCACTGTCCCATCTTTCCACAGTCTTAGCGTGTCTTCAATGTCCTATCTGTCCATAGTCTTAACATTTCTGCACTGTCCCATCTGTCCACAGTCTTAACATTTCTTCACTGTCCCATCTGTCCACAGGCTTAGCGTGTCTTCACCGTCCCATCTGTCCACAGTTTTAGCAAGCCTTCACTGTCCCATCTGTCCACACTCTTAGCGTGTCTTCACTGTCCCATCTGGCCACAGTCTTAGCGTGTCTTCACTGTCCCATCTGTCCACAGTCTTAGCAAGTCTTCACTGTCCCATCTAGCCACAGTCCTAGCATGTCTTCAGTGTCCCATCTGTCCACAGTCTTAACATTTCTTCACTGCCCCATCTGTCCACAGGCTTAACATTTCTTCACTGTCCCATCTGTCCACAGGCTTAGCAAGTCTTCACTGTCCCATCTGTCCACAGTCCTAGCATGTCTTCACTGTCCCATCTTGCCACAGTCTTAGCATGTCTTCACTGTCCCATCTGTTCACAGTCTTAGCGTGTCTTCAATGTCCCATCTGTCCACAGTCTTAGCAAGTCTTCACTGTCCCATCTGTCCACAGTTTTAGCAAGCCTTCACTGTCCCATCTGGCCACACTCTTAGCGTGTCTTCACTGTCCCATCTGGCCACAGTCTTAGCGTGTCTTCACTGTCCCATCTGTCCACAGTCTTAGCAAGTCTTCACTGTCCCATCTAGCCACAGTCCTAGCATGTCTTCACTGTCCCATCTGTCCACAGTCTTAACATTTCTTCACTGCCCCATCTGTCCACAGGCTTAACATTTCTTCACTGTCCCATCTGTCCACAGGCTTAGCAAGTCTTCACTGTCCCATCTGTCCACAGTCCTAGCATGTCTTCACTGTCCCATCTTGCCACAGTCTTAGCATGTCTTCACTGTCCCAGCTGTCCACAGTCTTAGCATGTCTTCACTGTCCCATCTGTTCACAGTCTAAGCATGTCTTCACTGTCCCAGCTATCCACAGTCTAAGCATGTCTTCACTGTCACATCTATCCACAGTCCTACCACTTCGTCACTGTCCCATCTGTCCAATCTAAGCACATCTTCACTGTCCCATCTATCCACAGTCATAGCATGTCTTCACTGTCCCATCTGTCCACAGTCTAAGCATGTCTTCATTCACTGTCTCAACTGTCCACAGTCCTAGTATGTATTCACTGTCCCATCTGTCTACAGTATTAGCATGTCTTCACTGTTCCAGCTGTCCACAGACTTAGCATGTCTTCTCCGTCCCATCTGTCCACAGTCTAAGCATGTCTTCTCTCTCCCATCTGTCCACAGTCTAAGCATGTCTTCACTGTCCCATCTGTCCACATAATTAGCATGTCTTCACTGTCTCATCTGTCCACAGTCTAAGCATCTCTTCACTGTCCCATCTGTCCATAGTTCTAGCATGTCTTAACTGTCCCATATGTCTACAGTCTTAGCAGGTCTTCACTGCCATATCTGTCCACAGACATAGCACGGCTTCATTGTCCCATCTGTCCACAGTTTTAGCATGTCTTCACTGTCCCAGCTGTCCACAGTCTTAGCATGTCTTCACTGTCCCATCTGTTCACAGTCTAAGCATGTCTTCACTGTCCCAGCTATCCACAGTCTGAGCATGTCTTCACTATCACATCTATCCACAGTCCTACCACCTCGTCACTGTCCCATCTGTCCAATCTAAGCACGTCTTCACTGTTCCATCTATCCACAGTTTTAGCATGCCTTCACTGTCCACAAGCTAAGCATGTCTTCAATCACTGTCCCCCCAGCTGTCCACAGTCTTACCATGTCTTTACTGTCTCATCTGTCCGCAGTCTAAGCATGTCTTCACTGTCCCATCTGTCCATAGTCATAGTATGTCTTCACTGTCCCAACTGTCTACAGTCTTAGTCTGTTTTCACTGTTCCATCTGGCCACAGTCTAAGCATTTCTTCACTGTTCACAGTCTAAACATGTCTTCACTGTCCCATATGTCCACAGTCTTAGAATGTTTTCACTGTTCCATCTGTCCACAGTCTAAGCATGTCTTCACTGTTCACAGTCTAAGCATGTCTTCACTGTCCCATATGTCCACAGTCTTAGAATGATTTCACTGTTCCATCTGTCCACAGTCTTACCATGTCTTTACTGTCTCATCTGTCCACAGTCTAAGCATGTCTTCACTGTCCCATCTGTCCATAGTCATAGTATGTCTTCACTGTCCCAACTGTCTACAGTCTTAGTCTGTTTTCACTGTTCCATCTGGCCACAGTCTAAGCATTTCCTCACTGTTCACAGTCTAAGCATGTCTTCACTGTCCCATATGTCCACAGTCTTAGAATGTTTTCACTGTTCCGTCTGTCCACAGTCTAAGCATGTCTTCACTGCCCCAGGTATCCACAGTCCTAGCACATCTTCACTGTCCTATCTGTCCACATTCTAAGCACATCTTCACTGTCCCATCTATCCACAGTCTTAGCATGTCTTCACTGTCCCATCTGTCCACAGTCTAAGCATGTCTTCAATCACTGTCCCAGCTGTCCACAGTCTTAGCATGTCTTCTCCGTCCCATCTGTCCACAGTCTAAGCATGTCTTCTCTCTCCCATCTGTCCACAGTCTAAGCATGTCTTCACTGTCCCATCTGTCCATATAATTAGCATGTCTTCACTGTCTCATCTGTCCACAGTCTAAGCATCTATTCACTGTCCCATCTGTCCATAGACCTAGCATCTCTTCACTGTCCCATGTGTCTACAGTCTTAGCAGGCCTTCACTGCCCTATCTGTCCACAGACTTAGCACGGCTTCACTGTCCCATCTGTTCACAGTCTTAGCATGTCTTCACTGTCCCAGCTGTCCACAGTCTTAGCAGATCTTCACTGTGCCAGCTGTCCACAGCCTTAGCACGTCTTCACTATCCCATCTGTCCACAGTCTTAGCATGTCCTCACTGTCCTATCTGTCCACAGTTTTAGCATGTCTTCACTGTCCCATCTATCTAGTCCCTGCATGTCTTCACTGTCCCTTTTGTCCACAGTCTTAGCATGTCTTCACTGATGTCCCATCTATCCACAGTCTAAGCATGTCTTTACTGACCCATCTTTCTACAGTCTAAGCATGTCTTCTCTGTCCCATCTGTCCACAGTCCCAGCATGTCTTCACTGTCCCATCTATCCACAGTCTAAGTGTGTCTTCAGTGTTCCACCCGTCCACAGTCTAAGCATGTCTTCACTGTCCCACCTGATCACAGTACCAGCATGTCTTCACGGTCCCATCTGTCCACAGTGTTACTAAGTCTTCACTGTCCCATCTGTCCACAGTCTAAGCAAGACTTCACTGTCCCATCTTTCCACAGTCTTAGCGTGTCTTCAATGTCCCATCTGTCCACAGTCTTAGCAAGTCTTCACTGTCCCATCTGTCCACAGTCTTAGCGTCTCTTCACTGTCCCATCCGTCCACATTCTTAGCGTGTCTTCACTGTCCCATCTGGCCTCATTCTTAGCTTGTCTTCACTGTCCCATCTGGCCTCAGTCAGCGTGTCTTCACTGTCCCATCTGTCCACAGTCTTAGCGTGTCTTCACTGTCCCATCTGTCAACAGTCTTAGCGTGTCTTCACTGTCCCATCTATCCACAGTCCTAGCGTGTCTTCACTGTCCCATCTGTCCACAGTCTTAGCAAGTCTTCACTGTCCCATCTAGCCACAGTCCTAGCATGTCTTCACTGTCCCATCTGTCCACAGTCTTAACATTTCTTCACTGCCCCATCTGTCCACAGGCTTAACATTTCTTCACTGTCCCATCTTTCCACAGTCTTAGCGTGTCTTCAATGTCCTATCTGTCCATAGTCTTAACATTTCTGCACTGTCCCATCTGTCCACAGACTTAACATTTCTTCACTGTCCCATCTGTCCACAGGCTTAGCGTGTCTTCACCGTCCCATCTGTCCACAGTCTTAGCAAGCCTTCACTGTCCCATCTGGCCACACTCTTAGCGTGTCTTCACTGTCCCATCTGGCCACAGTCTTAGCGTGTCTTCACTGTCCCATCTGTCCACAGTCTTAGCAAGTCTTCACTGTCCCATCTAGCCACAGTCCTAGCATGTCTTCACTGTCCCATCTGTCCACAGTCTTAACATTTCTTCACTGCCCCATCTGTCCACAGGCTTAACATTTCTTCACTGTCCCATCTGTCCACAGGCTTAGCAAGTCTTCACTGTCCCATCTGTCCACAGTCTTAGCATGTCTTCACTGTCCCATCTGTTCACAGTTTTAGCGTGTCTTCAATGTCCCATCTGTCCACAGTCTTAGCAAGTCTTCACTGTCCCATCTGTCCACAGTTTTAGCAAGCCTTCACTGACCCATCTGGCCACACTCTTAGCGTGTCTTCACTGTCCCATCTGGCCACAGTCTTAGCGTGTCTTCACTGTCCCATCTGTCCACAGTCTTAGCAAGTCTTCACTGTCCCATCTAACCACAGTCCTAGCATGTCTTCACTGTCCCATCTGTCCACAGTCTTAACATTTCTTCACTGCCCCATCTGTCCACAGGCTTAACATTTCTTCACTGTCCCATCTGTCCACAGGCTTAGCAAGTCTTCACTGTCCCACCTGTCCACAGTCCTAGCATGTCTTCACTGTCCCATCTTGTCACAGTCTTAGCATGTCTTCACTGTCCCAGCTGTCCACAGTTTTAGCATGTCTTCACTGTCCCATCTGTTCACAGTCTAAGCATGTCTTCACTGTCCCAGCTATCCACAGTCTAAGCATGTCTTCACTGTCACATCTATCCACAGTCCTACCACATCGTCACTGTCCCATCTGTCCAATCTAAGCACATCTTCACTGTCCCATCTATCCACAGTCATAGCATGTCTTCACTGTCCCATCTGTCCACAGTCTAAGCATGTCTTCATTCACTGTCTCAACTGTCCACAGTCCTAGTATGTATTCACTGTCCCATCTGTCTACAGTATTAGCATGTCTTCACTGTTCCAGCTGTCCACAGACTTAGCATGTCTTCTCCGTCCCATCTGTCCACAGTCTAAGCATGTCTTCGCTCTCCCATCTGTCCACAGTCTAAGCATGTCTTCACTGTCCCATCTGTCCAAATAATTAGCATGTCTTCACTGTCCCATCTGTCCACAGTCTTAGCAAGTCTTCACTGTCCCATCTAGCCACAGTCCTAGCATGTCTTCACTGTCCCATCTGTCCACAGTCTTAACATTTCTTCACTGCCCCATCTGTCCACAGTCTTAACATTTCTTCACTGTCCCATCTTTCCACAGTCTTAGCGTGTCTTCAATGTCCTATCTGTCCATAGTCTTAACATTTCTGCACTGTCCCATCTGTCCACAGTCTTAACATTTCTTCACTGTCCCATCTGTCCACAGGCTTAGCGTGTCTTCACCGTCCCATCTGTCCACAGTTTTAGCAAGCCTTCACTGTCCCATCTGGCCACACTCTTAGCGTGTCTTCACTGTCCCATCTGGCCACAGTCTTAGCGTGTCTTCACTGTCCCATCTGTCCACAGTCTTAGCAAGTCTTCACTGTCCCATCTAGCCACAGTCCTAGCATGTCTTCAGTGTCCCATCTGTCCACAGTCTTAACATTTCTTCACTGCCCCATCTGTCCACAGGCTTAACATTTCTTCACTGTCCCATCTGTCCACAGGCTTAGCAAGTCTTCACTGTCCCATCTGTCCACAGTCCTAGCATGTCTTCACTGTCCCAGCTTGCCACAGTCTTAGCATGTCTTCACTGTCCCATCTGTTCACAGTCTTAGCGTGTCTTCAATGTCCCATCTGTCCACAGTCTTAGCAAGTCTTCACTGTCCCATCTGTCCACAGTTTTAGCAAGCCTTCACTGTCCCATCTGGCCACACTCTTAGCGTGTCTTCACTGTCCCATCTGGCCACAGTCTTAGCGTGTCTTCACTGTCCCATCTGTCCACAGTCTTAGCAAGTCTTCACTGTCCCATCTAGCCACAGTCCTAGCATGTCTTCACTGTCCCATCTGTCCACAGTCTTAACATTTCTTCACTGCCCCATCTGTCCACAGGCTTAACATTTCTTCACTGTCCCATCTGTCCACAGGCTTAGCAAGTCTTCACTGTCCCATCTGTCCACAGTCCTAGCATGTCTTCACTGTCCCATCTTGCCACAGTCTTAGCATGTCTTCACTGTCCCAGCTGTCCACAGTCTTAGCATGTCTTCACTGTCCCATCTGTTCACAGTCTAAGCATGTCTTCACTGTCCCAGCTATCCACAGTCTAAGCATGTCTTCACTGTCACATCTATCCACAGTCCTACCACTTCGTCACTGTCCCATCTGTCCAATCTAAGCACATCTTCACTGTCCCATCTATCCACAGTCATAGCATGTCTTCACTGTCCCATCTGTCCACAGTCTAAGCATGTCTTCATTCACTGTCTCAACTGTCCACAGTCCTAGTATGTATTCACTGTCCCATCTGTCTACAGTATTAGCATGTCTTCACTGTTCCAGCTGTCCACAGACTTAGCATGTCTTCTCCGTCCCATCTGTCCACAGTCTAAGCATGTCTTCTCTCTCCCATCTGTCCACAGTCTAAGCATGTCTTCACTGTCCCATCTGTCCACATAATTAGCATGTCTTCACTGTCTCATCTGTCCACAGTCTAAGCATCTCTTCACTGTCCCATCTGTCCATAGTTCTAGCATATCTTAACTGTCCCATATGTCTACAGTCTTAGCAGGTCTTCACTGCCCTATCTGTCCACAGACATAGCACGGCTTCATTGTCCCATCTGTCCACAGTTTTAGCATGTCTTCACTGTCCCAGCTGTCCACAGTCTTAGCATGTCTTCACTGTCCCATCTGTTCACAGTCTAAGCATGTCTTCACTGTCCCAGCTATCCACAGTCTAAGCATGTCTTCACTATCACATCTATCCACAGTCCTACCACCTCGTCACTGTCCCATCTGTCCAATCTAAGCACGTCTTCACTGTCCCATCTATCCACAGTTTTAGCATGCCTTCACTGTCCACAAGCTAAGCATGTCTTCAATCACTGTCCCCCCAGCTGTCCACAGTCTTACCATGTCTTTACTGTCTCATCTGTCCGCAGTCTAAGCATGTCTTCACTGTCCCATCTGTCCATAGTCATAGTATGTCTTCACTGTCCCAACTGTCTACAGTCTTAGTCTGTTTTCACTGTTCCATCTGGCCACAGTCTAAGCATTTCTTCACTGTTCACAGTCTAAACATGTCTTCACTGTCCCATTTGTCCACAGTCTTAGAATGTTTTCACTGTTCCATCTGTCCACAGTCTAAGCATGTCTTCACTGTTCACAGTCTAAGCATGTCTTCACTGTCCCATATGTCCACAGTCTTAGAATGATTTCACTGTTCCATCTGTCCACAGTCTTACCATGTCTTTACTGTCTCATCTGTCCACAGTCTAAGCATGTCTTCACTGTCCCATCTGTCCATAGTCATAGTATGTCTTCACTGTCCCAACTGTCTACAGTCTTAGTCTGTTTTCACTGTTCCATCTGGCCACAGTCTAAGCATTTCCTCACTGTTCACAGTCTAAGCATGTCTTCACTGTCCCATATGTCCACAGTCTTAGAATGTTTTCACTGTTCCGTCTGTCCACAGTCTAAGCATGTCTTCACTGCCCCAGGTATCCACAGTCCTAGCACGTCTTCACTGTCCTATCTGTCCACATTCTAAGCACATCTTCACTGTCCCATCTATCCACAGTCTTAGCATGTCTTCACTGTCCCATCTGTCCACAGTCTAAGCATGTCTTCAATCACTGTCCCAGCTGTCCACAGTCCTAGTATGTATTCACTGTCTCTGTCTACAGTATTAGCATGTCTTCACTGTCCCAGTTGTCCACAGTCTTAGCATGTCTTCTCCGTCCCATCTGTCCACAGTCTAAGCATGTCTTCTCTCTCCCATCTGTCCACAGTCTAAGCATGTCTTCACTGTCCCATCTGTCCATATAATTAGCATGTCTTCACTGTCTCATCTGTCCACAGTCTAAGCATCTATTCACTGTCCCATCTGTCCATAGTCCTAGCATCTCTTCACTGTCCCATGTGTCTACAGTCTTAGCAGGCCTTCACTGCCCTATCTGTCCACAGACTTAGCACGGCTTCACTGTCCCATCTGTTCACAGTCTTAGCATGTCTTCACTGTCCCAGCTGTCCACAGTCTTAGCAGATCTTCACTGTGCCAGCTGTCCACAGCCTTAGCACGTCTTCACTATCCCATCTGTCCACAGTCTTAGCATGTCCTCACTGTCCTATCTGTCCACAGTTTTAGCATGTCTTCACTGTCCCATCTATCTAGTCCCTGCATGTCTTCACTGTCCCTTTTGTCCACAGTCTTAGCATGTCTTCACTGATGTCCCATCTATCCACAGTCTAAGCATGTCTTTACTGACCCATCTTTCTACAGTCTAAGCATGTCTTCACTGTCCCATCTGTCCACAGTCCCAGCATGTCTTCACTGTCCCATCTATCCACAGTCTAAGTGTGTCTTCAGTGTTCCACCCGTCCACAGTCTAAGCATGTCTTCACTGTCCCACCTGATCACAGTACCAGCATGTCTTCACGGTCCCATCTGTCCACAGTGTTACTAAGTCTTCACTGTCCCATCTGTCCACAGTCTAAGCATGTCTTCACTGTCCCATCTTTCCACAGTCTTAGCGTGTCTTCAATGTCCCATCTGTCCACAGTCTTAGCAAGTCTTCACTGTCCCATCTGTCCACAGTCTTAGCGTCTCTTCACTGTCCCATCTGTCCACATTCTTAGCGTGTCTTCACTGTCCCATCTGGCCTCATTCTTAGCTTGTCTTCACTGTCCCATCTGGCCTCAGTCAGCGTGTCTTCACTGTCCCATCTGTCCACAGTCTTAGCGTGTCTTCACTGTCCCATCTGTCAACAGTCTTAGCGTGTCTTCACTGTCCCATCTATCCACAGTCCTAGCGTGTCTTCACTGTCCCATCTGTCCACAGTCTTAGCAAGTCTTCACTGTCCCATCTAGCCACAGTCCTAGCATGTCTTCACTGTCCCATCTGTCCACAGTCTTAACATTTCTTCACTGCCCCATCTGTCCACAGGCTTAACATTTCTTCACTGTCCCATCTTTCCACAGTCTTAGCGTGTCTTCAATGTCCTATCTGTCCATAGTCTTAACATTTCTGCACTGTCCCATCTGTCCACAGTCTTAACATTTCTTCACTGTCCCATCTGTCCACAGGCTTAGCGTGTCTTCACCGTCCCATCTGTCCACAGTTTTAGCAAGCCTTCACTGTCCCATCTGGCCACACTCTTAGCGTGTCTTCACTGTCCCATCTGGCCACAGTCTTAGCGTGTCTTCACTGTCCCATCTGTCCACAGTCTTAGCAAGTCTTCACTGTCCCATCTAGCCACAGTCCTAGCATGTCTTCACTGTCCCATCTGTCCACAGTCTTAACATTTCTTCACTGCCCCATCTGTCCACAGGCTTAACATTTCTTCACTGTCCCATCTGTCCACAGGCTTAGCAAGTCTTCTCTGTCCCATCTGTCCACAGTCCTAGCATGTCTTCACTGTCCCATCTTGCCACAGTCTTAGCATGTCTTCACTGTCCCATCTGTTCACAGTTTTAGCGTGTCTTCAATGTCCCATCTGTCCACAGTCTTAGCAAGTCTTCACTGTCCCATCTGTCCACAGTTTTAGCAAGCCTTCACTGTCCCATCTGGCCACACTCTTAGCGTGTCTTCACTGTCCCATCTGGCCACAGTCTTAGCGTGTCTTCACTGTCCCATCTGTCCACAGTCTTAGCAAGTCTTCACTGTCCCATCTAACCACAGTCCTAGCATGTCTTCACTGTCCCATCTGTCCACAGTCTTAACATTTCTTCACTGCCCCATCTGTCCACAGGCTTAACATTTCTTCAATGTCCCATCTGTCCACAGTCTTAGCAAGTCTTCACTGTCCCATCTGTCCACAGTTTTAGCAAGCCTTCACTGTCCCATCTGGCCACACTCTTAGCGTGTCTTCACTGTCCCATCTGGCCACAGTCTTAGCGTGTCTTCACTGTCCCATCTGTCCACAGTCTTAGCAAGTCTTCACTGTCCCATCTAGCCACAGTCCTAGCATGTCTTCACTGTCCCATCTGTCCACAGTCTTAACATTTCTTCACTGCCCCATCTGTCCACAGGCTTAACATTTCTTCACTGTCCCATCTGTCCACAGGCTTAGCAAGTCTTCACTGTCCCATCTGTCCACAGTCCTAGCATGTCTTCACTGTCCCATCTTGCCACAGTCTTAGCATGTCTTCACTGTCCCAGCTGTCCACAGTCTTAGCATGTCTTCACTGTCCCATCTGTTCACAGTCTAAGCATGTCTTCACTGTCCCAGCTATCCACAGTCTAAGCATGTCTTCACTGTCACATCTATCCACAGTCCTACCATTTCGTCACTGTCCCATCTGTCCAATCTAAGCACATCTTCACTGTCCCATCTATCCACAGTCATAGCATGTCTTCACTGTCCCATCTGTCCACAGTCTAAGCATGTCTTCATTCACTGTCTCAACTGTCCACAGTCCTAGTATGTATTCACTGTCCCATCTGTCTACAGTATTAGCATGTCTTCACTGTTCCAGCTGTCCACAGACTTAGCATGTCTTCTCCGTCCCATCTGTCCACAGTCTAAGCATGTCTTCTCTCTCCCATCTGTCCACAGTCTAAGCATGTCTTCACTGTCCCATCTGTCCACATAATTAGCATGTCTTCACTGTCTCATCTGTCCACAGTCTAAGCATCTCTTCACTGTCCCATCTGTCCATAGTTCTAGCATGTCTTAACTGTCCCATATGTCTACAGTCTTAGCAGGTCTTCACTGCCCTATCTGTCCACAGACATAGCACGGCTTCATTGTCCCATCTGTCCACAGTTTTAGCATGTCTTCACTGTCCCAGCTGTCCACAGTCTTAGCATGTCTTCACTGTCCCATCTGTTCACAGTCTAAGCATGTCTTCACTGTCCCAGCTATCCACAGTCTAAGCATGTCTTCACTATCACATCTATCCACAGTCCTACCACCTCGTCACTGTCCCATCTGTCCAATCTAAGCACGTCTTCACTGTCCCATCTATCCACAGTTTTAGCATGCCTTCACTGTCCACAAGCTAAGCATGTCTTCAATCACTGTCCCCCCAGCTGTCCACAGTCTTACCATGTCTTTACTGTCTCATCTGTCCGCAGTCTAAGCATGTCTTCACTGTCCCATCTGTCCATAGTCATAGTATGTCTTCACTGTCCCAACTGTCTACAGTCTTAGTCTGTTTTCACTGTTCCATCTGGCCACAGTCTAAGCATTTCTTCACTGTTCACAGTCTAAACATGTCTTCACTGTCCCATATGTCCACAGTCTTAGAATGTTTTCACTGTTCCATCTGTCCACAGTCTAAGCATGTCTTCACTGTTCACAGTCTAAGCATGTCTTCACTGTCCCATATGTCCACAGTCTTAGAATGATTTCACTGTTCCATCTGTCCACAGTCTTACCATGTCTTTACTGTCTCATCTGTCCACAGTCTAAGCATGTCTTCACTGTCCCATCTGTCCATAGTCATAGTATGTCTTCACTGTCCCAACTGTCTACAGTCTTAGTCTGTTTTCACTGTTCCATCTGGCCACAGTCTAAGCATTTCCTCACTGTTCACAGTCTAAGCATGTCTTCACTGTCCCATATGTCCACAGTCTTAGAATGTTTTCACTGTTCCGTCTGTCCACAGTCTAAGCATGTCTTCACTGCCCCAGGTATCCACAGTCCTAGCACGTCTTCACTGTCCTATCTGTCCACATTCTAAGCACATCTTCACTGTCCCATCTATCCACAGTCTTAGCATGTCTTCACTGTCCCATCTGTCCACAGTCTAAGCATGTCTTCAATCACTGTCCCAGCTGTCCACAGTCCTAGTATGTATTCACTGTCTCTGTCTACAGTATTAGCATGTCTTCACTGTCCCAGTTGTCCACAGTCTTAGCATGTCTTCTCCGTCCCATCTGTCCACAGTCTAAGCATGTCTTCTCTCTCCCATCTGTCCACAGTCTAAGCATGTCTTCACTGTCCCATCTGTCCATATAATTAGCATGTCTTCACTGTCTCATCTGTCCACAGTCTAAGCATCTATTCACTGTCCCATCTGTCCATAGTCCTAGCATCTCTTCACTGTCCCATGTGTCTACAGTCTTAGCAGGCCTTCACTGCCCTATCTGTCCACAGACTTAGCACGGCTTCACTGTCCCATCTGTTCACAGTCTTAGCATGTCTTCACTGTCCCAGCTGTCCACAGTCTTAGCAGATCTTCACTGTGCCAGCTGTCCACAGCCTTAGCACGTCTTCACTATCCCATCTGTCCACAGTCTTAGCATGTCCTCACTGTCCTATCTGTCCACAGTTTTAGCATGTCTTCACTGTCCCATCTATCTAGTCCCTGCATGTCTTCACTGTCCCTTTTGTCCACAGTCTTAGCATGTCTTCACTGATGTCCCATCTATCCACAGTCTAAGCATGTCTTTACTGACCCATCTTTCTACAGTCTAAGCATGTCTTCACTGTCCCATCTGTCCACAGTCCCAGCATGTCTTCACTGTCCCATCTATCCACAGTCTAAGTGTGTCTTCAGTGTTCCACCCGTCCACAGTCTAAGCATGTCTTCACTGTCCCACCTGATCACAGTACCAGCATGTCTTCACGGTCCCATCTGTCCACAGTGTTCCTAAGTCTTCACTGTCCCATCTGTCCACAGTCTAAGCATGTCTTCACTGTCCCATCTTTCCACAGTCTTAGCGTGTCTTCAATGTCCCATCTGTCCACAGTCTTAGCAAGTCTTCACTGTCCCATCTGTCCACAGTCTTAGCGTCTCTTCACTGTCCCATCTGTCCACATTCTTAGCGTGTCTTCACTGTCCCATCTGGCCTCATTCTTAGCTTGTCTTCACTGTCCCATCTGGCCTCAGTCAGCGTGTCTTCACTGTCCCATCTGTCCACAGTCTTAGCGTGTCTTCACTGTCCCATCTGTCAACAGTCTTAGCGTGTCTTCACTGTCCCATCTATCCACAGTCCTAGCGTGTCTTCACTGTCCCATCTGTCCACAGTCTTAGCAAGTCTTCACTGTCCCATCTAGCCACAGTCCTAGCATGTCTTCACTGTCCCATCTGTCCACAGTCTTAACATTTCTTCACTGCCCCATCTTTCCACAGTCTTAGCGTGTCTTCACTGTCCCATCTTTCCACAGTCTTAGCGTGTCTTCAATGTCCTATCTGTCCATAGTCTTAACATTTCTGCACTGTCCCATCTGTCCACAGTCTTAACATTTCTTCACTGTCCCATCTGTCCACAGGCTTAGCGTGTCTTCACCGTCCCATCTGTCCACAGGCTTAGCGTGTCTTCACCGTCCCATCTGTCCACAGTTTTAGCAAGCCTTCACTGTCCCATCTGGCCACACTCTTAGCGTGTCTTCACTGTCCCATCTGGCCACAGTCTTAGCGTGTCTTCACTGTCCCATCTGTCCACAGTCTTAGCAAGTCTTCACTGTCCCATCTAGCCACAGTCCTAGCATGTCTTCACTGTCCCATCTGTCCACAGTCTTAACATTTCTTCACTGCCCCATCTGTCCACAGGCTTAACATTTCTTCACTGTCCCATCTGTCCACAGGCTTAGCAAGTCTTCACTGTCCCATCTGTCCACAGTCCTAGCATGTCTTCACTGTCCCATCTTGCCACAGTCTTAGCATGTCTTCACTGTCCCATCTGTTCACAGTTTTAGCGTGTCTTCAATGTCCCATCTGTCCACAGTCTTAGCAAGTCTTCACTGTCCCATCTGTCCACAGTTTTAGCAAGCCTTCACTGTCCCATCTGGCCACACTCTTAGCGTGTCTTCACTGTCCCATCTAGCCACAGTCCTTGCATGTCTTCACTGTCCCATCTGTCCACAGTCTTAGCAAGTCTTCACTGTCCCATCTAACCACAGTCCTAGCATGTCTTCACTGTCCCATCTGTCCACAGTCTTAACATTTCTTCACTGCCCCATCTGTCCACAGGCTTAACATTTCTTCAATGTCCCATCTGTCCACAGTCTTAGCAAGTCTTCACTGTCCCATCTGTCCACAGTTTTAGCAAGCCTTCACTGTCCCATCTGGCCACACTCTTAGCGTGTCTTCACTGTCCCATCTGGCCACAGTCTTAGCGTGTCTTCACTGTCCCATCTGTCCACAGTCTTAGCAAGTCTTCACTGTCCCATCTAGCCACAGTCCTAGCATGTCTTCACTGTCCCATCTGTCCACAGTCTTAACATTTCTTCACTGCCCCATCTGTCCACAGGCTTAACATTTCTTCACTGTCCCATCTGTCCACAGGCTTAGCAAGTCTTCACTGTCCCATCTGTCCACAGTCCTAGCATGTCTTCACTGTCCCATCTTGCCACAGTCTTAGCATGTCTTCACTGTCCCTGCTGTCCACAGTCTTAGCATGTCTTCACTGTCCCATCTGTTCACAGTCTAAGCATGTCTTCACTGTCCCAGCTATCCACAGTCTAAGCATGTCTTCACTGTCACATCTATCCACAGTCCTACCACTTCGTCACTGTCCCATCTGTCCAATCTAAGCACATCTTCACTGTCCCATCTATCCACAGTCATAGCATGTCTTCACTGTCCCATCTGTCCACAGTCTAAGCATGTCTTCATTCACTGTCTCAACTGTCCACAGTCCTAGTATGTATTCACTGTCCCATCTGTCTACAGTATTAGCATGTCTTCACTGTTCCAGCTGTCCACAGACTTAGCATATCTTCTCCGTCCCATCTGTCCACAGTCTAAGCAGGTCTTCTCTCTCCCATCTGTCCACAGTCTAAGCATGTCTTCACTGTCCCATCTAGCCACAGTCCTAGCATGTCTTCAGTGTCCCATCTGTCCACAGTCTTAACATTTCTTCACTGCCCCATCTGTCCACAGGCTTAACATTTCTTCACTGTCCCATCTGTCCACAGGCTTAGCAAGTCTTCACTGTCCCATCTGTCCACAGTCCTAGCATGTCTTCACTGTCCCAGCTTGCCACAGTCTTAGCATGTCTTCACTGTCCCATCTGTTCACAGTCTTAGCGTGTCTTCAATGTCCCATCTGTCCACAGTCTTAGCAAGTCTTCACTGTCCCATCTGTCCACAGTTTTAGCAAGCCTTCACTGTCCCATCTGGCCACACTCTTAGCGTGTCTTCACTGTCCCATCTGGCCACAGTCTTAGCGTGTCTTCACTGTCCCATCTGTCCACAGTCTTAGCAAGGCTTCACTGTCCCATCTAGCCACAGTCCTAGCATGTCTTCACTGTCCCATCTGTCCACAGTCTTAACATTTCTTCACTGCCCCATCTGTCCACAGGCTTAACATTTCTTCACTGTCCCATCTGTCCACAGGCTTAGCAAGTCTTCACTGTCCCATCTGTCCACAGTCCTAGCATGTCTTCACTGTCCCATCTTGCCACAGTCTTAGCATGTCTTCACTGTCCCAGCTGTCCACAGTCTTAGCATGTCTTCACTGTCCCATCTGTTCACAGTCTAAGCATGTCTTCACTGTCCCAGCTATCCACAGTCTAAGCATGTCTTCACTGTCACATCTATCCACAGTCCTACCACTTCGTCACTGTCCCATCTGTCCAATCTAAGCACATCTTCACTGTCCCATCTATCCACAGTCATAGCATGTCTTCACTGTCCCATCTGTCCACAGTCTAAGCATGTCTTCATTCACTGTCTCAACTGTCCACAGTCCTAGTATGTATTCACTGTCCCATCTGTCTACAGTATTAGCATGTCTTCACTGTTCCAGCTGTCCACAGACTTAGCATGTCTTCTCCGTCCCATCTGTCCACAGTCTAAGCATGTCTTCTCTCTCCCATCTGTCCACAGTCTAAGCATGTCTTCACTGTCCCATCTGTCCACATAATTAGCATGTCTTCACTGTCTCATCTGTCCACAGTCTAAGCATCTCTTCACTGTCCCATCTGTCCATAGTTCTAGCATGTCTTAACTGTCCCATATGTCTACAGTCTTAGCAGGTCTTCACTGCCCTATCTGTCCACAGACATAGCACGGCTTCATTGTCCCATCTGTCCACAGTTTTAGCATGTCTTCACTGTCCCAGCTGTCCACAGTCTTAGCATGTCTTCACTGTCCCATCTGTTCACAGTCTAAGCATGTCTTCACTGTCCCAGCTATCCACAGTCTAAGCATGTCTTCACTATCACATCTATCCACAGTCCTACCACCTCGTCACTGTCCCATCTGTCCAATCTAAGCACGTCTTCACTGTCCCATCTATCCACAGTTTTAGCATGCCTTCACTGTCCACAAGCTAAGCATGTCTTCAATCACTGTCCCCCCAGCTGTCCACAGTCTTACCATGTCTTTACTGTCTCATCTGTCCGCAGTCTAAGCATGTCTTCACTGTCCCATCTGTCCATAGTCATAGTATGTCTTCACTGTCCCAACTGTCTACAGTCTTAGTCTGTTTTCACTGTTCCATCTGGCCACAGTCTAAGCATTTCTTCACTGTTCACAGTCTAAACATGTCTTCACTGTCCCATATGTCCACAGTCTTAGAATGTTTTCACTGTTCCATCTGTCCACAGTCTAAGCATGTCTTCACTGTTCACAGTCTAAGCATGTCTTCACTGTCCCATATGTCCACAGTCTTAGAATGATTTCACTGTTCCATCTGTCCACAGTCTTACCATGTCTTTACTGTCTCATCTGTCCACAGTCTAAGCATGTCTTCACTGTCCCATCTGTCCATAGTCATAGTATGTCTTCACTGTCCCAACTGTCTACAGTCTTAGTCTGTTTTCACTGTTCCATCTGGCCACAGTCTAAGCATTTCCTCACTGTTCACAGTCTAAGCATGTCTTCACTGTCCCATATGTCCACAGTCTTAGAATGTTTTCACTGTTCCGTCTGTCCACAGTCTAAGCATGTCTTCACTGCCCCAGGTATCCACAGTCCTAGCACGTCTTCACTGTCCTATCTGTCCACATTCTAAGCACATCTTCACTGTCCCATCTATCCACAGTCTTAGCATGTCTTCACTGTCCCATCTGTCCACAGTCTAAGCATGTCTTCAATCACTGTCCCAGCTGTCCACAGTCCTAGTATGTATTCACTGTCTCTGTCTACAGTATTAGCATGTCTTCACTGTCCCAGTTGTCCACAGTCTTAGCATGTCTTCTCCGTCCCATCTGTCCACAGTCTAAGCATGTCTTCTCTCTCCCATCTGTCCACAGTCTAAGCATGTCTTCACTGTCCCATCTGTCCATATAATTAGCATGTCTTCACTGTCTCATCTGTCCACAGTCTAAGCATCTATTCACTGTCCCATCTGTCCATAGTCCTAGCATCTCTTCACTGTCCCATGTGTCTACAGTCTTAGCAGGCCTTCACTGCCCTATCTGTCCACAGACTTAGCACGGCTTCACTGTCCCATCTGTTCACAGTCTTAGCATGTCTTCACTGTCCCAGCTGTCCACAGTCTTAGCAGATCTTCACTGTGCCAGCTGTCCACAGCCTTAGCACGTCTTCACTATCCCATCTGTCCACAGTCTTAGCATGTCCTCACTGTCCTATCTGTCCACAGTTTTAGCATGTCTTCACTGTCCCATCTATCTAGTCCCTGCATGTCTTCACTGTCCCTTTTGTCCACAGTCTTAGCATGTCTTCACTGATGTCCCATCTATCCACAGTCTAAGCATGTCTTTACTGACCCATCTTTCTACAGTCTAAGCATGTCTTCACTGTCCCATCTGTCCACAGTCCCAGCATGTCTTCACTGTCCCATCTATCCACAGTCTAAGTGTGTCTTCAGTGTTCCACCCGTCCACAGTCTAAGCATGTCTTCACTGTCCCACCTGATCACAGTACCAGCATGTCTTCACGGTCCCATCTGTCCACAGTGTTCCTAAGTCTTCACTGTCCCATCTGTCCACAGTCTAAGCATGTCTTCACTGTCCCATCTTTCCACAGTCTTAGCGTGTCTTCAATGTCCCATCTGTCCACAGTCTTAGCAAGTCTTCACTGTCCCATCTGTCCACAGTCTTAGCGTCTCTTCACTGTCCCATCTGTCCACATTCTTAGCGTGTCTTCACTGTCCCATCTGGCCTCATTCTTAGCTTGTCTTCACTGTCCCATCTGGCCTCAGTCAGCGTGTCTTCACTGTCCCATCTGTCCACAGTCTTAGCGTGTCTTCACTGTCCCATCTGTCAACAGTCTTAGCGTGTCTTCACTGTCCCATCTATCCACAGTCCTAGCGTGTCTTCACTGTCCCATCTGTCCACAGTCTTAGCAAGTCTTCACTGTCCCATCTAGCCACAGTCCTAGCATGTCTTCACTGTCCCATCTGTCCACAGTCTTAACATTTCTTCACTGCCCCATCTGTCCACAGGCTTAACATTTCTTCACTGTCCCATCTTTCCACAGTCTTAGCGTGTCTTCAATGTCCTATCTGTCCATAGTCTTAACATTTCTGCACTGTCCCATCTGTCCACAGTCTTAACATTTCTTCACTGTCCCATCTGTCCACAGGCTTAGCGTGTCTTCACCGTCCCATCTGTCCACAGTTTTAGCAAGCCTTCACTGTCCCATCTGGCCACACTCTTAGCGTGTCTTCACTGTCCCATCTGGCCACAGTCTTAGCGTGTCTTCACTGTCCCATCTGTCCACAGTCTTAGCAAGTCTTCACTGTCCCATCTAGCCACAGTCCTAGCATGTCTTCACTGTCCCATCTGTCCACAGTCTTAACATTTCTTCACTGCCCCATCTGTCCACAGGCTTAACATTTCTTCACTGTCCCATCTGTCCACAGGCTTAGCAAGTCTTCACTGTCCCATCTGTCCACAGTCCTAGCATGTCTTCACTGTCCCATCTTGCCACAGTCTTAGCATGTCTTCACTGTCCCATCTGTTCACAGTTTTAGCGTGTCTTCAATGTCCCATCTGTCCACAGTCTTAGCAAGTCTTCACTGTCCCATCTGTCCACAGTTTTAGCAAGCCTTCACTGTCCCATCTGGCCACACTCTTAGCGTGTCTTCACTGTCCCATCTGGCCACAGTCTTAGCGTGTCTTCACTGTCCCATCTGTCCACAGTCTTAGCAAGTCTTCACTGTCCCATCTAACCACAGTCCTAGCATGTCTTCACTGTCCCATCTGTCCACAGTCTTAACATTTCTTCACTGCCCCATCTGTCCACAGGCTTAACATTTCTTCACTGTCCCATCTGTCCACAGGCTTAGCAAGTCTTCACTGTCCCACCTGTCCACAGTCCTAGCATGTCTTCACTGTCCCATCTTGCCACAGTCTTAGCATGTCTTCACTGTCCCAGCTGTCCACAGTCTTAGCATGTCTTCACTGTCCCATCTGTTCACAGTCTAAGCATGTCTTCACTGTCCCAGCTATCCACAGTCTAAGCATGTCTTCACTGTCACATCTATCCACAGTCCTACCACATCGTCACTGTCCCATCTGTCCAATCTAAGCACATCTTCACTGTCCCATCTATCCACAGTCATAGCATGTCTTCACTGTCCCATCTGTCCACAGTCTAAGCATGTCTTCATTCACTGTCTCAACTGTCCACAGTCCTAGTATGTATTCACTGTCCCATCTGTCTACAGTATTAGCATGTCTTCACTGTTCCAGCTGTCCACAGACTTAGCATGTCTTCTCCGTCCCATCTGTCCACAGTCTAAGCATGTCTTCGCTCTCCCATCTGTCCACAGTCTAAGCATGTCTTCACTGTCCCATCTGTCCACATAATTAGCATGTCTTCACTGTCTCATCTGTCCACAGTCTAAGCATCTCTTCACTGTCCCATCTGTCCATAGTTCTAGCATGTCTTAACTGTCCCATATGTCTACAGTCTTAGCAGGTCTTCACTGCCCTATCTGTCCACAGACATAGCACGGCTTCATTGTCCCATCTGTCCACAGTCTTAGCATGTCTTCACTGTCCCAGCTGTCCACAGTCTTAGCATGTCTTCACTGTCCCATCTGTTCACAGTCTAAGCATGTCTTCACTGTCCCAGCTATCCACAGTCTAAGCATGTCTTCACTATCACATCTATCCACAGTCTTACCACCTCGTCACTGTCCCATCTGTCCAATCTAAGCACGTCTTCACTGTCCCATCTATCCACAGTTTTAGCATGCCTTCACTGTCCACAAGCTAAGCATGTCTTCAATCACTGTCCCCCCAGCTGCCCACAGTCCTAGCATGTCTTCACTGTCCCATCTGTCCACAGTCCAAGAATGTCTTCAATTGTCCCAGCTGTCCACAGTCCTAGCATGTCTTCTCTGTCCCATCTGATCACATTCTAGGCATGTCTGCACTGTTCCATCCGTCCACAGTCTTAGCATGTCTTTACTGTGTCATCTGTCAACAGTCTAAGCATGTCTTCACTGTCCCATCTGTCCATAGTCCAAGTATGTCTTCACTGCCCCAACTGTCTACAGTCTTAGTCTGTTTTCACTGTTCCATCTGGCCACAGTCTAAGCATTTCTTCACTGTTCACAGTCTAAGCATGTCTTCACTGTCCCATATGTCCACAGTCTTAGAATGTTTTCACTGTTCCATCTGTCCACAGTCTAAGCATGTCTTCACTGTTCACAGTCTAAGCATGTCCTCACTGTCCCATATGTCCACAGTCTTAGAATGATTTCACTGTTCCATCTGTCCACAGTCTTACCATGTCTTTACTGTCTCATCTGTCCACAGTCTAAGCATGTCTTCACTGTCCCATCTGTCCATAGTCATAGTATGTCTTCACTGTCCCAACTGTCTACAGTCTTAGTCTGTTTTCACTGTTCCATCTGGCCACAGTCTAAGCATTTCCTCACTGTTCACAGTCTAAGCATGTCTTCACTGTCCCATATGTCCACAGTCTTAGAATGTTTTCACTGTTCCGTCTGTCCACAGTCTAAGCATGTCTTCACTGCCCAGGTATCCACAGTCCTAGCACGTCTTCACTGTCCTATCTGTCCACATTCTAAGCACATCTTCACTGTCCCATCTATCCACAGTCTTAGCTTGTCTTCACTGTCCCATCTGTCCACAGTCTAAGCATGTCTTCAATCACTGTCCCAGCTGTCCACAGTCCTAGTATGTATTCACTGTCTCTGTCTACAGTATTAGCATGTCTTCACTGTCCCAGTTGTCCAGTCTTAGCATGTCTTCTCCGTCCCATCTGTCCACAGTCTAAGCATGTCTTCTCTCTCCCATCTGTCCACAGTCTAAGCATGTCTTCACTGTCCCATCTGTCCACATAATTAGCATGTCTTCACTGTCTCATCTGTCCACAGTCTAAGCATCTATTCACTGTCCCATCTGTCCATAGTCCTAGCATCTCTTCACTGTCCCATGTGTCTACAGTCTTAGCAGGTCTTCACTGCCCTATCTGTCCACAGACTTAGCACGGCTTCACTGTCCCATCTGTTCACAGTCTTAGCATGTCTTCACTGTCCCAGCTGTCCACAGTCTTAGCAGATCTTCACTGTGCCAGCTGTCCACAGCCTTAGCACGTCTTCACTATCCCATCTGTCCACAGTCTTAGCATGTCACTGTCCTATCTGTCCACAGATTTAGCATGTCCTCACTGTCCTATCTGTCCACAGTTTTAGCATGTCTTCACTGTCCCATCTGTCTACAGTCCCAGCATGTCTTCACTGTCCCATTTGTCCACAGTCTTAGCATGTCTTCACTGATGTCCCATCTATCCACAGTCTAAGCATGTCTTTACTGACCGATCTTTCTACAGTCTAAGCATGTCTTCACTGTCCCATCTGTCCACAGTCCCAGCATGTCTTCACTGTCCCATCTATCCACAGTCTAAGTGTGTCTTCACTGTTCCACCCGTCCACAGTCTAAGCATGTCTTCACTGTCCCACCTGATCACAGTACCAGCATGTCTTCACGGTCCCATCTGTCCACAGTCTTACTAAGTCTTCACTGTCCCATCTGTCCACAGTCTAAGCATGTCTTCACTGTCCCACCTGATCACAGTACCAGCATGTCTTCACGGTCCCATCTGTCCACAGTCTTACTAAGTCTTCACTGTCCCATCTGTCCACAGTCTAAGCACGTCTTCACTGTCCCATCTTTCCACAGTCTTAGCGTGTCTTCAATGTCCCATCTGTCCACAGTCTTAGCGTCTCTTCACTGTCCCATCTGTCCACATTCTTAGCGTGTCTTCACTTTCCCATCTGGCCTCATTCTTAGCTTGTCTTCACTGTCCCATCTGGCCTCAGTCAGCGTGTCTTCACTGTCCCATCTGTCCACAGTCTTAGCGTGTCTTCACTGTCCCATCTGTCAACAGTCTTAGTGTGTCTTCACTGTCCCATCTATCCACAGTCCCAGCGTGTCTTCACTGTCCCATCTGTCCACAGTCTTAACATTTCTTCACTGCCCCATCTGTCCACAGGCTTAACATTTCTTCACTGTCCCATCTTTCCACAGTCTTAGCGTGTCTTCAATGTCCTATCTGTCCATAGTCTTAACATTTCTGCACTGTCCCATCTGTCCACAGTCTTAACATTTCTTCACTGTCCCATCTGTCCACAAGCTTAGCGTGTCTTCACCGTCCCATCTGTCCACAGTTTTAGCAAGCCTTCACTGTCCCATCTGGCCACACTCTTAGCGTGTCTTCACTGTCCCATCTGCCCACAGTCTTAGCGTGTCTTCACTGTCCCATCTGTCCACAGTCTTAGCAAGTCTTCACTGTCCCATCTAGCCACAGTCCTAGCATGTCTTCACTGTCCCATCTGTCCACAGTCTTAACATTTCTTCACTGCCCCATCTGTCCACAGGCTTAACATTTCTTCACTGTCCCATCTGTCCACAGGCTTAGCAAGTCTTCACTGTCCCATCTGTCCACAGTCCTAGCATGTCTTCACTGTCCCATCTTGCCACAGTCTTAGCATGTCTTCACTGTCCCATCTGTTCACATTCTTAGCGTGTCTTCAATGTCCCATCTGTCCACAGTCTTAGCAAGTCTTCATTGTCCCATCTGGCCTCAGTCTTAGCAAGTCTTCACTGTCCCATCTGTCCACAGTCTTAGCGTGTCTTCACTGTCCCATCTGTCCACATTCTTAGCGTGTCTTCACTGTCCCATCTGGCCTCAGACTTAGTGTGTCTTCACTGTCCCATCTGTCCACAATCTTAGCATGTCTTCACTGTCCCATCTGTCCACAGTCTTAGTGTGTCTTCACTGTCCCATCTATCCACAGTCCTAGCGTGTCTTCCCTGTCCTTTCTGTCCACAGTCTTAACATTGCTTCGCTGTCCCATCTGTCCACAGTCTTAACATTTCTTCAGTGTCCCATATGTCCACAGTCTTAACATTTCTTCACTGTCCAATCTGTCCACAGGCTTAGCAAGTCTTCACTGTCCCATCTGTCCACAGTCTTACCAAGGCTTCACTGTCCCATCTTTCCACAGTCCAAGCGTGTCTTCACTGTCCCATCTATCCACAGTCTAAGCGTGTCTTCACTGTCCCATCTGTCCACAGTCTTAACATTTCTTCACTGTCCCATCTGTCCACAGTATTAGCGTGTCTTCACTGTCCCATCTGTCCACAGTCTTAGCAAGTCTTCATTGTCCCATCTAGCCACAATCCTAGCATGTCTTCACTGTCCCATCTGTCCACAGTCTTAACAGTTCTTCACTGTCCCATCTGTCCACAGGCTTAACATTTCTTCACTGTCCCATCTGTCCACCGGCTTAGCAAGTCTTCATTGTTCCATCTGTCCACAGTCCTAGCATGTCTTCACTGTCCCATCTGGCCACAGTCTTAGCATGTCTTCACTGTCCCATCTGTCCACAGTCTTAGAATGATTTCACTGTTCCATCTGTCCACAGTCTTACCATGTCTTTACTGTCTCATCTGTCCACAGTCTAAGCATGTCTTCACTGTCCCATCTGTCCATAGTCATAGTATGTTTTCACTGTCCCATATGTCCACAGTCTTAGAATGTTTTCACTGTTCCATCTGTCCACAGTCTAAGCATGTCTTCACTGTTCACAGTCTAAGCATGTCTTCACTGTCCCATATGTCCACAGTCTTAGAATGATTTCACTGTTCCATCTGTCCACAGTCTTACCATGTCTTTACTGTCTCATCTGTCCACAGTCTAAGCATGTCTTCACTGTCCCATCTGTCCATAGTCATAGTATTTCTTCACTGTCCCAACTGTCTACAGTCTTAGTCTGTTTTCACTGTTCCATCTGGCCACAGTCTAAGCATTTCCTCACTGTTCACAGTCTAAGCATGTCTTCACTGTCCCATATGTCCACAGTCTTAGAATGTTTTCACTGTTCCGTCTGTCCACAGTCTAAGCATGTCTTCACTGCCCCAGGTATCCACAGTCCTAGCACGTCTTCACTGTCCTATCTGTCCACATTCTAAGCACATCTTCACTGTCCCATCTATCCACAGTCTTAGCATGTCTTCACTGTCCCATCTGTCCACAGTCTAAGCATGTCTTCAATCACTGTCCCAGCTGTCCACAGTCCTAGTATGTATTCACTGTCTCTGTCTACAGTATTAGCATGTCTTCACTGTCCCAGTTGTCCACAGTCTTAGCATGTCTTCTCCGTCCCATCTGTCCACAGTCTAAGCAGGTCTTCTCTCTCCCATCTGTCCACAGTCTAAGCATGTCTTCACTGTCCCATCTGTCCACATAATTAGCATGTCTTCACTGTCTCATCTGTCCACAGTCTAAGCATCTATTCACTGTCCCATCTGTCCATAGTCCTAGCATCTCTTCACTGTCCCATGTGTCTACAGTCTTAGCAGGTCTTCACTGCCCTATCTGTCCACAGACTTAGCACGGCTTCACTGTCCCATCTGTTCACAGTCTTAGCATGTCTTCACTGTCCCAGCTGTCCACAGTCTTAGCAGATCTTCACTGTGCCAGCTGTCCACAGCCTTAGCACGTCTTCACTATCCCATCTGTCCACAGTCTTAGCATGTCCTCACTGTCCTATCTGTCCACAGACTTAGCATGTTCTCACTGTCCTATCTGTCCACAGTTTTAGCATGTCTTCACTGTCCCATCTGTCTACAGTCCCAGCATGTCTTCACTGTCCCATTTGTCCACAGTCTTAGCATGTCTTCACTGATGTCCCATCTATCCACAGTCTAAGCATGTCTTTACTGACCCATCTTTCTACAGTCTAAGCATGTCTTCACTGTCCCATCTGTCCACAGTCCCAGCATGTCTTCACTGTCCCATCTATCCACAGTCTAAGTGTGTCTTCACTGTTCCACCCGTCCACAGTCTAAGCATGTCTTCACTGTCCCACCTGATCACAGTACTAGCATGTCTTCACGGTCCCATCTGTCCACAGTCTTACTAAGTCTTCACTGTCCCATCTGTCCACAGTCTAAGCACGTCTTCACTGTCCCATCTTTCCACAGTCTTAGCGTGTCTTCAATGTCCCATCTGTCCACAGTCTTAGCAAGTCTTCACTGTCCCATCTGTCCACAGTCTTAGCGTCTCTTCACTGTCCCATCTGTCCACATTCTTAGCGTGTCTTCACTGTCCCATCTGGCCTCATTCTTAGCTTGTCTTCACTGTCCCATCTGGCCTCAGTCAGCGTGTCTTCACTGTCCCATCTGTCCACAGTCTTAGCGTGTCTTCACTGTCCCATCTGTCAACAGTCTTAGTGTGTCTTCACTGTCCCATCTATCCACAGTCCTAGCGTGTCTTCACTGTCCCATCTGTCCACAGTCTTAGCAAGCCTTCACTGTCCCATCTAGCCACAGTCCTAGCATGTCTTCACTGTCCCATCTGTCCACAGTCTTAACATTTCTTCACTGCCCCATCTGTCCACAGGCTTAACATTTCTTCACTGTCCCATCTTTCCACAGTCTTAGCGTGTATTCAATTTCCTATCTGTCCATAGTCTTAACATTTCTGCACTGTCCCATCTGTCCACAGTCTTAACATTTCTTCACCGTCCCATCTGTCCACAGGCTTAGCAAGTCTTCACTGTCCCATCTGTCCAGAGTCCTAGCATGTCTTCACTGTCCCATCTTGCCACAGTCTTAGCATGTCTTCACTGTCCCATCTGTTCACAGTCTTAGCGTGTTTTCAATGTCCCATCTGTCCACAGTCTTAGCAAGTCTTCACTGTCCCATCTGGCCTCAGTCTTAGCAAGTCTTCACAGTCCCATCTGTCCACATTCTTAGCGTGTCTTCACTGTCCCATCTGTCCACATTCTTAGCGTGTCTTCACTGTCCCATCTGGCCTCAGACTTAGTGTGTCTTCACTGTCCCATCTGTCCACATTCTTAGCGTGTCTTCACTGTCCCATCTTGCCACAGTCTTAGCATGTCTTCACTGTCCCATCTGTTCACAGTCTTAGCGTGTTTTCAATGTCCCATCTGTCCACAGTCTTAGCAAGTCTTCACTGTCCCATCTGGCCTCAGTCTTAGCAAGTCTTCACAGTCCCATCTGTCCACATTCTTAGCGTGTCTTCACTGTCCCATCTGTCCACATTCTTAGCGTGTCTTCACTGTCCCATCTGGCCTCAGACTTAGTGTGTCTTCACTGTCCCATCTGTCCACAATCTTAGCGTGTCTTCACTGTCCCATCTGTCCACAGTCTTAGTGTGTCTTCACTGTCCCATCTATCCACAGTCCTAGCGTGTCTTCCCTGTCCTTTCTGTCCACAGTCTTAACATTGCTTCACTGTCCCATCTGTCCACAGTCTTAGCGTCTCTTCACTGTCCCATCTGTCCACATTCTTAGCGTGTCTTCACTGTCCCATCTGGCCTCATTCTTAGCTTGTCTTCACTGTCCCATCTGGCCTCAGTCAGCGTGTCTTCGCTGTCCCATCTGTCCACAGTCTTAGCGTGTCTTCACTGTCCCATCTGTCAACAGTCTTAGTGTGTCTTCACTGTCCCATCTATCCACAGTCCTAGCGTGTCTTCACTGTCCCATCTGTCCACAGTCTTAGCAAGTCTTCACTGTCTCATCTAGCCACAGTCCTAGCATGTCTTCACTGTCCCATCTGTTCACAGTCTTAACATTTCTTCACTGCCCCATCTGTCCACAGGCTTAACATTTCTTCACTGTCCCATCTTTCCACAGTCTTAGCGTGTCTTCAATGTCCTATCTGTCCATAGTCTTAACATTTCTGCACTGTCCCATCTGTCCACAGTCTTAAGATTTCTTCACTGTCCCATCTGTCCACAGGCTTAGCGTGTCTTCACCGTCCCATCTGTCCACAGTTTTAGCAAGCCTTCACTGTCCCATCTGGCCACACTCTTAGCGTGTCTTCACTGTCCCATCTGGCCACAGTCTTAGCGTGTCTTCACTGTCCCATCTGTCCACAGTCTTAGCAAGTCTTCACTGTCCCATCTAGCCACAGTCCTAGCATGTCTTCACTGTCCCATCTGTCCACAGTCTTAACATTTCTTCACTGCCCCATCTGTCCACAGGCTTAACATTTCTTCACTGTCCCATCTGTCCACAGGCTTAGCAAGTCTTCACTGTCCCATCTGTCCACAGTCCTAGCATGTCTTCACTGTCCCATGTTGCCACAGTCTTAGCATGTCTTCACTGTCCCATCTGTTCACAGTCTTAGCGTGCCTTCAATGTCCCATCTGTCCACAGTCTTAGCAAGTCTTCACTGTCCCATCTGTCCACAGTTTTAGCAAGCCTTCACTGTCCCATCTAGCCACACTCTTAGCGTGTCTTCACTGTCCCATCTGGCCACAGTCTTAGCGTGTCTTCACTGTCCCATCTGTCCACAGTCTTAGCAAGTCTTCACTGTCCCATCTAGCCACAGTCCTAGCATGTCTTCACTGTCCCATCTGTCCACAGTCTTAACATTTCTTCACTGCCCCATCTGTCCACAGGCTTAACATTTCTTCACTGTCCCATCTGTCCACAGGCTTAGCAAGTCTTCACTGTCCCATCTGTCCACAGTCCTAGCATGTCTTCACTGTCCCATCTTGCCACAGTCTTAGCATGTCTTCACTGTCCCATCTGTTCACAGTCTTAGCGTGTCTTCAATGTCCCATCTGTCCACAGTCTTAGCAAGTCTTCACTGTCCCATCTGGCCTCAGTCTTACTAAGTCTTCACTGTCCCATCTGTCCACAGTCTAAGCACGTCTTCACTGTCCCATCTTTCCACAGTCTTAGCGTGTCTTCAATGTCCCATCTGTCCACAGTCTTAGCAAGTCTTCACTGTCCCATCTGTCCACAGTCTTAGCGTCTCTTCACTGTCCCATCTGTCCACATTCTTAGCGTGTCTTCACTGTCCCATCTGGCCTCATTCTTAGCTTGTCTTCACTGTCCCATCTGGCCTCAGTCAGCGTGTCTTCGCTGTCCCATCTGTCCACAGTCTTAGCGTGTCTTCACTGTCCCATCTGTCAACAGTCTTAGTGTGTCTTCACTGTCCCATCTATCCACAGTCCTAGCGTGTCTTCACTGTCCCATCTGTCCACAGTCTTAGCAAGTCTTCACTGTCTCATCTAGCCACAGTCCTAGCATGTCTTCACTGTCCCATCTGTTCACAGTCTTAACATTTCTTCACTGCCCCATCTGTCCACAGGCTTAACATTTCTTCACTGTCCCATCTTTCCACAGTCTTAGCGTGTCTTCAATGTCCTATCTGTCCATAGTCTTAACATTTCTGCACTGTCCCATCTGTCCACAGTCTTAAGATTTCTTCACTGTCCCATCTGTCCACAGGCTTAGCGTGTCTTCACCGTCCCATCTGTCCACAGTTTTAGCAAGCCTTCACTGTCCCATCTGGCCACACTCTTAGCGTGTCTTCACTGTCCCATCTGGCCACAGTCTTAGCGTGTCTTCACTGTCCCATCTGTCCACAGTCTTAGCAAGTCTTCACTGTCCCATCTAGCCACAGTCCTTGCATGTCTTCACTGTCCCATCTGTCCACAGTCTTAACATTTCTTCACTGCCCCATCTGTCCACAGGCTTAACATTTCTTCACTGTCCCATCTGTCCACAGGCTTAGCAAGTCTTCACTGTCCCATCTGTCCACAGTCCTAGCATGTCTTCACTGTCCCATCTTGCCACAGTCTTAGCATGTCTTCACTGTCCCATCTGTTCACAGTCTTAGCGTGCCTTCAATGTCCCATCTGTCCACAGTCTTAGCAAGTCTTCACTGTCCCATCTGTCCACAGTTTTAGAAAGCCTTCACTGTCCCATCTAGCCACACTCTTAGCGTGTCTTCACTGTCCCATCTGGCCACAGTCTTAGCGTGTCTTCACTGTCCCATCTGTTCACAGTCTAAGCATGTCTTCACTGTCCCAGCTATCCACAGTCTAAGCATGTCTTCACTGTCACATCTATCCACAGTCCTACCACTTCGTCACTGTCCCATCTGTCCAATCTAAGCACATCTTCACTGTCCCATCTATCCACAGTCATAGCATGTCTTCACTGTCCCATCTGTCCACAGTCTAAGCATGTCTTCATTCACTGTCTCAACTGTCCACAGTCCTAGTATGTATTCACTGTCCCATCTGTCTACAGTATTAGCATGTCTTCACTGTTCCAGCTGTCCACAGACTTAGCATGTCTTCTCCGTCCCATCTGTCCACAGTCTAAGCATGTCTTCTCTCTCCCATCTGTCCACAGTCTAAGCATGTCTTCACTGTCCCATCTGTCCACATAATTAGCATGTCTTCACTGTCTCATCTGTCCACAGTCTAAGCATCTCTTCACTGTCCCATCTGTCCATAGTTCTAGCATGTCTTAACTGTCCCATATGTCTACAGTCTTAGCAGGTCTTCACTGCCCTATCTGTCCACAGACATAGCACGGCTTCATTGTCCCATCTGTCCACAGTTTTAGCATGTCTTCACTGTCCCAGCTGTCCACAGTCTTAGCATGTCTTCACTGTCCCATCTGTTCACAGTCTAAGCATGTCTTCACTGTCCCAGCTATCCACAGTCTAAGCATGTCTTCACTATCACATCTATCCACAGTCCTACCACCTCGTCACTGTCCCATCTGTCCAATCTAAGCACGTCTTCACTGTCCCATCTATCCACAGTTTTAGCATGCCTTCACTGTCCACAAGCTAAGCATGTCTTCAATCACTGTCCCCCCAGCTGTCCACAGTCTTACCATGTCTTTACTGTCTCATCTGTCCGCAGTCTAAGCATGTCTTCACTGTCCCATCTGTCCATAGTCATAGTATGTCTTCACTGTCCCAACTGTCTACAGTCTTAGTCTGTTTTCACTGTTCCATCTGGCCACAGTCTAAGCATTTCTTCACTGTTCACAGTCTAAACATGTCTTCACTGTCCCATATGTCCACAGTCTTAGAATGTTTTCACTGTTCCATCTGTCCACAGTCTAAGCATGTCTTCACTGTTCACAGTCTAAGCATGTCTTCACTGTCCCATATGTCCACAGTCTTAGAATGTTTTCACTGTTCCGTCTGTCCACAGTCTAAGCATGTCTTCACTGCCCCAGGTATCCACAGTCCTAGCACGTCTTCACTGTCCTATCTGTCCACATTCTAAGCACATCTTCACTGTCCCATCTATCCACAGTCTTAGCATGTCTTCACTGTCCCATCTGTCCACAGTCTAAGCATGTCTTCAATCACTGTCCCAGCTGTCCACAGTCCTAGTATGTATTCACTGTCTCTGTCTACAGTATTAGCATGTCTTCACTGTCCCAGTTGTCCACAGTCTTAGCATGTCTTCTCCGTCCCATCTGTCCACAGTCTAAGCATGTCTTCTCTCTCCCATCTGTCCACAGTCTAAGCATGTCTTCACTGTCCCATCTGTCCATATAATTAGCATGTCTTCACTGTCTCATCTGTCCACAGTCTAAGCATCTATTCACTGTCCCATCTGTCCATAGTCCTAGCATCTCTTCACTGTCCCATGTGTCTACAGTCTTAGCAGGCCTTCACTGCCCTATCTGTCCACAGACTTAGCACGGCTTCACTGTCCCATCTGTTCACAGTCTTAGCATGTCTTCACTGTCCCAGCTGTCCACAGTCTTAGCAGATCTTCACTGTGCCAGCTGTCCACAGCCTTAGCACGTCTTCACTATCCCATCTGTCCACAGTCTTAGCATGTCCTCACTGTCCTATCTGTCCACAGTTTTAGCATGTCTTCACTGTCCCATCTATCTAGTCCCTGCATGTCTTCACTGTCCCTTTTGTCCACAGTCTTAGCATGTCTTCACTGATGTCCCATCTATCCACAGTCTAAGCATGTCTTTACTGACCCATCTTTCTACAGTCTAAGCATGTCTTCACTGTCCCATCTGTCCACAGTCCCAGCATGTCTTCACTGTCCCATCTATCCACAGTCTAAGTGTGTCTTCAGTGTTCCACCCGTCCACAGTCTAAGCATGTCTTCACTGTCCCACCTGATCACAGTACCAGCATGTCTTCACGGTCCCATCTGTCCACAGTGTTCCTAAGTCTTCACTGTCCCATCTGTCCACAGTCTAAGCATGTCTTCACTGTCCCATCTTTCCACAGTCTTAGCGTGTCTTCAATGTCCCATCTGTCCACAGTCTTAGCAAGTCTTCACTGTCCCATCTGTCCACAGTCTTAGCGTCTCTTCACTGTCCCATCTGTCCACATTCTTAGCGTGTCTTCACTGTCCCATCTGGCCTCATTCTTAGCTTGTCTTCACTGTCCCATCTGGCCTCAGTCAGCGTGTCTTCACTGTCCCATCTGTCCACAGTCTTAGCGTGTCTTCACTGTCCCATCTGTCAACAGTCTTAGCGTGTCTTCACTGTCCCATCTATCCACAGTCCTAGCGTGTCTTCACTGTCCCATCTGTCCACAGTCTTAGCAAGTCTTCACTGTCCCATCTAGCCACAGTCCTAGCATGTCTTCACTGTCCCATCTGTCCACAGTCTTAACATTTCTTCACTGCCCCATCTGTCCACAGGCTTAACATTTCTTCACTGTCCCATCTTTCCACAGTCTTAGCGTGTCTTCAATGTCCTATCTGTCCATAGTCTTAACATTTCTGCACTGTCCCATCTGTCCACAGTCTTAACATTTCTTCACTGTCCCATCTGTCCACAGGCTTAGCGTGTCTTCACCGTCCCATCTGTCCACAGTTTTAGCAAGCCTTCACTGTCCCATCTGGCCACACTCTTAGCGTGTCTTCACTGTCCCATCTGGCCACAGTCTTAGCGTGTCTTCACTGTCCCATCTGTCCACAGTCTTAGCAAGTCTTCACTGTCCCATCTAGCCACAGTCCTAGCATGTCTTCACTGTCCCATCTGTCCACAGTCTTAACATTTCTTCACTGCCCCATCTGTCCACAGGCTTAACATTTCTTCACTGTCCCATCTGTCCACAGGCTTAGCAAGTCTTCACTGTCCCATCTGTCCACAGTCCTAGCATGTCTTCACTGTCCCATCTTGCCACAGTCTTAGCATGTCTTCACTGTCCCATCTGTTCACAGTTTTAGCGTGTCTTCAATGTCCCATCTGTCCACAGTCTTAGCAAGTCTTCACTGTCCCATCTGTCCACAGTTTTAGCAAGCCTTCACTGTCCCATCTGGCCACACTCTTAGCGTGTCTTCACTGTCCCATCTGGCCACAGTCTTAGCGTGTCTTCACTGTCCCATCTGTCCACAGTCTTAGCAAGTCTTCACTGTCCCATCTAACCACAGTCCTAGCATGTCTTCACTGTCCCATCTGTCCACAGTCTTAACATTTCTTCACTGCCCCATCTGTCCACAGGCTTAACATTTCTTCAATGTCCCATCTGTCCACAGTCTTAGCAAGTCTTCACTGTCCCATCTGTCCACAGTTTTAGCAAGCCTTCACTGTCCCATCTGGCCACACTCTTAGCGTGTCTTCACTGTCCCATCTGGCCACAGTCTTAGCGTGTCTTCACTGTCCCATCTGTCCACAGTCTTAGCAAGTCTTCACTGTCCCATCTAGCCACAGTCCTAGCATGTCTTCACTGTCCCATCTGTCCACAGTCTTAACATTTCTTCACTGCCCCATCTGTCCACAGGCTTAACATTTCTTCACTGTCCCATCTGTCCACAGGCTTAGCAAGTCTTCACTGTCCCATCTGTCCACAGTCCTAGCATGTCTTCACTGTCCCATCTTGCCACAGTCTTAGCATGTCTTCACTGTCCCAGCTGTCCACAGTCTTAGCATGTCTTCACTGTCCCATCTGTTCACAGTCTAAGCATGTCTTCACTGTCCCAGCTATCCACAGTCTAAGCATGTCTTCACTGTCACATCTATCCACAGTCCTACCACTTCGTCACTGTCCCATCTGTCCAATCTAAGCACATCTTCACTGTCCCATCTATCCACAGTCATAGCATGTCTTCACTGTCCCATCTGTCCACAGTCTAAGCATGTCTTCATTCACTGTCTCAACTGTCCACAGTCCTAGTATGTATTCACTGTCCCATCTGTCTACAGTATTAGCATGTCTTCACTGTTCCAGCTGTCCACAGACTTAGCATATCTTCTCCGTCCCATCTGTCCACAGTCTAAGCAGGTCTTCTCTCTCCCATCTGTCCACAGTCTAAGCATGTCTTCACTGTCCCATCTAGCCACAGTCCTAGCATGTCTTCAGTGTCCCATCTGTCCACAGTCTTAACATTTCTTCACTGCCCCATCTGTCCACAGGCTTAACATTTCTTCACTGTCCCATCTGTCCACAGGCTTAGCAAGTCTTCACTGTCCCATCTGTCCACAGTCCTAGCATGTCTTCACTGTCCCAGCTTGCCACAGTCTTAGCATGTCTTCACTGTCCCATCTGTTCACAGTCTTAGCGTGTCTTCAATGTCCCATCTGTCCACAGTCTTAGCAAGTCTTCACTGTCCCATCTGTCCACAGTTTTAGCAAGCCTTCACTGTCCCATCTGGCCACACTCTTAGCGTGTCTTCACTGTCCCATCTGGCCACAGTCTTAGCGTGTCTTCACTGTCCCATCTGTCCACAGTCTTAGCAAGTCTTCACTGTCCCATCTAGCCACAGTCCTAGCATGTCTTCACTGTCCCATCTGTCCACAGTCTTAACATTTCTTCACTGCCCCATCTGTCCACAGGCTTAACATTTCTTCACTGTCCCATCTGTCCACAGGCTTAGCAAGTCTTCACTGTCCCATCTGTCCACAGTCCTAGCATGTCTTCACTGTCCCATCTTGCCACAGTCTTAGCATGTCTTCACTGTCCCAGCTGTCCACAGTCTTAGCATGTCTTCACTGTCCCATCTGTTCACAGTCTAAGCATGTCTTCACTGTCCCAGCTATCCACAGTCTAAGCATGTCTTCACTGTCACATCTATCCACAGTCCTACCACTTCGTCACTGTCCCATCTGTCCAATCTAAGCACATCTTCACTGTCCCATCTATCCACAGTCATAGCATGTCTTCACTGTCCCATCTGTCCACAGTCTAAGCATGTCTTCATTCACTGTCTCAACTGTCCACAGTCCTAGTATGTATTCACTGTCCCATCTGTCTACAGTATTAGCATGTCTTCACTGTTCCAGCTGTCCACAGACTTAGCATGTCTTCTCCGTCCCATCTGTCCACAGTCTAAGCATGTCTTCTCTCTCCCATCTGTCCACAGTCTAAGCATGTCTTCACTGTCCCATCTGTCCACATAATTAGCATGTCTTCACTGTCTCATCTGTCCACAGTCTAAGCATCTCTTCACTGTCCCATCTGTCCATAGTTCTAGCATGTCTTAACTGTCCCATATGTCTACAGTCTTAGCAGGTCTTCACTGCCCTATCTGTCCACAGACATAGCACGGCTTCATTGTCCCATCTGTCCACAGTTTTAGCATGTCTTCACTGTCCCAGCTGTCCACAGTCTTAGCATGTCTTCACTGTCCCATCTGTTCACAGTCTAAGCATGTCTTCACTGTCCCAGCTATCCACAGTCTAAGCATGTCTTCACTATCACATCTATCCACAGTCCTACCACCTCGTCACTGTCCCATCTGTCCAATCTAAGCACGTCTTCACTGTCCCATCTATCCACAGTTTTAGCATGCCTTCACTGTCCACAAGCTAAGCATGTCTTCAATCACTGTCCCCCCAGCTGTCCACAGTCTTACCATGTCTTTACTGTCTCATCTGTCCGCAGTCTAAGCATGTCTTCACTGTCCCATCTGTCCATAGTCATAGTATGTCTTCACTGTCCCAACTGTCTACAGTCTTAGTCTGTTTTCACTGTTCCATCTGGCCACAGTCTAAGCATTTCTTCACTGTTCACAGTCTAAACATGTCTTCACTGTCCCATATGTCCACAGTCTTAGAATGTTTTCACTGTTCCATCTGTCCACAGTCTAAGCATGTCTTCACTGTTCACAGTCTAAGCATGTCTTCACTGTCCCATATGTCCACAGTCTTAGAATGATTTCACTGTTCCATCTGTCCACAGTCTTACCATGTCTTTACTGTCTCATCTGTCCACAGTCTAAGCATGTCTTCACTGTCCCATCTGTCCATAGTCATAGTATGTCTTCACTGTCCCAACTGTCTACAGTCTTAGTCTGTTTTCACTGTTCCATCTGGCCACAGTCTAAGCATTTCCTCACTGTTCACAGTCTAAGCATGTCTTCACTGTCCCATATGTCCACAGTCTTAGAATGTTTTCACTGTTCCGTCTGTCCACAGTCTAAGCATGTCTTCACTGCCCCAGGTATCCACAGTCCTAGCACGTCTTCACTGTCCTATCTGTCCACATTCTAAGCACATCTTCACTGTCCCATCTATCCACAGTCTTAGCATGTCTTCACTGTCCCATCTGTCCACAGTCTAAGCATGTCTTCAATCACTGTCCCAGCTGTCCACAGTCCTAGTATGTATTCACTGTCTCTGTCTACAGTATTAGCATGTCTTCACTGTCCCAGTTGTCCACAGTCTTAGCATGTCTTCTCCGTCCCATCTGTCCACAGTCTAAGCATGTCTTCTCTCTCCCATCTGTCCACAGTCTAAGCATGTCTTCACTGTCCCATCTGTCCATATAATTAGCATGTCTTCACTGTCTCATCTGTCCACAGTCTAAGCATCTATTCACTGTCCCATCTGTCCATAGTCCTAGCATCTCTTCACTGTCCCATGTGTCTACAGTCTTAGCAGGCCTTCACTGCCCTATCTGTCCACAGACTTAGCACGGCTTCACTGTCCCATCTGTTCACAGTCTTAGCATGTCTTCACTGTCCCAGCTGTCCACAGTCTTAGCAGATCTTCACTGTGCCAGCTGTCCACAGCCTTAGCACGTCTTCACTATCCCATCTGTCCACAGTCTTAGCATGTCCTCACTGTCCTATCTGTCCACAGTTTTAGCATGTCTTCACTGTCCCATCTATCTAGTCCCTGCATGTCTTCACTGTCCCTTTTGTCCACAGTCTTAGCATGTCTTCACTGATGTCCCATCTATCCACAGTCTAAGCATGTCTTCACTGTCCCATCTGTCCACAGTCCCAGCATGTCTTCACTGTCCCATCTATCCACAGTCTAAGTGTGTCTTCAGTGTTCCACCCGTCCACAGTCTAAGCATGTCTTCACTGTCCCACCTGATCACAGTACCAGCATGTCTTCACGGTCCCATCTGTCCACAGTGTTCCTAAGTCTTCACTGTCCCATCTGTCCACAGTCTAAGCATGTCTTCACTGTCCCATCTTTCCACAGTCTTAGCGTGTCTTCAATGTCCCATCTGTCCACAGTCTTAGCAAGTCTTCACTGTCCCATCTGTCCACAGTCTTAGCGTCTCTTCACTGTCCCATCTGTCCACATTCTTAGCGTGTCTTCACTGTCCCATCTGGCCTCATTCTTAGCTTGTCTTCACTGTCCCATCTGGCCTCAGTCAGCGTGTCTTCACTGTCCCATCTGTCCACAGTCTTAGCGTGTCTTCACTGTCCCATCTGTCAACAGTCTTAGCGTGTCTTCACTGTCCCATCTATCCACAGTCCTAGCGTGTCTTCACTGTCCCATCTGTCCACAGTCTTAGCAAGTCTTCACTGTCCCATCTAGCCACAGTCCTAGCATGTCTTCACTGTCCCATCTGTCCACAGTCTTAACATTTCTTCACTGCCCCATCTGTCCACAGGCTTAACATTTCTTCACTGTCCCATCTGTCCACAGGCTTAGCAAGTCTTCACTGTCCCATCTGTCCACAGTCCTAGCATGTCTTCACTGTCCCATCTTGCCACAGTCTTAGCATGTCTTCACTGTCCCATCTGTTCACAGTTTTAGCGTGTCTTCAATGTCCCATCTGTCCACAGTCTTAGCAAGTCTTCACTGTCCCATCTGTCCACAGTTTTAGCAAGCCTTCACTGTCCCATCTGGCCACACTCTTAGCGTGTCTTCACTGTCCCATCTGGCCACAGTCTTAGCGTGTCTTCACTGTCCCATCTGTCCACAGTCTTAGCAAGTCTTCACTGTCCCATCTAACCACAGTCCTAGCATGTCTTCACTGTCCCATCTGTCCACAGTCTTAACATTTCTTCACTGCCCCATCTGTCCACAGGCTTAACATTTCTTCACTGTCCCATCTGTCCACAGGCTTAGCAAGTCTTCACTGTCCCACCTGTCCACAGTCCTAGCATGTCTTCACTGTCCCATCTTGCCACAGTCTTAGCATGTCTTCACTGTCCCAGCTGTCCACAGTCTTAGCATGTCTTCACTGTCCCATCTGTTCACAGTCTAAGCATGTCTTCACTGTCCCAGCTATCCACAGTCTAAGCATGTCTTCACTGTCACATCTATCCACAGTCCTACCACATCGTCACTGTCCCATCTGTCCAATCTAAGCACATCTTCACTGTCCCATCTATCCACAGTCATAGCATGTCTTCACTGTCCCATCTGTCCACAGTCTAAGCATGTCTTCATTCACTGTCTCAACTGTCCACAGTCCTAGTATGTATTCACTGTCCCATCTGTCTACAGTATTAGCATGTCTTCACTGTTCCAGCTGTCCACAGACTTAGCATGTCTTCTCCGTCCCATCTGTCCACAGTCTAAGCATGTCTTCGCTCTCCCATCTGTCCACAGTCTAAGCATGTCTTCACTGTCCCATCTGTCCACATAATTAGCATGTCTTCACTGTCTCATCTGTCCACAGTCTAAGCATCTCTTCACTGTCCCATCTGTCCATAGTTCTAGCATGTCTTAACTGTCCCATATGTCTACAGTCTTAGCAGGTCTTCACTGCCCTATCTGTCCACAGACATAGCACGGCTTCATTGTCCCATCTGTCCACAGTCTTAGCATGTCTTCACTGTCCCAGCTGTCCACAGTCTTAGCATGTCTTCACTGTCCCATCTGTTCACAGTCTAAGCATGTCTTCACTGTCCCAGCTATCCACAGTCTAAGCATGTCTTCACTATCACATCTATCCACAGTCCTACCACCTCGTCACTGTCCCATCTGTCCAATCTAAGCACGTCTTCACTGTCCCATCTATCCACAGTTTTAGCATGCCTTCACTGTCCACAAGCTAAGCATGTCTTCAATCACTGTCCCCCCAGCTGCCCACAGTCCTAGCATGTCTTCACTGTCCCATCTGTCCACAGTCCAAGAATGTCTTCAATTGTCCCAGCTGTCCACAGTCCTAGCATGTCTTCTCTGTCCCATCTGATCACATTCTAGGCATGTCTGCACTGTTCCATCCGTCCACAGTCTTAGCATGTCTTTACTGTGTCATCTGTCAACAGTCTAAGCATGTCTTCACTGTCCCATCTGTCCATAGTCCAAGTATGTCTTCACTGCCCCAACTGTCTACAGTCTTAGTCTGTTTTCACTGTTCCATCTGGCCACAGTCTAAGCATTTCTTCACTGTTCACAGTCTAAGCATGTCTTCACTGTCCCATATGTCCACAGTCTTAGAATGTTTTCACTGTTCCATCTGTCCACAGTCTAAGCATGTCTTCACTGTTCACAGTCTAAGCATGTCCTCACTGTCCCATATGTCCACAGTCTTAGAATGATTTCACTGTTCCATCTGTCCACAGTCTTACCATGTCTTTACTGTCTCATCTGTCCACAGTCTAAGCATGTCTTCACTGTCCCATCTGTCCATAGTCATAGTATGTCTTCACTGTCCCAACTGTCTACAGTCTTAGTCTGTTTTCACTGTTCCATCTGGCCACAGTCTAAGCATTTCCTCACTGTTCACAGTCTAAGCATGTCTTCACTGTCCCATATGTCCACAGTCTTAGAATGTTTTCACTGTTCCGTCTGTCCACAGTCTAAGCATGTCTTCACTGCCCAGGTATCCACAGTCCTAGCACGTCTTCACTGTCCTATCTGTCCACATTCTAAGCACATCTTCACTGTCCCATCTATCCACAGTCTTAGCTTGTCTTCACTGTCCCATCTGTCCACAGTCTAAGCATGTCTTCAATCACTGTCCCAGCTGTCCACAGTCCTAGTATGTATTCACTGTCTCTGTCTACAGTATTAGCATGTCTTCACTGTCCCAGTTGTCCAGTCTTAGCATGTCTTCTCCGTCCCATCTGTCCACAGTCTAAGCATGTCTTCTCTCTCCCATCTGTCCACAGTCTAAGCATGTCTTCACTGTCCCATCTGTCCACATAATTAGCATGTCTTCACTGTCTCATCTGTCCACAGTCTAAGCATCTATTCACTGTCCCATCTGTCCATAGTCCTAGCATCTCTTCACTGTCCCATGTGTCTACAGTCTTAGCAGGTCTTCACTGCCCTATCTGTCCACAGACTTAGCACGGCTTCACTGTCCCATCTGTTCACAGTCTTAGCATGTCTTCACTGTCCCAGCTGTCCACAGTCTTAGCAGATCTTCACTGTGCCAGCTGTCCACAGCCTTAGCACGTCTTCACTATCCCATCTGTCCACAGTCTTAGCATGTCCTCACTGTCCTATCTGTCCACAGACTTAGCATGTCCTCACTGTCCTATCTGTCCACAGTTTTAGCATGTCTTCACTGTCCCATCTGTCTACAGTCCCAGCATGTCTTCACTGTCCCATTTGTCCACAGTCTTAGCATGTCTTCACTGATGTCCCATCTATCCACAGTCTAAGCATGTCTTTACTGACCGATCTTTCTACAGTCTAAGCATGTCTTCACTGTCCCATCTGTCCACAGTCCCAGCATGTCTTCACTGTCCCATCTATCCACAGTCTAAGTGTGTCTTCACTGTTCCACCCGTCCACAGTCTAAGCATGTCTTCACTGTCCCACCTGATCACAGTACCAGCATGTCTTCACGGTCCCATCTGTCCACAGTCTTACTAAGTCTTCACTGTCCCATCTGTCCACAGTCTAAGCATGTCTTCACTGTCCCACCTGATCACAGTACCAGCATGTCTTCACGGTCCCATCTGTCCACAGTCTTACTAAGTCTTCACTGTCCCATCTGTCCACAGTCTAAGCACGTCTTCACTGTCCCATCTTTCCACAGTCTTAGCGTGTCTTCAATGTCCCATCTGTCCACAGTCTTAGCGTCTCTTCACTGTCCCATCTGTCCACATTCTTAGCGTGTCTTCACTTTCCCATCTGGCCTCATTCTTAGCTTGTCTTCACTGTCCCATCTGGCCTCAGTCAGCGTGTCTTCACTGTCCCATCTGTCCACAGTCTTAGCGTGTCTTCACTGTCCCATCTGTCAACAGTCTTAGTGTGTCTTCACTGTCCCATCTATCCACAGTCCCAGCGTGTCTTCACTGTCCCATCTGTCCACAGTCTTAACATTTCTTCACTGCCCCATCTGTCCACAGGCTTAACATTTCTTCACTGTCCCATCTTTCCACAGTCTTAGCGTGTCTTCAATGTCCTATCTGTCCATAGTCTTAACATTTCTGCACTGTCCCATCTGTCCACAGTCTTAACATTTCTTCACTGTCCCATCTGTCCACAAGCTTAGCGTGTCTTCACCGTCCCATCTGTCCACAGTTTTAGCAAGCCTTCACTGTCCCATCTGGCCACACTCTTAGCGTGTCTTCACTGTCCCATCTGCCCACAGTCTTAGCGTGTCTTCACTGTCCCATCTGTCCACAGTCTTAGCAAGTCTTCACTGTCCCATCTAGCCACAGTCCTAGCATGTCTTCACTGTCCCATCTGTCCACAGTCTTAACATTTCTTCACTGCCCCATCTGTCCACAGGCTTAACATTTCTTCACTGTCCCATCTGTCCACAGGCTTAGCAAGTCTTCACTGTCCCATCTGTCCACAGTCCTAGCATGTCTTCACTGTCCCATCTTGCCACAGTCTTAGCATGTCTTCACTGTCCCATCTGTTCACATTCTTAGCGTGTCTTCAATGTCCCATCTGTCCACAGTCTTAGCAAGTCTTCACTGTCCCATCTGGCCTCAGTCTTAGCAAGTCTTCACTGTCCCATCTGTCCACAGTCTTAGCGTGTCTTCACTGTCCCATCTGTCCACATTCTTAGCGTGTCTTCACTGTCCCATCTGGCCTCAGACTTAGTGTGTCTTCACTGTCCCATCTGTCCACAATCTTAGCATGTCTTCACTGTCCCATCTGTCCACAGTCTTAGTGTGTCTTCACTGTCCCATCTATCCACAGTCCTAGCGTGTCTTCCCTGTCCTTTCTGTCCACAGTCTTAACATTGCTTCGCTGTCCCATCTGTCCACAGTCTTAACATTTCTTCAGTGTCCCATATGTCCACAGTCTTAACATTTCTTCACTGTCCAATCTGTCCACAGGCTTAGCAAGTCTTCACTGTCCCATCTGTCCACAGTCTTACCAAGGCTTCACTGTCCCATCTTTCCACAGTCCAAGCGTGTCTTCACTGTCCCATCTATCCACAGTCTAAGCGTGTCTTCACTGTCCCATCTGTCCACAGTCTTAACATTTCTTCACTGTCCCATCTGTCCACAGTATTAGCGTGTCTTCACTGTCCCATCTGTCCACAGTCTTAGCAAGTCTTCATTGTCCCATCTAGCCACAATCCTAGCATGTCTTCACTGTCCCATCTGTCCACAGTCTTAACAGTTCTTCACTGTCCCATCTGTCCACAGGCTTAACATTTCTTCACTGTCCCATCTGTCCACCGGCTTAGCAAGTCTTCATTGTTCCATCTGTCCACAGTCCTAGCATGTCTTCACTGTCCCATCTGGCCACAGTCTTAGCATGTCTTCACTGTCCCATCTGTCCACAGTCTTAGAATGATTTCACTGTTCCATCTGTCCACAGTCTTACCATGTCTTTACTGTCTCATCTGTCCACAGTCTAAGCATGTCTTCACTGTCCCATCTGTCCATAGTCATAGTATGTTTTCACTGTCCCATATGTCCACAGTCTTAGAATGTTTTCACTGTTCCATCTGTCCACAGTCTAAGCATGTCTTCACTGTTCACAGTCTAAGCATGTCTTCACTGTCCCATATGTCCACAGTCTTAGAATGATTTCACTGTTCCATCTGTCCACAGTCTTACCATGTCTTTACTGTCTCATCTGTCCACAGTCTAAGCATGTCTTCACTGTCCCATCTGTCCATAGTCATAGTATTTCTTCACTGTCCCAACTGTCTACAGTCTTAGTCTGTTTTCACTGTTCCATCTGGCCACAGTCTAAGCATTTCCTCACTGTTCACAGTCTAAGCATGTCTTCACTGTCCCATATGTCCACAGTCTTAGAATGTTTTCACTGTTCCGTCTGTCCACAGTCTAAGCATGTCTTCACTGCCCCAGGTATCCACAGTCCTAGCACGTCTTCACTGTCCTATCTGTCCACATTCTAAGCACATCTTCACTGTCCCATCTATCCACAGTCTTAGCATGTCTTCACTGTCCCATCTGTCCACAGTCTAAGCATGTCTTCAATCACTGTCCCAGCTGTCCACAGTCCTAGTATGTATTCACTGTCTCTGTCTACAGTATTAGCATGTCTTCACTGTCCCAGTTGTCCACAGTCTTAGCATGTCTTCTCCGTCCCATCTGTCCACAGTCTAAGCAGGTCTTCTCTCTCCCATCTGTCCACAGTCTAAGCATGTCTTCACTGTCCCATCTGTCCACATAATTAGCATGTCTTCACTGTCTCATCTGTCCACAGTCTAAGCATCTATTCACTGTCCCATCTGTCCATAGTCCTAGCATCTCTTCACTGTCCCATGTGTCTACAGTCTTAGCAGGTCTTCACTGCCCTATCTGTCCACAGACTTAGCACGGCTTCACTGTCCCATCTGTTCACAGTCTTAGCATGTCTTCACTGTCCCAGCTGTCCACAGTCTTAGCAGATCTTCACTGTGCCAGCTGTCCACAGCCTTAGCACGTCTTCACTATCCCATCTGTCCACAGTCTTAGCATGTCCTCACTGTCCTATCTGTCCACAGACTTAGCATGTTCTCACTGTCCTATCTGTCCACAGTTTTAGCATGTCTTCACTGTCCCATCTGTCTACAGTCCCAGCATGTCTTCACTGTCCCATTTGTCCACAGTCTTAGCATGTCTTCACTGATGTCCCATCTATCCACAGTCTAAGCATGTCTTTACTGACCCATCTTTCTACAGTCTAAGCATGTCTTCACTGTCCCATCTGTCCACAGTCCCAGCATGTCTTCACTGTCCCATCTATCCACAGTCTAAGTGTGTCTTCACTGTTCCACCCGTCCACAGTCTAAGCATGTCTTCACTGTCCCACCTGATCACAGTACTAGCATGTCTTCACGGTCCCATCTGTCCACAGTCTTACTAAGTCTTCACTGTCCCATCTGTCCACAGTCTAAGCACGTCTTCACTGTCCCATCTTTCCACAGTCTTAGCGTGTCTTCAATGTCCCATCTGTCCACAGTCTTAGCAAGTCTTCACTGTCCCATCTGTCCACAGTCTTAGCGTCTCTTCACTGTCCCATCTGTCCACATTCTTAGCGTGTCTTCACTGTCCCATCTGGCCTCATTCTTAGCTTGTCTTCACTGTCCCATCTGGCCTCAGTCAGCGTGTCTTCACTGTCCCATCTGTCCACAGTCTTAGCGTGTCTTCACTGTCCCATCTGTCAACAGTCTTAGTGTGTCTTCACTGTCCCATCTATCCACAGTCCTAGCGTGTCTTCACTGTCCCATCTGTCCACAGTCTTAGCAAGCCTTCACTGTCCCATCTAGCCACAGTCCTAGCATGTCTTCACTGTCCCATCTGTCCACAGTCTTAACATTTCTTCACTGCCCCATCTGTCCACAGGCTTAACATTTCTTCACTGTCCCATCTTTCCACAGTCTTAGCGTGTATTCAATTTCCTATCTGTCCATAGTCTTAACATTTCTGCACTGTCCCATCTGTCCACAGTCTTAACATTTCTTCACCGTCCCATCTGTCCACAGGCTTAGCAAGTCTTCACTGTCCCATCTGTCCAGAGTCCTAGCATGTCTTCACTGTCCCATCTTGCCACAGTCTTAGCATGTCTTCACTGTCCCATCTGTTCACAGTCTTAGCGTGTTTTCAATGTCCCATCTGTCCACAGTCTTAGCAAGTCTTCACTGTCCCATCTGGCCTCAGTCTTAGCAAGTCTTCACAGTCCCATCTGTCCACATTCTTAGCGTGTCTTCACTGTCCCATCTGTCCACATTCTTAGCGTGTCTTCACTGTCCCATCTGGCCTCAGACTTAGTGTGTCTTCACTGTCCCATCTGTCCACATTCTTAGCGTGTCTTCACTGTCCCATCTTGCCACAGTCTTAGCATGTCTTCACTGTCCCATCTGTTCACAGTCTTAGCGTGTTTTCAATGTCCCATCTGTCCACAGTCTTAGCAAGTCTTCACTGTCCCATCTGGCCTCAGTCTTAGCAAGTCTTCACAGTCCCATCTGTCCACATTCTTAGCGTGTCTTCACTGTCCCATCTGTCCACATTCTTAGCGTGTCTTCACTGTCCCATCTGGCCTCAGACTTAGTGTGTCTTCACTGTCCCATCTGTCCACAATCTTAGCGTGTCTTCACTGTCCCATCTGTCCACAGTCTTAGTGTGTCTTCACTGTCCCATCTATCCACAGTCCTAGCGTGTCTTCCCTGTCCTTTCTGTCCACAGTCTTAACATTGCTTCACTGTCCCATCTGTCCACAGTCTTAGCGTCTCTTCACTGTCCCATCTGTCCACATTCTTAGCGTGTCTTCACTGTCCCATCTGGCCTCATTCTTAGCTTGTCTTCACTGTCCCATCTGGCCTCAGTCAGCGTGTCTTCGCTGTCCCATCTGTCCACAGTCTTAGCGTGTCTTCACTGTCCCATCTGTCAACAGTCTTAGTGTGTCTTCACTGTCCCATCTATCCACAGTCCTAGCGTGTCTTCACTGTCCCATCTGTCCACAGTCTTAGCAAGTCTTCACTGTCTCATCTAGCCACAGTCCTAGCATGTCTTCACTGTCCCATCTGTTCACAGTCTTAACATTTCTTCACTGCCCCATCTGTCCACAGGCTTAACATTTCTTCACTGTCCCATCTTTCCACAGTCTTAGCGTGTCTTCAATGTCCTATCTGTCCATAGTCTTAACATTTCTGCACTGTCCCATCTGTCCACAGTCTTAAGATTTCTTCACTGTCCCATCTGTCCACAGGCTTAGCGTGTCTTCACCGTCCCATCTGTCCACAGTTTTAGCAAGCCTTCACTGTCCCATCTGGCCACACTCTTAGCGTGTCTTCACTGTCCCATCTGGCCACAGTCTTAGCGTGTCTTCACTGTCCCATCTGTCCACAGTCTTAGCAAGTCTTCACTGTCCCATCTAGCCACAGTCCTAGCATGTCTTCACTGTCCCATCTGTCCACAGTCTTAACATTTCTTCACTGCCCCATCTGTCCACAGGCTTAACATTTCTTCACTGTCCCATCTGTCCACAGGCTTAGCAAGTCTTCACTGTCCCATCTGTCCACAGTCCTAGCATGTCTTCACTGTCCCATGTTGCCACAGTCTTAGCATGTCTTCACTGTCCCATCTGTTCACAGTCTTAGCGTGCCTTCAATGTCCCATCTGTCCACAGTCTTAGCAAGTCTTCACTGTCCCATCTGTCCACAGTTTTAGCAAGCCTTCACTGTCCCATCTAGCCACACTCTTAGCGTGTCTTCACTGTCCCATCTGGCCACAGTCTTAGCGTGTCTTCACTGTCCCATCTGTCCACAGTCTTAGCAAGTCTTCACTGTCCCATCTAGCCACAGTCCTAGCATGTCTTCACTGTCCCATCTGTCCACAGTCTTAACATTTCTTCACTGCCCCATCTGTCCACAGGCTTAACATTTCTTCACTGTCCCATCTGTCCACAGGCTTAGCAAGTCTTCACTGTCCCATCTGTCCACAGTCCTAGCATGTCTTCACTGTCCCATCTTGCCACAGTCTTAGCATGTCTTCACTGTCCCATCTGTTCACAGTCTTAGCGTGTCTTCAATGTCCCATCTGTCCACAGTTTTAGCAAGTCTTCACTGTCCCATCTGGCCTCAGTCTTACTAAGTCTTCACTGTCCCATCTGTCCACAGTCTAAGCACGTCTTCACTGTCCCATCTTTCCACAGTCTTAGCGTGTCTTCAATGTCCCATCTGTCCACAGTCTTAGCAAGTCTTCACTGTCCCATCTGTCCACAGTCTTAGCGTCTCTTCACTGTCCCATCTGTCCACATTCTTAGCGTGTCTTCACTGTCCCATCTGGCCTCATTCTTAGCTTGTCTTCACTGTCCCATCTGGCCTCAGTCAGCGTGTCTTCGCTGTCCCATCTGTCCACAGTCTTAGCGTGTCTTCACTGTCCCATCTGTCAACAGTCTTAGTGTGTCTTCACTGTCCCATCTATCCACAGTCCTAGCGTGTCTTCACTGTCCCATCTGTCCACAGTCTTAGCAAGTCTTCACTGTCTCATCTAGCCACAGTCCTAGCATGTCTTCACTGTCCCATCTGTTCACAGTCTTAACATTTCTTCACTGCCCCATCTGTCCACAGGCTTAACATTTCTTCACTGTCCCATCTATCCACAGTCCTAGCGTGTCTTCCCTGTCCTTTCTGTCCACAGTCTTAACATTGCTTCGCTGTCCCATCTGTCCACAGTCTTAACATTTCTTCAGTGTCCCATATGTCCACAGTCTTAACATTTCTTCACTGTCCAATCTGTCCACAGGCTTAGCAAGTCTTCACTGTCCCATCTGTCCACAGTCTTACCAAGGCTTCACTGTCCCATCTTTCCACAGTCCAAGCGTGTCTTCACTGTCCCATCTATCCACAGTCTAAGCGTGTCTTCACTGTCCCATCTGTCCACAGTCTTAACATTTCTTCACTGTCCCATCTGTCCACAGTATTAGCGTGTCTTCACTGTCCCATCTGTCCACAGTCTTAGCAAGTCTTCATTGTCCCATCTAGCCACAATCCTAGCATGTCTTCACTGTCCCATCTGTCCACAGTCTTAACAGTTCTTCACTGTCCCATCTGTCCACAGGCTTAACATTTCTTCACTGTCCCATCTGTCCACCGGCTTAGCAAGTCTTCATTGTTCCATCTGTCCACAGTCCTAGCATGTCTTCACTGTCCCATCTGGCCACAGTCTTAGCATGTCTTCACTGTCCCATCTGTCCACAGTCTTAGAATGATTTCACTGTTCCATCTGTCCACAGTCTTACCATGTCTTTACTGTCTCATCTGTCCACAGTCTAAGCATGTCTTCACTGTCCCATCTGTCCATAGTCATAGTATGTTTTCACTGTCCCATATGTCCACAGTCTTAGAATGTTTTCACTGTTCCATCTGTCCACAGTCTAAGCATGTCTTCACTGTTCACAGTCTAAGCATGTCTTCACTGTCCCATATGTCCACAGTCTTAGAATGATTTCACTGTTCCATCTGTCCACAGTCTTACCATGTCTTTACTGTCTCATCTGTCCACAGTCTAAGCATGTCTTCACTGTCCCATCTGTCCATAGTCATAGTATTTCTTCACTGTCCCAACTGTCTACAGTCTTAGTCTGTTTTCACTGTTCCATCTGGCCACAGTCTAAGCATTTCCTCACTGTTCACAGTCTAAGCATGTCTTCACTGTCCCATATGTCCACAGTCTTAGAATGTTTTCACTGTTCCGTCTGTCCACAGTCTAAGCATGTCTTCACTGCCCCAGGTATCCACAGTCCTAGCACGTCTTCACTGTCCTATCTGTCCACATTCTAAGCACATCTTCACTGTCCCATCTATCCACAGTCTTAGCATGTCTTCACTGTCCCATCTGTCCACAGTCTAAGCATGTCTTCAATCACTGTCCCAGCTGTCCACAGTCCTAGTATGTATTCACTGTCTCTGTCTACAGTATTAGCATGTCTTCACTGTCCCAGTTGTCCACAGTCTTAGCATGTCTTCTCCGTCCCATCTGTCCACAGTCTAAGCAGGTCTTCTCTCTCCCATCTGTCCACAGTCTAAGCATGTCTTCACTGTCCCATCTGTCCACATAATTAGCATGTCTTCACTGTCTCATCTGTCCACAGTCTAAGCATCTATTCACTGTCCCATCTGTCCATAGTCCTAGCATCTCTTCACTGTCCCATGTGTCTACAGTCTTAGCAGGTCTTCACTGCCCTATCTGTCCACAGACTTAGCACGGCTTCACTGTCCCATCTGTTCACAGTCTTAGCATGTCTTCACTGTCCCAGCTGTCCACAGTCTTAGCAGATCTTCACTGTGCCAGCTGTCCACAGCCTTAGCACGTCTTCACTATCCCATCTGTCCACAGTCTTAGCATGTCCTCACTGTCCTATCTGTCCACAGACTTAGCATGTTCTCACTGTCCTATCTGTCCACAGTTTTAGCATGTCTTCACTGTCCCATCTGTCTACAGTCCCAGCATGTCTTCACTGTCCCATTTGTCCACAGTCTTAGCATGTCTTCACTGATGTCCCATCTATCCACAGTCTAAGCATGTCTTTACTGACCCATCTTTCTACAGTCTAAGCATGTCTTCACTGTCCCATCTGTCCACAGTCCCAGCATGTCTTCACTGTCCCATCTATCCACAGTCTAAGTGTGTCTTCACTGTTCCACCCGTCCACAGTCTAAGCATGTCTTCACTGTCCCACCTGATCACAGTACTAGCATGTCTTCACGGTCCCATCTGTCCACAGTCTTACTAAGTCTTCACTGTCCCATCTGTCCACAGTCTAAGCACGTCTTCACTGTCCCATCTTTCCACAGTCTTAGCGTGTCTTCAATGTCCCATCTGTCCACAGTCTTAGCAAGTCTTCACTGTCCCATCTGTCCACAGTCTTAGCGTCTCTTCACTGTCCCATCTGTCCACATTCTTAGCGTGTCTTCACTGTCCCATCTGGCCTCATTCTTAGCTTGTCTTCACTGTCCCATCTGGCCTCAGTCAGCGTGTCTTCACTGTCCCAACTGTCCACAGTCTTAGCGTGTCTTCACTGTCCCATCTGTCAACAGTCTTAGTGTGTCTTCACTGTCCCATCTATCCACAGTCCTAGCGTGTCTTCACTGTCCCATCTGTCCACAGTCTTAGCAAGCCTTCACTGTCCCATCTAGCCACAGTCCTAGCATGTCTTCACTGTCCCATCTGTCCACAGTCTTAACATTTCTTCACTGCCCCATCTGTCCACAGGCTTAACATTTCTTCACTGTCCCATCTTTCCACAGTCTTAGCGTGTATTCAATTTCCTATCTGTCCATAGTCTTAACATTTCTGCACTGTCCCATCTGTCCACAGTCTTAACATTTCTTCACCGTCCCATCTGTCCACAGTCTTAACATTTCTTCACCGTCCCATCTGTCCACAGGCTTAGCATGTCTTCACTGTCCCATCTTGCCACAGTCTTAGCATGTCTTCACTGTCCCATCTGTTCACAGTCTTAGCGTGTTTTCAATGTCCCATCTGTCCACAGTCTTAGCAAGTCTTCACTGTCCCATCTGGCCTCAGTCTTAGCAAGTCTTCACAGTCCCATCTGTCCACATTCTTAGCGTGTCTTCACTGTCCCATCTGTCCACATTCTTAGCGTGTCTTCACTGTCCCATCTGGCCTCAGACTTAGTGTGTCTTCACTGTCCCATCTGTCCACATTCTTAGCGTGTCTTCACTGTCCCATCTTGCCACAGTCTTAGCATGTCTTCACTGTCCCATCTGTTCACAGTCTTAGCGTGTTTTCAATGTCCCATCTGTCCACAGTCTTAGCAAGTCTTCACTGTCCCATCTGGCCTCAGTCTTAGCAAGTCTTCACAGTCCCATCTGTCCACATTCTTAGCGTGTCTTCACTGTCCCATCTGTCCACATTCTTAGCGTGTCTTCACTGTCCCATCTGGCCTCAGACTTAGTGTGTCTTCACTGTCCCATCTGTCCACAATCTTAGCGTGTCTTCACTGTCCCATCTGTCCACAGTCTTAGTGTGTCTTCACTGTCCCATCTATCCACAGTCCTAGCGTGTCTTCCCTGTCCTTTCTGTCCACAGTCTTAACATTGCTTCACTGTCCCATCTGTCCACAGTCTTAGCGTCTCTTCACTGTCCCATCTGTCCACATTCTTAGCGTGTCTTCACTGTCCCATCTGGCCTCATTCTTAGCTTGTCTTCACTGTCCCATCTGGCCTCAGTCAGCGTGTCTTCGCTGTCCCATCTGTCCACAGTCTTAGCGTGTCTTCACTGTCCCATCTGTCAACAGTCTTAGTGTGTCTTCACTGTCCCATCTATCCACAGTCCTAGCGTGTCTTCACTGTCCCATCTGTCCACAGTCTTAGCAAGTCTTCACTGTCTCATCTAGCCACAGTCCTAGCATGTCTTCACTGTCCCATCTGTTCACAGTCTTAACATTTCTTCACTGCCCCATCTGTCCACAGGCTTAACATTTCTTCACTGTCCCATCTTTCCACAGTCTTAGCGTGTCTTCAATGTCCTATCTGTCCATAGTCTTAACATTTCTGCACTGTCCCATCTGTCCACAGTCTTAAGATTTCTTCACTGTCCCATCTGTCCACAGGCTTAGCGTGTCTTCACCGTCCCATCTGTCCACAGTTTTAGCAAGCCTTCACTGTCCCATCTGGCCACACTCTTAGCGTGTCTTCACTGTCCCATCTGGCCACAGTCTTAGCGTGTCTTCACTGTCCCATCTGTCCACAGTCTTAGCAAGTCTTCACTGTCCCATCTAGCCACAGTCCTAGCATGTCTTCACTGTCCCATCTGTCCACAGTCTTAACATTTCTTCACTGCCCCATCTGTCCACAGGCTTAACATTTCTTCACTGTCCCATCTGTCCACAGGCTTAGCAAGTCTTCACTGTCCCATCTGTCCACAGTCCTAGCATGTCTTCACTGTCCCATGTTGCCACAGTCTTAGCATGTCTTCACTGTCCCATCTGTTCACAGTCTTAGCGTGCCTTCAATGTCCCATCTGTCCACAGTCTTAGCAAGTCTTCACTGTCCCATCTGTCCACAGTTTTAGCAAGCCTTCACTGTCCCATCTAGCCACACTCTTAGCGTGTCTTCACTGTCCCATCTGGCCACAGTCTTAGCGTGTCTTCACTGTCCCATCTGTCCACAGTCTTAGCAAGTCTTCACTGTCCCATCTAGCCACAGTCCTAGCATGTCTTCACTGTCCCATCTGTCCACAGTCTTAACATTTCTTCACTGCCCCATCTGTCCACAGGCTTAACATTTCTTCACTGTCCCATCTGTCCACAGGCTTAGCAAGTCTTCACTGTCCCATCTGTCCACAGTCCTAGCATGTCTTCACTGTCCCATCTTGCCACAGTCTTAGCATGTCTTCACTGTCCCATCTGTTCACAGTCTTAGCGTGTCTTCAATGTCCCATCTGTCCACAGTCTTAGCAAGTCTTCACTGTCCCATCTGGCCTCAGTCTTACTAAGTCTTCACTGTCCCATCTGTCCACAGTCTAAGCACGTCTTCACTGTCCCATCTTTCCACAGTCTTAGCGTGTCTTCAATGTCCCATCTGTCCACAGTCTTAGCAAGTCTTCACTGTCCCATCTGTCCACAGTCTTAGCGTCTCTTCACTGTCCCATCTGTCCACATTCTTAGCGTGTCTTCACTGTCCCATCTGGCCTCATTCTTAGCTTGTCTTCACTGTCCCATCTGGCCTCAGTCAGCGTGTCTTCGCTGTCCCATCTGTCCACAGTCTTAGCGTGTCTTCACTGTCCCATCTGTCAACAGTCTTAGTGTGTCTTCACTGTCCCATCTATCCACAGTCCTAGCGTGTCTTCACTGTCCCATCTGTCCACAGTCTTAGCAAGTCTTCACTGTCTCATCTAGCCACAGTCCTAGCATGTCTTCACTGTCCCATCTGTTCACAGTCTTAACATTTCTTCACTGCCCCATCTGTCCACAGGCTTAACATTTCTTCACTGTCCCATCTTTCCACAGTCTTAGCGTGTCTTCAATGTCCTATCTGTCCATAGTCTTAACATTTCTGCACTGTCCCATCTGTCCACAGTCTTAAGATTTCTTCACTGTCCCATCTGTCCACAGGCTTAGCGTGTCTTCACCGTCCCATCTGTCCACAGTTTTAGCAAGCCTTCACTGTCCCATCTGGCCACACTCTTAGCGTGTCTTCACTGTCCCATCTGGCCACAGTCTTAGCGTGTCTTCACTGTCCCATCTGTCCACAGTCTTAGCAAGTCTTCACTGTCCCATCTAGCCACAGTCCTTGCATGTCTTCACTGTCCCATCTGTCCACAGTCTTAACATTTCTTCACTGCCCCATCTGTCCACAGGCTTAACATTTCTTCACTGTCCCATCTGTCCACAGGCTTAGCAAGTCTTCACTGTCCCATCTGTCCACAGTCCTAGCATGTCTTCACTGTCCCATCTTGCCACAGTCTTAGCATGTCTTCACTGTCCCATCTGTTCACAGTCTTAGCGTGCCTTCAATGTCCCATCTGTCCACAGTCTTAGCAAGTCTTCACTGTCCCATCTGTCCACAGTTTTAGAAAGCCTTCACTGTCCCATCTAGCCACACTCTTAGCGTGTCTTCACTGTCCCATCTGGCCACAGTCTTAGCGTGTCTTCACTGTCCCATCTGTCCACAGTCTTAGCAAGTCTTCACTGTCCCATCTAGCCACAGTCCTAGCATGTCTTCACTGTCCCATCTGTCCACAGTCTTAACATTTCTTCACTGCCCCATCTGTCCACAGGCTTAACATTTCTTCACTGTCCCATCTGTCCACAGGCTTAGCAAGTCTTCACTGTCCCATCTGTCCACAGTCCTAGCATGTCTTCACTGTCCCATCTTGCCACAGTCTTAGCATGTCTTCACTGTCCCATCTGTTCACAGTCTTAGCGTGTCTTCAATGTCCCATCTGTCCACAGTCTTAGCAAGTCTTCACTGTCCCATCTGGCCTCAGTCTTAGCAAGTCTTCACAGTCCCATCTGTCCACAGTCTTAGCGTGTCTTCACTGTCCCATCTGTCCACATTCTTAGTGTGTCTTCACTGTCCCATCTGGCCTCAGACTTAGTGTGTCTTCACTGTCCCACCTGTCCACAATCTTAGCGTGTCTTCACTGTCCCATCTGTCCACAGTCTTAGTGTGTCTTCACTGTCCCATCTATCCACAGTCCTAGCGTGTCTTCCCTGTCCTTTCTGTCCACAGTCTTAACATTGCTTCGCTGTCCCATCTGTCCACAGTCTTAACATTTCTTCAGTGTCCCATATGTCCACAGTCTTAACATTTCTTCACTGTCCAATCTGTCCACAGGCTTAGCAAGTCTTCACTGTCCCATCTGTCCACAGTCTTACCAAGGCTTCACTGTCCCATCTTTCCACAGTCCAAGCGTGTCTTCACTGTCCCATCTATCCACAGTCTAAGCGTGTCTTCACTGTCCCATCTGTCCACAGTCTTAACATTTCTTCACTGTCCCATCTGTCCACAGTATTAGCGTGTCTTCACTGTCCCATCTGTCCACAGTCTTAGCAAGTCTTCATTGTCCCATCTAGCCACAATCCTAGCATGTCTTCACTGTCCCATCTGTCCACAGTCTTAACAGTTCTTCACTGTCCCATCTGTCCACAGGCTTAACATTTCTTCACTGTCCCATCTGTCCACCGGCTTAGCAAGTCTTCATTGTTCCATCTGTCCACAGTCCTAGCATGTCTTCACTGTCCCATCTGGCCACAGTCTTAGCATGTCTTCACTGTCCCATCTGTCCACAGTCTTAGAATGATTTCACTGTTCCATCTGTCCACAGTCTTACCATGTCTTTACTGTCTCATCTGTCCACAGTCTAAGCATGTCTTCACTGTCCCATCTGTCCATAGTCATAGTATGTTTTCACTGTCCCATATGTCCACAGTCTTAGAATGTTTTCACTGTTCCATCTGTCCACAGTCTAAGCATGTCTTCACTGTTCACAGTCTAAGCATGTCTTCACTGTCCCATATGTCCACAGTCTTAGAATGATTTCACTGTTCCATCTGTCCACAGTCTTACCATGTCTTTACTGTCTCATCTGTCCACAGTCTAAGCATGTCTTCACTGTCCCATCTGTCCATAGTCATAGTATTTCTTCACTGTCCCAACTGTCTACAGTCTTAGTCTGTTTTCACTGTTCCATCTGGCCACAGTCTAAGCATTTCCTCACTGTTCACAGTCTAAGCATGTCTTCACTGTCCCATATGTCCACAGTCTTAGAATGTTTTCACTGTTCCGTCTGTCCACAGTCTAAGCATGTCTTCACTGCCCCAGGTATCCACAGTCCTAGCACGTCTTCACTGTCCTATCTGTCCACATTCTAAGCACATCTTCACTGTCCCATCTATCCACAGTCTTAGCATGTCTTCACTGTCCCATCTGTCCACAGTCTAAGCATGTCTTCAATCACTGTCCCAGCTGTCCACAGTCCTAGTATGTATTCACTGTCTCTGTCTACAGTATTAGCATGTCTTCACTGTCCCAGTTGTCCACAGTCTTAGCATGTCTTCTCCGTCCCATCTGTCCACAGTCTAAGCAGGTCTTCTCTCTCCCATCTGTCCACAGTCTAAGCATGTCTTCACTGTCCCATCTGTCCACATAATTAGCATGTCTTCACTGTCTCATCTGTCCACAGTCTAAGCATCTATTCACTGTCCCATCTGTCCATAGTCCTAGCATCTCTTCACTGTCCCATGTGTCTACAGTCTTAGCAGGTCTTCACTGCCCTATCTGTCCACAGACTTAGCACGGCTTCACTGTCCCATCTGTTCACAGTCTTAGCATGTCTTCACTGTCCCAGCTGTCCACAGTCTTAGCAGATCTTCACTGTGCCAGCTGTCCACAGCCTTAGCACGTCTTCACTATCCCATCTGTCCACAGTCTGAGCATGTCCTCACTGTCCTATCTGTCCACAGACTTAGCATGTTCTCACTGTCCTATCTGTCCACAGTTTTAGCATGTCTTCACTGTCCCATCTGTCTACAGTCCCAGCATGTCTTCACTGTCCCATTTGTCCACAGTCTTAGCATGTCTTCACTGATGTCCCATCTATCCACAGTCTAAGCATGTCTTTACTGACCCATCTTTCTACAGTCTAAGCATGTCTTCACTGTCCCATCTGTCCACAGTCCCAGCATGTCTTCACTGTCCCATCTATCCACAGTCTAAGTGTGTCTTCACTGTTCCACCCGTCCACAGTCTAAGCATGTCTTCACTGTCCCACCTGATCACAGTACTAGCATGTCTTCACGGTCCCATCTGTCCACAGTCTTACTAAGTCTTCACTGTCCCATCTGTCCACAGTCTAAGCACGTCTTCACTGTCCCATCTTTCCACAGTCTTAGCGTGTCTTCAATGTCCCATCTGTCCACAGTCTTAGCAAGTCTTCACTGTCCCATCTGTCCACAGTCTTAGCGTCTCTTCACTGTCCCATCTGTCCACATTCTTAGCGTGTCTTCACTGTCCCATCTGGCCTCATTCTTAGCTTGTCTTCACTGTCCCATCTGGCCTCAGTCAGCGTGTCTTCACTGTCCCAACTGTCCACAGTCTTAGCGTGTCTTCACTGTCCCATCTGTCAACAGTCTTAGTGTGTCTTCACTGTCCCATCTATCCACAGTCCTAGCGTGTCTTCACTGTCCCATCTGTCCACAGTCTTAGCAAGCCTTCACTGTCCCATCTAGCCACAGTCCTAGCATGTCTTCACTGTCCCATCTGTCCACAGTCTTAACATTTCTTCACTGCCCCATCTGTCCACAGGCTTAACATTTCTTCACTGTCCCATCTTTCCACAGTCTTAGCGTGTATTCAATTTCCTATCTGTCCATAGTCTTAACATTTCTGCACTGTCCCATCTGTCCACAGTCTTAACATTTCTTCACCGTCCCATCTGTCCACAGGCTTAGCAAGTCTTCACTGTCCCATCTGTCCAGAGTCCTAGCATGTCTTCACTGTCCCATCTTGCCACAGTCTTAGCATGTCTTCACTGTCCCATCTGTTCACAGTCTTAGCGTGTTTTCAATGTCCCATCTGTCCACAGTCTTAGCAAGTCTTCACTGTCCCATCTGGCCTCAGTCTTAGCAAGTCTTCACAGTCCCATCTGTCCACATTCTTAGCGTGTCTTCACTGTCCCATCTGTCCACATTCTTAGCGTGTCTTCACTGTCCCATCTGGCCTCAGACTTAGTGTGTCTTCACTGTCCCATCTGTCCACATTCTTAGCGTGTCTTCACTGTCCCATCTTGCCACAGTCTTAGCATGTCTTCACTGTCCCATCTGTTCACAGTCTTAGCGTGTTTTCAATGTCCCATCTGTCCACAGTCTTAGCAAGTCTTCACTGTCCCATCTGGCCTCAGTCTTAGCAAGTCTTCACAGTCCCATCTGTCCACATTCTTAGCGTGTCTTCACTGTCCCATCTGTCCACATTCTTAGCGTGTCTTCACTGTCCCATCTGGCCTCAGACTTAGTGTGTCTTCACTGTCCCATCTGTCCACAATCTTAGCGTGTCTTCACTGTCCCATCTGTCCACAGTCTTAGTGTGTCTTCACTGTCCCATCTATCCACAGTCCTAGCGTGTCTTCCCTGTCCTTTCTGTCCACAGTCTTAACATTGCTTCACTGTCCCATCTGTCCACAGTCTTAGCGTCTCTTCACTGTCCCATCTGTCCACATTCTTAGCGTGTCTTCACTGTCCCATCTGGCCTCATTCTTAGCTTGTCTTCACTGTCCCATCTGGCCTCAGTCAGCGTGTCTTCGCTGTCCCATCTGTCCACAGTCTTAGCGTGTCTTCACTGTCCCATCTGTCAACAGTCTTAGTGTGTCTTCACTGTCCCATCTATCCACAGTCCTAGCGTGTCTTCACTGTCCCATCTGTCCACAGTCTTAGCAAGTCTTCACTGTCTCATCTAGCCACAGTCCTAGCATGTCTTCACTGTCCCATCTGTTCACAGTCTTAACATTTCTTCACTGCCCCATCTGTCCACAGGCTTAACATTTCTTCACTGTCCCATCTTTCCACAGTCTTAGCGTGTCTTCAATGTCCTATCTGTCCATAGTCTTAACATTTCTGCACTGTCCCATCTGTCCACAGTCTTAAGATTTCTTCACTGTCCCATCTGTCCACAGGCTTAGCGTGTCTTCACCGTCCCATCTGTCCACAGTTTTAGCAAGCCTTCACTGTCCCATCTGGCCACACTCTTAGCGTGTCTTCACTGTCCCATCTGGCCACAGTCTTAGCGTGTCTTCACTGTCCCATCTGTCCACAGTCTTAGCAAGTCTTCACTGTCCCATCTAGCCACAGTCCTAGCATGTCTTCACTGTCCCATCTGTCCACAGTCTTAACATTTCTTCACTGCCCCATCTGTCCACAGGCTTAACATTTCTTCACTGTCCCATCTGTCCACAGGCTTAGCAAGTCTTCACTGTCCCATCTGTCCACAGTCCTAGCATGTCTTCACTGTCCCATGTTGCCACAGTCTTAGCATGTCTTCACTGTCCCATCTGTTCACAGTCTTAGCGTGCCTTCAATGTCCCATCTGTCCACAGTCTTAGCAAGTCTTCACTGTCCCATCTGTCCACAGTTTTAGCAAGCCTTCACTGTCCCATCTAGCCACACTCTTAGCGTGTCTTCACTGTCCCATCTGGCCACAGTCTTAGCGTGTCTTCACTGTCCCATCTGTCCACAGTCTTAGCAAGTCTTCACTGTCCCATCTAGCCACAGTCCTAGCATGTCTTCACTGTCCCATCTGTCCACAGTCTTAACATTTCTTCACTGCCCCATCTGTCCACAGGCTTAACATTTCTTCACTGTCCCATCTGTCCACAGGCTTAGCAAGTCTTCACTGTCCCATCTGTCCACAGTCCTAGCATGTCTTCACTGTCCCATCTTGCCACAGTCTTAGCATGTCTTCACTGTCCCATCTGTTCACAGTCTTAGCGTGTCTTCAATGTCCCATCTGTCCACAGTCTTAGCAAGTCTTCACTGTCCCATCTGGCCTCAGTCTTACTAAGTCTTCACTGTCCCATCTGTCCACAGTCTAAGCACGTCTTCACTGTCCCATCTTTCCACAGTCTTAGCGTGTCTTCAATGTCCCATCTGTCCACAGTCTTAGCAAGTCTTCACTGTCCCATCTGTCCACAGTCTTAGCGTCTCTTCACTGTCCCATCTGTCCACATTCTTAGCGTGTCTTCACTGTCCCATCTGGCCTCATTCTTAGCTTGTCTTCACTGTCCCATCTGGCCTCAGTCAGCGTGTCTTCGCTGTCCCATCTGTCCACAGTCTTAGCGTGTCTTCACTGTCCCATCTGTCAACAGTCTTAGTGTGTCTTCACTGTCCCATCTATCCACAGTCCTAGCGTGTCTTCACTGTCCCATCTGTCCACAGTCTTAGCAAGTCTTCACTGTCTCATCTAGCCACAGTCCTAGCATGTCTTCACTGTCCCATCTGTTCACAGTCTTAACATTTCTTCACTGCCCCATCTGTCCACAGGCTTAACATTTCTTCACTGTCCCATCTTTCCACAGTCTTAGCGTGTCTTCAATGTCCTATCTGTCCATAGTCTTAACATTTCTGCACTGTCCCATCTGTCCACAGTCTTAAGATTTCTTCACTGTCCCATCTGTCCACAGGCTTAGCGTGTCTTCACCGTCCCATCTGTCCACAGTTTTAGCAAGCCTTCACTGTCCCATCTGGCCACACTCTTAGCGTGTCTTCACTGTCCCATCTGGCCACAGTCTTAGCGTGTCTTCACTGTCCCATCTGTCCACAGTCTTAGCAAGTCTTCACTGTCCCATCTAGCCACAGTCCTTGCATGTCTTCACTGTCCCATCTGTCCACAGTCTTAACATTTCTTCACTGCCCCATCTGTCCACAGGCTTAACATTTCTTCACTGTCCCATCTGTCCACAGGCTTAGCAAGTCTTCACTGTCCCATCTGTCCACAGTCCTAGCATGTCTTCACTGTCCCATCTTGCCACAGTCTTAGCATGTCTTCACTGTCCCATCTGTTCACAGTCTTAGCGTGCCTTCAATGTCCCATCTGTCCACAGTCTTAGCAAGTCTTCACTGTCCCATCTGTCCACAGTTTTAGAAAGCCTTCACTGTCCCATCTAGCCACACTCTTAGCGTGTCTTCACTGTCCCATCTGGCCACAGTCTTAGCGTGTCTTCACTGTCCCATCTGGCCACAGTCTTAGCGTGTCTTCACTGTCCCATCTGTCCACAGTCTTAGCAAGTCTTCACTGTCCCATCTAGCCACAGTCCTAGCATGTCTTCACTGTCCCATCTGTCCACAGTCTTAACATTTCTTCACTGCCCCATCTGTCCACAGGCTTAACATTTCTTCACTGTCCCATCTGTCCACAGGCTTAGCAAGTCTTCACTGTCCCATCTGTCCACAGTCCTAGCATGTCTTCACTGTCCCATCTTGCCACAGTCTTAGCATGTCTTCACTGTCCCATCTGTTCACAGTCTTAGCGTGTCTTCAATGTCCCATCTGTCCACAGTCTTAGCAAGTCTTCACTGTCCCATCTGGCCTCAGTCTTAGCAAGTCTTCACAGTCCCATCTGTCCACAGTCTTAGCGTGTCTTCACTGTCCCATCTGTCCACATTCTTAGTGTGTCTTCACTGTCCCATCTGGCCTCAGACTTAGTGTGTCTTCACTGTCCCACCTGTCCACAATCTTAGCGTGTCTTCACTGTCCCATCTGTCCACAGTCTTAGTGTGTCTTCACTGTCCCATCTATCCACAGTCCTAGCGTGTCTTCCCTGTCCTTTCTGTCCACAGTCTTAACATTGCTTCACTGTCCCATCTGTCCACAGTCTTAACATTTCTTCAGTGTCCCATATGTCCACAGTCTTAACATTTCTTCACTGTCCAATCTGTCCACAGGCTTAGCAAGTCTTCACTGTCCCGTCTGTCCACAGTCTTAGCAAGCCTTCACTGTCCCATCTGTCCACAGTCCCAGCGTGTCTTCACTGTCCCATCTATCCACAGTCTAAGCGTGTCTTCACTGTCCCATCTGTCCACAGTATTAGCGTGTCTTCACTGTCCCATCTGTCCACAGTCTTAGCAAGTCTTCATTGTTCCATCTGTCCACAGTCCTAGCATGTCTTCACTGTTCCATCTGGCCACAGTCTTAGCATGTCTTCACTGTCCCATCTGTCCACAGTCTTAGAATGATTTCACTGTTCCATCTGTCCACAGTCTTACCATGTCTTTACTGTCTCATCTGTCCACAGTCTAAGCATGTCTTCACTGTCCCATCTGTCCATAGTCATAGTATGTCTTCACTGTCCCAACTGTCTACAGTCTTAGTCTGTTTTCACTGTTCCATCTGGCCACAGTCTAAGCATTTCCTCACTGTTCACAGTCTAAGCATGTCTTCACTGTCCCATATGTCCACAGTCTAAGAATGTTTTCACTGTTCCGTCTGTCCACAGTCTAAGCATGTCTTCACTGCCCCAGGTATCCACAGTCCTAGCACGTCTTCACTGTCCTATCTGTCCACATTCTAAGCACATCTTCACTGTCCCATCTATCCACAGTCTTAGCATGTCTTCACTGTCCCATCTGTCCACAGTCTAAGCATGTCTTCAATCACTGTCCCAGCTGTCCACAGTCCTAGTATGTATTCACTGTCTCTGTCTACAGTATTAGCATGTCTTCACTGTCCCAGTTGTCCACTGTCTTAGCATGTCTTCTCCGTCCCATCTGTCCACAGTCTAAGCATGTCTTCTCTCTCCCATCTGTCCACAGTATAAGCATGTCTTCACTGTCCCATCTGTCCACATAATTAGCATGTCTTCACTGTCTCATCTGTCCACAGTCTAAGCATCTATTCACTGTCCCATCTGTCCATAGTCCTAGCATCTCTTCACTGTCCCATGTGTCTACAGTCTTAGCAGGTCTTCACTGCCCTATCTGTCCACAGACTTAGCACGGCTTCACTGTCCCATCTGTTCACAGTCTTAGCATGTCTTCACTGTCCCAGCTGTCCACAGTCTTAGCAGATCTTCACTGTGCCAGCTGTCCACAGCCTTAGCACGTCTTCACTAACCCATCTGTCCACAGTCTTAGCATGTCCTCACTGTCCTATCTGTCCACAGACTTAGCATGTTCTCACTGTCCTATCTGTCCACAGTTTTAGCATGTCTTGACTGTCCCATCTGTCTACAGTCCCAGCATGTCTTCACTGTCCCATTTGTCCACAGTCTTAGCATGTCTTCACTGATGTCCCATCTATCCACAGTCTAAGCATGTCTTTACTGACCCATCTTTCTACAGTCTAAGCATGTCTTCACTGTCGCATCTGTCCACAGTCCCAGCATGTCTTCACTGTCCCATCTATCCACAGTCTAAGTGTGTCTTCACTGTTCCACCCGTCCACAGTCTAAGCATGTCTTCAGTGTCCCACCTGATCACAGTACCAGCATGTCTTCACGGTCCCATCTGTCCACAGTCTAAGCAAGTCTTCACTGTCCCATCTATCCACAGTCCTAGCATGTCTTCACTGTACCATGTGTCCATAGGCTAAGCATGTCTTCACTGTCCACAGTCTAAGCATGTCCCATATGTCCACAGTCTTACATTGTCTTCTTTGTCCCATCTGTCCACAGTCTAAGAAGGTCTTCACTGTCCCATCTATCCACAGTCTTAGCATGTCTTCACTATACCATCTGTCCACATTCTAAGCATGTCTTCGCTGTCCCATCTATCCACAGACTTAGCATGTCTTCACTGTACCATCTGTTCACAGTCAAAGCATGTCTTCACTGTCCCAGCTATCCACAGTCCTACCACATCGTCATTGTCCCATCTGTCCAATCTAAGCAAGTCTTCACTGTCCCATCTATCCACAGTTTTAGCATGCCTTCACTGTCCACAGTCTAAGCATGTCTTCACTGTCCCATCTGTCCACAGTCCTAGTATGTATTCACTGTCCCATCTATCCACAGTCATAGCATGTCTTCACTGTCCCATCTGTCCACAGTCTAAGCATGTCTTCAATCACTGTCTCAACTGTCCACAGTCCTAGTATGTATTCACTGTCCCATCTGTCTACAGTATTAGCATGTCTTCACTGTTCCAGCTGTCCACAGACTTAGCATGTCTTCTCCGTCCCATCTGTCCACAGTCTAAGCATGTCTTCACTGTTCCAGCTGTCCACAGACTTAGCATGTCTTCTCCGTCCCATCTGTCCACAGTCTAAGCATGTCTTCTCTCTCCCATCTGGCCACAGTCTAAGCATCTCTTCACTGTCCCATCTGTCCATAGTCCTAGCATGTCTTCACTGTCCCATATGTCTACAGTCTTAGCAGGTCTTCACTGCCCTATCTGTCCACAGACTTAGCACGGCTTCATTGTCCCATCTGTCCACGGTCTTAGCATGTCTTCACTGACCCAGCTGTCCACAGTCTTAGAATGTCTTCACTGTCCCATCTGTTCACAGTCTAAGCATGTCTTCACTGTCCCAGCTATCCACAGTCTAAGCATGTCTTCACTGTCACATCTATCCACAGTCCTACCACATCGTCACTGTCCCATCTGTCCAATCTAAGCACATCTTCACTGTCCCATCTATCCACAGTCATAGCATGTCTTCACTGTCCCATCTGTCCACAGTCTAAGCATGTCTTCAATCACTGTCTCAACTGTCCACAGTCCTAGTATGTATTCACTGTCCCATCTGTCTACAGTATTAGCATGTTTTCACTGTTCCAGCTGTCCACAGACTTAGCATGTCTTCTCCGTCCCATCTGTCCACAGTCTAAGCATGTCTTCTCTCTCCCATCTGTCCACAGTCTAAGCATGTCTTCACTGTCCCATCTGTCCACATAATTAGCATGTCTTCACTGTCTCATCTGTCCACAGTCTAAGCATCTCTTCACTGTCCCATCTGTCCATAGTTCTAGCATGTCTTAACTGTCCCATATGTCTACAGTCTTAGCAGGTCTTCACTGCCCTATCTGTCCACAGACTTAGCACGGCTTCATTGTCCCATCTGTCCACAGTCTTAGCATGTCTTCACTGTCCCAGCTGTCCACAGTCTTAGCATGTCTTCACTGTCCCAGCTATCCACAGTCTAAGCATGTCTTCACTGTCACATCTATCCACAGTCCTACCACATCGTCACTGTCCCATCTGTCCAATCTAAGCACGTCTTCACTGTCCCATCTATCCACAGTTTTAGCATGCCTTCACTGTCCACAAGCTAAGCATGTCTTCAATCACTGTCCCCCCCAGCTGCCCACAGTTCTAGCATGTCTTCACTGTCCCATCTGTCCACAGTCCAAGAATGTCTTCAATTGTCCCAGCTGTCCACAGTCCTAGCATGTCTTCTCTGTCCCATCTGTTCACAGTCTAGGCATGTCTGCACTGTTCCATCCGTCCACAGTCTTAGCATGTCTTTACTGTGTCATCTGTCCACAGTCTAAGCATGTCTTTACTGTCCCATCTGTCCATAGTCCAAGTATGTCTTCACTGCCCCAACTGTCTACAGTCTTAGTCTGTTTTCACTGATCCATCTGGCCACAGTCTAAGCATTTCTTCACTGTTCACAGTCTAAGCATGTCTTCACTGTCCCATATGTCCACAGTCTTAGAATGTTTTCATTGTTCCATCTGTCCACAGTCTAAGCATGTCTTCACTGTTCACAGTCTAAGCATGTCTTCACTGTCCCATATGTCCACAGTCTTAGAATGATTTCACTGTTCCAACTGTCCACAGTCTTACCATGTCTTTACTGTCTCATCTGTCCACAGTCTAAGCATGTCTTCACTGTCCCATCTGTCCATAGTCATAGTATGTCTTCACTGTCCCAACTGTCTACAGTCTTAGTCTGTTTTCACTGTTCCATCTGGCCACAGTCTAAGCATTTCCTCACTGTTCACAGTCTAAGCATGTCTTCACTGTCCCATATGTCCACAGTCTTAGAATGTTTTCACTGTTCCGTCTGTCCACAGTCTAAGCATGTCTTCACTGCCCCAGGTATCCACAGTCCTGGCACGTCTTCCCTGTCCTATCTGTCCACATTCTAAGCACATCTTCACTGTCCCATCTATCCACAGTCTTAGCATGTCTTCACTATACCATCTGTCCACATTCTAAGCATGTCTTCGCTGTCCCATCTGTCCACAGACTTAGCATGTCTTCACTGTACCATCTGTTCACAGTCTAAGCATGTCTTCACTGTCCCAGCTATCCACAGTCCTACCACATCGTCACTGTCCCATCTGTCCAATCTAAGCAAGTCTTCACTGTCCCATCTATCCACAGTTTTAGCATGCCTTCACTGTCCACAAGCTAAGCATGTCTTCAATCACTGTCCTAACAGCTGCCCACAGTCCTATCATGTCTTCACTGTCCCATCTGTCCACAGTCCAAGAATGTCTTCAATTGTCCCAGCTGTCCACAGTCCTAGCATGTCTTCACTGTCACATCTATCCACAGTCCTACCACATCGTCACTGTCCCATCTGTCCAATCTAAGCACATCTTCACTGTCCCATCTATCCACAGTCATAGCATGTCTTCACTGTCCCATCTGTCCACAGTCTAAGCATGTCTTCAATCACTGTCTCAACTGTCCACAGTCCTAGTATGTATTCACTGTCCCATCTGTCTACAGTATTAGCATGTCTTCACTGTTCCAGCTGTCCACAGACTTAGCATGTCTTCTCCGTCCCATCTGTCCACAGTCTAAGCATGTCTTCTCTCTCCCATCTGTCCACAGTCTAAGCATGTCTTCACTGTCCCATCTGTCCACATAATTAGCATGTCTTCACTGTCTCATCTGTCCACAGTCTAAGCATCTCTTCACTGTCCCATCTGTCCATAGTTCTAGCATATCTTAACTGTCCCATATGTCTACAGTCTTAGCAGGTCTTCACTGCCCTATCTGTCCACAGACTTAGCACGGCTTCATTGTCCCATCTGTCCACAGTCTTAGCATGTCTTCACTGTCCCAGCTGTCCACAGTCTAAGCATGTCTTCAATCACTGTCCCAACTGTCCACAGTCCTAGTATGTATTCATTGTCCCATCTGTCCACAGTCTTACCATGTCTTTACTGTCTCATCTGTCCACAGTCTAAGCATGTCTTCACTGTCCCATCTGTCCATAGTCATAGTATGTCTTCACTGTCCCAACTGTCTACAGTCTTAGTCTGTTTTCACTGTTCCATCTGGCCACAACCTAAGCATTTCCTCACTGTTCACAGTCTAAGCATGTCTTCACTGTCCCATATGTCCACAGTCTTAGAATGTTTTCACTGTTCCGTCTGTCCACAGTCTAAGCATGTCTTTACTGCCCCAGGTATCCACAGTCCTAGCACGTCTTCACTGTCCTATCTGTCCACATTCTAAGCACATCTTCACTGTCCCATCTATCCACAGTCTTAGCATGTCTTCACTATACCATCTGTCCACATTCTAAGCATGTCTTCGCTGTCCCATCTGTCCACAGACTTAGCATGTCTTCACTGTACCATCTGTTCACAGTCTAAGCATGTCTTCACTGTCCCAGCTATCCACAGTCCTACCACATCGTCACTGTCCCATCTGTCCAATCTAAGCAAGTCTTCACTGTCCCATCTATCCACAGTTTTAGCATGCCTTCACTGTCCACAAGCTAAGCATGTCTTCAATCACTGTCCTAACAGCTGCCCACAGTCCTATCATGTCTTCACTGTCCCATCTGTCCACAGTCCAAGAATGTCTTCAATTGTCCCAGCTGTCCACAGTCCTAGCATGTCTTCACTGTCACATCTATCCACAGTCCTACCACATCGTCACTGTCCCATCTGTCCAATCTAAGCACATCTTCACTGTCCCATCTATCCACAGTCATAGCATGTCTTCACTGTCCCATCTGTCCACAGTCTAAGCATGTCTTCTATCACTGTCTCAACTGTCCACAGTCCTAGTATGTATTCACTGTCCCATCTGTCTACAGTATTAGCATGTCTTCACTGTTCCAGCTGTCCACAGACTTAGCATGTCTTCTCCGTCCCATCTGTCCACAGTCTAAGCATGTCTTCTCTCTCCCATCTGTCCACAGTCTAAGCATGTCTTCACTGTCCCATCTGTCCACATAATTAGCATGTCTTCACTGTCTCATCTGTCCACAGTCTAAGCATCTCTTCACTGTCCCATATGTCTACAGTCTTAGCAGGTCTTCACTGCCCTATCTGTCCACAGACTTAGCACGGCTTCATTGTCCGATCTGTCCACGGTCTTAGCATGTCTTCACTGTCCCAGCTGTCCACAGTCTTAGCATGTCTTCACTGTCCCATCTGTTCACAGTCTAAGCATGTCTTCACTGTCCCAGCTATCCACAGTCTAAGCATGTCTTCACTGTCACATCTATCCACAGTCCTACCACATCGTCACTGTCCCATCTATCCAATCTAAGCACATCTTCACTGTCCCATCTATCCACAGTAATAGCATGTCTTCACTGTCCCATCTGTCCACAGTCTAAGCATGTCTTCAATCACTGTCTCAACTGTCCACAGTCCTAGTATGTATTCACTGTCCCATCTGTCTACAGTATTAGCATGTCTTCACTGTTCCAGCTGTCCACAGACTTAGCATGTCTTCTCCGTCCCATCTGTCCACAGTCTAAGCATGTCTTCTCTCTCCCATCTGTCCACAGTCTAAGCATGTCTTCACTGTCCCATCTGTCCACATAATTAGCATGTCTTCACTGTCTCATCTGTCCACAGTCTAAGCATCTCTTCACTGTCCCATCTGTCCATAGTTCTAGCATGTCTTAACTGTCCCATATGTCTACAGTCTTAGCAGGTCTTCACTGCCCTATCTGTCCACAGACTTAGCACGGCTTCATTGTCCCATCTGTCCACAGTCTTAGCATGTCTTCACTGTCCCAGCTGTCCACAGTCTTAGCATGTCTTCACTGTCCCATCTGTTCACAGTCTAAGCATGTCTTCACTGTCCCAGCTATCCACAGTCTAAGCATGTCTTCACTGTCACATCTATCCACAGTCCTACCACATCGTCACTGTCCCATCTGTCCAATCTAAGCACGTCTTCACTGTCCCATCTATCCACAGTTTTAGCATGCCTTCACTGTACACAAGCTAAGCATGTCTTCAATCACTGTCCCCCCAGCTGCCCACAGTCCTAGCATGTCTTCACGGTCCCATCTGCCCACAGTCCAAGAATGTCTTCAATTGTCCCAGCTGTCCACAGTCCTAGCATGTCTTCTCTGTCCCATCTGTTCACAGTCTAGGCATGTCTGCACTGTTCCATCCGTCCACAGTCTTAGCATGTCTTTACTGTGTCATCTGTCCACAGTCTAAGCATGTCTTCAATGTCCCATCTGTCCATAGTCCAAGTATGTCTTCACTGCCCCAACTGTCTACAGTCTTAGTCTGTTTTCACTGTTCCATCTGGCCACAGTCTAAGCATTTCTTCACTGTTCACAGTCTAAGCATGTCTTCACTGTCCCATATGTCCACAGTCTTAGAATGTTTTCACTGTTCCATCTGTCCACAGTCTAAGCATGTCTTCACTGTTCACAGTCTAAGCATGTCTTCACTGTCCCATATGTCCACAGTCTTAGAATGATTTCACTGTTCCATCTGTCCACAGTCTTACCATGTCTTTACTGTCTCATCTGTCCACAGTCTAAGCATGTCTTCACTGTCCCATCTGTCCATAGTCATAGTATGTCTTCACTGTCCCAACTGTCTACAGTCTTAGTCTGTTTTCACTGTTCCATCTGGCCACAGTCTAAGCATTTCCTCACTGTTCACAGTCTAAGCATGTCTTCACTGTCCCATATGTCCACAGTCTTAGAATGTTTTCACTGTTCCGTCTGTCCACAGTCTAAGCATGTCTTCACTGCCCCAGGTATCCACAGTCCTAGCACGTCTTCACTGTCCTATCTGTCCACATTCTAAGCACATCTTCACTGTCCCATCTATCCACAGTCTTAGCATGTCTTCACTGTCCCATCTGTCCACAGTCTAAGCATGTCTTCAATCACTGACCCAGCTGTCCACAGTCCTAGTATGTATTCACTGTCTCTGTCTACAGTATTAGCATGTCTTCACTGTCCCAGTTGTCCACAGCCTTAGCATGTCTTCTCCGTCCCATCTGTCCACAGTCTAAGCATGTCTTCTCTCTCCCATCTGTCCACAGTCTAAGCATGTCTTCACTGTCCCATCTGTCCACATAATTAGCATGTCTTCACTGTCTCATCTGTCCACAGTCTAAGCATCTATTCACTGTCCCATCTGTCCATAGTCCTAGCATCTCTTCACTGTCCCATGTGTCTACAGTCTTAGCAGGTCTTCACTGCCCTATCTATCCACAGACTTAGCACGGCTTCACTGTCCCATCTGTTCACAGTCTTAGCATGTCTTCACTGTCCCAGCTGTCCACAGTCTTAGCAGATCTTCACTGTGCCAGCTGTCCACAGCCTTAGCACGTCTTCACTATCCCATCTGTCCACAGTCTTAGCATGTCCTCACTGTCCTATCTGTCCACAGACTTAGCATGTCCTCACTGTCGTATCTGTCCACAGTTTTAGCATGTCTTCACTGTCCCATCTGTCTACAGTCCCAGCATGTCTTCACTGTCCCATTTGTCCACTGTCTTAGCATGTCTTCACTGATGTCCCATCTATCCACAGTCTAAGCATGTCTTTACTGACCCATCTTTCTACAGTCTAAGCATGTCTTCACTGTCCCATCTGTCCACAGTCCCAGCATGTCTTCACTGTCCCATCTATCCACAGTCTAAGTATGTCTTCACTGTTCCACCCGTCCACAGTCTAAGCATGTCTTCACTGTCCCACCTGATCACAGTACCAGCATGTCTTCACGGTCCCATCTGTCCACAGTCTTACTAAGTCTTCACTGTCCCATCTGTCCACAGTCTAAGCACGTCTTCACTGTCCCATCTTTCCACAGTCTTAGCGTCTCTTCACTGTCCCATCTGTCCACATTCTTAGCGTGTCTTCACTGTCCCATCTGGCCTCATTCTTAGCTTGTCTTCACTGTCCCATCTGGCCTCAGTCAGCGTGTCTTCACAGTCCCATCTGTACACAGTCTTAGCGTGTCTTCACTGTCCCATCTGTCAACAGTCTTAGTGTGTCTTCACTGTCCCATCTATCCACAGTCCTAGCATGTCTTCACTGTCCCATCTGTCCACAGTCTTAGCAAGTCTTCACTGTCCCATCTAGCCACAGTCCTAGCATGTCTTCACTGTCCCATCTGTCCACAGTCTTAACATTTCTTCACTGCCCCATCTGTCCACAGGCTTAACATTTCTTCACTGTCCCATCTTTCCACAGTCTTAGCGTGTCTTCAATGTCCTATCTGTCCATAGTCTTAACATTTCTGCACTGTCCCATCTGTCCACAGTCTTAACATTTCTTCAATGTCCCATCTGTCCACAGGCTTAGCGTGTCTTCACCGTCCCATCTGTCCACAGTTTTAGCAAGCCTTCACTGTCCCATCTGGCCACACTCTTAGCTTGTCTTCACTGTCCCATCTGGCCACAGTCTTAGCGTGTCTTCACTGTCCCATCTGTCCACAGTCTTAGCAAGTCTTCACTGTCCCATCTAGCCACAGTCCTAGCATGTCTTCACTGTCCCATCTGTCCACAGTCTTAACATTTCTTCACTGCCCCATCTGTCCACAGGCTTAACATTTCTTCACTGTCCCATCTGTCCACAGGCTTAGCAAGTCTTCACTGTCCCATCTGTCCACAGTCCTAGCATGTCTTCACTGTCCCATCTTGCCACAGTCTTAGCATGTCTTCACTGTCCCATCTGTGCACAGTCTTAGCGTGTCTTCAATGTCCCATCTGTCCACAGTCTTAGCAAGTCTTCACTGTCCCATCTGGCCTCAGTCTTAGCAAGTCTTCACTGTCCCATCTGTCCACAGTCTTAGCGTGTCTTCACTGTCCCATCTGTCCACATTCTTAGCGTGTCTTCACTGTCCCATCTGGCCTCAGACTTAGTGTGTCTTCACTGTCCCATCTGTCCACAATCTTAGCGTGTCTTCACTGTCCCATCTGTCCACAGTCTTAGTGTGTCTTCACTGTCCCATCTATCCACATTCCTAGCGTGTCTTCCCTGTCCTTTCTGTCCACAGTCTTAACATTGCTTCACTGTCCCATCTGTCCACAGTCTTAACATTTCTTCACTGTCCCATATGTCCACAGTCTTAACATTTCTTCACTGTCCAATCTGTCCACAGGCTTAGCAAGTCTTCACTGTCCCATCTGTCCACAGTCTTAGCAAGCCTTCACTGTCCCATCTGTCCACAGTCCCAGCGTGTCTTCACTGTCCCATCTATCCACAGTCTAAGCGTGTCTTCACTGTCCCATCTGTCCACAGTCTTAACATTTCTTCACTGTCCCATCTGTCCACAGTATTAGCGTGTCTTCACTGTCCCATCTGTCCACAGTCTTAGCAAGTCTTCATTGTCCCATCTAGCCACAATCCTAGCATGTCTTCACTGTCCCATCTGTCCACAGTCTTAACAGTTCTTCACTGCCCCATCTGTCCACAGGCTTAACATTTCTTCACTGTCCCATCTGTCCACCGGCTTAGCAAGTCTTCATTGTTCCATCTGTCCACAGTCCTAGCATGTCTTCACTGTCCCATCTGGCCACAGTCTTAGCATGTCTTCACTGTCCCATCTGTCCACAGTCTTAGAATGATTTCACTGTTCCATCTGTCCACAGTCTTACCATGTCTTTACTGTCTCATCTGTCCACAGTCTAAGCATGTCTTCACTGTCCCATCTGTCCATAGTCATAGTATGTCTTCACTGTCCCAACTGTCTACAGTCTTAGTCTGTTTTCACTGTTCCATCTGGCCACAGTCTAAGCATTTCCTCACTGTTCACAGTTTAAGCATGTCTTCACTGTCCCATATGTCCACAGTCTTAGAATGTTTTCACTGTTCCGTCTGTCCACAGTCTAAGCATGTCTTCACTGCCCCAGGTATCCACAGTCCTAGCACGTCTTCACTGTCCTATCTGTCCACATTCTAAGCACATCTTCACTGTCCCATCTATCCACAGTCTTAGCATGTCTTCAGTGTCCCATCTGTCCACAGTCTAAGCATGTCTTCAATCACTGTCCCAGCTGTCCACAGTCCTAGTATGTATTCACTGTCTCTGTCTACAGTATTAGCATGTCTTCACTGTCCCAGTTGTCCACAGTCTTAGCATGTCTTCTCCGTCCCATCTGTCCACAGTCTAAGCATGTCTTCTCTCTCCCATCTGTCCACAGTCTAAGCATGTCTTCACTGTCCCATCTGTCCACATAATTAGCATGTCTTCACTGTCTCATCTGTCCACAGTCTAAGCATCTATTCACTGTCCCATCTGTCCATAGTCCTAGCATCTCTTCACTGTCCCATGTGTCTACAGTCTTAGCAGGTCTTCACTGCCCTATCTGTCCACAGACTTAGCACGGCTTCACTGTCCCATCTGTTCACAGTCTTAGCATGTCTTCACTGTCCCAGCTGTCCACAGTCTTAGCAGATCTTCACTGTGCCAGCTGTCCACAGCCTTAGCACGTCTTCACTATCCCATCTGTCCACAGTCTTAGCATGTCCTCACTGTCCTATCTGTCCACAGACTTAGCATGTCCTCACTGTCCTATCTGTCCACAGTTTTAGCATGTCTTCACTGTCCCATCTGTCTACAGTCCCAGCATGTCTTCACTGTCCCATTTGTCCACAGTCTTAGCATGTCTTCACTGATGTCCCATCTATCCACAGTCTAAGCATGTCTTTACTGACCCATCTTTCTACAGTCTAAGCATGTCTTCACTGTCCCATCTGTCCACAGTCCCAGCATGTCTTCACTGTCCCATCTATCCACAGTCTAAGTGTGTCTTCACTGTTCCACCCGTCCACAGTCTAAGCATGTCTTCACTGTCCCACCTGATCACAGTACCAGCATGTCTTCACGGTCCCATCTGTCCACAGTCTTACTAAGTCTTCACTGTCCCATCTGTCCACAGTCTAAGCACGTCTTCACTGTCCCATCTTTCCACAGTCTTAGCGTGTCTTCACTGTCCCATCTGTCCACAGTCTTAGCAAGTCTTCACTGTCCCATCTGTCCACAGTCTTAGCGTCTCTTCACTGTCCCATCTGTCCACATTCTTAGCGTGTCTTCACTGTCCCATCTGGCCTCATTCTTAGCTTGTCTTCACTGTCCCTTCTGGCCTCAGTCAGCGTGTCTTCACTGTCCCATCTGTCCACAGTCTTAGCGTGTCTTCACTGTCCCATCTGTCAACAGTCTTAGTGTGTCTTCACTGTCCCATCTATCCACAGTCCTAGCATGTCTTCACTGTCCCATCTGTCCACAGTCTTAGCAAGTCTTCACTGTCCCATCTAGCCACAGTCCTAGCATGTCTTCACTGTCCCATCTGTCCACACTCTTAACATTTCTTCACTGCCCCATCTGTCCACAGGCTTAACATTTCTTCACTGTCCCATCTTTCCACAGTCTTAGCGTGTCTTCAATGTCCTATCTGTCCATAGTCTTAACATTTCTGCACTGTCCCATCTGTCCACAGTCTTAACATTTCTTCAATGTCCCATCTGTCCACAGGCTTAGCGTGTCTTCACCGTCCCATCTGTCCACAGTTTTAGCAAGCCTTCACTGTCCCATCTGGCCACACTCTTAGCGTGTCTTCACTGTCCCATCTGGCCACAGTCTTAGCGTGTCTTCACTGTCCCATCTGTCCACAGTCCTAGCATGTCTTCACTGTCCCATCTGTCCACAGGCTTAACATTTCTTCACTGTCCCATCTGTCCACAGGCTTAGCAAGTCTTCACTGTCCCATCTGTCCACAGTCCTAGCATGTCTTCACTGTCCCATCTTGCCACAGTCTTAGCATGTCTTCACTGTCCCATCTGTTCACAGTCTTAGCGTGTCTTCAATGTCCCATCTGTCCACAGTCTTAGCAAGTCTTCACTGTCCCATCTGGCCTCAGTCTTAGCAAGTCTTCACTGTCCCATCTGTCCACAGTCTTAGCGTGTCTTCACTGTCCCATCTGTCCACATTCTTAGCGTGTCTTCACTGTCCCATCTGTCCACAGTCTTAGTGTGTCTTCACTGTCCCATCTATCCACAGTCCTAGCGTGTCTTCCCTGTCCTTTCTGTCCACAGTCTTAACATTGCTTCACTGTCCCATCTGTCCACAGTCTTAACATTTCTTCACTGTCCCATATGTCCACAGTCTTAACATTTCTTCACTGTCCAATCTGTCCACAGGCTTAGCAAGTCTTCACTGTCCCATCTGTCCACAGTCTTAGCAAGCCTTCACTGTCCCATCTGTCCACAGTCCCAGCGTGTCTTCACTGTCCCATCTATCCACAGTCTAAGCGTGTCTTCACTGTCCCATCTGTCCACAGTCGTAGCATATCTTCACTGTCCCATCTGTCCACAGTATTAGCGTGTCTTCACTGTCCCATCTGTCCACAGTCTTAGCAAGTCTTCATTGTCCCATCTAGCCACAATCCTAGCATGTCTTCACTGTCCCATCTGTCCACAGTCTTAACAGTTCTTCACTGCCCCATCTGTCCACAGGCTTAACATTTCTTCACTGTCCCATCTGTCCACCGGCTTAGCAAGTCTTCATTGTTCCATCTGTCCACAGTCCTAGCATATCTTCACTGTCCCATCTGGCCACAGTCTTAGCATGTCTTCACTGTCCCAACTGTCCACAGTCTTAGCGTGTCTTCACTGTCCCATCTGTCCACAGTCTTAGCAAGTCTTCACTGTCCCATCTGGCCCAGTCTTAGCAAGTCTTCACTGTCCCATCTGTCCACACTCTTAGCGTGTCTTCACTGTCCCATCTGACCCAGTCCTAGCATGTCATCCCTGTCCTTTCTGTCCACAGTCTTAACATTTCTTCACTGTCCCATCTGTCCACAGTCTTAACATTTCTTCACTTTCCCATCTGTCCACAGTCTTAACATTTCTTCACTGTCCCATCTGTCCACAGGCTTAGCAAGTCTTCACTGTCCCATCTGTCCACAGTCTTAGAAAGTCTTCACTGTCCCATCTATCCACAGTCCTAGCATGTCTTGACTGTCCCATCTGTCCACAGTCTTAGCGTGTCTTCACTGTCCCATCTGTCCACAGTCTTAGCAAGTCTGCACTGTCCCATCTGCCCCAGTCTAAGCATGTCTTCACTGTCCCCTCCGTCCATAGTCCTATCATGTCTTCACTGTCCCATCTGTCCACAGCTCACATATTGTCAGATTAGTGGACAAAGGCGCAGGAAGAGTATCATCTGCCCTAAATGAGCCTCTAAATGTAGCACCATATTACATTTTGTTGAGTTGCCCATAGGACTGGGCACACCCCTCCTCTCCAGGTAGTGTAATATCCCTCCTTCTAGGACCTCCCTGGGAAAGGGAGTCGCTTGTCTCTGCCGCCCCAGTTGTTGTCTAGTGGCTTAGAAGGAAACTGAACTGGCAACATGGGGGCATCTATATAGAAGGGCATTACGCCACCGAATCGTCACTTTTTAATGACGCTCTGGTAGCGCAATGCCCTGCTCCATATTTACAATGCGGCGCTAAGGCACTTTGCGGGGTGTACTTACCTTTTCATCCGTTTTCTGCGCGAAAGGGGCTTGCAATGGGTGTTATGTGGGCATTCCCATGCAACATCCATTGCTTTTTTACGCTGCCCCAGATTTGCCAGTATGTGTAAATTTGATGCAGCGCCAAATACTAGCGCAATTGAAAAGCAGGAGTTAGAGTGGCGCAACAAGGAGAAATATATGTATTTCTCCTAGCTTATTCTTTCTATGCGTGCTGCATTCTGCAGTATACGTAGAAGGAGTAAATCGCCTTTAATGACTGTTTATGTGCAAGAAGGTGTCCCTTCCTGCACATGAACAATCATCCCTGCAACGCAGGAACCCTTGCACCATGGTGCAAAGGTGTCTGCGTTGGCTCTAGGCAGCTTTTTTTAGCGCTGGCGCAAGGGAAAACACAGGGGTGTGCCGTATTCTTGTAAATATGGTGCATCCTTGTGTTTTTTAAATGACGCAGAGCGGCACTGAAAAATTGCTTGCAGCGCCGCACTGCTTCATTTCTTTGTAAATATGCCCCCTGGGTTTTAATCCCAGCCTCCCGGTATGATTTGCATTTACACACCCAGGGATGTGTGACTTCAGGTTCTCTCTGTATCTTTGTAGCTGAATACACCACTGAAGGTTGTATTGTGCAGGGACCCTCATGTGGTGCAGCTCCTTTCTCCCAACCCTGACACCCCCTCTTTTACAGCTGATAAAGGGGTGACAGAATGAGAGCTGGCCACCCTGCCAGGCTGCTCAAGGTGTCCCGACTGACAGCTGCAATCCTCCTCTCTTGATTGTCTTCAGAAGGGGTCAGAAGTGGCCAAACAATTTGTGTTATGTTATGTTTAAGTTATGCTTGTTTAAGTTATGTTACATTATGTAATGTTATGTTTATGCTTATGTTTATGTTATGTAATGTTATGTTTATGTTATGTAATTTTATGTTTACGTTGTGTTATGTAATGTTTACGTTTATGTTATGTTATGGTATGTTTAAGTTATGTTTGTTTAAGTTATGTTATGTTATGTAATGTAATGTTTATGTTTATGTTATGTAATGTTATGTTTATGTTATGTTAAGTTATGTTTGTTTAAGTTATGTTATGTAATGTTATGTTTATGTCATGTTATATAATATTATGTTATATCATCTTAGGTGTGTTGAGTGTTGTTATTCTAGTTATTTGTATTGCCACCATCGTCGCCGTAAAGTCCTGCTCACGTCATTTGGAGCTCAACAACATGAGTACCCCGCACATGGGGGTGTTACTGACGCATTTTCAAATGAGGCAGCAGCTGCACCACCAATAGTCTTTTTTGTACATAATACCTGGGCTCAAAAGGTGCACTTCCGTATTCTGCAGTCAGCCAATAGCAGCACAACACTGGTATCACGACCCGTAGTCCAGTCAATCAGATGTGTGAATGTGAGCACCGGAATATGTTAAAAGTAACCGGCATGTTTTATACTTCCTCATCGGATTCCACTCTACAGGAACTTATTCGTGCAAAGATGGAGTTTAATAAAATTTCTACTGATAATGCTTCCTTCACTTTGCTCCGAGGTAGTGCCAGATATTATGGGGGTCGAAATAAAGTTGGCTCACTCCTTGCTAATTATTTAAAATCTAGAAAAGAGAGAACACTAATCGATTCTATTCAATCAACGGATGGTAAACATCTTTTCAAAGATCAGGATATATTAGACGAGTTTACTAAATTTTACAGCGTTTTATACACTCCGGAGTCACCCCCATCTGACTCACTCATTGAAGAATATCTCAGTACTATTCCTCCTCCTTCCTCTTCAGATCTAGATTTCGCCTCTTTAGACATAGATCTTTCACTTCAGGAGATTTCCTCCTCCTTGAACTCTTTAAAGAAAAATAAATCCCCTGGTCCTGACAGTTTTTCGGTAGAATTCTATCTTCATTTCTCCAATTTGTTATTACCAAAACTCTTTCAACTTTTTCAACATTTTTGCTCCACAGAAGCAGCAAGTGGTACTTTTCTAGAGGCTTCTATTTGTCTTATTCATAAAGATGGCAAAGATCCCAAATTTTGCAAAAACTACCGCCCCATCTCTTTGATAAATGTTGATTATAAGATTTTTGCCAAACTTTTAGCATTACGCCTTGAATCTTTTCTCCCTCATTTAATAGGCCCAGAACAATGTGGATTTGTCAAGGGTAGACTAACATCTGATAATTCTCATCTATTTTTTTATGTTCTAAATAAGGCTTCTTCTCTACCCTTTCCTCTTGCGGCGATCTCCATTGATGCAGAAAAAGCCTTTGATAGGGTGGATTGGTCCTTTTTGTTTAAATCTCTCTGATGGCATGGTTTTGGTGCTAAATTCATTACTCTTATCTCCCTCCTTTATTCTGCTCCCTCCGCTTCCACCATCATTAATGGTCAAATCTCACAGCATTTTTCACTCCATCGAGGTGTTAGGCAGGGATGTCCATTATCTCCCCTTTTATTTGTTCTATCTCTTGAGCCTTTTCTCTCTCGTATTCGTTATAACTCCTCTATTTTTGGATTCCCATATGGAGATCATCATCTGAAATTATCTGCTTATGCTGATGATATTTTACTCTTCATTTCGAATCCAGACTCCTCTATCCCCTCATTATTACAAGAAATCTCCGATTTCTCAGCAGTGTCAGGTTATAAGATTAACTCTGATAAGACAGAAGTTTTACCAATTACTAAATTTTGTCTCAAACAACAATTTGATTCTACTGGCTTTCATTGGAACAGTTCTAAAATCAAGTATCTAGGTATTTGGTTTTCCAACTCTATTACGGAATCGGTTAAATTAAACATGAATGTTGCTCTAGATCGCATTTCCAAACTTTTCTCTTCCTGGAATCCTCTTTTTCTCTCCTGGTGGGGTCGTCTTGACTCCATTAAGATGATGATTACTCCAATTCTACTATATTACTTTTCAATGATTCCAGTCCGTATTCCCGTCACCTTTTTTTAAAAGAATAGACTCTCTTCTTTCCAAATTTCTATGGAAAAACAAAAAGTCCAGAATTTCTTTATTTCACCTCAGGAAACCGAGACTTGTTGGTGGGGTAAATTTTCCAGATTTTCGGTTATATCATAAGGCTTCCTGCTTAAAACAAGCTTCTCATTGGCTTCTTATGGAATCCTCTCCCTTCACTCCTTTATGGGAAAATATCGAACGCTGTTTATTTACCCCTTTTCGACTAACAAAGTTCTTTCTTTTACTGCCAAGAATGCCCTCACATCCCTTCCACTATTTAAACACACCTGCTCATTGTTAAGACCCCATTTTCAACCAAAAATAATCTCCAGAACTGCTTTTATACATTCTTCTCTTTGGCATAATCGTCTTATCACCATTAATAATAGACCTCTGTACTGGTCCTCATGGAGAACAAGGGGGATTACCTGGGTCAAGGACTTGTTTGATGGTACTTCTCCCTGTTCTTTTCCTGTTTTTCAAACTACATTCAATTGTCCTCGTTCATTTTTATGTAAATTTTCCATACTTATGGAATTAATTCTAAGTATTTTCTATTCCCTTCCTCCTGATGAATCTTCAATCACTCAGGACTCACTTCTTAAAATTTTGGCTTCACTTCCAAAAGCTTCCTTAATTTATAAATTCTTCTATTCCACGAATCCAGAACGAGTCAAGACTAAGGTGGAACTCGCTTGGGAATCAGACTTAGATTTTCAGTGGAGCACTGATATATGGAATAAGATTTGGGCTCGGTCGCTGAGGATCTCGAGATCCGCTTCCACTACTCAATCTATGTTTTTTCTATATCATAGATTATATTTCACTCCCATTTCTATAGCTAATTTCACACACATAGATAATAAGAAATGTTGGTCCTGTGATTCTCCCTCAGCAGATCTTTCACATCTTCTTTTTTTATCCCCCCTGTAGTTTCATTTTGGACACACATTTGGGCTCGTCTATCCAACATTTTTAAGATCCATACTCCCATGTCCAATCTTCTTCTCTTGATGGGAAGTCTATCAGAATCCATCACTTTACCATTCTATGAAAAAGGGTTGTTTGATCTCATGTTGGCTCTAGCATTTCAACAAATTATGATGAACTGGAAATGTTTGACCAAACTTTCAACAAAGTCACGGTGGAACACTGTGTGTCATTATCACAGGTTAGATGTGGCTTATGCCCCCAATGCAATCCACATGTAAACAGAGATGTATTTTGGTTGCCATTAACTACTTACTTAAATAAGGTTTCAATCAATACTGTCTCTCATCATCGTTCTGAAAATGTCCAACCCCCTTGAATCCCTTCCTCTTTATTCTCTCTTTCCGCTTCTTTTAATATTTGGCAAAGTTTTTATTCAGCAGTTAACTTGTTTCTTATATCTTACGATTTTTGGAGCATAACATTACTATTTATTTGCTATTTATAAAACATATTTTCTACCCCTTCTTTCCCCCTCCCCCCCTTTTTCCTTTCCCTTTTTTCCCTAAAAATGTAAACAGCTTTCTACTCTGCTTTTGTTGCCTACTCTATTTTGCTTACAAGTTTATCCTTTACATTGTTATTCTTCAGGCCTATGTTGTATTGTATTGATATTTCATGATTCTTAAAGCTTATTAAACTTAAAAAAAAAGTAACCGGCACAAACATGCTTCGTCCTCTGCTGAGAACGTATTTAAGGATTCGAATAATATGGAACGTGATATTCAAATGCCCCTTCGGCATCCCACAGAGCCCTTGGACTGGACCCTGAATCTGAACTGCCGTCGATGACAGCTCGTTGCAAGAATCACTGTGTTCCGCCACGCGAATCGCTCTCGAGGTTTTAAGCATGTTTACGGTCATGCTCTAATATGTGCCTAGCATGTCTTGGGGTCAGGGCGTTGCACACGGCGAGAATCGGCCAAAGACCCAGGTTACAATCTTGGCCGTGCCAACACGGCCTCTCTTCCTTCTACTGTCCATAAAATGTCTAGCATTACGTGTCGATTTAACCTCTACATGAGCAGCATCTGTACGCATTCTATAGCCCTTTTGCTGCCCTCGTGGTGTCATAAGATGCATAGGAACGCATAGGAACGCATAGGAACTCTGGCAGTGACGATGCCACAGGATTTGAGATATAGTACTACAGTAGTATACACCGTGCATGTCTGTCGGCAGGCACAGTACAATACATTGTCCACTAGAGGGCAGTGCTAGTCCATAAAGCAGGCAGCTGAGACACCTCGCCCAGTTCGTGTAGTCAGTGGGTGAAGGGTGGCAGTCTGGCTGTGAAGGGCCGGCAGATAAATCGCCTGGCAGGAGGAGAGGATGCCCGCCCGTGACAGGCACTTCCTCTGCCCTGACATTTCCACGGGCAGGTGGCCAGCTTTCCAGTGTTAGGGCTGCTCCCGTTATAAATCAGCCTGTTTAACACGGGCTAAACATTTCAGGCCTCTTGAAGGGCAGCGGAGATGGAGACGGCTGGCATGCCAGCTTTTCCAGGAAAATAACGTGAGATGACAGGGCAGGTGAAGAGCCCGGGGGCAGCGGAGGAAGGAGGGATGAAATGTTGGAGGGGGAAAGGGTCATGCGGCTCCCAGACAGCGGCGTGGCGCGTCAGACTTACACTCAGATCGAAGTTGACCTTGAAGGACAGTCCATCATTGATGACTAGCGTCATAAATGACCTTCATGAAAACGAAATCGATACTAATTATCTTTATATGGATAGTGATAAAAGGAGTGACGGAAAGAGCGCGAGATTAGATTTTCTGGGCCTTTTTTATGATTATGACAGCTAATTTACATAGTGCTGACTGCCACAGACTTGCGCCTTCGAAGCACTATGAGTAACCCATTATTTTAACTTTCAACGTAATGTCACGTATTTTATCACCCTTGGAAGGATAAGGGCTGAATTGGCCACGTTGATTTTTGAGCTAGTGAGAGCCTGCTCACAGATTTTGGGAACAGAAAAATAATCCCCTGAACTATTATCCTATTTCTAACTAGGCTACAAAATGTTTTTTGTTGCATTCAAAGTTTTGTAAAGTTTTTTGTTTTTTCCCTACACTTAGATTGATAAGTTTCCCAGTTTCCCTTTCCTTCGCCGTTTCAAAGTGTTTTATACTATAGATGAATTATGCTCATGCTAATTAAACACGGCTAAACCAACATCTGCATTTCATGCTACTTGCCAGATTACAAGGCTGCAAAATGTGTGGAGAATTTCTCCCTGGAAATTTACATTTTACGAACCTTTTCGATGCACAATTGCATTGTGAAGGAAAAGAACAATGAGCGCACAATTATGAATATGTTAGCATGTTAATGTCCCTCAGGTAATTTATAGATGCTGCAGGCTGCAGTATTTACTCACATCGGGGTATCCACCCAGCTCTGATCTAGGGAGGTCGTCATGATGCATACATATCTAGGGAGGTCGGCGTGATGCATACATATCTAGGGAGGTCGGCATGATGCATACATATGTAGGGGGGTCGTCGTGATGCATACATATCTAGGGAGGTCGTCGTGATACATACATATCTAGGGAGGTCGTCATGATGCATACATATCTAGGGAGGTTGGCGTGATGCATACATATCTAGGGAGGTCGGCGTGATGCATACATTACTAGGGAGGTCGGCGTGATGCATACATATCTAGGGAGGTCGTCATGATGCATACATATCTAGGGGGGTCGGCGTGATGCATACATATCTAGGGAGGTCGGCATGTTGCATACATATCTAGGGGGGTCTGCGTGATGCATACATATCTAGGGAGGTCAGCATGTTGCATACATATCTAGGGGGGTCGTCGTGATGCATACATATCTAGGGAGGTCGGCATGATGCATACATATCTAGGGGGGTCGTCGTGATGCATACATATCTAGGGAGGTCGGCGTGATGCATACATATCTAGGGAGGTCGGCGTGTTGCATACATATCTAGGGGGGTCGTCGTGATGCATACATATCTAGGGAGGTCGTCAAGATGCATACATATCTAGGGAGGTCATCGTGATGTATACATATCTAGGGAGGTCGTCGTGATGCATACATATCTAGGGGGGTCATCGTGATGCATACATATCTAGGGGGGTCGTCGTGATGCATACATATCTAGGGGGGTCGTCGTGATGCATACATATCTAGGGAGGTCGTCGTGATGCATACATATCTAGGGAGGTCGTCGTGATGCATACATATCAAGGGAGGTCGTCGTGATGCATACATATCTAGGGGAGGTCGTCATGATGCATACATATCTAGGGGGTCAGTCGTGATGCATACATATCTAGGGAGGTCGTCATGTTGCATACATATCTAGGGGGGTCGGCGTGATGCATACGTATCTAGGGGATCGGCATGTTGCATACATATCTAGGGGGTCGTCGTGATGCATACATATCTAGGGGGGTCGTCGTGATGCATACATATCTAGGGGGGTCGTCGTGATGCATACATAGCTAGGGAGGTCATCGTGATGCATACATATCTAGGGAGATCATAGTGATGCATACATATCTAGGGGGGTCGTCGTGATACATACATATCTAGGGGGTCATCGTGATGCATACATATCTAGGGGGTCGTGCGTGATGCATACATATCTAGGGAGGTCGTCATGATGCATACATATCTAGGGAGGTCGGCGTGATGCATACAAATCTAGGGAGGTCGGCGTGATGCATACATATCTAGGGGGGTCAGTATGATGCATACATATCTAGGGAGGTCGGCATGATGCATACATATCTAGGGGGGTCGGCGTGAAGCATACATATCTAGGGGGGTCGGCATGATGCATACATATCTAGGGAGGTCGGCATGATGCATACATATCTAGGGAGGTCGGCGTGATGCATACATATCTAGGGAGGTCGGCATGATGCATACATATCTAGGGAGGTCGGCGTGATGCATACATATCTAGGGGGGTCGGCATGATGCATACATATCTAGGGAGGTCGGCGTGATGCATACATATCTAGGGAGGTCATCATGATGCATACATATCTAGGGGGTCATCATGATGCATACATATCTAGGGGGGTCGGCATGATGCATACATATCTAGGGGGGTCGGCGTGATGCATACATATCTAGGGAGGTCGTCATGATGCATACATATCTAGGGGTTGTCATGATGCCTACATATCTAGGGGGGTCGGCGTGATGCATACATATCTAGGGGGGTCGGCATGATGCATACATATCTAGGGAGGTCGTCATGATGCATACATATCTAGGGAGGTCGGCATGATGCATACATATCTAGGGAGGTCGGCGTGATGCATACATATCTAGGGAGGTCGTCATGATGCATACATATCTAGGGGGTTGTCATGATGCATACATATCTAGGGGGGTCGGCATGATGCATACATATCTAGGGAGGTCGTCATGATGCATACATATCTAGGGGGTTGTCATGATGCATACATATCTAGGGGGTTGTCATGATGCATACATATCTAGGGGGGTCGGCATGATGCATACATATCTAGGGGGTCGGCATGATGCATACATATCTAGGGGGTTGTCATGATGCATACATATCTAGGGGGGTCGGCATGATGCATACATATCTAGGGAGGTCGGCGTGATGCATACATATCTAGGGGGTTGTCATGATGCATACATATCTAGGGAGGTCGGCGTGATGCATACATATCTAGGGAGGTCATCATGATGCATACATATCTAGGGGGTTGTCATGATGCATACATATCTAGGGAGGTCGTCATGATGCATACATATCTAGGGGGTCATCATGATGCATACATATCTAGGGGGTCATCATGATGCATACATATCTAGGGGGGTCGGCATGATGCATACATATCTAGGGAGGTCGGCATGATGCATACATATCTAGGGAGGTCGGCATGATGCATACATATCTAGGGAGGTCGGCGTGATGCATACATATCTAGGGAGGTCGTCATGATGCATACATATCTAGGGGGTTGTCATGATGCATACATATCTAGGGAGTCGGCATGATGCATACATATCTAGGGAGGTCGTCATGATGCATACATATCTAGGGGGTTGTCATGATGCATACATATCTAGGGGTTGTCATGATGCATACATATCTAGGGGGTCGGCATGATGCATACATATCTAGGGGGTCGGCATGATGCATACATATCTAGGGGGTTGTCATGATGCATACATATCTAGGGGGGTCGGCATGATGCATACATATCTAGGGAGGTCGGCGTGATGCATACATATCTAGGGGGTTGTCATGATGCATACATATCTAGGGGGTTGTCATGATGCATACATATCTAGGGAGGTCATCATGATGCATACATATCTAGGGGGTTGTCATGATGCATACATATCTAGGGGGTTGTCATGATGCATACATATCTAGGGAGGTCGTCATGATGCATACATATCTAGGGGGTCATCATGATGCATACATATCTAGGGGGTCATCATGATGCATACATATCTAGGGGGGTCGGCATGATGCATACATATCTAGGGAGGCCGGCATGATGCATACATATCTAGGGAGGTCGGCATGATGCATACATATCTAGGGAGGTCGGCGTGATGCATACATATCTAGGGAGGTCGGCATGATGCATACATATCTAGGGGAGGTCGTCATGATGCATACATATCTAGGGAGGTCGGCATGATGCATACATATCTAGGGAGGTCGGCATGATGCATACATATCTAGGGGGTCGGCATGATGCATACATATCTAGGGGGTCGGCATGATGCATACATATCTAGGGAGGTCGGCGTGATGCATACATATCTAGGGGTTGTCATGATGCATACATATCTAGGGAGGTCGGCGTGATGCATACATATCTAGGGAGGTCATCATGATGCATACATATCTAGGGGGTTGTCATGATGCATACATATCTAGGGGTTGTCATGATGCATACATATCTAGGGAGGTCAGTCATGATGCATACATATCTAGGGGTCATCATGATGCATACATATCTAGGGGGTCATCATGATGCATACATATCTAGGGGGGTCGGCATGATGCATACATATCTAGGGAGGTCGGCATGATGCATACATATCTAGGGAGGTCGGCGTGATGCATACATATCTAGGGAGGTCGTCATGATGCATACATATCTAGGGAGGTCATCATGATGCATACATATCTAGGGAGGTCGTCATGATGCATACATATCTAGGGGGGTCGGCATGATGCATACATATCTAGGGAGGTCGGCATGATGCATACATATCTAGGGAGGTCGGCATGATGCATACATATCTAGGGAGGTCGTCATGATGCATACATATCTAGGGGTTGTCATGATGCATACATATCTAGGGAGGTCGTCATGATGCATACATATCTAGGGGGGTCGGCATGATGCAAACATATCTAGGGAAGTCGGCATGATGCATACATATCTAGGGAGGTCGTCATGATGCATACATATCTAGGGGGTTGTCATGATGCATACATATCTAGGGAGGTCGTCATGATGCATACATATCTAGGGAGGTCATCGTGATGCATACATATCTAGGGGGGTCGGCATGATGCATACATATCTAGGGAGGTCGGCATGATGCATACATATCTAGGGGGTTGTCATGATGCATACATATCTAGGGAGGTCGTCATGATGCATACATATCTAGGGGAGTCGGCATGCATACATATCTAGGAGGTCGCATGATTCATACATATCTAGGGAGGTCGTCATGATGCATACATATCTAGGGGGGTCGGCATGATGCATACATATCTAGGGAGGTCGTCATGATGCATACATATCTAGGGAGGTCGTCATGATGCATACATATCTAGGGGGTTGTCATGATGCATACATATCTAGGGAGGTCGTCATGATGCATACATATCTAGGGAGGTCGTCATGATGCATACATATCTAGGGGGGTCGGCATGATGCATACATATCTAGGGAGGTCGTCATGATGCATACATATCTAGGGAGGTCGTCATGATGCATACATATCTAGGGAGGTCGTCATGATGCATACATATCTAGGGGGTTGTCATGATGCATACATATCTAGGGAGGTCGTCATGATGCATACATATCTAGGGAGGTCGTCATGATGCATACATATCTAGGGAGGTCGTCATGATGCATACATATCTAGGGGGTCGGCATGATGCATACATATCTAGGGAGTCGGCATGATGCATACATATCTAGGGAGGTCGGCGTGATGCATACATATCTAGGGAGGTCGTCATGATGCATACATATCTAGGGGGTCGGCATGATGCATACATATCTAGGGGGTCGGCGTGATGCATACATATCTAGGGGGTCGTCATGATGCATACATATCTAGGGAGGTCGTCATGATGCATACATATCTAGGGGGTCGGCATGATGCATACATATCTAGGGGGTCGGCATGATGCATACATATCTAGGGAGGTCGGCGTGATGCATACATATCTAGGGAGGTCGTCATGATGCATACATATCTAGGGAGGTCGTCATGTTGCATACATATCTAGGGGGGTCGGCGTGATGCATACATATCTAGGGAGGTCGGCGTGATGCATACATATCTAGGGAGGTCATCATGATGCATACATATCTAGGGGGTCATCATGATGCATACATATCTAGGGGGGTCGTCGTGATGCATACATATCTAGGGAGGTCGTCATGATGCATACATATCTAGGGAGGTCGGCGTGATGCATACAAATCTAGGGAGGGAGGCGTGATGCATACATATCTAGGGAGGTCGGCGTGATGCATACATATCTAGGGGGTCGTCATGATGCATACATATCTAGGGAGGTCGTCATGATGCATACATATCTAGGGGGGTCGGCATGATGCATACATATCTAGGGGGGTCGGCATGATGCATACATATCTAGGGAGGTCGGCGTGATGCATACATATCTAGGGAGGTCGTCATGATGCATACATATCTAGGGGGTCGGCATGATGCATACATATCTAGGGGGTCGGCGTGATGCATACATATCTAGGGGGTCATCATGATGCATACATATCTAGGGATGTCGTCATGATGCATACATATCTAGGGGGTCGGCATGATGCATACATATCTAGGGGGTCGGCATGATGCATACATATCTAGGGGGTCGGCATGATGCATACATATCTAGGGAGGTCGGCGTGATGCATACATATCTAGGGAGGTCGTCATGATGCATACATATCTAGGGAGGTCGGCATGATGCATACATATCTAGGGAGGTCGGCATGATGCATACATATCTAGGGAGGTCGGCGTGATGCATACATATCTAGGGAGGTCGGCGTGATGCATACATATCTAGGGAGGTCGTCATGATGCATACATATCTAGGGAGGTCGGCATGATGCATACATATCTAGGGAGGTCGGCATGATGCATACATATCTAGGGAGGTCGGCATGATGCATACATATCTAGGGAGGTCGGCGTGATGCATACATATCTAGGGGGTCATCATGATGCATACATATCTAGGGAGGTCGTCATGATGCATACATATCTAGGGGGTCGGCATGATGCATACATATCTAGGGGGTCGGCATGATGCATACATATCTAGGGAGGTCGGCGTGATGCATACATATCTAGGGGGTCGTCATGATGCATACATATCTAGGGAGGTCGTCATGATGCATACATATCTAGGGGGTCGGCATGATGCATACATATCTAGGGGGGTCGGCATGATGCATACATATCTAGGGGGTCATCATGATGCATACATATCTAGGGAGGTCGGCATGATGCATACATATCTAGGGAGGTCGGCGTGATGCATACATATCTAGGGAGGTCATCATGATGCATACATATCTAGGGGGTTGTCATGATGCATACATATCTAGGGAGGTCGGCGTGATGCATACATATCTAGGGAGGTCGTCATGATGCATACATATCTAGGGAGGTCGGCATGATGCATACATATCTAGGGAGGTCGGCATGATGCATACATATCTAGGGAGGTCGGCGTGATGCATACATATCTAGGGAGGTCGTCATGATGCATACATATCTAGGGGGTTGTCATGATGCATACATATCTAGGGAGGTCGGCATGATGCATACATATCTAGGGGGTTGTCATGATGCATACATATCTAGGTGGGTTCGGCATGATGCATACATATCTAGGGGTTGTCATGATGCATACATATCTAGGGGGTCGGCATGATGCATACATATCTAGGGGGTCGGCATGATGCATACATATCTAGGGGGTTGTCATGATGCATACATATCTAGGGGGTCGGCATGATGCATACATATCTAGGGGTTGTCATGATGCATACATATCTAGGGGTCGGCATGATGCATACATATCTAGGGGTTGTCATGATGCATACATATCTAGGGGGTCGGCATGATGCATACATATCTAGGGGGTCGGCATGATGCATACATATCTAGGGGTTGTCATGATGCACACATATCTAGGGGGTCGGCATGATGCATACATATCTAGGGGGTTGTCATGATGCATACATATCTAGGGGGTCGGCATGATGCATACATATCTAGGGGTTGTCATGATGCATACATATCTAGGGGTTGTCATGATGCATACATATCTAGGGGGTCGGCATGATGCATACATATCTAGGGGGTCGGCATGATGCATACATATCTAGGGGGTCGGCATGATGCATACATATCTAGGGGGTCGGCGTGATGCATACATATCTAGGGGGTCGGCATGATGCATACATATCTAGGGGGTCGGCATGATGCATACATATCTAGGGGGTCGGCGTGATGCATACATATCTAGGGAGGTTGGCATGATGCATACATATCTAGGGAGGTCGTCATGATGCATACATATCTAGGGGGGTCGGCATGATGCATACATATCTATGCGGGTTGGCGTGATGCATACATATCTAGGGGGTCGGCATGATGCATACATATCTAGGGGGTCGGCATGATGCATACACATATCTAGGGGGTCGGCGTGATGCATACATATCTAGGGAGGTCGGCATGATGCATACATATCTAGGGAGGTCGGCATGATGCATACATATCTAGGGGGTCGGCATGATGCATACATATCTAGGGGGGTCGGCGTGATGCATACATATCTAGGGAGGTCGGCATGATGCATACATATCTCGGGAGGTCGTCATGATGCATACATATCTAGGGGGGTCGGCATGATGCATACATATCTAGGGGGGTCGGCGTGATGCATACGTATCTAGGGGGGTCGGCATGTTGCATACATATCTAGGGGGGTCGGCGTGATGCATACATATCTAGGGAGGTCGGCATGATGCATACATATCTAGGGAGGTCGTCATGATGCATACATATCTAGGGGGGTCGGCATGATGCATACATATCTAGGGGGGTCAGTATGATGCATACATATCTAGGGGGTTGTCATGATGCATACATATCTAGGGGGGTCGGCATGATGCATACATAACACGTGGTAATGGAGTTTGCGCAGCCGATCACTGCATGTTTTTCTCTTTTTCTCTTCTCCCTAAGTACATTTTGTCAGTTTTTTTCATGAACAAACCATCTCTGGATTGTTGTAAATCTGTCGAATTTGTAAACTTGATTCAGGTGCAAACCGCTGTTCGACTTCGTGCCCTAGCCATGACTGAAGGGGCTCTACGAATCAGACCCTATGTTGTGCGAAGTATATCTTTGCGTAACCATTTTTTAAAGTTAAAGACATTGGAATAAATGGTTGCAAAATACATGGGTTCTTCACAGATGCCCGACATCGAAAAACTTAGCAAACTTTGCAAAGTTGTGAAGTTTTCATAAACCTTTGTGAAGGTATCAAAATAAAAATGTGCTACTATTACCCTTGTGGTTCTAACATTGAGTGACACGGCAGCAGGTGTACAGAGTTTATTTACAGCCTTTAGGGTTAAATGTTTCTATATCATAAAGTAAAGAGGGCAATGTGAGCGTAATCTACACGTTCCAACCAGTAGCGAGCACTGTAGACCAGGATATATCTGCGTGAAAGGGGCGATATTTACAAAGCGGCATTAAGCCACACAAAGTGGCTTAACATCGCTTTGTAAATGGAGCAAGGCACTGCACCACCAGAATGTCAGAAAAAGTGACGTTCTGGTGGTGCAATGCCCTTGTAAATATGCCCCTTGCTCTCCAGTCTGATGGTGTCCCAGCTGTAGGTTTGCTCAGAGCCACCAGAGGTGGTGAGCTTGTCAGCCAGAGAGGCACGGTGCCATCTGTGATGGCTTTGTAGATCATGCAGCTGGTTTTAGTGCACGCTCTAGCTTTCCAAACAGGAGCATGCAATTAAACCGGGCCGCTGCACGGACGCGGTGGCTGAAAGGTTAGCAGCGTGTGTTATGCGCTGAGCCTCTTTTATACCTTCTTTTAAAATTTTTTACTTGCTTTGTGTTATCTTTTGTTTTCTAACGCTGCAATGCACTGCTACAGACCGCACTTGGGGAGGGAGTACTTTTTTTATCAATAGTAAATGTAAAGGTGGGAATTGTATTGAATTTGAATTGTGTAGCTACAATACTCGCTCCGAGTCTAACTCTTACCTCTGTAGTCCTCTGTAATCCGCTTCCGCTGAGTTGGTTGTGGGAGACAGGGGGGGGGGGTTCTCTTGTCGGCCGTCCCGAGTGCTGGTGAGCGGCCGCCATTTTTTCCTCTCGGGACAGAGACAGCTAGAGCGGCCATCTCTGCTAGTGCGCGCTCTAGCTTTCCAAACAGGAGCATGCATTTAAACCGGGCCGCTGCGCGGACACGCCAAAGGCAGGCCCGTCTGCGCCCGTCAGCGTCCCGGAGGCGACCAGCGCCAGCCACTATGTCCAAAGGAGCAAAATTGTTAAGTACTGCCACACCTATAACTCCTTGCAACTCCACTCACTCAATATAATCCCCAGCTGTACTCCGCTGAGTCTGGAAACTCCAGGTCTCTCTGGAAACCAATGCACCTCCTGCAATTCTATCCTGAGGAACAATAAATCCGCCCTCCCACACTACTCAGAGCAGGCCCCTTCACTAAAGGCGGCACTAATAAATGCACGCTCCCTACCAAAGCACGCCATTGATATTTATGACCTCCTTGGGGAGGAAGACCTTGATGCTCTGTTTGTAACAGAGTCCTGGCTTACGGACTCGTCGGAACCTGATATTTGGGCAGCTATCCCTGAGGGCTATAAAATTGTATGGAAGGATAGAAATGAGGGCAGAGGTGGTTGGATAGCTATTATTTTTAAAGACTGCTATCCCCTGACCCAGCTGCCCCAGGTGTACCTGGAGATGGCAGAGATACTGGGATTTACGTTAGCTTTTTCTCCCAAACAATCAATATCCGGAGGCCTTATATATAGACCCCCGGGCACATCTGCAGGATTCGTTTCGGCTCTTTGTGAAATGGTATCTCCTTTGGCTCTGGGATACGGTCACTGTGTCCTGCTGGGGGATTTTAATCTGCACATGGACTGTGATCAGTTAAAGGAGAGCCACACTCTGATGGAGAGTTGCATGGCCATGGGCCTTACGCCTTCCACTAGGGCCCGACTCACTTGGCCGGACATACGCTGGACCAAATATTCACGTCAGTTCCCCTTGATGTTGATTCTCCCGTGCCTTTGGTCTGGTCCAATCATTTACTCCTTAGGTTCAAATGGCCAAAATTCAGTAACATCCCATCGAAAGATAGCAACTCCCTCCGCACGGTCAGTGCTCTCAGCAAAATCAAATCGGACTCTCTGATTAATAAGCTTGAAGCCACAAGTCCTTCCTTGACTGGCAAGATTAGCGTTGATGTAGGTCTGGTTGAGGACTGGATTAAGTCTGCTTGTCACTCTCTGGCTCCAGAAAGCGGCACCAAACAGCTTTGATCAAAAGTGCCTAGTCCTTGGTTCACCCCCTCCTTAAATTTTTTTTAACTAGCCTGCAAACGTAAAGAGAGGCTATGGAGGATAAACTACTGTCCAGCAGCCAAAGCAGGCTATAAAGCAGAACTAGGGAACTACTATAAAGAAATTAAAATAGCTAAGAAAAACTATTTCGAGGCCAGAATCCAAAAGGCTGGCAACCACTCTAGAGAAATCTTCAAAATTATGAAGTCCTTTTCCACACCGGATGTCGGTTCTATTATGAAACCACCCTCTGAGGAATGGTGTGAGATGCTTGCCTCATTTTTCCAAGAAAAATTGTGTCTGTCCAGGCCAGCCTCCCTCCTCCCATGGTGGACTATGGTATACTAGGGCCGGCCTTAGAGGGGGCCAATACACAAGAAAAACTCAACGACATGGAAGTATGTTCCCTGAACTCCTTCGACCCCCATCTCCCTGGAGGACTCTTTAAGGGCCCAAAAATGCCTTAAATCCAGCTCTCCATTGGACCCCGCCCGCATCTATTTTGGTACTAGGACCGGAGGCAAGCAATCCTCACATGAACCAGCTATTGAATGCCTCCCTCTCATCTATCACAGTCCCCACTAAATGGAAACAGGCTAGGGTCATCCCACTGCTAAAAAAGGCCCAGGCCAATCCCTGCCAATTATAGGCCGATCTCCCTGCTCCCGGCCTTCTCGAAGCTCCTGGAGAAACATGTGAACCAGCAGCTATCATCTTTTCTGGAAAAGAACTGCCTACTTCACCCTAGTCAGTCGGGCTTTCGCCCTAATCATAGCACCGAAACTGCTCTGTTAGAAGTGCTTGATTCCATCCAGTTGAGTCAGGAGGCAGGCGAGAGGGCGTTGCTGATCTTGTTAGATCTATCGGCCGCCTTCGATACGGTGTCGCACCAGATGCTTCTGACTAGGCTCCACGAGGTTGGCATCAGGGGTTTGGCATGGAAATGGATGGCATCCTTTTTAGAAGGGAAAGGGCAGGAGGTCTGGTGTCGTCCCTACTTAGCTTCCTCTCGCTCACTGAAGGTGGGAGGGCCACAGGGTTCGGCCTTGAGTCCGACCCTGTTTAACATCTACCTCACACCATTAGCTGATATGGTCGAATTATTGGGGGCTAAGATTGTGTCCTATGCAGACGACACACAGCTGTTGTTTACATGGAAGGAAAACGAGCCCTGCCCAGGTACGTTAATCAGCTGTTGCATCTCAGCTGTCTTCGGTTGGCTGGCCACGAACCAGTTGAAATGTAATGCGGGAAAAACTGAACTACTTTTTTTTGGCAAGGATGCTGAGACCCCTCTGCAGGTCTTCTGGCCTACGGATGTCCCCGCCCCTGCAGTGAATAACCTGGTGGTGAAAAATCTGGGGTTTAAACTGGATAACCAGCTGCTATTCCGCGCTCAAGTTAATGCAGTAGTAGGCACTTGTTTTGCTCTGCTGCGTCTTCTGCAGAAACTCTTGTTTTTTCTGTCCAGAGCTGCCAGACAACAGGTAATTCAATCCCTGATTATATCCAGGCTGGATTACCAAAACGGGCTCTATCTAGGCATGCCTAGCTTTTTGCTGGACAGGCTTCAGCTTGTCCAGAATGCAGCAGCCCGTACCATCTTTGAGCTCCCTCGAAATGCGCATGTGTCCAACCTTCTGAGGAGCCTTCATTGGCTCCCTGTAAGGTAAAGAATAATCTTTAAAACTCTGCTCGTCACACAGAAAGCCCTATACGGGGCAGGACCAGCTTACCTTAAATGCAGGATTTCTTTCTATACCCCACGTAGAAATCTTCGCTCCTCTAATCTGCTGCTAGCTAATATTCCCTGTTTTAAAATGACTAGGTCAGGACCCTTCCACTGGAACAAAATGCCCCTTCATTTGAGAAACATTGAATCCATACCCCTGTTCCGTAAAAAACTGAAAACCTGGCTTTTCTCCTGTCCCTAACCTTCTCCTCTTCGTTGCTACCTCTCAGCTTCAGCGCCAGGACACTCCTTGGAGTAGCAGTGCGCTCTACAAGTATCCCCACATAGACATTTTGGTGATGGTGCCTTGGTACCAAGTCGAGCCAGTTGAGTTCTCTCAGTGTGAGGATCATGTTGTTGTATGAGCTGATGAGCTGGTCTGTGGCATGTAGGATTAAGTTAAGGGGGGGTCACTGTGGACTCTGGGAGGCCATGGAGAAAGGTATTGCCACCATCCAGATTCAGAGGTGCAAAGGCCTGACCAGCAGATCTGAAGTCGCTCTTTGGGAGGAATGGATTCACTTTCTTTAGTGGAGAGAGACACTTCCAGGCCATTTTGGTTTACTTGGTAAGTGTTCATTGAGGGTGAGTTTGCTGTTCAGCGTGAATCCGAGTGACTTGGGTTTTGGGTTGGGCTTTGAATTCATCCAGGTTCATGTTGATATAGTTCTTGGTGAATAGCAGGATTCTGCCCTGATGGGTCTGAGCTTTATGTAGGTGGTGCTGGCATTCCATGTTTAGAGAAATGTACTTGGTAAAGAGGAATATTTGAACATCCTTCTTTCACATATCAAACCACAAGAAAATTTGTTGGCATTCTCAGAGACCTAAGGGCAGATTTACAAGCCCCTTGCAACAACTTTACGCCGCCGTTGCGTCACTTCTGTGACGCAGCGGCGTCATAAACAATGCGCCAAGTTGCGACATATTTACAACGTGACGCATCTAGGGAGATCCGTCACGTTGTAAAGCCCTGCGCTACATTACACCTGCGTCAGGTATAATGTATGCAGGGTGGGCGTTCCCACGCAGGAAAGCCTCGTAAAAGTGACGCAGTGAAATCTACAAGATTTCACTGAGTCACTTTTACGACGCCACTGCGTCAAAACCTTGCGCCTGCTTGAAGCAGGCGTAAGGAGTGACTCAGCATGATAGGAATAGGCATTCCTAACCATTGCTGGAGTTGCATCGGACTTGCGACACGACTCCAGCAATGCGCTGCCCTTACGCCGAAAAGATGCGTCACACATCTGTCTATCCTTGCGCCACGGTGCGCCGCTTTGTAAATGCGGCACATCCATGGTGGCGCAAGGGTTTTTTTATGTGTCACAATTTAACTGGCGCATCCCTGCTAGTATGCAGGCATGCGCCAGTTCTTGTAAATCTGCCCCAATGTATTTGTAAATGACAATATTGGATGTATTTTCCGTATGGTCAGTATATAAAATAAACATAATTTTAAGCCATCTTCTGAGGTGGAAGGTTAATAACTGAATAAGATATCATTTCATATAGAAAAAGCGTTCAACATGAAGATATTGTGAATTCCATCTTGGTTGTTTATTCTTTTTCTCAAATAAACAACAAAAGAGTGAAGCTAGAAAGTCAAGGGCTTTCAACAGGAGTCACTCATGTTTCAAAAGAGCCCTCACTCACCAACCTAGTTGGTGACATGCTTCATCATTGGGCCCCCACCAGAGAGGCCGAGTGCCTCTCCGGTGTGCTACAACGCCTGATTACAGCGGAGCGGGATTTTTTCGGTGACAAGTGCAAGTGCTGGTGCATAAAGTGAAGATAAAATAGTACTTACTACTCCTAAAGAAATTTTGTTAGGTGGATAGTAAGGCCAGGTTAAAAATATGTGGTGGATGTTATGGCTGAATAGATTGATCAGTCACATCCAAAGTTAAAATGTTGGGTCTACATGTTTCAGCCTCTCAGTGCTATTTGCAAGGCTTTCATCAGGACGCGCTAAGGTGCACCCTAACCTACGGCCTCAGAAAGAACCGGATTACTCACGGTTCAAAGTGTTATACCTTCAGAATTACTGAACGCGTTTTACGAATCTGTAAAGAAAAAAAGGAACAAATAGAAACACAGACACAAGACATGACAATGCACATGTAGTTTGCCTGGTAATCTGCCCAAAAGGAAGAGCGATCCTTGTCATGCAGTCGCATGTGCCCTTAGATGTAACAACGTGACTATGTGTTTTGCCAAAATAGTAACCAAATGTGACCCAGTGGGCGTTACTATGCAGTTGGTGCGGGTGGCTTATTTAAGCCTAATGCCACAATGTGATTGATAAAGATCAGAGTAGACTTATACTCGGTCGTAATCAAATAAGGTATGTGAAGTATACCTGGAGCGGCACATATAATAAATATGTGCCTGCTCGAACTTTTTACAAGTCTTGCGTGAAACGCCGTGGTGCTCCCTTTGAAAAGGGGGCCGCCTGTGTGGCCGTCAGATTTAAAACAAGAATAAGGAGAGAACAAGGCTTACATTCGTTGTGGCGAAGTATTACTTCATGGGTCCTGGCAGGGGGCGCTGACTTATAGTCACACGCTAACAGGTAAAAGAAGAGGATAGAGAGTCACTGCTATGCAACAGACTAGCAAATACCTTATGTCGTCCAGTTGGTAATAGGGACACTTACTACTCCAAAGTCTGCCGCCCGTGATGCGCCTAGGTCGTACCCGTCTCAAGGACCCCAAAGGTAAAGGAGGGCCGCCAACGGGTGTTTTTGTAACTGGCGCTGTTAGTGAGCGGAAGCTATGCTGGCGTCATCACGTTATCACGTCAGCGTGCATACGCCTTCGTATGCGTGCCGGTGCTGTAAGAGGAGTGTACCGCTAACTTACTGAATACAAGTGTGTGTGCAGGTTGTCAACTGCGCATGCGCTCTTGCAGGTACCCAGCCAAATCTGAATTAAAACAAAGGGGAGCGCTACTTTTCTTAATCTGCTGTAGAACCGCTGGCTCTGGTATGTGCACTAAATACGGTTGTGTGTGCAGATTGTCAACTGCGCATGCGCTCTTGCGGGTATCCAGCCAAATAAGAGTAGAACAAAGGGGAGCGCTAATTAGTCTGCTGTAGATCGCTGACTCTGGTATGTGCACGTTACTACCACAGTGCACAGTGGAAGTGTAGTAAAAAGGGGGCTAGGGTCACACCATCTTTTTGTGGTGCAGAATTGTAATGAGGTTTTGCGACTACCATTTCAGGTATACTTAGTGCCTGTCAATCCATTATAGGGTCAATATATAATGCCTTGGGCTATTGTCTTCCCTAATGGAGGCAGGCTAGTGATGGTGATTATTTACTTGGTTCAGCCACGTACATGAAGCAGTATTTGGGATGGTGTCTGGTGATCATCGTTTTAAGACTGAGCCCCACGGAATATTATCATTCAGTCCTTGTTTGTGGGTGCCCAGACGATAAACCCAACGTTGTTCTTTGTCAAATAGGGCCCCCTGTATGTTTCTGCCCTGTCTTAGTTGTTCAATCATTGTCCAGTGTATATCATTGGTGGTATGATTAGACTGGATAAAGTGATCCGTCATCTTGGTCATGTTTCTCTTACAACGGATATTGCTCCGGTGCTCACATATCCGTTGTTTAATCTTCCTGGTGGTCATCCCAAGATATCGTAAGCCACAGGGGCAAGTGATAAGATATATCACATTGCTTGAGTTGCAGTTTGTATGGGCTCTCTGAGTCCAGGTTTTATTAGGCTCTAGGTCAAGTGTCTTTGAGGCAGAGGTCAGGTGGCAGACACTACAATTGCCACAGGGGAAGTGGCCCACTGCATTAGGTAAACCCCAAGCGTTCAATACTGAGGGGCTGGTGTTAATGTCGTTTTTTTTTGGGCGAGTGTGTACCAGACAATCCCTAAGGCTTCTCGCTTTTAAAAGAAAATAGTGGTTTCTCCCATTTTCTGTTGCCTGTTTCAAGGATTTTCCAATGTCTGTTGATGGATTTCGTAATCGCATTAGACGCTGTGCTATATGTCGTCACACATGTCAGTGGAGTCTTTTCTTCACTCCTCGGGGTATCTTCTAAGAGTACTTCGCGGGGCTGGTTTCTTGCTCGTTTGTAACTCTTCTTGAGAATATGTTCAGGATAGCCACGATTACGTAGTTTTTTTGATAAATCAGTGGCTTGGGAGATGTAGTTGTCGGTACTGCTACAGTTCCTCCTTATCCTGAGGTACTGCCCATATGGGAGGTTTTCCCGGAGTGTTCTTGGGTGAAAGCTGGTGAAGGCTAGAAGATTATTTTTTGCCGTAGGTTTATAGTCTGTTTTAGTTGTTAGTCTGCCTTCCTCCTTGGTGACGGTTACATCTCTCTTATGTCATGGGTATGGGTGAACCTCAAGTTCACATCACAAGTGTTGATCCATTCGAAAAAATCTTTCAGGATGTCCTCTGGTCCTTGCCAGATGACAAGGACATCGTCTATATATCTTTTCCAGCACGATATATGAGACGCGAAAGGGTTGTCTTCAGCCAAGATATACTTCTGTTCGAAATCATGCACATACAGGCCAGCCACACAGGGGGGGCGAAGGTACTGCCCATCGAAGTTCCCGTCGTTTGCAGAAACAGTTTACCCTCGTACTCAAAGAAATTTCTTTTCAGAGCTAAAGTGGCACATTCGATAATAAACTGTTGTGGGACGTTGTACTCCCATGGTGCCTCTGCCAGTGCCTTTTCTAGTACACTTATGGTTGCATCTTGGGGGATACTCGTGTACAGGCTTTCAATGTCCAACGAGACCAGTATGGTTGAGTTGTCGTCTACAGAAATATTCTGCAAGAATGATAGTAGGGTCTTGGTATCCTTAAGGTAGGTGGAAGTTTTTTGTATCAATGGTTTGAGGAAGAAATCGCAGAACCTTGACAGTGGTTCCAACAAGGATCCGATTCCTGACACTATTTGGCGTCCTGGTGGCGGGATTTTGTTTTTATGCGTCTTTGGTAAAAATACGGGATGACGCTATCACCCGTAGTGAGGAAGTCTGCTTCGTGCTTGGAAATGTAACCATTGGCTTCGGCACAGTTCACAAGACTCGCAATTTCCGATTTGAGTGAGGGTGTAGGGTCTGTTGTTAGAGGGGTGTAGTTTTTTCTGTTGTGCAGGAGGCGTCGACAATCAGTGTCATAATCAGTTTTGTCGAGAATGACCAAGCCACCCCCTTTATCCGCAGGCTTAATTACGATGGTGTCATTATTCTGCATATTTTGGAGGCTAACAAACTCATTAGTACTCAAATTCTTAAATACATTCGGGTCTTCGAATTTCTCCAAATCATTAAAGACTGCCTGTTCAAAGGTCAGTATCTCTACTGGAATCGTGTGAGGGGGTGGATTGAAGATGGATTTCGGTCTAAGACCGGTTTCTCCCGTGGTATAAGGTGTGTCTGCTGGTTCTGTCTTTTCAAAGAAAGCCCTTAGCTTGAGTTTTCTAAAAAAGTCCGACAACTCACAGTGGAGGTGGAACTTGTCCAGATGTGCCGTGGGAACGAATCCCAGACCCTTCTCAAGTACGTTCATCTCTGTAGGGGTGAGGGTCAGCTTGGATAGGTTGGTCACCAGACTCTCTGGTTGCTTGGTCCCGCTGTCTGCTCCTTGGTCCTGCTGCGGGTGTTGTTCCCTACTGGGTCCTCTTGTTGAAAGTGGACCTGGTTTGCCCCTCTTCTCCTTCCTCTTCCCCTCCTGCCCCTCTCTAAAAAAGGCGGTCTGTATACGTTTTGGGGGAAGGGAGGCAGCTGCAAGAAGACTGGGTTCCAGCCCATCATAGGATGCTGTGGTGTCTGGAAATGATTAGGAAAGAAACCTCCCGTAGGTGTTGGAAACTGGGGCCAAGATTGTTGATGGTATTGTTGTCTGGTTCTGCCCCTGCCTTTTTGTCTGGATTTGTAGCTATCCCCACTAGAGCCACTAGTAGTGGAGGCATCATCCTCTGAGACATCAGAGTTGTCTGTATTCCTGGTGGGGGCGATGTACTCGGGGTCAGCATATGGGTAGACTTTATTGAAGGCAAAGCGCTTCAAATCTTTTTGGAATTTCTGGACCTTCGATTGGGTCAGATTTTCCTTATACTCGTTGATCTCTTTATTAAGCTCATCAAGCTTTTTTTGTAACCAGTCAGTGTGGCCTTGAAGTGGTTCTCAGTGAGTTGTATCTCCACCAGTATTGCCTCTGACAATCTCAGGGCAGTTTTTATGATCAACACCAACCAGTCGCGGGTGCAATGCCACGCAATCTGGGCCCATTCTTTTCTGAAGACAGCGTCTTCCAAAATATTCTAGGGGCATTGGTCACTAGCAAACCTTTGGGTGCCATGTTGTTACGCAGGTACTCTGTTAATATTGTGCCATGTAAGATCGTTCTAATGCGATTACGCTTTTGCTCTGTTAGTTTGTCCCACTCGGTTGTTTGTGTAATCAGGCGTTGTAGCACACCGGAGAGGCACTCGGCCTCTCTGGTGGGGGCCCAATGATGAAGCATGTCACCAACTAGGTTGGTGAGTGAGGGCTCTTTTGAAACATGAGTGACTCCTGTTGAAGCCCTTGACTTTCTAGCTTCACTCTTTTGTTGTTTATTTGAGAAAAAGAATAAACAACCAAGATGGAATTCACAATATCTTCCATTCACTAAACAATAACAATTAACATAGAAAAATAAAAAGTGCAGATTCAAATTGATGTAATCTTTCTCTTGGAGTAAAAGATATGCAATTTAATTATGAAACACACTCAATACATAAATGATTATCTTGACATTAGACCAAATAAAGTCAAACATTTGTAACTCAATATAATGATACATAGCTTTGCTGTACCACATTGCTATAATGCCTATCGCACTAATTGTTTGGAATGTAGTGAGTGACACCTCAAAACAATTTATGTTCTCTAAAATAAGACTAAAAGAGCCCTAAATTGATGCATAATCTTCCAACCCATGTTTACTGTGATAAAATGCACCCTCCAAATACTTTACTATGTCAATCCAAACATGTGGGAGGGATTGTGGATCTTTAGTTCTGTACAAGCACTGATATTGTTCATACAGAAAAAAACATTCAAATTAACAAAATTCCTCCAGTTGAATAGTAATTTGGGGGCATATTAGCAAGACCGGCGATAAAATTATCGCCGCTTTAGCGGCAGGAAACTGCCGCTAAAGCGGCGTTAATGGGCTTGCTAATATGCGTTATGGAATTCCAATAGAAGCCCAGGTTAGATGTGCAGGACATCTAACCTGGGCTTCTATTGAATTCTATAACGCATATTAGCAAGCCCATTATCGCTGTTTTAGCGGCAGGAAGCTGCCGCTAAAACTGCGATAATTTTATCGCCAGTCTTGCTAATATGCCCCTACATTCATTATGTTTTTAAGATGTACTTTTATGGCTGTTTTTTTTTTACAACCAAGATAAATTCTAGAAGTAAAGATTTACACCAGTCGCCCCTACCAGCTGCCAATCTTGATATGTCTAGTTCATACTAGAAGTAAATGTTTGCACCAGTCACGCATACCAGTAGTCATCACATCACTGTAAAATACACCCCCCACCTGCTAAAAGTAAAGATTTGCACCAGTGGCTTATCAAAGAAGATGTAGTTGGGAAATGCAGGGGCATATTAGCAAGACCCACGTTAAAATTATCGCCGTTTTAGCGGCAGGAAACTGCCGCTAAAACTGCCGATAATGGGCTTGCTAATATGCGTTATGGAATTCCAATAGAAGCCCAGGTTAGATGTGCAGGACATCTAACCTGGGCTTCTATTGGAATTCTATAACGCATATTAGCAAGCCCATTATCGCCGTTTTAGCGGCAGTTTTCTGCGGCTAAAACGGCGATAATTTTATCGCCGGTCTTGCTAATATGCCCTTGATTTTATAAACAATGTAGAATGTTTTCTGCCTAAAAGCTTCAAGCTTATGTTTCCAATCCCTTAAGTTTTAAACTGGAATCTAATTATATCCACTTTATTCTTTGTAGACGACCTGAAGTCTAACATAGTATATAGATCGTATAATATTGTAGTTTGCAAAAATTAGATGTACATTTTCTTTCTGTCAATCTTCAGCATATATGTGCAATCCAGCTTTCTGCCACCAAACTGAGAGGATCTTCTGAATGAATATTTCTGCCATATATTTAAGGAGGAGTAGACTCGGGAAATAAACCCCCTGCCCGGCTCCTGCCACCCTAACAAATTTAAGTCTATCTTGTCCTAACTCAGTAGGGATAGCACAAAAAAAACACACAATTAAACATATTTCACAAGATTTACCTGGCTGCGTAGGCCACATTTATCATGAGGTCCCAAAAAATTATAAATTCCTCCGGTGCAGGTGCTTGATCCAGGCCATAAATTTATCATTATTCACTTTTTCTGAAAGACATCCATAGAGTTTTCCTGTGGCAGAAGCAAAGTTCTCCAAATGGAGACCAAACTATCAGGATCTATGGTGTACCTGATTTAAAAACGTAAGAGTTAGGAACTTAATATATATTTTTTAACTTGTTACGCCCTCTGAATGTAATTGTCTAATGAAAACAGCCATACTTTTTGTCATCTGTTCCAGGGGTACTGAAGTTACAGTTTTATATAAGTGAAAAAAAATCATGTATCACTCAATTGCAATTTCAAAATTCATTACAATGTATTAATGAATCCTTATGTCAATACTGAGGGACACAAGCCAGAGTTTTAGGATTGACAACTTCCCACATAGTTAATTTTCTTTTAAAAGTGTATCAAACATGTGGTCAGGTTTTGGTATTGAATGTTTGTGCTATGGGATAAATTGTAATGGATTATGAATGTTTGGAATGTCCAAATTACATTTGAGAACCTAAACAAAACGCTACATGAAATAAGTTTTAAGATAATTTACATATTCATTTCCTTAACCATTTTTAGAAATACGTGTTAAGATAGGTGCTAAAATAGGTGTTAAGATAATTTACATATTCCTTCCCTTAACCATTTATAGTAATATGTGTTAGGAAAGGTATTAAAAACATAATTTACATATTCCTTTCCCTAACCATTTTTAGAAATACATGTTAAAATAGGTGTTAAGATAGTTTACAAAAATATTTCCTTACCATTTTCAGAAAGAACTATATTAATAAAAAGAAAGAAATCTTTGTAATAACTTGTGAAAGGTATAATTACTATATCAGATTAACGTAGCCTGGAAACTTGGCTTTTTAATGATGCCTTTTAGATTTTATCCCTCCTGTGGCAAGACTTGGGGTCCATTGAATCTGTAGCGCCAGGACACTCTACAGAGTAGCTGTGTGCTTTACAAGATCTATTTAATTTATGCTCTCTTGGAGTAAAGTATAAAGGATGTAGTACTTACATTTAAAATATCAAGGGACATACTACTTGCGCTTGAGTTTTAAAAGAGTCAGAGGGGTATATTCACAAGAACGTGCGCTAAACATCTCCAAAAAATGTTAACGCAACTTTACACATCGCAGTCTATCGCGGGAAAATAACCCAGTGTTAACGTGGAATTCACAACACCGCCGTACCATGCGATAGTCTCCCGAAAACGCGGCCAATGTCCGCGATACAACCACCGCAACGGTGATAAAAACACAAACCCAAACACAAAAAAAGTGCGATGAGCCCATTTGCGATGAGGAAAGCAGTGATAAGCAGCGCCAGGCCAGTGACACACACACGCACACACACGGCAGGCGGGAATAAGCACAACAAAAGCAGGAAAAAGGAAGACAAACCAAACAGAAAACAACAGCGAAGCACAATGGAGGCAGCCGGAGCAAGTACACAACCCCACAAGCCCCATTGGCAACAAAACATTGTACATGGCAGTCCATCGTGGACAAGGTGAATGCAGCAGGAGAGTGGAGGAGGACAATGGAAGAAAACCAGAACAGCTGGAATGATGCGAAATGCAAAAACAAGCAGAAACACGCCAACAACCAGAAGGCAGCAATGCACACCGGAGGTGGGAGTCCAGTGCCACACCAGGAGCTGGATGACATGGAGGAAATGGTGTCCACCACATCAGTCTGGAGATGGTGGCAGGAGTCGGGGACCGGAAACTGCTCAAAATCAACAGACACAACAGCAACAGGGAGAGGAATGACCAGGGACTGGCGGGACTGGGGGGACGGGGGGAGATGGGCACAATGGCACACATGCACAATTAAGCACAGCACAACTGCAGACAAACCATGCCCCAAGAGTAACAACACCAACCAAGAGCACAAGTCACACAACTCGGCAATATCACACCACTGAACAATCACAGAAGTGAAAACCACACTGCCTGTAAGGGAGAAGGGTGAGCCAAATCAGAGCTGAAGGGCCATCTCACACACAATGCAGCACACACACATAGGAAGCAGAGCACCCCAACATCGAACACAAAGTGGTACAAACACCAACATTTGCACAACCGAATACAGGACACAAGTGCACCTGCTTGTGGCCGGTAAATGGCCATACGGATCTAGCAAAGCACGAAACAGGGACATGATAATGCACAAGTACCAACCCACAGCCCTGATGGGGTAGCAATGCATGTATGGCAGGGACCCAGATAGGCCATGACACACACATTTGCATACATATCAACACTCATCACAGTTGGAGACAAGTGAAGGTGCGGAAACTTCATCAACAATTGCGTGTCAGTACAGCCAAGAGAAGTGCCACAACATGCAGACCAATGCAGCAGCATGTCTGAATGAGGAACGTTGGAAAGCGCCCATGTCCACCCCGGGGAGTCCATCACCCACACAAGTCAGTGCCAACGCGCGTTGGTTGTCCGCGCATGTATCCGGAGTCCAGGCCAATGCAGCCATGTCCACTGTCGTCTTGGGACATGTGACCAGATCCCCAACATGCAACCAGGCGCCGGGACACGTGCAATGGGTCACATTCAGTTGTGGCTGCAGGTACGTTGTCACTCGTCCATGAACGCGAGTGCAGCCCCGTAGGCCAACATTTCCAACATGAGCTCGTTGTCGACTACATCTAACATGTCGGCGACGTAACCCATCAGCTGTCCCGGACAGATGTGCTGACTCCAACCCCTGGCCCCAATTGGCACTAAAGCCCAATAGGGGAGCGGCTCAATGTGGTCACTGCACACGACGACTCGTGCAATCTCCCAGGTCTAGTTGCCAGCATGCATGCCAATCATCCAGGCATGCCATAAACGGGCATCACGGTGACACTCCTGGTCGTGGTCCAACAGGGGCGCACACACACGTCGAAATCCAGGTCAGCTACCGTTACGTTGGAGAGGCAGACATCCATGGTCCACTCGAATATGCATGAGCGACAATGCAACACAGGCTGAACGCAGGTGACGTTGGCAAGGCGGAAGCTTAGCTGGTAACTGATCCGCAGCACTGCCAATGGCAGTGCCCCCAGTACATGCAGCAGACGTGCACGGTACCGGTCCACGTGACTGGAGTTGTGCATGTGTCCGGGATGGTCTGCCATTGCGTCAATGGCTCTGCTTGAAGCGGCACCGTGCTGACCCGCGCCAGTCCTGTGGATGAAATGCCACAGTTCGGATCAATGAGCAGTGTCTGTGTGCAACGGGTGCAGGCCTGGGGTGGGGTGGGAGTACGTGTGAAGGCCATTTCACGCACGCTAACTACAACCAAGGACTTCTGTGTGTGGGATGTGTACACGTTGGTCTCACGTCGGGCAGTGCGTAGTGTGGGAGTCGCCAGCAAATGCTATTGTATCTGTCAGGGGGTGCTGGGCACATGCAAGTCCCAGCTCGGAGCTGCAGATGTGCTTCCGCCTGATAGTTCAGACAAAGGACCTTTCATCCCTACAGTAACTTTACCATCTGCTTGCTTACAGGAGATGTACAGAGGCCTATCGTGGGTGGGGTGGGATGTCTGCGACCCAGGGAATCATGGATGATAATATGCCGAGCACGTGGCACATGAGCGGCCTCACAGCTGCTCCTCCCTCCCACGAGCCCCCACACTTGTGTGCGCTGCGCGGTTGTATCACGTGCACTCCTACGGCACACCATTGTCATGCCTGTCTACGCATGTCCAGCGGCATGCCAACAACACCGTGAAGCTGGCCGTTGAGGGTGTGCGGACACGTGAGTGCAGGCCAATGGTCTGGACAGGGCGGACACAGGTGTACAGTCCATGGCTGGCTGTGATCGCGCTGCGATTGAGGCTAGGCATCTGACTTATGCAGCCGCAGGACTGAAACACATAACACTTGGCATGTATGAGCCAAGACCCCGAGCGGTCTTGCGCTCCTACATTTCCCCGTACGTGCGGGCCCGCCCTCCGGGTGCATGCTATATTGCAACATCGACTACTGTGGCCCTGGTGGCGACAACACTCCAACACAGAGACACGCTTACCGCACTTCCTGCTCAAGGCCAGACCAGAGCCACACCCTGATCCCCCTTCCGAATCAGCACACCCCGGCGCGGACCTGACGTATGTCGGACCAGCACACGCCGCTTGTGCATGCAGGGGGGGGTGGGCGAAGCTACATGTCCAAGGTCTCAGCCACTGCTGAGGTAACATGGTATCGTCTGCTGAAGACAGCACACTGTGATGTTGCAGGGCTCGGGCCCATCATGCTGACATAATGACCACACGGACAGACTTGCTTAGATGGTGTGAATGGCTACGGGCACGTGCGCCCAGCCACTTTTATTAGTAGGCTCACATGTCGAGTGACACCTGTGTTGGATGTGTGTGGGGTGTGTGTACACCAGCCTTCATGGAGTGCCTGGTGCAGTCAAAATACGACAACAGTGTCCATCGTTAAGGACACAACCATTCAACCATAAAGGCTCCATGACTTGAGCTGCACAGAGTCAGTGGCCCCGGATGCACAGCGTCCTGCATGGGCCTACCGCCACGGGCCGCTGACTTTTGGTGCACTGTGGCAGGGTCACGAGAGCAGAGCAGGTTCTCGTAGATGACAAAGGGGGTTGTCGCGGAGTGTCTCAATGGACAGTGGAAGGTGTACCCCCAGGGCATGATGCAGAGGGCCGAACCACGCAGAAACAGTCACTATGGAGGAGATGAATGGAACAGACACATGTCGAACACCAAGTCCGTCCCAACCAGATGATGATGCAGACAACCCCCAGGCCATGGACTCAGACGCCACCAAAGTCCAACCAGAAAGTGCCCATGACTCATTGCGCACAGAGTTAGTGGCACCAGTGCTGATAGGGGATGCCGCCTGCGATGAGGCGTGTCCAATGGTCTGGACTCCTCCATATCTTACGCAAGTCACAGTTCCACATGTGTGACCTACTGGACCGCAGTGTAGGCCGGGGGCAGCTGTCAGCACGGGCCCACAGACACATGTCGTGTGCTTGCGATGCAGGGTATGGGACACTGATCGAAGGGAGTTCAGTGATATAAACTCTGCAATAAACATCTGGTCACTGCCGTTCTGTACTCAAGACACAGTTCCACATGTGGGACCTACTGGACCGCAGTGTAGGCCTGAGCCCTCATCCAAGTGTCGCCGGCTTGCGTTGAACAGGGTTAGTGGCACCTCATGTCGCCGACTTGCGTTGAACAGGGTTAGTGGCACCACGTGTCGCCGGCTTGCGTTGAAGAGGGTTAGTGGCACCATGTGTCGCAGGCTTGCGTTGAACAGGGTTAGTGGCACCACGTGTCGCAGGCTTGCGATGCAGACTTTGGCTTCACTGATCGGAGGGAGTATAGGGATGTGGACGCTGCCACAGACTTGGGGTCACTGCTATTCAATACTCACGACTCAGTACAACATGTGCCAACAACTGGGCCGAAGAGTACGCCGGTGGGGTATGTCAACGAAAAGGGAGTGCTGTGGGCCAGCGTCGTGGAGGCCAGCGATGTTCTGCGTAGGCTGCAAAGGTCGCGGGACTGGGGCTTGGAGCTTGCACCGGCATGTGGTGGGCCCTCTTTGACACACGCCGGTGTCGGCAGGTGAGCGGAGCCTCCTTGGTGCGCTGGGGCAGGCATGACGGGTCTGGGGACCAGCGGCCCGGGGTGCAGCAGGCGCACAGGGACGCAGGCCCCGCCGCACCCGGCGCCGGCCTCGTGGTGGGCTGACAGGCGCCGCCCTGGCAGACACGTTGGCCATTCCGAATGAGAACCACGCCCAGTGTGACTGGCTTTTTATTCACACCCCTACGCAGGCCTGGCGTACGCAGGGCCAACCCACTCCACCCACGCATACAGGGGGGGACGTAACGGCCGACATTTCCGCATTCTGCCCCACAGCCTGTGGGGACATGGTAGCGTCCACTGGCCACTACACTCCATTCACCAGCAGTTAATGTCCACATGCCCATTTCCGTGGTTTGCAATCTGAAGTCTGTCCGGCACATCCATGCCACACCTGTCATTGGGTAGGTTCTCATTCATTGGTCACTTGCCGCTCTCGCACATGCCTGCTCCAGGCCTCTCCTCACATTCTGCTATTGTGTGGCTGTGGTGCCATGCCGTGGCTGGGTTGTGTGCATGGCAAGCACAGGTTCCCAATGGAGTTGTGTTGTCGTGTCGGGTCGGTTGGCATATTGTGTGGCATGTTGCATGTAGTTTTGCTGCGTGCCCATTGCCAGTGTCGTGAGTTGCATGACTGTGGAGTGGAGGTGTGTGGTGTGTTCATTTGGTACTTACCAACGAGCAATGCATTTCCATAGGTGCCATCCTGGGAGCGCTGGTTGATGATGGACTGTCGGGAGATGTATGACTCATGCACACTGCCTGGGGAGTTGGCCACAACATTGTTGAGGAGTCCCCGGTGGTCCACTATTGCCTGCACATTGATGGAATGCGTGTGCTTTCTGTTGCGGTAGTTGTGTGCAGTGTCGGCAGGGGGCACGAGGGGTACATGTGTGCAGTAGATTGCCCCCAACACGTGAGGGAATCCAGCTATGGCGTAGAAGCCTTGCTTGGTCTCCAGCTGCTCCTGCGCAGTGTGGGTGTAGTGGAGGTGCTGAGGTACCAGGCTGATGATGGCATCCAGGACAGGTGTGATGAACTTGGATAGGGCTGGCTGTGAGACTCCTCCGACTCTGGCAGTTGTGGGTTGGAAGGTACCAGAGGCCAACATGTGCAGCACAGCCGGCAGCTTTGTCTGCGGAGGGATGTTGGTTGTCCGCTGTGTTGGTGCTGTCAGCAGGTGGGCGCTGTGGGTCAGGATGCGGGGGATGGTTGTCCTTTTGGGCCTGTAGTGGGCAATGTCCTCCTCTGGCGTTAGGTCTGTGCGGCTGGTGCGTTTACGGTGGGTCCGCTGTCTTTGTGTACGCTGCCTCTGTGGTGGTCCAGGCGGGGGGGCGTGCGGGTCCTGGGGGTGGTGGCGGTGGGTGTTGTGGCCCTTATGGGTCTCCGAGCTGCATGATCATTGGCTCCATGGCATCTGTGGGTCTTCAGATGTGTCTCTTGGCTGGGCTCCCTTTCATGCTGCAGGTAGTCGTCCTGCTTAACACCAGCTAAAGGCGGGTGTTAATTCCCTGCTGCTACCGCGGCTTATCGCCTGTTTTTGGTTCGCATCGCAGATCTGGCAGTTTGTTGTGAAAGTGGTGTTGTGGTTTTTTCGTGAGTTTTTGCACGGGAACGCCTACTCTGCATCTCATTAGGGTTAGTTGGTGGTGTCACCCGTGGAGATAAATTTTGGGGCAGTTATCGCGGGAATACTGGCAATGTCTGCAGTTTGCACCCGCTTGTGAATGGGGCGTTAAATCTATCTCCGCTTTTGATGTGTTAAGGTGGCGATAACTCAGCGATAAGTCCTTGTGAATATGCCCCAGAGTGTATTGGGTGAGTGAAACCGAATTATTATGCATTACAACAAATAATCAATAATATTACAATGATAATAGATGATATCACAGTTACAAGTTAAAACTGATGAGTGCAGAATTTTGCCTGTGTTTTGGTCCTTTAGAAGTTGGTAAACATTTGCAAATGGAATAAAAAGCATTTCAGAGTTATTTTTAAAAACCCTGTCTGTCGACGGGATAAATGCATAACTACGAATAGTGGAAAGTATTTTTTTAAATTTTGGAATGCCAAAGTTTTCTATTCATGTGTAGTTCTGTGGCAAGGGCAAATACAGCCTGCATGTGGTAGGAAGAGTTTGTAAAATCCTTTAGAAAAGCCAATAGAACTCTACTTAGATGCATTCATGATAATTTTTATTAATTTAGGAAGGCTTGCATTTGAACTTTATATTAGTCAATTTCTTAGATGTTCTGCTCTGTATATTCATTGCTTTTTTGAAAGCTCAGCTGACAGGTATTAACTAGTGGTGGGTGGCTATATAATATAACTAAGTCATCATCCACCTCCATCAAATTGTTGAATACTTGGAAGGGCCAAGTAGTTCTACTTTGGCTTGTGACGTTAACACCGATGCCACGACTACCATCTCCACTGACTACCATGCTTCTAGCTCGCCTTCCTCCACTCTCTCCGTCTTCATTAGGCCTGGCTGAAATATAATTATGCAGGAGTAATCGGAATAGCTTCGATGATTTTTCTCCTTTGAGGCAAATATTGGAAATATTACAAAATTGTGCCTATTTGTATGATTATGAGTAATTTGGCACCGAAATCCTACTACAAGAGCACAGGAACAATAAATTTAGCTAGCACGAGCAGGTGCCGGCTGCTGCTGTCCATGTTTGGTTGAATTTAGAGCTATTTACTTAGAGCAAAATGTATCTTTGGGAATGTTTTAGTCATGGAGGTGCATTTTTGCTCAGAAAATAGCGGACAATGCTAGGTAATGCTTGCCGAGTAATTCCACATAATCTAGCGTAATTTTTCTGGATTGTCTGGTAACTGCTACAGCAAATTACGCGATTTACGCCCACCCTTAATCTCCATATTATCAACCACACACACCTTGGGGCATGGAGTCATGCAGCATATTATTAAGCTTTTATACACGTGCATTTTTACGTTGAGTGGTAAAATCATCACACTGCTTTCATCTGATTTCCTAAACAGATATCCATTCAACATTTCTCTCCTGGCTGCACCACTGTAATACCTTGTACATTTGACTGCCCCCGCTTCTTTCGTCTCTATAGAGTTGAGATCTCTGCGGCATCCTTGGTCGTACGATTTACCAACTCTTGCATATTTCTGCATTTCTACCACCTAGAGGCTCTTCCCTGTCTTCCCACTGGGAAAAGAAGTCTATTGAAAGCGCTTTCCTTCGCTCTTAGAGCTGTTCATCCTGCTGCTCCCGGTAATATTAAAAAGCTGTTTACTTGCTATTCTCCATTGGGGGTACTCCGCAGTAAGAATGCTCACCATCTTCTGACACCTTAGATCCGACATGCTACACTGGGATGTTGGCCTGGCTTTATTACGCTAAAAGTGCGATTACCCTCATGCACAAATGTGCCTTTTCTCTGTGTACCTTCTCTCTTTCTGTGCCTTCTATGCATGTGCACTCTTTTTTATTTCTCAAGCTAATTGTATATGCCATTCCATCGTCAATTTTACAGTCAGTATATATGGGGAGAGGAGTTGGCCCAACGGCTAGGGCTGTCGACCTCGAATCTGGGGAACTGGGTTCAAGTCTCGGCAATGACGCTGAACATCCTGTGATTCTGAGCAAATCACTTAATCTCCCTGTGCCTAACAAAAAAGAAGGGGCCATATTATCAAGAACAGCGCAAACATTATCGCCACTTTAGCGGCAGGAAATTGCCGCTAAAGCGGCGATAAGGGGCTTGATAATATGCCCTAGAGAATTCCAATAGAAGCCCAGGTTCTGGTGTCAAGGACATCAAACCTGGGCTCTACGGCATATTATCAGCCCCTTATCGCCGCTTTAGCGGCAGTTTCCTGCCACTAAAGCGGCAATAATGTTTGCGCCGTTCTTGATAATATGGCCCAATGTGTCCTCATGTAACGCAACTGGTGCTATGTAAAGCGCTCTGATAACCGATACCTTCGGGTCAGGTTCGCGCTATATAAAACTCTGTAAAAGAAAAAAAAGATAAGGGCCTTCTTCAGGTGGTGAGTTCTATCAAATCGCACCTCCTTGGATATTGTTTTCCATGAGTAATACTTGAATACATGCATTAGGAACATATTCACTTAATACACTCCTGGAGAGAGCTTCTACGTAGAGGGTGACATGTGTAAAGAATTGCCCTAAATATCAGTGCTAATTTTGCAGTGAGTGATGGGGGCGCGTGAACGTCTTCTATAGGCTCTGCGGTGGATTGTGCCCTCGATCGAGTGCCCATGCTCTCATGTTTTGAATTCAGACAGCAGCTGCTCAGTCTGAGGCTAGCGTTAAGTCCTTGGGGAGGGAGGCACGTTTTAGGGTTATTTTTGCTGAGCTCAGCAAATTCTTCCAACAGTGTCCTGTGGATCCTGGACATGTGGAGCGTTCTTCCACCAGCCTCTCTCTCACACTAAGTGCCAGCCGCACCATTTGTTGTCCACTTCCCATCCTTCACTGATAAGTTAAAGGGTCACCCTCAGTGGCTATTGGGCAACAATTCAAATGAACATGAAATTGATCCTTAAAGTACTTATTTTAATCTGTAGGGTAATATTGGGATCAGGTGCAAACCATGTAATGTAATGAAAGGTGGATTTGTAGAGCGATGCTTGTCACCTGTGTGGGTATCCAGGCGCTGTGTTTCACCTACCCCCGATTATGAAGATGTAAACACTATAACCAGTTAGTATCTGGTGACATTTGCATTGAAAAAATTGTTGGAATGAGGGGAATTGTGTGTCATTGGTTATGATAACTCATATTACATGTGTTATCTCTCATTTTGAGCAGGAAAGGCCAGAAATTTGTGACAATTTCACCCTGCAGAAAATCTGCCTGGTGAGGTAATGGATGTTTCCTGGGGAGGAATTACTGCACAGTAAATCCAGCCGACTGGCAATGAGGGCCTGAGTGATAAGTGCTAAAGTGCAGTGTCGTGAAATCATAGAGATATCTTCTGATCGGTTGAGTTGATGACTCAGAGCCGTCCCTATAACATGCTTCCCCAGATATTTGCCTAAATTGGAAGCAGCAAAAGTGCGACAAAATCCCTTCATCAAAGGAAAGCATCTCCACACAGCCTGTCTGGTCACTCACAACACGACAAAGTTTAATTCATTATAAAGATTCAAGTAGCTCACTTTATTTTCAATGTTTTCAGCTGAGTGATCTTTAATTTTCATGATCCTTTTGTCTGTGATTGAGGTATATATGATTTACATTTTATCGAAATGGTCTTAAGTGGTGTTTCTATATTTATGTGTGGGACCCCATTAAATTGCATTAGTGATATTTGTTGCTTTTATCTAAATCTCAGGCAGGCAGCTGCTTCTGATCATTACTAAAAGTATAACATGATCAAAAATCCCAAGCCACGTCACACAAGATTTTTCTAAATTGCTTCGCTGACATCAACCTGGTGATACTGAAATATAAGTGATAAACAGCTTCTTCAGGCAAGTTCTTCATTTTGTATCGTCATTGCATGATCAAGGCAATTATTTCTCCTTGTTTTTGCTGTTTCTAAGGGGCATATTTACAAAGAAGTGATGGAGCGCGGCGTTAGCCTTCTTGGCTTAACGCTGCGGTCCTCCACTTCTGAAACGCAGGGCTGTACCATATTTAGAACAATATGATGCAGCCCTGCATTTCCCCCTGCACTGGTGCTAATTACAGTTGCCTTGGGCCAATGCAGGCACCCTTGCACCAGAGTGCAAGGGTGCCTGCGTTGGAGGGAATGATTGTTTATGTGCGGGAAGGCGTCCCTTCCTGCACATAAACAATCTTAAATGGCAATTTGTAACTTCTATGTGTGCTCCTTTGTTCAGCACACATAGAAGTTGCAACTCGTAATTTTAAAATGATTGCTTATGTACAGGAAGAGACACCTTCCTGCACATAAACAATCATGCATAGTGTTTTGCTGTTTCTATGTGTGCTGCACAATGCAGCGCACACAGAAATAGCAAAAACAAGGAGAAATAAAGCATTTCTCCTCGTTGCGCCATGTTAAGACCAAGTTTGTTTTTGTCTTAATTTTGGCGCTGCTCCAAATTTATGCCACCCTTGTAAATATGGGGCAGCGTCAAAATCAATGGGTGTTGCAGCAGAAGGCCCACCGCAACACCCATTGCCCCCCCTTTCACGCTAAGAATAGCGTGAAAGGGTGCCTTATTTACAAGGCAGCGTTAAGCCATGTAAAGTGTTTTAACACTGCTTTGTAAATAAGGCGAAGCCCGTATCGCCATAGGAACATCAAGAAAAGTGACATTCCTGCGGCGATAAGGGCTTGTAAATATGCCCCTATGTGGGCTGCATTGTGCAGCACACATACAAACAGCAAAACACTGTGCATGATTGTTTATGTGCAGGAAGGTGTCCCTTCCTGTTCATAAACAATAATTTTAAAAATGATGAGTTGCAACTTCTATGTGTGCTGCACAAATCACCACACATAGAAGTTACAAATCGCCATTTAAGTTTGTTTATCTGCAGGAAGGGACACCTTCCTGCACATAAACAATCATTCCCCCCAACACAGGCACCCTTGCACTATGGCGCAAGGGAGCCTGCGTTGGTGCTAGGCAGCTGTAATTAGCGCCAGTGCAGGGGGAAATGCAGGGCTGCACTTATTGTTGTAAATACGGTGCAGCCCTGCGTTTCAGAAGTGGCGGAGCTCAGCATTAAGCCAAGAAGGTTAATGCCATGCTCCATTACTTCTTAGTAAGTATGCCCCTAAAACAAGGTTAGATAGATTTTTTCAACTTTTTTAGGCATGCAGCGGTTTCCATGATTTACCAAAAAGCACAGGATGTTGAACCGAAACCAGGACTTAAGCCTGGGGGCAGATCTATCCTAATTTGATGCAGCCTATTGCAGCAAGACAACTTGCTGGGATGCGTCAAATGGAGGGTGCAGGAATGCGCCCTATCTACCAACGACCCCGCTCCATCCATGTAATGCCTTCCTAGTGCAGAGTAATGCAAAGCAGCGACTTGCGCTGCCTTTTGTTACTCTTGATTTACCAAGCCACGCAGGATGGCCTTGCATGGCTTGGTAAATCTGACTTAAGGATTGTGTTTTGCAATGCGTCACCCTGTGTGCTACAAGGGCAATGCAATGCTTTGATAAATCTAGGCCCTGGTCTTTCAGTTCCAAAGGCGGCAGCTCTGACCGGTATGCCACAACTCGCCCAAAGCTTGCCACAATAGTACTTCCCAAATGCTGCCTTGTTTGCAGGAAGGTGTGTTGTGTTGTGTACTCGTGTTGTTGTATCCTGTCTCGTGTGTCGCACTGTGCACTCTGCTCAGTCTTGGAATGGTGTGATGGCTCTTGGAATGCAGTGAGTGAGAGAAGGTGCAGAGGCTGCAGTTACAGAGGAAGTGTGAGCAGGGAGGTTGTGTGCTCCTGGTGGGAAGTTAATGTGACCCTAATCTATCTTGGAGCTAAGAGTGGGTCTCTGACATCCTCTCAGGTGCATGACCATCAAGTATATATGTGAAGTTGCAAATTCAAATGCGTTGCAGAACGTTTTTCTAAAAAAAAAAATTACCATCTACGCAAACCCTGCAAAGTTTTTTTTCTTATGATCCCGCGTGCTGCCACTCAGGCTCACAAGTGGGCCATGGCCACTACTCATCTGTGTACGGTCCATTCCCGCCTGCCTGAAGTCTCACCTTAGGCATGGCTTCTGCCAGCAGGGAATGGCCAATGACGCAGAGCAATGGCTAATGACCTGTTCATAAGGCATGTGAGAGCTGGTGCCTGCACAGTGAGGAGCACGCTAGTGAAAGGGGAACCAGCTGCCTGAAGCCATCGGTCTGCTTTTCACTGCAGGCAGCGACTCAGCCTCACTTTGAAGGGAGAACAGCGATTCTCTTGCTGGTAGGCAAAGTTTGTGACTGTACCCACCTGCAGTGATATGCCTGCATGGTCCATAGGCCCCCCATCTTTCATTCCAAATCAACGCCTGCTGATGGTTTCTTTGCACCTGCATCCAGGTCAGTTATATGGCACAGGTGCAAAGGGGAAGGGTTCCCTCAGTTGTATGTGGGCACAGCCCAGTGCAAAGGAGGGAACACCCCCTTCCAATCATGCCAGAGCAAGATGTGTGCTGAAGCGGTCTATATGACAGATCGGGCTGCCCAAGTGTCTGCAGTCCCTTCTGTAATACCTTATTGCTCCCAAGTGACCTCACGGCACTGAGAGGATCTTCTGAATGAATATTTCTGCCATATATTTAAGGAGGAGTAGACTCGGGAAATAAACCCCCTGCCCCTGTCTTTTTGTCTGGATTTGTAGCTATCCCCACTAGAGCCACTAGTAGTGGAGGCATCATCCTCTGAGACATCAGAGTTGTCTGTATTCCTGGTGGGGGCGATGTACTCGGGGTCAGCATATGGGTAGACTTTATTGAAGGCAAAGCGCTTCAAATCTTTTTGGAATTTCTGGACCTTCGATTGGGTCAGATTTTCCTTATACTCGTTGATCTCTTTATTAAGCTCATCAAGCTTTTTTTTGTAACCAGTCAGTGTGGCCTTGAAGTGGTTCTCAGTGAGTTGTATCTCCACCAGTATTGCCTCTGACAATCTCAGGGCAGTTTTTATGATCAACACCAACCAGTCGCGGGTGCAATGCCACGCAATCTGGGCCCATTCTTTTCTGAAGACAGCGTCTTCCAAAAATATTCTAGGGGCATTGGTCACTAGCAAACCTTTGGGTGCCATGTTGTTACGCAGGTACTCTGTTAATATTGTGCCATGTAAGATCGTTCTAATGCGATTACGCTTTTGCTCTGTTAGTTTGTCCCACTCGGTTGTTTGTGTAATCAGGCGTTGTAGCACACCGGAGAGGCACTCGGCCTCTCTGGTGGGGGCCCAATGATGAAGCATGTCACCAACTAGGTTGGTGAGTGAGGGCTCTTTTGAAACATGAGTGACTCCTGTTGAAGCCCTTGACTTTCTAGCTTCACTCTTTTGTTGTTTATTTGAGAAAAAGAATAAACAACCAAGATGGAATTCACAATATCTTCCATTCACTAAACAGTAACAATTAACATAGAAAAATAAAAAGTGCAGATTCAAATTGATGTAATCTTTCTCTTGGAGTAAAAGATATGCAATTTAATTATGAAACACACTCAATACATAAATGATTATCTTGACATTAGACCAAATAAAGTCAAACATTTGTAACTCAATATAATGATACATAGCTTTGCTGTACCACATTGCTATAATGCCTATCGCACTAATTGTTTGGAATGTAGTGAGTGACACCTCAAAACAATTTATGTTCTCTAAAATAAGACTAAAAGAGCCCTAAATTGATGCATAATCTTCCAACCCATGTTTACTGTGATAAAATGCACCCTCCAAATACTTTACTATGTCAATCCAAACATGTGGGAGGGATTGTGGATCTTTAGTTCTGTACAAGCACTGATATTGTTCATACAGAAAAAAACATTCAAATTAACAAAATTCCTCCAGTTGAATAGTAATTTGATTTTATAAACAATGTAGAATGTTTTCTGCCTAAAAGCTTCAAGCTTATGTTTCCAATCCCTTAAGTCTTAAACTGGAATCTAATTATTTCCACTTTATTCTTTGTAGACGACCTGAAGTCTAACATAGTATATAGATCGTATAATATTGTAGTTTGCAAAAATTAGATGTACATTTTCTTTCTGTCAATCTTCAGCATATATGTGCAATCCAGCTTTCTGCCACCAAACTGAGAGGATCTTCTGAATGAATATTTCTGCCATATATTTAAGGAGGAGTAGACTCGGGAAATAAACCCCCTGCCCGGCTCCTGCCACCCTAACAAATTTAATAGTCTATCTTGTCCTAACTCAGTAGGGATAGCACAAAAAACACACACAATGAAACATATTTCACAAGATTTACCTGGCTGCGTAGGCCACATTTATCATGAGGTCCCAAAAAATTATAAATTCCTCAGGTGCAGGTGCTTGATCCAGGCCATAAATTTATCATTATTCACTTTTTCTGAAAGACATCCATAGAGTTTTCCTGTGGCAGAAGCAAAGTTCTCCAAATGGAGACCAAAGTATCACATTTGTTTGAATCTAACCTGCTCCAGGATCTATGGTGTACCTGATTTAAAAACGTAAGAGTTAGGAACTTAATATATATTTTTTAACTTGTTACGCCCTCTGAATGTAATTGTCTAATGAAAACAGCCATACTTTTTGTCATCTGTTCCAGGGGTACTGAAGTTACAGTTTTATATAAGTGAAAAAAAAATCATGTATCACTCAATTGCAATTTCAAAATTCATTACAATGTATTAATGAATCCTTATGACAATACTGAGGGACACAAGCCAGAGTTTTAGGATTGACAACTTCCCACATAGTTAATTTTCTTTTAAAAGTGTATCAAACATGTGGTCAGGTTTTGGTATTGAATGTTTGTGCTATGGGATAAATTGTAATGGATTATGAATGTTTGGAATGTCCAAATTACATTTGAGAACCTAAACAAAACGCTACATGAAATAAGTTTTAAGATAATTTACATATTCATTTCCTTAACCATTTTTAGAAATACGTGTTAAGATAGGTGCTAAAATAGGTGTTAAGATAATTTACATATTCCTTCCCTTAACCATTTATAGTAATATGTGTTAGGAAAGGTATTAAAAACATAGGGCATATTAGCAAGACCGGCGATAAAATTATCGCCGTTTTAGCGGCAGGAAACTGCCGCTAAAACGGCGATAATGGGCTTGCTAATATGCGTTATGGAATTCCAATAGAAGCCCAGGTTAGATGTGCAGGACATCTAACCTGGGCTTCTATTGGAATTCTATAACGCATATTAGCAAGCCCATTATCGCCGTTTTAGCGGCAGTTTCCTGCCGCTAAAGCGGCGATAATTTTATCGCCGGTCTTGCTAATATGCCCCTCAATTTACATATTCCTTTCCCTAACCATTTTTAGAAATACATGTTAAAATAGGTGTTAAGATAGTTTACAAAAATATTTCCTTACCATTTTCAGAAAGAACTATATTAATAAAAAGAAAGAAATCTTTGTAATAACTTGTGAAAGGTATAATTACTATATCAGATTAACGTAGCCTGGAAACTTGGCTTTTTAATGATACCTTTTAGATTTTATCCCTCCTGTGGCAAGACTTGGGGTCCATTGAATCTGTAGCGCCAGGACACTCTACAGAGTAGCTGTGTGCTTTACAAGATCTATTTAATTTATGCTCTCTTGGAGTAAAGTATAAAGGATGTAGTACTTACATTTAAAATATCAAGGGACATACTACTTGCGCTTGAGTTTTAAAAGAGTCAGAGGGGTATATTCACAAGAATGTGCGCTAAACATCTCCAAAAAATGTTAACGCAACTTTACACATCGCAGTCTATCGCGGGAAAATAACCCCGTGTTAACGTGGAATTCACAACACCGCCGTACCATGCAATAGTCTCCCGAAAACGCGGCCAATGTCCGCGATACAACCACCGCAACGGTGATAAAAACACAAACCCCAACACAAAAAAACGTGCGATGAGCCCATTTGCGATGAGGAAAGCAGCGATAAGCAGCGCCAGGCCAGTGACACACACACGCACACACACGGCAGGCGGGAATAAGCACAACAAAAGCAGGAAAAAGGAAGACAAACCAAACAGAAAACAACAGCGAAGCACAATGGAGGCAGCCGGAGCAAGTACACAACCCCACAAGCCCCATTGGCAACAAAACATTGTACATGGCAGTCCAACGTGGACAAGGTGAATGCAGCCGGAGAGTGGAGGAGGACAATGGAAGAAAACCAGAACAGCTGGAATGATGCGAAATGCAAAAACAAGCAGAAACACGCCAACAACCAGAAGGCAGCAATGCACACCGGAGGTGGGAGTCCAGTGCCACACCAGGAGCTGGATGACATGGAGGAAATGGTGTCCACCACATCAGTCTGGAGATGGTGGCAGGAGTCGGGGACCTGAAACTGCTCAAAATCAACAGACACAACAGCAACAGGGAGAGGAACGACCAGGGACTGGCGGGACTGGGGGGACGGGGGGAGATGGGCACAATGGCACACATGCACAATTAAGCACAGCACAACTGCAGACAAACCATGCCCCAAGAGTAACAACACCAACCAAGAGCACAAGTCACACAACTCGGCAATATCACACCACTGAACAATCACAGAAGTGAAAACCACACTGCCTGTAAGGGAGAAGGGTGAGCCAAATCAGAGCTGAAGGGCCATCTCACACACAATGCAGCACACACACATAGGAAGCAGAGCACCCCAACATCGAACACAAAGTGGTACAAACACCAACATTTGCACAACCGTATACAGGACACAAGTGCACCTGCTTGTGGCCGGTAAATGGCCATACGGATCTAGCAAAGCACGAAACAGGGACATGATAATGCACAAGTACCAACCCACAGCCCTGATGGGGTAGCAATGCATGTATGGCAGGGACCCAGATAGGCCATGACACACACATTTGCATACATATCAACACTCATCACAGTTGGAGACAAGTGAAGGTGCGGAAACTTCATCAACAATTGCGTGTCAGTACAGCCAAGAGAAGTGCCACAACATGCAGACCAATGCAGCAGCATGTCTGAATGAGGAACGTTGGAAAGCGCCCATGTCCACCCCGGGGAGTCCATCACCCACACAAGTCAGTGCCAACGCGCGTTGGTTGTCCGCGCATGTATCCGGAGTCCAGGCCAATGCAGCCATGTCCACTGTCGTCTTGGGACATGTGACCAGATCCCCAACATGCAACCAGGCGCCGGGACACGTGCAATGGGTCACATTCAGTTGTGGCTGCAGGTACGTTGTCACTCGTCCATGAACACGAGTGCAGCCCCGTAGGCCAACATTTCCAACATGAGCTCGTTGTCGACTACATCTAACATGTCGGCGACGTAACCCATCAGCTGTCCTGGACAGATGTGCTGACTCCAACCCCTGGCCCCAATTGGCACTAAAGCCCAATAGGGGAGCGGCTCAATGTGGTCACTGCACACGACGACTCGTGCAATCTCCCAGGTCTAGTTGCCAGCATGCATGCCAATCATCCAGGCATGCCATAAACGGGCATCACGGTGACACTCCTGGTCGTGGTCCAACAGGGGGCGCACACACACGTCGAAATCCAGGTCAGCTACCGTTACGTTGGAGAGGCAGACATCCATGGTCCACTCGAATATGCACGAGCGACAATGCAACACAGGCTGAACGCAGGTGACGTTGGCAAGGCGGAAGCTTAGCCGGTAACTGATCCGCAGCACTGCCAATGGCAGTGCCCTCAGTACATGCAGCAGACGTGCACGGTACCGGTCCACGTGACTGGAGTTGTGCATGTGTCCGGGATGGTCTGCCATTGCGTCAATGGCTCTGCTTGAAGCGGCACCGTGCTGACCCGCGCCAGTCCTGTGGATGAAATGCCACAGTTCGGATCAATGAGCAGTGTCTGTGTGCAACGGGTGCAGGCCTGGGGTGGGGTGGGAGTACGTGTGAAGGCCATTTCACGCACGCTAACTACAACCAAGGACTTCTGTGTGTGGGATGTGTACACGTTGGTCTCACGTCAGGCAGTGCGTAGTGTGGGAGTCGCCAGCAAATGCTATTGTATCTGTCAGGGGGTGCTGGGCACATGCAAGTCCCAGCTCGGAGCTGCAGATGTGCTTCCGCCTGATAGTTCAGACAAAGGACCTTTCATCCCTACAGTAACTTTACCATCTGCTTGCTTACAGGAGATGTACAGAGGCCTATCGTGGGTGGGGTGGGATGTCTGCGACCCAGGGAATCATGGATGATAATATGCCGAGCACGTGGCACATGAGCGGCCTCACTGTGTGTTACGTTGCCTCACAGCTGCTCCTCCCTCCCACGAGCCCCCACACTTGTGTGCGCTGCGCGGTTGTATCACGTGCACTCCTACGGCACACCATTGTCATGCCTGTCTACGCATGTCCAGCGGCATGCCAACAACACCGTGAAGCTGGCCGTTGAGGGTGTGCGGACACGTGAGTGCAGGCCAATGGTCTGGACAGGGCGGACACAGGTGTACAGTCCATGGCTGGCTGTGATCGCGCTGCGATTGGAGGCTAGGCATCTGACTTATGCAGCCGCAGGACTGAAACACATAACACTTGGCATGTATGAGCCAAGACCCCGAGCGGTCTTGCGCTCCTACATTTCCCCGTACGTGCGGGCCCGCCCTCCGGGTGCATGCTATATTGCAACATCGACTACTGTGGCCCTGGTGGCGACAACACTCCAACACAGAGACACGCTTACCGCACTTCCTGCTCAAGGCCAGACCAGAGCCACACCCTGATCCCCCTTCCGAATCAGCACACCCCGGCGCTGACCTGACGTATGTCGGACCAGCACACGCCGCTTGTGCATGGAGGGGGGGGTGGGCGAAGCTACATGTCCAAGGTCTCAGCCACTGCTGAGGTAACATGGTATCGTCCGCTGAAGACAGCACACTGTGATGTTGCAGGGCTCGGGCCCATCATGCTGACATAATGACCACACGGACAGACTTGCTTAGATGGTGTGAATGGCTACGGGCATGTGCGCCTAGCCACTTTTATTAGCAGGCTCACATGTCGAGTGACACCTGTGTTGGATGTGTGTGGGTGTGTGTACACCAGCCTTCATGGAGTGCCTGGTACAGTCAAAATACGACAACAGTGTCCATCGTTAAGGACACAACCATTCAACCATAAAGGCTCCATGACTTGAGCTGCACAGAGTCAGTGGCCCCGGATGCACAGCGTCCTGCATGGGCCTACCGCCACGGGCCGCTGACTTTGGTGCACTGTGGCAGGGTCACGAGAGCAGAGCAGGTTCTCGTAGATGACAAAGGGGTTGTCGCGGAGTGTCTCAATGGACAGTGGAAGGTGTACCCCCAGGGCATGATGCAGAGGGCCGAACCACGCAGAAACAGTCACTATGGAGGAGATGAATGGAACAGACACATGTCGAACACCAAGTCCGTCCCAACCAGATGATGATGCAGACAACCCCCAGGCCATGGACTCAGACGCCACCAAAGTCCAACCAGAAAGTGCCCATGACTCATTGCGCACAGAGTTAGTGGCACCAGTGCTGATAGGGGATGCCGCCTGCGATGAGGCGTGTCCAATGGTCTGGACTCCTCCATATCTTACGCAAGTCACAGTTCCACATGTGTGACCTACTGGACCGCAGTGTAGGCCGGGGCAGCTGTCAGCACGGGCCCACAGACACATGTCGTGTGCTTGCGATGCAGGGTATGGGACACTGATCGAAGGGAGTTCAGTGATATAAACTCTGCAATAAACATCTGGTCACTGCCGTTCTGTACTCAAGACACAGTTCCACATGTGGGACCTACTGGACCGCAGTGTAGGCCTGAGCCCTCATCCAAGTGTCGCCGGCTTGCGTTGAACAGGGTTAGTGGCACCTCGTGTCGCCGGCTTGCGTTGAACAGGGTTAGTGGCACCACGTGTCGCCGGCTTGCGTTGAAGAGGGTTAGTGGCACCATGTGTCGCAGGCTTGCGTTGAACAGGGTTAGTGGCACCACGTGTCGCAGGCTTGCGATGCAGACTTTGGCTTCACTGATCGGAGGGAGTATAGGGATGTGGACGCTGCCACAGACTTGGGGTCACTGCTATTCAATACTCACGACTCAGTACAACATGTGCCAACAACTGGGCCGAAGAGTACGCCGGTGGGGTATGTCAACGAAAAGGGAGTGCTGTGGGCCAGCGTCGTGGAGGCCAGCGATGTTCTGCGTAGGCTGCAAAGGTCGCGGGACTGGGGCTTGGAGCTTGCACCGGCATGTGGTGGGCCCTCTTTGACACACGCCGGTGTCGGCAGGTGAGCGGAGCCTCCTTGGTGCGCTGGGGCAGGCATGACGGGTCTGGGGACCAGCGGCCCGGGGTGCAGCAGGCGCACAGGGACGCAGGCCCCGCCGCACCCGGCGCCGGCCTCGTGGCGGGCTGAGAGGCTCCGCCCTGGCAGACACGTTGGCCATTCCGAATGAGAACCACGCTTAGTGCAACTGGCTTTTTATTCACACCCCTACGCAGGCCTGGCGTACGCAGGGCCAACCCACTCCACCCACGCATACAGGGGGGGACGTAACGGGCGACATTTCCGCGTGCTGCCCCACAGCCTGTGGGGACATGGTAGTGTCCACTGGCCACTACACTCCATTCACCAGCAGTTAATGTCCACATGGCCATTTCCGTGGTTTGCAATCTGAAGTCTGTCCGGCACATCCACACCACACCTGTCATTGGGTAGGTTCTCATTCATTGGTCACTTGCCGCTCTCGCACATGCCTGCTCCAGGCCTCTCCTCACATTCTGCTATTGTGTGGCTGTGGTGCCATGCCGTGGCTGGGTTGTGTGCATGGCAAGCACAGGTTCCCAATGGAGTTGTGTTGTCGTGTCGGGTCGGTTGGCATATTGTGTGGCATGTTGCATGTAGTTTTGCTGCGTGCCCATTGCCAGTGTCGTGAGTTGCATGACTGTGGAGTGGAGGTGTGTGGTGTGTTCATTTGGTACTTACCAACGAGCAATGCATTTCCATAGGTGCCATCCTGGGAGCGCTGGTTGATGATGGACTGTCGGGAGATGTATGACTCATGCACACTGCCTGGGGAGTTGGCCACAACATTGTTGAGGAGTTCCCGGTGGTCCACTATTGCCTGCACATTGATGGAATGCGTGTGCTTTCTGTTGCGGTAGTTGTGTGCAGTGTCGGCAGGGGGCACGAGGGGTACATGTGTGCAGTAGATTGCCCCCAACACGTGAGGGAATCCAGCTATGGCGTAGAAGCCTTGCTTGGTCTCCAGCTGCTCCTGCGCAGTGTGGGTGTAGTGGAGGTGCTGAGGTACCAGGCTGATGATGGCATCCAGGACAGGTGTGATGAACTTGGATAGGGCTGGCTGTGAGACTCCTCCGACTCTGGCAGTTGTGGGTTGGAAGGTACCAGAGGCCAACATGTGCAGCACAGCCGGCAGCTTTGTCTGCGGAGGGATGTTGGTTGTCCGCTGTGTTGGTGCTGTCAGCAGGTGGGCGCTGTGGGTCAGGATGCGGGGGATGGTTGTCCTTTTGGGCCTGTAGTGGGCAATGTCCTCCTCTGGCGTTAGGTCTGTGCGGCTGGTGCGTTTACGGTGGGTCCGCTGTCTTTGTCTACGCTGCCTCTGTGGTGGTCCGGGCGGGGGGGCGGGGCGGGTCATGGGGGTGGTGGCGGGCCTGGGGGTGGGGGCGGTGGGTGTTGTGGCCCTTATGGGTCTCCGAGCTGCATGATCATTGGCTCCATGGCATCTGTGGGTCTTCAGATGTGTCTCTTGGCTGGGCTCCCTTTCATGCTGCAGGTTGTCGTCCTGCTTAACACCAGCTAAAGGCGGGTGTTAATTCCCTGCTGCTACCGCGGCTTATCGCCTGTTTTTGGTTCGCATCGCAGATCTGGCAGTTCGTTGTGAAAGTGGTGTTGTGGTTTTTTCGTGAGTTTTTGCACGGGAACGCCTACTCTGCATCTCATTAGGGTTAGTTGGTGGTGTCACCCGTGGAGATAAATTTTGGGGCAGTTATCGCGGGAATACTGGCAATGTCTGCAGTTTGCACCCGCTTGTGAATGGGGCGTTAAATCTATCTCCGCTTTTGATGTGTTAAGGTGGCGATAACTCGGCGATAAGTCCTTGTGAATATGCCCCAGAGTGTATTGGGTGAGTGAAACCGAATTATTATGCATTACAACAAATAATCAATAATATTACAATGATAATAGATGATATCACAGTTACAAGTTAAAACTGATGAGTGCAGAATTTTGCCTGTGTTTTGGTCCTTTAGAAGTTGGTAAACATTTGCAAAAGGAATGAAAAGCATTTCAGAGTTATTTTTAAAAACCCTGTCTGTCGACGGGATAAATGCATAACTACAAACAGTGGAAAGTATTTTTTTTAAATTTTGGAATGCCAAAGTTTTCTATTCATGTGTAGTTCTGTGGCAAGGGCCAATACAGCCTGCATGTGGCGGGAAGCACATCCATCTACAGTGATGTAATTGAAGACATAATAATCAGATGTATGCAATTTTAACTGAGTTTGTAAAATCCTTTAGAAAAGCCAATAGAACTCTACTTAGATGCATTCATGATAATTGTTATTAATTTAGGAAGGCTTGCATTTGAACTTTATATTAGTCAATTTCTTAGATGGTCTGCTCTGTATATTCATTGCTTTTTTGAAAGCTCAGCTGACAGGTATTAACTAGTGGTGGGTGGCTATATAATATAACTAAGTCATCATCCGCCTCCATCAAATTGTTGGATACTTGGAAGGGCCAAGTAGGTTCTACTTTGGCTTGTGACGTTAACACCGATGCCATGACTACCATCTCCACTGACTACCATGCCTCTAGCTCGCCTTCCTCCACTCTCTCCGTCTTCATTAGGCCTGGCTGAAATATAATTATGCAGGAGTAATCGGAATAGCTTCGGTGATTTTTCTCCTTTGGCGCAAATATTGGAAATATTACAAAATTGTGCCTATTTGTATGATTATGAGTAATTTGGCACTGAAATCCTACTACAAGAGCACAGGAACAATGAATTTAGCGAGCACGAGCAGGTGCCGGCTGCTGCTGTCCATGTTTGGTTGCATTTAGAGCTATTTGCTTAGAGCAAAATGTATCTTTGGGAATGTTTTAGTCATGGAGGTGCATTTTTTGCTCAGAAAATAGCGGACAATGCTAGGTAATGCTTGCCGAGTAATTCCACATAATCTAGCGTAATTTTTCTGGATTGTCTGGTAACTGTGCTACAGCAAATTACGCGATTTACGCCCACCCTTAATCTCCATATTATCAACCACACACACCTTGGGGAATGAAGTCATGCAGCATATTATTAAGCTTTTATACACGTGCATTTTTACGTTGAGTGGTAAAATCATCACACTGCTTTCATCTGATTTCCTAAACAGATATCCATTCAACATTTCTCTCCTGGCTGCACCACTGTAATACCTTGTACATTTGACTGCCCCCGCTTCTTTCGTCTCTATAGAGTTGAGATCTCTGCGGCATCCTTGGTCGTACGACTTACCAACTCTTGCATATTTCTGCATTTCTACCACCTAGAGGCTCTTCCCTGTCTTCCAACTGGGAAAAGAAGTCTATTGAAAGCGCTTTCCTTCGCTCTTAGACAGGGCCGTTTCTAGGTGTTTTGCCGCCCTAGGCGAGAATTGAAAAATGCCGCCCCCTCCCTTTTACTACCATCACTCTCTCCCCTGTCATCCCGGCTAGTTAATTTCATTTAAGTTAATTTATTCTTCAGCCCACCTCTCTTGGTTACCAAGTACTAGGGAGTGAATTCAACCAGTTAATATTGTCTAACAAGCAGCCAAGTCTGCAAAAAATCTAACACTTGGACGTGATTCAATAATAATTCATCACCAAATACGCTCGTAAAACTGACTGGTGAAGACTGAAGGACGAACTTGAGTTGGAACACACCCCAAAAGGAAATAGAAATAAGTGTCCAGTTAATCAGCACTTCACCAGCCTTCATTCACTGTGCCTCAGCCCTCCCGCCCCCTCCTCAGCCTGCCCTCAGCGCTTCTCCAACCTTCACTTTGCCTCATCCTACTTCCCCTCGTCCTGCCCTCAGTGCTTCTTCAACCCTCACTTTTCCCCAGCCCACCCCAACCTCCATCCTCCTCCTTCCCTCGGCGCTTCTCCAGCCTTCACCCTGCCTCCCCATCCCTCCCCCTCCTCCTCCTCTGGCCCTCAGCGCTTCTGCAGCCTTCACGTTGCCTTAGCCCGCCACCTCCTCCTCCTGCACTCAGTGCTTCTCCAACGTCCACTTTGCCTCAACCCTCCCTCCCCCTCATCCTCCTGCCCTCAGTGCTTCTCCAGCCTTCGCTGTTCCTCAGCCCTCCCTACCCTCCATCATGCCCTCAGTGCTTCTACAGCCTTCACTTTGCCTCATCCCCCCTCCTCCTCCTGCCCTCAGTGATTCTCCAGCTTTCACTTTGCCTCAGCCCTCCATCTCCCTCCTCCAGCCCTCGGGGGATCGTCTCCTCACCTGTAGTCTGGGTGCCCGGTGCATCGCTGCCTTGGGGGTGAGCGTTGCAGGTGACCACGAGGCGAGAAGAGAGGTCCAACTCCGATCGGGTGGAGAGCGGGCGTGCACGTCCCCTGCCTGTGGCGCCGAACGTGACGTAACATCACGTCACGTCGAATTTTAGAAGGCTACCCAAATGTGCTTTCGAGGTCGAAGGCCGTTCACTCAAGGGGCAGGGCCGTTTCAACCATTAGGCAAGACTAGGCAGCTGTTCACTCAAGGGATACCCAAACTCATGTTTTTTGCCGCCCTCCCCCTTTAGCCGCCCTAGGCGGCCGCCTAGGCTTGCCTAATGGTAGAAACGGCCCTGCTCTTAGAGCTGTTCATCCTGCTGCTCCCGGTAATATTAAAAAGCTGTTTATTTGCTATTCTCCGTTGGGGGTACTCCGCAGTAAGACTGCTCACCATCTTCTGACACCTGAGATCCGACATGCTACACTGGGAGGTTGGCCTGGCTTTATTACGCTAAAAGTGCGATTACCCTCATGCACAAATGCGCCTTTTCTCTGTGTACCTTCTCTCTTTCTGTGCCTTCTATGCATGTGCACTCTTTTTTATTTCTCAAGCTAATTGTATATGCCATTTCATTGTCAATTTTACAGTCAGTATGTATGGGGAGAGGAGTTGGCCTAACGGCTAGGGCCGTGGACCTCGAATCTGGGGAACTGTGTTCGAGTCTCGGCAATGACGCTGAACATCCTGTGATTCTGGGCAAATCTTCCCGTGCCTAACAAAAATGAATGTGTCCTCATGTAATGCAACTGGTGCTATGTAAAGCGCTCTGATACCCTATACCTTCGGGTCAAGTTCGCGCTATATAAAACTCTGTAAAAAAAAAAAAAAAGATAAGGGACTTCTTCAGAAGGTGAGTTCTATCAAATCGCGCCTCCTTACCATCTCTTTGGATATTGTTTTCCATGAGTAATACTTGAATACATGCATTAGGAACATATTCACTTAATACACTCCTGGAGAGAGCTTTTAGTAGAGGGTGACATGTGTAAATAATTGCCCTAAATATCAGTGCTAATTTTGCAGTGAGTGATGGCGGCGCGTGAACGTCTTCTATAGGCTCTGCGGTGGATTGTGCACTTGATCGAGTGCCCATGCTCTCATGTTTTGAATTCAGACAGCAGCAGCTGTCTGAGGCTAGCGTTAAGAGGGAGGCACGTTTTAGGGTTATTTTTGCTGAGCTCAGAAAATTCTTCCAACAGTGTCCTGTGGATCCTGGACATGTGGAGCGTTCTTCCACCAGCCTCTCTCTCACACTAAGTGCCAGCCGCACCATTTGTTGTCCACTTCCCATCCTTCACTAATAAGTTAAAGGGTCACCCTCAGTGGCTATTGGGCAACAATTCAAATGAACATGAAATTGATCCTTAAAGTACTTATTTTAATCCGTAGGGTAATATTGGGATCAGGTGCAAACCATGTAATGTAATGAAAGGTGGATTTGTAGAGCGATGCGTGTCACCCGTGTGGGTATCCAGGCGCTGTGTTGCACCTACCCCCGATTATGAAGATGTAAACACTATAACCAGTTAGTATCTGGTGACATTTGCATTGAAATAATGGTGGGAATGAGGGGAATTGTGTGTCATTGGTTATGATAACTCATATTACATGTGTTATCTCCCATTTTAAGCAGGAAAGGCCAGAAATTTGTGACAATTTCACCCTGCAGAAAATCTGCCTGGTGAGGTAATGGATGTTTCCTGAGGAGGAATTACTGCACAGTAAATCCAGCCGACTGGCAATGAGGGCCTGAGTGATAAGGGCTAAAGTGCAGTGTCGTGAAATCATAGAGATATCTTCTGATTGGTTGAGTTGATGACTCAGAGCCGTCCCTATAACATGCTTCCCCAGATATTTGCCTAAATTGGAAGCAGCTAAAGTGCGACAACATCCCTTCATCAAAGGAAAGCATCTCCACACAGCCTGTCTGGTCACTCACAACACGACAAAGTTTAATTCATTATAAAGATTCAAGTAGCTCACTTTATTTTCAATGTTTTCAGCTGAGTGATCTTTACATTTCATGATCCTTTTGTCTGTGATTGAGGTATATATGATTTACATTTTATCGAAATGGTCTTAAGTGGTGTTTCTATATTTATGTGTGGGACCCCATTAAATTGCATTAGTTATATCTGTTGCTTTTGTCTAAATCTCAGGCAGGCAGCTGCTTCTGATCATTACTAAAAATATAACATGATCAAAAATCCCAAGCTACGTCACACAAGGTTTTTCTAAATTGCTTCGCTGACATCAACCTGGTGATACTGAAATATAAGTGATAAACAGCTTCTTCAGGCAAGTTCTTCATTTTGTATCATCATTGCATGATCACGGCAATTATTTCTCCTTGTTTTTGCTGTTTGTAAGGGGCATATTTACAAAGCCTTCTTGCCTTAACGCTGCGCTCCGCCACTTCTGAAACGCAGGGCTGTACCATATTTAGAACAATATGATGCAGCCCTGCATTTCCCCCTGCACTGGTGCTAATTACAGTTGCCTTGGGCCAATGCAGGCACCCTTGCACCAGAGTGCAAGGGTGCCTGCGTTGGAGGGAATGATTGTTTATGTGCAGGAAGGCGTCCCTTCCTGCACATAAACAATCTTAAATGGCAATTTGTAACTTCTATGTGTGCTCCTTTGTTCAGCACACATAGAAGTTGCAACTCGTAATTTTTAAAATGATTGCTTATGTACAGGAAGAGACACCTTCCTGCACATAAACAATCATGCATAGTGTTTTGCTGTTTCTATGTGTGCTGCACAATGCAGCGCACACAGAAATAGCAAAAACAAGGAGAAATAAAGCATTTCTCCTCGTTGTGCCATGTTAAGACCAAGTTTGTTTTTGTCTTAATTTTGGCGCTGCTCCAAATTTATGCCACCCTTGTAAATATGGGGCAGCGTCAAAATCAATGGGTGTTGCAGCAGAAGGCCCACCGCAACAACCATTGCCCCCCCTTTCACGCTAAGAATAGCGTGAAAGGGTGCCTTATTTACAAGGCAGCGTTAAGCCATGTAAAGTGTTTTAACACTGCTTTGTAAATAAGACGAAGCCCGTATCGCCATAGGAACGTCAAGAAAAGTGACATTCCTGCGGCGATAAGGGCTTGTAAATATGCCCCTATGTGGGCTGCATTGTGCAGCACACATACAAACAGCAAAACATTGTGCATGATTGTTTATGTGCAGGAAGGTGTCCCTTCCTGTTCATAAACAATCATTTTAAAAATGATGAGTTGAAACTTCTATGTGTGCTGCACAAATCAGCACACATAGAAGTTACAAATCGCCATTTAAGTTTGTTTATCTGCAGGAAGGGACACCTTCCTGCACATAAACAATCATTCCCCCCAACACAGGCACCCTTGCACTATGGCGCAAGGGAGCCTGCGTTGGTGCTAGGCAGCTGTAATTAGCGCCAGTGCAGGGGGAAATGCAGGGCTGCACTTATTGTTGTAAATACGGTGCAGCCCTGCGTTTCAGAAGTGGCGGAGCTCAGCATTAAGCCAAGAAGGCTAATGCCACGCTCCATTACTTCTTAGTAAGTATGCCCCTAAAACAAGGTTAGATAGATTTTTCAACTTTTTTAGGCATGCAACGGTTTCCATGATTTACCAAAAAGCATAGGATGTTGAACCGAAACCAGGACTTAAGCCTGGGGGCAGATCTATCATAATTTGATGCAGCCTATTGCAGCAAGACAACTTGCTGGGATGCGTCAAATGGAGGGTGCAGGAATGCACCCTATCTACCAACGACCCCGCTCCATCCATGTAATGCCTTCCTAGTGCAGAGTAATGCAAAGCAGCGACTTGCGCTGCCTTTTGTTACTCTTGATTTACCAAGACACGCAGGATGGCCTTGCATGGCTTGGTAAATCTGACTTAAGGATTGTGTTTTGCAATGCGTCACCCTGTGTGCTACAAGGGCAATGCAATCCTTTGATAAATCTAGGCCCTGGTCTTTCAGTTCCAAAGGCGGCAGCTCTGACCGGTATGCCACAACTCGCCCAAAGCTTGCCAGAATAGTACTTCCCAAATGCTGCCTTGTTTGCAGGAAGGTGTGTTGTGTTGTGTACTCATGTGTGGGTATTGTGTTGTTGTATCCTGTCTCGTGTGTCGCACTGTGCACTCTGCTCAGTCTTGGAATGGTGTGATGGCTCTTGGAATGCAGTGAGTGAGAGAAGGTGCAGAGGCTGCAGTTAGAGAGGAAGTGTGAGCGGGGAGGTTGTGTGCTCCTGGTGGGAAGTTAATGTAACCCTAATCTATCTTGGTTCTCTGACATCCTCTCATGTGCATGACCATCAAGTATATATGTGAGGTTGCAAATTCAAATGCGTTGCAGAACGTTTTTCTAAAAAAAAAATTACCATCTACGCAAACCCTGCAAAGTTTTTTTCTTATGATCCCGCGTGCTGCCACTCAGGCTCACAAGTGGGCCATGGCCACTACTCATCTCTGTACGGTCCATTCCCGCCTGCCTGAAGTCTCACCTTAGGCATGGCTTCTGCCAGCAGGGAATGGCCAATGACGCAGAGCAATGGCTAATGACCTGTTCATAAGGCATGTGAGAGCTGGTGCCTGCACAGTGAGGAGCACGCTAGTGAAATGGGAACCAGCTGCCTGAAGCCATCGGTCTGCTTTTCACTGCAGGCAGCGACACAGCCTCACTTTGAAGGGAGAACAGCGATTCTCTTGCTGGTAGGCAAAGTTTGTGACTGTACCCACCTGCAGTGATATGCATGCATGGTCCATAGGCCCCCCATCTTTCATTCCAAATCAACGCCTGCTGATGGTTTCTTTGCACCTGCATCCAGGTCAGTTATATGGCACAGGTGCAAAGAAGAAGGGTTCCCTCAGTTGTATGTGGGCACAGCCCAGTGCAAAGGAGGGAACACCCCCTTCCAATCATACCAGAGGAAGATGTGTGCTGAAGCGGTCCATATGACAGATCAGGCTGCACAAGTGTCTGCAGTCCCTTCTGTAATACCTTATTACTCCCAAGTGACCTCACGGCACTATATATGACGCAGCCACAGGCTTTGAGCAATTAGAATAGATGACACTAGACCTCAGAAGGGTGATGTTTTCCAACTTTGGGGTTGAACTTTAAGCTTCATTTGAACTTATTCCCTCTCCTCAGTGTATCTGGGGCTTGGTCATTAGCAGTGCAAGATGTGCAGATTGGCATAAATGCTGCTCCTTTTATTCAGAGTCCCAGGTGGACCCCAACAAGCCTTTCCAGTGGTGCTGGAACAGTTTTCAGAGTGGGGGTGCTGCCATGAATGTTATGTCACTGGACTCACAGGGACTGTGGAAAACCCAAGCATCACACAAAGAACAAGTACAGCAGTGGGCCACACCCACTCAGCAGGAGAGTGATAAGGGTATGGCATGTAACCAGTGGTGAAATGTGAAGCAAACTGTCACAAATATATTACTAAAGCAAGGCGTGGATTGGCTGTCATTTACAAACAGCGCAATTTCCATAGAAATGACCACCTAATTCATACTGACATGCAGTTTCACTGATAAAATCATATAGTGCACAAATAATGTGTGGAAATCATTTTTCAGCAAGTATTGTCATTTGCACATCACCAATAAAGTATCTTGATTTGTTTTGCTCCTATTGAAATTTTACCTTCATTTACACTTCAGAATTGCAAATACATATGCTTAATTTGTTATTTCCTTACTGCTGACCTATTTTGAAATATTTGTGCAGGTAATTTACATGTATTTAAATGTTGTTGTGTATTTAAAAAAAATTGACACCATACAGCATTTCCTTTCACACTCCCTATATACCAGCAAGGTTGTCAGAAAGTTCACTTTACAAAATCCTTTAACTTTTCAGTCAGAGAAAGAAAATTAAACAGCAATCTCCATGTTAAAATAATAAGCATCAATTTGTCAGAAGACATAGCCTGTCATAGGACTTGTCTTTGAAAACACAGCAAATGTGACAAGATAAAAACACAGGGGCATATTAGCAAGACCGGCGATAAAATTATCGCCGTTTTAGCGGCAGAAAACTGCCGCTAAAACGGCGATAATGGGCTTGCTAATATGCGTTATAGAATTCCAATAGAAGCCCAGGTTAGATGTCCTGCACATCTAACCTGGGCTTCTATTGGAATTCTATAACGCATATTAGCAAGCCCATTATCGCCGTTTTAGCGGCAGTTTCCTGCCGCTAAAACGGCGATAATTTTATTGCCGGTCTTGCTAATATGCCCCACAATTTTAAAGGCATCTTTAATATTCATTCACCTTCTGAAACTCCAGCAGGGCTATTTTGGTGATGCTGCAGTACCCCTGCACTGCTACTTCTAGCACTTATGAGCCTTTTGCCCGTCAATGTGAGACCAGTAGCAGGGCACAAGCAGGGGCTGTGGGTAAAATGTTGGATAAGCAAGAGGTGGTCTGTCTGAGGCCTGTCTGGGCTCACTCAGCTGACAAGTGTTAAATGGCTGTGCTGCAGAGGAGGCTGGGACATCATGGGCAGCTGAGAAGGGCAAGAGGGCATAACACACCTGTTCATGCAATGCTATCTGTTTGTCGCTTGGATATTATTAGATCTGATGGAGTCTACATTTACTTTTCTGAAACATTTCAAGTGGTGGTCACTTGTGATAACAATACTATTGCTTTCATTTGAGAGAGTACTCATGCAAGGGTGATCTGGAAAAGAATATGTCTATGTAATGTTCATCTTATTGAAATGCACACCACTCAGAGGCAACTGGACTGGGTCTGAATTGCTCAGAGCTATACAAGAACCAATGTCGGTTCCCAAATATTGATTAGAGCTCCCCAGTCACATGCAAAGAGTGCCTAAGGAAACCTGCAGCACTCTTAGAATATTGCAGGACTTCAGAGGACCTATGACATCTTCACTACCCATTGTCTACTATGATACTGTTCAACAGGTGTTGTCTTCCACCAATGAGACATACTGAAGGCCACAGAATGCTAATCAGAGCTATATAAATATTGCAATACAATACACTACAATGCCAACCAGACAGCCTACTGTTATACAGTTTCTACTAATCTAGTAGGACAGTGTATGTAGAACAACAAAACTTCATAATATAGGGACTCAGTCTTACCATATAATCAGGAATTGTTGGTCTGTTTGGCTAGTTCACAGTATTGCATCTAAACTCCTAAACCCGTAGAGTTATAGAAGTTGTCAGTAACCTAGAACATGACTCTTAGATTTCCAAGGAAATCGTGGAAACAGATTTAACCCTTTTGCTTGTTACTTATGCATCTCCAAAGTGTCACACAGTAAATATCTAGTAGTGCATTTTCAAATCAATCCTAAGATCTCTATGCTAAAGAGAGAATGTAGGGAATACCCTTCTGCCTGCCGGCCTGTTTCAATGACCCAACCCCATACCTTGGTACTGTGTGTCAGGAATTGAGCCTTAGTGCACTATGGAATTCACTTAGGGGCAGATTTAAGAAATTGTCACGCAAAGCAGCTCAGCAAGTCACCTTGCTGGGCGGCACTCCGTGACAGGGAAATGTCAGGAATGCGCTGTATTTAAGGCAATATGGCGCATTCCTGATTTTTCCTCTGCGATGGCGCCCTTTTGACTGCCTAGCGCAAATGTAGGCACCCTTACATCGCGGTATTGCATGCAGGATTGCTTTTGTGGAGGAAGGAGCACCTTACTGAACAAAAACAATCCTGAGAGGCAAATTCCTCTTTCTATGTGTGTTGCAGAATGCATACAGACATACAGATGCTTACACACCTACTCATATACCCTTACAGCCACTCACACACCGATTTAATCACCCATATAAAAACTCACACAGCCACTTCCTCCCCCATATAGGTACTCACACATGCATACAGCCACTCACACTGCCACCCACTCAGAAAAAAGCTACATGCCCTCCACTCACGTACCCATACAAGCACTCTCTCACCCACTGAACCCCTTACATACCCATTCACAGATCCATACAACCACTCACACACCCACTCACTCACCCTTACAGCACTCACACAGATATTCACTCTCCAATACAGCCACTCATACCCACTCACTTACCAATACATACAGTCAAACACATAGTCACTCACAGACCCTCTCCCTCACCCATACAGCCACTCACACAGCTACCCAGTCACCCATACAGCCACTCAAACAGCCACTCACACACCTATGCAGCCACTCACACAGCCACTAACTATCCAATACAGCCACTCACACAGCCACTCACTTATCCATACAGCCACTCATATACCCACAAACACATCTATACAGCCACTCACACAGCCATACAGCCACTCAGAAATCCACTCACACACTCATACAGCCACACAGCCACTCAGATAAGATATATTAGAAATAGTATGACTAATTACTAGTACAGAAAGAATAGCAATTTAACTTAAGCTGTAGCTTAGTATATAATTTTAAGTCTCACAAATGTTTACGAAACACATTCACTTGATGATGTCATCAGTGATGTCATTTGAGATGTCATCAGTGATGTCATCAGTGTTGTCACTGACCATGTCATGAGTGATGTAATATGTGAGCTCATATGCAGAGCACTGCAGGAACATAAGTTATAGTTAGCTCAGGTAACAAGAACTGCTGAATTTCACTGGTTTTGTATGAGTGAAATCTGAGCCCAACTATAACGTCCCTATAACCTTTGGTTTCCTCCTTGAAAAAAAAATAGAAAAAAAAAAATATATATACACACACACACACACACACACGCACAAACAAATGTAAGGTTTTAGGTTTAGGGCTGGGTAGGGGTTTGAAGTTTAGGGTTGGGTAGGGGTTTAGGGATGGGTAGGCATATAGGGTGGTAAATGTATTTTAGGGTTTAGCGGTGGGTAAAGGTATTGGGAGGTATGGGTAGGGGTATAGGGTGGTAAGGGTATTTTTAGGATTTAGGGGTAGGTGGGGGTATTGGGTGGTAAGAGAGTTTTTATGGTTAAGGGTTGAATAAGATTATTGGGTGGTAAGTGTGTTTTTGGGGTTTAGGGGTGGGTAAGGGTAAGGGTAAGGGTAATGAGTGGTATGGGTAGGGGTATAGCGTGGTAAGAGTATTTTTAGGGTTTAGGGATGGGTAGGGGCAATAGATGGTTAGATTGTTTTTAGGGTTATGGGGTGGGTAAGAGTATTGGGTGGTAAGGGTATTTTTAGGGTTCAGGAGTTGGTATGGGTGAGTGGTAGGGGTAAATTTATATATATATATATATATATATATATATATATATATATATATATATATATATATATATATATATATATATATATATTCATATTCATACAAACGCCTCAATTTCTCCAAAGAAGCGGAACCGGCACTCCGTAGGATAGTTAATCTGGCTTATCTTTATTGCGAGTGTGATAACATCCACGCGTTTCGGCCGTTTCCTCATGGCCTTGTTCACGATGTCTATATATATATATATATATAAATATATATATTATCTACTGGCGGTCGCCAGTAGATAGTTATAGTTAGGACCTATTTTCCATAGGAAATCCGCGACATTCTATTTGAAATAACTCTCTTGCCGGTTGACGTATCTTTGCGAAATTTTCAAACTTTGTGGGGCGCTCCGGTCCGCTCCTACCCTGAAAGTCTCGGGGTGATTCGTTAAGCGGTGGCCGAGAAAAAAGGGGGGTCCCAAAACGCGTTTTCCCCATTCATTTTTCCATAGGAAACTTTAGACACGGCTACAGCCCGAACTGCTGAACGGAATTACACCAAATTTGGCAAAGAGGTAGTTCTTGGTTCAGAAAGAACCCTTTTTGTTAAATGGTGTAAATCCGTTCAGTAGTTGCTGAGAAAATCAAAAGTAAAAGTACATATATATCTATGGGCACGGAGGATCCGCGCACCCTGAGCGCACCCTGCGCGCACCGTCCCGATCACGAGCTGCATGCTAATTGGCTGTCAGCTGGCTGTCAACATTCCGATTCAGGAAATGTTGGCAGCCATTTTGTCCTCGGTAGAACCGAGGGACAGAAACAAGTGCGCAAAGCGCACAAAGGGGCAGGGTAGAAACACCCTGACCCCCTAGGTCTGCTCAGGGGTCCCACAAGGACCCCTGGGCAGAAAAGCATTTTTTTTTAAAAATCGGCAGGATGCGCTCAGGGTGCGCGGATCCTGCCGATAAAAAAAATCGAAGCGCGGTCTCCCACGCTTTGATTGTATTTTGCCCCGGGTGGCCCAAGTCCCGGGGGCATGGTGGGGGGTTAAATTTATGTATGGGGGCCTCAAAGGGCCCCCAAGCCCGAGGGACCGCCACCCCCGGGGCTTTCTTTTAAAATGGTGCGGGAGGGCTCTGAGCCCTCCCGCAGCCCCGAGGACCACCACCTCCCGGGGCTTCTTTTTTTTTTTTTAATTAAATGTGTGGGGGGCTCGAGGCCCCCACACGCCCGAGGACCACCACCTCCCCGGGGCTTTGCTGATGTGGGGAGGGGGCCGCGCGCCCCTCCTGGAGCCTGTGGTGGCCCTGGGGACCGCCACCCCCAGGACCGGCTCCTGCAGTGTCCCGGGTGCCTACCCCGGGACACTGCTGTTTGCAATGACAGGACGGGAGCCGCGAGGCTCCGTCCTGTCATTGCAAACTGCTTTGGATATTGGAAGAGAGCAGGAAACCTGCTCTCGCTCCAATATCCAAAGCAAATTGCTTTCCACATGGGGAGCAGCATCTTAGCTGCTCCCCATGTGGAAAGCAATGCCGGCTCCCTTAGGACACGGGGAGCCGGCGGGACTGTGGGGGTTTGGGGACCCCCACAGTCCCCAACGAGAGGCCAGGCCCCGGGGGATGGGGTCCCTGGGGCCATAAGTGGCTCGGGAGGGGGCCATGCGGCCCCCTCCCCAGAAATAAGTAAAAAAAAGAAAAAAGGCCTGCCCCGGGGGATGGGGTCCCGGGGCAAAAGGAGGCCTGAGGAGGGGGCCACGTAGCCCCCTCCTTAAAAATTAAAGAAAAAGTGTGGCCATGCCCCGGGGATGGGGTCCCCGGGGCAGGATTCGGCCAGGGGAGGGGGCCACGCGGCCCCCTTCCCGTTTAATTGAAAAAAAAAAAAAAGGGGTAAGGCCCTGGGGGATGGGGTCCCCAGGGCCCAAAAATAGGAAAAAGGAAGGGGGCCACACAGCCCCCCTTCAGGGAAAAAAAAAAACGATCGGGCCGCAGGCCCGCCCCTTCCTTCACCACTCTGCAAATGCGCCCCTGGCGCGTTTGCAGATGGGGAAGTAATTCCACTTCAATACTGGGGGTCCTGGGGGCCAACTAGCCCACCAGGAACCTCCAGTATGCACCAGGGAGCTGCGTTGCAGAGAGGTGTACAGAGGCCACGCCCCTTATACACCTCTCTGCAACGCAGCTCTGTGGCGCTTTTGGATATACCTGTTGGGCTAGTTGGCCCCCAGGGACCCTCAGGATTCAAGGGGAGTTAATCCCCCGACTTAAAACGCGCCACGGGGCGCGTTTGCACAGTGGTGAAGGGAGGGGCGGGGCTTCAGGTGACATATGTGCAAACAGGCCCCGTGGCGTGTTTTAAGATGGGGGATTAAGTCCCCTTGAATCCTGAGTGTCCCTGGAGTCCAACTAGCCCACCATGTACTTCCAAAGCGCCACAGAGCTGCCTTGCAGAGAGGTGTAAAAGGGTGTGGCCTCTGTACACGTCTCTGCAACGCAGCCCCTGGCGCATACTGGAGATTCCTGGTGGGCTAGTTGGCCCCAGGGACCCTCATGATTAAAGGGGACTTAATCCCCAACTTAAAACGCGCCACGGGGCGCGTTTGCACAGATGTCACCTCAGGCCCCGCCCCTCCCTTCACCATTGTGCAAATATTCCTCTAAAATCAGCCGAAATACGAATTCCGATTTACTCACCTGTTATCAGGAGAGACCTCAGTGCTGCATCTTTCAGCCCAGTACTGATCCTGAAAAGTAATTTTAACCGTACTTACCAGTAACTTGAATTTCCTTCCATAGGATATCATTGCCTGCTTTTTGCTGAAAAAGTTTCTAAGTGTCGATTTTTGAAACATACAAATATTCCTCTAAAATCAGCCGAAATACGAATTCCGATTTACTCACCTGTTATCAGGAGAGACCTCAGTGCTGCATCTTTCAGTCCAGTACTGATCCTGAAAAGTAATTTTAACCGTACTTACCAGTAACTTGAATTTCCTTCCATAGGATATCATTGCCTGCTTTTGCTGAAAAAGTTTCTAAGTGTCGATTTTGAAACATACAAATATTCCTCTAAAATCAGCCGAAATACGAATTCCGATTTACTCACCTGTTATCAGGAGAGACCTCAGTGCTGCATCTTTCAGCCCAGTACTGATCCTGAAAAGTAATTTTAACCGTACTTACCAGTAACTTGAATTTCCTTCCATAGGATATCATTGCCTGCTTTTTGCTGAAAAAGTTTCTAAGTGTCGATTTTTGAAACACAAATATTCCTCTAAAATCAGCCGAAATACGAATTCCGATTTACTCACCTGTTATCAGGAGAGAACCCAGTGCTGCATCTTTTAGCCCAGCACTGACCCTGAAAAGTAATTTTAACCATACTTACCAGTAACTTGTATTTCCTTCCATAGGAATCCATTGTCTGGTTTTCAGCAGAAAAGTTTCAGTGTCGATTTTCACAAACTACAAATATTCCTTAAAAATCGCCTGTATGACTTAAACGCATTCTTTCAACTGTTTACAGGAGATGCACCAGTGCTGGATCCAGGATCCACCACTGAGTGAGAAAAAGTCACGATAACACTACTTACCTGCTAAGTGAATTTCCTCCCATAGGATAACATTGGTGATTCTATGTGAAAAAGTTTCTAAGTGTCAACTTTTAAAATACAATAATATTCCTTAAAAATCACTACTGTAACCAAAACGCTTTTACTAAACTGTTTACAGGAGATGTCCCAGGACTGAATCTAGGATCCAGTCCTGTGGTTATAAAAGTAATCCATAAAGTAACTAATTGCATTTAACTAGAAATTCACATTGAGCTCAATGTTGCATTGTGTTTGAAATTGTGATGCCCATTGCAACAACTGTAACTACTGTACTTAAAAGTCTATTGCCTATTTGCAAAGAATTTAAACTAAAGTAATTCATTCTGAGAAAGTATATTTTGTAATGTAATGTATAATGTAATTACAATGTAATTTAATAAATAAAATATCTAAAAATAAATAGTTTTAAAAAATGTAGTAAATCAGTATCAAAAAAATAAATATAACTATTAATACATTTAAAAATTGTCATTTACAAAACCTTTGAAATTCACTGAAAAAACCATAGGTTTTAGGGGCGTTATAGTTAGAAATTAGCATTTAAAAAACCTTTGAAATTCGCTGAAAAAACCATAGGTTTTAGGGACAGTTATAGTTAGTTGGACATTTCACTCGTACAAAACCCGTGAAATTCCCCGTTATAGTTAGTTCAGCTAACTATAACTCGCGCCCCGTAATGCACTGCTGATGACGTCACATATTACATCACTCATGACATGGTCAGTGACATCACTGATGACATCACTGATGACATCTCAAATGACATCACTGATGACATCATCCACGTGATAATCTGATGCAGCTCCTCACACCCTAATATAACCTTTGATACACCAAATCTAAATTACAGACTGCCATTCGCAAAACCATAGACACTCCAACACCAATAACTACATACCCACTCACTGATTCTTAGGTCTACACACACACATCCACTCACTCACCCATACAGTCACTAATACTTATGGTCACTCAGTACAGGACTATCATATGCACTCTTACTCCTATATAGACACTCAAACACCGCCACTCATCCATAGAGGTACTCACACACCTAGTCAGTCATGCAAATAATTAAACACACTGCCATTTACTCACCTATACAGTTATACACACACCAGCTCACTTAATCATACAAATACTAGCACATTGTTACGCTCTTATACAATCACTGATACAAGCACACACTCATCCATACAGCCACTATCACAATCACTCACTCTCGCTTATAGCTATTTATATACTCCAACACACATATATACTGCCTTTCACATATGTAGTTACTCACACATGTACCACTGGGACATACATTCACTCACTAACACACTCTTACACACACTTACCCACCCATACAGTCTATCACAGATGCACTCTTGAAACCATCCACCCAGTGAATCACCCACTCACACATCTATGCACAGAGTCGCACACACCCCACCCACACAAACACTCAGGCACCCATACAGATACTCAGACAACCAATCAATAACTCATATAGACACTCATGTAGCTATTCACAAACCCATGCAGCCACTTACACAGCAACAGACAGACGGATTCAGACATTCACCCAGTTTAGTCACTAACCCATGCATTCAGTAAGATTCGTTTAATCACTCACTTATAGAGTTAGTCAAGCACCTACTAAATCATCCATACAGACACTTATACACCCACTCATTCTTCAATATGCCTTTCCCTATATATATTAAAAATATTTAAACTTTACAGAAACACACAGTCACTGGATGATGTCATCAGTGATGTCATTTGAGATGTCATCAGTGATGTCATCAGTGATGTCACTGACCATGTCATGAGTGATGTAATATGTGACGTCATCAGCAGTGCATTGCGGGTCGCGAGTTATAGTTAGCTGAACTAACTATAACGGGGAATTTCACGGGTTTTGTATGAGTGAAATGTCCAACTAACTATAACTGTCCCTAAAACCTATGGTTTTTTCAGTGAATATATATATAGATAGATATTATCTACTGGCGGTCGCCAGTAGATAGTTATAGTTAGGACCTATTTTCCATAGGAAATCCGGAACATTCTAGGCCCAATAACTTTGGCGCTGGTTGACGAATCTTCACGAAATTTTCAAAACTCGTGGGGCGCTCCGGTCCGCTCCTATCCTGAAAGTCTCGGGGTGATTCGTCAAGTGGGGGCCGAGAAAATATATATATAAATATATATATATATATAGATAGATATATGCAACACTGCTCCTTTGATTAGAAAAGTCTGAACTCGGTATTGTAAAAGTCTGCTGTTTTATTCCATCTAAAACAGCGCTCAACACAGAACGCGTTACGGCTGCTTAATCAGCCTGTGTCAAAGGCTGATTAAGCAGCTGAAACGCGTTCCATATATCAGGCCCTAAGTCTCCAAAGAAGTTCAAATGGATGGCATTTGGAGAATGATCCCTTAGAGTTTAATTAAGAGTTCACCAGCAAAATTTGCCAATTTTTTTATTTCGTATTACACAAAAGTCCCTAACAGGCACATGCATCAAAGCTTTTTGCGATCGCAAACGGTGCGAATCGCAAAAATCGGCCGTTTACGATTGCAAAATTAGGTTTTGCGATGCATGAAACAACTTGCCACTCGCAATTTAAAAAATTGCAAATATTTGCGATTTCTTAAATTGCGATTGCATTTAAGGAATCGCAAATTGCGATTCCTTAAATGCAATGCAAGATGCCTTTTAAAATTGCGATTTCGCTATTTGGGCCCGCAATTTACCGCGAAATCATACCAGATGGTAAATAGCGGATACTTTGAAAAATGCACTGAAGTGCATTTTTCAAAGTTATGGAATTACACACACACATGCCCTTGGGACATGTGTGTGCGCAACTATTTGTTCACAGATCAATTTCAGGGTGCAACAGGGTGTCCTTTTGACACCCTTGCACTTGAAGTGCATGCGCAATTTGCGAGTACCTATTGGTACTTGCAAATTGCGCATGCATCTTCCCATTCATTCCTATGGGCCAGTAGGCCCATAGGAATGAATGGGACGCCATTCCTTATTTGCGACTCGCAATTTGCAGAGTCGCAAATAAGGAATATGTAGGAATCGCTAATTTAATAGCGATTCCCTACATGCATAGGCTTTTGCGAGTCCTTAATTATCGCAATTAAGGACTCGCAAAAGCCGACTTTGATGCATGTGCCTGTAAATGCTTTAGTATTTTCGATTATGCTATGTTATGTAATTTTTTAACACAAGAGGCTCATTCATGGAGGAAAATGTCTCACGGAGAGAAATTTTTAGTTCAAAGCAGTCTCTTGTTGGTGTCTCGCATTTTTTTTTACGTGAAATACACACTCGCACAAAAATAATGTAATGGGAGGTAACTTTGACCCACACTGCTCTCTAAATACAGAATTTCATGATTTTTATTAGGGGTAAATGGAATATTTCATTTCACTCGCGGAATTGGTGAAATTTGTACTACAGAGTTCCAGCCAAACCCGGCAACTGCCACGTGGTGGAATTTATTCTGCAAGACTCCAGAAATGCGAGAGAGATTTGGCATCTCCTAGAGCTATTATCCAATTCGGACAGTCGCGGTCAGAGGGGTGCTTTTCGAGTTGATTTGCTGCGGCTTGAGTAGATTTTCTACTCAATTGGCAGCAACATCAACTTGAGTGGCTGCGTGCTCTTGCACAGTGTATGGTGCTGTTCGTGATTATTTTTCAGCACTGCTCGCACTACTGCTTCTAAATTGCAGTTTGAGCAAAGCAATGTGCATATTTTCCATGCACAGTTTATATATACCTCTGTGGAAATCCAACGAATGAAACACCCTGAGTTCCACTCACCCCTAATATTTTATGGAGCTTCTTGAAATTGAGCAAAAAAAATAGCCCAATGTTGCAAACCACTATAATTTATCTTCCATTCACAGACATTTAATCTCATAGTACGGCTGCCTTAACACTTCTTCTATGGCAGTCTTTAAACTCTGTCTGAAGTCATTTTTAGGTCGAGCCTAGGCAGCGCGCATGCGCTGTCTCCAAGCACATGGCACCAGGCACTTTATGAGAGTGCAACACGCAAACTTGCCAAAAACCCGTTTAAGGCTAATAATGACACAGCATATACACAACGTTAAACTTTTAAATTCATCGGTATGACCGTTTTAAAAATTCAAGAGTCCTAATAGCATTTATCTTCATGCACAATGCACCAGGTACTTTATGAGATCGTAATATGTTGACTTGTTAAAACCCGTCCAAGGTTAACAACCCTGCCTGTTAACTTAAACCAAGAAAGCACTACGGGGCAGATTTACAAGAAAGTGACGCATCTCTATAGATGCGTCACTTTCCCTGCGCCACCCTTGCGCCACCACTGATGCGCCACATTTACAATGCGGCGCGCCGTGGCGCACGGATGGGCAGATGCGTGTCGCATCCCCCGGCGGAAAGGCGGCGCATTGCTGGAGTCGCGTCGCAAGCGCGACGCGGCTCCAGCATGGCTCGGGGGTGCCCTATGCCTAACATGCTACGTCAATCCTTACGCCTGCTTCAAGCAGGTGCAGGGTTTTGACGCTGCATGGGCGTAAAAGTGACTCAGTGAAATCTTGTAGATTTCACGGCGTCACTTTTACGAGGCGTACCTGCGAGGGAACGCCCACCCTGCGCTGAACGCCCACATGAAACCTGACGCAGGTTTCATGTGGCGCAGGGTTTACAACGTGACGCATCTCCCTAGATGCGTCACGTTGTAAATAATGCGCAATGTGGCGCATGGTTTGCGTCGCCGCTGCGTCACAAAAGTGACGCAACGGCGGCGCAAAAGTGGCACAAGGGGCTTGTAAATATGCCCCTCAGGATTCAAGTCTTTGAAATCAAGTAATACGTTGCAACTGACATTCCACTGAAATTCTGAGACTTATTTAGTTTGAGTGGAATATTTCATGCTTGATCGTAATTTTGAGGCTTTGGCTTTTTTTACTGCCTGACACTAACCAGGAATCAGTTGTGTTTTTAAAAAAAAAATATTCTTTTTATTGACAAATGTAACATTACAACAACAAACAAAAAGGAATCAGTTGTTTTAAGCTACGCTCTTCGATCCTGCAATTATGGATCCTGCTGTATTTCTGTCTTTTTTGTGCAAAGCAAAACCTGAGCTTTTTATTGTATGACATTGACCAGGAATGAGCTGGGTTTTTTTTAAGCTATGCTTTCAAACTTCTAAATATGGATTTTTGATGCATCATGTAGTTTAAGCGAATATTGTAAAGGTTTTTATTAACTTATACAAATAAATGACTTACTTACTTAGACCTGCTGTAAGCACTACACATAGGAGCCGATTACGATCTCGCTCAGAAGGGTTCCTGATGGCATCCGTCAGGAGCGAGTCCAAGTTGTAAGCATGATATCCGGACGACTCATACAACTGTAAGAGCGAGCAAGTATGATGCGAATATAGCCTCGAGCTCCGAGTGACTCGCACCCGTCAGCGAGTCCCTCCGGACGAATCCGACATGGCCGACGTGCACAGCGCAATGGGGCCAATTTCCGAGTGACCAAGTACGATGCGTGCGTCGAGCAGCTAAATCGAGTCGGAGCCTCCGACTCGAGAAAACGTTGGTAAGCGGACTTCAGGGGGCCGTAGCGGGCCCCCCTTCATCCGTAGCCCTACGACTTGGTCACTGGGCCATGCATGCACGGGGCGGCCGGCACCGATGGCGTCCCCGCGACAGGGGGCGCCCTTTTCCGCGACCTACCTTTATTCTCTATGGGAGCCTATGTACGCTATGTACAACAGGCTCCCATAGACTTCAATGGGACTCCGAGCGACCCGAGTCCGTCAGCACTCTATTGCATCGTACTCGGTCGCTCGGAGCGCGAGTCGCTCGGAAAGCTCTACGGGACCGAGTCGGCCGTAGGGCTTTCCGAGCGAGATCGTAATCGGCCCCTGAGTGTAATCCCACCTGCTACTTACCATTGGAACACTGCTACATTGCTCTTCTTTGTTGCCTCCTAAATTGTTCAGGCAGCCGATACCTCACTTCCAGTTAAAGCTAAGGATCACCGGCCAAGCACATTCTTCTTACGCCTACTTTCTTCATTCATTCTTTTACGGAATGTTTTTTTTAAAAGGTTATGGAAGTCACTACACAAACGCAGCATTTCCAACGGCTTCTTTAATTTTAACCAAATTTCGCTGTAATCTGTTTCAACAAAGGCCACTGAATTTATGGTGATAAGCATTTTCTGCATAGCTTACGGCTCCGTCATTTCACCAATAACATGTACGATTGCACCCACCAACATTGGTTTGTGGGCTGCACTTGTTTTGAGCTTGTCTTTCCATTCATTCGTGCTTGCCAAGCCCCGGGCACAGGCACAAAAACGAGCAGCATGTCACTGAAATTGGACTGCCGGCACAGGGTCGGAGTATTTCCTTGTACATTTACAGTAAATGCATTTAAATAAAAAATACACTCATAAGTTTTGCAACTCATTAGAAAAAAACAGATTATTTGAAACGGTACAGTGTACAGCCCAGTAAACAATTGTGTATGAACTGTAGATTTGGCTATTTTACAGACTATTGATAGCTTATATCTGGGGGCACGAGTTCGCGTCCCAGCGAGGCCTTATCGATTATTGTTTAACAATAACACCTGCTTTTGGAGTCTTCGAAATTGTGATATAAATAACCTTTTAAAAACAGGTTATTAAACAAGTTAGCCGAACAGTGTGACTAATATCCATACAAATACTTTATGTGTCGCAATATATAATCTCAAAATATAATTATAAACAGAAGAAGTGGACAATTGTTGCAACTCTCCAATAAAGGCATGCATGCGAGGAGAAAATACATTTGTATATTATGTCTCAAAATACCTTGATTTAGAAGCACCTCCCTGTACCTGAGGTGTGCTTCATTCTAACTGTTTGCAGCCGCCCAGGAGACCCATACTTTGGATCACTGCTTTCTGTCCAGCACCTTCTAATGTTTCGTGATATATTGACAACATAATTCTGTCACTCAGCAGCCAAGCTGTGAATCACTAAGCGTGCCACACAGGAATATTAATCCATTGCTTGTGAGTTATTTATAATTCATATTTGAGTTACAATTGCTAACACACGCAATGCCCGTGAAGTGTACTATGGGGCGCATACATTGGAACAACTAGCATTCTAAAGTAGGAATTGCTACAGGAGGACTGCTTGCACTTTGTGCTTTTTGCTGGTATTCTTCCTCTGGGCTCACAACTGGGAGAAAGGTTGCTGAAACACTTCTTTTCTACTGTTACGTGCCAGGCTCATTCCCACCCTGACTATTGTTGGAGATTGACTTCTGTCAAGGGCAGTAGTACATCTATTAAAAGGACAGAAATGAGCTGCCTGTAACCCTTGTGCAGACAGCACAAATCAATGGCCTTTACCTAAGTGTGCAGAACACATTTGCTTTGTCATCGGTTTTACTTAAGTTCTCTAAATCTCTATAGCACAGCATGACAAAACGTAACATAACGCAAAATAGCATAAAAGATTACAAATGAGCCGGATGTACACCTTATGATCCGTGCTTCTATTTGGAAAATACACAATCTATGTCATAAAATACTGCAAGAGAACTGCTTTCCCTTTTCTCTTTTTGTTGATGTTTACATTACGTGATTTCACCATGGGGAGAAAGGTTGTATTAAATTTTCTTTTGAACTATATTCATGTACTGTGTAACTGAGTTCCACCAACAGCAACGATTAAACTGAGTTGAACTCAACAGGATTCGTTGACAATTCACCTGTGCCTTATCTTCAGTGACTTCAGCCAAACAGCAATAAGGCGTGGGTCAGCTGACTGGGTGAAAAGGCTCAATAACGCTTTATTGGTACCTGCAAAACAAATGGTTATGTATGTAATAATGATCATTTTACAAATTAACTATCACACACCAAATTACAGACACAAATGCTCCCCCTTGCCTTCCCTCTGTAATTCGCTGCAACCTCCATTTTTATATCCACTACATGAATGTGTGTCCGTCCATTGCTTATCATTTGTTGGTTTCACACATTTCCAAACCACACCACATACTTCAACATCAAACCACATAATTCAACTCAGCAACTCAGCAACACAATTACACAACACACCACATACATCCAATCCACACCACAGAATTCCACATCGTACTACAAAATTCAACAGCACACCACATAATTAAACTCCACTACATAGAACTCCACAACCATTCCATATAATCGCACTCCATAACACACAATCCCACTCCACATAATTCCAATACACTCAATAACACATAATTATTATCCTCATAATTCCACTGCACACCATGCCCATAACTCCAAAACAAAAATCCCCTCCACACCACACAATTAACAATTCCAATCCAACCCATATAATTCCAGTACACACCACATAAATACACTCCATAACACCAAGGTAGAAGACATTGGGGCATATTCTCAAGAACATGCGATAATCATCGCCAAAATAGGTTAACGCAATTTCTCATATCGCCGTCCATCGCGGGAAAATAACTCTGTGTGAACGTCACATTCTCAACACGGCGGTAACATGCGATAGTTTCCCAATAACGCGTCAAATGTCCGCGATACAACTACCGCGACGGCGATAAAAAAGGAAACCTGAACGTGAAAAAAGTTGCGATGGGCCCAACCGCGATAGAAAAATCAGCGACAAGCAGCGCCAGGCTTGCAATCCCACGTCAGGCGGGAAAAATCACCATAAAAGCTGCAAATAAAAAAATAAAATAAAACATAACAACTGCGAAGCACAATGGAGGTAGCCGGAGCAAGTACAGAGGACAACCCGAACCCCACAAGCCCCACGGAGGACCAGCCTGGGACCTCCGTCAGGGAAGGACAAGGAGAAGAAGAAGAGGAAGACGCTGTTCAGTCCGCAGGAAAACTGGATCCTGATAACGGAGGTGGTAGAACACCATCAACAACTGTTCGTCACCTCCACTGTGTCATTGGCAACTAAAAATACAATATGGCAGCCCATCCTGGACAAGGTGAATGCAGTCGGAGTGCTGAGGAGGACATTGAAGTGCTCAAGAGGCGCTGGAATGATGTGAAGCGCAAAACCAAGCTGAAACTCGCAGCAAACCTGAAAGCAGCAATGCAGACTGGAGGTGGGAGTCCAGCGACACACCAGGAGCTGGATGAGATGGAGGAAATGGTGACCCGAGTCATCATTGGGGAGACGGTGGCAGGAGTTGGGGGACCGGACACTGCACAACATGACCTGACCCAACAGCAACAGCGTGAGTAACCACCAGGGACTGGGGGGACGGGGGGAGATGGGCACAATGGCACACATGCACAATTAAGTATAGCACATCTGCGGACAAACCATGCCCAAGAGTCACAACTCCGACCAAGAGTCCAAGTTACCCAAGTCTGCAACATCTCAGCACTGTATAAGCACAGAAGTGAAAGGCACACCGCCTGAAAGGGATAAGGGCCAGCAAAATCAGAGCTGAAGGGGCCACACACCCACAATGCAGCACACACACATAAGAATCAGAGCACCTCAACATTGACAACAATGTGGTACAAACTGCAACACTTTCACAACAGAACAGAGGACACAACTGCCGCCGCTTGTGTGTAGAAAATGGCCATTCGCATTTGGCATAGCAGGAAACTGTGAGATGATAATGGACAAATACAACCTCACATCCGTGATGGTGGCGAAATTTCAACTGTCCCGCATCACATAGGCATCTCCTCACAAACAGTCACAATGTACATTGTCATGCAGTCTGTAAGTAAACTTGTCCAATGCGTCAACATACATGTGAACACAATGTCAATCTGCATCTCCCCTTCACATTGCAGAGGGAGAATCAACACCTCCTGCAGAGCAGACACAACATCTCAGCACTGATGATGAAGAGGACCTCCCCAACATCGACACCGACGCCCTCCAACAGCCCATGGACAGCTTCGGCACCCCACCTCCAGGAGCAGTGCAGCCCAGCTGCATCGAGGAGACCCCACCCCCTGCACAGACCGTACAGCAGGAAGCACCCACCACCAAGGCTGTCTCCCAGGACCCCCACGACCAACACATGGCATTACAACGCTGAGTGTTAGGGTGCCAGGAGAAGATGGCTGATCAGCTGCGGGTAGGGTTCGACCTCATGGCAGCCAAACTAGATGCCAAACGTGGGTGTCTACGTCCCATCATGGACCACTTACAGTCCCTAATGGACACCCACTGTCCGCTCCATGCTCTCCAACAATCCATAGCTGACATCACTGGAGTCATGACTCTGAGCCAAGAACAACTGTCTAGTCAGAGTGGCTCCAGCGATGACAGCCGGGAGTTGGGACACATGCGGAGATTCATGGAGAACATGGAGCGGATGCAGGCAGAAAGAATGTCTGCCACGGCTGCACACCAGCGAGATGCAGCTGTGATCTTCCATGCCCTGCAGATCCTTGTCATGGCATTGCCGCCACAAGGCCTGGCGCGGATGAATCCTGCTGCTGCTACTCCATCCACATCTCCGCCCCCTGAAGTGTCAGTGCCACACAGTGCGGCAGACATTCCACCTCCGGCCCCTGATGTGTCAGTGCCACACAGTGATGCAGACAATACACCACCACCCACATGTGAGGCACCTGACACATCAGAGGACGAAGATGATGATGAATCTGGCCCTGTGCTAAGAATGAAGTGGTAGCATTCATCTCCGCCATATGGCCTGTTTCAGCTTGGTTCTGCCCTCTGCATCATGCCCTGGAATAACACCTTCCACTGTCCCCCGATACACTCAGCGACACTCACCTTGGACCTCGACATGGACTGCCATATTTTGATTGGTTACCAATGACACAGCAATCACACTGCGGACTGAAGTCTCCCTCTTCAGATGAACTCGTCAATCCCTAAAGGACTCTGGCTGGCCCTCCACGGGGCAACAATGTAAAGTGGGGTTCACATGGCCCTGTACTGCTCCAGCTTCAACACTCCACTGAATGCGAATAAAACATTCTAATTCACACAGATGTGTCATGGCTATGAGCAATCAAGTATGAAAGTAGGGATGAATGTAGGGACAGTGATTCCACAAAAAGGTACTCCCTGGGTAATGCTATCAATGCGCATGTATGGCCGTGACCCAGATAGGCAGTGAGACACACATTGTCATTCAAATCAACACTCATCACCGTTCAATACAAGTGAAGGTGCGTAGACTTTATTAGCATATGCGTGTCAGTACAGGCAAGATAAGTGCCACAACATGCAGACCAATGCAGCAGTATGTCAGGATGAGGAACGTTGCCAAGCGCCGCTGTCCACTCCGGGGGAGTGCCTCACCTTTCACAGGTGTGTGTTAACCCGCGTTGTTGTCCGCTCATGTATTCGGAATCCAGGCGAATGCAGCCATGTCCACTGTTATTGTGGGACATGTGACCAGATCTCCAAGATGCAACAAGGTGTTGGGACATGTGCAATGGGTTCCAATCTGTTGTGGCTGCAGGTACGTAGTTACTCGTCCATAAAAGCGATTGCAGCTTCGTAGGCTATCGTTTCCAACATGAGGTCGTTGTCAACTTCATCAAACAGGACGGCGAGGCAATCCATTAGCAGGTCCGGACAGATGTGCTGCGTCCACTCCCTTTCACCAATTAGCACTACAGCCCAATAGGGGGTGGTTCAATGTGGTCACTGCACACGAGGAGTTGTGAAATCTCCCAGGTCCAGCTGCCAGCATGTATGCCAAGTATCAAGTCATCCAATAAACGGGTATCACGGTGACACTCCTGGTCGTGGGCCAACAGGGGGCGGACACACATATCAAAATCCAGTTCAGCCACCGTCCTGTTGGATAGGCAGACATCCATGGACCACTCGAATATGCACGATCGACAAAGCAACACAGGCTGAACGCAGGTGACGTTGGCAAGGCGGAAGCTTAGCCGGTAACTGATGCGCAGCACTGCCAATGGCAGTGCCCCCAGTAAACGCAGCATACGTGCACAGTACAGTTCCACCTCACAGGGGTTGTGCATGTGTCCGGGATGTTTTGCCATTGCGTTAGTGGCTCTGGTTGAAGCAGCACTGTTCTGACCTGCGCCAGTTCTGTGGATGAAATGCCACAGCTCGGATCAATGAGTTGTTTTAGTGTGCAACAGTTGTACGCCTGGGATGGTGTGGGAGTAAGTGTGAAGGCCATTCCATGCAAGATAACTTCGAGCAAGGACTTCTGTGTGTGGGGTGTGTATACGTTGGTCTTTTGTCGGGCTGTGCGTAGTGTGGGAGTCGTCATCAGCTGCTATAGTATCTGTCAGGGGGTGCCAGGCACATGCAATTCCGAGGTCGGAGGTGCAGATGTGCTTCCGCCTGATAGTTCAGACAAAGGAGCTTTCATCCCTAATGCTAGTTTCTCATCTGCTTGCATTCAGGAAATGTGAAGTGGCTTGTTGGGGGTGGGGTGGGGTGGGATGTGTGCGACTTTGGGATTCATGTTTGACATGTCTTGCATGTGGCAAATGAGCGGCATCACTGTGTGTTACGTTGCCTCACAGCTGCTCCTCCCGCCCCCCGAGCCTATTCACTTGTGTGCGCTGCGCGGTTGCATTACTTGCACTCCTACGGCACACCATTGTCATGCCTGTCTGCGCATGTCCACAAGCCTGACAACAACACTGTGATGTTGTCCGTTGAAGGTGGGCGGCCACGTGAGTGTAGGCCTATGGTAAGGATAGGGCGGACACAGATGTAGAGTCCATGCATGGCTGACTCGTGCTGCGATTAAGGCTAGGCATTTGGCTCATGCTGCGGCAATACAGATACACACAACACTTGGCATGTATGAGCCAAGACCCCCAGCGGTCTTGCGCTCCTTCATTTCTCAGTTCGTGCGAGCCCGCCCTCCGGGTGCATGCTACATTGCAACATTGTCGATTGCGGGCTGGGTGGCGCCGACACTACAACAGTGACACACCCATTAGTTACTTCCTTGTCCAGGCCAGAACTGAACCACGCCCAGAGGCCCGGGCAAATCCTTCACACCCCTACGCTGGCCTGGCGTACGCCGGCCCAGCCCACTCCGCTTACGCTTACAGGGGGGGGGGACAGAGCTACGTGTCCAAGGTCTTAGACACTGCCTGAGGTGACATGGTTGCGTCCGCAGTCCACAGCACAAGGTAAGGTGGTAGGGCCCTGGCCCATCATGCATACATAATGACCACAAGGACACACTTAGATAGATAGTGGAACTGGCTACGGGCACGTGCGCCCGGCCACTTTTTATTGCCAGGGTCACATGTCCAGTGACGCCTGTGCTGGATGGGTGTGGGGTGAGTGTAAGCCAGCACTCAGGGAGTGGTTGGTGCTGGCAACAACTAGAACAGAACAGTGATCTTCATATTACACACACAGATTCAATCATAAAGGGTCCATGACTTGTGGTGCACTGAGTTGGTGGCACCAGAAGCGCTCAGTGGTTGCGCAGCCTGCGATGATGCATCGTCCGGGCGGGCCGCACTGATAGCAATATCTGTTGCCTACTGGACTGCGCCATTAATAAATCAAGTCTCAATTTGAATTGTGAGCCCTGCTGACCGCAGTGTAGGCCGGAGGCAGCGGTCAGAAAGGGCCCACAGCCACGTGATGATGACTTGTGGTGCACTGAGTTGGTGGCACCTGTAGCGCTCAGCGGGTGTGCAGCCAGAGATGATGGCGTGTCCTCGCAGGTCAGGATTAGATTTGAATTGTGAGCCCTGCTGACCGCAGTGTAGGCCGGAGGCAGCGGTCAGAAAGGGCCCACAGCCACGTGATGATGACTTGTGGTGCACTGAGTTGGTGGCACCTGTAGCGCTCAGTGGGTGTACAGCCAGAGATGATGGTGTGTCCTCGCAGGTCAGGATTGGATTTGATTTGAGGGACCTGCTGACCGCAGTGTAGGCCGCAGACAGTAGTCAGCACACACATAACTCTGCGGTGCTGTGCCGCTGGGTGCGCTGGGGGCCTGTGTCGCGGACGCCAGCGATCGGCTGAGGAGGCTGGCGGTAATGGCGGCGGAATCGTGGCAGGGTGAGGGGCGCCTCCCTGGCAGACGCGTTGGCCATCCGGGAAGTGAACCACGCCCAGAGCCCCGGCCTATTTATTCACACTCCTACGCTGGCCTGGCGTACGCCGGCCCAGCCCACTCCGCTTACGCTTACAGGGGGGGACGACACGGATACATGACCGGGGTCTTCCCCACTGCCTGAGGTAACATGGTTGCGTCCACCTTCCACAACACTACAAACACCAGCAGTATATGTCCACATGGACATGTCTGTGCTCTGCATACTGTAGTCTGTCCAGCACATCACCGCCACACTTGGCATTGTGTACATTCTTATTCATGGGTGACTTGCCTCCTTCACACATACTTGGTTCCCACCTCTCCCCACATTCTGCAATTGTGTGGCTGTGGGGCCATGCCGTTTGGGAAGGTCAGCTGTCTTGTTCTGCGCTGCCTCGGTGGTAGTCCGGGGGGGGGGGCCTGGGGGTGGTGGCGGTGGGTGTTGTGGCCCTCTTGGGACTCCGAGCTGCATGGTCAGTAGCTCCATGACATGTGTTGGTCTTCAGATGTGGCTCTGGGCTGGGCTCCCTTTCATGCTGCAGGTTGTCGTCCGGCTTTACACCAGTAAAAGGCAGGTGTTGAATCCCTGCTGCTAACACGCCTTATCGCCTGTTTTTGGGTCGCATCGCGGATCGGGCTGGTCGTTGAGAATATCGCGAAGTGGTGTTTTCGTGTGTTTTTGCATGGGTACGCCTACTCTGCATATCATTAGCGTTAGTTGTCGCTCTCATCCGTGGCGATGTTTTTTGCGGCAGCTATCGCTGGGAAACTGGTGATATCGGCAGTTTGCACCAGCTTGAGAATAGGGCGATAAATCTATCGCCACTTTTGCGGCGCTAAAGTGCCGATAAATCGGCGATGAGTTCTTGAGAATATGCCCCATTATCATTTACACCGCCAATACCTCTAACACAATCAAATGCGAGACCTATTGCATTTCTAATGCTTGTTTACATTTTCTGCAGCCCTGGAGTAGTGCATCCATAATTTGAATACCTCCATAACACTAATTCCAACATGTACTTGAAGAAGCAAATGAAGTGCACACAAAAACGTCTCCTTGGACTGGGAGGCTGTGGTTTTGCACGGCTGGTGCACACAGCAATGCTCTGTGTTCGCGTCTAACACAACTTTCATCACTGCATTCTTTCCACGGGTCGGAATGCAGGCAATCACCATGCCGGGTGTCCCCTTCCCCTTAACGATATCTCTGCGGCTTCTGGTTACCTCTGGAATGAGAATGAGAAGGCTCAGCTCTTTGGGTGGGGTGGGGGGAGGCGTGGAGACTGGAAAATGAGCTGCTGGCGGCTGATCTGTGTGTGTCAGCATGTCTGTGTGTGTGTGTGTGGTGTACTTTTGTGTTTGCAGTGTTTGGTGTGTGCGTCTCCATGTGCGCACATTTGTGAGCGTGTCAGAGTGTATGTGTTTACGAATGTGTGCCCATGTGCGCACATCTGTGTTTTTTTGGGATGTGTTTGTACATGTGCAAGTGTGTTTGTCAACATATGCATGTGTGTTTCAGCTTGGGTTTCCGCGTGCACATATGTGTTTGAGTCTCTATGTGGATTTTTCTGTTTTTATAAATGTCAATGCGCGTTTCTGATCTTACTGCATATATGCTTGTTTTAGTGAGTGTATCCATATCTATGTGAGTTTGTTTTTGTGCATATGTGTGTTGTTGCATGGATGCATTAGTGTGTTTGTATATCTTGTCATGTGTGTGTTTTGTGGGTGTATAGATCTGAATGTGTGTGGTATTTGTGAATTTATGTGTGTGTAGTTGGGCTTGCGCATGCTAGCCCAAGCCTGTGTGTGTTTGATTGAGTGTGCTTCGCGTGTATGTGTGTGTTTATGTTCAACCTTTTTTGTGTCAAGTCTTTTTATTGAAAGTTAAAGAGACAAACATTCATCACCGTACAAGGCATATGACAAATAGATGCTGATGGTGGACTGTAGGGCATCGTACAAGAAAAGTAGCAAGAGTATTTGACAAGTGCTGTCCATGTCTAGCCACGCAGGGGCTAAGTCTCATTACACAGGCATATAGACGATCATGTCCATAGCGGTGGGTGCAAGCAAAACACTATGGTTACATTACATCATAACTGGGAAGAGGAAGGAGGGGGAAAGGGAGGGGTATCAGGGGGGGTGCCCGGAAGGGCTGGTCAGGGCTGGGAGGAAGGGGACTAAGATCAAGTAGATAAGGAGTAACTGGAGAAACTGGGCAAGAGGTAGAAGGACAGTAGGGGAGAAAGGGGGGAGAGGAAAGGGGGAGAAGGGAAGAGGTGGAGGGGAATGGGAGGGTAGGACGTCCCGGGAGGGTGGCGAGCAGGTCTCGTGTGAGAGCTAGGGGGAGGGTAGCACCTTGCTACACTTGCGGTGTTGGGTATAGCACTATGAGGTACCCGTGTCACATGGAAGGATAGCATCTTCAAAGAGTTGAAGGGCACGAAGTCGGGGAGGGATATAATGGGAGTGCTCTAATTTAGAAAAGTGGTCAATCAATGGTTGCCAGGTGTGAGTGAATTTGGATTTGGTATAAGTAATGCGACATGTCAGAAGCTCCATCTCCATGACATGCCAGAGTCGTACAAACCATGAAGAAATAGGTGGGGTGAAAGGCTTCTTCCAGTGGAGAGCAATGACCTGTTTGGCCGCTCCTAGCATGTGTGCGATGAGGCGCCATTCAGAGTGAGTCATGGCTGCGAGCTGGTGGGGACAGATGCCCAGGAGAATCACTGTGGGTGAGCTTGGCACAGGAAAGCCTATAGTGTCTTTGATGTGGCTCAGGACTATTTCCTTCCAGCAAGCAATGGGCAGGGCCACCAAATATAGAGAAAATCACCCACTGCTGACTGGCACCGCCAGCAGTGGGGAGAAACAAACGGAAACATTTCCTTAAACGCATCGCTGTATAATACCAATGAGCCATAAGTTTATAAGCAGATTCGCGCTGGGGGATGCTCCTGTGAATCTTAGGGATATCGCGACATAGTTGTTCCCAGCATTCTGGGGGGATTTCCTCCCCAGAGTCTGTGCATCACTGCCTTTGGTAAGTTTGGGAGTGAATGGGGGAAGAGTGCTGTAAAACGTGGTATGTATGGGAGATCTAGCCCGGCATCACATCGAAGGAGCGCAACAGTGCCTCAAGGGGGTGAGCGGCCTTGTTGCCCCTTGTATGTAGGTTGGCGTAAGTAACCAGTGTCAAAGTTGATAATATTGTAACCTGGACGTATCTGTGAGATGGAAGGCTCTCTTGAATTGATCAAAGGTTTTGAGCGTATCCCCTCAAAAAGATCCTGAATCATGCGACATTTGCCCTCCCCCCATGTTGAGAATAAATGTGGCTGCATGGCTGGATGAAAGCTAGGATTACGGGCCACTGGGGTGTTGGAAGAATGAAAAGAAGTGAGGCCCTTTGGGATTGCAATCTTGTCCCAGATGTCAAGAACCATCTTCGTCGGGATGGCTATGTATGCGCTTCGGGACGGGAAAACCTGGAGAGCCAGGCCAGGTCCCAAAGGCGTCCACAGGCAACAGAGCGGTGCATGCAAAACCAATGTTTTTCACTTTCTCAGACAACCCGCTCCAATATGTAGCAAAGGTGTGACGCCCAGTAGTAGTCCAGAAGGTTGGAACAGGCAAGGGTCAAGTTTAGACCTGGGTAGCGAATCGAGTGAGGGGCCCAGTGAAATGGGACAAATGATTGCAGTTCAAGCACTTCCTCTGTGGAGAGGTGGAGATTCAGCGCCTGGGAGTTAGCCATATTGATTTTAAAGCGAAGAAGGGATATTAGCGCTGGCAAGGAGGTTCTAGGGGTAGTTAGCGAAAGTAAAAGATCGTCCACAAATAAGGTTACTTTGTGTTCATGGCCCCCGAAGGGAATGCCGGTGATAGCCGCGGAGTGGCGTATGGCTAACGCCAGGAGTTCTACCACTAGGGCAAAGAGTAAAGGGGAGAGCGGGCAACCTTGCCTGGTGCCCCTTTGTATACAAATAGGCAGGGAAGGATGGCCATTTACACAAATCCTCGCTGTGGGGGCAACGTAAGAGGCCACAATTCAAGAGATCACAGCCGGGCCAAAGCCGATATTTTGTAAGACTGCACGCAAGAAGCCCCAGTAAACCCGGTTGAAGGCTTTCTCAGCATCCAGGGATACCAGGCAAGCTAGGATGTCCTGACGTTGGACCTTCTCTACTAGGTGGGCCACTCGGCGGATGTTATCTGCTCCCTGACGCTGGCGTATGAAACCAATCTGGGGAGAGGAGTTGGCCTAATGGCTAGGGCGGTCGACCTTGAATCTGGGGAACTGGGTTCGAGTCTCGGCAATGACGCTGAACATCCTGTGATTCTGGGCAAATCACTTAGGGCCAGATGTAGGTGGCCAAATAGCGAGCGCTAATGCTGAAATTCGCAGAATTTCAGCGTTTGCGATCGCTAATAAACCATGTGAAATGTAGAGGCAGAAACACCGAATCGCTAAATAAGGAATCACTAAAAACAACGGAAAACAACTAGCGATTCCTTATTTTGCGAAAATGCCACACCGACTCACTATTTAGCGATTAGCAAAATAATGAATCGCTAAAAAAATTTGCTAAGCAGTGTACAGAAAGTCGCTATTACCAAATCCTTACAAAATCGCAAATTAAGAGTCGCAAATTAGCACGAACTCAAAGCAGGTGGTAACCAGGTGCACAGCATATAAACAGCCCCAGAATGCATCAGCCTGAACACAATGGCGGCCCTCTATGTCATTGCATGGCGGTTACGGATACGAGCTGCAGCACAAAGGATATGGAGACGACAGGAGCGCGTATACAGATTGCGCATCACCTTATTCCAACTCACAGAGCCTGAAATCCATGAGAGGTACAGGCTACACCCAAACACCATCCTGGACCTGATACGGGACCTGCACCCAATCCTGGAGCACCAGACACCAAGGGCGCACGCAATACCTCCACATGTACAGGTACTCTGTTGCCTGCACCTACTGGCTTCCGGCAGTTACCAGGGGGTAATAGCTGCGGCAGGTGGAGTCTCGCAGAGTTGCCTGTCACGTTTCTTCAATACATTCCTGGATGCCATGTTGCAAAGGATGCCACACTATATCAAATTCCCCAGCACACAGGCAGAACTGCACAAGACAAAGATGGACTTCTAATAGAAGGCCCAGTTCCCACATGTCATAGGGTGCATTGACGGGACACATATACCAATCTGCCCCCCTCTGCGACTGAGTACATCTACTGCAACCGCAAATCCACACATTCAATCAATGTACAGGTTATATGTGATGCGTCTCACATCATCACCGACATAGTTGCAAAATTCCCAGGGAGCACGCATGATTCCTACATCTTCAGGAACAGTGGGATCTATACCCGTCTTGTTGGGGGTGAATTTGGAGAAGGCTACCTGCTAGGTAAATCCATGTGACACACCCTGAAGTATACATTTGATGCAACGATTGCTGACTGTGAATAATTTTCCTTTCTTTTACACTTAGGTGATAGCGCATATGATAGCGCATATGCGGTGCGTGCTTTCATCCTGACTCCATATCTGAACCCATCCACCCCAAGTGAAAGGAGATATAATGTGGCACATAAATCTACGCGCAATGTGGTGGAGCGAACATTTGGACTCCTCAAAAGCAGGTTCCGCTGCCTCCACAAAAGTGGAGGTGCACGGCAGTACCGGCCACTGATCTGCTGCAAAATAATAGCTACATGTGCCATGCTGCATAACCTTGCCACAAAGAGGGGGACACCCGTGGAAATCAGTGAATCAGAGGACGGGGATGAGGAATGTCCCCAGCCACAGCACAGCGCTGCAGGTGTCGCAGCTGCACCAGATGGGAGACAGAGACGGGCAGAGATCACACACAACTATTTCTGAGTAAGTAATGAGACAAAGCTAGTAACTGCAATTGTGTGACGGTGTTTAATTGACCTTCAGTCAGGCAATTGGACAGCACACCGCAACACCGCCTCTCACCCTGACAAAAAATCTTGAACCATCCAAATCTCCCAGACGACCAGACGACCCACGATACAACTCATGGACATCCACCATCACGAACTATAATCTTACTACCCCTATCATCACACTCCGCCGGCAAACACCCACTACAATGACTGCTGACACTGACCCCCCTAAATACGCGGCACACGCAACCCCCCCTGACCCACCACCTCAGGCACAAACCACCCCCACTTCCAATCCTACTGCCTATCCCTTGGACACGGACTTCCCCCTAAACATAGCACACTCCTCTCCCTTGGACCCAAAACCCACTACACCTAGACCCAACCCCTTGACTAGAAACAACAACGACCCCTCCCCTCACGTCCAATCTATCCCTACTCCTAATCCTAATGCTACCTTAGGGACTCCATTTCCTTTGCTTTCCTCCTCTAACTCTTTTCTCATTGCTCAGGATGCTACCTTAGGGTCACCCTCTCCTCTGAACTCCCCTAAACCTACTGCTTCCTCTTGCTCTACGCCCAGGCCACAGGATACTACCTGTGGACACCCCCCTTTTACATACTCAAAGGTATACCCCTCAACCGCCGCTTTTGAGCCCTGACGCCATCCTTACTATTCACACTACTCCTTTGAAGCCCATAACTGAGCTAAAGCAGGGGTCCATCTCCCCTTGCAAAAGTGGCATGGAGAAGGGGCATCTCTCTGCACCCTATCCTGGACGGTCACCTGATGGTGACTGTCTTCGGCGGATTGAGGAACAACTGGCCGAACTGAAGCGGGACCTCCTTACTGTAAATGACAACCTCCAGATCCTCCTACAATGCTCAATAAAGAATGAAAAGCTCCTCACACCATACCCGCCCGCGAGATCGGCTCTGCCCTCGCTCCCGGCAACTATTTTAAATGGTGGAATGGAAAGGGCTTCTGTTACCTCCCTGAGTTACCCTCACGGGCCCGCTCCCCCTCCTCCCTACCGCCACTCCAATCCCTGTAGTTTACAGCCGCAGTGGTCTGAGGTTGACGCGCACGCACGCGCACTATCTTATAAGGACTACGCAGTCTCACCTAGCTCCATACCTACTATCTCCTCCGATCCTGATAGAGAACCGAGTGCTAACTTGAGATCCTTGAATAAGGATAACTTACTTCAGGTAGTCACTTCGCACCTAGTGGAAGCAACTACAGATTCTCATATCAAATCTATGCTTCTCAACTGCAGATCAGCAGTGAAGCACGCAGCAGATATCTCCGAACTCATATTATCACAAGAATTAGACCTCCTGATTCTTACGGAAACGTGGCTCAATGACTCTTCCTCCCCAATACTTGACATTTTAATTCCTCCTGGCTATGACATTGTCAGATGTGATAGGACTATTAAAGCGGGGGGGATTGCCTGCATCCATCGGTCCAGCCTCGTTTTGAAGCAGACTCATAAGGACTTGATGTCCTCCTGTGAGCTACTTGTCGCTGAAATTTGGAACAAGGGCAAGATTGTCTGTGTGCTTCACTCGATCTACCATCCTCCTGGGGACAACAACTTACTCTTCGTAGAACAATTAATGGAATCCATCTCTGCCAGCTCAGCCCTCCATCCTAATCACATCTTCCTCGGTGACTTCAACCTTCACTGGAATGACTCTAATGATCCAGTAGTCTGCTCTCTTAAGACTTTCCTCTCCGACCTCAACTATATACAGGCTTGCAACGGTCCTACCCACTACATGGGCGCTACCCTTGACCTCATCATAGCTAGAGAGCACATTATCCAGCTAGATGACATAGTACCATGTGATTGGTCGGATCATCTCCAAATCTCCTTTCGCATTCAGGAGAAGGTATTGCTTAAACAAGGGCAACCACTCAAAAACAAGCAATTGTCTCGTAATCTGAGAGATATCAACATCTCTAACCTTTCCAGCTTGAGCAAGAATCTGCTTGACCCTCCAACTACCATGAATAATTTGGAAGAGTTGACGGATCATTACTTCAACACAATGCCTAATATTCTCGACTCTGCAGCCCTGATGCTACTTAAAAGGATTCCCTGCAAACAATCCAAACCTTGGTTCAGTGGTACCCTTAATGCCCAACGTCGCAATCTGAGGCTCTCTGAGAGACGTTGGAGAAATGCCCCCTCCACTTCTAGCCTCGAACAGTTAAGAAAGATGAGAAGCTCTTACAACAAACACATTCGCAGCGCTAAATCAGAACATTTCAGAGATCAGCTTGACAGCGCTAAAAACCGTCCCAGGAAACTGTTTGATATCATCAAACAACAGGCTAATCCTATTCCAGCAATCAAAATCGCTGGTCCCAGTGAGGAGGACTTCTCAGCGCACTTCGCTGAAAAGTCTAGAAGTATTGAGCGGGAACTGCAACGGGCCGCTGAGAATTTGCTGTCTATGAGTTCCGAGGGTTTGCCTGCTCACACGGCAGTATGTGCCCCGCTTTACCTCACAGACTACACACCCAAAAACAATGCCTGCTGGAATACCTTCCGTACTCCTGACTTGGAAGAGCTGTCACTTTCCCTGGCTTCTCTGAAACCTTCCAACCATTACATGGACCCACTCCCCGCCAAACTGCTCAAAGACCTCAACTTGCCTCTCTGGTCCAGGATCATCCAACAATCTCTCTTACAGGGGAGGATTCCAGACTGCCTTAAAATGGGGCAAGTCACACCCATCCCCAAGAAGCCCAATGCAGACCTAACAGGTCCCAGTAACTTCCGGCCGATCACCAACATCATGTCTTTAGCGAAATTGCTCGAGAAATCTGTTCACACACAGCTCTGCGACCACATTGAGAAATTTCAGCTCCTAGACCAACATCAATCAGGCTTTAGATCAGGTCATAGCACAGAAACAGCGCTAACTCACATTGTTGATGATGCATTGAGAGCTCTGGACCAAGATACACCCTGTCTGCTAATCCTGCTGGACTTGTCCTCTGCTTTTGACACTATCAAACATGATAACCTGATTAATCTTCTTCAACACAGGATGGGGCTATCGGGCCCTGTCCTAAATTGGTTCTCCTCTTTCCTGCATAACCGAACACAAAGAATCAAAGTCAACCAATCTTTGGCGGCCAGCACTTCAGTCTCTATTGGGGTGCCTCAAGGTTCTGCACTTTCGCCCACGCTCTTCAACCTATGCATGGAACCTCTAACTGCCATTCTAAATGACTCAAACATTCAGTACCACATGTACGCGGATGACACTCAACTGTACTTGAAGATCTCCTCTCCAGATGACATTAAAACTCTTAATGTAGCGCTTCAAAAAACTCAACAATGGCTAACACATAACCACCTATTACTTAATTCTCTCAAAACGGAATTTCTCCTGATTTCCCCACGCAATCACGAGGCTCCCACGAAAACTGGATCAAAAAAATCTCAGCACTGAACTGCACACCGCATTTGGTGGACTCCGCCTGCTCTTTAGGGGTCACCCTAGACAAATTTCTAAACATGCAAGGTCACATCAGTGCAACCATTAAGAGTGCCAACCATCAGCTCAACACTCTTAGGAAAATCAAACCGTTCCTACCTCCTGAAGACATGCAATCAGCAGTCCAATCCTTAGTTATCTCACGAGTAGAATATGGATTGGTAACCCTAGCTGGTCTTCCTAAATCTAGGTTAACGCCGCTAAGAGATACTCTGAACGCCTCTGCTAGACTAATCACTGGCTCAAGAAAGCATGATCATATCACACCCGACTTAATCCAGCTTAACTGGCTCCCCATTGAAGCTAGGATCCGTTTCAAGATAGCCTGCCTGACACATAAAGCTATACATTTCAATAGCCCCGTTTACCTGGCAAAAAAACGTGAGCTTTCCGGAGCCAGAAGAAATTTAAGAAGCTCCAATACCCTACTACTGAAACCAGCGAAATTCAATAAAAAAAGAACTTACAATCGCACCTTCTCAGGGCTGGCTCCAAGAATTTGGAATGCCCTACCGACGGAGATCAGAGCCAACCCTTCGACTGCCTCATTCAAAAAACAGGTCAAATGGCTACTTTTGGAAGAACTGCATCAGCAATAGCCTCCATGTCATTTGCTACTCAATTACCATACATCTCCGACAAGCTTTTTTCTTTTACTTTGTATTGAAATATTTGACAATTTACTTTCACTTTATGTTTGTAACTCATGCTTGACAATCATTTTTACTTGGGGTTTAAAATGTATCTCATCTGTCTTTGAAGTAAGGCGATGATGAAACTGTTTCGGCCTCATCTGGGTGGGCTGTTTACTGTCTGTTCATCTTCTACCTACTCTTCCCCTAGTGCCCTCATTTATTTTATGCCTCAGGTTCCTCTCATGTTGCCTTATTGGTTGTGCTTGGGTGTTTTATTATATGCTTAACAATTTACTTTCACTGTATGCTTGAAACTAGTTCTTGACAATCATGTCTACTGGAGGTTTAAAACGTATCTCGTTTGTCTTTAAAGTAAGTCGATGATGAAACTGCTCGACCTCATCTAGGTGGGCTGTTACCTGTTTGTTCACTTGCTTTTTTGTAATTGTATTTATATTGTCTCTGTACGTATACTTCAGCTTTCCTCTTTGTACAGCGCTCTGATACCCGGTTGGGTCTTGTTCGCGCTTTATAAAACTTTTCAAATAAATAAACACTATGATGGCCTCACAGTGCCTGGTCAAGCCAAACATGGCCTAGTCACTCCACCATGCAACATCCCTAGTCCCATCATTGTGTCAAATGGGTTACGTCACCCACCACACAATGGAATGTGATGGCAGTGCTTATCTTCTGCGCCCACGCGCAGCACTGCTGCGTTCAGCAGGCACACTGTCCTCCCCAGTGCTGTGTCCTGTGGCTGATCCGTGCCTACCACTGCGCCTCCTGGTCTCCTGTAATGGGGGGGTGATGCTGCTGTGGCTTGTTGCCTCCTCACTCTCAGCCCCATCCCCCGATCCTGTGGCAGCAATTTGGTTGGTCTGAAGCACCTCCAAGGCACTGGTGACTGTTACCAACCCCTGAGTGACATCACGGCTGCACTTGGCCATCTCCAATTGCATGGCCACCGAGCGCCTGCTGAGGACATGGGTGGCATTGCACAGCCTGTTAACTGCCTTAGTGTACCCTTCCAGTCTCTGTCTGTCTCTGCGCCTTGCACCACGGTCACTATCAATCTTGCTGCATAGCAGCCTAACAGCATCAGACATCTCCCTCATGCCCTCAGCCACGGTGTTGTTGAGGCAGTATATGGCCTCCTTCATGTCGTTAATGTTTTTATTGTTTGCCACCATCTGGCGTTGCATTGCCCTCATTGTTTTGCCTTGCAGGCGCTGCACTTTAAGCATCTTCCCCTCCAGACCAGAGAAGACACTGGACTCCTCTGCCTCAGGACTGTGTGCCCTTTGTCGGCGTCTTCGTGCACCTGTGTTGCCAACCTCCATGGGGACTGTGTTACAGATACGTGTACATCATCATCCTGCGGGGTCTGTTGTGCTCCCTGGCTCTCATCCTCTGTGCCCTCCATCGCCTGGAGGCTACCCACTGAATACCTCCTGGCTCGTGGTGGTGGTGGTGGTGTGACGTCAGCAGGTGATTGGACATCCTCCTCCAGTGTGTTTTGCTCCCTGGAAGCCTCTTCTGTCTCCCCTTCTGCAGCCTGTCGCGATGTGTCGCCTGTGGATACAGGATGTACTATTACTCACCTGTCTGGCAGCATTTGCCTACAAATAAATTTCATGACTGCCATTCTAGCTGTGTGTCCCCCGCTTGCTTATCTATTGATGTGTGTGACATGCATATGCTTTTTGTGGACTGACTGATATGCTGTTAGTTGATAGGGACTACATCTCCCATGATGCATTGCTGATTTTAGGCAAAACATGGTCTGGAGTGGGATTCATGCAGGGGGATTGGGGTTAGGGGGGGGCACAGCATGCTGTGCATGCATCTTACCTTGTCTGTTGGACCCTGTGGCTGAACTGTCCACGTCTCCAATGCCACTGACGCTCTCCGGCTGGAGGGTGGACTCCACCATTTGTTCCAATGCAGTCGGTGCAGGCGCTGTTGATGTCCCCCCACCTATCTTTCTGGCTTGTTTGAGCCGTTCGGCCACCCTCTCCTTGGCACGTTTCCGGAGATCGTACCAGCGCTTCTTGAGGTCCTCTGTTGAGCGATGGGTGACGCCGATGGCATTGATTTTCCGCTGGATCACTAGCCAAATCTTCAGTTTTTGTGACTCAGGGACGTGCAGGGATTTTTTACCAAAGAGCTGGTCGTGATCCTTCACCACCTCCTCTATTAGGACCTCCAACTCCCTCTCACTGAACTTGTGTTTACGCTTTCTTTCTCCAGCATCCTTCCCCTTCTCCTGTGAGTCCATGGTTCTGTTTTGGTGTATCAGCTAGGTGGTAGCTGTGCAGCTCCTGTGCTTTTGCTCCTGCTCCCTTCCTCTTCAACAGCTTCAGGATCAGTGTAGCTGCATGGGTGTGGCCACTTCCTGGTTGTGAGGTCATCAGGAAGCACAGGATTGGCTGATTCCCAGCTTTGCGATTTTTGAAATACCGGAATCGCTAATTACCGATTCGGTAATATGGAATCGCTAAATACCGATTCGGTAATGAGGAATCGGTATTTTTAATAGCGAATTTTACAGAATCGCTAACTTTTAGCGATTTTTTATCTACATCGCATATAACGAGTTCTTAATAGCGAATCGGTAAAATTCGCTATTAAGAACTCGCTATTTCGGTTTTACCTACATCGGGCCCTTAATCTCCCCGTGCCTAACAAAAAAAAATGAATGTGTCCTCATGTAACGCAACTGGCGCTATGTAAAGCGCTCTGATACCCGATACCTTCGGGTCAAGTTCGCGCTATATAAAACTCCGTAAAAAAAATAAATAAATCTGGTCTGGGTCAACAAGACCGGGGAGGTATGACTCTATGAGATTCACAAGGATTTTACTATAGAACTTGGTGGCCGTGTTTAGTAGGGTGATGGGTCAGTATGACGCACATAGAGAGGGATCCTTTCCCAGCTTAGGGACGAGAACAACTTTCGCCTCCGACATCGTTGGGGTGAGGCTCGATGTTTCGAAGAATGAGTTGAAGAGGCGTAGGAGGTAGTCCTGAAGCTGGGGGAGGAACATGCTGGAAAATGAAACTGAAAGGCCATCTGGGCCAAGGGGTTTACCCACCGGGAGGTCTTTTAGTGTCTGTCGTAGTTCATCCAGCGTGATCGGGGCTTCAAGCAGTTGGGCATGGCGGAGATCGAGGGGCGTCGAAGGGTTTGCAGCGAGGAAGGAGCAAATGTCCTCTGGGAGGTGGCTTTCGCTTTTATAGAAGGCTGCGTAAAAGTTGTGGAATGCCTGTTCTTTATCACACTCGGAGGTGGCCCTTGTACCATCTGCTTTTTTAATCTTTGAGATTTGAGCTCTAGCTGCCCTGGTGCGAAGGTGGTGGGTCAGAATTGATCCCACTTTATCTTCCCTGTCGTAATATTTTTGCTTTAATGCCATGAGCGAGTGTTCCCTCTTGTTTGTCCGGTAGACCCTCAGTTGTACCCTGAGCATGGCCAGGCGTTTCTTATGTAGCCCGGAGAGTGCTGCGTGATCCAGCCGCTCTAGAGCCTTAATGTCGTCAGCCAGGCCAATTTCGACCAGGCGAGCCTCCAGGGTGCGGGCAATTGTAATGGAGGTAATGGCACCCCGGATGGTCGCTTTGAAGGTGTCTCAGAGGGTAGGACCTCTGGTTTCAGGGAGAATGTTTGTTTCAAAGAAAGCTATGATCTCACGCTGTAACTCGGCTATATTGACCGGGTCACGCAGAATGTGAGGGGGAAGCCTCCATCGGGGACTGGAGCCCACGCCCCCACCTTGGTCGGCGCAGCACCACCTCCAGATGGGCATGGTCTGAAATTGAATTGTCTTAGATTTGATCCGACTCCAGGGTTAGTAACAGAGAGTGGGAGAGTAAGAAGTAATCAATACGTGAATATGAGCGATAAACATGGGAGAAGAAGGAGTAGTCGTAGGTGTCTGGGAATTTATATCGCCAGGCATCTGTGAGTCCAAAGTCAATAAGGTCCCTTTTCAGGGCAGTGAACATCGCCCCCGTGCCCTGATAAGAGGCAGCGCTGCAGTCCATATCCAGATCCCAAACCAAATTGAAATCCCTTCCGATAAGTACATGTCCCTCGACCCATGATAGCTGTTCTTTCAGAATGGTTCTTAGGAATGTGTCTTGTGACTGGTTGAGCGCATAGACATTAAGTAGAGTGAGGGCTGGGCATCAAGTTGAACTTTAATTTTAAAGAAATGGCGTTCCCTGTCCTGCACCACCTGCGATCCCCCAGAACTGAATCTAGCTTTGCATTGAATTGCGACCCAAGCGGTTTTAGATAAAGAAGACAAGTTTTGAGACAGATATTTCAGGTGGACCATGCGAGGGGTGTCAGAGTGTAAGAGGTGGGTTTCTTGTAAGAAAATGATGTCAGGGTCTTGTATGAGCAGGTATCACCATATCTGGCATCTTTTATTAGGGGAGTTAAGCTCCTTAACATTGAGAGAGAGAAATTTGATGTGTGGTGTCTCAGCTATAATGCAAGGTAGGAGGGTCAAATGCAATTGCGGGACGAGATTGGGGGATAACTGCAGCGGTCATAGTAGGGATCAGAACAGGGAGCCTCGGTGTGCAGAAGTGATGTGTCAAGAAAGCTTTGCCCACACTATAAGGGAGGAGGGCAAAGTGGGAGTAGATAGCAACATGCAGGGAGAATATCTTATGTTGTAGCGAATAGGAAGACTCCCCTAGTGCAGGGTAAGTAGAAGGGAGTGCCCAGGGGGTCTCCATGCTCAGGCCAAACCCTCCCCGGGAAAAGAAGCAGGGGAAGGAAAATTGTGGTGTGATAACAAAAGTAAGTAATGGCCAACGGGGCCTGCAAGTTCTGTTCAATTCCTGGAACAGCCCATTCATATGGACAAGGGCCATTTTGAAGAAGTCACTCTTCAAATGGGCAAGGTAAATGCTGGGGGCGTGGAAGGAAGTTTGACAAATAAACTGGTCTCCGGGCCCGCAGCCAGTGATCAACCGGGCTGAAGAGGGGCCGCATCCGTGGGCCCGCTCTGGCAGCCAAGGTGTCGCGCCAGCGAAGCCTTATATAAGTTGAAGAGGCAGGCTACTGGAGGAGCAGCGGGGGAAGAACTCTGGCCTGGGAGCAACAGACTCTGGAGGAGTATCTCGCCAGCTGACCTTATTCCGGGTGCAGAGGACAGGGTGGCTCCATACCTTGGCGAGGCAAAGGATTGATGCAAGCTCCAGTCAGTGACGGTGTGGAATGTCTGCTATTCAGAGGCCGCAAGGGATCAAGCTGGGGAATGGGTCCCATCCATGGTGCAGAGGTGTTGAATAATGCCCTGCTAAGCTTGGGAGGATGCTTGCTCTTTGGTGCGTACTCTGTGCTTGGAAGGAGGAACTGCGGACCATTCAGGGCGTACAGTTTCTCTAGTGGGCTGGCATCCTTGGGCGATGTCAGGAGTTGTAGGAGCTGTTTTGTGTCCCACAGGGAACGGAGAATCCTGTGTTTGCCTTCCCAGGTGAAGATCAAAGTGAAGGGGTGGCCCCATTGATATTTGATGTTGAGGTCGCACAGTTTGTCAGTAACCGGCTTAAAGTCTCTACATCTGTGGAGTGTCACTGGGGCAATATCTTGGAAGAACTGGATGGGATAGCCGTTGTAAACCAGTTACGCTTTGCTACGTGCTTTCTGTGGGATTGACTCCTTTACAATAAAGAAATGGACTCATGTGAGTATGTCGGGAATGATGTCTGGGCGACCCTGGGCTGAGGCGTCCCGGTGGGTCCTGTCCAAAGTTGGTGAGGAAGCATCATCATCCCCTCTGATTGTCTGGAGTAGATCAGCCATGAACGCCATCATGTCAGAGCCCTCAGCTCCTCGGGGGACCCCTCTAATGTGGAGGTTATTTCTTCTGCTTCTGTTTTCTAAGTCTTCTTGCTTCAACTGTAGATCGATGTGTTGGTCTTCCAGGGAAGCCATTCTGCGCCATAGGTTCTCCTGGTCTTCCGATCGGGCGTCTACTGTGCGCTCGAGATTGTCAACATGGCCCCAATCTCAGCGACATCCCGCTGGAGGTCACGGAGACAGGCTTTAAATTCAGTTTTGAGGGAACCAATTTCATGCAAGAAGGCGTTCATGTAGGCCTGCGTGAGGGGGGACATCGTAGAATCACCAGAGCCCATTGTTTCTGGAGGATCTGTGGTTGCTGGCGTAGGAGAGTTGGATTTAAGCCATAGTGAAGCTATTAGATTATCCTTGACAGAGGCAGATGAGGGGTCTTTACCACTTTTGTTGCGAGGCATGGCCAGGGCATGGTCTCTGCGAGTGCGGCTCAGTAGCAGAAGGCCGGAGGTGAGTGCAGGGATAAGCTGATGGGTAGAAGAAGAGTGACGTCACCGTGGTGCAGGACTGGCTCAGTAGAGTCCCCGGGTGAATTCAGTATCCACACAGCGAGGGCGTTGCAGTGCGTTGACAGATATTGATGTGGGGGCCTAAGGGAGGGTCGCCCTCCCCAGATCAATCAAGCCAGTAGAGTCTCCCTCAGGTAAGTAAGGCACCTTAGGAGCCCCCAGCAACTGCCGGGGCACGTGCTTCCATGCCGGAGGGGGCTCAATGCGTAATGTGAAGTTGGGGAGGTTCCCGATGTCCAGACTGTCTGTGTAGGCAGGGGGCATGCCGAGCCCCCCTGGGGGATGTTAGCAGTGAGGAGATCGGGCTGAGCCCCACCACCCTGGTCCAGTCCAAAGCATCTGTTGAGATGAGGAGAAGATGCCTCAAGAAGGACCCCCTGGGCTGCAGCGTTCCCCAGGGCCCGCAGACATGGAGGTTCCCAGCAGGAAGAGGAGAGAGAGGGCCAAGCCAAAGGTATGTATAGAGACAGCACCCCAGGGTGGCAGGGGGGCACAACCATACTCGCCCAGGGCTGCCGGGGGGGGGGGGGAAAGCCCGCTGCGCGGCCTCACAGCTGATCACCCCTTACTTCCGTCTCCGTGACTCTTCGTCCCACGATGAACATCCAATGCAGGGCAGCAGTCCAGGGCCGATCCTGGGCCTGGTCGTCAGGCACCACCAGCCAGGTCCATGGAAAGGAGCCGCTGTTGGCCGTTAGTGCGGTCCATCAATCACACCGCAGGCCCAGTGCTGGAGCAAAGCGACAGGGCAGTAAACCAGAGGCCCGTTAGGCCCAAGCCTCAATGCTGCACAGGAGCCACCATAGATGCAGGGTTGGTGTGGACAGTCGGGCGTCCCTCAGGGCCGCGTTCCAGCCGGGACGTTGTTTCGCGGCAAGCCAGTTTCGCCCCAGGAGACCCTGAGACAAAGGTGATCGCCCCTCTCCGGCACTGTGCTCAGCCCCCTACTCCCCCCCCAGATGACAGGGGGGCAAGTAAGGGGTCAAGTCAGCTGGTGGTTGGACGTTTCAGCAGGCTGTCCGGCGGGGCGCTGCTCCAGAGGCCTCCAAGTCAATCCGCCAACACAGGGGGAGGTCGCAAAATAGCGGGGCAGCTCAGGCCTGTATTGCAGCATGTTCTGGAGCCATAAGGGGGGTGGGCGAGTGCAGAACGCTTCACCTGCTCTGTCGCTGCCCCACGGAAGCCGCCGCCGGGAGGGCAGGAGGTAAGATGTAGAACCGTCAAGGGCGCCAGGGGGCAACAGGTGATCTCTCCGCAGGCCGTGCCTCTCAGCGGCTTCAAAGATGGCGACTTCAGCCGTAGTGGCAGCCCCGGTCTAGGCTGTCGGGTCCATTTTGGCAGGCACCTGAGCTGTACAGCATGCTTCCATCATGGCCCACAGCGTTGTGAGGATCAGAGCGGGCCCACGGGCAATGGATCGGGCCCGGATGGTTAAGGATAAGCGGAGGCCAGCTGCGAGGAAGCGGAGACACCGCAAAGTAAGCCTCACTCCATCGGCAGGTTGGCAACGCTCCCATGTTCAACCTTTAACTATTTGCATGTGGATGTGTTGCAAGAAGATGGATGTCTGCTTCTTGGTGACTTAGAGGTTCACAATCAGTTAATTTCCCAGCCAATGCATCCCGATGCGGCTGTACCGTCTGCCCGTCACCCTTGGAGATCTGCAAGATGCAAGTCCTCTTACTTGCTGGCCGTGTCTAAAAAACACAAAAACAAAAAATAAGCATTGGCAAAGCCAATAGGTCTCGCCAAATGCAAGAGCTATTGGCGTTGCCAGTGTGTTTTAATCATTTTATACACCAGCATGATTGCTGTTCAGCCTAGTTAAAAGTTAGTGGCATAGAGAGTTGCAAAGAGTGGAGTGGAGTGGCGAAGAGTAGAGTAGAGTGGAGTCGTATGGAGTGGAGTAGCGTAGAGTGGAGTATTGTGGCATAGAGTGGAGTGTTGTGGCATAGAGTGGAGTAGTGTCGCAGAGTGGAGTGGCATATAGTGGAGTAGTGTAGAGTGGAGTGGCAAAGAGTGTCGTAGAGTGCAGTGGCATGGAGTGGATTAGTGGAGTAAAGTGAAGTAGTGTGTTTATGAGGATAGTGGAGTAAAGTGGCATCGAGTAGCATAGAGGGAGTTGTGTAGAGCATCGTAGAGTGGTGTAGAGTTGAGTTGCATAGAGTGGAGTAGTGTTGTAGAGTAGAGTGGCAAAGAGTGTCGTAGAGTGGAGTGGCATAGAGTGGATTAGTGGAGTAAAGTGAAGTAGTGTATCATAGAGGATAGTGGAGTAAAGTGGCATCGAGTAGCGTAGAGGGAGTTGTGTAGAGCATCGTAGAGTGGTGTAGAGTTGAGAGGCATAGAGTGGAGTAGTGTTGTAGAGTGGAGTGGCAAAGAGTGTCCTAGAGTGGAGTGGCATAGAGTGGATTAGTGGACTAAAGTAGTGTGTCATAGAGGATAGTGGAGTAAAGTGGCATCGAGTAGCGTGGAGGGAGTTGTGTAGAGCATCGTAGAGTGGAGTAGAGTGGTGTAGAGTTCAGTGGAGTAGAGTGTCGTAGAGTAGAGTGTCAAAGAGTGGAGTAGAGTGTTTTAGAGTGGCGTGTTTTAGAGTGGAGGGGTGTAGAGTGGAGGGGCTTAGAGTGAAGTGTTGTAGAATGCAGTAAAGTGTCATAGAGTGATGTAGATTGGAGTAAAGTGTTGTAGAGTGTTGTAGAGTGGAGTGGCAATGAGTGTCATAGAGTGGTGTGGCATAGAGTGGCATAGAGTGGAGTAGTGGAGTAGAATGGAATAGTGTGTCTTAGAGCAGAGTGGAGTATAGTGGCATGGGAGTGGCATAGAGGGAGTTGCATAGAGCATTGTAGAGTGGAGTAGAGTTTTGTAGAGTGGCATAGACTGGAGTAGACTGTTGTAGAGTGGATGGGCATAGATTGGAGTTAAGTGGCATAGAGTGGAGGGGCGTAGAGTGGAGTAGAATGTTGTAGAGTAGAGTGGCATAGATCAGCGGTGCCTCCTCCGCAATGGCGGAGGAGCGTTGCCCCACTGAGAATGAAAAATAAGATGATAATAAAACATTTAATATCGGTTTAATTTTCACTGGTAGCCGACGCTGCAGAGTCTAGGATGGGACCAGGCAATCCTCACGACACTAGCCAGGGACTGGGAGGAGTGGAGGGCACTTATAAGTGTGCATGTCAGTTTGGTTGGCCAAACAGACAAGCACACTTTGAATTTTTCCACCCAGCTGTATTATACAGATGGGTGAAGAAATGGCATAGGCTCCCAGTCCCTTCGTGTGCGCCCAATCAGGCCACTCAGACCATTCCAGGCACTGCTCTCACAGCATGAGAGCAGCGTCTGGATTGGGTGAGAAGTCTAGGAGCCTGTGCTGGCCCAAGGGCTTCCGGAAGAGAGGTGCACCAAGGCATCTGGTAGACGGAGCGGCAGCGGGAGAAGCAGGTATGTGCATTTTTTTAATTATTTGCCCCTGTGCTGCCCCACCATTTTATTTTGGCAGCAGTCGCTTCTGGCATATTGTGAAGTAGTGTAGAAGAGTGGAGTAGAGTTGATTATTGTTTCATAGAGTAGAGTGGAGTAAAGTGGAGAGGTATAGAGGGTGTTGCATAGAGCATTGTAGAATAAAGTAGAGTTATTTAGAGTGGCAGAGAGGGAACTACAATGTTGTAGAGTGGAATGGCATTGGGTGGAGTAGAGTGTCATAGAGTAGAGAGGTGTAGAGTGTCGTAAAGTGTCATCCAGTGGAGTGTCGTAGAGTGGAGGGCATAGAGTGGAGGGTCATAGATTGGCGTAAAGTTGAGTGATGTAGAGTGGAGTAAAGTGTTGTAGAGTGGCTTAGAGTGGACTAAAGTGTCATAGAGAGAGTGGCATAGAGTGGAGTAGTATAGTAGAGTGAAGTAGAGTGAGGTAATATGTCATAGAGTAGAGTGGAGTAAAGTGTCATGGAGTGGCATAGAGGGAATTGCTTCGTAGATTGGAGTAGGTTGTTGTTGTAGAGTGGCATAGAGTGGTGTAGAGAGTTATAGAGTGGATTGGCATAGAGTGGAGTAGAATGTCAGAGTGGAGAGGTGTAGAGTGTCAAAGAGCGGAGTGTTGTAGGTTGTAGGGGTGTAGAGAGGAGAGGCATAGAATGTAGTGCCGCAGAGTGGATTAAAGTGAAGTAGAGTAGTGCAGAGTGGAGTAAAGTGTTGTAGAGTGAAGTATAGTGGAGTGGCATACAGTGGAGTGGCATAGCATAGAGTGGAGTAAAGGGTGACAGAGTAGAGTGGAGTGTCCTAGAGTGTTGAGTCATAGAGTGCCATGTCGTAGAGTGGAGGGGCATACAGTGAAATATCGTAAAGTGAAGTGGCGTGGAGTGGCGTGGAGTGGAATGGTGTATCATAGACTATGATGAAGTGGCATTACCTAGAGTAGGCTGGAGGGAAAGTGTCGTATAGAGGAGGGGTGTAGAGTGGAGTGGCGTGTCGTAGGTTAGAGTGGACTTGCGTGTCATAGAGTGCAGTGGAATGTCGTAGAGTGCAGTGGCATGCTGTAGAGTGGAGTGGCATAGAGTGCAGTGGTGTAGAGTGAAATGGAGGGGCGTGACGTAGAATGGAGTGATGTGGGGTGTTGCAAAGTGGAGCGTTGCAGATTGGAGTGGCATGTCGTAGAGTGACGCAGAGTAGCATAGAGTGGTGCAGAGTGAAGGGGCGTACAGTGGAACAGAGTGAAGTAAAGTGTTGTACAGTGGAGTGGTGTAGAGTGGAGTGGAGTAGTGTGGAGTATACAGGGTGTGATAGCGCGCTGTCATTACAGACAACACATTTTCAACTTAAATGACATTTACATTTGCACTTACATACAGTTTTAGTGATAAAACTTTACGGCGCACAAACAATAATGTATGGAAATGGCATCACCTAGTATATTGATTTGTTTTGATCGTATTAAAATATATGTTTCCACCACACTTCAGAATTACAAAAAATGTGCTTCATTTGTGCATTCCGAATTCTGATATATTCTGAAATATCTACACAGTTTATTTACAGACATCTACATTTTGTTGCATACCAGAAAAAAACCGTTCCTTTCACAAAATCAGCAAAACTATCACATATATCCTCTCACTTTGAATTCAGAGAAAGAAAAGTAAACACAAAGCTCCCTTAGAAGCCAGAACCTGACATTTGACCTCTGTCTTTGAATGCACAGCAAATGTGACAAGATAAGAACAAATTTTAAAATCCTGTTTACAGAAAGCGAACACTCATAGTAGAATACAAGTAGCCAGGTAAACAGGTTATGCTCCATAGGAGGAAATAACTCAAGCTGGACATTCTAAAACAGATAAAGCCAGCAAATAGTAAGTAAACAACTGTGAGTTACATAACACAAAGCCAGTGGTAAGCAATGGGCTGAATGGATTCCCAGGAATGCTTTCAGAATGTCCCCAAGAAGTCTTTAGCAAACCAGACAGCTATTGGAAGGCTTCAACCTAATGAGTGTGACCTTGTGTAATGTACCTGGAGCTCATGTAAAGCAGTCTATAAAACTGCAAAAAAAGGCATGCCAGTTAATGTTGTGGCACCCAAGATGGATGCCACGTGAGCCATAGAAGCCTAGAAAGAAACTTCCCCACAGCTAGACCCACGGACTCTCCCTTTCAACAGAATCCATGCACTGGTTCTCACCCCTATGTTAGCATGGAGACACACACCAGCACATTCAACCCTGCACGTTTGTGAGTTTTTGAGTATGTAAGTGCATTTGTAAGTGTGTGCTGTGGTGGAGGCAACGATGAGGTTATGCTTTGACGTTCTACTTCCTTGTTTATGTGTTATGCTCTAAGGAGGGGGATCATGTCCTAGCTATGGGTCTGAAAATCTGAAAAAGATTTCTTCTGCAAACTTTCTGAACTTTTTTAAGCAGACGATAAAGAAAAATATCCTGCAAAAGTAGGCATTATAAGAAACTCTCTCCAAAATTCACTTTAAAGTATTTTTATGTAAAAAATATTTGTGCTGGCAGTTACACAATTTTACTATTGTGACAACCTTCACGGCATAGTGAAGGTGTGAACTTTGCCACTTTGACAAATCTTTCCCTTAGAATTTGTAATTTCAAACCGCTCTACTTATTTTTGTTCTCCATCTGTTCCCGGATTAGCCTTGAAAACTATCCCTTGTTTTAACTTTTACTTTGTGAGGCTCCTGGCGTGGGTAAGTTCTTCTATTTTTGGTGTAGAAGAGAGAGAGGAGTTTGCTTTTGCAGGGGGATAGTCTCAAGAACGTGCGATAATCATCGCCAAAATAGGTTAACGCAATTTTACATATCGCCGTCTATCGCGGGAAAATAACGCTGTGTTAACGTTCTATTCTCAACACGGCGGTAACATGCGATAGTTTCCAGATAATGCGTCAGATGTCCGCGATAAAATTACCGGGACGGCGATAAAAATCTAAAGCCGAACGTGAAAAATGTTGCGATGGGCCCTACCGGGAAAATAAAATCAGCGATAAGCTGCGCCAGGCCTGCAATTCACACACGTCAGGCGGGAAAAATCACTATAAAAGCAGAAAAAGAAAACCACAAACAAAACCAAAACAACTGCGAAGCACAATGGAGGTAGCCGGAGCAAGTACAGAGGACAACCAGAACCCCACAAGCCCAAGTAAAAAGTGGAGAGGTGTGGTGCATCGGCCAGGGCAGCTGACTTCGGAGCACAGGGTTCACGGTTCGATCCCCGGCTCCGGCGGCAGCTCAGCTCAGCACCATGTGATTCTGGGCAATAGCTCACTTAATTTCCACGACGGCCCCCAGCGCCTTGAGACCCGTAAGGGTGAGTAGCTGCGCTATATAAAAACGGACTTACACGGAGGACCAGCCTGGGACCTCGGGGTCAGGGAAGGGCAAGGAGAAGAAGAAGAGGAAGACGCGGTTCAGTCCGCAGGAAAACAGGATCCTGATAACGGAGGTGATAGAACACCAACAACAACTGTTCGTCACCTCCACTGTGTCATTGGCAACAAAAAATGCAATATGGCAGTCCATCGTGGACAAGGTGAATGCAGTCGGAGTGCTGAGGAGGACAATGGAAGAGCTCAAGAGGCGCTGGAATGATGTGAAGTGCAAAATCAAGCAGAAACTCGGCAACAACCAGAAGGCAGCAATGCAGACTGGAGGTGGGAGTCCAGCGCCACAGGAGGAGCTGGATGAGATGGAGGAAATGGTGTCCACAGTCATCAGTGTGGAGACAGTGGCAGGAGTTGGGGGACCGGACACTGCTCAACATGACCTGACACAACAGCAACAGGGTGAGTAACGACCAGGGACTGGGGGGACAGGGGGAGATGGGCACAATGGCACACATGCACAATTAAGTATAGCACAGTGCACACCCACAATGACTCTGGATCATGTCCCTGATCCCCTTGACATACTGCAGCACACCTAAAAACAGCAAGTAGGCCCCCGTCGACTATGTGCCCAAAGGGGGCCCTTCCCACACATCACCAATCTCACAACCAACCCATGCACATGTGCCAAACCCAGCAAAGCGGCGTGTCTGTGAGCCACACTGACAATGCAAATGACATTGCATGACGAATAGCATGGCTGAAGTCAATATATCATGACATGTTGCACGCCACGACACTGAGGTGGCTGAGTGTGGACCACATCCGCAAAGGAGCCGGTCACACTCTGACACATCCACGTGCACAAACAACCCCTGACGTCAACAACACATCTGCGGACAAACCATGCCCCAGAGTCCCAACTCCCACCAAGAGCCCAATTTACCCAAGTATGCAACATCTCAGCACTGTATAAGCACAGAAGTCAAAGGCACACCGCCTGAAAGGGATAAGGGGCAGCAAAATCAGAGCTGCAGGGGCGACTCTCCCAAAATGCAGCACACACACATAACATTCAGAGCACATCAACATTGACAACAATGTGGTACAAACTGCAACACGTTCACAACAGAACAGGACACAACTGGTGCCGCTTGTGTGTAGAAACTGGCCAATCACATTTGGCATAGCAGGGAAATGTGAGATGATAATGTACAAGTACAAACACACATCCGTGATGTTGTCGAAATGCCCACTGTCCCGCATCAAATAGGCAGCTCCTCCCAAACAGTCACAATGGACATTGTCATGCAGTCTGTATGTAAACTTGTACAATGCGTCAACATACATGTGAACACAATGTTTAACTGCATCTCCCCTTCACATTGCAGAGGGAGAATCAACACCTCCTGCAGAGCAGACTGAACATCTCTTCACTGATGACAAAGAGGACCTCCACACCTTCGACCCCGACGCCCTCCAACAGCTCATGGACAGCTTCGGCACCTCACCTCCAGGAGCAGGGCAGCCCAGCTGCATCGAGGAGACCTCACCGCCTGCACAGACCACACAGCAGGAAGCACCCACCACCACGGCTGCCTCCCAGGACCCCCACGAACAACACATGGCCTTCCAACGCCGTGTGTTAGGGTGCCAGGAGAAGATGGCTGATCAGGTGCGGGTGGGGTTCAACCTCATGGCAGCCAAACTAGATGCCATACGTGGGTGTCTAAGTCCCATCAGGGACCACTTTCAGTCCCTAACAGACACCCACAGTCAGCTCCATGCTCTCCAACGATCCATGGCTGACATCGCTGGAGTCATGACTCTGAGACAAGGACAACTGTCTAGTCAGAGTGGCTCCAGCAATGTCAGCCGGGAGTTGGGACACATGCGGAGGCTCATGGAGAACACGGAGCGGATGCAGGTGGAAAGAATGGCTGCCACGGCTGCACACCAGCGAGATGTAGCTGGGATCTTTCATTCCCTGCAGATCCTCATCATGGCATTGCTGCCACAAGGCCTGGCGCAGATGAATGCTCCTGCTACTACTCCATCCGCATCTCCGCCCCCTGATGTGTCAGTGCCTCACAGTGCAGCAGACAATCCACCTCCGGCCCCTGATGTATCACTGCCACACAGTGATGAAGACAAAACAACACCACCCACATGTGAGGCACATGAAACATCAGAGGATGAAGATGCGGATGATTCTGCCTTAGTGGTAAGAAGGAAGCGGTAGCATTCATCTCCACCATATGGCCTGTTTCTGCTTGGTTCTGCCCTCTGCATCATCACCTTCCACTGTCCCCCGATACACTCTGCGACACTCACCTTGGACCTCGACATGGACTGCCATATTCTGTTTGGTTACAAATGACACAGCAATCAGACTGCGGACTGAACTCTTCCTCTTCCGATGAACTTGTCCTTCCCTAAAGGACCCTGGCTAGCCCTCCACGGGGCAACAATGTACAGTGGGGTTTGCATGGCCCTGTACTGCTCCAGCTTCAACACTCCACTGAATGTGAATAAAACATTCAGATTCACACAGATGTGTCATGTCTATGATCATTCAAGTATGAAAGTATGGATGAATGTAGGGTCAGTGATTTCCCCCTTATGTCCATGTTGCTCATGTTGTGGGACTTGAGTCACAGGGTGCAACATTGCCGATTGCGATCCGGGTGGCGCCGACACTACAACAGAGACACACGCATTAGTTACTTTCTTGTCCAGCCCAGAACTAAACCACGCCCAGAGCCCCGGGCTCATTGTTCACACCCCTACGCTGGACTGGCATACGCCAGCCCAGCCTACTCCTCTTACGCTTACAGGGGGGGACGACAAAGCTACATGTCCCAGATCTTCCCTGTAGGGATCTGCTGATCACTGGTCTAGTTGTCAGCATGCCAAAGCCACTCCCTGAGGGCTGCTTTACACCCACACCACACCCATCCAGCACAGGCGTCACAGGACATGTGACCCTGCCTATAAAAGGGGCCTACCACATCACATTCCCCACTGCCGGAGGTGACATGATGGCGTCCGCACCACGAGACTCAATCATAAAGGGTCCATGACCTGTGGCGCACTGGGTTAGTGGCACCCGATGCACTGCGGCCGGCACGGGCCTACCGCCACGGGACGATGACTTGCGGTGCACAGAGTTGGTGGCACCCGATGCACTGCGGCCGGCACGGGCCTACCGCCACGGGACGATGACTTGCGGTGCACAGAGTTGGTGGCACCCGATGCACTGCGGCCGGCACGGGCCTACCGCCACGGGACGGTGACTTGCGGTGCACTGAGGTAGGGGCACCTGAAGAGCTGAGCGGGTGTGCAGCCTGCGATGATGCGTAGACCTCGATACGCCGTCCTGCCAATCAAGATTCGATTTGAATTGAGGGCCCTGCTGGACCGCAGTGTACGCCGAAGGCAGCAGTCAGCACACACATGGCTCCGCGGTGTGGTGCCGCAGGGTGCGCTGGGGGCCTGTGGCGCAGAATCCAGCGATCGGCTGAGGAGGTTGCACCGGCACGTGGTGGGCCCTCTTGGAGACACGCCGGTGGCGGCAGGTGAGCATTGAGGCCTGGGTGCGCAGGGGTGGCCAGTCATCGCTGGGCGGCGGACCGGTCTGGGGACCAGGGCTGGGGTGCAGCAGGCGCACAGGATTGCGCAGGCACCACCGGTCACGGCGGCGGCCTCGTGGCTGGGTTGGGGGCGCCGCCCTGGCAGACACAACCCTGCATGCGATGACGAGATGTGCGCGGGTTGGCTTGGGACGTAGCCACCTCGTCTCCAGTGGAAATCTGGCCGTTGAAGGTGGTCGGCCACGTGTGTGTAGGCCTATGGACAGGATATGGCGGACACAGAGACACATGCAGTAGTTACTTTGGTGGCCATCCCAGAACTGAACCACGGCCAGAGACCCGTTCTATTTATTCACAACATACGCCGGCCAAGGCCACTCCGCTCACGCTTACAGGGGACGACGACAAAGCTACATGTCCAAGGTCTTCCACACTGCCTGAGGTAACCTGTTTGCGTCCACTGTCCACAACACTACAAACACCAGAAGTATATGTCCACATGGACATGTCTGTGCTCTGCATACTGAAGTCTGTCCAGCACATCACTGCCACACTTGGCATTGTGTACATTCTTATTGATGGGTCACTTGCCTCCTTCGCACATACTTGGTTCCCAGCTCTCCCCACATTCTGCAATTGTGTGGCAGAGGTGCCATGCCGTGGATGGTTTGTCTACATGGCTGGCCACGGTTACCACAGTTACTTGTGTTGTCGTGTCTGGTAGTTGGGCATGTTGATTGGCATGTTGTATGTGATTTTGTAACATGTGCATTCCCACAGTTGTGAGTTGTATGATTGTGGAGTTGAGGTGTGTGGTGTGTTCAGTTGGTACTTACCGATGAGCAGTGCATTTCCATAGGTGCCATCCTCAAAGCGCTGGTTGGTGATGGACTTGCGGAAGATGTAGGAATCATGCACACTGCCTGGGAAGTTTGCAACGACATTCGTGAACAGGCCCCGGTGGTCCACTTTTGCCTGCACATTGATGGAATGCGTGTGGTTTCTGTTGCGGTTATTGTGTGCAGTGTCGGCAGGGGGCACAAGTAGTACATGTGTGCAGTCAATTGCCCCCAACACGTGCGGGAAGCCAGCTATGGCGTTGTTCCCTTGCTTGGTCTCCAGCTGTTCCTGCGCAGTGTGGGTGAAGTGAAGGTGCAGGGGTATCAAGCTGATACAAACCGTGATGCTTACAGGTATGATAAATCCTGCATAATAAGACCGTAACAGAAGTTCGTGTGGTCGTAACCTTCCTTTTCTTTCCTACGAAGGTTACGCCCACACAAACTTCTGTCACGGTCTTTTTATGCAGGATTTATCATACCTGTTAGCATTCCGGTTTGTCCAAGTGCAATAAACTGTACCAGATTACGTTTGTGACTATACGGACGCTTGACCATTGTCACCATTTATCCAACAGGTTTCTGAATACTGACTTTCGGAATATGGAATTGTATTAGGGAGTTCCCGCAGCATATGCAGTTAATTGAATCCACACTTTGCCCTGATGAAGTTCCCCGTTGGGAATGGAACGCGTTGGCTGAGCTTTTCGTATTGTTGATTTATGTATTTGTAATAAAGAACTGTTTTTACACTACTGTTGACTACTGGACTTCATGACCTGGCGCACCCCCATTTCAGTAACTACAATCTTGGATCTGGAGCACAGAGGCGTCAAGCAACGGCTGGCGTTGGGGTTGGTTGCGCAGGAACACTATGAATTGGAACTAGCGTGTGGTGCGGATACAGGGGCCCGCCGTTGCTTTTGTGGACATGCATCCAAGACATGTGTGAGGAAGTTTGGCTGTGAGACTCCTTCGACTCTGGCAGTTGTTGGTTGGAAGGTACCAGAGGCCAACAGGTGCAGCACAGCCAGCAGCTTTGTCTGCGGAGGGATGTTGGTTCTCCGCTGTGTTGGTACCGTCAGCCTGTGGGCAATGTGGGTCAGGATGCGGAGGATGTTGTCCTTTTGAGCCTGTAATAGGCAATGGCATCCTCTGGCGTTGAGTGTCTGAGGCTGGTGTGTTTTAGGAACGTCCGCTGTCTTCTTCTGCGCTGCCTAGGTGGTAGTCTGGGTGGGGTGGTCCGGGGGGGGTGGGGGTGGTGGCGGTGGGTGTTGTGGCCCTCTTGGGTCTCAAAGCTGCATGATCATTGGCTCCATGACATGTGTTGGTCTTCAGATGTGGCTCTGGGCTGGGCTCCCTTTCATACTGCAGGTTGTCGTCCTGCTTAACACCAGTAAAAGGCAGGTGTTAAATCCCTGCTGCTAACGCGCCTTATCGCCTGTTTTTGGATCGCTTCGCCGATCTGGCTGGTCGTTGAGAATATCGCAAAGTGGTGTTTTCGTGTGTTTTTGCACGGGAACGCCTACTCTGCATATCATTAGCGTTAGTTGTCGCTCTCATCCGTGGCGATGTTTTTTGCGACAGCTATCGCTGGAAAACTGGCGATATCGGCAGTTTGCACCAGCTTGAGAATAGGGCGATAAATCTATCACCACTTTTGCGGCGCTAAAGTGCCGATAAATCGGCGATAAGTCCTTGAGAATATGCCCCTTAGTTTTATATATAGCGCAAACTCGACTCAAAGGCATTGGAGCTTATATGTTAACTGTGATTTATAAAGCGCATGGCTGCTCCAGCACGGCTTCGAATACTGAGCAGGTGCATGGGCACCAAAGTACATTAAACAAGGTTAGATTGATTTTTTTAAATCTTTTCTGGCACCGGGAGGTTATGTGATTTTCCCAGTATCAAAGGATGTTAAACCGACACCAGGGGGCAGATTTACCACTTTTTCACGCAATGCAGCAGCCGCAAATACTGAGAGCACCAAATTTATTGAAATATGGCACTCTCCTCCCCTTTCTCTAGCGCTGGCGCTGATATCAGCTGCTGTGCACCACGGAGCCACCTTTGCGCCAGGGTACCCTTCCAGTACAAAATGCTATGCATCGATTGACTTTAACCTTTTCCCCTTTTTGTATGTGTGCTGTAAAGTGCAGCACACGTACAAAGTCAGAAAAGGAAGTAGAAAGGAAAACATTTCTCCTTCATAGCACCTACTTCAACAGGGCGCAGTTTTCTGACGCCAAACCCTGTCTACTTTATTTAGTAAATTGGGTTTAGCATCAGAAACCTTGTGTGGTAGCCTGGGAATGCCCATGCTCCCCCCGTGGGACGCCCCCGAGGCGCTAAGTAATGCAAGGCAGCGCTATGTGCTGCTTTGCGCTACTTTCAAGTTATTTCCAGCACTAAACAAGTTTAGCGCTGGAAAGTAAATATATAAAAAAAGATTTTGCGCCATTTGGCATCACTTTTGTGGCGCAAACACGGTGTAAAATCTTAGTAAATCTCCCCCCAGGATTCGAACTAGGGGACTGAATTATCATTATTCCCAAATGTTGCCCTCTTTGCAGGAAGGTGTGCTGTGTGGTGTCCTCTTGTATCCGTGTTTGGGTATTGCGTTGTTGTATCCTGCCTCGTGTGTCGCACTGTGCACTCTGCTCAGTCTTGGAATGGTGTGATGGATTGCAGCGAGTGAGAGAATGTGCAGAGGCTGCAGTTACAGAGGAAGTGTGAGCGGGGAGGTTGTGTGCTCCTGGTGGGAAGTTCATGGGACACTTATCTATCTTGAAGCTAATACCAGTTCCCTAGCATCTCCTTCCTTGCAGGGCCATCAAGGAGGTATGTGACATTGCAAAGACAAACCTGTGGCAACTTTGCAGACTTTTTTTTCCATTTACCATCTATGAAGAGCCAGCAAAGTAGTTTTTTGTTTTTTTTAAAACATTTTTTAAAGGGTTCTGTAGGCCACTGAGAAAATGTTCCTGCTCCCACTCAGACTCACAATTGGGTCATGGGCACTAATCAATCAATCAGGCGGTTTGTAAAGCGCAGCTACTCACCCGCAGGGTCTCAAGGCACTGGGGGGGTGGGGGCCGCAGCTCCTGGGAGTTCAAGCTGCTTCGTCGAAGTGCCAGGTCTTGAGGCTCTTCAAGAACTTGGGGAGTGATGGTGTCTGTCGGAGGTGGAGAGGAAGGGAGTTCCATGTCTTGGCAGCGAGGGAGAAGGAGCGTCCTCCTGTTCTGGTCTTCTTGATGTGTGGTACTGTCACAAGGGAGAGCTGGGCTGAGCACAGGGATCTTTGGGGTGTGCGTGGAATGAGAGGCAGTGGTTGATGTAAGCGGGTCCGGTGTTGTGGAGGGCCTTGTGGGTGTGGGAGAGTACCTTCTTCTCGACGGGGAGCCAGTGTAGTGTCCGTAGGTGGTGGCTGATGTGGGAGTGGCACGGTAGGTTAAGGACTAGTCTGGTGGCGGCGTTCTGGAGTTTGCGGGTGAGGTTTTCCTTGATCCCGGCATAGAGTGCGTTGCCGTAGTCCAGTCAGCTGCTGATGAGGGCGTGGGTGACGGTTTTCCTGTGTTCGAGGGGAATCCAGTTGAAGGTCTTACGGAGTAGGCGGAGGGTGTGGTAGCAGGAAGAGGTGACAGCATTGATCTGGCAGTCCATTTTAAGTTCGGAGTCAAGGATAATTCCAAGGACTCTACTCATCTGTGTACGGTCCATTCCCGCCTGCCTGAAGTCTCACCTTAGGAATGGCTAATGACGCCGAACAATGGCTAATGAACTCATAATTGTTCATAATGCATGTGAGAGCTGGCGCCTGCACAGTGAGGAGCACGCTAGTGAAAGGTGAACCAGCTGTTTGAAGCCATCGGTCTGCTTTTTATTGCAGGCAGCGACGCAGCCTAACTTTGAAGGGAGAACAGCGATTCTCTCTCACGCAAGTGAAGTTTGTGACTGTACCCGCCTGCAGTGGGATGCCTGCGGGGTCCATGGGCCCCCATCTTGCACTACAAATGGACGCTTGCTGATGTCTTCTTTGCACCTGCAACACCCTCAGTAATATGGCACCGGTGCAAAGGGACAGGGTTCACTCATATGTATGTGGGCACAGCCCAGTGCAAAGGAGGGAACATCCGCTTCCAATCATGCCAGAGCAAGATGTGTGCTGAAGCGGTCCATATGACAGATCAGGCTGCACAAGTGTCTGCAGTCCCTTCTGTAATACCTTATTGCTCCCAAGTGACCTCACGGCACTATATATGATGCAGCCACAGGCTTTGAGCAATTAGAATAGATGACACTAGACCTCAGAAGGGTGATGTTTTTCAACTTTGGGGGTGAACTTTAAGCTTCATTTGAACTTATTCCCTCTCCTCAGTGTATCTGGGGCTTGGTCATTAGCAGTGCAAGATGTGCAGATTGGCATAAATGTTGCTCCTTTTATTCAGAGTCCCAGGTGGACCCCAACAAGCCTTTCCAGTGGTGCTGGAACAGTTTTCAGAGTGGGGGTGCTGCCATGAATGTTATGTCACTGGACTCACAGGGACTGTGGAAAACCCAAGCATCACACAAAGAACAAGTACAGCAGTGGGCCACACCCACTCAGCAGGAGAGTGATAAGGGTATGGCATGTAACCAGTGGTGAAATGTGAAGCAAACTGTCACAAATATATTACTAAAGCAAGGCGTGGATTGGCTGTCATTTACAGACAGCACAATTTCCATAGAAATGACCACCTAATTCATACTGACATGCAGTTTCACTGATAAAATCATATAGTGTATAAATAATGTGTAGAAATTGTTTTTTAACAAGTATTAATTATTTGCACATCACCAATAGAGTGTCTTGATTTGTTTTGATCCTATTGAAATCTTTCCTTCATTTAGACTTCAGAATTGCTAAAAATTTGCTTCATTTGTGCTTTCCTTACTGCTGACTTACGGTGACTTGTCTGAGGCCTGTCTGGGCTCACTCAGCTGACGAGTGTTAAATGGCTGTGCTGCAGAGGAGGCTGGGACATCATGGGCAGCTGAGAAGGGCAAGAGAGCATAACACACCTGTTCATGCAATGCTATCTGTTTGTCGCTTGGATATTATTAGATCTGATGGAGTCTACATTTACTTTTCTGAAACTTTTCAAGTGCTGGCCACTTGTGATCACGGTGCTGTTTCTTTTATTTGAGAGAGTACTCACACAAGGGGGATCTGGAAAAGAATATGTCTATGTAATGTTCAATGTCATGAAATATACTGAGCACACACCACACCTCCAAGGCAGCAGTACTGGGTCTGATTGCCTTCACCCACAGCCTGTCTGTACTGTGTCACTATACGCAAGAACCAGGGTGGTCTTGGGGAATCTCTCAAAATATTGATTAGTGCTCCGAGGACACATTCAGAGTGCCTAAGCAAACCGGCAGCATCCTTAGGACATTGCAGGATTGCAGATGACCTATGACCTCTTCACTACCCATTGTCTACTATGATACTGTTCAACAGGTATTGTCTTCTAGCTATCAGGCATACTGCAGGCCACAGGATGCTAATCCGCGCTGTGTGCAGAATACACAGAGTAATCTGTGACACAGCTTCAGCACTCCATATAAAGGTAGTATGCACTATATAAGTGCAATGAAAATATTACAATACAGTACAATACAATACAAAACCAATCGACCAGCCTACTATTCATGGATCACTATCATCATCAACTCAGCTGTGCATTGCCCACTTCCTAAGGTGCAAAGGCTGTTTGTGACAGCGGTTTGCTTACCCAGTGCACGTTAATATTACAGAAGGGTTACTGATGCCTGCACGACCTCATCTGTAATATGAAACTGGCCAACACAAAATGTACACCTGTATAATCATCAGCAGTCCTGGCCTCATTGTTAAAAGGGGGCAGGAATACCCTTGCAGGCCAGTGGGGTGCGTGACTGCATCTACCTAAGGGGGATCACATGGTGTGTTCCTGGTAACCCTTGGTCCTCTCCCAGGGACTGACTGCATTTTACCTCCTATGTTCTTCTGATGGCCTGTTTCCCCTGCGTCCTATGTAATGAGGCACAGGCGCAAGGATAAATGTGTTCCTTCATTTGAATGGAGCCGTGCCCACATGCAAATAAAAGTATACAGTCTTGGGGTCACAGATGTGCTTGTTTTGCACCAGCATGAACCATATTAAAGAAGGGGTTGTGCAAGAATCTGCAGCCCCCACTGTAATACCAAAGTGCCCCTGGTGCACAAAACGTGGATGCAAAGGCCATTCCAACTCCCGGGGCACTTTGTGTAATACTGCAGGATGTCCCCAGGTTCAAACCAAATCAATAAGTTAAGCTAGGTGAGGTTGTTATATGGCCAATAGGGTCACTGTCGACATTGCTAAATTAGTATGAGCTCTGCTGCCATGATGCTTTTGCGCACGTTACTATATGACTTTATTTTGCAGGACTCTGTTTGTGCCTTTCACATGAGAACTGTCTGCTTTCTGCGTTCTCTGCCTTTTCCTGGAGTTTAGTCTGAACACGGTGTGCAAGGTCGATAAACAATGCCCCTTGTTATTCTGTTCTGGTCAGTCCCTAGCACCTAGACAAAACATGCTAGCACAGCTGTGCTGCTGGAAACTCGTGCTTTGATATTAGGGGGATGCATGTTGTTCTAAAACACACTTGGAGAGGGACCTTTCCAGGGAGAAGAGCTATGCTGTTCCTATGATGTAAAACTTCCATCTAGGCACTAAGGTATGGGGTCTGCTGACAAAGCCCAGAGATCTTCTTTTATATAATAAAACTTCTCTTACCAAGGGGAGGGTGGTTAGGCCTTATAGTCCTGATTCCACTGTCAATATACGATGACATCCCCCTTCATACTTTATGGAATTGTAACAATGCTGACTGTATTAGGGTTATGCATTTTGCTGCTGGTAGTGGCTCGTATACTGCATTATAGAGCACGATAGTTAAAATAAACATTTTGAACTATAACAGTGCTTCTGTCAATTCTTATTGTGGACAAGTACGAGTGAGTAAGCGAAATGGTGTGTCTTCCTACCGCGATTCCTGAGAGAGTCGGGAGTGTTGTGTTCTGGGTTGTCTAATCATTTGTAGCTTCATGATTATGTAGGAGAACAAATGAGACACTATAGCTAGTTGGTTTTGGGATTTTGGGTACTAAGGTGGTAGGAAGGTTCAGCCCCTATACACCGAGGTCATGTTTTCCTGTGTTCTGTGTATGTGCAGAATCCCCGCAACATGGCGCCCAACGTTTGGTCTGGTACTTATCTGCGAGACTCCTGAGTACTGCTTGTGCTTGTCCACAATCCCCTCACATCTGTTTCCGGAGACAGTTGTGACGGTTTAACCTCCTATATTGTAAAGTTATAGGTTTTTCAAGCTTGAATTTTAAAAGGTCTTTTTCTCTCTTTTAACCCATTATTATGCTGCCGCAAATAGGCTGCCCTTTTTCTATATGTTGATTATAGCGGTCGCCATTGTCGGTCCTAACCGCGCTCCAGTTACCGCACATTTGACTCAACATGGAGTACCTAATGCTGGTGCTGCTATAATCTTTGTTGTTGAAGTGGATGCTGCATTTCGCTTCGAGGTATTTTACTCTTGGGTCACTTTTCCGGCAGTTGATGGAAATGATCATTTATTTCATGAATATACTGCCACTGCGCTTCCACAGAATTATCGGCCTTATCGATCTCTTGAGGTTCCGTTAACAGCTTTGCAACACACTATGGGCCATATGTATGAAGCCAATTTGCGATCGCAAACGCCGAAATTCGCAGAATTTCAGCGTTTGCGATCGCAAATTAGCAGTGTGCAATGTAGCACACTTAAACCCCCTTGCAAAATAAGGAATTGCAAAATTTGCGATTCCCTATTTTGCGATTGCATTCAAGGAATCGCAAATTGCGATTCCTTAAATGCAATGTAAGAAGCACAAAAGAAAGTGCGATTTGGCCTTAAGGAATCGCAATTTACCACCAACTTCACGTTGGTGGTAAATTGCGATTTCACTTAAAAATGCAAATTTTTGCATTTTTTAAAGTGCCATGTGGCGCACATACATGCCCTTAGGGCATGTATGACGCGTGATAATTCCACGAACCTGGTAATACGTATTGTACCGGGGACATTACTTGACGTTCAACGAGGGAGACACAGTACCAATTGCATACAAATCACATTTATACACATCGGCTGAAATGCGATTTTCAAATGTTGAATTTTTTTTGACTGTGGTCCAAATGGCGATTCTGAAAGGACGCTCACTGGCGCAGGGGAAACGCATTCTTATGGTCACGCCCCTCCCTGCTTTAGAAGCAGTGACTAAGGCGAGTGTTCCGAACTCTAAGGTTTTACATCCCCGTTGGATACAATGGGCTACTTCTTTGACATCGTCAGATGTCACATTTATCTTTGATCCTGCTCTTCAGACACAGGAGTTTTTACAGTATGAACATGTTCATCCTCCTCCGTTGTCCTTGCATTCTTTGGATCAGTACAAATGTATCATTTATACCGACGACTCAGCTCAACCGGCCGTCGGATCCAAACACGCTTATTCAGCGGCTTGCGCTATTGTGGCTGGTTCAATTGTTGATGGAGAATTTAAGTCTTCCATAGTGCATACACAGGCACTCGGATACTGTACAGCACAATTGGCGGAGCTGCGTGCTCTTATTCTAGCTCTCGAGTTTGCTGATCCTAATGTGAATACTCTTATTGTGTGCGATTCTTACTACTGTTTTCAGTCTTTTAATGACAACTTATTCTTTTGGTCTCAGAAAGACTATCGAGACTCTAAAGGCAGTGCAATAAAGCATAAAACGCTTTGGGTTCGGGTGGCAGAGCTTAAAGAACGTCTGCCCCTCACACAGGTTATACATACTCTTGGCCATCAGCGTGTGGGAGCACATGCTGTTGGTAATTCTTTGGCTGTCGAGGCAGCCAAGTCTGCAGTAGCCACGTGTTCCGTTGTAGCAGTTACAAGGTCCATGACTAAGATAGATAATGACATTTTGGCAGCTATAGCTGCCACTAGGGAAGGAACTGCTTATCCGCAGGGCTTCCCTTCAAAGTATTTTTATCATATATCTCCCGAGCAGGTTCCTTATGCTACAGCTCATTCAGTTGGGGATCGGCTGATTCCCAACATGGACCGCAGACTAGATTTGATCACAGCCGCACACGAAGGCATGGCTTCTGCACATGCCGGGGTGTCAACAACAGTTTCAATTTTACAGCAACGTTACTGGTGGCGTGGTTTATATAAACAAACCCGTAATTATGTGCTTTCTTGTGACATATGTCAGCAAATCAAACCCTCTGCGGTTTCACGACCGCCTCAAACACAGCTATGTATTTCCAGTTACCCGTTTGGCTGTGTATATTTTGATCACTGCGGTCCATTGACTTCTGATACTGCATATAAATATATTTTTGTTGCAGTTGATTCATGCACTAGATTCCTATGGGTTTGGCCACAACGCAGCGCTGACGCTCAAAATGTCATTAGAGATTTGTGTGTCTTTGTCCGGACGTTTGCCTGTGGCACCTTCCATTCTGACCAAGGTCCAGCGTTCGCCTCTAAGGCATACAAGGACGCGATGAAGTCTATGGGGGTGCTGGTGCAGTTTTCGTCACCATACAGGCCTGAGGGCAATTCTATAGTGGAGCGAATGAACCGTGACTTAAAGCACTCTTTGACAGCTAGGGTCTTAGGTACTGGCACAAACTGGCTGGCCCATTTGTATGGAGTTCAACGTGCACTCAATAATCTCCCTTGAAGATCTGTGGGTGGGCGGACCCCATACGAAATGCTCTTTGGCATTAAAATGTTTGTGCCAGACCTTGATGGTCTAGACGTTGTGGCGGCTGCCGCAACCTTTGACGTAGATAACCATTCTACTATGTTACAGGACCTACAAAAGACCCGTGACAGCTACGCAACTGAACATATGCCCTCTTCCAATGACACAGCGATGCTGATTCCGGTCGCAGGCTGGCTTCCTAAGATTGGAGATCTGGTACGAGAAAAGTTGGAGAACAAAAAAGAATTTGGTCCCTCTTATCGTGCACCGTTCCCAGTACTTGGATTGAAGGGTACTCGTAAAGTGATACTACCACCTTTGCCTGGTCGCAAGGAAAACAGATACATTTCAGTCGACAATGTCAAACTACACCGTCTGGCCGATTCTGAATAGTGTAACTCCTGCAGTTTCATGCAACGCTATCTCTTTGAATCCGATACATTCATCCTCTTCGACTAATCCCCGTGTCGTTGAGGGTGTGATGGAAACTACTATTGACCTTTTGCCTGCTCTGCCTTTGTCCTCTTCCAATGCAGAAGTCGAGTATGCTTATCCTGCGGATGAGTCCCACATTGAAGTCCCGAACAGTCCTCAACAACATCAAGCTGATGCGGCGCTACCGCCATTGATGAACATGGGAGCAAGCGGTTATTTTGGAGACCGTACGAGCTTCTCTTATGACTCTTCCTCCTCGTCTTCCACTTTGGCACTTTCACCGACGAAAACGAGTGTTTTCATCTCTTGGGTCAAAAAGACTTACCTGGTCCCGCCCTGGACCTACATGTGGTTGATACTTATCCTGATATTCCTCTTCATGTCTATTGGATTTGTAGCAGTATTTTTCCTGCTCATTAATGGTCATAATTTGCCAGAACACTCTGCTGTGAAGTTGGTCGATGGGATTCTGGCTCCCCATACATCGTCCCATATAATGAAGCGTGATCAAACCCTTGTGAACATTTCGGCTTTCCCGGTTGCAGATGGCATCGTTTGGGATAAAGTAGCATTCGAAATTCACGGCCCGACGGAAGTCCTCAAGATACCATACGTGTTTTGCGTTTCATTAGGAGATGTGGTAACACCGGACATACATTCCGATGATTGGGATGTACAAGCAGTACATTCCTTGTTTTCAGATTTAACGTATTATGCTGCTTTTGATGCTGAAGATTTATATTTAAATTCCCCCAACTATGCTGATTTATTCTGTTATCAACACTATGGGCATCATTTCTTACACAAAACAAACTCGCGAGCTGTTAGTTCCATCTTCTCAGTAGCCGCCACCTTAGGGGTAAACCAATTGCCCCTATTCTCGAAATTTACAGGAGGAAATGTCCCCCCTCTCTGACTTATGGTTCAGGGGTCTCGGGTTATTGGGATATAAGTAGGGGGCAGTTTGCAGATGGGTACTGGGTGTTCCCCCATCACCTCCCAATTCATAGCCCATCAGGAGCTAGGCCTGGAATATGTGGAGGACCAAGTAAAGCCTGCCCCATTGTTATTATGGTGCTCAATTTGGTTAAATGATGAGGCTAGAGTTAATCGTGCAATTATATCTGATTGCCTCTCTTGCCTGCATGGCCCTAATATCCATTGGCTGAGGTATATCAGGAAGACAACCCTCACTTTAGGTTATCCGTATATATTTGAAAATCCAGAAATTATCACTAAGAGGGATAAAGGGTGGATAAAGGGCTGCTTTCTATCCCATAGATGGGCTCAGGGAGCGCAAGGGGGAGTAACCAATAGTTAGAGATTACAGCTTCCTCCAAACTACTGAAGCAGTGGCTCACTACTTAACCGTTGTACAGAATACATGGGAGTAGATGTTACTGGCGCACTTCAGAGTAGGCTCTATCAGATGACTTCTATGCTCCCCCAAGGACAATTTGCATCAACTGATATATTCATTTGTCTCTGTGATGAGTCCTCTGTGCAGACCTTACTACATTTTGGGGCATATTCTCAAGGAGCTATCGCCGAGTTAACGGCACTTTATCGCAGCCAAAGTTGCGATAAATACATCGCCCCATTCACAAGCTGGTGCTAACAGCCCACAATACCAGTTTACCCGCGATAGCAGCCGCCAAAAACATCGCCACAGATGACCCCGGCAACTATCGCTAATGAGATGCAGAGTAGGCGTACCCGTGCAAAAAGCCGTGAAAACACCACTCCGCAACATTCTCAACGACCAGCCAGATCGGCGAAAAGACCACGAAACATGCGATAATGCCCGTTAGCAGCAGGAAATTAACACCTGCTCTGACCTGGTGTAAAGTCAGACGGCAGCCTGCACCACAAAAGGGAGCCCAGCCCACAGCCACACCTGAAGACCAACAGATGCCATGGAGCCACTGAACATACGGGCCGGACACCCAAGAGGGCCCCAACACCCACCGCCACCACCCCCAGGACCACCCCCACCCCCCGAGACACCCACCGCCCCCCCCGGACCAACACTGAGGCAGCGCAGACAAAGACAGCGACCCTCCGAAAATGCACCAACCTCACAGACCCAACACCAGAGAATGTCATTGCCCACTATATGCCCAAAGGGACAACCCTCCTCCGCATCCTGACCACCATTGCCCACAGGCTGACGGTACCAATACAGCGGACAACCAACATCCCACCGCAGACAAAGCTGCTGGCCGTGCTGCACGTGTTGGCCTCTGGTACCCTCCAACCAACATCCGCCTGAGATGGAGGAGTCACACAGCCAGGCCAATCCAAGTCCCCCACAACGGTCATGGATGACACCATCAGCTTGTTACCCCACTATCTATACTTCACACACACTGCGCAGGAACAGCCGGAGACCAAGCAAGGCGTGTACGCCACAGCTGGCTTCCCGCACTTGTCAGGGGGCAATTGACTGCACACATGTCCTACTATTGGCCCCTGGCGACACTGCACACAATAAGCGCAACAGAAAGCGCACGTATCCCACCAATGTGCAGGCAATAGTGGACCACCGTGGAATCTCCGCCAACGCCGCCGCCAACCACCCAGGCAGTGTGCATGATACCTGCACCTCCCTACAGTCCATCATCAACCTGCGCAACCAGGATGGCACCCACGGAAATGCACTGCTCGTTGGCCAATACCAAATGCACACACCACACACCTCAACTCCACAATCATGCAACACACAACACAGGAAATGCACGTCACAAGCTCACATACAACATGCACACCCACCAGACACGACAGCACAACTCACTGTGGGAACCTGGGCCAGCCATGTACATCAACGGAATGGCACCTCGGACACACAATAGCAGAATGTCGGAAGAGGTGGGGACCAGGCATGTGCAAAGGAGGCAAGGGACCGATGAATGAGAATGTACACAATGCCAAGTGTGGCGTGGATCGCTGGCCAGACTGCAGTATGCAGGCCACACACATATCCATGTCGACACACACCGCTGGTGTTTGGAGTGTAGTGGACAGTGGACGCAACCATGTCACCCCAGCCAGTGGGGAAGATCGCGGAAATGTAGCTTGTGACGTCCCCCCTGTAAGCGTGAGCAGAGTGGGCTGGCCCGGCGTACGCCAGGCCAGCGCAGGGGTGTGAATAAAAGGCACGTAACTCTGGGTGTGGTCCTCTTCCGGAATGCCCAACGTCTCTGCCAGGGCGGCGCCTCTCACCCCGCCACGAGGCCGACGCCATGAGCGGTGTTGCCAGCGATCCTGTGCGCCTGCTGCACCCCGGGACGCTGGTCCCCGAACCAGTCCTGCCCGCCCCTGCGCACCCAGGCCACAATGCCCGCCTTCCGACACCGGCGTGTGTCGAAGAGGGACCACCACGTGCCAGTGCAATCTCCAAGCCCGAGGCCTGCGACCTTGGCAGCCTCCGCAGACCATCACGGCCTCCGCAACACAGGCCCGCAGTACTCCTTTCTCGTTGACGTACTCCACCGGCATGCACAGCGGACAAGTAGGTCACACATTTGGAACTGAGTCTTGATTACACCATGGCAGAGCACATAAATCATGGCTGAGTGTATGTCACTATACACCCTTCGATGTGGTGCCAACAGGTCTTAGTGCTACAACACAGCCGCAAGATTCTGTGGGCCCACGCGGACTACTGCTCTCGGCCTACGCTGCGCTCGAGTAGGTCACAGAATTGGAACTGAACATCGATTATTCAAAGGCAGAGTACGAATCATTGCACGCAAGGAGAGGCATAAGAGGATGATGCATTGCATTTGGGAGGAAAAAAGGATCATCGTTACGGAGGTGATCGAACACTACCGACAACTGCCCTGATGTCACTAACTCTGTGGATCGCGAGCCTACGACACGTGGCTGTGGCCCACTGCTGACCGCTGCCTCTGGCCTACACTGCGGTCCAGTAGGTCACAGAGTCTTGATTCGTCAATGCCGGAGTTCATATCAGTGTACCGGCATCATCGCAGACTGCATCCCCTCTCAGCCCCGGTGCCACTAAGTCTGTTCCCCGACATTCATGGACACTCTCTGGTCGTACATTGGTGGCGTCTAAGTCTATGGACTAGGGGGTAGTTTTCATCCTCATGCAGCTGTACCGAAATGGTGGTGGCAACGAGGCAGTCGCTTTCCACTCCTCCATTTGCTGCTTACGGATAGCTTCTGCCCTCTGCATCATGCCCTGGAGGACACCTTCCACTGTCCCCCGCAACCCTCCGCCACATTCACCTTCGACATCGATGAGGACCCGCTCAGTCTGCGTGGCCCTACCTCAGTGGACCGCAAGTCACCGTCCCATGGCGGTGTGCCTGTGCCTGCCGCTGTGCATCCGGGGCCACTAACTCTGTGCAGCTCAAGTCAGGGACCCTGTCTGAATGAATATTGGATGACCTCTGTGACGGTGGTCTTGGGGTCATCGACGCCATGTGCATGTGGCCCTGCGCTGTCCGCTGCCTCCGGCCTCAACTGTGGACCACCAGGGCTCACACATCAAATCGAGTCCTGACCGGCCCGGACGTCGCATCACCGCAGGAGGCACACGCCACCATCGCCAGGGCCAACTCCAACCACCATCTGCCAGAGTCGAAACAGTGGTACTGGCAGACCACTGTTGCTCAGACCTGTCGTGGATGCCATCATCTGCCTGATCCCCTGCTCAGCACTCCAGGTGCCACTGACTCAGTGCACCGCAACCCATGAACCGTTACTGATTGAGTTTTGTGCTGTGGAGAGGTTGCGCAGCAATGTCACCTCAGGCAGTGTGGGAGACCTGGGACGTTGATGAGGAAGTTGATGCAGGTCTAACACACCCCACTGCATCTGCATCAGGAATATCCCGAATAGACATAATCCTAGTCATTTTCATCACATGAGCGCGCTCAGGTCTAGTGCCCCAACCTCAGTGCACTGCAACTCACGGACACTTCTGTTTGTATGTTGGGTGACCTCTGTACTTGCTCCGGCTCCCTCCATGTTGCTCAGCAGTTGACTCTGTTATGCAGGTGTTTTCTGTTTCCATTGCACTGGTGTCCACTGTTCAAGTTGTTGCCAGCACCAAGCACTCCTTGCGGGCTGGCTTATGCTCACCCCACACACATCCAGCACAGGCGTCACTGTACATGTGGCCCTGCCAATGAAGGGGCCGGGTGCACGTGCCCGTAACCAGTTCAACATAATATCTGCGTGTGTCCCTGTGGTCTTGTTGTATGCATGAGGGCCCTGGGCCCTACGACATTACATTGTGCTGTGTACAGCAGACGCAGACATGTCACAGCAGGCAGCGGGTTAGAGCTTGGACATGTAGCTTTGTCGTCACCCACTCAATTCGTAAGGGGAGTGGACTGGGACGTCGTACGCAGAGCCAGCGTGGGTGTGTGACTGATATGTGCGTGCCCCTGGGTATGGTTCTGTACTGGGAATGTGCATCTGCATGTGTCTCTATGGCAGTGTGGGTCTCCTTTGTGGGGTGTAGGTGGTCCCTGAAGGGTAATTGACACCCACGTATGTGATCTAGTTCGCCTTCCATGCGTTCGGACCACACCCGCACCTGTTCGGCCACCTCCTTTTGGTGTTCTGACACCTGGCATTGGGGTGCCATGTGTGGGTCGGTGAAGTGTTGTGAGCCAGCCGTGCTTGCAGGTGCTTCATGCTGTGTGGTCTGTTGCAGGGGCTGGGTTCTCCTCTAAGTAGCTTGTCTGCCCTGGTCCTGGTGGTGGGTTGCGTGGGATGTCCATGGGCTGTTGTAGGGCATCGGTGTCGAAGGTGTGGTGGTCGTCTCCGGCATCACTGATGGGTTGTCTGGTCTGACCTGCTGGAGGTGTTGTTTGTCCCTCTGCAATGTGAAGGGGAGATGCATGTTGACATTGTGTTGACATTTATGTTGGCGCATTGTTCTTGTAGACATGCAGACTGTGTGACAATGTACATTGTGACTGTTTGGGCGGTGCTGGCAATTTGAGGGGGGACAGTGGACATTTGGACTACATGACTGATGTGAGGTGTACCCGTACATATGCATCTCACAGTTCCCGGCTCTGTCAAATGTGATTGGCCTGTTTCTGCGCATGGGCGGACCCAGTCGTGTCCCCTGTTCTGCAGTGTCGGTGTTGCACTTTGTGCCACATTGTCATGAGATGTGCTGTGATTGCCATGTGTGTGTGCTGCAGTGTGCCACGGGGATGGGGGACATGACCCTGGGTAATTGTGGGTGTGCAGTGTGCTACACATCGTTGTGCATGTGTGCCATTGTGCCCATCTCCTCCCGTCCCCCCAGTACCTGTTCGTTACTCACCCTGTTGTTGTTGTGTCAGGTCCTCTCGAGCTGTGTCCGTACTCCCACCTCCTTGCACCGTCTCCACACTGATGACTGGCCTCCATTTCCTCCAGCTCCTCCTGTGGCGCAGGACTCCCACCTCCTGTCGCCGTTGCTGCCTTCCTGTTGGCAGCGGCTTTGGGCCTGGTTTAGGTTTTCACGTCATGCCAGTGCCTCTTGGCCTCCTCCATTGGCCTCCTCGACACTCCGGCTGCATTCAAGGTAGTCTGATTGTGGGTCAGTTGCTGGTAGTGTTCTGTCACATCCGTGAAGCTGGTCTTGTTTTCCTACGGACTGCACCCCGTCTTCCTCTCCCTCTTCTCCTTGGCCTTCCCCGACCCCGTTGGTCCTTGCTGGTGGTCTGTGGGGCTTGTGGGGTTCGCGTGGGCCTCTGCGCTCGGTCAGGGTGCATCCATGTTGCTACGCACTTTGGATTGTTTCTGGTGTGTTGTTTTTGTTGCTTTTATAGTGCATTTTCCCGCCAGACGCGTGGGATTTGCAGGCCTGCCGCTGGTTTTCGCTGCTTTTTGTATCGCGATTGGCCTCATCGCAGCATTTTTAGCGTTCGTGTTTTGCATTTTTGCGGCGTGGCGTTGATTTTAACGCGGCCATTTGACGCGTTATCTGGTGACTATCGCATGGTACCGCCGTGTTGTGAATACTTGGTTAACACGGCGTAAATTTCCAGCGATAGACTGCGATGTTGGAGGTTGCGTTAAGTAACTTTTGCGATGGTTATCACACGTTCTTGAGAATATGCCCCGTTGTCTTTTTCTGCAAGTTTTATATCCCTCTTACGAAACGCTTTTTGCTTCCATTATTACGCATGCATAAGTTTAGCAAGTGTAGAGTTTCACTGATTTTTCTTCAACAACTAGAAGGTCCCTCTACCTGGAAGGCAATTGGTCTTTCTTAAAAAATGTGCTTTATTAGTGTAAATCCATGCTGTTTTAGTATTTGACTCAATGGATATATGTTGTAGCACCTTGTCATTCCTATTCAAGCTTAAATTAACATGTTCTAACTGTATTTGATGTTTTTATTATGTTTCTGCTAGTGTTTTATCTATTTTTATCTTTAATGAAATACTAAGTTTTGACTGTGTATCTTTTATGATCTGCCTTTTACGAGATCGAATGAAGATTAAGTTGATTTGATTTGAGTTGGAGATCTCAAACATGAGCACCAGCTTAGAAGATATGTCTTCTGGACACATATCCAACATCACAGCCTGTGTAACTACTGCAGCACCTGACTGATCTCAGCACTTGAGGACCCCCACAATCATAGGATCCTGGAATGATGATCAGTTGGAATTTTAGGATCCTGGAAAGATCATCAGCTGGGTCTTTACAGCTTCATTTTGATTTCTTCAGAGACTATCACCCAGGTCATATTAGATTGTGGATCTAAACTTAGCAGCCCGATCCAACTTTGCTGAAACTAATTTGAATCTTAAAAAAAGTATTCCCACATCAAGGATTGTGCACGAAATTTTCATTGCAACGATCAAGACTCCAGGGCTATCTGGCTCAAAGAACGACCAAAATCTGAAGACCTTTCTAAACACTGCAGAAAGATAACATCCAGAAGTTAGTTTTCTGGGGGAGCGTTCCCATCCCCATAGTCCACCAGGTCGCAATTAGCCCAACTAAGCCTTAACACAATAAATTGGTACAAAATATGTTGTCATTCTTTGAACATTTGAATAGATTAGCAATCTCAAGGACATTGCTGTGCCTTTTCATTGAATCTTACAGCCTGTTGTAATATCTTTTATTTGGACACCTGTATATTTAATTTACATTTGAATAGGTATATATTTATCCAATTGAATGTATTGTTGCCTTATTTTATGACAGTTCTGTTTAGTAATTTTGATTCTGCAACTTGTACTTTTGTATTACTAATGTTTAATTCTTTGTCTCTTAATTAGATCAATCATTCATGTTCTTGGTGTTGACAACATTATTACAATTGAGTTGGATAACCTACGGTTCTATAAAATGGCAGAATCTGTTATTTCAATGGCTATCCAAGGGCTCTGATTAGAAACTGGGAGAGAGAGAGCCGAGCCTGGAAGTATGTTGTGTCTGAGGTTGGACACTGTCTAAACAGACGGACCATCATGATAATATGAGTTTTCCCAAAGAGTAAATTTTGCTCAGTTTTCGAAGGCTGTTATGAGCATCAACTCAACCATCCAGAGAGTTATTCATAAAGTATAAAGAATAAAAATGTGTTTAAAAAACAAAAATACCTGGTAAAATTAAAACTATTAAACTCCTGTACCAATATGCGCTAAAATGGAGATGTGTTTATAGTCCTCATGAGATTTTTACGTCCTAACATCATTCGAAAAAGGAACAAAGGAAATAAATCAATTAATGTTAATCAATGAGAGACTACTAAAAGCTTCACTAGATGCCAATGTTTCTTCATGGCATTCTCAGCGGCACCTGGAGAGCTTGTGAGACCGACCCACGAGTGCACATGATCAGAGTAAAGGTGATGCTTGTGCTGGTCAAGGATGTTACCATCAGCTACTTTGAAGGGTGTTCTCCAAGAAGTACCTCAATATTGGCTCAACTCCTAGGGCCTTATCTGGTGAGGAAGCTTTGAATTGGGATGCCTGTTGATCAAAGGCTTGGTGAACCAGGTACTGACCAGAAGAAAGGGAAGAGAGCAGTGCTTTTGGTTCATCATATCCCAACTATTGGTTTCCTTGGTTACAAAGGACAATGATGTATCAACAGAGAAAATAAGGTTTAAACTGTAACATGCATAGCGTAGTCAAGCAATAAACTTGGCTTTGATTGTAATATTAATTAACATGATGTTATGAGATTTAAAAGAGGTATATTTTTATATACCTCATTTTATATTCGATATATGGAATAAAAATCCTTTTGAGACCTGGAAGGATTTGGCACTTCTGGCTTTTCCAGATACCCGCTCTTTATTATAAGATAATCGAGGAGGTATGCCATGACAATCCTTGAATGGGATTCAGATTCAGATTTTTGGAAGGGAACTAGATGGGGTATTGCATTTGTAAATCTCTTATTGGCCCCGTGATGTCAGGCAGAATAGATTCTTTAAATAGTTTTTTTAAGAAACATGTCTATAATGGAGTCTCGCTCGACATTTTTAAGTATACCAGCCAACTTTAAATTTGACCTTGTAGGTCAGTTTTGAGATCCTTCCGTTTTCTAAACATTTTACTTAAAGCCAGAGCCATGTCCTTTCTGAGAGCATGAAGGGCCATGTACGACCGTTTCTAGCAGTCGCAAACGGTCAAGCGGGCCGTTTGCGACCGCTAAATAGGTCTGTGGCATGTACTAACCCAATTTTGTGAGTCGGTAACCTATTATCGACTCGCAAAATAGCATTTGCGACTCGATATTAGGAAGAGGCGTGTCAAGGGCGTCCCTTTCTAATAGCAACTCGCAGTGCCATGTACGGGTGTTTTGCGACCGAAATGCGGTCGCATAACATTCGCATTTTACCGCCAGTGGAGAGTTGGTGGTAGACCAGTCGCAAATGGAAAGGGGTCCCCAAGGGACTCCTTCCCCTTTGCGGATATGGGCGTAAATATTTTTTAAGAGCAGGCAGTGATCCCACAGACCACTGCCTGTTCTTAAAAAATGAAACTTATATGTTTCATTTTTCTTTTTGAAACGCATCCCGTTTTCCTCTAAGGAAAACGGGCTGCATTTTAAAAAAAACAACTGCTTTATTTAAAAAGCAGTCACAGACATGGTGGTCTGCTGACCCCAGCAGGCCACCATCCCTGTGAGTGCCGGCCATTCCCAATGGGTCGCAAATTGCGACCTGCTTCATGAATATTAATGAGGTAGGTCCCTTGCAACCCATTTGAGATTTGCAAACACTGTCTCAGACACTGTTGTACATTCCATTTTGCGAGTTGCAAATTGCGAGTTGCAATAAAATCGCAATTTGCGATTCGCAAAATAGAATGGTCGTACATCTGCCCCGAAAGTTTCTATTTTCCTCAATCAGTGTGACCCTACTTGCGAAGTCTACTACTTTCTTGGCTATAGGTGTAGCTGGTCCCTAATTTTCACCACTTCTTTTTTTGTTGGGCACTAGAGTGTTGAACCACCTCCCAAAATTATGTGCGGAGGTCCATAAATATCCATTTGCAAGTGAAGTGTTGTGTCTGCTTGACTCATGGATTTCCTTTCGCTTGTACCTAAGGGAATTATTTCTCTGACTGTGGGTAGTGCTTTGACAGTGTCGCTAGTATAAAGTAGCTTTTCTCCGCCATCTACTTTAGGGTCCTGACCCACTGGATTAAGAGCATCCAGTTCTAATTCAGATTCTACTTCTGAACTTGTGTCGTACTCAGCCTCAGGTTCTGAAATATTACTCAGAATTGTGGAATCAGGTTTAGTGTTTCCCCTTTTCACTTTGATTTTCATCACCAACACAAGATTTCTGTTGTTAGTGCCCAGGATAGCAAAGTTTGATATCTGGGATATCTTATAGGGTTGAAGGAATGTATGGGTTCTTTGTTGTCTGCTCTGAAGAAACTTCTGAGTCTTTGCCATGTCTACTTGGCTCATTTGGTCGGATGGCAGTCTGCCTAAGTTCAGTGGAGAGATTTTGATGCCACAAAGGAAAGAGTGGAAGGCTATGACATCTAGGTTCTTTGTTAGTCACATTTATCTCCATCTAGTAACAGTGTAAATAAATGCCCTTATCTTTAAAACAATACAATTAGACTGAGAGTTGAGGAGCTTGAGGGAATTAGGGCTAGTTCCTCTTTCTGTTGCTCTTTCTAGATCATGTCACTGCCGTCTTGATCCATTTTCAGTACCGGTTGATCGGAAGGACTTGTACTTCATTCGCTCCTTCCTTCAGCCTTCCCCCAACAAGCAGGGCCCCAATTGTAGGGTTTGTCTGTAAACTAGCAACAGGATCTTGGGTGGACATATAAGCTTTATTGATATCTCAAACAGAATTCAAAATATATGTTCAGAAAGCCCTTGGTGGAGGACAAGTGATATCTGGGTTAACCAATGAGTACCTACCGGAAGACTCCTTTCCTCTACGTAGCTGCAGTTGTTACCCACAGTGTCATTACTGGACCACACTGTTCATTTCTCTTCATGGCATTTCTTCCACAAGTCTGCACACAGATGCATCAATACTTCTTATAGTTGTTCAAATCCTGTCTGGTCACTTCTTAACTTAGCTCCATATACCAATTGCTGGCCTGTGATCAGAGCACATCTCTGGCCCTCACACATATCACATACACATAGCCCACACCCAGAACCTGCACTCTTGTGCACTGAGCTTTGACAATGCTCCCCGTTTCTGCAGTGCATCTGCCTACTCAGTGCCTCTCTATGCCATTTCCCTCACAATTATGTATCTGGACTTCTACCATTTATGCCATAGAACTAGAGCACCTTTTCTGTAGTGTCAAACACATAGCATTCTCCACACAGATCACACAAACCATCACCCTTCTCAACAGCGCTTCAGAGCAACGTACTGTGTAAATGACAACGACGACTGAATTCTGCGTGTCCATCATAAGGACAGACTGAAATGTGAGAGGTAGGTAGCCCTAAACCAATCCCTAGCTGTGACTCATGTTTCTCAGTCCTCCTTTATCGACAATGTGAACCAATCAAAGTCTTCTCAGGGTTCATGGTTTTAAAAGTCTCACAATACATGTCCTATTCTACCCAAGATGATGGCATTCTTTTAAATGCATTCTACGCGTCTATAAACTACAACCTGGTCTCGAAGGAGAGATCCTCGCTCCGTTTGGAGTTATAATCCCACTCCTGCCCAAGTGTTTTCTCACTCGCTCTGGAGTGTCTTGTGCTTTTAAAAAGTTTATTTTCCTTGTAACACTCTTTGTGTGGGAGATGCCTGGCTCACGTTTTTAGACTGTGTTTGACTTTCTTTTCCCCATCTGATCTCATTGTATCACCTACGGTGCCTGGGCGGTGCCTGGCTCCCATCTTTTTGCCCCCCTTATTTTTACCTTACCGCTCTGAACGAGCTCTGCCTCCGAGAGACCTTCTCTCCTGACGGCTGAGTGGCGCCCGCCTTGGTGCTCGGCCCCGCCTGCCCTCCTCTGATCGGCCGCCTCCTTTGACAAAGCTATTTGATCATGGCCGATGCGCGAACGCGCCGCTGGCGTGCCAAAGGCGTGCCAAAGGGAAGCCCATCTGCGCCTGTCCGCGGCCGCCAGGGGTCAGTCCCCCTGCCCGTTTGAACAACCATCGACTGCAGTTCTCCTCGCAGACTCTTAGGGACTTGGCCGCCCCTATTCAAGAGGCCTGTAAAGGCCCCATCCAGGTAAATGAAGGAAAAAGACACTGTAGCCACTGCACCTTCTCCATTAAGATGGAGAAGATTAATAAAACTAGACAGACAGCAAAATTAAGTTCCCAAGAGGGCTCCTTTAAAGGTCTCTTGCTAAACTGCTGCTCCCTCCCAAAACACAAGGCAGATATTTTTAATATACTAAGTGAGCAAGCCCGGGATGCACTCTTTCTACTAGAAACATGGCTGGATGATTACTCGGAGCCGGACGTTCTGGATACTCTACCTCTGGGTTACAACATTGTGAGATGTGACCGAGTAGGGCAAAAAGGGGGTGGAATTGAAATTATCTCTAAACAAGTATGGAACTGCTCCCTTGATAAAATAGACTTTCTGGATAGTGTGGTGGTGCAATTCTCAATGAATATGTTCAGTAATCAATCTCAAAGAGGTCTTTTGCTGTACCGTCCCCCAGGTCCTGCTGCAGATTTTATCTGAAAACTAAAGGAATTTTCTGCTGCACTGGCTTTGAGGCACAAGAAACTGATCATACTAGGGGATCTTAATCTTCATTTTGAATCTCAAGACTGCCAGACAGTCCTATCTCTGATCAAAGACCTACAAACCCTTCAGCTAGGCCAACTAGTCGTGGAAGACCCTGAGAAAAATCCTCAATCTAATTCCTACTAGATCTCGGAGAACCATAGTTCATACGCCTATTACCTCACACTGAACTATGGGAATGTACTTTACCTAGGAGTCTCCAAAGGGAATCTCAGACTGCTGCAACGAGTTCAAAATGCGGCAGCGTCACTTATTCTTAATCTTCCTAAAAGATCGTCTGCCTCTTGCGCCCTAGATCTGCTACATTGGCTTCCAGTAACGAAAAGAATTTTAAAGAAACAAGGCCCCAGTTACCTCCACTCCCCCGTTCAAAACTATGCCCCTACTCGCTATGTCAGATCTTCGAACGCCTGCTTGGCTACCATCCCTAAGATTAAAAAGGCGAGAATGGAAGCTAAATCTTTTTCCTATATAGCGCCTAAATTATGGAACTCCCTTCCCAAGGTACCCGGAAATTCCCCATTGGAAACTGACTTCAGGAAGAAACTTAAAACCCGGCTTTTTAGCAATAACACTCAATTCTAGTCTTCTCTTTACGTCCACTGGCTTCCCCGATCTTTAGCAACTATTCCTCTCCTCCTAGTTGATCCAGGGTCCAGCGCGGGGACACACCGTCGTGGTGTAACCAAGCACTTTATAAATGCTTCTTATCTTATCTTATCAGGCAGGATATGTGCAACAGACGGGCCAGGGGACAGAGATCAAGGCATTAGCATCAGCTGACACATTGGGACATATTTACAAGGAAGTGGCGGAGCACGGCGTTAGCCTCCTTGGCTTAACGCCACGCTCCGCCACTTCTAAAATCCAGGGATGCACCATATTTATAGGAATATGGTGCAGCCTTGCGTTGCCCCCTGTGCTGGCGCTAATTTAGCTCCTTAGCGCCAACGCAGGCACCCTTGCACCATAGTACAAGGGTACCTGAATTGAGGGGAATGATTGTTTATGTGCAGGAAGGTGTTCCTTCCTGCACATAAACAATCTGAAATGGTGTTTAGAAACTGCTATGTGTGCTGCTTAATGCAGCACACATAGAAGTTGCAAAATTTCATTTTTTTAATGATTGTTTATGTGCAGTAAAGGACACCTTCCTGCACATGAACAATCAATGGCGTAATGCTGTTTATGTGTGTGCTGCACAACGCAACACACATGGAAACAGCAAAAAGGAGGAGAAAATAAACATTTCTCCTCATTGCACCAGAGTAAGACTAGGTTTTCCCTGATCTTAATTTTGGCGCTGCCCCATATTTACGCACCCATTGTAAATTTGGGGCAGTGTCAAAATCAATGGGTGTTGCGTTGGAACACCCACTGCCCTCCCCTTTCAAGCTAAGTATAGTGTGAAAGGGGGCCTCATTTACAAGGCAGCGTTAAGCCACGTTAAGTGGCTTAACGCCACCTTGTGATTAAGGCAAAGCCCCTATCGCAACCACAACGTACTGAAAAGTGTTGTTGTGGTGGCGATAGGGGCTTATTATTATGCCCCCTTGTTTGCCATTTTCAAAAAGCCCAGAACATCTCATCACACTTAATTCCACCATTCTATGTGGATCCTTTGAAGCTGAGAGGATCAGATAAATCTCCAGCAGACCTGTCTCCAGATCACACTCATAATCCGCCCAGGCTAGAGGTTTAATAATTCTGTTATAACCCTTAACTGGAAAAAGTATGTAAACTTAAACCTAACAATTCAGCTGAATGGAATTATTAAAATCTGATTTACGATTTTGTCGATCTGAGCCAACATCCACATACTTTTCAAATATCATGTTTTAGCCGCTAACAGTTCCTAGAAAGTTATTTAATAAGACATATGATTTATGAGAGGAACTGCTGTAGCCAATGGCTGTGAGGCCATATGATATAGGTCCGGCCACGGGGAACAATATCCTGTATCGATCGGGCATGTTACCTAGGGATATATTTGATCAGACAAGGACGAACCTGTGCGCTACAGCCAATTTATAGGCCACTCATAAATTTTGGGCATATTCCATTGTCAGATAGCCGACATGACAATATGCCAGTCAAAAGTGCCATGTTAACAAGTGCTCTTTTGAACTTGATGAGCTTTGGGTCTAGTCAGCAGTTCTTAGAGCACTTCACATATAGAAAATTCTGTCTTCAATAGGCAAAAATTGTGAGGGAGCGATATAGAGGGGTGGGATTTCAAAGATGGTATGATTGCTGAATGACAAGCATTGTTCTGGATCCGTTTTTGAGTCCGATCACTCCTGAAAGTCATCTTTTGACATTGGTGGTTGTCGAAAATTCTGAGCCTATGGTAGGGCAGCAATCTCAGTGTACTACTAGCAGTACACCAAGTCTCGGCCGATGTTAGTGCCTAGGAGCAGTGATCTCCGTGTTCTATAAAACATACACCAAGTCTCAGCCAGTGCTAGTGCCTAGGTAGGGCAGTGATCTCCAGTCTCGACTGATGTTACTGCTCAGGGAGGGTGGTAATCTCAGTGTACTAAAAGCAGTACACCAAGTGTCAGCTGGTGTTAGTACACAGGTAGGGTAGTGATCTCAATGTACTACAAGCAGTACACCAAGTGTCAGCTGGTGTTACTGCCCAGATAGGGCAGTGATATCAGTGTACTACACACAGCACACAAAGTCCCACCTTGGGCAGTAATTGTAGCGTACTACAAGCAGTACTCCAAGTCTCGGCTGGTTTAGTGCTATGGTAGGGCAGTGGTCTCACTGTACTACAAGCAGTACACCAAGTCTCGGCTGGTGTCAGTGCCCTGGTAGGGCAGTGGTCTCACTGTACTATAAGCAGTACACCAAGTCTCGGCTGGTGTCAGTGCCCTGGTAGGGCAGTGGTCTCACTGTACTACAAGCAGTACACCAAGTCTCGGCTGGTGTGAGTGCCTGGGTAGGGCAGTGATCTCAGTGTATTACAAGCTGTACACAAAGTGTAGGCCGGAGTTAGTGAACAGGAGGAGCAGTGATCTCAGAGTTGTGTCAGACGTATATGTAGGAAAGTGCCCCTTTTTGCATGTTTGCCCACCCACTTTTTGCCTAATGTTGATGTACTTTGGCTGAGTGTGCCCTGGGTTCCTGCCAACCAGGTACCCAGGGCCTATGTTCTTTCCCTAAACTGTACTGTTGTAAAACCCAATTGGCAACTCTCTGGCCACATGTAAGTCCCTTGTAAGAGGTACCACAGGTATTAAGGGCACTGTGACCAGGGAAGACTCTAAGGACTGCAGCACTTATTGTGCCACCCTTAGAAGCCCCGTACCTTTACACACACACTCACTGCCATTACAAGCTGCGTGTTTTGGTGCTGGGCAAAGTGAAGAGTCGACATGGCACACATCCCTGTGTGCCATGCCTCCAATCCTCTGCCATGGCATAGATAGGCCACCCCTGTAGCTGGGTGCACCATACCAGTGGTGAGGGTACAGGTGCATGAGCCCTGTGCCCCTACAGTGTCTAAGTCCATTCTTAGACATTGTAAGTGCAGTAATGCCATAAAGAATATATGGTCTGGGAGTTTGTCATTACGAACTCCACAGCACCATAATGGCTTTACTGAAAACTGGGAAGTTTGGTATCAAACTTCTCAGCACATTAAACACACACTGATGCCTGTGTGGGACATAATGAAAAATGCAAAAACAACCTAACTCTAGTGTTCTGGCTGTGCTCACCAGCTGCCACCACCAGCACCACTGGGTCGAGAGCCTTCTGCTCTCGGAGGCTTGAAACAAAGCACATCCTGGGACGATGTGCCAAGCCTCCTCCCCCAGGATGGGCTGGGTCCACGAAGGGGAAGCTTGAAAGGCCTGCCACCTTTGTGGGCTACCCCAGCCATTTGCTGCTCCCAGCAACTGGCCCGCACTGGTTCTGACCCCCGCTTTTGGTGGGTGAATCAACAGGAAAACCAAGTTAGGAGGAGAGGTGTGCCCACCTTTGCCAATCCCACCCCTTAGGTGGGGGAGGCGAGGTGAAGCACAACTCTTTGTCCCCACCATCTTGAAGATGGGGGGACCCAGCCAACCAGAGTGAGGCGTATGCCCCCTTCCACTGGAAGATGGCATAATATGGGGTGTACCACAGCAAGGAAGGGACCCATTGGTCCCAACCTGTACCTACTTGTAACACCCCTAAATTTAGTACTTAGGGGCAACCCTGAACCTTGCCTCTTCAGACAAGAAGAAACAAGAAGAAGAAGGCTCGAAGAGCTGTGCTGAAGAAGAAGAGGAGGACACCAACTGACTTGGACCCTGCTCTACCGGCCTGTCCCGACTTCGACCTGCTACAGTGAAATCCCGGTGGGTCCTGCAGCCAGCAGCCCCCAAGAACCTGGAGGACCTTCCCTGCCTTCCCAAACCATACTTTGTCTCCAGTGAGCACCGGATTTGCTCACCCACAGACTCTGACTCTGGCCAGATCCGCGAGTCTGCACCACTCTGCACCCGACGCCCACGGCACCAGTTTGAGTGGCACAACACTACGAGAAGGTCTCCCTAGTGATTGTGACCTGGGATCTGGTGATCCCTGACCTGCCTCAAGTCTCCAACCGACGCCTGCAGCCCCTTTCTGGAGTATCCCCCCGACCACGACCGGAGCCGGTAAGAGAAATCCGACACCAACCGATGTCCCACGTCCTTGAGTGGCCCAACCGACAGTGTCCCGGCATCCTCAGGCATCCCAACTTACCTCTCCAACCAGTGGTCGCCTCCAGAAGATCTTCGTCCCCAAGCCTGCAGTATTTGTTGCAACTGGAGAATCCCCATTGAAACCAACAGGGCACCCGATGTCAAGACAGCACCCTGCACCCGGCTGCCCCTGTGTTGCTGTGGGTGCACCTTGTGTGCTAAATCGTATCCCCCTTTGCCCTGAGCCTAACACCAGGAGCTTTGCTCCCACAAACCTTGTGGCCTGCTCATGAGCAGCCGCCAACCGGAGGCCTCCTACCCCCCCCCCATTGGATAACATTGGGCCTCAGCACTCTGCACCTGGCCGCCCTAGTGCAGCTGAGGGTGCTTTGAGAGTGCATCCTCGACCCTGGGAGGACCCTGGTTCTAACCCCAGAAAACCAACTCCAAAACCTAAGTACTTACCGATAAACCGATAACACTGTTTTCTCCCATAGGACTGCATTGACTGCTTTTCTGTGAAAAATCTATCTTCTAAGTGTGGAGTTGGTTTGTATAAAACTGCAAATGTGCAATAATTGTATTGCCTACCTTTTCTATAGGAAATGTCCCAGTGTGATATCTAGGCTTATCACACTGAGTAGAAAACGTAACTTAAAAAGCAATCTGAAAAGTAACGTACAAACTAATCTCAAAAGTAACTGTAAAGTAATTTTGACTGTTGGCTTACCTGTAAACCAACCCATTGCATTCGAAACTGCATTCAACTTGTATTTCACTGCATAAATCTTGCAAAGTATTATCATGCTTACCTGTACCAGGCCTGGCTTGGTTCTAGACAATAAAACATAACCAAATAATATATTTTATGCAAACAAATTGGTCTGAGGTCAGTCTTTGAGTGTGTGACCTAATTTCTTGCCGGAGTGTGCACATTATCCTTAACACTACCCTCTGATAAAGCCTTACTCCTCGCCCACTCTACCACAAATACAGAATAAAATATTATCTACTTTTACCTCTGCCTATCTTTGGGGTTCCACTGGACTCTGTGCACACTATACCTTACTTTGGTATAGTATATACAGAGCCAGCTTCCTACAATACACCAATTCTCACTCTGTGTTAGTGCCCAGGTTGGGCAGTGATCTCAGTGTTCTATAAAAGTACACCAAGTCTTGGCTGGTTTTACTGCTCTATAGGGCAGTGATCTCAGTGTATTACAAGTAGTACATAAAGTTACACTTTTTTTAGTGCACAGGTAGAGCAGAGATCTCAGTGTACTACAAGCAGTACACCAAGTCTCGGCTGGTGTTACGGCCCTGGTAGGGCAGTGATTTCAGTGTACTAAAAGCAGTACACCAAGTCTCAGCTGGTGTGAGTGTCCTGGTAGGGCAGTAATCTCATTGTACTACAAGCAGTACACCAAGTCTCGGATGGTGTTACGGCCTTGATTGTGCAGTGGTCTCAATATACTACACACAGTACACCAAGTCTAGGCTGCTGTTACTGCCCTGGTAGGGCAGTGATCTCAGTGTACTACAAGCAGTACACCAAGTCTCGGATGGTGTTACGGCCCAGGTAGAGCAGTAGGCTCAGTGTACTACGAGCAGTATACCAAGTCTCGGCTTGTGTTAGTGAACAGGTAGAACAGTGGTCTCAGTGTACTACAAGCAGAACACAAAGTCTCGACTGGTGTTACGGCCCTGGTAGGGCAGTGATCTCAGTGTACTACAAGCAGTACACCAAGTCTCAGCTGGTGTAAGTGCCCTAGTTGGGCAGTGGTCTCAGTGTACTACACACAGTACACCAAGTCTCGGCTGGTGTTACTGCCCACATAGGGCAGTGATCTCAGTGTACTACAAGCAGTACACCAAGTCTCGGCAGGTGGTAGGTCACAGGTAGAGCAGTGGTCTCAGTGTACTACAAGCAGTACACCAAATCTCGGCTGGTGTTACGGCCCTGGTAGGGCAGTGATCTCAGTGTACTACAAGCAGTACACCAAGTCTCGGCTGGTGTTAGTGCACAGGTAGAGCAGTGATCTCAGTAACCTACAAGCAGTACACCAAATCTCAGCTGCTGTTACTGCCCTGGTAGGGCAGTGATCTCAGTGTACTACAAGCAGTACACCCATTCTCGGCTGGTGTAAGTGCGCAGGTAGAGCAGTAGTCTCAGTGTACTACAAGCAGTACACCAAGTCTCGGCTGGTGTTAGTGAACAGGTAGAGCAGTGATCTCAGTGTACTACAAGCAGTACACCAAGTCTTGGCTGGTGTTAGCGAACAGGTAGGACAGTGGTCTCGGTGTACTACGAGCAGTACACCAAGTCTTGACTGGTGTTAGTGCACAGGTAGAGCAGTAGTCTCATTGTACTACAAGCAGTACACCAAATCTCAGCTGCTGTTACTGCCCTGGTAGGGCAGAGATCTCAGTGTACTACAAGCAGTACACCAAGTCTCGGCTGGTGTAAGTGAACAGGTAGAGCAGTGATCTCTGTGAACTACAAGCAGTACACCAAGTCCCGGCTGGTGTTAGTGCAAAGGTAGAGCAGTGATCTCAGTGTACTACAAGCAGTACACCAAATCTCGGCTGCTGTTACTGCCCTGGTAGGGCAGTGATCTCAGTGTACTGCAAGCAGTACACCAAGTCCCGGCTGGTGTTAGTGCAAAGGTAGAGCAGTGATCTCAGTGTACTACAAGCAGTACACCAAATCTCGGCTGCTGTTACTGCCCTGGTAGGGCAGTGATCTCAGTGTACTGCAAGCAGTACACCAAGTCCCGGCTGGTGTTAGTGCAAAGGTAGAGCAGTGATCTCAGTGTACTACAAGCAGTACACCAAATCTCGGCTGCTGTTACTGCCCTGGTAGGGAAGTGATCTCAGTGTACTACAAACAGTACGCCAAGTCTCGGCTGGTGTTAGTGCAAAGGTAGAGCAGTGATCTCAGTGTACTACAAGCAGTACACCAAATCTCGGCTGCTGTTACTGCCCTGGTAGGGAAGTGATCTCAGTGTACTACAAACAGTACGCCAAGTCTCGGCTGGTGTTAGTGCAAAGGTAGAGCAGTGATCTCAGTGTACTACAAGCAGTACACCAAGTCCCGGCTGGTGTTAGTGCCCTGGTAGGGCAGTGGTCTCAGTGTACTACACGCAGTACACCAAGTCTCGGCAGGTGTTAGTGTCCTGGTAGGGCAGTGATCTCAGTGTACTACACACAGTACACCAAGTCTAGGCTGCTGTTACTGCCCTGGTAGGGCAGTGATCTCAGTGTACTACAAGCAGTACACCAAGTCTCGGATGGTGTTACGGCCCAGGTAGAGCAGTAGTCTCAGTGTACTACGAGCAGTACACCAAGTCTCGGCTGGTGTTAGTGAACAGGTAGAACAGTGGTGTCAGTGTACTACAAGCAGTACACCAACTCTCAGCTGGTGTAAGTGCCCTGGTTGGGCAGTGGTCTCAGTGTACTACACACAGTACACCAAGTCTCGGCTGGTGTTACTGCCCACATAGGGCAGTGATCTCAGTGTACTACATGCAGTACACCAAGTCTCGGCAGGTGGTAGTGCACAGGTAGAGCAGTGGTCTCAATGTACTACAAGCAGTACGCCAAATCTCGGCTGGTGTTACGGCCCTGGTAGGGCAGTGATCTCAGTGTACTACAAGCAGTACACCAAGTCTCGGCTGGTGTTAGTGCACAGGTAGAGCAGTGATCTCAGTGTACTACAAGCAGTACACCAAATCTCGGCTGCTGTTACTGCCCTGGTAGGGTAGTGATCTCAGTGTACTACAAGCAGTACACCAAGTCTCGGCTGGTGTAAGTGCGCAGGTAGAGCAGTAGTTTCAGTGTACTACAAGCAGTACACCAAGTCTCGGCTGGTGTTAGTGAACAGGTAGAGCAGTGATCTAAGTGTACTACAAGCAGTACACCAAGTCTTGGCTGGTGTTAGCGAACAGGTAGAGCAGTGGTCTCGGTGTACTACGAGCAGTACACCAAGTCTTGACTGGTGTTAGTGCAAAGATAGAGCAGTGATCTCAGTGTACTGCAAGCAGTACACCAAATCTCGGCTGGTGTTAGTGCAAAGGTAGAGCAGTGATCTCAGAGTACTACAGGCAGTACACCAAATCTCATCTGCTGTTACTGCCCTGGTAGGGAAGTGATCTCAGTGTACTACAAGCAGTACACCAAGTCTCGGCTGGTGTTAGTGCAAAGGTAGAGCAGTGATCTCAGTGTACTACAAGCAGTACACCAAATCTCGTCTGCTGTTACTGCCCTGGTAGGGAAGTGATCTCAGTGTACTACAAGCAGTACACCAAGTCCCGGCTGGTGTTAGTGCAAAGGTAGATCAGTGATCTCAGTGTACTACAAGCAGTACACCAAGTCCCGGCTGGTGTTAGTGCCCTGGTAGGGCAGTGGTCTCAGTGTACTACACGCAGTACACCAAGTCTCGGCAGGTGTTAGTGTCCTGGTAGGGCAGTGATCTCAGTGTACTACTAACAGTAGACAAAGTCTGGGCTGGTGTTATGGCCCTGGTAGGACAGTGATCTCAGTATACTACAAGCAGTACACCAAGTCTCTGCTGGTGTTAGCGAACAGGTAGAGCAGTGGTCTCAGTATACTACGAGCAGTACACCAAATCTTGGCTGCTGTTACTGCCCTGGTAGGGCAGTGATCCCACTGTACTACAAACAGTACACAAACTCTCGGCTGGTTTTAGTGCCCAGGTAGGACAGTGATCTCAGTGTACCACAACCAGTACACCAAGTCCGGGCTGGTGTTAGTGCCCTGGTAGGGCAGTGAGCTCAGTGTACTAAAAACAGTACACCAAGTCTCGGCTGGTGTTAGTGCCCTGGTAGGGCAGTGAGCTCAGTGTACCACACGCAGTACACCAAGTCTCTGCAGGTGTTAGTGAACAGGTAGAACAGTGGTCTCAGTGTACCACACGCAGTACACCAAGTCTCGGCTGGTGTTAGTGCCCTGGTAGGGCAGTGAGCTCAGTGTACCACACGCAGTACACCAAGTCTCTGCAGGTGTTAGTGAACAGGTAGAACAGTGGTCTCAGTGTACCACACGCAGTACACCAAGTCTCGGCTGGTGTTAGTGAACAGGTAGAACAGTGATCTCAGTGTACTACAGCCAGTACACCAAGTCTGGGCTGGTGTGAGTGTCCTGGTAGAGCAGTGATCTCAGTGTACTACAACCAGTACACCAAGTCTGGGCTGGTGTTAGTGCCCTGGTAGGGCAGTGAGCTCAGTGTACTACAACCAGTACACCAAGTCTGGGCTGGTGTGAGTGCCCTGGTAGGGCAGTGAGCTCAGTGTACTAAAAGCAGTACACCAAGTCTCGGCTGGTGTTAGTTCATGAACCTGATGACGCTCACTGGCACGTACTCCATGTACTTCTTCCAGTCATCATAAGCTCCAATGGATCTTTTGTGCAGAGTCCTCTGCTCTTAATGTGAGACTTAGACAGCAATTAAAATGTACTTGTGAGTTTCCTGGGATTGATTGAGAAGTCTGGGATCCTATTGCATTGAAGGTTTGCTATAATTAAGAAAGGGAAATGCTCGTGTTCTTTTTCCAGCTTGAGACATGCACACTGGAGAAAATTAGGAATTGGCGTGGATATACTTGAGACATTGAAATCCCTAAAGGGGATGAATACAGCTGAAAAGATCAAATTTTTCAGTGGAAAAGTTCAACCATAACTAAAGGTCACAATACAAGATGGGAGGGACAAGAAGTGAGACTAAAAGTTTAAGAAGCAAAATTAGAAAGTGTTCCATGGAAAGAGTAGGGGATGCTTGTAATAGGTTCTCAGCATAAGTGGCTCTGACACAAACAGAAAGTGAATTAAACAACATGGGACAAAAACGGGGTAGCAAAGCAATAGTTCTGAGTATAGAAGAGGGGTCCACCCAACTATTCTCATGGCAGCAACCAATATGTGCCTCTGTTCCAAGCACAGATATTGGATACGAGGCAGCCAGCTGTCAAGGTGGGAGAGACGAGAGGGGATCAGAAAAGATGGATGGGAAAGAAAGTTATTGAATTCGTCAAACATGCACAGCGGGCAAATAAGAAAAAGTAGGACATTCATAATTATGCTCCAGATGCATAAAATATGCATATTCATGCAAACATTCATGCACATTTATTAACAACTGCTGGGTCACTTTTAGGTGTCTGCATAAAGTCTCCTATAGTGTGCTCTGATCTGTAGGGCTGAAGATACAAATGCATCCAGACCGCATTTGTACCTTCAGCACCAAGATGATACTAATCACACACCCGAGGACAGCCGACTACACGCGTCCTGCCCTAACGCTACCTGCTCATTGTGAATGCCCCTACTGCAAACTTTTCTGCATCATAAAAAAAGGTTTAACCACTCACATTATTACCACATTTACCACAGTGACACCGGTAACTACAAACTCCTCTCACTTGCACTAGGATGTTATTTCTAAAAGCCCTGAAAAAGCCCTGGGCCTGAGTGACATTGAATGAACAAAACATGTGCTAGCTGTATAGCTTGGTTGCAATGACACAGTGTACACGGGACCCGTGTTTGGCATACCCATCCCACATAGGGCGGCACACTAAAGTATACAAAAAAGTGATGGATGGAATGCTTGAATTAATCTCAGCCATCGTATTAATAGGGTCCGCATCACAGCCCATCTTTATTTTGCACACCATCCCACCTCAGTTTGGACCCAGCCATATGCCAATCAGTCTTGACCCTGCGCCAATGGGAACAGTCCAGAACTGCCAGGCAGGTCCTCCGTGAACTGGAACACAAGCAACGGGTGACGGGTATGCCCAGACGTGGGTCCCGTGCTCACTGTGCCACTGAAATCAAGCTATACCTGGCTGATGAGCCCATAATAAGGGTGAAAATGGTCCTAGGTTGCTTGTGTTCCATTTCAGGGAGGACCTGGCCTGGCATATTGAGATGGAATGTTCCAGGGTCAAGACTGATTTGCATATGGCTGGGTCCAAACAAAGGTGGCATGGTGGGCGAAAAACTTTGGATTGGAATGCAGCCCAGAGAGATCGCCAGTGGCTGAGATTAATTGAAGCATTATATCCATCACTTTGCTTTTTGAAACTCTACCCATGAGCATAGTCTTCCCAGCCTCGCCAATGATGCTTGCTGAAGTGGTCAGTCTCTCCTTTTTTTCAAAGTAGACCGTACAATCTTCAGACATCAACTACCCTGCATTGAGCCTCCATCCGCACCAATCTACCTCTGTGGTGCTGCCCATACTATGCTTCTTTGGCAAGTGATCTGTTATGCCTCTGGGAGGATGAGCATTCCTCTAGCCCACGTGATATTATGGCAGAGCTGAAGAGGTCTACAGTAGAGAGGGATTTCTGTGCTGCTAACATGCGAGAATATGCTCTTACATTAGGGTTTCATGTGCAACACACATCGCAAAATCCCAGGAAAACGATCCAGTCCGTGAGGACAGTGTGAAAATGTGGTCCAGCAGCTCTTATCCTAGATGTATTTATATTGCTTTACATTATAGCAATAAAGTCACCCCAAGCACTGTCATTACCTGTGGGAGCCCAACTATCAAGAGTCTGGGGTCATCAACAACTTTTTAAACTATTTGTGGAGTATACACTGGGTCGAGATCAGAGATACATTCAGAAATTGAAGATTGATGGTGTTGAGATGAAAGGGGGATTAACTGTGTTTCAGTGTGGTGTTCTTCAAAGAGGTTTAATTTTTTTCTAAATTGAAGAAGGGTATGGCATCCCAGGGATATTGTTCTTGATCCTGGTTGTGTAGATGGAGAAGACCTCTTACCTAGACGCTAATTTATGGGTTTTGGCATAGGGCAACAGTCAGACCCTCCATCATTTTGCGATTCGCAAAATAATCACGAAATCAGCTGAGGAGCGCAATGATCACAATATTTATCTGTTTGGCCGCAAAAAAAAGGCCTCCATCAGACAGGATAAAAATGGTGCCATCTTATTGGCTGTAAGCACACACACGTAGCACTATGTGACGCCGTTCTGTCTAAATAGCTGACTGCTTCCTCCTGCCGCATTAGGGATTACAGAAGCGAAAGTACAATGTAAAAGTTCAGAGCTTGTACAGATCGAAAGTAGCGCTTCATTGGCAAACTCTGCAAAGTGGAGCTAATGGGTTTGGATCTGAATCAATCCAATCTGGCCACTTTGCGGCTACTTTGTCTTGTGTCTTGAGGCTTGATAGAAATGGGGGTCTCTAGTTGGCAAGGGCTTGCACCTTTGTCCAAGTAGGGACCCTTCTTCCTAGTCAGGATAAGGGAGTTACACTCCTAAAATAACCCCTGCTCACCCCCTTGGTAGCTTGGCAATAGCAGTCAGGCTTATCTTAGAGGCAGTGTGTAAAGCATTTGCACATAACCAACAGTAATACAGTGTAAGCACTACAAAAGGACACCACACCAGTTTAGTAAAATATCCAATATTTTTATATACTTAAAACAAGACCAATACGATAAAAATCCACAATACAGTACTTTAAAAATCTTCAGTTATCACAGTATCCTTAAAAACAGTTCCTTGATGTCGATAGCTCCGTCCGGGGCTATCGCGGCGTCGTGAACAAACAAATCCAAACAGTTCTGGCTGACCGCGGCGTCGCGGGTCAGCTACGGTGTTGGGAAGACCCGCAAACAGTACCTTTCAGAAATGCAGGGCGTCGATGACCTCGCGGTGAGCTTCCGAAAACACGGCGTCCGCAGGCGTCGGTTCCGGAGGTCGGTGCAGGCGTCGTCAGGGCCCTCGAAGTCACACGAGCTGCAGATCGAAATACTCTCTGTTGAAGTCAGGAGCGCTGGCGTCGGCAGGCGTCGGGTGCTGCGGTGCGAAGTGCAGCGGTGCGGCGTGCGGTGCCCTCAGGTCGCGGTGCGAGCAGCGGCTCGGTGGCGGCGTCAGAAGGCGTCATCGGTGAGACCAGGGTCGCGGTGTGAGATGAAGGCGGTGCTCGTCACGGTGCTGGCTGGTCACGGTGCAGCAGCGGCGTCGTTGCTGAAGCGCTGTCGTCGGCTGACGAACTGGAGTCGATGGCACCGGCGTCAGTAGGCCAAGGCTGCGGTGCGGGATGAGGGCGGTGCGTCGTGTAACTTTACGAGCGGTGCCCTCGAACCACGGTGCAAGCAGCGGCGTCGAGTCCGGCGTGGAGCGGCGTCGTCGGGGATACCAAGGCGTCGTCGTGAAGCGAGGCGGTGCGGAGTGCGGTGCCCACAGGTCGCGGTGCGAGCAGCGGCTCGGTGGCGGCGTCAGCAGGCGTCGTCGGTGAGACCAGGGTCGCGGTGCGGCGTTGCGGCGGTGCCCTCTGCGGTGCCTTCAGGACACGGAGTCGGCAGCGGCATCGTAGACGGTGTCGGGCTTGAAGTCTTTGCTGTTCCTGAGACTTCTTGAACAGGGGGCAAGCTCTACCTCAAGCCCTTGGAGAAACTCACAAAGTAGATTGCAGAAAGTTCAGTCCAGTCCTTTCACTGCCCAAGACAGAAGCAGCCACTGCAGGCCAACACAGCAAAGCACACAGCAAAGTGGTAGTTCCTCCTCACAGCTTCTCCAGCTCTTCTTCTTGGCAGTCTTCTTGATCCAAAAGAGTTCTAAAGTTCTGGGGTTTGGGTCCCCCTTTTTATCCTCAATTTCTCTTTGTTCTCTGAAGGCAGAGAGGCCTTTGCCTAGTCCAAACCAGTTCTAGTCAGTCCTGGAGCACTTTGTTGACAAGATCCTTCTTTCCTTTTGCAGTGTAGGCCAGGGACATCGGACGCACCACAGGAGGTGGAGCCAGCATTGTGGAGGGAAGGCACAGCCCTATTCAGGTCCCAGGTGCAACTCCTCCCACCCATCTACATGTAGATCTTGCTATTCAGCCCTGTGCTGACTCACCCTGTCTCCTGGAATCCCCCAGCCCCTGTCACTCAAACTCCAGACAAGGAATACACAACCTAGCAGAGGCAGGCTTGGATGGTTAGACAAGAAAATACCTACTTTCTAAAAGTGGTATTTTCAAACACAGAGGGGTCGATTCCGATTCGGGCCGGAAATTTCTCCGACCGAGCCGGACCCGGAGAGATTTCCGACCGAATCGGACCCGTGCAGTCCGACCGAACGAGTACGATGCGTCCGTATGTTATCGGACTCGAGTCGGTCGGACTCCCATTGATGTCAATGGGAGCCGGTCGTACAACGCGTACGCGGGCTCCCATTGACTCAATGGGTGCGAGTCGGACAAGGGCGCCCCCTACAGCGGGTACGCGGTGAAGCGATTCGCGCCGTACACGCACAGGTAGGGGGGACCCATGGGTCCCCCTGTGTGCGACTCGCGCGGCTACGCATGCAGGGGGTCCGACACGGACCCCGAAGTACTGCTCCGACTGCTCTTACGAGCCGGAGTGCGCGGCTCGGTCGGACTGCTCGCGGCGCGCATCGTACTTACCCGGCCGGGAAACGTCTCCATTGCGCGGTGCGAGTCGAGTCCGAGCGAGTCGGTCGGAGCGGTTCGAGCCGGGAGCGAGTCGGTCGGAGCGGTCGGGACGCCCGGACGAGTCGGTCGGCGATTTCGCATCGTACTCGCTCGGCCGGACCCGCGTACGGTTCGGTCGGGAAACAGGGCTCCGAATCGGATCCGGTAAAGCCGAATCCGATTCGGAGCCCTACCGGCCGAGATCGGAATCGGCCCCAGAATGTTAAAACCAACTCCACTAAAAGATGTATTTTATCATTCTGAGTTCAGGCATACTAAACTCGAATTTCTACCATGTTCCCTGGGTCAGTTAGGATCATAGGATGTAATAATCAAAACTGCCCATTCTGGCCTATGGGGAACAGGTAGCCTTGCAATAGTGAAAAACGAAGTAGGCTGTATTTCACTATCAGGACATGCCACACATTCCAGGGCATGTCCTACCTTTCACATACAATGCACCCTGCCCACAGGGGTACCTTGGGCCTACCAGAGGGGCGACTCACATGTAGGAAAGGGAAGGTTTAGGGACTTGCAAGTGTGTGCACTTGCCAAGTCGACATGGCAGCCCCAGGCTGCGCACAGGCTCTGCAATGGCAGGCCAGAGTTACACTTTACGGGCTGTTTACGTGGGTGGCACAATCCAGTGCTGCAGCCCCCCAACAGCATTTGATCTATAGGCCCTGGCACTCGCAGTGCACTTTACTAGGGACTGACACATAAATCAAATAGGCCAATCATGGAAACGCCAATCCATAACATATTTTATACAGGAGCACTTGCACTTTCCCACTGGACAGCAGTGAGGAAAGTGCGCAGAATCATCACACCAGCAAAAACAGAGTCAAAAACGGGAGGTCAGAAAGCAAAAAGTCAGGGGAAACACGCCAAAAGATGCCAAGTCTAACAAGGCTGCACTTTGAAAGGGAAAAATGTCTGAAAAAGACGATATTTTCAGCAATGTGGGATACCTTTTTCATTTTTTGGATCCCTTTCTCAGGAGAAGAAATGAAGGAAAGGAGAGGAAAAAGAGGGTAATTGCCGTTTCTTGAGGTCACGGTTTTCAGCAGGTGAGAAGGAGAGAGATAGAGACAGTACGAGGGGAGAGAGAGAAGGAGAGAGAGCGGGGAAAGAGAGAGAGGGGAGGGAGATGGAGCAAGAGACAGAGAGCTGCCAGCGGCCTTAGCGCCAAAAGCAAAATATGAATACAATTTCATCAACGCCCCTCAAGCTCTGTTAGATAGGCTTTTGGGAACATGACATGGGGCGAGAGGCCTATTTCAGTCCATTTGAAGCAGGTGGAAGGATTCACAAAAACTCACAACATGTACGCCTGGTCATCAAGTGAATATAATATGGCAACATTTGTATATCCAAATAGTGTCCTGTTGCTGTTTGGTGCATGTGTGATGGAGCTGCCAGACAACAGATCCTTTTTAGGACAAGAACACTCACTCACCCGAGGGTGACATGCTTCATCATAGGGTTCCCTCCTCACACCTGGACTGCAAAATCCATGGTATGGGATACAACTCCCCTATGGGGAGTAGCTGAGGTGTTTGAAGATGAGCGGTGTAATGGGGTCAGTGAGGGACAGAGTGCACAGGTTTAACAAGTGAAGGCGAGTAAAACTGTCCACAGGGTGCTGAATCAACTTTATTCAGTGGTCCACTGGCATAGAGTAAAAGGGACATAATATGAAGCTAGCTCTATATATGTAACATACGCCAATGAGGGTACAGCAAGACATATGTACATTGCCATACCTGCTTGTTGCACAACACTCCATAGTTCTATATGTCATCTTCTTAATTTCAGTTGGGCGCTTTAAGACGTACCCAGTGGCTAGAGAGAGGATGTCACTCTTCCTATCATTAGGTAAGAAATTCTATGAAGTAAAAATCTAGGTATGATACTCACAGGATCACTTTAAGTGTTTAAAAGCATGAATGGACACTGAGCACTGATGACGTGGAGTTGCCTTTTAAGGCCCTTTAATGTGTTGTGATGATATATGGCCCTTGTACTCATCATTTTTTTATTACTGTTTCTCACCATAATTTTCACAAAGATGGTGGACCCAGAATATACATGGGTCATCGCTACTCTGGCCGCTTTTGATTTCTTGGTGGCCCAGTATATTACAACGCTGCACACAGTGACTATATATACATGGCCCCTGAACCTCATAGGGATCATATATGGGTAGAAACATGTTGACCACTGATAGGGGTATATATGCTTAAAAAAAACCTAATCCGCTCTCCTTTTTACTCAAACCCAGTGGACCACTGAATAAAGTCAATTCGGCCCCCTGGAGATAATTTTACTCACCTACACTTGTAATACCTTTGCAATCTGTCCCTCACTGACCCCATTACACCACTCATCTTAAAACACCGCAGCTCGTCCTTGTAGGGGATTTGTAACCCACACCATGGACCTTGCAGTCCGGGTGTGATGAGGGAACACTATGATGTAGCATGTCACCCTCGGGTGAGTGAGGGTTCTTGTCCTAAAAAGGATTTCTTCTCTGGCAGCTCCATCCCACATACACCAAATAGCAACAAGACACTAGTAGGATATACAAATTTTGCCATACTATATTCACTTGATGACCAGGCGTACATGTTGTGAGTTTCATGATGACTAGGAATTGGTGTGCAGAAACAGCAGCAGCCAAGGAAGGTACACAGAGAGGGGCGTAATGAGAATGAAGCTATAAAACCGAATAATGATCAATAACCCAAAATATAAATTCAAAAATGAATTGGATTACATTCACTCATGGAACTGTGAGTGCTGATTTCTCCCTGGAGCCGGGATTGCCACAGTGCACTTACCGCTGTTGACTAACTGCTTTGAGGTTGGGGGTTCAGGTTACGCCATTGGCTGTCAGACAGTGTTGTGTATTTTTTTTCTTTGGTGGTTGAAGATTATCAGTCACTGAAATTCTTGAGCAAAGCCTAAGGATGGAGTCCTTGTGGTGTGAATAAGCGACTGGAAGCAAGCAATGGAACATGTGTCTACAAAAGGGTAGAGTGAAGCCGCAGAGACAATGGGGCCGATTCCGATTCGGGCCGGAAATCTCCCCGGCCGAGCCGGACCCGGAGAGATTTCCGACCGAATCGGACCCGTGCAGTCCGACCGAACGAGTACGATGCGCACGTATGCCATCGGACTCGAGTCGGTCGGACTCCCATTGAAGTCAATGGGAGCCTGTCGTACAACGCGTACGCGGGCTCCCATTGACTCAATGGGTGCGATGCGGACAAGTGCGCCCCCTACAGCGTGTACGCGGCGAAGCGATTCGCGCCATACACGCACAGGTAGGGGGGGCCCATGGGTTCCCCCTGTGTGCGACTCGCGCGGCTACGCGTACAGGGGGGTCCGACACGGACCCCCAAAGTACGGCTCCGACAGCTCTTTCGAGCCGGAGTGCGCGGCTCGGTCGGACTGCTCGCGGCGCGCATCGTACTTACCCGGCCGGGGAACGTCTCCATTGCGCGGTGCGAGTCGTGTCCGTGCGAGTCGGTCGGTGCGGTTCGACCCGGGATCGAGTCGGTCGGAGCGGTCGGGACGCCCGGACGAGTCGGTCGGCGAATACTCATCGTACTCGCTCGCCCGGACGCGCGTACGGATCGGTCGGGAAATAGGGCTCCGAATCGGATCCGGTTAAGCCGAATCCGATTCGGAGCCCTACCGGCCGAGATCGGAATCGGCCCCTATGTGTGATCTTGGCCAAGAACCCATAACAAACAAAACCAGGAAGAGTAGGGCAGTGCACTGCGCACGTGTGGAGTCATAGCCATAAGACCTGAGGCAAGTGAAGCAGAAGACTGACTACTGAGAAGAAGTCAGTTTAAATTGAAATATCCCACATAATCTGTGACTTAAAAACACTCATTGGCAGGAAACCAGTATATTATCAAGCACTTTTGGCGTGTTGGTGTGCACAATACAAGAAATCTGTGAAGAAACGTGTGTGAGAAGGCCAGCAAAAACTGAGATGGAGCGCAAAAACCGAAAAAACGAAAAAGGGCCTATGTTCAACCAGCAACGACGAGGAGGAACCGATGACGGGGGACGAAGAATAAATGCGAGGGGGTAAAGCGCTATGAAGGGAGCAGCAAGCAGTGGTAGTTATTTTAAAGATACTTTATTTTGTTCAGACTGGAATGTATATTTCCAGAAAAACAAATTATGATAAGGAGAAAATACACCTTTTTTATTTTCATCTATTCGGCCATGTGTGTAGCTGCGAAGTAGCACAGGCCACGTGTTTTTTGGACATGTTTTTATTTTACACGTCATTTGTGACAACTTCAGGCACAGGCTTAAAAATCTCAGTGTGCAAAATGTTGCTGGTAAAAAAATCTCAAACTGGCTGAAGGTGTCACACTTGACCTGGGTCACAGCAACACAGCCCCCCTATCGTACATCATCATGTGCAACCATTGTAATCACCCTGTGACCCTGAACTGCACAACCTCCTCTGATGCAGGAAATATATAAGCCATCTCATGCACAACGATCAGTGCCCCTCCCACCAGTGTACTATGACATTTTATGTTAGCTGGGCTTCATTAAAATGGCTGGCTTTGGCAAGTGTTATGATCTATCTGTGCATTTGTACCTATTTGTTGTGTACCTTTTCATACATGTTTTATGCAAGAGCGATACCTACGCATTTTGGAAGTGACTGTTTCTCTAAGCAATTACGATTTTCCTCAACCAGTCTGTTGCATTTCAAAACGTGGTGTCCTACAGCAGATGGCTCTGGGCTTGGAACCGCTAGCCCCAAGTCAGCACAATGCCACAGAAAACAGGATGACTAGCAACCCTGTGCTATTGTGCTTGGCTTAACCTATGATCCAGAATGGTTCCACAAAGAAGAATATAGCAAACAAACACTCCAAGGCACTTTAAACATGCCCATTTCAAAGTGGAATACTCTGCTAAAAGAGTTTCCTTTGCCGCAAAATGTCCATTTTTGTGCTGCAAAATTTGTAAATCTGTACCGCAATATCCTGGGCGGGTCTGCAAAGTGAAAGGGCAGGAATGCACTGTATTTATGCAATATGGCGCTAGCACCTTTTCGGCAGCCTAGGGCCAACGCAGGTACCTTGCACCATGTTCCTAGGCTGCCATTGTTGTCGGCAGGATTGTTTTTGTGCAGAAAGGGGCACCTTTCTGCACAGAAATAATCCGAAGAGGCATTTAACTCTTTCTATGTGTGCTGCAGAATGCTCTGCATATAAAAAGAGGAAAAAAGAGGAGAAATAAAGTTATTTCTTCTCATTACGCCTCAACTCGGGAGGTGTTAGGTTGTGCGCTTCCCCAGGTTTACATGCGCTCGTAAATCTGGGGAAGTGTCAAAATTCATGGGTGTTGTTTGGGAAAACCCATCGCAACGTCCACAGAGCACCTCCTGAGCGCAGAGTAAGGCAATGCAGCGATTTATGCTGCCTTGCTGTTAAAAAGTGAAATACTCCAAGTAGTTTAAAAGTGTTTATTCCAAGAAATGCAGCACAGCAACAAGACGCAGCATGCCAGCAAAGAGATCCAGTGCAACTGACCCAAATGCTAGGCAGCAGCCTCAAGGTTCCAGATGGAATTGGAACATACATTGTAAGATGCATATAACAGAGAAAGAGGGAAGGGGACAGGGACAGGGAGAGAAAACAAGCATAGAAAATGTAAATACAACATACCTCCCCTTTTCCAAAATGGAACAGAAGGGGAAGGAACACACAAAGTTATCTAACAAACTCAGACAACCTTTGGGGAAAATGTCTAATGCGATCTGAAACCTTGACTCTAGACGCAACTGTGTCATCAAAACCATTGTGAGATTCAGAAGATGAGTTTGGCATACAACTTTGATTGGATCTTACATCAGAATAAAACTCGGTCGTGTCACCCTCCATATTAGAGCCAGAAGGACATTTGGCAACACGTCTAACGTTCCACAACTTACCATCTTGTGTGATTACACTGTTATCAAAGACTCTAACAATCTTCATTGCTTTGGTGAATCTATCCGAGCATTTGCTAGTGAAACCAGGCTTTTTAATTCTGACCCAGTCACTAATCTTAAAACTATGGAGTTTAGTTTACCACTTACAGTCATACCATTTTTTAGTTTTGAGTTGCTTGGCTTCCACCCTATGCGCAGCACCAGTCATCATATCATCAGAAAAAGTATTGTCCCGGCACTTCTCTTTGAACCACCAAGGACAAATTTTGGAAGCGGGGTCTCTTCCTTTTAGGAAGCGGAAAGGACTAATCTCTGTTGTGGTATGGGGTGTGATTCTATATAACCACAGTTTTTCCCTTAAAGAGTTTCTCCAATCTCCTCCCAACTTGTCTACATCAGACACATACCCTTTCAAGACTCTATTAAAGCGTTCTACTAAACCATTTTCATGTGGTTCATATAATGAGGTAGTTTGATGTCTAATGTTGTGACATTTCAGGAAACTTTCCATTTCTGTGGAGGTAAGTTGTACACCATTGTCAGTCACAAGGACTGAGGGACAACCCTCCCTAGCAAATACCTCTTTAACTGCTTCGGTGCTCGGGACGGCCCCCGGCCGTCCAACGTCACAGTGGGCGTGTGCGGAGGACGGCCAGGGGCCGTCCTAAACACGCCCACTCAATAAATCACCCGCACCATGGCGGAATTCGCGCCGCGGTCAACGGGTTAAAAAAATCAATGATCCTGTTGGTAGTGGAACTTGACACAAATTTTACTTCTGGCCACTTTGAGTGATAATCCACAAGTACAAACGCATAGCGTGAGTCATGTGGTAAACACATGAAAGGTCCAGATATGTCAAAAGCCAGCTTTTCCAAGGTTCATCTGGCCATTTAGAATTCTTTAACGGAGGAACATTGAAAGTCATAATTTTTTCACTACTCATGCATACATCACATTCCCTGACAGTGCGATCAACCATGCGATCCAACCCTGGCCACCAAAAGTAATTTCTGACCAAACGTTTCATGGCAGACATGCCAGGGTGAGATTTGTGTGCCAGCTCTAAAATTTACTTTTGAACTCCGAAAGGCGGCACACATTTCCCATTTTTATACATAAGTTCTCCCTCTAACTCTAATTCATCTGCAACTTTGAACATGGGCAAAACTTCAGCAGACAAATACATTTTATCTGGCCAACCCTTTAGAATATATTCTTTAATGGTCTGCCATAAAAGGTCTTCTCTTTCACTGTGTCTCCAGGACTCTTCAGAAATACCCTCAAAATCTCCAGAAACAACATCTTGAATGGAGGTAACTACCTCAGAGTCATCAAGACCGTCAGAACAGTTAGACTGACACGGAAGGCGAGACATGAAATCTGCCATAACATTTTTCTTACCAGGTACAAATTCTGTTTTAAAACAGTACTCCTGCAGCCTGGAAGTAAGTCTCGCAATACGGGCAGTGGAATTCCACCCACCACCTGGGGATAAAATGTTGACAAGGGGCTTGTGGTCAGTTCTCAAAATGAATTTGCTACCCCAAACATAATTTCGATAATGCCCTATGACCCACACACAGGCCAAGAGTTCCTTCTCAATCACGGCATATCTACGTTCTGTTTCATTTAAGGTGCGGGAAGCAAAACATACATTCCATTCATCTTTCCCACACCTCTGTGATAAAACTCCTTCAATTCCATCGAGGCTTGCATCAACAGTAATGACACATTCCTTGTTCATGCAGAAAGGCTTGAGAGTGGGAGCTCTAAGGATATCACTTTTAATAGACTCAAAAGCTTGTTGTTCTTCTTCTTTCCATTCAAAAGTGCTTTTGTGTCTTAATAATTTCCGTAAAGGTTCCATCTTAGAAGCGAAATTGCTTACAAACTTGCTATAGTATTTGCACATACCTGCGAAGGATAACAATTGTTCTTTGTTAGTGGGGAAGGGTGCATTGACAATTCCATCTACGTTGGATTGCTTAGGAATTACACCATCACCAGTTAATGTGTGTCCCAAGTACTCCACCGTAGTTTTGAACAATTTACACTTATTGGCTTTAAGAGTCAAACCACTCTTTCTTAATCTTTCACAAACTTCCATCAAATGCATAAGATGCTCATCTTCGCTGCTAGAAAATATTAAAATGTCATCTTGGAAGCACTTTACAAATGTATCCACATCTCTAAAAATGTTAAACATCACTCTTTGAAATACGGAGGCTGCAGACGCTAGACCAAACGGCATCCTAGTATATTGGTATAAGCCTTGCGGGGTGATAAAGGCCGTTAGCATTTTGGAATCCTCAGTGAGAGGAATCTGGTGGTACGCCGATCTTAAATCTAAGGTAGAAAATACCTTGGCACCCTCTAGCATGGCGACAACCTCGTTAATGTTAGGAAGAGGGTAGCAATCTACAACAATAGCAGCGTTTAATGCCCTAAGATCGACACAGACTCTCAATTTTTTATCAGGTTTTCGTACCAAAACAATGGGAGAAACCCATTCGGCTGAATCAATCGGTTCAATGATACCTTCAGTGACCAATTCATTTAGCATATTCTTCAACTCCTCTCTGACATTGATCGGCACACCCCTCAATTTTTGTTTTACAGGTATAGCGTCATGTTTGAGTTTAATTTTGTGTGAATAATCTCTTAGTTTACCTAAAACATCTGAAAAAACATCTTTATATTTTTCTTTTACAAAGTTTTCTTTTCCATCACAACTTATGACTGCGATATTTTCTACTATTGTGTTTTCATCCATCATTACCGGTTCACAGGAACGGGGATTAAGGATAATACCTAACTTCCACTGGTCCCTCCATCCTTATACATTTACTCCCTTAACAGCAATATAAAGCTTGGTAGACGTTATTCTTGTTTTGAAACGAAGCTTAACCTCGAAATACCCTTCCATATCTATTTTGGAGCCATCATAACTCTCTGCAATGATATCAGGTGGCAATATTTCCTTCAAATCTAACACATTACTAAGTTTCTCTGTAAAGTATTTTTTAGAGATAATGGTCCAAGGAGAACCAGAATCCGCCATGAGATCTAAGTTTACACCTGCAACCACAACAATGCACATGGGAGGATTCTTACAGTGCTTGAGATCAGGGTCATTCACATTAGAGATTACTTCTGAAAGGGAAACCACAAAACCTTTCCTTTCCTCCATACTGGCACCACATTCACACTTAGGTACCATGTCACATCTCTCCAAAGTGCAAGACACTTTACCACGTATAGGTAATACATTTCTCCTCTGATCCTTGCAGACAGAGGAAAAATGACCAATCCTACCACACTTCCTACATTCTCTGTTTAATGCAGGACACCCTCCATAGGATGCAATGTGTGTTCTGCTGCCACACCTATAACATGCACCAGACTTCTCATTTCGATCAAGTCTCTTAAATCCCCCATAGTTATTAAAGCGAGAATTATTAAATCCTGAAGATGATGCTTCATTACGCTGTGCGTCCGATCGTTTGACCGCACATATTTCTTCACTTTGTTCCGATTTACTATTCGCATTCCTCACAGTGTGCATCCACTTCTCTGATTGTTCTAAAGCCTTGGCTGTAGATATAGCTTAAGCAAGCTTCGGATCACCCAAGACCCATAGTTGTTCCTGTGTTTTTTTATTTTTGACATGCACAATTATCTGATCCCTGATCATTTTGTCGCACATATTACCAAAATTGCACTGCAAACTCAAAGATCTCAAAGCAGTCAAAAACTCATCGAAGGATTCATTTTCATTTTGTACCCTAGTGTAAAATTTGTATCTGTTGAGAGCAATGTTAGTGACGGGTTTAAATTTTTGTTCCATCCTTTGTAAGGCCTCTTTGTACACATTGGTACCGTCACCTTCACCTTGTACAGGAGGAATTTGAGGCAAAGCTCTAAAAACGACTTGTCCTTCAGACCCCAAACAGTGCAGAAATATACTTTTTTTTCTTTCTGCCCACATTCGTTCCCCATCAATAGCTTTCATGTTGTTGATAAATTCCTCTTTCCAACTAGTCCAAGTGATGGGAGGATCTACCTTGGTTTCTAAGAACTTGTCTGGAGGATCAAATTGCATTGTAGATGGGAATGGCAATAATCTATGTCGAGTACATATGTAGGGATGGGCAAGACCACGTTATATGTGGAAAATCAGCCTCGGGGCGTTACAACAGGGATAGTTAGGAGAAGTGGTGGGGTAGATCCTATGAAGTCAGAACTCTGTTCAATATGTGAAACTGGATTCGTTAAAAACTTCCATTATGGAAAACCTTATGTGGGTGAGCTAGTATCCTGTCCATTATTATTCGCCTGCTGTCACCCAAAGTATGTAGACCAGGCTTTTCCAACGAGTAGCTCACGTGCTACTGGTAGCTTTCCAGCTACCTGTTGGTACCTCTCCTGTGTCCAGCTCTGCCTACTAAATTGGAAGCTTTTGCTTGGCTTATATATGTATAGCAAAATTGAAAATTGTATATTCAAGACGAAAATGAATGTATTTTCAGAACTCATAAACTGATGTTTGGAGAAAAAAGGTTGGATTCCCGAAATAAATGTAAACCTTAGTAATAAAATTACTTTGGTGCCTGGGTCATTCAAGCTGTAGCTATTATGTATTTCCAATTTAAAAGTAATCTAAACTTTCAAAGCCTTTTACATTACCCCTGCCAATGCATGATGCACTGAGGTGATCATGGCTGGTAATCTTGAATGGTGCGGCTACTAATATAATCTTGCCTGATGAGGCCACTATTACAACAGTAATACTATTAGTAGCTCGGATGATTTTAATTGATCATAAATAGTTCTTACTGCAGAAAAGATTGGAGGCCCCTGATGTAATCAATGCAGACAAGCATGAGTGAGATGTTCAGAGAAGCAAATCTGACAAAGCTATTGCATAGAATGCCTAATTCGCTGATAGGTGAGGATTTGCCCGGGTGGGATACCATAATCTTGCACCAGTGTATCAGAAGGTAGCAGGAGACCCTCCGCAAACAGCGTCCCTACATTATCTATGCCCTTAGCAATCCAGGGGTGAAGTTGCACAAGAGTAAGCCAGGTTTTGTGTACTGGAAAGTCTTGCAGTGGTATTGAAGGAGAATAAGTGAGGGTGGATTTTGTGTGTGTCAGTGCTCGCTTTAAACATTTTAAAGCTGTGTACAGGAGAATCGGCATCTTGCAGGCAGGATGGCAAGTAGAATGCATCAGCGTCAGTGAGGTGCCGTTAGTCAAGCTTATCTCATGCACACAATCTCCTGGCAGCCACCTGCTCAGCCATTGAAGTTCAGTGGATATTTATCAAAATGTGGAAGTCCCAGGCCGCCGGGCTCCACCGGCAACTGCAATGTGGGCAGGGCCACACCGTTGGCTTGATAGCCCAAACCAAATCCGTTGTCAGTTGATCTAGGTCTCGTAAGAAGGAGTGAGGTAGGGTCAGGGGTAGGTTCATAAAGTAGTACAAGAGGCGCAGGAGCATGGCCATTCCAATTAGGGTATCTGGGCCCATCATTGATAGCGGGAGTATAGACCAAAACGAGGCCTGTGTCTCAAGGTGTCTTAGTACTTTCCTAAGGTTACATACTCCACATTCTCAGACGTATGTTAGATATTAGTGCTGAGGTATCGGAAAGTTGTCGCTTCCCAGCGTAGTTGCTTTTCCAATATGGGGCTAGGCGGGAGGGCATAACTCCTGTTGAGGGAGAAGATGAATGATTTGCCCCTGTTTACTTTAAGCCCAGATATCCGCTCAAAGTTCATGAACATTTGAGTGATATCAGAGAGCCATTGTTGCCTACTTAATGTAAAGCAAAATATCATTGGCGTATAGGGACACCGCTTGGGGCTTCCCATAATGCAGAATTCCCCAACTAGCTCTGTGCTCTGGAGCCGGGTGGTTAACGTCTCCATCGCCCATGCATAGAGCAGGGGCGACAGAAGGTAGCCCTGTCATGTGTCTATATATAGTGCATGATCAGATATACATTGGCCCAAATTCTCTCTATCACCGGGGTCAGTGTATAGGATCTGTATCCATTTACGCATATAGGCACATACCCCAAACAAGTTCAGGACTTTGTGCATGGAGTGCCATTTTGGGAATCAAAGGCTTTTTCCAGTGTGACACTAGCTGCCCAAGGCAATAGGTCAGCTGCAATTGAGACAGTGTCCCAGAGTTGGTGCATGCTGAGTGAAGTGTTACAGCCAAGGATGGATCCTCTGATCCGAATGGATCAGATACGGTAGTAGTGGTAAGAGGCTGTTAGCTAAAGTGTTAGCCAGGATTATGTAATCTGCATTTAAAATTAAGAGCAGTCTTGTGGGTTTCTACTGGACTCAGGAATGGCAAAATGCCTCCAGCATTGTAGAGGGCAATAGGCCCTGAGAGTAGACACTCTCATAGAGCTTCAAGAGTTGGGGGGCAAACAGCACATACAATGCAGTAGATGGCCTGTTCCAAAAATTTTTACTCTGGGCAAATTTCAGAGGACCCCCTTGTTCTCTTGGAGAGTGAGTGGTAGGGACAATGTCTCATTAGCCTCAGCGGACACACTAAGGAGACGCACTCCCATTAGGAATGTGGTAAGAACGTCTTGTGCAGGATCCGAGGTGGCTTTGTAAAGATGTCATTGACTCATCAGTGAGCCGAGTTCGCCAAAGTTTTCCACCAGCCCCAGAAAACAAATCGCTGACACTGCAGTGAGGCGGGCAGGAAGCTTCCTACAGGCAGAGGTGTCTTTGATGTCAACAGGATGGACAGTTCAGGCTCGCCATGGTGTCGGATTTTGCAGGATAATGCAGGTCAATACGGAGCTCTTTCAGAGTGTAGCCGCCATGTTTGGCCGCTAGCCACTTCCCCCTTTCCTCAGGCTCTTGATGATGTATGTTATGGCATGTACAGTGCCCATAACAAGGGCAAGTGTGGAGGCTGAGTGTCAATGGAGCACCCAGATGAGAGAGAATGAGTACTTGAAAGTTATTTTGAAATCACTTTTTGCAAGAAATGGTTTCACTTTTTTTAGCAGGCAAAGATGGCACCCATCCTTCTTGGTTTTTAGGCAGTGCGTTCCTTGAGTGTGAGGTCATTAACGAGGAGTATTCAGGTGACTTGGCATTGGTCAAAAGTTGGACTTTGAAACTGTCTAGGATCATGTCTTCAATCTAGGGGGTCTATTACGATGGCGGTCGGATGTCCACCGTTGAGGCGGCGGTGGCGCCCGCCGGACCGGCGGTGGACATCCGCCCGCGATCGCAACCAAGTAAACCGCCGGTCAAATTAGGATGGCGGTGGGAAATTTCGACCGCTGCTTTTCCGCCGGTTGCGATCCGCACTCCTGCCTGGCGGACGGAGCAGGACCGGGATAATGGTGGCAGTGCAGAGCAGGCTCTGCCGGCAGGATTCAAGCACTAGCTACACCTCATCCAGGTCTGGATGTCCAGCACCTACCTGGAACATAACCTGACCAAAAGCAATTTCCTACTAATTACCAACAACAATAAGCAACATGTAGTCAAAACCTAGGGGCCTATTACGATGGTGGTCGGAAAACCTCCCCAACCGCCATGGTAGCGGGAAAAGACCGTCCACATGGACCGCGACATCACCGCCGGCCGAATTACGATGACCCGCGGTCGAAATCCGACTGCGGCGGTCAGATCGCGGGCCTTAACATTGCGGCGGTTGCTGCTGCCCGCAGCACCGCCGCGATGTCCAAAGGAGCATGTCCTGCATTTCCCTGCACTGCATGGCAGGCACTGCACAGTGCCTGCCACCTGGTACAGGGAAATGTAGGGGGGGACCATGGTACCCCCCAAGTGCACCCACCCCCCCCAAAACATTTGGGGCCCGCAACGGGCCCCCGGAAGACAATCTCCGCATGCCTTTCCATGGCGGTTTGACCGCTGAGGAAAGGCTGGCTACCGCCGGCATCTTTGGGCTTTAGATATCTGGAGTGGACGAGACTTTCATGTAAAGTTGTGTGTTATAGGCATATTGATGTTGTCTGTGAGAATTCCAGGAGTTTTTCATGTAGATATTAGGAAATGGCTGGTGAGAAGAGGTTTTCTTGTGGTGCTCTGCAGATGATGGGGAGCTTCTGTGATCTGAAGGAGCCCAAACTGTTGTCTGTTTGAGAAGTAAGATAGAGAACTAGTCGAGGACGTCACCTTAAAACCCATTCAAGACTTCAGGGTGTGGATGAGAGTGGAATGTCAATGCTGGTGAAGGTAGCTGATGGATCTAGCTGTGTTTGGAGGCAGAGGTCATTTCTATCTGTGGTTAGGAGGGCATTATCCACAGTTTGTAAGGTAGCTGTTTCCATGCTCCAGCATAATCTCAACCTGGACGGATAGTCAAACAGGAGATGGCTAGAGTTAATGTAATGTTGGAATTGTGTATAGACTGCTTTCTCTATAATATTGCCGGTGAAGGGTAGGTGAGTGAGGGGCCAGAAGCTGGCATAGCCATCAGAGTCTGGTGTGGGTTTCTTCTAAAAGGTCTGGCCTGCTGTGAGAGTGAGGGATGGCTTAATGATGTTGATTTGGGGTGAGAGGCCTTGTACTGAGAGGGCTTTGATGAAGGATAAAAGGATAGACAGCATCTTCATGGGGATTGCTTTGATGAAGTTGAGGACATTGGCAAGGTGTGAGAGACAGAGGCTTGAAGGATAACTATTTCCCAAGGGTGGATGAAGAGGGGAATCAGATTTGGTGTTGTCGATGTGCAGTTCGCTCTTCTGTATTTTTGAACGGAAGAAGAAGGTGGTAGCATTACACTTGTCCGTGTGGTGTGGGATTGAAGAATCTGGATGGAGTTGTTAGAGTCTTTGGGTTTTGCTGATCTCAAGAGTTGCCTGCCTGGTGCCCACACACAGGGACTTTAGTAGTGCATGGTCACCAGGATTTCTGCTTTTCTTCAATTTTTCCTGTCTGTAGATAGATCATAAGTTGTGGGTTAAGTCTTTCGAGTACCAAACTGGTAAGGGACTCAACATGCACTTGTGTGTTTTGGTTGGATTGCGGGTGTTCATACAGTTCCTCAGAAATACATTGAAATCTTGTAGAGGGATATTAATTAATTACTATGGTGGTAGTGGCAGAGTGAGAGGGTAGTGTTTTGTGCTTTAGGTTGCTGATGGATAAGCCCTTGAAGGATCTGAACATTAATTTGGTTGAGCTCTTTGTGTTGATTTGATGCAGAGAAGGGTAAGGTATGGGTAGGTGGTCTCATGCAGACTTTAGAGTGGTTTGCAATAAATTATTGCTGTTATTGAAAAGACATGTTTAAGGGTGAGGCTTCTGAAGCGTGTTGGTTGGATGACATGCTCTAGCACGTTAACCGGGCATTCACAAAGGTAACTTACACTTGTTAGTAATTTGCACGTGTCATTTACTCTTACACTTTGAGGGGCCTATTTACAAACTGCATTTTGTATTACGATTTGTAGTGCTACAAAACGTAAAACAAAATGCTATTCACAAACCTAGGTGCAGGGTTTACATTACTTTAGTAGAATGCCATACTCGAGCAGTGAGGTGGGGGCCGGGACTTGGAAAATGAGCCGGTACAGCAAGTAACTATGGTGACAGGAAAAAAAACAATGATGAATATTGGAAAGAATTAAGAAAGAAATGGGCAAAAAGAGGGAGCAAGTGAGTGACAGAAACTTAAGGAAAAAAGGTTAAAAAGGCGATAAGAATAAAGAATCAGGGAAAGATTTCAAAAGGAAAAGGACAGGTGAAAGTTAGAGGGAAAGAACCAAAAGGCAAAAATCATGAACGAAAGATGAAGAGAAATAAGAAAATAAAACAGAAGGATACATAAAAAAAAGACAAAGGGGGAAGAAGGGAAGTAGTAGATTATAAAAGGAGGTTTTGGCTATGTGATCCCCTAGTGTCCCTGGGTAACACCGTCCTCAGCAGCTGCCAGTTTTTTTATTATTATTTAAAAAATATAGGGGGAGATTTACCAAATCTCCATGCAACGCAGCGCAGCCTCCAGCGAGGCTGCGCTGCGTTGCGCAACAGGGAAGGAGCAGGAGAGCGGCATATTTTCAAAGATATGGCTCTCTCATCGTCTTTCCCTTGCGCCAGCGCAGATTACAACTGCAGTGCGCCAGGCACCACCTTAGCACCATAGCGCTAGGGGGTGTGTGTGTGAGTCTAGCATAGGATTTGTACAGGAAGGGTAGCCTTCCTGTACAAAATACTTTGCCTAGACACGAGGGAAAGCTTCTCCCACTTTGTATGCGTACCGCACAGTGCAGCAAACATGCAAAGTCAGAAAAGGAAGGAAAAAATTAAGCATTTCCCCTTCCTTGCGCCTAGTTTAAAAGGGCGCAGTTTTCTCACGCTAAAACCAATCTGCTGTATTTAGTAAATTGAGTTTAGCGTGAGAAACCTTGGGTGGTTGCATGGGAACGCCCATGCACCACCTTTGGTATGTCCCATGGCGCAAAGTAATGCGAAGAAGCGCTGTGCGCTGCTTCGCATTACTTTTACGTTATTTCCAGCGCTAAACAGGTTTAGCGCTGGAAAGTAAATTAGGAAGAAAAGATTTTGCGTCACTTTTGTGACGCAAGCACGGCGCAAAATCTTAGTAAATCTCCTCCATAGTGTGTTCCTTCCGATACGCCTGCCAAACATTTTGCTGTATGCAAAAATATTTTTTAAATTGTTCTGCAAAATGCACCACTTGGCCATCTTTTAATAATGTGCTCTGGGAGACAACACCCACTCACTGTCAACATTAATGGAATATTTTAGGAGCGATAATACATGCTCGTTCTCTGACTTGATACCCTAGAGCTGTGGGTGAAAGTGAGGGGTATTTTAGTTTTATGGCTCTTCATATGACCTTGCTTTTTGTGGAAGGACATAGGAAACACTCCCCACTTGCGGGAAATGCCATCCGCAATCTGGCGGTCAGAAAATCACTCCGACCGCCATGGTAGCAGGAAAACTCCGCCCGCTAGGACCGCGGCATAACCGCCGGTCCCATTAGGATGCTCCACAGTCGAAATCCGACCGCGGCGGTCTGATCGCGGCATTTAACATTGCGGCGGTTGCTGCTACCAGCAGCACCGCAGCGATGTCCAAAAAAGCATGTCCTGCATATCCCTGCACTGCGTGGCAGATACTGCACAGTGCCTACCACCTGGTACAGGGACATGTAGGGGGGTACCATGGGTACACCCCCAGTGCACCCACACACACCCACAACACATTAGGGGCCCGCAATGGGGCCCCGGAGACATTCTCCGCATGCCTTTCCATGGCGGTTTCACCGCCGCGGAAAGGCTGGCTACCTCCGGCATCATGATCATGCCGGCGGAGCCTGGCCCTGCACCGGCCCCATATTAGCGGTCCAGCTCCGCCCGCCAGGCAAGCGTGCGGACTGATACCGGCAGAAAAGTGGCGGGCGGAAAATCGCACCGCCGCGGTCGTCACCGCCATTCTAATGGGACCAGCGGTGTTCTGTGTTGCGATCGCGGTGGATGACCGCCATCCTAATAGACCCCAAAGTTCTGCGAGTGTAGCAAACTGTGTATGCTAGTGACTTTGTCACCTTTGGAAAAGTTCGCCTGCAGCTGGAATCAAAATTTCATGCACCACCCTATGTCGAAATCTGCTGCCATATAGATAAATCTGGTTGTTGTAAAAGTCCTCGGGAAGTTTTGTAAGTAACTATATATTTTAGTGTACGCTTAATGGGGTTTTAAATATTTTTGATTTGTTATTCCAGTAGTCCAGCTTCTGCCCTCCTGAGAATTCCACCTTGCTGAACGTGGTGCCTAACAAGCAAACCAAAGAGCACAAGACCAACCAAGTCAACTTTCTGAATCACTGACAGAATATCAACGACCACAATATCGAGGTCCCAAAATATCGGGACCTAAATATCGATGTCAAGAATATCGACATCCCATCTACATCATGGTAAGTACAAAAATATCGAGAAAAAAAATATCGTTGTACAAAATATCTTTGTTAAAAATATTGTTTTTTAAAATGTTTTAAAAAATAATATAAAATAAAGTAAATAATACATATAATTAAAAAAAAGATAGTTATAATTATTATAAAATGTTTAAAATTAGAAATAATAAATATAATGGTAAAAAAATTAAACATACATATATATAAAATATAATATATATATTTACTTAATAATATTAATAAATAATTATTATAATAAATTATAAAATGTTAGAAACATATTAAAAATTATAAATACATATATATATATATATATATATATACATATACCAGTAAAATAAAAATAAAAATTAAATATAAATATAATAAATTAAAATATTAAAATATTTTTATTCTTTTACAATTACATTTTACACTACATTAACCGCAATAGTAGGGAAAATAATGGATAGCGGAGGGGATAAAATTACCATTCCCACTCCAGGGAGTGCAAGAGTAAGGAAAGTGTTGGATAGCGGAAAGGTAAAAATTGCTATTCCCACTCCAACGAGTGCAACAGTAGGGAAAGTTTTGGATAGCGGAGCGGAATAATTTACTATTCCCACTCCAGAGAGTGCTTTAGTAGAGAAAGTGTTGGATAGCGGAGGGGAATAATTTACTATTCCCACTCCAGCAAGTACAACAGTAGGGAAAGTGTTGGATAGCGGAGGGGTAACAATTAGTATTCCCACTCCAGCGAGTGCAACAGTAGGGAAAGTGTTGGATAGTGGAGGGGAATAATTTACTATTCCTACTCCAGAGAGTGCAACAGTAGAGAAAGTGTTGGATAGCGGAGGGGTAACAATTACTATTCCCACTCCAGCGAGTGCAACAGTAGGGAAAGTGTTGGATAGCGGAGGGGTAACAATTACTATTCCCACTCGAGTGAGTGCAACAGTAGGGAAAGTGTTAGATTGCAGAGGGGAATAATTTACTATTCCTACTCCAGGGAATGCAACAGTAGGGAAAGTGTTGGATAGCTGAGGGGAATAATTTACTATTCCTACTCCAGGGAGTGCAACAGTAGAGATAGTGTTGGATAACGGAGGGGTAACAATTACTATTCCCACTCCAGCGAGTGCAACAGTAGAGAAAGTGTTGGATAGCAGAGGGGTAACAATTACTATTCCCACTCCAGCGAGTGCAACAGTAGGGAAAGTGTTGGATAGCGGAGGGGAATAATTTACTATTCCCACTCCAGCGAGTGTAACAGTAGGGAAAGTGTTGGATAGCGGAGAGGAATAATTTACTATTCCCACTCCAGCAAGTGCAACAGTAGGGAAAGTGTTGAATTGCATAGGGGAATAATTTACTATTGCCACTCAAGCAAAATAATTAAAATTAATTAACAAACAATTAATTAATAAAAAAAAATTGCCTCCCACCATATTCCCCTATAGATGACACCACCAATGTTCTAAAACATAACACTATTAACATAATTAATTATTAATTGATTAATTAATTAATTTATTAAAATTAACAAGCAATTTAAAAACAATAAATAATAATTTAATTCACACAATTAACAGTATAAAACAACTTAAAATACATTTAGTAATAAAAAAAATTAAAAAATATATTGAAATTAAATTACTTCCCAGCCTACTCCCCTATCAACCCACAACCCGCTCTTTAAAAAAATGACACAAATAACATAATTAATTAATAATTATTAATAACCAATTAATAAATAATTAACAATATATTATTTACCACAATTTACAATTTTAAATTTTAAATACATAAATATTAAGGGGCCCATTACGATACCCGGCGTAAATAAATCCGCAAGGCATGGAAGCGGCAAAATACCGCCCGCATACACCGTCTGAACACCGACCACGCCATTACGATAACACAAACCGAAAACCGCCATCGGCGGAAAAATCACACAAAATACCGCCCGCCATCGTCCGAGTCGGAGTCAAACCGCCCGCCACGGACGGAAACACGCACGACAACACAAAACCGCCCGCCCTCACGGCCGACACACCGCACGTGAAATTACGATCGCACCGCCATGAGCGCGGAAAACCACAAATATACCGCCCGCCAGCGCAAACAACGCCGATGCCAATCGACACGGCAGAAACCATGGCGCCCACGTCCCTGCACAGAAACCATCCGCTCACAATACCAATAGCACACAACATGGCCAATAAGTCCACACAGCAAGGCACGCACAAATACACAAGCACAGTACACATCCCGAAAACACCCCCTGGACAAACAAAAACTACAAAGGCCAGAACCCCAGACACAACACACCTGAAAACAACAGACCATGAGGACACACCCACATAGGTAAGTACAAAAGCAGAACTCCCACAGACCACAACCCCTTGCAACATTGCAAACCAGAGAGGAGAGGAGAGGACACAGTGACACAGCAAGGACAGCAGCACACCACAGAAACGCACACATCACAACCACCACCACCACCACCACCACCACCAAACACCGGCACCACAAACCCCCTGCACATTACACAACACACACCGCACCAGCACCACAAACACCATGGCACCACAAAGAATGCCCAAGTTCACGCCCATTGAGCTGACGGTCATGGTCGACGAGATCATCAAGGTGCACCCACAAATCTATGGGAACATGGTCCAACACACACCACTAGCCACCAGAAACAGAATGTGGAACCGGATCGTAGACCAGGTCAATGCAGTCGGGACCCTGCCCAGGAACAGAGTCGAAATTAACAAACGGTGGAATGACGTCAAGAGCCTGGTCAAGAAGAAGGAGGGCAAAAACAGAGAGCTGGCTGCCGACACTGGCGGAGGGAATCCCGCGCTCTTCAAGACCTTCAAAGCGTGGGAGGAGAAGGTGCGAGTCATCATACATCCCGAGATCCTCGCCGGATTAGCAGGGGGAGTGGAGGCTGGTAAGTACAAACTAATGTATACCAGCACACCGCTATGTACACACATGCACTACCACCATGCCACAGCTCCCAGGGACAAACACCCCCATGTCCAGCACACAATACACGACACACACATGCAACAGACACCACCACACACAGCCCAAACAGAACAACTGTTAGATGCGTGGGGACATGTGTACACTCAGCCAGCCACGTAACCACCAACAGGTCCCCAAATATGCCAGAAGCGCCACAACGAGCACCCACCACACCCATGTGTCCGCCATAGCTGCACTAACCGACAAGTAACAGTTAAGTGGCAGGAACACAAAGTGCAGTGGGTGGGAGGGTGGACAGCCCAAGTACAAAACACACCAGGCCCCTAGTCCCACAGTACAGCAAGGAGGAGCATCCCCCACACCCCACAGCCACGTGTCAGCCACCGCAGTGCACAACGACAGCCGAAAGGTAGACATCACGGTCCACAGCAATCGGTGTCAGTGGGTGTCCAGCCACCACTACGACCCACAACACCCCCCCACCCCCACAGACCTGCAACATGGAGCACCCCCGCTTAGAACCATGTGGCATCCAGTACAGTGCACGCCCGAACAACCTGCAGGTGGGAAACTGGACAGGGCTGGATTACTGGAGGCATGAGGACCGGAACACGACCAACACATGGGACATGTCACGTAGCAGACGAACACGCAGCACCGCCCACCGTCATGAACAAGTGAACAATGTGCACACGGACATGAACCACAGACTCACACCCCACATGACCCATCACAAACACAGCAACACCCAAGGAGCCACGTCTGCATGCACAAGCCACACTGAATATAGTACCACACGGCAGCCACTGTGCAACCCATCACACACAACCGAAACACCATTGAAGTCCAGTCCATGTAGCCCCTACTGCCTGTCAACCACACACCCCACAACTACGCCTATGTAAGACAAACAACACTAGACGCAACAGAGCGGAACAACATAAATGCACACGAACACCACTGAACCCATCAAACACACAGACACACCATGCACATACAACATACCATCCATCCCATCCGTCAGCCCCAGTCTCATGAAAGGCATGTCATCCGCACAGCTGCCACACATACAGCAGTCACGCTAAGACACATGCCCATGACCAACCATGTGCCAGAAGTCAATGAAGCGCACAACACACTGTGAGCAACAACACACAACATGGGCCCCCCACGAGCACTGCAGTGATGCACATGGCACAGGGCAGCACGCACACCAAGGAGATGGGACAACTGCAATACGTTGGCTGGCACACAACCAACACTCACTCATAACGATGCGTCCAATGCCATGTCCAGTAATCACAACAGACAGCAAATATGCAGGCCATGTCAAGCATGCACACACCTCAAACCATGCACTGTCATGCTGCCACAACACATGTCACGTTCGGCACCCATGGCTTACAGCATGTACCCCAAAAGCATATCCCCTCCCAAATGTGAATCTGGGGCATGGCCCCCATGTTGCCATATGCGTTCCTAAGCGTTCCATTTGAACCCCAAAAGCATATTCCCTCCCAAATGCGAATCTGGGGCATGGCCCCCATGTTGCCATATGCGTTCCTAAGCGTTCCATTTGAACCCCAAAAGCATATTCCCTCCCAAATGCGAATCTGGGGCATGGCCCCCATGTTGCCATATGCGTTCCTAAGCGTTCCATTTGAACCCCAAAAGCATATTCCCTCCCAAATGCGAATCTGGGGCATGGCCCCCATGTTGCCATATGCGTTCCTAAGCGTTCCATTTGAACCCCAAAAGCATATTCCCTCCCAAATGCGAATCTGGGGCATGGCCCCCATGTTGCCATATGCGTTCCTAAGCGTTCCATTTGAACCCCAAAAGCATATTCCCTCCCAAATGCGAATCTGGGGCATGGCCCCCATGTTGCCATATGCGTTCCTAAGCGTTCCATTTGAACCCCAAAAGCATATTCCCTCCCAAATGCGAATCTGGGGCATGGCCCCCATGTTGCCATATGCGTTCCTAAGCGTTCCATATGAACCCCAAAAGCAAAGTACAAACCAGACCCAGGATGGGCCAGGAGCCCGCATACACCAGAGTCACAATGAGTAGGGGCACAGCAACACACCCATCGGCATGGCCAATCCGTCCCATGCCACATGTGCACAGCACACAGTCCCATTGCCTAGCACACACAACTACAGATGCCACAGCCACACACTCGCCTCCGGGAAACCCATGTACGAGATTGCACGAACTGCCAATGTCAGACGACAAATACATACTTCGCCAGGTGCAACACAATAACAAATCTCATTCTCTCCACAGGTGACGAACTGCCGGATGCTGGGGATGGAGACAGCAGCCAGCACAGCCAGCCCACAAGCCCCCAACGAGGACACACGGATCTGGAGGATCTGTCCTCCTCTTCGGACACGGACCACCAAGCAGGCCCATCTGGTGTGGCAGGGCCCAGCCGCTCCCCAGGACCCCTCCTACCCACCAACCCATCATCCAGGGATGCTGAACAGTCCCAGCCCCCTGCTGCCACTGTCGTTGCGGCCACACCCACGGTCATTGCGGCCACTACCACTGCCGCAACCGCCACCATCGCCGCACCAACCACCACCGCCACCACCACCACCACGTCTTCGCTGGCACCAGCCCCAGCGCAGGTGGTGGCCCGGCCGACTGGATCCACCCTGGGAGCCACAGCGAGGACCGTGGTGTGCAATGTGGCCAGTGGGCAGGCCGGTGGCAGCAGGACTGGTAGGAGGAGCAGGGTCAGGGAAACGCCAGCCTCCCCTGGGAGCCATGCCCTGCCTCAAATGGCCAGAGTCCTTGGGGCCTATGAGGAGGCCCAAGAACAATGGGTCAGGTCTGCTACAGACACGCGGGAGGTGCTGGGGGTGCTGAGGTCCATGGACGCCCGTATGGGCCAACTCGTGGACCTCATGGGCCAGCTGGTGGTGGCGGTGAGGACACGGCCAGGGATAGCAGCTCCCCTCCGCCACCACCTGCCGGGGCGCAGGGTCGAGCAGCAGTGTCCAGTTCCCCTGCGTCCACAGCCAGTGAGCACACCTCAACCACCAGCATGTCGCAAGCAGGCACCCCCTCGCAAACGTGGAAGGGGCCGTCCGAAGAGGAAACAGATCTCCCGGGAGGACTTCGCACGCTCCAGTCGCAAGTGAGGCAGCCAGCCAGCCTTCCGCCAGCCTTCCTTGACCATCCACTGCATTGACTTGCTCTACGATCCCACTCCACACAGCCATCTGGATGGCATGTGTGTGTTGGACTATGGACATAGAACCAGTGGGTACACCCTGAGCATCACGCAGCCATGACCGACAGCTCATTGTCACTGCACGCACCACTTTTGTCATCACCTTACACACAATCACATGTCACAGTTTGGAATAAATGCACCTTTTTCACTAACTGCTGTTTGTGCCCTGTGTTTTATTTGTACGGAATACAACGGCCACCTTGGGCGGAAAAGCACCTGATGCGTGGCATGGCAATGGAATCCGGAGGGACCTGTAGGGACCTAGGGGTGGGAGACAGAACAGGAGCACATTCAATGAGTGTGTCACACACCCATCACACAGTACATGTCAACAACTACAAGCAATGTACACACATCGCACAGAGCAATAGGGCACAATGCCACAGTCACCAACAGTGGCATACTACCCTGGCCATGGAGCGTTGACACACTGCACGCAGTGAACATACGGCCACCCTGACACAGCACACACACACCTGCACAGATACAGACACATCAGCCGTCGTACATGGACACTCACCGTCAAGTGAAGTAGCGGGCGATGAGCTGCTGGCGCACATTCCCAGCTTCCTCCTCTCCGCTGTCCTCCTCACTCGAGCTGTCCTGGTCTGCGGGCTGGGGCCCTGGTTGATCTCCGTCATCCACAATGAGGGGGATCTGCTTACGAATGGCCAGATTGTGCAGCATGCAGCACGCCACCACTATCCGGCACACCTTCTGTGGGGAGTACGCCAGTGCACCCTCGGTGCGGTCCAGGCACCTGAACCTGGACTTGAGGAGGCCAAAGGTACGCTCGACCACACGTCTGGTCCTCCCATGTGCCTCATTGTATCGATCGTCTGCTGGGGTGCGAGGATTCCTCAATGGACTGAGCAGCCATGCCCCATTCGGATACGCAGAGTCACCTGGGTGTGAGGGACACAGAGAACCGTTGCTATTCCAACTGGACAGGGGACAGCATCGCACAACCAGCACGCTACACCACTCCACATACTCACCGACAATACAGCCACGATCCTGTTGCAGATTGCCCATCAGTCGTGGCAAGATGCTGTTGCGCATTATGTGTGCGTCATGTGCCGAGCCTGGGAACTTGGCACACACGTGGGTGATCACCATGTCCGCAAGGCACACCACTTGCACATTCAGGGAGTGCGTGTGCTTCCTGTTGCGGTACAGGTGCTCAGTGGCCTGTGGTGGAACAAGGCCAACATGTGTGCAGTCAATGGCTCCCACGACGTGTGGGATTCTGCCAAGGGCATAGAATGCACCCTTCACTGCCGCCAATTCACGAGCCCTGGGGAATCTGATGTACCTGTTTCGGTACAGCATCATGGCTGCCAGTACATCCCTCAGCACCTTGCTGAACATGGGCTGGGACATCCCTCCTCCACTGCCCACTGTGTGCTGGAATGACCCAGTGGCGAAGAAATGCATGGCGGCCATCACCTTAGCCGTGGGGGTGACAGCAGTCGGATACACCCTGCGGGGATGGAGATGGGGCTCTAACATGGCACACAGTCGATGCAGGGTTGGCCTGTCCAGCCGAAACTTCCTGATAACCTCTGTATCGTCCATGTCCGCCAGCAATTGGTATGGGCGGTCAATGTTCGGTCTCCGCCTTGGGAAAATGGCAGAGGACACATGTCAAAGCAACACGACACATAGCAATTTCGCATACACATCACTGACATGACTGAGCAAGCACATGAGCCACAGCCCAGCTGTCAAGCTGGGACGGCACGGCCACAATACACTTACACAGGTCTCCCAACAATGGCAATGGCAAGTGAGACATACCACTGCCATGTGCATGCACATGGGGATCTAGGCCCCAATGACTTGCGGGGCGTGCTGATGGGGACTGACTGCATATTCGTCAAGCGGCAACGCCACGGCAACATGAGTGTCTGCTGAGCATGGAACTGCTTCCGAGGCTGGATGAGTATGGCACACGACGACGACGATGTGGGCACGGGCTGAGCGGCCAATACAAGTGGGACCTGTGGCACGAGGGGATATGAGACAGTAGTAGGTGTCAGCACTGCACCCTATGTACAGCACTGTACGGATCACACCTCCCGAAACATTGACAGGTGTCCACATTGACAGCCCCATGCCAAGACGGCTGTGTGCTTGCAGTCACACGTCACAGGTGAGAGGTTACATTGCACGTGCCAGGTGGCAGACGTACATAGTGGGAGCTGGCATGTGTGTGCATGTGTCTCCTGTTCAGGATCCACCAGATGGGCGCTGACTCTGTACTGACCATTGGACACAGCATGTTCTGTGGAAGGCTTGTGTGTGTGGGATGGTGGCACTGGATGTGCCTCCGTTGGGTGGGGGGCCATGCACAGGGCGGGTACGTCGATGATTGCGCATTGTTGGTCACGGTGGGTGCACCAACTAAGATGTGTTGCCCTGTGTTCAATTCCTATGTCCGCATGATGATGGACTGTGGATGTGGGCAGACTACACATTGGTCGATGTGCTGTCTATATGCATGTGCCTTCACACCAGGCACCGCTGCCCCTGCACATGTGACCCCTGCTGGACTCGCTGCTGGGTCTGTGGAGCTGATGAACCTTCTGTGCGTGGGGCGGACAGCTCTCCTCACTTCCCTCATTGCGCATGTCATGTCTTTGCCGCTGGTGACATGGATCATGGAGGGCCCACATGTACGCGTGGGTAGGCTACACATGATTGTTCACTGGTCGCCACCCCAGTCAGTGTTTCGAATGGGAGGGTTGTCGTGCTGGTGGTATGTTCGATGTGGCGGATGGGCGAGCCTAGGTGCGGGCTTACATTCCGGACATGGGGGTAGTTGGATTGGCGACTAGTTGCAGTACACACGGGACACGTCTCTTCCTTTCCACATCTGGGTCATCCCTTGTACTAACTGACAGTGATACGGTCATCTTCGCCCCAGCCCTCATGTCCTCCCCTCGCCCCCCAATATGCATGCTCACCTGCGAGGCTAGCGCTTGCACAGGCAGCCCCAAGCTCGCACCAGAGAGGGCAAGGAGTGTATGTGTGGGTCCAGTTGTACGAGTGGGCTGTCTCAGGGTATGATGTGTGGCGGGACGCCGTCCACCTGCGTGGTGCCCCAAATGGAGACCCGGCCTGCATGGACTATGCATCACAGTCTTCGCCTTCCGGATCCGCCACCTGCGACACCCAGTGGCTGTGGCTGCCCTTGCGGCCAGGCCGCGTCCGTCTGTGACTGGTGGCCCACACATTCACTCTTTGGCCTCTCTGGGGAGGGCTCGGGGGTGGTGGCGCACGCGCTTGCACTTAGTCACAATGGCATGTGGCGTGGTTGGTATGATGGGCAATGGATGGGATGGTGCGAGCCACCTCCCGTGACGTCAGTGCTGCTCGTGCTGTGGTGCGTCCCCCCTACACTTCCATTTGACTTTTTGCCATGCTAGATGTTGAGGTTCTATTGCCTGCGTGATATGACCAGGAGGAGCGCGAGGAGACCTCTCACACACCATGCTCCACTGCCATCCCGTGCCCTGTATCGCCTGTGCGGATTGACTATGTTGGGGTTACACCTGGTCGACTGGGGCTGTGTGTGCCTTGTCAAGGGGCATGGCGGGCGCACAACAGGATCCTGCTTGTCCACAGAGGGTGGGCTGAGGTGCGCCTGGTACCGCTATGTACGTGTGCCCGGCTGCTGTGCACACACGTGTTCACTCCCCCCGACAGGTGTCCTCTCACTATGCCCAGGGAAGCGGTGGTGTACTGTTCATGACCCCTCCCAACACGGCGTGCTCCAACTTGGCATGTGCGCATCTACCCGTCACACCCACCCACCTGTGCACTGCGTCCATACGACTTCACACGGCACATGTGTGTCTTCCACAGTTGTGCTACTCATTTGCATTGTCATCCAATACCAGTGGACTACATGGTCATGTCACGACTGCCGTGTACTTCACATACTCTCATCCTCTCTCATTCGTACATGTGAAATGAGTCAGCGGAGACAGTTTTGGTTTCAAACATTATATTGAGTCTTCTGTCCTCTGTGATGCAGTATAGTGGACACTACTGGCAGCGGAATACATGTTGAGGATATACTGAGCATGATTGCAAATGGGATAGGGTGTGGGGTTACATGTGATTGGCTGTTGCATGTGGGATGTGGGCTTCAGAGTGACATCTGCTTGGCCAAGGCTGTGCTAATGTACATTTGCGTATAGCTGCGGAGCTGCGGACTTTGACACAGACGGTATACATGTAGCCTACCAGACCGCTTGGCATCATGGGCACAGTCCATCTCAGTTCCATGTGACAGGTTTGCTGCGGTTGTTCCTCATGCATGCGTGCATGTGAGATGACGTCAGGGCATGTGCTTGCGTGCATGCAGCGGCGTGCCACTTGTTGTTGCACTGTGGTGGTTACTGGACATGTCACAGTCACTGGGGTCGTGTTGTTGTTGTATGCACTTGACGTCCATGCAAAGGTCCTGGTATGGGGTTCCCGGGGCGGGGGTGGGAGGGGTGCAGCACCCACATACTCCAGGCGACCTATTCATGTCCACTGAGCGGTGTGTGTGTCCATGGGCGCTGGATCCATGTCGTGTCCTGGTTGTTCGTGCAGTTCCGTCCATGTGGGTGCGATACACAGAGCCCATGCCACTGCCTCCCACGATGCATGCGGTGTTCCTGGATGTGATGGGGAACAGTGTGCATGTCCCGGTCATATCCGATGTCATGGCGATGTCGTTGATGGTGTGGTTACAGTTGCCGGTCGTTTGGTATGGCTGTTGTGGTGGTGACTGGCCAGTCCGTGCGGAAGCTAAGCATGGGTGCGGGGTTGGACATCATAGGTCACTCGGGGAACCTGCGTTATGGTCCGACGTATTTACAGGTTGTCAGGTATGCGATGCCGTCCAGCAGGGCTTCCATGTCATTGGTGGTGTACATGTTTGCCAGCCAATGTAGCGGATGGTGGCTGTCAAGGTGTTGTTCGTAAGTTGTCCCTTGGAGGACCATGATGGGGCATGCTGGGTGACATTCGATGTAGCTGTTCTCGATGATCCGTCGTGTGGAGGCACAGTGGTCCCATTTCAGTGCGGGTGCGATGTTGGCCACATACGCCATGCCCCCATAGGCAGAGCAGGCCCTGTCGTGTGCGTCCAGAGGGAGGAGTAGTGGTAGCAGGTCCGCCTTCAGACATGCCGGGTTGGAGAGGCATATCTCGACGGGATGCTGGTAGGGACACCTCCGACAGTAGAAGACGGGCATGACGCAGCTGAACAATGTGATGCGGTAAGTCAGTCGGTAACTTACGTTCAGCAGGGACAGGAGATCGCATCCCAATGTATGGAACAGGTTGGTTTTGTACAGCTTGAGCTGTTCGTCGTAGTTGGGTAGGTGTGTTGCGGTTGCCATTTCGCAGCGGTGCGTTGTGGTGGCGTGCTCCGGCTGTGTGTGCAGTCTGCAATGTGCACGCTCCGAGGTTGCTGTGAGCTCTGTGTAGTCGTAGGGAGACAGGACTTGTGTTCTGTTTGCTTGTTTGGAGGACACGGGCCCTCTTCCCACATGCTTCTCAGACAGTTCAAGGTCAGTGATGTGTGACTCCTTCCAATTAACTTGCATGTGGCCGACATGGGGGAGTGTTTTCTTCTTTCTTCCCCGTCCGTTGTGTGCTTCTGTGATATGCGCTATCTGCCCTGTGGTCGGTCTCCTCGGCATGCCTGTGTTGGTCTATTCTTGGACAATGGCTGTATTCACCGGCTTCTGTCGTAGGGCTGTGGTTTCGGAGTTGGAATGGAAGGTCATTCAGTGCTGTCTGCTCTCCCTTGTGTTGGCGGCAGGCTGCCTTTCCGCTCTGCGTTGGGCCTTGTGTGTGAATGTTATTCTTGGGCCACCTGTTGTCGGTCCCGTGCTCTTTGGTGTTCCGTTTTATATGTCTTGTTCATATGTGCAGGGTGGTATGGGTTTTTCAGTGTGGTACTGGCGTTCCTCTTCCCGAAGGGGCCCTGCTTCTCCTAGTTGGTGTTGCCGCCGCTGTGTGCTACGCCATGTTTGTTACACTGGGGTGTGTCCTGCTGTTGCGTGACTTCACTGACATGTGTGCGTCGGTTGTGTGGCGTTGGGTGTTGTCCGTGATTTGGGCGTTGGGGACATGTCTGTGGCAGGCCTGTCACGTGTCACGTGCGTTCGGGGTGGGGCTGATGTGTGTGCTGCTTGGTTGTGTCCCTGTGTCTGTGTGCGACGCATGCATGGCGCTGCGGTTGGCCTCTGCGTTGTGCGCATGTGTGGCGGCGTCATCGGCGCTTTGGGGCCGTGACGGGGTGGTTGGTTCCTAGTCCCAGGTGGTGTGTACACATGTGTTCCGCTGTGTTACGATTTGGCCTGTGTGTCATATGTGGATGCAATGGTGGATGTGTAGTGTACACGCGCTGGTGGGGGGTTGTCCGCTTTTTCCGCCCTTGCACTGTGTGCGCTGTTTGCGTGCACTTGTTGTGTGTGTGCCTACCTGCGTCTCCGCGGTACGTTGCGTCCTTGGTGGTGCATCAGCAGAAGCATGGGAAGGGCCTGCAGTGCTGGATTCATGCTCGGGGTGCCGCTTCTTCGTTGTCCGTGCTCTGCGTCCGTGTTACCGCCTCTCTTTCACGTGCGGTGTCTCTTAGCCGTGGGAGCCGTTTGTTTGCGGCATCGTAATTTATACGCCGGGCGGGACGTGTTTCATCGGACGGTGTGTGTCAGTTGGGCTGCGCCGCTACGTGTACGGGCGCACTTTGATGGCGGACGGTGTTGCTGGCTTGCCGGCGGTGTTTGGCCTACTTTTCGCATCGTAATTGGACGGGCGTGTGAACTGCTGCGTGCCGGCGGTAACTGGTGGTTTTTGCTGGCTGCAGCACCCGCCGCAATAGGAAAATGCCATGTCGTGCATGTCCATGCACAACGTGGTAGGCACCGCGCGGTGCCTGCCACCTTGTGCATGGACATGTAGGGGGGTACCATAGGTACCCTCCAAGTGCACCCCCACCCCCCCATCCTCCCACCCCCCCGGGGGCCCACAACGGGCCCCCAAATCAAATCACCGCCAGCCTTTCCATGGCGCATCGCCGCCATGGAAAGGCTTTGAAATCACTGCATCCTAATATGGCTGGCGGCGCCTGCTAGGCACCGCCACCATATTTCAGCCCCAGCTCCGCCCGGCCGGCAATCATAACGATTACCGACCGGCGGAAAAGCGGCGGGCGGACTTTCCGTCCGCCGCGATACCTACAGCCATTGTAATATGGCGGTGGGTTTTGCACGTAACGGTCGCCACCGCCGGGCCATCATAATCACCCCCCAAGTTGTTAAACTACCTTATGCCAGGTTTTGGGATAATGTGTACTTAACTTCAAACCTACATCAGTAAGATAGAAGGACCCGAGGAAGCAGGTCAGAAGGAAAATGGGCGAGCATGAGTTGAAGTCTATCACCACTGGAGAGTCTTGCTGAACAATGTCCTACTCATACATAGCGCCTTGAGACCCTCACGGGTGAGTAGTGCGCTTAACAATTCCCTGATTGATTAATATATACTTATAACCTCCTGGTTACCCTCTCAGGTGATTAGTGGGCCATACAAATCAGCATAACATACTAACTTGCAGACTATGAATTAAAGTACAACCCACATCTACCCTACGCAATGTAACACAGTGAGGCATTCACTCAGCTGATGCAGATGAAAACAACCATGGAGAGGCATCATCCGCAAACATACCGCCGCATTTCAAAGAACCGACCATGCCCAACAGTGGCCCTGGAAAAACCACAACACAGCCACACCTGTGGCAACTGCCAGCACTGTTGTTTGTGATGTCCTGAAGCACCTGTGACCCATCGACTTACTGCAGGTGGTATCCGCTGATGAAGACGATGATGATGCTGACCTGGAGGTGGAAAATACATAACCAGATATGATTCTGTATATGTCTACAAACACAAACCTTCACTTACTGTCCTAGGTTTTTAGTTAAAGAGCACAACAGTTGGGTATTGCGCTGCACAAATTCCAGACATATCTACCTGCGACAGGCCTTATGCTTTGTTGATTCATGGGCTGAAGGTGATTGAGATTGGAGAGTAGAATGATTTTGAAAATGTCTGGGCATCTAGTGAAAGCGGTCTATCTGGAGTTACAGATCCTGGAAAGGATTCCCTGCCACATTTGCGAAATGATGGGATGGGTCAGGGCTGAGCTGTGTATCACACATTAAAGATGTGAATATTATTGTGTGGTAATGTGCTTGTCTCACTACATTCAACATTCGAGATCTTTGCTCACAGGAATGTGGAATGTAGTGTGAAGGGTTCTGCTTAAGGGTCTATTTCTGAGACTGCCAGGACTGTGGCCAATAAACCTTGACACTTAAGGTTGACACTTTGGGCCTCATTTACAAGGTTTTGGTTTAGGGCAGCGCCGCAAGGAATCTTGCTGCGCTGCCCTTCGTCAAAACAAAAGGGCATGAATGCACCGTATCTATGAGATATGGCGCATTTCTGTCCTTTTCCCCTGCGCTGGCGCACAATGGGCTGCCATGCGTTAATGCAGGCACCCTTGCGTCACGGTGCAAGGGTGCCTGCGTTGTGGGGCTGATTGATTTTGTGCAGGAAGGGACACCTTCCTGCACAAAATCAATCAATTCAGGCGATTTCCTCTTTCTATGTGTGCTGCAGAATGAAGCACACATACTAAAAGGAAAAACAAGCATTTGCAATGCAATCCGTCTCGCCTTTGGGACCTTATATGTATTTCGCTATGCAGCACATTAGCCTGGGTGCTGAAACATCTACTGTTCTTTAACATGGAGGGAAAGTAAGCACCAAACTGCGTGACACGCCAGGTATGGGAACACATGGAGAGAAATATTGCCTTTCAGCAGGGAATGGTATAGTCCAAAGCTCTGTTTTTAATATAAAATCAGGGCCTTCAGTGGTGATATTACTGAAAATACAAGATTTAAGTATATACAAGAGGTCTCGAATGCTCAACCTAACTAGGAGAAATTAAAACATTTCTCCTCGTTGCTCCTCCCTAACGCCACCTTTCTGGTTGTGTTAAATTCTGATGCATTCCCAGGTTTACGATTTCTCGTAAATCTGGGAATGCTTCACATTCCATGGGTCTTGCGTGGGAACACCCACTGCAACACCCATGGAACGCCCTTTTCACGCAGTGTTCTGCATGAAAGGGGCACATATTTACAAGGCCATGAAAAGCCACGTAGAGTGGCTTTACGTGGCCTTGTAAATATGCCGCGGCACATTTCACCACCGGAATGTCAAAAAAGTGATGTTCCGGTGGCGCAAAAGTGGTGCAAGGGGCATCATAAATGAGGCCCTTTGTGTGGTGTTTCATTGCGACAATATCACTACACATTGTCTTCTGTCACTGTTCAATCCCCATCGATCTACAGTGTTGGAAGGGGTCGGACACCCTATCTGGCCTGTCTGCTCCTCAGGTGACTGGTCCAGAGCGGCTAGATGGAAATACATGCAGCACAGGAAAAATATCATACACATCCCAAGATGGCTACCCTGCCAGGAAATGACCTAGTCTAGTATAGGCAGCAGAACCTGTATATCAACTGACCTGATTCATTTTCAATTGCATTTATTCTCTTGATTCCAGCTTTGTAGATTCATGCAGCGGGGTTGGCTACTGTGGTATGAAGAGGTACTCAGTGTTACCTGATGAAGGTACTGATGAGCCACTTGTGACATTTCTTGAAGTGTCATGGCCGGTGGCGTTAAATGCATAGTGCACATGCAGCCTGATAGAGACAACTTAGGTTACTGAAGCTACTGTGTGATAGGTTGGGCCTGTATTTTTGCACTGTACCACTGATAGCACCCCCACACATTCATGCATTGAATATCGGGGTCCAGTCATATCTGTGTGTCATTGTCCTACATGAACCTAGAGGAAAATACCAGATGGGTGTACAGGGTTTAGAAGAGGCCTGCAGTGCTCCAATGTGTGATGACACCTATGCTATGTATAATTTGCCACATCCTATCTGTGTTTGTGTTCATAGGGTGTGAATTACACAAAGTTGGAGTTGTATTATGGCATCGATTCTAAAAATTAGGCAGAGCAATAGGAGATGTCCCAAAGATATGGCAAGGGTGCCAAAGGTCCTCGTAAAAGCAAGGAAAACGGGTCCCTGCAGCTGATTGGGTAGAAAATACAGCACGAATCAGGGGTTTTCTGGGCCCCTCAGGCCACTGGTCCCTGGTACCACTGCACCACGTGCACTATTGCTAGCTATGCGTTTGCATAGTTCTGCATAGTTCTGCATAGTTCTGCATCACAAGTCATTCATTCATTGGTGGTTCGGAGCATTATTACTGCCGCCCTCCTCCTGAGTTGTAGCGACAAAAAGTGCTGCTCTTATAGCGCTGATGCTCTTTCAGAAAACTGGAAAAGTTCCTATGTTTATCTATATACCTTAAAAGAAGCATGGGACCAGATCTACAAATCTTTTGTACTGGGTCTGCACCCCAAAAGTGACGTAAACCCGTGCAAAATGTTTTTGTTGGATTTATTTTCCAGTATAAGACTTGTTTTGCCCTGGAAAGTTGTCTGAAAATGATGCAAAGCAGCTCAAAGCTCTGTTTTGCATCACTCCGCGTCATTGGAGTTCTCCATGGGTGGCAGATGGGCATTTCCTTGTTGCCTGATTGTGCACTGGTACTAGGGAGGGAGCAGGATAGTGCTACACCTCTGAAGATGTAGCACTTTCCTGCCCTCTCCCTGTCACATAATGCAGCAAAGCAACTTTTGTTGCTGCGCTGTGTGACAGTTTTGTAAATTTGGACCATAGAGATTTCTGCATACCTACAATATGTTTGGACTTAATATGTATGTTTACCATCCAGCAGATTTTCAATGACTCTTTGCATCAATCTTCTATTTAATATTTGTTTGTTTCTTACACAGGCTATCTCCCACTTTTTGAGGCAGAACAGGCGATCCCCAGGCGTTATGTGTCGGCTTGTTCACTTCACAGCATCTTCTAATAGCGCTTTGTGCCATAGCCCAGCTGTTATCTACTCATGAGCTAGTTGCACAGACATCAGTATCACATGGCCTAGCAGTGCATGGGCTTACTGCGCATGACCATTAGTCCTTCATGTCCTAAGGCTGATCTCCCTAATAGTCACACCCTATTTGCTATTCTTTGGGCCTATTGCAAAACGGCGCGCTCTGACTGCCGGTGCAGCGTCAGGGGTTAAAGACCACAACCCCTTAAATATTCAACACCAAAGCTATTAATTTTGCAATGAGGTGGGAACAATCAAATGTACTATACAAAATATAAGGATACTACAACTCCCACAATGCCTGTAACTATACAAATACACAGCTATCACCACTAGAGTGCATACCCACTTGAAAAAGACGAACTGTTGAAACGCGTCATGGGATTCTACTGAAGAAGTACTGTTGGAATAAATGGTCTTGCCAAATGTTCTTTGGGAGTGCAGCGTATTTCTCCTTTGGTGTTGAATATATATAAATATATATATATATTCACTGAAAAAACCATAGGTTTTAGGGACAGTTATAGTTAGTTGGACATTGCACTCGTACAAAACCCGTGAAATTCCCCGTTATAGTTAGTTCAGGTAACTATAACTTGCGCCCCGCAATGCACTGCTGATGACGTCACATATTACATCACTCATGACATGGTCAGTGACATCACTGATGACATCACTGATGACATCTCAAATGACATCACTGATGACATCATCCAGTGGCTGTGTGTTTCTGTAAAGTTTAAATATGTTTAATATATATAGGGAAAGGCGTATTGAAGAATGAGTGGGTGTATAAGTGTCTGAATGGATGATTTAGTAGGTGCGTGACTAACTCTATAAGTGAGTGATTAAACGTATCTTACTGAATGCATGGGTTAGTGACTAAACTGGGTGAATGTCTGTATCCGTCTGTCTGTTGCTGTGTAAGTGGCTGCATGGGTTTGTGAATAGCTACATGAGTGTCTATATGAGTTATTGATTGGTTGTCTGAGTATCTGTATGGGTGCCTGAGTGTTTGTGTGGGTGGGGTGTGTGCGACTCTGTGCATAGATGTGTGAGTGGGTGATTCACTGGGTGGATGGTTTCAAGAGTGCATCTGTGATAGACTGTATGGGTGGGTAAGTGTGTGTAAGAGTGTGTTAGTGAGTGAATGTATGTCCCAGTGGTACATGTGTGAGTAACTACATATGTGAAAGGCAGTATATATGTGTGTTGGAGTATATAAATAGCTATAAGCAAGAGTGTGTGATTGTGAGAGTGACTGTATGGATGAGTGTGTGCTTGTATCAGAGATTGTATAAGAGCGTAAGAATGTGCTAGTATTTGTATGAGTAAGTGAGCTGGTGTGTGTATAACTGTATAGGTGAGTAAATGGGTGTGTGCTTAATATTTTGCATGACTGACTAGGTGTGTGACTACCTCTATGGATGAGTGGCGGTGTGTGAGTGTTTATATAGGTGTATGAGTGCATATAATAGTCCTGTCCTGAGTGACTATAAGTATGAGTGACAGTACGGGTGAGTGAGTAGATGTGTGTGTGTAGACCTAAGAATCAGTGAGTGTGTATATAGTAATTGGTGTTGTAGTGTCTATGGTTTTGACAATGGCAGTCTGTAATTTACAGTGGGTGTATCAAAAGTTATATTAGGGTGTGAGAAGATGCATTAAATTATCACATGGATGATGTCATCAGTGATGTCATCAGTGATGTCATTTGAGATGTCATCAGTGATGTCACTGACCATGTCATGAGTGATGTAATATGTGACGTCATCAGCAGTGCATTGCGGGGGCGCGAGTTATAGTTACCTGAACTAACTATAACGGGGGAATTTCACGGATTTTGTACGAGTGCAATGTCCAACTAACTATAACTGTCCCTAAAACCTATGGTTTTTTCAGTGAATTTGTAAGGTTTTTTAAATGCTAATTTCTAACTATAACGTGCCTGAAACCTATGGTTTTTTCAGTGAATTTCAAAGGTTTTTTAAATGCTAATTCCTAACTATAACATGTCTGAAACTTATGGTTTTTTTCAGTGAATTTCAAAGGTTTTGTAAATGACAATTTTTAAATGTATTAATTGTTATATTTATTTTTTGATACTGATTTACTACATTTTTTTAAACTATTTATTTTTAGATATTTTATTTTTTAAAATACATTGTAATTACATTATACATTACATTACAAAATATACTTTCTCAGAATGAATTACTTTAGTTTAAATAGTTTGCAAATAGGCAATAGACTTTTAAGTACAGTAGTTACAGTTGTTGCAATGGGCAACACAATTTCAAACACAATGCAACATTGAGCTCAATGTGAATTTCAAGTTAAATGCAATTAGTTACTTTATGGATTACTTTTCTAACCACAGGACTGGATCCTAGATTCAGTCCTGGGACATCTCCTGTAAACAGTTGAGTAAAAGCGTTTTGGTTACAGTAGTGATTTTTAAGGAATATTATTGTATTTTAAAAGTTGACACTTGGATAACATTCTTTTTCACATAGAATCACCAATGTTATCCTATGGGAGGAAATTCACTTAGCAGGTAAGTAGTGTATCGTTACTTTTTCTTACTCAGTGGTGGATCCTGGATCCAGCACTGGTGCATCTCCTGTAAACAGTTGAAAGAATGCGTTTAAGTCATACAGGCGATTTTTAAGGAATATTTGTAGTTTGTGAAAATTGACACTTTGAAACTTTTCTGCTGAAAACCAGACAATGGATTCCTATGGAAGAAAATACAAGTTACTGGTAAATACGGTTAGAATTACTTTTCAGGGTCAGTGCTGGGCTAAAAGATGCAGCACTGGGTTCTCTCCTGATAACAGGAGAGTAAATCGGAATTCGTAGTTCGGCTGATTTTAGAGAAATATTATAAAGTTCCAAAACTCCACACTTAGAAGAATTTCCAAGTGAAACCAGTCAATGTTAGCCTATGGAAGGAAATTCAAGTTACTGGTAAGTACGGTTAAAATTACTTTTGAGGATCAGTACTGGGCTCAAAGATGCAGCACTGAGGTCTCTCCTGATAACAGGCGAGTAAATCGGAATTCGTGGTTCGGCTGATTTTAGAGGAATATTTGTATGTTTCAAAGATCGACACAAACTTTTTCAGCAAAAAGCAGGCAATGATATCCTATGGAAGGAAATTCAAGTTACTGGTAAGTACGATTAGAATTACTTTTCAGGATCAGTACTGGGCTCAAAGATGCAGCACTGAGGTCTCTCCTGATAACAGGTGAGTAAATCGGAACTCGTAGTTCGGCTGATTTTAGAGGAATATTTGCACAATGGTGAAGGAAGGGGGTGGGGCCTGAGGTGACATGTCTGCAAACACGCCCTGTGGCACGTTTTAAGTTGGAGAATTAATTCCTCCTCAATCCCGAGGGTTCCTAGGGGCCAACTAGCCCACCAGATACCTCCAGTATGCGCCAGAGAGCTGCATTGCAGAGAGGTGTTCAGAGGCCACGCCCCTTTTTACAACACTCTGCAACGCAGCTCCGTGGCGCTTACTGGAGGTACCTGGTGGGCTAGTTGGCCCCAAGGGACCCTCAGGATTGAAGGGGATTTAATTCCCCATCTTAAAACGCGCCACGGGGCCTGTTTGCACACATGTCACCTGAAGCCCCGCCCTCCCTTCACCACTGTGCAAACGCGCCCGTGGCACGTTTTAAGTTGGGGGATTAAGTCCCCTTGAATCCTGAGGGTCCCTGGAGTCCAACTAGCCCACCATGTACCTCCAAAAAGCACCACAGAGCTGCGTTGCAGAGAGGTGTAAAAAGGGGCGTGGCCTCTGTACACCTCTCTGCAACGCAGCCCCTTGGCGCATACTGGAGATTCCTGGTGGGCTAGTTGGCCCCCAGGGAACCCCAGTATTCAAGGGGAATTACTTCCCCTTCTTAAAACGCGCCAGGGGGCGCGTTTGCAGACTGCTGCAGGGAGGGGGGCTGCGTGGCCCCCCTTCCCTCGGCCACTTTTGGCCCCGGGGACCCCATCCCCCGGGGCCTGAGGATTTTCTCTTTTTTTTTTAAATTAAAAAAAACGGGAAGGGGGCCGCGTGGCCCCCCTTCCCTGGGCCTCTATTGGCCCTGGGGACCCCATCCCCCGGGGCATGCCCTCTTTCTTTTTTTTTTTTAAATCTTTGGAGGGGGGCTGCGTGGCCCCCCTCCTCAGGCCATTTAAGGCCCCGGGGACCCCCCATCCCCCGGGGCCGGCCTTGCCCTTTTTTTTTTTTTATATATTTTTTTTGGGGGGGGATGGGGGCTGCGTGGCCCCCCTCCCGGGCCACTAATGGCCCCGGGGACCCCATCCCCCGGGGCCTGGCCACTCGTTGGGGACCGTGGGGTGTCCCCAATCCCCCCACGGTCCCGCCGGCTCCCCGCATCATTCGGGAGCCGGCATTGCTTTCCCACATGGGGAGCTGCTAACATGCAGCTCCCCATGTGGAAAGCAATGTGCTTTGGTTTTGGAAGAGAGAGCAGGTTTCCTGCTCTCTCTTCCAAAACCAAAGCAGCTTGCGATGACAGGACGGGAGCCGCGAGGCTCCGTCCTGTCATAGCAAACTACAGTGTCCCGGGGGTAGGCACCCGGGACACTGCAGGAGCCGGCCCTGGGGGGTGGTGGTCCCCAGGGCCATCAAGGGCTCCAGGAGAGGGCCGCGCGGCCCCCCTCCCTCCATTGGCAAAGCCCCGGGGAGGTGGTGGTCCCTGGGGCTCGGCGGTCCGTAACGGACCCCCATATTGAAATATTTAGTGCCCCGGGGAGGTGGCGGTCCCCGGGGCATGTGGGGGGGCTCGAGCCCCCCCACACAGGTCATTTTTTTTTTTTTTAAAAGAAGCCCCGGGGGGATCCGCGCACCCTAAGCGCATCCCGCCGATTTAAAAAAAAAATGCTTTTTTCTGCCCAGGGGGTCCTTGTGTGACCCCCTGAGCACACCTAGGGGGGTCAGGGTGTTTCTACCCTGCCCCCTTTGTGCGTTTTGCGCACTTGTTTCTGTGCCTCGGTTCTACCGAGGGACAAAATGGCTGCCAACGCTTCCTGATTTGGAGTGTTGACAGCCAATTACCATGCAGCTCGTGATCGGAACGGTGCGTGCAGGGTGCGCTCAGGGTACGCGGACCCTACTCGGCCATAGATATATATGTGATTTTACTTGTGATTTTCTCAGAAACTACTGAACGGATTTACACCATTTAAGCAAAAGGCACGACACTGAACCAAGGGCTACCTCTTTGCCAAATTTGGTGTAATTCCGTTCAGCAGTTCGGGCTGTAGCCGCGATGAACGGTTCCTATGGAAAAATGAATGGGGAAAACGCGTTTTGGGACCCCCCTTTTTTTCTCGGCCCCCGCTTGACGAATCACCCCGAGACTTTCAGGATAGGAGCGGACCGGAGCGCCCCAACAAGTTGGAAGCTTTCGCGAAGATCCGTCCACCGGCGCCAACGTTATTTCAAATAGAATGTTGCGGATTTCCTATGGAAAATAGGTCCTAACTATAACTATCTACTGGCGACCGCCAGATTAGATATATATATATATATATATATATATATATATATATATATATATATATATATATATATATATATATATATATATATATGTGTGTATGTATATATATATATATCCACAGGTTCCGGCGTGTTTCCTAGGGGCAGCCCGAATGCCGGTGGTGCTTGGAAAGGCAGTGCTCCGCCGCGCGCTGAGTAATATAGACAAAAGCGCCTTCTCATAAACATCAAAAGAAACCTCCAGCACTCCGATGCAGTAAAGTAACTTTTATTGCTACTTTGGCTAAGTCACTAACGCCAACACGTTTCGGTGCGAACCCGCACCTTGGTCATGGTCTAAGCACAGAATATTGCTACATTTTACTACTAAACAGCCAGTCACAAGTGCAGTTATCTAGCAGGCACTAGGGCCATGATTTCATTGGTGATGTAGGTGCTGTGGGACCTGGGCCAAAAGTTGTCATAACTCCTTTAAACACCAGCTATTTCTATATATAACTACTAAATAAGCAGTCAAAGGTGCAGTTACCTTGCAGGCAATATGGTCATGATTTCAATGGTGCAGCAGGTGCAGTGACACCGGGCGCAAAGCTCTAGGAACCCCTCTAAACACCAAATATTGCAATATTTTCTAATAAAGAGGCAGTAACAAGTGCGGTTACCTTACAGGCAATAGGGTCATGATTTGAATGGTGCAGCAGGTGCAGTGGCACCAGGGCCAAAAGTTGTCATAACTCCTCTAAACACCAAATACTGCTATATGTTACTACTAAACTTGCAGTCACAGTAACACATAATATTGCTATTACATCAATTAATTCTATAATTTCCCTCTTTCACTTTAACAGACTTTCTGTAATTTATATTGTACAACTACTCAGCAAGCTACAACTTACAACAAAAAACAGCTTATTAATCACATAGGCGAAACCTAATGCATTTACCAATGCTTGTTTCTTACTTATGATTGTATTATGACTCGTTAAATCCAATCAAAAACAGTGACAGATCAGATACAACTTTCCTCGCTTAAGATAGTTTTAAGAATGTGCCATGTTGTAAAGTGTTTTTCAATTACGCAAATGTTTCAACATTATGTACACTAAGGGGGATAGTCTCAAGAACGGGCGATAATTATTGCCAACCTAGGTTAACGCAATTTTACATAACACCGTCTATCGCGGGAAACTAACGCCGTGTTAACGGCGTATTCTCAACACGCCGGCAACAGGCGATAGTGTCCCGATAACCCGTCAAATGTCCGCGTTAAAATTACCGGGACGCCGATAAAAAAGGAAACCCGAACGTGAAAAAAGTGGCGATGGGCCCAACAGCGATAAATATATCAGCGATAAGCAGCGCCAGGCTTGCTATTCCCACGTCAGGCAAGAAAAATCACCATAAAAGCTGCAAAAAAAAAAAAAAAAAGCCAAACAACTGAGAAGCACCATGGAGGAAGCTGGAGCAACTACAGAGGCCAACCAGAACCCCACAAACCCCCCGGAGGACCAGCCAGGGACCTCGGGGAAGGAGAAGGGCAAGGAGAAGAAGAAGAGGAACCCGCGATTCAGTCAGCAGGAAAACAAGATCCTGATTACGGAGGTGATAGAACACCAACAACAACTGTTCATCACCTCCACTGTGTCATTGGCAACTAAAAATGCAATATGGCAGTCCATCCTGGCCAAGGTGAATACAGTCGGAGTGAAGAGAAGGGAAGTGGATGACTGCAAGAAGCGCTGGAATGATGTGAAGCGCAAAACCAAGCTGAAACTCGCTAACAACCGGAAAGCCGCAATGCAGACTGGAGGTGGGAGTCCAGCGCCACAGCAGGAGCTGGATGAGATGGAGGAAATGGTGTCCACAGACATCAGTGGGGAGACGGTGGCAGGAGTTGGGGGACCGGACACTGCTCAACATGACCTGACCCAACAGCAACAGGGTGAGTAACGACCAGGGACTGGGGGGACGGGAGGAGATGGGCACAATGGCACACATGCACAATTAAGTATAGCACAGTGCACACCCACAATGACCCTGGATCATGTCCCTGATCTCCTTGGCATACTGCAGCACACATAGAAACAGCAAGTAGGCCCCCGTCAACAATGTGCCCAGAGGGGGCCCTCCCCACACATCACTAATCTTACAACAAACCCATGCACATGTGCTGAACCCAGCAAAGCTGCGGGTCCGAGAGCCACACTGACAATGCAAGTGACAATGCATGACGATTAGCATGGCTGCAGTCCAATTATCATGATATGGTGCACGCCACGACACTGAGGTGGCTGAGTGTGGACCACATCCGTAAAGGAGCAGGTCACACTCTGACACATCCACGTGCACAAACAACCCCTGACGTCAACAAGACATCTGCGGACAAACCATGCCCAAGAGTCCCAACTCCCACCAAGAGCCCAATTTACCCAAGTCTGCAACATCTCAGCACTGTATAAGCACAGAAGTGAAAGGCAACCGCCTGAAAGGGATAAGGGCCAGCAAATTCAGAGCTGCAGGGGCGACTCTCCCACAATGCAGCACACACTCATAAGAATCAGAGCACATCAACATTGACAACAATGTGGTACAAACTGCAACACTTTCACAACAGAACAGAGGACACAACTGCTGCCGCTTGTGTGTAGAAACTGGCCAATCACATTTGGCATAGCAGGAAACTGTGAGATGATAATGTACAAGTACAACCCACATCCCTGATGGTGTAGAAATGTCCACTGTCCCGCATCAAATAGGCATCTCCTCCCAAACAGTCACAATGTACATTGTCATGCAGTCTGTTTGTAAACTTGTCTAATGCGTGAACATACATGGAACACACTGTTAAACTGCATCTCCCCTTTACATTGCAGAGCGAGAATCAACACCTCCTGCAGAGCAGACCGTACATCTCTTCACTGATGATGAAGAGGACCTCCACACCATCGACACCGACGCCCTCCAACAGCTCATGGACACCCTCAGCACCCCACCCCCAGGAGCAGGGCTGCCCAGCTGCATCGAGGAGACCCTACCCCCTGCACAGACCACACAGCAGGAAGCACCCACCACCACGGCTGTCTCCCAGGACCCCCACGACCAACACATGGCATTCCAACGCCGTGTGTTAGAGGGCCAGAAGGAGATGGCTGATCAGGTGCGGGAGGGGTGCGACCTCATGGTAGCCAAACTAGTTGCCATACGTGGGTGTCTAAGTCCCATCAGGGACCACTTACAGTCCCTAACAGACACCCACAGTCCGCTCCATGCTCTCCAACAAGCCATGGCTGACATCGCTGGAGTCATGACTCTGAGACAAGAACAACTGTCTAGTCAGAGTGGCTCCAGCGATGTCAGCCGGGAGTTGGGACACATGCGGAGGATCATGGAGAACATGGAGCGGATGCAGGCGGAAAGAATGGTTGCCACGGCTGCACAACAGCGAGATGTAGCTGGGATCTTCCATGCCCTGCAGATCCTCACATTGGCATTGCTGCCACAAGGCCTGGCACAGATGAATGCTGCTGCTACTACTCCATCCACATCTCTGCCCCCTGATATGTCAGTGCCTCACAGTGCGGCAGACAATCCACCTCCGGCCCCTGATGTGTCACTGCCACACTGTGCGGCAGACATTCCACCTCCGGCCCTTGATGTGTCAGTGCCACACAGTGCTGCAGACAAAACACCACCACCCACATGTGAGGCACATCACACATCAGAGGACGATGATGTGGATGATTCTGACTTTGTGGTAAGAAGGAAGCGGTAGCATTCATCTCCGCCATATGGCCTGTTTCAGCTTGGTTCTGCCCTCTGCATCATGCCCTGGAATAACACCTTCCACTGTCCCCTGATACACTCTGCGACACTCACCTTGGCACTCGACATGGACTGCCATATTTGGTTTGGTTACCAATGACACAGCAATCAGACTGCAGACTGAACTCTTTCTCTTCCAATGAACTTGTCAATCCCTAAAGGACTCTGGCTGGCCCTCCACGGGGCAACAATGTAAAGTGGGGTTTGCAAGGCCATGTACTGGTCCAGCTTCAACACTCCACCTAATGTGATTAAAATATTCTAATTTACACAAGATGTGTCATGACCATGATCAAGCAAGTATGAAAGTATGGATGAATGTAGGGGCAGTGATTCCAAAAAAAGGTACTCCCTGGGAACTGATATCAATGCGCATGTTTGACCGTGACCCAGATAGGCAGTGAGATGACTGGGAATGTGTGAACTAGCTCTGGCCTCATTGCTCCTAAACAACAATCTCGCAATTTCCCAACTTAGCCCCACGTCAATGTAGGAAATAGGGCTGTGTGTCACAAAGGCAAAGTCAAAGTTATGTGGATGCCACAGCTCGAGGCAATGATTTGTTTGAGTGTGCAGCGGTTGGACTCCTGGGATGATCTGTGCGTAAGTGTGAAGGTCATTCCATGCAAGAGAACTGCGAGCAAGGACTTCTGTGTGTGGGGTGTGTATACGTTGGTCTTTGGTTAGCGCTGTGCGTAGTGTGGGAGTCGTCATCAGCTGCTATGGTATCTCTCAGGGGGTGCCGGGCGCATGCAATTCCAAGGTCGGAGGTGCAGATGTGCTACCGCCTTCTAGTTCAGACAAAGGAGCTTTCATTCGTAATGTTAGTTTGTCATCTGCTTGCATTCTGGAAATGTGATGTCGATTTTTTTTGGGAGGGATGTCACTTCTTCGCCTTTCGGCACGGTTGAACCCTTACCAGCCATGTACGTGCCCTCACGGTCAATTTTGCATGCTCTGATGTAGCAGTGGTGTTTTTCTGCAGTCTGACAGTGATGGGTACAGGTAGCTGTGAGGAGGCGCGTGACTTCTCACCTTGCACCTATTAGCTGACACTGTTCACTACTATTGATGGATGACGTCGATGTACACATGTGATCTGTACATGGCACATATGTCCAGGGGACACCTTGGTGTGTTCCACGCAAGGTATTCCTGCTGGCTTTTTGGCTGGTGTGCATCTCCCATGTTGCTGAGGTGTTCACTGTGCCCCCATCCCCCTTACGTCCATGTTGCTCATGTTGTGGGACTTGAGTCACAGGGTGCATCTCTGCATCAGGGTGGTTCATATTTGACCCCAAATGACACCCGAAGTTTCATATCTGACCCCAAATGACACCCGAAATGTCATATTTGACCCCAAATGACAACCTGTTGTCTTTTTTTGAACACCAATGACAGCCTTCATGTCATGTTTTTGTACACATGTGATACGCTGATGAGTGGAATTACGTACTACATTTGACACCCTGAAATGGCATTCCGAATACGTGACACCCTGAACAGCCTCTCTGTACAGAGGTGACATACTCACCATCTATTTGCTATTTGTGAGATTGTTAGCACTTAATGTTGCACTTACACTTGTCAGAGTGATGTGCTAATGCAGAGGACTGACATGCACACAGGGAATGTGTGTTGCAATGAATTTATTTGCACATGCTGTTCATGTGGTCATTTTGTACTGTTCCATGATTGCTAAGGACAGTCACAATGTGACGTGCTCATGCGAAGAAATTGTTAATGATTGTGTTCCTTCGGGCTATTCCTGCTGCAGCTGCAGTGGGGTGTGGTCCACCTGCCTCATCTTCCTCATCATCGTCCGGTGCATCTGGCACTTGGATCCATGGGGCATTGGTGCGTACACATATGTTGTGCAATACACAACATGCAATGATCATCTTGCACACTATTTCTGGGCTGTACAGGAGTATTCCACCTGTGATGTCCAGGCACCTGAAACGTGACTTTAACACACCAAATGTGCGCTCAACAATGCCCCTGGTGCGTTTGTGGGCCACATTGTACTGCCTCTGGGCCGGGGTGTTCGGGGCACGGAGGGGTGTCATCATCCACGGGCAGAGTGCATATCCTTGATCATCTGTGAGAGGTAAGTGAGATTAGTGTAAATTGGTGGTTCTGCATGCTGTGTTGGCAGACTTACAAGTTTTGTGGTGTGTGATTTGTGTGACTTTGGGATTCATGTTTGCCATGTATTGCTTCTGGCAAATGTGCGGGATCAATGTGTATTACGTAGCCTCACAGCTGCTCCTCCCTCCCCCCGAGCCTATTTACTTGTGTGCGCTGCGCTGTTGCATCACTTGCACTCCTACGGCACACCATTGTCATGCCTGTCTGCGCATGTCCGCAAGCCTGACAACACTGTAATGTTGGCCGTTGCAGGTGGGCGGCCACGTGTGTGTAGGCCTATGGTAAGGATAGGGTGGACACAGATGTGGAGTTCAGGCCTGGCTGAACTCGCGCTGCGATTGCGGCTAGGCCTTTGGCTTATGCTGCGGCAATGAAGATACACACACAACAGTTGGCATGTATGAGCCAAGACCCCGAGCGGTCTTGCGCTCCTTTATTTATCCATTCGGGCGAGCCCGCCCTCCGGGTGCATGCTACATTGCAAGATTGTCGATTAAGGGCCGGGTGGCGCCGACACTACAACAGAGACACACGCCATAGTTACTTTTGTGGCCAGCCCGGAACTGAACCATGCCCAGAGCCCAGAACAGAACCACGCCCAGAGCCCCGGGCCATTTCTTCACACTCCTCACACGGCTACGCATGGGCCGCCACCGCGGCGCTGGGATGTCGTGTGCTTCGGAGTACGTCTCCAGACGTTCAACCCAGGCTTTCCAGCAGCGTGCCTGGGACGGGGGTGGCCCCGTGACTGTGAAGGGCTCCAGTGGCGTTACCGAGGACATGCTGTTGGCTACTGGAGGCGGACTTGTGGGGTAGCCCCAAGGGACGATGACTTTTGCTGCACAGAGGTAGTGGCACCTGAGGCACTGCGTCCGGCACGGGCCTACCGCCACGTGGCGATGACTTGCGGTACACTGAGGTAGGCCCACCTGAAGAGCTGAGCGGGTGTGCAGCCTGCGATGATGCAGTAGGCCTGGAGGCTGGACGGTGACTTGTGGTGCACAGAGGTAGTGGCACCTGAGGCACTGCGTCCGGCACGGGCCTACCACCACGTGGCGATGACTTGCGGTGCACTGAGGTAGGCCCACCTGAAGAGCTGAGCGGGTGTGCAGCCTGCGATGATGCAGTAGGCCTGGGGGTCCGGACTGGAATTGATTTGTCTGAGACCTGCTGGACCGCAGTGTAGGCCGGAGAGAGCAGTCAGCACACACAGAACTCCGCGGTGCGGTGCCGCAGGGTGCGCTGGGGGCCTGTTGCGCGGAAGCCAATGATCGGCTGAGGAGGCTGCCAAGCTCGCGGGCCTCGGGCTTGAAGATTGCACCGGCACGTGGTGGGCCCTCTTGGAGACATGCCGGTGGCGGCAGGTGAGCAGTGAGGCCTGGGTGCGCAGGAGCGGGCAATCACCGCTGGGCGCCGGATGGGTCTGGGGACCAGCGGGCTGGGGTGCAGCAGGCGCACAGGATCGCGCAGGCACCACCGGTCACGGTGGCGGCCTCGTGGCAGGGTGAGGGGCGCCGCCCTGGCAGACACGCCCCTGCAGGCGATGACGAGATGTGCGCCAGGTGGCGTATGACGTAGCCACCTCGTCACCGGTGTCAATTTGGCCGTTGAAGGTGGTCGGCCACGTGTGTGTAGGCCTATAGTCAGGATATGGTGGACACAGAGACACACGCAGTAGTTACTTTGGTGGCCATCCCGGAAGTGAACCACGCCCAGAGCCCCGGGCTATTTATTCACACTCCTACGCTGGACTGGCGTACGCCGGCCCAGCCCACTACGCTTACAGGGGGGCGACATAGCTACATGTCCAAGGACTTCCCCACTGCCTGAGGTAACATGGTTGCGTCCACTGTCCACGACACTACAAACACCAGCAGTATATGTCCACATGGACATGTCTGTGCTCTGCATACTCAAGAGTGTCCAGCACATCAATGCCACACTTGGCATTGTGTACATTCTTATTCATGGGTCCATTGCCTCCTTCACACATTCTTGGTTCCCACCTCTCCCCACATTCTGCAATTGTGTGGCAGAGGGGCTATGCCTTTGTGGATGGTTTGTCTACATGTCTGGCCCCTGTTACCACAGTTACTTGTGTTGTCTTGTCTGGTAGGTGGGCATGTTGGTTGGCATGTTGTATGTGATTTTGTTACGTGTGCATTCCCACCGTTGTGATTTGTATGCTTGTGGAGTTGAGGTGTGTGGTGTGTTTCGTTGGTACTTACCAACGAGCAGTGCATTTCCATAGGTGCCATCCTGAAAGCGCTGGTTGATGATGGACTGTCGGAAGATGTAGGAATCATGCACACTGCCTGGGAAGTTGGCGACGACATTGGTGAACAGTCCCCGGTGGTCCACTATTGCCTGCACATTGATGGAATGCGTGTGCTTTCTGTTGCGGTAATTGTGTGCAGTGTCGGCAGGGGGCACAAGTAGGACATGTGTGCAGTCAATTGCCCCCAACACATGCGGGAAGCCAGCTATGGCGTAGAAGCCTTGCTTGATCTCCAGCTGTTCCTGCGCAGTGTGGGTGAAGTGAAGGTGCTGGGGTATCAAGCTGATGATGGCATCCAAGACAGGTGTGAGGAACTTTGATAGGGCTGGCTGTGAGACTCCTCCGACTCTGGCAGTTGTTGGTTGGAAGGTACCAGAGGCCAACAAGTGCAGCACAGCCAGCAGCTTTGTCTGCGGAGGGATGTTGGTTGTCCGCTGTGTTGGTACCGTCAGCCTGTGGACAATGTGGGTCAGGATGCGGAGGATGGTTGTCCTTTTGAGCCTGTAGTGGGCAATGACATCCTCTGGCGTTAAGTCTCTGAGGCTGGTGCGTTTTCGGAAGGTCCGCTGTCTTGTTCTGCACTGCCTCGGTGGCAGTCCGGGGGGGGTGGTCCTGGGGGTGGGAGTGGTCCTGGGGGTGGTGGGTGTTGTGGCCCTCTTGGGTCTCCAAGCTGCATGATTAATAGCTCCATGGCATCTGTTGGTCTTCAGATGTGGCTCTGGGCTGAGCTCCCTTTATACTGCAGGTTTTCGTCCTACTTAAGACCTGAAAAAAGCAGGTCTTAAGTCCCTGCTGCTAACGTGCCTTATCGCCTGTTTTTGGACCGCATCGCCGATCTGGCTGGTCGTTGAGAATATCGCGAAGTGGTGTTATCGTGAGTTTTTGCACAGGAACGCCTACTCTGCATATGATTAGCGTTAGTTGTCGCTGTCAGCCTTGGCGATGTTTTTAGCGGCAGCTATCGCAGGTAAACTGACGATGTTGGCTGTTAGTGCAGGCTTGTGAATAGGGCGATAAATCTATCGCCACTTTCGTGGCGGAAAAGTGCCGCTAAATCGGCGATGAGTCCTTGAGAATATGCCCCTAAATGTTTGTTTCTCTTGTAATTTAAAAACTCGTTTGCCCTGCAAACAATCAGTAAACTGCCCGATTCCTCCCTGCCCCCCACACACTTCCCCCCGTTCCGCCCCCTACTCAACACACACACACACGCGCGCGCACACGCGCACACACACACACACACACCTGTTTTCAGGCGGGCTGGGCCATTATTTTATGATATCTACAAGTCGCGGAGAGCCAGGGCAGAGTGGCCTTACTGTAAATCCAGCCCTGTATTCCTCCCAGAGAACCCCTGACTGCAGGGCCCCGTAAGCAATACTTTTAATTTACAGTAACAATATACTGCTCGCAGAACCGCAGGTCGGAGGAGGGATGCTGCCAGTAAAACAGATTATAACCGCCTGGCCAAGCACAACATCGCCTCAAATAAAGACAAATGTCTAAGTCTACCGGAAAAAAACTTAATAGGGGAAATTATTATTTCCTGTCAACCCAAAAGCGAGCAGGTACAATAAAGTTCAGGCAACCGCCACCAGCGCCGACAGGTCATTTATTGTGAACTAAGGAACACTTTCCACATGAGCAGATCTCTTACTGGAAGCCACAGAGGGGGTGTCTGTTCCACTGGATTTATTACCGGAGCTCAACTTTACACTTTGGGATTTGCAGGAGTGGAAATCTTACCTGCAGCACAGTTGTCCATCAGGTGTGGGAAGTTTCACATGTTTTCCTGAGCAAACATTGCAACGTTCTTTTCACGAGTTTTGTAAAGTTAGTGCACACAACAAAGGGGCATATTCTCAAGCCCCTATCGCCACGGTAACGTCACTTTTTCTGACGTTCCAGTGGCGATAGAGTCAGCGTCTATTCTCAAGGCAGCGTTAACCCACTTAACGTGGCTTTAAGCCACGTTAAGTGGCTTAACGCTGCCTTGAGAATAAGGCCCTTTCACGCTAAATTTAGCGTGAAAGGGGCGTGCAGTGGGTGTTGCGGTGGGCGTTCCACCGCAACACCCATTGTGATCGACGCTGCCACCTATTATCAAGGGCGGCGATAATAGGTGGCAGCGCCGAACTTAAGACCAGAAAAATCCTGGTCTTAAGGTGGCGATACGAGGAGAAATGCTTTATTTCTCCTCGTTTTTGCTTTTTCCATGTGTGCTGCCTTGTGCAGCACACATGGAAAAGCAAAATGCCATGGTTTGTTCATGTACAGGAAGGTGTACATGAACAAACCTTTTCAGAAATGCCATTTTGTAACTTTGATGTGTGCTGCACGAAGCAGCACACATGAAAGTTACAAAATGGTATTTTAGGATTGTTTATGTGCAGGAAGGGGCACCTTCATGTACATAAACAACCCACCCCTGCACACAGACACCCTTGCACTCTGGTGCAAGGATGTCTGCGTTGGCGCTAAGTCGTGAAACTTAGCGCCATCGCAGGGGGAAACGCCAGGCTGCACCACATTCTTGAGAATAGGGTGCAGCCTCGCGTTTCCGAAGTGGCGGTGAGAGCCGTTAAGCCAAGGAGGCTAACGCCTCTCACCGCCACTTCCTTGAGATTGAGACTTTCGACAAATACATTTGCCGGAAAATAAACACAAAGGGGCCAATTCCGATCTCGGCCGGTAGGGCTCCGAATCGGATTCGGCTTAACCGGATCCGATTCGGAGCCCTATTTCCCGACCGAATCGTACGCGCGTCCGGGCGAGCGAGTACGATGCGAATTCGCCGACCGACTCGTCCGGGCGTCCCGACCGCTCCAACCGACTCGTTCCCGGGTCTAACCGCACCGACCGACTCGCTCGGACTCGACTCGCACCACGCAATGGAGACGTTCCCCGGCCGGGTAAGTAGGATGCGCGCTGTGAGCAGTCCGACCGACACGCGCCGTCCGGCTCGAAAGAGCAGTCGGAGCCGTACTTTGGGGGTCCGTGTCGGACCCCCTGTACGCGTAGCCGCGCGACTCGCACACAGGGGGGACCCATGGGTCCCCCCTACCTGTGCGTGTACGGCGCGAGTCACCTCGCCGCGTACACGCTGTATGGGGCACCCTTGTCCGCCTCGCACCCATTGAGTCAATGGGAGACCGCGTACGCGTTGTACAACAGGCTCCCATTGACTTCAATGGGAGTCCGACCGAATCGAGTCCGATGGCATACGTGCGCATCGTACTCGTTCGGTCGGGCTGCACGGGTCCGATTCGGTCGGAAATCTCTCCGGGTCTGGCTCGGTCGGTGAGATTTCCGGCCCGAATCGGAATCGGCCCCAAAGTAGGTTTTGATAGGGACATTTTAGCAAAAAAACAACGTGTAGCAGCGGGGCTGCATGGATGGAAAACTTCGCCTCTATTCATCCCTAAACGAGGCAGCGGACCCAGGTTTTGGCGGGCAGGGCACTGAGTCACGTTTGTGACAGAGTGCCCTCTTCGCCAAAATCTAAATTGGGCCCTAAGTCGTTAAAAATTCAAAGACCATTATGAACATTTTTGATTGGTTAAGCGATTTATCACCTCCTGTATAATGAAGGGTAACTATTGTCTAGGTCGACCAGTTCCTGAATCACTTCATCACTGTGATTCATTAATTGGAACAAGCAGAGTGTTAATACATTAATTTGCCTGTCAAAACAATCTATGTATTAAAACACCAATTCATCAGTTAAACCATTCTAAAGCTTATAGGCCATGAACAGCAATTTTAGGTCGAGGAGAATAATGGACAGATGTGCTCACTAACAAAGCACAGTTGATAAACTAGACCTTTTTTGGGACATTGACACATTTCAGTCCCAACTGTGAGAAATCTCATACATTTGCTCCTTTACTAATCTGGTGGTTTCAAGTCCAGTATCCTCTTTACACCCAGTCTTAGTGGTCGAAACTTAACTTTAATAAGGTGCTAAACTAAACTTTAATAATAGATTTATGCAGGTGCAAACAAAAGTTGTGTTTGATGTCAGGAGAGGTTTATTGGGACAGAGATTTCGTGACTCCTGGGATCAAGCCACAAAGATGTTTGACTTTCTCCAGTCAGTTCTTGTGCCTGCTTGCATAGAAGGGTCAGAGTTCAAACGAGTACTTGTTGATTTTACATGCTTGTATGTCGGCGGGTAAAAGTATATGTGCATATTAGTACCAAATAATTTCTCTCAATTGTAAAAATTGACATTTTTAAATATGATTTATGTCTGTATATGAACTGTTTGTATAGCCTTTTTAGACATGACATCAAACTGTTAATAAACTGAAACTTGTGCCTGCTTGCTCTCAGTTACCATCACTATGAATATGTGACATCTATAAGAAGCTTAGGGGCACATGCATCAACCAAAATACCGGTCGCAAACGGGCCGATTCGCAGTATCGGCCCCTTTGTGACCGGTATTTTGGCATTTGGGATGCAACAACCCAAATACAAATTCGCAAAATAGGTAATCGCAAAATTTGCGATTACCTAAATTGCGAATGCATTTAGGGAATCGCAAATTGCGATTCCCTATTTGGAATGCAACAAGCCTTTCCTAAATGCGACTTCGCATTTAGGAAACGCTAATTACCATCAACTGCAAGTTGATGGCAATTTGCAAAAACTTTGAAAAATGCACAAAAGTGCATTTTTCAAAGTGCCATGTGGCGCACACACATGCCCTAAGGGCACACATGCCAATTTCCGGGGTGCATCAGGGTGGTCTTTTGGCCCCCTTGCACCCTTGAAATTGCATGCTCAATTTGCGAGTACCTATTTGGTACTCACAAATTGCGCATGCAATTCCTATTCATTCCTATGGGCCTCTAGGCCCAGAGGAATAAATGGGAAGCTATTCCTTAATTGCAAATCGCAATTTGCTATTCGCAATTAAGGAATATGTAGGAATCGCTAATATTTTAGCGAAACCTACATGCATAGGCAATTGCGATTCCATAATTGCGATTCCCTTAATAATCGCAATTGCCTACCATGATGCATGTGCCCCTAAGTTTGTCTCGGACCAGCAGAAGCTTGAGCACAGGTCTGAATGGATATCTGATTCCCTCATACGCTAGCGCTGCCTTGGCGTTGAACCACCAGGATGCTGTCACCCTTAAATAAGTCCGATTACTAAAGCGTGGTGTGTTCTTTGGTCGTTTCAGAAGGGCGACAACAAACTAAGGACACTATGGTTTATCTGAGAAGACAGGTTCATAGCACACCTCTCCATTAAGAAAAGAAGCACCTCCTACTTATTCTGTCCAATAGCGAGCAACAGATAGGAATGAATGACTAAAGCATGTGATTATTGACTACAGACTAAGGATTGGCGCTTCATGTATTCCACTATTGCGCTGGTCATTGCGTCACTCACAACTAAATGAAACTCAGAAAACTGAGTAAGACTTTTCCGGGCTTCCCTAGAGCCGAGGTCATGTCAAGCAACAGCTGTAGGCAGGACGGACCAGTTGTTCAGAAAAATTAGGCGAGAAATTTGAATTTTCACACCCATGTCTGGGAAACTACGGGGTCAGTCTGAGCATCTTTGTCCTGTGCATTCTGTAGCCGTTCCACCTAGGACACGCGCCCAGCCTTGGCTGAACTCTGCCTTCCGGACATACAAGGACCCATCAGAATGAGGACCCATGATGATGATGTGTCACACAATAGGATGGAAAAGGGATAAGGAACTCTATTTTTTCGGTCAAGTATTGGAATTCATGCAACATATAAATAGTTGAATTTGGGTGTCACAAACCTCAGACCGCGCCAAGCTGCCTTTGGTTCATAACAGGAAGCCACGGTAGAGTAGGTAATTCCTGAATCAATCTGTGACGTAGGTGAAAGCTCCCAATGATCAAATCACTTTGGAGAGAACTTTGTCACGTGATATGGTCATGCTGATATTTTGTTTGTACGTATGTCTCCATTAGATTGTTTCTCAGCACTATTGAAGAATACATGATTGTAAGAGGGCACAGGGAAGAACTTGGGGTATATCAGCAAGGGCCGGCGATAATTATCGCTAAGCGCACTTAGCGCTAGGATAATTATCGCCGGCTATCGCTGCTTTCTATCGCGGAGATAGCGTGCTATCAGCAACGCTTATCTCCAAAGCGATAGAAATGCAAGCGATAGCTGGAAAACAGTGTGATTATCGCTGGGAAACCAGCGATAATCGCACTGTGACCGGCGATACCTTGCTGATAGGGCAGGGTGGTCTTAGCCATGTAATCCACCTCCCATTGGATTACATGGCTAAATCAGAATTAAAGCAGGCGTAAGGGAAGTGGCGATAACTGTGGTTATCGCTACTTTTCTTATCGCTCTGCTTGTTTGCGTGCAGCTTGATAATTGGAGAAATGTCGGTTAGCGACTTTTCTCCAGTTATTTTGGCACGGAACGCCCACTTTGCATCTCATTAGAGATGCAAAGCTGGGCGTTGTTGTAAGGGGCACTAAATCAGCAAAACACGCGATAGCGTGTCATTGCTGATACGGCGATGAAATTATCGCCGCTTTTTGCCCGAAAACGGACGCAAAAGCGGCGATAATTACATAGCGCTGCCTTGCTGATATGCCCCTTGATAGGGGAGAGTGTGGTGAGGGATTCACCTCAGTCACTTCATCAGGTCTAGTCATGACCTTCACACTTGGTCTGATGAATGGTGGCAGGCTTCACTTCTTGACTGCGTCCAGACGAAGGCAGCGCAGTCGAGACCAGAGTCGAGATGGGCAAACAATGGTAGTGGAAGGTACACAGAGCTATGGCGGTGATTTATGTATTTGTTTCCTGAGCACCCATGTAGGAAGGTAGGATATTTCTGCATGGTTACCCCCACTTTTTGCCTGGTGCTAAGCTGTGTTTTGACTAGTCTGACTGGGATCCTGCTAATCAGGACCCCAGTCTATCTGCTTTCTCCCTAAATTGCTGTGTTCAGTACTTGGATACATCCCAGATTGGATTCTGGGGTACCCTTGTCAGTCCCTAGTATATGGTACTAAGGTACCCAGGGCATAGGTACCCCAGAGATCTCCCATGGGCTGAAGCATGTATTATGCCACCCATGAGAGACCATTCAAAATGGAACTACAGGTCTGCCATTGCAGCCTGTGTAAGTTGGTGCTTGCACCACTTACTAAAGATATAGGTTTACTGTATCTTGGGTCACTGCACTTAAAACCTATAAGTCACCACATAGCAGACATTTGCAACCCTGAAGTCAGGGTGCTTGGTTCTAAGTGAGAGGGTGCCCCTGCATGAGCAGTATACCCCTGCAGCCTACGAAGTCCATTCTCCCGGGTTGTCAGTGAAGCAGCCATAAACTATATAGAGGGGCACCACGGAATTACGCGATGACTATCTTGAAAACGGCTGCAACGAATGCTATCATGTTGGAATCATACCCCCACACCATAAACATTTCTGCCCTCCTGCTGCTGAGCCAAGCTCGAGCAGAGGAAGGTGGAACAATAATCCTGTCACAGGGAGGTGTGACCACCTCCCAGACAGGATTTAGTGTATTGGGACCGGGTGGGTGCGCTTGCCAGTGCCACTCAGTCTGCATGAGGGGCACATTTGGTGTCCCTGTGCATAGTCCTGTTCAGACCAGTTCTGGGAGCCGTTGGCTCCCTCTCTGGCCCAAAACTGGACAAAGGACATGGGAGTAATTTCCCCCCTGTCCAGACCCTCCCTTGGGAGGGTCCCCTGAATATTCCCAACCCTTTCCCTAGGGTACATAAGGGCTTACCTGGGTGTAGGTCTCTAGATTCGTTGTGGGATAAGATTCAGATCAGACACCACTGCACTTCTACCGTCTGGGCACTCTGGACTTCGCTGGACTTCGTTTGGGCCTGACTTCGTCTCCCTTCCAGTCTGCTGCATCGTCTGTGCCTGTGCATCATACAGGAACCTCCAAGGCCTGTGAAGCATCAAAGACACCTGAAGTAATCTCCCTTGGAGTGAAGGAGTCACTCCCCTGCATTTGCAGGCACCGCAACTAAGTCGACCTGTCTGCACATCCTGAGCTCCTCCAGACTCCGTGGGCTCTGCATCACAGGTGGTGATTTTCCCCAGCTCCCGAGGCCAGCTCTACCCTCTCACCAAGTTTGAGGCCAGTATTCCTTGTGGAGGTTGCAATAACCAAACCCCTGTGTACCGCGTCCAACTTGCAGTTGCAAAGCCTTGTTGGCTTCTTTGCAAGAAGATCTTTGGGCTTCAAGTAGCCCAAACCTCGAGCATCTCCTGTGACCAGAATCTTCAGCCACACCACATCGTGTGCATCGTGCCCTGCATCTTTTGGTGAGCTGCTTGAGGTCTTCTCGCGACTCCACTGCCTCCGGCCTGTGGGTCCACTTGAGGGTCACACTTATTTCTTTTGGGCTCCCCTCATTGCTCGGGGCCTGCCCTGACTCCCCTGCCTTTGGTGAGTCTCCTGGACCTTGCTGGTCCCGACGTTGCTCCTTCTTTGATTCCTGCATGGCTTGCCTTTGCCAAGGCTTGTTGGTGCTCCTGCCAGACATCGACCCCTCAGCACTCGACATCCTTCGTGGGACAGCTCGTATCCAGGTCCTGGTCTTCCTCAGCATCGCCTGGTCCTAACAGCTGCAGAGTCAAGGTCTTCATCATCTTTCCTGAAGCACCAGACATCGGAGGGCATTTGTCTTCCAAGTCTCCTGGTCACCCCTGGGTGACATAGACTCTGTCCCCTCTGCTTTCAGGTACTCCTGTTCATGAATCTAGGTTTGGATTCCCACGGGCACTTTCTCCACTTCCAGCAGCAGCACTTTCCTGAAGTCCTCCATTGGGTTCGATGGCGGTTTCCGACACCACTTCACACGTATGCACCCGGCTTCCCTGGTGCAGGTAACATGGGTACTAGGGTATCCACAGGTTGGGTGGCTCTCCAACCATCTGTCTTCCATGGGGTTTCTTCAGGGTCCACTGGGAAGGGTCCTTAATCTTTAAAAATCCAACCGCGACTTGCACATAGACTTGTACGGAGCACGCGGTCGTGTTCCCACAGTGCACACGCTCTCCGTGGGGTCCCTATCTACTTACCTTGGGTGGTTCGGTGGGTCCCCAGCAATTCTACATCCTCTCGACATTGTCCTGACTCGAGTTGTGGTTCTTATACCACTTTCTTAGTCTATGGTTTGGTCCCCCCCTTGGGCCACTGTGTATTTCATGCTATTTACTGTGTTTCTTTGCTAAAGTATTGTGTGCATTGTGTTTATCTCCGTGTTGGAGCTACTTGAACATTCTAGGGAGTATTATATAATAAATACATATTTTTATAAATACTTTATGTCGTTCTTTTCACTTAATCTATATTATAAGATTGCATTCTGGTAAAACATGCTGCTTTAAACTCCTTCTGGACTAGGCCTGAAGGCTGCTCTCTAAGGGTGTCTAAGACCTCTTTAATCACCATAAGGGTTGTCTGGATTGGTGCAAGGTGCCTACTTACATTAGTGGACATCATATACCAGGACAGCCTCTCACAACCCACAAAGGTCATGGGTAAGTTTCAGGATGGAGGAGATGGGTTATATCAAATGAGGGTAGACCTCTGTCTGTCTTTGAGTCCTCTGAGTCCAAAGCCTTGACTCTGTATTACTTACAAACCTCACATGCACTCTTAGCACACTGCCAGCTGCTTTCGCCGCCATTTTGACTTGATACCTTCAAATAATGGCTGAAGTATTGTAACCCTTTGTGAGAAGTTGGCCTGGCATATGCTGTCCACTAATTATAGTGGGCACCTTGCACCAGTCCAAACAACCCCTTATTGGAGATAGGTTAAAGACAACCTTTATTAAAAGCTATCCTAGTGGTAGCTATGGAGAGCAGCCTTCAGGCTAAGTCTTGAAGGAATGTAAAGCAGCTTGTTTTACCAGTCTATAATCTCTTGAGTGACCAAATGAAAGAGGACCACACCAGGTATATATTCAAAATATATGTATTTATTACTAAACACACCCCTCTAGTCTCTTTATGAGGCTAGAGTTCGAAGTACATAAATTATAAGTTAGTTATCTACTGTAATAGCACAAATTCACGTTTGAGCCCCAGCGGCGTACCAAACCATATACCAATAAAGTGGTATAAGAACCACGACTGAGCTAGACACAAGGCCTACAGCCTGTAGAAGTGCTTGGACCACAAGGAACCACCCAAGGCAGTGACACAGGGGACCCACGGGGGACGCGTGCAGTGTATGAACACAGCCGCAAACCACCGTTAACTTCTATGGGGAAAGTCGCGATTAGAATTTAAAAGAAAAGGGACACTTTAGAGGAGGACTTGGAGCAAACCCTTTGAGAACTAGGCTGTTCTAGTGTCAATACCCATGGGAGCACCGGAGTACTCGAGTTACCTAACCCAGGGGAGCCGGGTGCATAGGTGTCTTTCGGGGTCGGGTTTCGTCGTCGCTTTCAATGGCGATCTGCTGCAAAGTGCTGCTGGCGGCCAAGTCGAAAGTGTTCGGGTGGATCCAAAGGTGGATCGAAGATCTGAAGAACCTGAAAGCAGAGGGGACAGAGTCTGGGTCACTAGCCAGTGACCAGGAAGGCGATGAGCAGATGCCCACCGATGTCGAGTGCTTCAGGTAGGTTGACGGTCGTCTTGACTCTTCAGCCACGAGGTCCAGGAGGTGTCGACGACGACCAGGAGCTGGATTCGAGCTGTCCCACGACGTCTGTTGATTGCAGGGGTGTCGGCGACCGGATTCGACCCAACAAGCCTTGGCAACGGCAAGTCTCGTGGAAATGGAAGAAGGACGATGTTGCAGACCAGCAAGGTCTGGGGGACTCACCCAGCGAAGATAAGTCAGGGCACGCCTGGAGCAACCAGGGAGCCCAAGCAGAAAAGGATTGGCCTTCGGGAGGGCCTACTAGCCAACGGACTAGCGACCGCGAAGGAGCCTCGAGTCGATGCACGTGGAGCTGGCTCACAGGACACTTGTGGAGTGGAGGCCAGTGATCTTCGGTGCAGTTGGTGCTGGAGGCTGGGGCTACTGGGAGCCCAAAGCACAACTTCGTGGGAGACCCAGAAGAGGATGCACTTGCAAATGAATTTGGTGTCCAGGGGTCAAGTTTCCACGTTACCCACGACAGCTACGGGCCTCAGCTTTGCTGGGGACTCAGGGCAGCCTTGGGGAAGTCTGGAAATCTACCTCTGGTGATGCAAAGACTTCGGCGTCCGACGGGAGCTTCAGCGATGCAGACCGGACAATTGCTTCTTTGGTGCCTGCCAAGCAGGGGAGTCACTCCTTGACCCCAAGGGAGATTCTTCAGTCCTCTAATCTTGAAGTAGAGCGTCGAAGGTCCAGGATTCTGTATCAGAGTTTCGTCCAGGTAAATCTAAAGTCCTAAGGACTGGGGTCCCCTACTTATACTAAGGTAGGGGTTGGACATACTCTGTGGCCCCACCTATGGGAGGGTCAGGGCAGAGGGGTGGTTACACCCCTTTCCCTTTGTCCAGTTTTGCGCCAGAGCAGGGGCTGGAAGCCCCTGAGCCGGTTTGAACTGGGGTATGCACAGGGACACCAAGTGTGCCCCCAGTGCAGGACTTCAAAGCACCCGAGAGTGCTCCCGCCCAGCCCCAATACACACTATCCTGTCTGGGGAGGTGGTCACACCTCCCTGGGACAGGAAACCTATTGTCCAGGCCTCCCCTGCCGGAGTTTCGGTCAGCAGCAGGAGGCCAGACTCGTGTCTGTGGCAGCGGCATCCATTTTGTGATGCCAGGGCTCTGGAAAGTCAGTACCGGGTATACCGGTGTGTACATGTCTTTCCCTCTAGAAGGGTGGAATGCTACCCCCGCCGCCAGAACTGGCGGGGGGGTAGTATTCCAAGATGTTTGACACCAAACACGACATGTTTCCGTGCAGCCATCCCAAAGTTAGCATTTAACGCGAGGTTATAATGCGCTTAAGAGTATATGGTCGGGCTGCACTACAAACAGCATCAGAGAAGGGTCTCCGAACGCTGCAGAGGGGCCCAGCTCATGCTGGGGCACCCTCTCACATAGGAACCACGCACTCTGCCTTCAGGATTGATAAGGCCTGCCATAGGAGTGACTTATAGGTTTATATGTGTGTATGTATGTAGTGTTATAGGTAGCCTATATCACAGTAAGGGGTGCATGCACCACCTTACCCAGGCTGCAGTAGCAGACCTGTGGTGTCAGTTTGGATGGCCTTCCAGGGGTGGCACAATACATGCTGCAGCCCCTGGTAGGCCTCTGAGGTACCTATGCCCTGGGTACATAGTATACCATATACTAGGGACTTATAAGGGCACTCCAGATTCCAATCAGAGATAAGGCACATGGAAACCATTTTAAAGAGGAAGCAGCTAGGCTGGGGTTCTGATTAGCAGGGCCCCAGCCAGACTAAGGTCGAAAAACAGTGAAGCATTAGCAAAAAGTGGGGGTACCCATGTGAAGCAGATCCTACTCTCCTACACAACCCCCCAAACATAGGGACATTAAACTAACCTTGCCCAGTTAAGTCTTCATGTTCTAAGTGGAAGTACCTAGAGAGTCCATCTGCATTGGCATGGTTACTCCCAGGTCTATGTTCCACTGTGAAGTCCATCCCCTGTAAGGAAATGGACCACCTAAGCAGTTTGGGGTTTTCACCCTTCATTTGTTTTAGCCATAAGAGGGGCTTATGGTCTGTTTGAACAAGGAAGTGAGTACCAAACAAGTATGGCCTCAACTTCTTCAGAGCCCAGACCACAGCAAAGGCCTCCCTCTCAATGGCTGACCAACGTTTCTCTCTAGGGGTCAGCCTTCTGCTAATAAAAGCTACTGGCTGATCCTGACCTTCATCATTCAATTGTGACAGTACAGCCCCTACCCCCAATTCAGATGCATCAGTTTGAACAATGAACCTCTTGGAGTAATCAGGACTCTGTAGAATGGGAGCAGTGCACATGGCCTGCTTTAGGTCATCAAATGCCTTTTGACAGCTAACTGTCCACTGAACCTTTTGGGCATTTTCTTGGAAGTTAAGTCATTCAGGGGTGTCACTATTGATCCATACCCCTTGACAAATCTCCTATAGTATCCAGTCAGGCCTAAGAAGGCTCTCACCTGAGTCTGGGTAGTTGGAGCAGTCCAGTCCATGATGGTCTGGATCTTGCTCTTCAGTGGTTGAACCTGGCCTCCACCCACAAGGTGGCCCAGGTACACAACCTGACTCTGCCCTATCTGGCACTTGGTGGCCTTGATAGTCAGGCCTGCTTTCTGCAGGGCCTGTAAAACATTTCTGAGGTGGACCAGGTGATCCTCCCAGGTGGAGCTAAAGACAGCAATATCATCTAGATATGCTGCACTATAGGCTTCCAGACCTGTAAGGACTGTATTCACCAACCTCTGAAAAGTGGCAGGTGCATTCTTCAGACCAAAGGGCATCACCACAAATTGATAATGCCCACTAGGGGTTGAGAATGCTGTCTTTGGCTTTGCATCATCAGCTAGTCTGATCTGCCAGTAGCCAGCTGTCAGGTCAAATGTGCTTAGATACTTGGCTGAGGCCAAAGTGTCTATTAGCTCATCTGCCCTTGGTATTGGATGGGCATCAGTCCTAGTGACTGCATTAAGACCCCTGTAGTCCACACAAAACCTCATCTCTCTTTTCCCACCATTGGTGTGAGGTTTTGGCACAAGGACCACTGGACTAGCCCAAGGGCTATCTGAGGGTTCAATAACTCCCAAATCCAACATCTTCTGGACTTCTGTCCTGATACAGTCCCTGACATGGTCAGGTTGCCTATAAATCTTATTTTTAATAGGCAGACTGTCCCCAGTGTCCACTTCATGAGTGCACCAGGTAGTCTGACTGGGTGTCAGTGAGAATATGTGTCTGAACTGATTGAGCACCTGTCTGCAATCAGTCTGCTGCTGGGTAGTGAGGCTGCCTGCCAAGGCTACACCATCCACTGACCCATCACCAGGGTTCTGTGAGAGCAGGTCAGGGAGTGGGTCACTCTCTTCCTCCTGTCCCTCATCAGTAGCCATGAGCAAGCCCATGTCTGCCCTGTCCACATATGGTTTTAACCTGTTGACATGGAGAACCCTGTGGGGACTCCTGGGTGTTCCTAGGTCTACTAAGTAGGTAACCTCACCCTTCTGTTCAACAATGGTATGGGGTCCACTCCATTTGTCTTGGAGAGCTGCTGGGGCCACTGGCTCCAACACCCACACCTTCTGTCCTGGCTGGTAAACAGTCAGTACAGCCTTTGGTCATGCCAGGCTTTTTGAAGTTCCTGGCTAGCCTCAAGGTTTTTAGTTGCCTTTTTCATATACTCAGCCATCCGGGAGCGGAGACCAAGTACATAGTCCACTTTGTCTTGCTTTGGGGGCTTGAGAGGTAACTCCCATCCTTCCTTCACCAAGCACAATGGACCCCTGACAGGGTGACCAAACAAAAGTTCAAAAGGGCTGTAGCCAACCCCTTTTGAGGCACCTCCCTGTACGCAAATAAAAGGCAGGGCAAGAGTATGTCCCATCTTCGCCTAAGCTTTTCTGGGAGCCCTTTAATCATGCCCTTCAAGGTTTTGTTGAATCTCTCAACTAAACCATTGCATTGTGGGTGATAGGGTGTGGTGAACTTGTAAGTCACTCCACACTCCTTCCACATTGCTTTTAAGTATCCAGACATAAAGTTTGTACTCCTGTCTGATACAACCTCCTTAGGGAAGCCCACTCTTGAGAAAATTCCCAGGAGGGCCCTTGCCACCACAGGTGCTGTAGTGGACCTAAGGGGAATAGCCTCTGGGTACCTGGTGGCATGATCCACTACCACCAGGATAAACCTGTGCCCAGATGCTGTTTGGGGATCCATGGGACCAACAATGTCAATACACACCCTTTCAAAGGGAACCCCCACCACAGGTAGTGGTATCAGGGGGCCTTTGTAGTGCCACCTGCCTTGCCACTGGCCTGGCAGGTCACACAGGAGCGACAAAACTCCTTGGTGTCTTCAGACATGTGGGGCCAGTGAAAGTGAGGGACAATTCTGTCCCAAGTCTTGTTCTGGCCCAGGTGACCTGCTAAGGGAATATCCTGGGCTAGGGTCAATAGGAAGCCCCTGAACTTCAGTGGTATAACCAACCTCCTGGTAGCACCAGGCTTGGGGTCTCTACACTCTGAGTACAAGAGTCCATCATCCCAATACACAGTATGGGGACCACTAGCTTTCCCAGCAGCCTCAGCAGCAGCTTGCTGTCTGAGGGGTTCAAGAGAGGGGCAGCTCTGCTGCTCCTGGCTCAGATCTGCCCTGGAAGGGCCCCCTGTCCCCAAGAACTCAACCTGGTCAGGTTCAAGCTCCTCTGGGACAGTTCCTTCCTCAGGACTGAGATCATCCCCCTCAAGGGACTGATCTTCCTTCTGAGCCAAGGGGAAGGCACTGCCTTTACCCTACTACTCCTCTTCTTGGAGGGCACTTGGTCCATTATTCCAGAATCCAAGGCCTGTTCAGTGTTAGACATTTTGGCTTGTGACCTGGTCACAGCAAACACATCTGCAGGGATGCCCAGCATTTCTGCATGGGTCCTGAGCTCCACTTCTGCCCAAGCTGAAGTTTCTAAGTCATTGCCAAGCAAGCATTCAACGGGTAGGTCTGCACTTACCACAACCTTCTTAAGGCCAGTTACCCCTCCCCAGGAGAAGTTAACAACTGCCAGAGTATGGTCTGTTCTGACGTTGCTAGCATTGGTCACTTGGTACATTTCACCAAGTATAATCTGCCCAGGATTCACAAGGTCTTGTGTCACCATGGTGACACTTGCCCCTGTGTCCCTAAATGCCAAAGCCTCTCTTCCATTGATTAAGGGCTGTTGTCTGTACTTGCCCAGATTACTGGGACTCACAGAGGAGGTCATATCCATGCCTCCATCACAGACTAGGACAGCCTGAGTGAGTTCTCTGACTAGGTCAGAGCTCATCTCTTTACCCAGGGTCAACCCTACTAAACCCTTGGCTTGTGTAGTCCCACCACCAACTGTAACTGCACTAGGGGGAGCAGGTGCCTTAGGGGCATTGGTGGGGGCTGGACTTTGGACTTGGTGCAATCACTGGTCCAGTGGGTATTTTGCTTACAGACCTTGCACCATGGTTTCCTTTGGCCTTTCCCTTTGGTAGACTGTGAATCCCCACCTGAAGAAGATTTTTGGGGGCCTTGTGAAGACTTTTGGTCTTTACCCTTCTCCCCACCCTTATCAGAGGTTTTCGAATCTTGCTTCTTAGGGTCACCACCTTGGTTCTGTACCTTGTGCTTCACCCTGGTTCTGACCCATTTGTCTGCCTTCTTTCCCAATTCTTGGGGAGAGGTCAGATCAGAGTCTACCAGGTGCTGATGCAACAGCTGATTTTGACAGTTATTAAGAATCTGCTCCCTCATGATCAGATTGTACAATCCTGTGAAGTCACATACCTTACTGCACAATAACCAACCTTCCCGAGCCTTGGCAGAACAATCAACAAAGTCCACCCAGTCTTGAGTCTGTGCTTTTTGGGTATCCCTGAACTTTAACCTGTATTGTTCAGTGGTTAGGCCAAACCCATCAATTAGAGCACTCTTCAAGACTTTGTAATTATCAGCATCCTCCTCTCTAACAGTGAGGAGCTTGTCTCTACCTTTGTCTGCAAAGGAGAGCCACAAGATTGCTGCCCACTGCTCCTGAGGGACCCTCTGTACTTTACAGGCCCTCTCTAGAGCAGTTATCCATTTGTGGATGTCATCCCCACTCTGGTAGGGAGGGACAATCTTGCTCAGGTTTCTATGGTCATAAGACCTTTCCCTATCTTTGGGGAAACTGCTGCCACCATGGGACTCTAGTCCCAACTTTTGTCTCTCTCTATAGAGATCTAGGGACTCCCTGTCTATAGCCAATTGCTGTTTCCTGAGTTCAAGCTGAGTTTGCTCATACTGAATCAGTCTCTTTCTCCTCTCATGAGAATATTCCCTCCTATGAGAGGAGACAGAGGTCCCTATTGAGGTGTCAGAGTGGTTAGACTCCTGAGAAGGAGACCTAGACCTTCTGGGCACACTCAGAACTCTTCCTGGGGGGACAAAGGGGAAGTCAGTCTGATCCTCCCCCTCCTCCACAGGAGGAATTGGGTTTTCCAGGACAAGGTCATTTTCACCTTCCTGGCCAGTTTCAGAGGGGGGCCTGGGTTTCTTCACCCCTGGCCCTTTCCTCATCTTCTGCCCCACCCTCTTTGCCTACCCCTTCAGACCCTAGGGGCCTGCTGAGATCATCAGCTAGTAACACCTCCCTGAGGTGTTGGGTGCTGGCACTTTTGCCTGCCTTCAACTTCCTAGTATTGCATAATGCTCTCAATTCCAAGAATGGGAGTTTATCATACTTGGAGGGAAGAAGCCCACTGGCTTCTGGCAAGGACTCACTGGGTCCTGGCTTTGAAGACATTACTAGTGAGGTGTGGTGTATGCACTACCTACTCTAGTGTGGCCTACTAAACTCTCTTGAGTTGTAGAAAGGGTGTGCTGTCCCTTAACACACAACTCTAAGTTCAGTAGAACTTACTGTATTACTAAGCTTGATTTATATGTACCTTAGGTACCCTTAGTGGTTTTCAGTTGATCAATTCAATTGAGATTATCTGGTAAAACAATAGCAAGCTGGAATCCCACACGCTGCACACCAATGTGAGAAGTTGGCCTGGCATATGCTGTCCACTAATTATAGTGGGCACCTTGCACCAGTTCAAACAACCCCTTATTGGAGATAGGTTAAAGACAACCTTTATTGAAAGCTATCCTAGTGGTAGCTATGGAGAGCAGCCTTCAGGCTAAGTCTTGAAGGAATGTAAAGCAGCTTGTTTTACCAGTCTATAATCTCTTGAGTGACCAAATGAAAGAGGACCACACCAGGTATATATTCAAAATATATGTATTTATTACTAAACACACCCCTCTAGTCTCTTTCTGAGGCTAGAGTTCGAAGTACATACATTATAAGTTAGTTATCTACAGTAATAGCACAAATACACGTTTGAGCCCCAGGGGCGTACCAAACCATATACCAATAAAGTGGTATAAGAACCACGACTGAGCTAGACACAAGGCCTAGAGCCTGTAGAAGTGCTTGGACCACAAGGAACCACCCAAGGCAGTGACACAGGTGACCCACGGGGGACGCGTGTAGTGTATGAACACAGCCGCGAACCACCGTTAACTTCTATGGGGAAAGTCGCGATTAGAATTTAAAAGAAAAGGGACACTTAGAGGAGGACTTGGAGCAAACCCTTTGAGAACTAGGCTGTTCTAGTGTCAATACCCACGGGAGCACCGGAGTACTCGAGTTACCTCACCCAGGGGAGCCGGGTGCATAGGTGTCTTTCTGGGTCGGGTTTCGTCGTCGCTTTCAATGGCGATCTGCTGCAAAGTGCTGCTGGCGGCCAAGTCGAAAGTGTTCGGGTGGATCCAAAGGTGGAACGAAGATCTGAAGAACCTGAAAGCAGAGGGGACAGAGTCTGGGTCACTAGCCAGTGACCAGGAAGGCGATGAGCAGATGCCCACCGATGTCGAGTGCTTCAGGTAGGTTGACGGTCGTCTTGACTCTTCAGCCACGAGGTCCAGGAGGTGTCGATGATGACCAGGAGCTGGATTCGAGCTGTCCCATGACGTCTGTCGATTGCAGGGGTGTCGGCGACCGGATTGAACCCAACAAGCCTTGGCAACGGCAAGTCTCGTGGAAATGGAAGAAGGACGATGTTGCAGACCAGCAAGGTCTGGGGGACACACCCAGCAAGGATAAGTCAGGGCACGCCTGGAGCAATCAGGGAGCCCAAGCAGAAAAGGATTGGCCTTCGGGAGGGCCTACTAGCCAATGGACTAGCGACCGCAAAGGAGCCTTGAATCGATGCACGTGGAGCTGGCTCACAGGACACTCGTGGAGTGGAGGCCAGTGATCTTCGGTGCAGTTAGTGCTGGAGGCTGGGGCTACTCGGAGCCCAAAGCACGACTTCGTGGGAGACCCAGAAGAGGATGCACTTGCAAATGCGTTTGGTGTCCAGGGGTCACGGTTCCACGTTACCCATGACAGCTACGGGCCTCAGCTTTGCTGGGGACTCAGGGCAGCCTCGGGGAAGTCTGGAAATCCACCTCTGGTGATGCAAAGACTTCGGCGTCCGACGGGCGCTTCAGCGATGCAGACCGGACAATTGCTTCTTTGGTGCCTGCCAAGCAGGGGAGTCACTCCTTGACCCCAAGGGAGATTCTTCAGTCCTCTAATCTTGAAGTAGAGCGTCGAAGGTCCAGGATTCTGTATCAGAGTTTCGTCCAGGTAAATCTAAAGTCCTAAGGACTGGGGTCCCCTACTTATACTAAGGTAGGGGGTTGGACATACTCTGTGGCCCCACCTATGGGAGGGTCAGGGCAGAGGGGTGGTTACACCCCTTTCCCTTTGTCCAGTTTCATGCCAGAGCAGGGGCTGGAAGCCCCTGAGCCGGTTTCAACTGGGGTATGCACAGGGACACCAAGTGTGCCCCCAGTGCAGGACTTCAAAGCACCCGAGAGTGCTCCCGCCAAGCCCCAATACACACTATCCTGTCTGGGGAGGTGGTCACACCTCCCTGGGACAGGAAACCTATTGTCCAGGCCTCCCCTGCCGGAGTTTCGGTCAGCAGCAGGAGGCCAGACTCGTGTCTGTGGCAGCGGCATCCATTTTGTGATGCCAGGGCTCTGGAAAGTCAGTACCGGGTATACCGGTGTGTACATGTCTTTCCCTCTAGAAGGGTGGAATGCTACCCCCGCTGCCAGAACTGGCGGGGGGGTAGTATTCCAAGATGTTTGACACCAAACACGACATGTTTCCGTGCAGCCATCCCAAAGTTAGCATTTAACGCGAGGTTATAATGCGCTTAAGAGTATATGGTCGGGCTGCACTACAAACAGCATCAGAGAAGCGTCTCCGAACGCTGCAGAGGGGCCCAGCTCATGCAGGGGCACCCTCTTACATAGGAACCACGCACTCTGCCTTCAGGATTGATAAGGCCTGCCATAGGAGTGACTTATAGATTTATATGTGTGTATGTATGTAGTGATATAGGTAGCCTATATCACAGTAAGGGGTGCATGCACCACCTTACCCAGGCTGCAGTAGCAGACCTGTGGTGTCAGTTTGGATGGCCTTCCAGGGGTGGCACAATACATGCTGCAGCCCCTGGTAGGCCTCGGAGGTACCTATGCCCTGGGTACATAGTATACCATATACAAGGGCACTCCAGATTCCAATCAGAGATGAGCCTAAGGCACATGGAAACCATTTTAAAGAGGAAGCAGCTAGGCAGGGGTTCTGATTAGCAGGGCCCCAGCCAGACTAAGGTCGAAAAACAGTGAAGCATCAGCAAAAAGTGGGGGTACCCATGTGAAGCAGATCCTACTCTCCTACACCCTTTATTTCCGCTGCTTTAAGAATGTGAGTAATCAATCAAAAACAGGGGTTCTCAACTTTTTACGGGACTTTCTAAAAGAGGAGTGGGTAGAGAGTCCATGATTTAAACAATAGCCTGGTTCAAATGGTAAAGCCAATGCTCTGTGGGTTTTCATTGTACACCTTCTAAGTCACATTTATGGTTGAATTCATTCGTTAGAGCAGTGCAGGGTGCCGTGTTTGCTCTTTCTTGTTTTATGACTATTGCAATTTTCAGTTTGCCCATAGTACAAGTACAGGTGCATGGGTAGTACATAGACAAGTTCTATAGTGAGCCTAGAAAATTCCACAGATGTTTCAGTCGTAAATATTGTCCTCTCCATGTTCTGTTTAACTTCATAGAATACATTTGTTTATGCAGTCCTATAGATACTAGGAGCCCAAATATTTATAAAAACTATTTGGTAATTTACTCCACTAGATTTACTCTACATGTGGAGTATTTTCTCTAACTATTTTACTGTTTACACTCATATACCACATTATTTGGTGCCCTAACCCCAACTTAAGTGTGCAGATGTTTTTCTTAGTCCAGCAAATTCTCATAAACGACCAGACTCTCAAGTATCCTCTTCGGGTCACAGCAATTACAATAATGTCTCTTCCCCACTAAAATACGGAACTTTTCCGCATAATTTTAGGACGTCAGATTTAAAATCACACTTTGAGAATGTTTTACTTTGGATTATGGGGTGATTTAGAGCTCTGCCATAGGAGTGAAGCTCCCATTGAACTTGAGGTACCTCCATCCCAGCTAGAGTTGGAGCCATTGGGTTTCTGTCAGCCTTAGATGGTTCTGCTGTTGGAAACCCTTCCCCAAGCAGCGCATCAGCCCAAGGACCTCAGTGTTGCAGTAGTGAATGTGAGTTTCCACTGGGAATAAAGGTACTAACCTCTGGTCACTCCGCAGACTGCTAAATTCTAGTTCAGTCTGTATGTCCAGAGCAATTTTAATTGCAATATTATTGTCGATATATGTACAGCTCCCTGCAAACTGTACTGGCATGTGGTGGATAAATATTTATGTAATATTTCCCACCGCTTGGAAATGCTAAAGGCACCTATTAATTATTAGCCTCTGGCTGAGCCTTGCTAATGGAAGGCTGAGCAATTAACAAGCCTTCTTGTCATCAAAGGGAATCAATCAGCATTTGTAAAGCGCACTCTGTCACCCCTAGGGGTATCTAGGCGCTGTGTCTCTGTCAAAGAGCCAGGTCTTGAGTCTCTTTCTGAAGTCTGCCAGCGAGGGGGCCGTACGGAGCTGGAGGTCATTCCAGGTCTTGGCAGTGATGTAGGAGAAGGAGCGGCCGCCACTGTGGGTGCGGCAGATGCAGGAGATGAGTGAGAGAACGAGAGAAGAGGAGCGTAGGTGTTTAGCGGGTTGGTGGAAGTTTAGATGATGGTTGAGGTGGGCAGGTCCTAGGTCATAGATGGCTTTTAAGGCAATAAGGCTGCTACTAATACCCCCATCCAGAGTAAATTGCCTTGCTATACATTCTTGGTTTTTTGTTTGCCCCAGACTGTACAAGGGAATGTCCTGGTACTCCTTACTGCTTCGGCTATCTGTCCACTCTACCTCACCTGCTGTCCTTGTCTGCACTATGTTTGTTGTCTCCACACTACTCTTTTCCCAACTACACTCGATTCCCCTACTAATTTGTCTAACTCATTGTCTCGTGTTGCACAGGTGCCATCTTGTAAAACACACAAAGACTGAGCGGCATATTGATGAGCCCCTTGTGCCACCAGAGCGTCACTTTTTGGGACTCCCCGGAAGCGCAAACTACAAAATCATATCTATGAGGTCATGCAAAGGTACTTTGCATGGATTTGAATGGCCTCTTAGATTTGCAGTAAGGCAATGCAGCGCAAATCGATGCGTTGCCTTTACTCTGCGCTCGGGAGGTGTTCCATGGGCGTTGCGGTGGGTGTTCCCACACAACACCCTTGGATTTTGACGCTTCCCCAGATTTAAAAGACCATGTTCACCTGGGGAAGCGACAAAACCTTACGCCTCCCGAGGTGAGGCGTAACAAGGAGAGATAACTTTATTTCTCTTCGTTTATTCCTCTTTTCATGTGTGCTGAATTCTGCAGCACAAATAGAAAGAGAAAAGTGCCTCTCAGGATTGTTTTTGGGCAGGAAGGTGCCCCTTCCTGCTCAAAAACAATCCTATCAAAAATACAGCGTAGTGCAAGGATGACTACATTGGCGCTAGACTGCCAAAACAGCGGCATTGTGGGGGAAAAGACAGGAATGCACTGTATTAGATAAATACGGTGCATTCCTGTCCTTTTACTTCCTGCGCTACCCTACGTCAGATCCTCATAAATGAGGTCCATAGTGTAGAAGAGAAGAAAGAATGGCTCTGAGAATAGACAGCCTCAGATGAATAGATGAACAGCAGTCACTGCCTACAAAGCAAGCCATATGATAGGTTGACCAGTTTGCAATAGTCAATCTTAGGAATTAATAGTTGTGGTCGATATCCAATTTAACCTTAATGATTGGACTCAGACAGGGTTTGAGCCTGTGACTTGCAGGTTACACACAGACCAAACAATACATTAGTCACTGATCTATGGAGATATTCTACTGTAGGGCCAGCCCTTCACAAGTGCACTTTAAGACAAGTCAAGAAGAAGGCGTCTTGGAATCTGGTTCCTCACATAAGTCTATCATCACAATCTGGCTTTCGAACACTTGCCTGGACCAAGGCAAGAGGCCGCAGGCCAAAAGCAGAACAAAGCGCTGAAGGATGTGAGATGCCGGCAGTACTTGTAAAATATCTTGCTGGGACTTGGCGTCCTGGTCTCACAGCTGTTGGGCTTGACCTCGCTAGTGACAAGCTTGTTGGCCATGCTGCTGGGGATGGCAGACACTGGTGGAACTCCAAGGATATTCTTTGCATCACTTGCTTATGTAGTGAGCTGTGGAGACGTGTTGTGTTCTTTGGAAGTAGCGAAGCCATTGCTATGCTTATAAACGCCTCTATTAGAGACTATAATTGTCCAGATGTTTCCACCATAAACAAAACCGCAGAGGAAAAAGTGAAAGTCATGGTAGCTACAGCAAACTCAGTCCTGGAGGATAGGAGCTAACAAAGAAGAGATGGTTTGCCACTAATATGTAAATACAAATCCACAACCACGCATGTGACGTGGAGGACGGCTGATTTGGTGAGATGTCCTCTTAGTAAGACTATGTATAGTGTAGGTTAAATTTAGATCAAGGGATTCAAAAATGTTGGGGTGAGTTGATTCCATGACAGATTTCCAAGCCAACCGCTGACTAATTAAATGTGCTTCATTGGTATTAATTGTATATGAATATGTTTGATATGGATATCCTGAAAATCTAGAATCGATCATGCCACCCTGGATTTATGCAAGCCATCCCTGATTGAGTTTGTCAACCATGCATTCGCTGGTGAACATACCTGGCTCTCACAGGCAAGCATGAAGTTATCTCATATTGAGACACCTTACCTTCCCAACAGGCTATTACTTTTTAGTCTACTTATCATACTAGCTTATATATTTTGCTTCGTCTTACACTTTGAGATCCTTTCTGGCACTGCCAATCAATCAATCAGTGTTTGTTAAGCGTGACTGCTCAACCGTGAGGGTCTCAAGATGCTGGGAGGGGGTCAGCGGGGGGCTGCAGGTCCTGAGGGGCACTGAGGTTCAGTCGAAGAGCCGGGTCTTGAGATCCTTCCTGAATTGGGTCAGCGACGGGGATTGCCTGAGTTGGAGCGGCAGGTTGTTCCAGGTCTTGGCGGCGAGGTGGGAGAAGGATCTTCCTCCGGTCCTGGTCTTGCGGGTCCAAGAGACAGTGGCAAAGGCCAGTTTGGCAGAGCCAGTGTCATACACAGGCATTAACAATGTAGCGCATGGTGTCCCTCTAGAGATAACATATGGGGAACACTTCAGAAGGATATAAAAACATAATAAAGCTTTTTCCAGCACACCCTTATTGAATGTTATTCAGTCCAACACAAATTTGGGATGAATTCAAAGCACAAACCAAATACATATATTAGTTTTACTGATTGCTAAAAAAAAATTCTTTCAATTAAATCAGTATTGTCCAAAGCCAACGCACAGCCCAAAAACGAGTTCGACAATCTTCAAATCCTTGTCTTTATTGATTCTTTTAAAAAATATTCCCAGCACACGATCTAGCCGACACGTGTTTCGTCTGCACTCAGACTTTTTCAAGGCAGTATGGGAATGAAGCAACAGTAGGTTCGAGTAATGATGAAACACCCGGGCGCATCAATTAGCATACGAAGTGTCATAGAAATGTCGTGTAACTTGCCCGATGTTCTTAAAAACACTAAATCACAAAATGTGTGAATCAAGTGGTGCGTCCTTAATGGTTAAATGTTCAAGGTAAAAGATTAGGGGTACAAATCCATGATACGATAGTACCCTAAATACACAACAGTCCACGACCACTGACAGTACAGCAGTCCGCTGCGGTTTTTCCCTTTAGGGTCCACTACTACCTATTTTCTACTTCAGAAGGATATGTTTGCTTATCTTATGTCAGCGGTATCTATCTTTGGAACCATGAGGGCCAAACAAAGCGAAACATCTTTAATTCTCCCTGTTTTTTGTCCCTTTCTATGTGTGGGAAAAGTCTCATAGGATTGTTTTTGTGCAGGAAGGTTTTCTATCCTGCACAAAAACAATCCCGCCTGCAACACAGGGACCCTTGCACCATGACGCAAAGGTACTTGTGTTGGTGCTAGGCAGCTGGTGCAAGCAGAGGACAGGAATGTATAATATAATGTTTAATATGGTGCATACCTGCACTCTAACTTTCACGCAGTGCAGCGCAGTGCAGCAAGGTGTCTTGCTGCGTTGCGCTACGTGAAAGTATGATAAATATGGCCCCCAGATTTCTAGAATCACTTCCGACTGTGTAAATGATTCTCATTTAGATAAACTGTACGCAAATTTGTTGCATTCCATATCATGAAAATCTGCCATGGAGCTAGCCCCCGCAGAGCTAATGCTGCAAACTCCTGTTCGATTCTTCAAGAATTCATTGATCATGACTGTAGTTGACCATGAAAAAAATGCTGCTCACTCCTGTTTAATTCTTGAAGGAGATTCTGATCATGATAGCAGCTCATAAAGCAGGTGCCTAGACTCAGTCCCACACTTACCTGGACTGGCTCTGACCACTCTAGGACCTTTCAGATCTGGCTACTTTGCCTCGAGGCTCCTGCCTTGCACCTTCAGCTCGCTCTCTCGCTCTGCTCTCACCCCTTGTGCTCTTTTGTGCTTTCTGTGCTATTTTGTGCTGTTTCTGTTTGTAAGAAATTGATTTGTTGGTTGACTGGGGTGTGAACCCTGGTCAAGAAGCAACCACAATGCTAGTCAGCGTAAGGCACAAGCCAACCCTAAATTTTGCTGTGCTCAACACTCTGGTAGCTTGGCACAGAGCGGTCAGGCTTAACTTAGAGGCAATGTGTAAAGTATTTGTGCAACACTTCAAACAGTAATAAAGTGAAAACACAACACAAAAAGGATCCCACACCAGATTAGAAAAATGGAGTAAATTTTATTAAATAAAACAACAAAAATCCAATTAATAGAACTGGAGATATGCAATTTATTTATTTTTAAAGAAAATAGCACCAAAAAGTACAAAGCGCCAACTGTGGCTATCTGGTCATGCCGGACCGTGACCAAATGACAAGTTCAGACCAACCGCAATGGAGCACAGGCCAGCTACAGGGACCCAGATGGGCCCGCTGAACAAAGTACCTTAAATCCTGGTTTGAGCTGCTTTGTTAAGGTCCGCATCAGAATTGCGTTGTGCAGCCGAAGTGAGACATCAAGGGCTTGTGATGTGAAGTCCGGCATCAAAGATGTATTGTACAGTCGGGTGATGCTTCGATTCCGAGAAGCTGCAAGGCTGCGTTGTGGAGTCTGGCGTCATTATCGAGGCTGCCATCAATGAGGGATGCGAGGGCCTGCACTGAGGATGCGCCACACAGCAGCAGTTCCTCTGAAGCAGCGGGCTGCGATGTGATGCAGGTCTTTGCAACATGGGTATCTATGCTGCTGCGGTGTTGCATCAGTTCTGCTCTGGGTTGCGCCCCTCAACGGTGGAAATATGTTGGATCCACAGAAGCTGCAGAGCACCCTAGGCCCATTTCGAAGGGTTCAGGATTAGGTTAGCACTCAGTGGAGGCTGTCTCTGAATGGGGGTGGTGGGGCAAGGGGTGTGGGGGTGGCGGGTGCAAAAAGAAACTTACCTTCTACGTCGCACGCCTCTCCGGCCGCCGCACGCCTCTCCTCCATCTTCTGACAGTACTTGAAGCACCCAGGCTTCCGGACTCTCCCAGCCAATCACAACGCTGCCTGAGTAGCATCGTGATTGGTCTGAGTGGCCTGTTTGGCCGCTCAGGCAGGGCCTGGGGAGGCTGGGCATGTTCTCCATGGGGCTGTGCAAACCCAATGGAGAACATGTCAAGTGTGCATGACGGTTTGGCCAGCCCTAGAGGCCCGGTCAAGCTGTCATGCACACATAGGGAGGGAGTGCAAACCACTCCTGCTCCCTCTGTGGTGAGTCAGCCCCACCCAACCCGATCTGGCTGGAGCAAAGAAAAAAAATGATAATAACTTCTTGTTATTATCATTTATTTTTTTTGCACTGCTCAAGGAGCAGTGTGGCAACGCTCCTCCGCCTTAGCAGAGGAGACGCCACTGGTAGCACTATGTGGTTGGGTAGACTCAGAGAGGGCAGAGTCCAGGTGCAGGGTTCAATGTTGTTGGAGCCTTCGGTACCTGAGACTCTAGTTAGGAGACCAGCCAAATAGCCCTTGGAGTGATTTTAGGGTCCTGATGCAGGTCCAGTGCTTCTCACCCAGGCAGGAGGGCAGAAGGTCAGCACAGAAGGGCTGCAGTTCCTTCAGAGCAGCAGTCAAGTAGAGTGGCAGTCCTTTCAGCAGCACAGCAGTCTCCTTCCTGGCAGAGTATCCACAGGTCCAGAAGTGTACTGAAGAGTTTGTGTCTGAAGTTACATTTTTATACCCAGCTGTCCCTTTGAAGTTGAAGAAGCTTCTAGAGACATGCCTTTGAAGTGCAAGGGTGTGTTGCATTCCTTGCCCTGGCTCCAGACTAACTACAGGGGGATGCAGCCCTTTATGTGGAGGCAGACACCGCCTATTCAAGTGTAAGTGGGGCCGTGCCCAGCTCCTCTCTTCCATCCTGCCAGTGATGGCCCATCAATTCACACCTATGCTCCCTATTGTGTGTGGCTGTTTAGGAGGAATATACAAATCCTAACTGTCAACTACACCCAGTCATGTGATCCAGAGAAAAGCTGCAGGCCCCAGATGGCTAAGGCAGGAAAATGGTAACTTTCTAAAAGTGGCATTTTCAAAATTGTAATTTAACATCCGACTTCACCATAAGTTAGGATTTTTCATTACCATTCCAAAGACACCAAACATATATGAGGTACCTGATCCCATTTGGAAGTTACAGCTCATTACATGTAATAAGGTTACTCCAATGTCTTTCTATGAGAGAGGTAGACCTTGCAGTAGTAAAAAAACAAATGTAAGAGTTTTTCACTACCAGGACATGTAAAAGTTAAAAGTACATGTTCCTCTTTTCAATACATTGCACCCTGCCATCTGGGCTGCCCAGGACCTACCCAAGGGGTGACTTATATGTATTAAAAAGGAAGGTTTGGGCTTGGCAAAAGTTTTTTTGGGGCCAAGTCGAAATGGCAGTTTAAAACTGCATTCACAGGCTGCAATGACAGACCTGAGACATGTTTAAATGGCTACGTAAATGGGGGGTACAATTAGAACTGCAGGCCCAGTCGCAGCATTTAATTTACAGGCACTGGGCACAGGTAGTGCCACTATACTAGGGATAAGTAAATTAAATATGCCAATTGGGTACAAGTCAATCCTACCATGCTTTAAGGACAGAGCACAAGCACTTTAAGCACTGGTTAGCAGTGGTAAAGTGTGCAGAGTCCTTAAGCCAGAAAAAACAAATGTCAGCAAACAGAAGGGTTGAAGGCAACATATTTGGAGAAAAAGCACACCAAGGATGCCATGTCTAACAGTGCTCCTTTTGTGCTTCCTTGTGCTCCTTTGCGCTCTTTTTATATTTTCTGCTTTTTTGTCCCCTTTTTTGTGCTATTTGTGTGCTTTTTGCGCCATTGTACTCTTCCACCCAATTAACACTCTTTTCCTGACTCCTACCACTCCACCTGTGCTCTTGTAGTGTCCTCCTTCCGGCCTATTCTTCCACGCTCCCCTCCCAGGACCTACTTAATGGTAGCCGATGTGCGGTCGCACAGCAGATGCACCACTGACTCGAAGGTGTCCCAACTGCAAGCCCATCTGGACCCGTCCACAGCTGCACTGCACCTAGAGCCAGCACCCTGGTCCAATCACCCCCCGGCAAAACTCTGCAGTGTTCCTTGAATCACTCGACCCAGGAGGCCTCTCCTCCCACTGCCGCCACGCCGCACCACACACCATGGTAGGAGCTTTCACCTGCACCCACTGCTGGTTTTCCTGCAGCTACCCACTCAATGCCATCACCATCCATGCCCAACACCACACTCGCACAACATCACTTATTTGAATGCAATGAACTCAACACAAGGTCCCTCAGCAAACATGCAACTGAAATATAGGACCTGCTGAGCAGTGACGCACTAGACATCCTCTTCTTCAATGAATTCTGACTCAACTCTCCAACGGCTCCGGACGTCGCCGTGGCAATCCAAGCAAGCTGCAAGATAGCACAACAGGACTTTGAGCACATGCCAAGTGTAGAGCTCACAATCATCTATCAGGAATCCATCAACTGCTCAACATTCACGGAGAACGCCAGCCCATTCATGCAACATCTGCACTTGAAGCTGTAAATCTCTGCTAACTTCACCTTGAATTAGGACCCTTGCCTACCGTCCAACCAAGCCACGAGCCACATTTACCAGCCTCATTATCGACTTTATCGTCCCGCTCGCCATTGACTCCAAAGCCTACATACTCCTTGGCGACCTCAACTTTCACCTGGAAGGCAGTCCTCGAAAGCCTAGGCAACATTGGACTGACCCAGTTCGTCTCAGACCAACACACACTGCCGGACACACACTGGAGCCCATCTTCACCACCAGTGACAGCATTAAATACAATGCCACCTTCCTGCTCACTTGGACTGACCACTTCATCATCTACTTCCAAATCAAGACACCGTTAATCAACGCACCCACCAGTGCCAGTGTACCAAGTGACAGCTCAGGAAAAATCACAGAAACAGATTGGCTTAGTGCCCTCAGCACACATCAACCCAACCCTACAGACAACCTCAACAAGGGCATTGCCAACTTCAACAATGGATTAGGAACTGTACGGACTTCCTCGCACCCATCAAACCCAAAAAACAAGCCAGTTGGAACACAGAGGAACTTTAAAGCACCAAATGGCACTTTAAACACATAGACAGGAAATGGAGACCCAGACACAAAACCACCTACAAGGCTGCACTCAGATGCTACCAACACCAACTAAAAGACACCAAGCAGGGTGCCTGGCTACAAGCACAGTAGCTGTGTGAACGCTCTGCTCGATGCAAGGCCTGTGATGATGAAGGACCAATAACCGAGATATGCTGGGCGGAAGGAATCCCCGGATGCCTTGGGGCCCTGGGGCAGGCGGTGGGGCAGGAAGGGCAGACTGTGGAGGCCCTAGGGGAGAGAGAAACCCGTGGCCCAACCCTAGAGCGGCCGCTGCAACTGAACACTGAGGAAGGCCGGGCGGCCCTGTGCATCACGCAGGCGATTGGCTGCAGCGGCCTGCAGCTTGAAACAGAGGAGGATCCCCGCCGCAGCGCCACTTGCTGAAGAGTCCGAGAGGCCATGGCCCTGGGGCAGGCAGAGAGAGAGCAAGCAGGCTGGAGCACCTGGAGACCCCGAATGCATGGGGAAGCAGCCTGCAGACCCTAGTGCCACCTAGTGGCCCTGAGTTGTGGTGGCTTGGCCCCCGTGCAGCAATGGTGTTAGGCTAGATGGGTCCCAGGGCGGGCCCATGGGTTTGGTGTGCCCACCGACAGCAAAAGGGGAGCCCCCTGACCAGGTGGACATTCAAACAGCATCACGAGGGGGAACTACCTGTACAGCGCAGATAGGGCCCCTGGCCAGTGGGGACAGGAAGTAAGCAGAGGGTGCTCATTCTGGTGCGGCGGCGGGGGCAACTGTCTGTGGTGGGTTCCACCTTTTGCCAGGCCCATGTAGCCAAATGGAACCTACGGTCACCGACAGCAACAAATCACTATGTGGCCTACAGAAAACCATTGAGCATGGAAATTTTCCTGGAGGACTGACTCCTCTTGGAGGTTCTTGGAGTTAAGGCCTCAAAGATGTTCATGGTTGAAAGAGCACATAGGGTGCCAGGCAGGCTTCCGGGGCACCTCCCAGACCTGTAGTGGCAGTGGCGTAGCTAGACCTTCGGCCGCCCGTGGCAGCCCCTACGTTTGCCGCCCGGCGGCGGCCGTCTGAAAGAGCAGGGGGGGAGTGCTGGCGATTCCTGCGACGGCCACCTGCGATGGCCGCAGGTAAGAGTGGGGGGTAGGGGAGGAGGCTGCCGCCCCCAAAACCCATGCCGCCTTGGGCGAACCGTCCGCCGTGCCCCCCCTTGCTATGCCACTGTGTAGTGGGCTTGCTGCTCATCATCCAAAGCTATGGTCACATCCTCCTAGAAGCTCGGGCGCACAGTCCCAGGCAGATTGGCGTGCCTTACGAAGCATCTACCCAGACTACACGAAAGTGGTGCAGAAACAATGGGCAACAATCCTGTGGTGAAACGCCACCTCCGGTCACTGAACTTAAAGCATACCCTGTTCTTCCCGGCGAAACTATGGGTCAGTGACAAGGGGAACATGCAGTTCTTCCAGACAGCCACGCCCGTGGCCTCCCTGCCAGGATCCAGGCGAAGACAGAGAGCCAAAATGGTGGCAGATATCCATCACCATTGCTCCTGGGACTTGTGAATAAATGGGAGGCCTTGGCGAGAAACTCAGAAGAGCGAGTTAGCGAATACGAGGTCTCTGGGGAGGATTCGGAGGAGGCTATCCGACTGGAGGAGACCCCAATGACTGCGGACACCATAGTATGAGGTGCAGAAGGAACAGGCTCAGCCTGCGCAGACATCAATGGCATTCTGCCATGAATGAGTATAAAGTGACCCTCATGGGTTTGCGCCAGCCCCATCAAATCTTCACCCCAAACGATGATTATTGTTTGCTTACTATGACGTTCTTGTTAACTAGGTTGGGATGAAAGATACCTCGGGTGTTGAGGAGGTGGATAGTTTCAGATCAATTACATGAGAAGGTTGGGAGGGAGGTGGGGTTGTAGGGGTTTCACAGGAGGCATACTGAGTCAACATCTGGTTATAAGGACACCGGACAGAGGTGAACATATGAATGATGGCCACACCACACACAAATTCCCTGGGACTCACTATTGAAGTTCCTAACTTGCAATATCAATGGCCTAGGAAGTAAGCTGAAGAGAGGAGCAATGTGGGAATACCTTATGAGGAAATTATACTGCAGGAAATGCACCTTGCGGGAAACATTTGCACGGTGCTGAACCACGACCATCTACTAGTACAATAGAGGTTCTCCTCAGGCTCCAGGGGTGTACGAAGATCCCTCCCTCTACAAGTGTCCCATACATGGGTAGATAACCTGCGCTGCCAGGCAGCAGTGAGCAGGCAGTGCAATGGGGTAAGGCTGGTGCTTGTGTCCTTGTATTTCCCTCCTGGGCTACAGACTGAAGGGCTAGACAAAAAGGGTAAAGGGATGGCGGCAGTGCCAGACACTGTTCTTCTCGTGGGTGTGGGGTTGACCTTAATGTAACCCACCAGAGTGACCTCGACAGGATGACAGTGGCTGGGTGTAAACCTAGACGTAACACACACTTGGCTTCCTTCCTTGACATAATCGGGTTAGCGGACCTGTGGTGGGATAAACACGAGAAGGCTTATTTACTAGCCCTGCGTGCTACTGGAACTTCACTTTTTGTGAGTTTCCGGTAGCGCACAGGGCTTAGCCATATCTACAAGGCTACGTAAAGCCACTCTGCGTGGCTTTTCATGGCTTGTAAATATGGAGTGAGGCAACGCAGTGCAAGTCACTGTGTTACCTCACACTGCTTCGGGGAGGGATGCCATGGGCGTTGCAGTTAGTGTTCCCACGCAACGTCCATAGGTTGTGACACATTCCCAGATTTACAACATGGCATAAATCTGGGAATGCATTAAAACCATGCGCCTCCCCAGGGGAGGCGTAACGAGGAGAAATAACATTATTTCTCCTAGTTTTTTCCTCTTTCCATGTGTGCTGGATTCTGCAGCACACATAGAAAGAGGAAAACACCTCCAATGATTGTTTTTGTGCAGGAACGTGTCCCTTCGTGCCCAAAAACATTCATGCCAATAACACAGACATTCTTGCACCATGGTGCAAGGGTGCCTGCATTGGCACATGGCTGCTTATTTTGCACTGGCTAAGTGTATCTTGTAAATACGGTGCACATTCCTGCCCTTTCAAATTGGAGTGCGTCAGCGCAGCGAAATGACTTGCGGCGCTGCCCTACACCAATTCTTTGTATATATGCCCCCAGAGTTTTATAAATGTGCAAAATATCAAATTGTGGGCCCGGTTAGAAAGATGTTTCTCAGGGCAAGGGAGAGGGCATCCTACTCCGAGACATTAGGAGGGCATCGATTGTGATGATCCATAAATCGGGGAAGCCACGGGAGGAAGGAAGAAGCCCCCTACCTCCCAATATTAATAGTAAATCTTGTAACTGAGATCCTGGCAAAGATATTTGCAAACCGCCTGTTGCAGATGGTGGACATATTGGTAGCCGCTGATCAGTCAAGCTATAAACCGTACAGGACAACGGACACAACCTACGGAAAATGCCGGGTGCCTGGCAAGATGCGAGCAGTTAGCTAAGCTGGCCATCCTACTTGACTTAGACACTGAAAAGGCATTAAATTTATTGGAATGGCCTTATTTAATGGCAATACTGCACAAAATGAGGATGAGCACAGAGGTTAAGGTGAACATCGCCTTCTCCAAGGAGTTCTGTTCATCTGGGGGCTTCCGCAAGGGATGCCCGTTGCCCCTTCACTCTCTGCACTGGCAATTGAACCCTTAGCAAGTTGGCTGCGGAGGGATGCGTTGTTGCGAGGACTGAGGTGAGACCCTAACTGGGAGGATGTTGTTTCCTTGTATGCCGACAATTTACTGTTGTATCTGGCGGACTCAGACCGCTGAGTCTCCAGGATGCTGTAAATACTGGCATTGTTTGGCTCCTACTCCGGGCTCAAAATGAACTGACAGAAGTCTATTGCATTTCTGCTGTCGGAGGAGGAGGGGCAGGACCTGGCATTACTCCCCCAACATGGCAACTTCGAGGTTTCAAATATCTTGAGATCTCTATTACAAAGGATCAATTTGTTAAGGAAACCCACTGGAAAATCCTTGATTCCTATAAAGCAGATGCAGAGCGGTGGAAGTACCTGCCACTATCCCTTATGGGTAGGGCTGCCCTTTATAAAATGATATACTTGCCAAACTTCTTTAATATTCTTCAAAACAGCCTGTTTGAGGTCCCAGGCAGCCTCCTCTGGGCAGTCCCTCACTAGAAAACCCCTGAAACGTGGAATTGCCTGTCCCAACTTACACCTCGACTATTGGGTGACACAGCTGCAAGTGATTAACCACTGGGCCTTTGCCTCCCAGAAGGAGCCCTCGGTGATGGCAGACAGACGGTCCATGGACCCAGATGGGTATGTCGACATCTCTATGGGGAAGAAGGGATGACACCCCTCACCCCCCAGCCATAGTCGTCAAGCTATGGCATACAGCAACCAAGGCCCTAGGTTGGAAGGGAAAACTGACACTAGAAACCCCTCTATGGGAATCTGAGGTACTGAAGGGACTCCATCTTATAGAAGGCTACAGAGAGTGGGACTTGCTGGGAATCTCTAAGGTGGGTGACATCTGGTGGGGAAACAAGATAAAACCACTTGTGGAACTGTAGGGGGAGTATGAGCTGCCTGGGGGGCAGTATCTTCAAAACCAGCAACCGGGATACCTCCCGAGTGACCAGGTGGAGGTTTACAGGATGCCTCAGATGCATTGCCCCTTGAACACAGGGTTTTTGGAGCTCTCGTGACCAGCCACGCAGTGTCCCGCCTATACTCCACTCTCCTACACAACGGCCTCCCCTTCCTGGACAGCCTCAGGGACAAATGGGATAAAGACCTAGGCCGACTGGAAGATGATGACTGAGGGCAGCCTGCCAATACACCCGTGAGGTGGCCCTGTGGGCTGGGTTCCAGCACGTAAAATCAAAACTGCTTCACAGGGCCTACTCTATGAGGATGAGACTGCTTAAATGAGGAGGACTGATACAGATCTCTGTTTGAGGTGTTGGAAAAAGAAAGATACTCTGTTACAGACTATCTGGAGGTGCCACAGGATACAGATTTTCTGGGGTAACGTAGGCGTAGGCTGTCAGGAGTTCTGGAATTCACACCGGAGCTCACCCCACAATTAATAACTTTGTGTGTCTGGGGGGAAGAGACCGTGGACTGCAATACCCTACTTTTTTGTAATACTGCCCTGATGGTGGTGAGACGGGAGGTAATAATGAATGTTCAGAGAATATGGGGCCTGTGGAAAAGCGCAGAAGAAACTGATCCCTAATGGACGATACAATGGGAGTCCCGGTATTTGGGGGCTGTACTGGGGTGTAACGTCATTGTGTGTTCGCATACATATGAAAGTTTAATAGCCCTAGTAGATCTGTAGGGCACGGGACAGTGGTTCTGCTATTGCTATTAATGTATCTGAACCGGAATGCCTCATATTGTTATTCTCAGATTGGTGGCACTTTACCACCTGGTTGATCAAAACAAATGAAAAGATCTTTAAAAAAAAAAAAAAAAGACACCAAGAAAAGAGTTCTAGCCAACCACAACAAAGAAAGCTCCAACAGCTGCAAGGAGATTTTCTCAATCGGTAAAGACTTCACCACACCCTCAGTCTCTATCAACAACATCACCCTCTCCCAAGAACTCTACAACATTCTATTAAACTTTTTCCACAGAAAAATCACAAACCAAAGCAACTTTGCAAACCAACCTGACTACAGCAAACTTATTGCCAACCTACCTATTATCAACCAAGAGGGCCACCTGACAAAATGGACAACCCTCACCGGAGAGTACACAGCGGAAATCATGTAGAGCATTCACTCAGGGGCATCAATGGATCCATGCCCCCTCCACATCAACAACCTGGGAGCACCTCTCATTGTCTTCACCCACATCCTTCATGTCTGCCATATTCCTGCCTGACTAGAAACATGCTCACGCCAACACCCTCCTGAAGAAACCGTCAGCAGACCCAGCAGACCCAAAGATTCTTCCTGATTCCCTAATCAACCAAAGTGATTTGGAAGGCCATCAACAGGCATCTCTCGACCCACCTCGACACCCACCATCGGCTGGACTTCACTCAATCAGGATTCAGAAAGAACCACAGCACAGAATCAGCACTCATCATGGCCACTGACAACATCTGGACCATCTTAAACCGAGTAGAAACAGCAGCCCTCATCCTGCTTGACCTCTCTGCGGCTTAGACATTGTCTCCCACAACGCTCTCATCAGAATACTCCACAAGAATGGAATCCAAGGATCCGCACTAATCTAGATCTGCTCCTTTCTCAGGGGAAGAACCCAAAAAGACCTGAACCTGATCTACAGAGTCCCACAGGGATCATCCCTCAACCCCACCCTGTTCAATGTCTATATATCACCACTCACCAACATCATCTGATTCCAAAACTTCTCCATCGTCTGCTACGCCGACGACATCCAACTCATCCTCTCACTAACGGACAAGACAACCACCACCAGAACCAACTTGAACAACTGCATGACCATGGTAGCTGAGGGAATGAGGACCAACTGCTTGAAGCTCAATTCGGAGAAGACAAAAGTACTGGTTTCGGAAATGAGACCTCCCTTTGGGACTCCACCAAAACATCTCAGATCATCTTAGACAACAAGCTCAACATGACAGCAAAAATCATTGCAGTGAGCCCCACCTGCTTCCACATCCTACGCATGCTACAAAAGATCTTCAAGAGGCTGCCACAGAACACCAGAAGGACCGACAGGCAACGCACTCTACGCCAAAATCTCCAAACAACTCCAGACCATCCAGAACGCAGCTGCAAGACTTATACTCTGCCCACCATGCTGAACACACATCACACCTCAACTCAAGGAGCTTCATTGGTTCCCCATTCACAAGCGGCGCTAATTCAAACTTCTCATGCTCACATACAAAGTCTTACACAACAATGGACCAACATATTTTAACAGTCGCATACACTTCCACCAGCTTGCCTCACACTCACTAGTACACAACCCCTACATTCACAAAAGCAGAGCAGGAAGTCACTCATTCTCCTACATCGCAACCAATACATGGAACGGGCTCCCGCAACACATCAGAGCCTCCTCCTCACTTCTTGAGTTCCGACAGAAGATAAAGACCTGGCTCTTCAAATAGCTCCACCAGGATTACATGCCTAAACACCTGCTCAAGCATCTGGATACCCTCATAGATGATTAGTGTGCCATACAAATGGCTAGAAAATAGCCTACATCTGTGAATCTCACAGATATTTTCTGTCAATGTGTGATTCTACGAAAACAAATTTTGGCCTGTGAACCTCCCGGAGTTAGTTAATACGATCAAGTTCACGTATTCTTTCTGCGGCCACTGCCTGTGAAACCTTCCATATCTCATTATAAGCAGCATAGATGCCGGCATATATGAAACGTTTTTGACGCGGTTTTCTTGGCCCTAGCAAGAATTCCCTAAGGTCTGCGTCTTCTTTAAGTAAAGATAAGTGTTGTTGCACATCCTCGAGTGTAGATTTTTGTAACCAGTCAAGGCACAATTTTCCTACACTGTATGTTGTTACTAGCCCTGGATGTTGTCTTTGAACATATCGTGGGTCTGGCCTATTGATAGTAAAGCCCTGTATTCTATTCAGGAATCTTTCTTGACAGATGTTTGTGTCTGTGGGCCAGAGTAACCATTTTTCCAATCAGGATCTGTTCTGTTGGTTTGTAGTATTGTGTCTACTGTGACCGCTCCCTGTGTAGTACTATTACTTGCAGGTGTTTGTACAGAAGGTGTATTCATGTCTTTGATCTTGGCTAAACCAAGGCAAGACGTTTGTTGCACAGTGTCATTCAAAAACATTATTTGATGTGGGATGATACATGCTCTAAACAAAGCTTCAATCCCCTGCACTTGCCAATCTTTAGAACCCCAGACAGTTTTTGTGTCGATTGTGTCTTTCCAAAAGTCAAATCCTTGTCTAGACAGTTGGGTAATAAAGGCTGCAGAATAAATCTGTTTTGTATTAGTTAACATAATTTTCTGTCCTGTTTTGTTGACATTCTTATAGTAAAATGATTCTGGGTCAGATGTATTGTACCCTGAAAAATATGGAAACTTATTTGCAAACGTTTTTGAACTACCTTTTGGTGGTGTAGGACAATGTTCCCATTAGTTAAACATAAACACATTTCTAGGTGTTGCAGATTTATGCAAGAAATGATGACCATAGTGGTTATAACAATAAAGCTGTTCGTAGTCTGATAAACCCTCTAAGTATTCATTGTTAGAGAAAGCTGCAGACTTTTCTAGATCAGACATCATATCATTAATAGTCTCAAAGACCCAATCATCAGAATAGGTACTAGAGGAAATAAAATCACTTAACGAAATTTTAAATAAATGTGGAATGTTCAAAAGTTCCGTCGGGCCGAATATGTCGAAATCGGTTTTGTCCCACACTATACCATCCTGTATAGGAACGGCTGTGATGTTCACTGCTGACAAGTCTCTTGTTTCACGATGGGAGGATTTGTGTGGTTTTAAAAGTAAGTTCACATTTTTACTTTCAGTGTCCATATGGATGTATCTGCCATTTATAAGCACGCTAAGAGTCATAACCAAAGCTAGCCAAAACAGAAAGAAAAATATTCCAGAAATAATCCATAGTTCAATCCATGGTGAAACCAGACAAGTGTCTTTCAGGAAATGAAAAAGGTCTTGTACTTGTTGCTTGAAAGTTTTTGATGCTGGCGTCGTTTCAGGCTCACTCGGATCCTCAGAAAACTTATCAAAGTTAATGAAATAGCCAGAAGCAGTTCGGTCAATTGTTGAAATTGCAGCAGGATTCATTGAAATCGCTGGAACCAGTTGATCACGTGTTACGTTGGTGTAGACCGGTGTATCTGGACGAACTGTTACTTGAGTTTCAAGAGGGATGAGTTCCATAGCATTGTTGCTTAGTCCTTCATCTGTTACTGCTGAATTCTCGATGGTTATGAGTCTTTCAGTCTGAATCTCTTGGATAGTAGCGAGAGGAGTGCGTCTGCTACTAGGTCGGAGTCCACGAGGCCTACTATTTAGTATTGGCCACATACTGTGGTTTGATGAGGTCGATTGACACAAATCTTTTCTCCTTTTTTCCAGCAAGGGGCGGCAGAAGTACTGTTCTTGTTCCGTGGATGGCTAGGACAGGTACTGGTTGTCTGTAAGAAGGTCCAAATTCCTTCTTGTCCGCAATCTTCTCTCTGACTAGATCCCCTTTTGGGATCCAGACAGGCCTTGCTGGGACTGCCGGTGTTTCCCCAGTGGTGGTTGGCTTCAGGAGCACGTTGCTTTGTTTCGATCTTAGTTCATTTAGATCCTGTAAAACAGCCAAACGATCTTTGATATCAAAGGGTTTATTTTCCACCACTGTGCCTTTACATTCGAGATCAGGAACCCACATTCTTGTCCCAAATAGTACCTCATATGGAGTGACCCCCCCTAGAGAACTTCTTGGCAAATTATTTAATGAGCGTTGGACCCCATAAAGATGTTTGACCCACCCATCACCCGAACCTAATACTCTAGCTGTTATAGACTGCTTTATGTCCTGGTTTTTCCTTTCCACAACAGAATTTCCCTCAGGATGAAACGGAGAGGAGTACCGCAATGCAACGCCCAAATTGGCCATGGCTTCTTTGTAAGCCCGAGAGCTAAACGCAGGGCCCTGGTCAGAATGTAGCGTGCCTATTGGGTATGTGCCGATAAAGACTCGCAAATCTTTTATAACAGTTCGAGCGTCAGCCGAGCGCTGAGGCCATATCCATAGGAACCTTGACTTAGTATTTGTGGGATTGCATTTGTCCAAAAGGACGCCTGCGCGTAGATAGTCTAATGCTGTCTAACAATGGTGTCTGTACTGGGCAGGCTACTTCGTAGTCTGGTGTCTGATGACCTTCTGCACCACGCTGTCTATTGCAGTCTATGCAGTCATCGATGAAGATGTGAATCTGTGTATTCATTCCAGGCCACCAGTACATCTCTTTTAATGTTAATATTGTTTTAGAGATCCCTTGATGTGACAGACCCTCCTCCAGATGTGCTTCATAAATCAAAGCTGCTCTATGTTCCATGTTTGGAATTACCCTATCCCCCACTCCGGGGATTCGAGCAAAAGGAACGTTGTTCGCATCAATTCCATAAGAGTACTTGAGTGGAAATTTCAATGGTAACGCTGCACCACTGCCTTTGCTTGAAGCATTGACAGCCAACAATATCTCACTGTCTATTCTCGTTTTTGAACGAGTGATCGCAGCTACGGAAGCCGTCTGAACAGCCCCCTTTGCGGCTTCGTCAGCCAATGAATTCCCTGCAACGTGAACGCCATCACGTTGATGACTCAGTGTGTGTATCACGTGAGCTTTTGGTAGTTCGTCTCTCAACTGAACTACTTGTTCCCAAAGCGTTTTATGCTTTATTGTGCCACCTTTTGCATCTTTGAACCCGTTTTCAAGCCAATTTAGTATATATTCATTTTACGACTGAACACAGTAAAAAGAATCGCACTCTATAAGTGTGGGGAATTCGCGATCTGTATTTTCAAGTGCCAGTTTGAATGCTTGTAGTTCAGCTCGCTGAGCTGTACAATCTTCTAGAGATTGAGTTTTAGTGACCATTGGTCTGAAGTTACCATCGCGCATGCGACCTTTAACGATTGCGCACGCTGCACTGTAAGCTTGCTTACTCCCTGTAGCGGGTTGTGCTGATCCGTCAGTGTAAATTATAAATTCGTACTGATCGAGAGGCAAAATTTTAGTGGGCAGAGGACATTCATGTTCATATTGCAGGAACACTTGTGTTTTTAAATCAGGATCAAAAACATATTCAACATCTGTTGCAGCAAGAGAATTAACCCATTGTATCCATCTAGGATGTAAAGCTTTTGCATTTGGAATGCTCGCTTTTGTAACCGCCTCTAAGGCTGGTACTGGGGTTACGACAATAATGCGTTTTCCTTGAGCTAGAGTTCTTGCTTTTGCTACAGCGGTTTGAACTGCTGTCAGTATTTTTTCTGTTGAAGTGAAGCGCATTTCTGCTTGTGTATACAAATGTGATTTGTATGCTATTGGTACTTTTTCACCCTCATTAAATGTTAAATAGGTGAATCCGCATTGACCCGAAATTATTCGGATCACTAGATTGCGTGTATTTACGCGTGTTTGTAAGTGATTTGTTGCTAACATGTTAGCTTGGAGTGAATGCAGGATTTCTGTGTGTTCCTGTGTCCAATGTTTTGTTGAAAATTCAGGTTTTATTAATTCGTAGAGAGGTTTAACCCTTTCTGCGTAATTTAGAATGTAAGTTCTTCCAAAATTTAGGAAAACAAAGATGGATTGTAAATTTTTCAGCGTTTTTGGAGGTTGGAGCAGCGCGCACTTTTCTAAAAAGTTAGCTGCCAGGCTCTTGCCTTCACTTGAAAGCTCATATCCTAAGAAAAGGACATTGAGATGGGCAATTCTGGATTTTTTAAAGTAGAATTTATAGCCTTCAGAGGCGAAGCCCAATATAATGGTACTCACCCTGTTCAAGTGCCTATCCAGGTCATCGTCTGTCAGATAGATGTCATTGACATATGACAATGCCTCATTATCATAAATTTGTAGTAACTCTGTTACCCTTGCTGAGAATAACCCCGGGCTATTTTTGAACCCTTGTGGGAGTCTACAAAATTGACGCTGGGTCCCCATTATTGAGAAAGCTGTTAAGTACCTGCTTTCAGGTGCTATGTTTTGACAAAAGAAACCATTTGAAATATCCAATGTGGTTTTATATTTTTTACGCACAATGTTATTCATTAATGCTGTACTATGTGCATTTTGCACTGCAAATGTTTTAGAACAAGTGTTCAAGTGTCTGTAATCCAAAACTAGACGATATGTATTGTCTGGTTTGGATACAGGAAACAAAGGATTGTTCATTGAGGAGGTGCATGTTTCAATCACCCCTTGGTATTCAAGTTGATCTAAGATCTCCCTGACCTGTTTTTTAGCTTCTTGCTTTATTGGGTACTGCCTTTGTGCAGTAGGTTGATTTTTTAACAGTATTTTGTGGTGAGGTGAGTCCTCATCCCATCCTACATGATTTTTATATAATGCTGGGGCCTGGGCAACTGCCCATTTCCTGGCATAAGTATATTTTTGGTGAATTGGAATATGGTTGGAGAAGGCAGGCATAATAATGTCCTCGCCATGTGGGCACTCCCTGACAAAGTGTGGTGGCCAGTCTTTTCTGCTAGAAGTATATCATAACCCCTTGAAAGTTTCTCCCAAAAGAGTGTTTTCACTTTTCTTGGTATGTCTCCCTCCATTCGGAGTGTTATTTCATATAACTTTTGTGGAGAACTAACCCTGGTGTCTACAGTTTCTACTGTGATGTACTCATTCAAGTCCACTATCTCCAGAAGTTCCTTCAGGTTCTGGTGAGCTATTGTGACTTCTGCTGCACTGTCCAGCATTGTCTGAGCCCATTCTCCGTTCTTGAGCTGTGTTCTCAGTATTCTCGGCATGTCTGATCTTCAGACCTGCTACCTTCTTTTTTGAGAATTGAGGTTTTGATTTATTTTTCTGAACGTGTTTGTCGTCTTGGGATTTCACGCGTTCTTCTTTATGTTCTGACCGTCCTCTTCTTTCCGATGTCTGTGACGATATCTGAAAGGTACGAGAGGAACGTGTATCAGTATCTTGATACCTGTCAGGTTTTCTTAAATTATCCCTATTCCTGAGGTTATACCTCCTTTCAAAGGGCTCCTTTTGAGGAGACCTACCTCGGGATTGAGAACGTGTCTCATTTGAATTTTGTTTATTAGTTTCCCACTTCTTTTTAGAAGATGTAGGAGTTTTTTAATAGAGTCCTTCTCAGGACTTTCAGATAGTTTTGGCTTCAAAGGTTTTCCACCCAAACTATCTCTGCCTAATTCTGCATAAGATTGTTCTATTATTCTGGGTAGTTCATGTTGATGTTCTGTTACATCAAATTCCCTTAAGCGTTGGCGGATCGCCACTGATGCTGCCTCCCCTTTAATATTTTTGTTGTTTTGTCCTCATACGCCATTAGATGTGTCCAGAGCCAATTTAATCTACTCTGCGGCCCCCCAGTTGATTGGCACCAGCAAGAGAACTCTGATCTAAATGGATGCACTTTACACAGAACCTCTCGTATTCGGTCTGTTCAACTCTTCTATCTGATTGGCCCCCAGAACTGACCCGAGTGGTGAAGTATTTCTATGTAGAGGCATAATCATTGGACATATATGCCCTAGTTTTTATAAATTATCCAGCCAACCCTTACATGGCAACCAAAACTCTTTCTTACTCTTGCTCTTCTTTTCCCATATAACTTTATCCAATTTCATTACATACTTAATAGAATTTATCCAATCTAAAAAAGTCGGAGGCGTACACTTAATCCAGCATTTACAGATTTCTCTCAGAGCAAGTACAATGAGGTAAAAACACAGCTTATTTTTATCTAGAGATAATAGTTCATAGTTTGAAAAAATACCAAAGAATACTAAAGAGGTGCTCACCTGGATATCGAAACCAAATATATCTTCCATACCTCTGATAATATAACCCCAAAATTGATGTAACATAGGGCAACTTATGAACATATGATCGTCGTCTGCTTTTTCCTGCTGACACTTTGGACAGCATGGGATAGCTCCCTTCGCAAACTTAGAAAGCTTAGAGGGAGACCAGTATACTCTGTGGAGAGAGAAGAGATGATTTCTCCTTAAATTGGCAGCTTGTACTGTAGAGTATAGTAAATCATAAGATACTTGCCATATTGCTTCTGTACTGGAACCCGGCAAGCACTCGCCCCACAGCTGCGATGGAAGGGTGAAATCGCCATCTGTCAGATCTATCAGGAGCCAGTAGAGATTTGCCACCTCTTTCTTATTTCGTTGTCTCATTCTTAAGGCCGTCTCTAAAGCGTTCGTGTTGCCAACCGTTATACCAATCGTCTGGGACCAACTTTTTATTTGTAGATATTTAAATTTGGATAGTTGATTGTCCGTGATTACCCTCAGGTCTTCCCATGATAACAAACAGCCATCAGGAATAAGTTGGGCCCAACAGTTTATCCCGGCTGATTTTAACGGTGTTACTAATAAATCTTTAGTCCACTCAGGTGAGCCTGGTGTGTCCCAGATAGGAGCCATAGCGCTGTAGTAACTGATCTTTAAGAGCTTCCTGATTTTGAACCAAGTGTTAACTAAATCCTTTAAAGACTTCAGACGTACCTTCTTGAAGAAGCGTGGATCTCCAAATTTGTATAAAAAAGCATGATCTCCTCCTTTTTCATCCTGCAACATTTCCCTGAACATTTTCCCTATATCTGAGGCATTTGGTTCACTCAGGAGCATTTTCCCTGTCCTCATTAGAAAAACCCATGCATAAAAAATTATATCAGGCATACATAACCCTCCCTTATTCTTCTTTCTCCGAAGCTTTTTATGCGAAATTCTTATTCCTTTGGAGGCCCATATAAAGGAATTTATTTTTGCCTGTATTTTCCTTAGACCTTCTTCTTTGAAAGCTAATGGTATATTCTGAAACAGAAAAATAAGTTTTGGTAAGAGCATCATTTTTACCAAGTTGACTCTCCCTATTAGTGTCAAAGGTAAGTATGCCCAGCTTTTTAGAGAATCAGAAATTTCTTTATCAACTCTACGTAGATTTGTATCAATTATATCGTTAATATCCTGGGTAATTCTAATGCCTAGATACCTTATTTCTCTTTTCAATGTAGGGGAGCAAACGTTCAGATTCCAGGCCATACACTCAGTTTTTGACTGATTGATCTCATACCCCGAGATACAACCAAATTGCTGGGCTAAACTGTATATGAAAGGGATGGCCGTCGCGAGGTCAGACGTATATACCATCATATCATCGGCATATAATGATACTTTTTTTCCCCAGTTTTTACATTTAAAAGGGAGTATATCCTCGTGCCTTCTAATCCTTTCTGCGAGGGGCTCTATATATAGATTAAAGAGCAAAGGTTAGAGAGGGCATCCTTTCCTTGTCCCTCTCTGAACTGCTATAGAAGAAGAAAGGTTGCCATTTATCAGGATTCTGGCTGTTGGAGTTTGGTAAATCGAAGAAACTGCCCTACAGAAATTTTCCCCCAAATTACATTTATTCAATACATGAGTTAAATAGGCGCAGTTAACCCGGTCAAACGCCTTGGTAGCGTCGAGCGTGATAATAGCCATTGGGATTTTATATAGTGTCGCCATGTCTATGGCTCCGATCAGATTATACGTTAAATCTTGGATGCCTCTCCCTCTGACGAAGCCCTTTTGGTCTTCATGTAATAAACCGGTTATAATTCCATTCAATCTCTCTGCTAAAATCTTAGCAAAAATCTTATAATCAAGATTAAGCAGAGAGATTGGTGTGTACGAGTCGCACTGACTAGGTGGCTTAAATGGTTTTAAAATCAGGGCAACAGTGGCCTCATCCCACGAGGGGGGCATATTCCCACCCCTTTCAAAAATATGGGAGAATAGTTTATCCATTACTGGAATAAGGACCTCACCCAATGATTTGTACAGCTCGGCCGGTAGACCATCCGGTCCTGGTGCCTTGCCTTTTTTACCTGTCTCTATTGCCTTCTTGATTTCATTCTGGCTTATTGGTTTGTTAAGATTACTAGACATCTCATCACTGATCTTTTTTGAAAGAAAGTATTCGAGCCATGCTTCTATCATCTTGACCTGTGGGGTTAGATCTTCTCAGTAAACTTTATTAAAATGCTTTCGAAAGGATTCTTCAATATCTGCGGGGCTCTCACATAAATTTCCAGAAGTGTCACAAACTACTTCTTTTATATTGCCCTTTGCTAGTTCCTGTTTGGTTTTCCAGGCTAAGAGCCTCCCACAGCCTTCCCCATATTCAAAATGAGCCAGCTTGCTGGCCTCCCACCTCTTCTTCAACCTAGCGTCTAACACCCCTGCCAAATCTGTTTTAAGAGATTGCAAAATCTCGCAGGTTCTCCCTGCCAGTCTATCCCACTGGGGGGTAAGCTCATTCTCTAACTTCTGGATTTCACGCTCTATTTCTTCTACCTCTGCTTTGTATTTCTTCTGTCTAGATATTTGAATTGAGGTTATGCAGCCTCTCAAGAAGGCTTTATAAGCATCCCATACTATTTCTATGGAGGTACTATCCATGTTGATCAAAAAATAGTTCTTTGTGTCTGTTATTAATCTTTCAATTACTTCTTCCTCTAACAGAATGGCTCGATCTAGGGTCCATCTTCTGTTGATTAATTTATTTGGGAGTTTCAGAACAAATATTACTGCCATGTGGTCAGATAAGTGTCCCCCTAGATGTTTCGTGTCTTTCACCCAGTCCCTCAGCTCCATACTGACTAAAAAGAAATCTAATCTAGACTTATGGCCATGTTTCTTATTATGGAAAGTGTACCCTCTCCTACTTCCCATTCTTTCTCTCCATATATCCATCCATCCAAGCTGTTTCATCGTGCTTTTCAGTAAAGATCTCATTTTACAATTCTGGGGTGTTCTGCTGTTTAAAGACCTATCCATTACAGGGTCTAAGACCAAATTAAAGTCACCTGCCAATATTAAGGGATCTCGAAAAAGCAGTAGCTCAGCAAGTAGATCTTTTAAAGGGGCTGGGTCGTCTAGGTTAGGACCGTAATACCCTGCTACTGTAAATTTATATGTATGGAACCTTATTTTAACTATAGCCCATCTTCCCATTTTATCAACTTTGAAACCTTCCACTGATAATGCAGTTTTTTTTTTATGATTATAGCCACCCCCTTTGTTGTTATCTGTTGTGTAGTGCATATAACTTCGTGAATCCAGCTTTTAGTTTTGCACAAACTCCTCATCTCTTTCTCGGTTAAGTGTGTTTCCTGAAGAATAAGAATTTGTTCTGGAGTATCTTTCAAGTATTGGAATATCCTCTCCATCCTATGTTTTACCCTCAGCCCGTTTAGGTTCCATGACATCATCCTCAAATATATTGCCTGATCAACTGTGGCCTGTGTCATCTCTCCTTATGTAAATGATAAATTGCTTCTGAGATTTGTTTTGGCGAATTGGACTTTTTAAAAAAAAAAATGTCCTTATGCTCCCCACCCAGTGACCATCCCCTTCCCCCCCCTCCACCCACCCCTGTGCTCTCCTGGAGAACCCCCACTCTTCCTCTTATGGCCCTACCCTGGCCTTTGAGGCTTCCCTCTCATTGGTCAGGACGGTTAAAAATCCATAGCTCTTAATGTGGTTGCTAACTAGTGCTTTCAAAGATTAATTTAAAGGTCTTCTCCTAGTTCCCCTAATTTTTATAACGGAATTACCCTGGAAATTTGAAGCAGAAAAGACTAGTTATGCTGATGAGCTGGTGGTCCACTACCTTGCCCTGAAATAAACTGCAAAAAGGTTTCTGCCTCCTCCACCCGCCTGAATACGTGCATTTTATTGTTAAACATCACTTTTAATGTGGCCGGGAATTTGAGCTGTGCTATTGCACCTAATTGTCTGAAAGAATCTAATAACTTTCCCAGCTCCCACTGTTTAGACGCAGTTATGGAGGAGACATCAGACCGAATTTGAAAGGAGAACCCTTCCGCACTTAGTACATTCGACTTCAATGCTTTGTTCAGTATTTCATCTTTTAAATTATAAGTCAAGAAGTGAACCAAGATTTTTCTGGGTCTGGTTTTGTTTGGAATTAGTCTGAACGGGTCCCTATGTACCCTCTGAATATCAGCAGCAAGAGCTTGCTCTGAACAGTCAATTTTAGTTGTTTTCTTAATCAGTTTTACTACAAATTCTTTGATATTGTCTCCTTCAACTCCCTCGGGGACTTTAAGTAACCGAAGATTATTTCTCCGCTGAGAATTCTCAATAGATTCCAACTTATCCTGAATACCAGTTTCACGTTCTTTTAATCTAGTGAGATCTTTTGCATTCTCATCTGCTTTTACTGTTAGCTCCGCCACCGTGGTCTCTAGAGCTGCGGCTCTCGCTGTCAATGAATCTAACTTATCTTCCATTTTCTCGCAGAATACCTTAATTTCAGCTTGTTTTTTTTGTGACACCTGGAACCTGTGTCTCACTTCCTCCGTTAGGGCCTGTAAAAGATCTTGAACTAACCAAGACGTGGGTGAATTCGTTATGGCCTCTTTTGATGTTTCAGTGTGCTCTGGTTCCTTATCCAGAACTTGGCTATCCGTTGAAGAAGTCCCAACCTCAGTCAGATTTAATGTATCGCCGCCTTTATCTGGCATCATAAGTTCTTCCGGCCCCTCTTCTACTGACATACCTACTAATGGCTGAAACTTGTTGGGACTTAATATACCCTCAGGAAATTGAAGTACCTTACAAGAGCTACTAGGGTTGCTCTCTTTATGTGTAGACATATAGTCTACCGGCTTAAATATCAGTGTACTAGGCAGTGCTTTAAAATAATCTCTTAATGAGGGCGTAAAATTTGCCTTTGTTTGATTTTGTATTAATGGCTTCACCTTTTTCTTGCTCTTAGGTTTAGATTTTGCTAGTTTTATTTGGTTCTTGGTGTTCAAAGCCTCACAACCAAAGGTAGCCTTATCACCTGAAACATCCAAATCAGATGTTTTTAAATGATCTGGTAAATTCCTGCCTATACTTCTTAAGGCATACCGCGATAGTGTTTTAGAGCCTGCTGATTCCCTTCTTTTTCTTAGAGAGCCCTTTTCCGACAGACCTCCCGGACTCCCCAGTTCCACACAGTTAACTCTTACTGTTTGTTGCTGCTTTGTAACCGTCTCTTCCAGCAGCTCCACTTGTCCTCCGCTTCCCGATACAGTTCTGGTGGATTGTGGGGGTTCGAGTCTCTTACATCCACTTCCTCTGCCTTTGCCGCTGTGAATGGGGAATCTCACCGCCGCCTTCCGCCCACGACGCACCCCCAGAGCCGCCCGTGACCACAAGGCAACCTGCACTCCCTGACTCTCGTCCAACTTCTCGCCCGCGGCTGCCAGCGCTGCCGCGTCGGGAGCGGAAACAGCTATCCCCGCCACCTCCTCCGCAGGTCCAGGGGAATCACACCGAAAAAGACACCGCAGAGCCTGGACCCGATTCGGGATATGTCAGCAGCACGTTACCAGTTCTTCCACCGCATCCACCGCACCTGGCTGAGAACACGCCCACGGCTTCGCCAGCAAGGTGTACTGGTTTCATTCGCTTTCTCCGTCCTCCAGGGCTAACGTGAAAATAGACCCTGACTTACAAAAATAAATTTCTCTCACTAGTCCAGCAAGTCTCGATGAATTCCCACGAACATTCATAAGCTGTTACAGGCTATACACACGGTAAACCGCCCTGACCCTCCGGAGCCTCCCGCGACCCGCTAGCCGCTGGCCGCCATGTTCTCCGCAAGCCTAAGTATTACCGCCTCCCCTTTAATATTAGATAATATTATTGTTGAGACCTGGTCGAAGTTTTTCAGTAATTTCATACCTAAATTCAGAGCAGGCTCTACCCCGTATTCATTTTGAATTTGTTTCAGGACATCTGGTATTACTGCAATTGATGGAACACCATGTGTTTTAGTATAGATGGCAGCAAAGACTGCGCCCCAAGTGGTGCAATCTTCCAGTTGTGGTGTGATCCCCATTGGTAAACAGATTGTTAGGATTCTGTGTTTCTCATAAGGGCTAGTATTAGGAAATACTGCTTCGATTTGAGTAATTTTTTGAGCTATCCAGAATGGAATTTGCTCACGTTTTGTGGGCATTTTACCCATGACTGCGTGTAAAGTCTGTGGAGTAATTTTTAGTGTATTCCCCTGTTGAGGGGTTTGATTTGGAATGGTCATTGGTTGTTGGACTGTAAAAGTCTGCATGACATATTGGACTAATTGTCTGTATATTTTTTATTAACTCTTGTAGCTGAGTAAGTAATTCCTCATCTGACATCTCTTCAATGTCAGGAACGAGGTGTGTAGCCGGCTAGAATCTGCCATGTTGCTCCTGGTCTACCTAGTGGACCGAGCCTGGTAATGTTTTTGTGATGTTTTAGGGCGCCTTTAAACGAGAGATGATGCTCCTGGTATGTGAGTGGAATTTCAATATCCTCGAAAGGAATATATTCCTCTGGTGGTTCATCTTCTTTAAAGAAGTGAAACATTTTTGTTACTGGATTTGATTCTGAGAATACTATCCATGAATAGAATACCTCTGTCTGAAAGGATTCGTGTGCCTCTATCACGAAAACTGCTCTACCTCCTCTTGGTGGTAGGCCGTGTTTTATAAGTTTTAGAGTGATGGCTCTTCTTAAGTTTGGAGCGATGTCTATAACACACTCCTCGGTTTGATTTAAACCTGTAAAGTTAAAAGCTGTTACGACTGGTTGAGCCGCAGCTACACCGTTTTATTTATTTATTTTATTTTATACAATTTGTAAAGCGCACAAATACCCAAGAGTGTCTCGGCGCTACGGACGGCAAACATAAACCAAGATCTGTTGACTATTGGCTAAAAAGCCATGTTTTTATAATTTTCCTGAAGGTGAGCAGAGTCGGGCTAGTCTTAATATGGAGAGGGAGAGTGTTCCACAATTTGGCGGTGGCGACAGTAAAACGTCTGTCACCCCATGAGGCCTTCTTAGTGCGGGGAACCCTCAGCAGGTTCGCCGTTGATGAGTGTAGGGATCTATTGGGAATGTAGGCACCAAGTGCTTCCTTCAAGAACACAGGTCCAGTGTTATGCATGGCTTTATAGGCGAAGCAAAGGGCCTTAAATTTGATTCGACTTCTTACAGGTAGCCAGTGGAACTGTCGCAACACCTTCGAGATTGATTTATACTTAGGGGTGCCTGATAAAACCCTGGCAGCTGAGTTCTGCACCAGCTGTAGTTTGTTGAGGACCTTTGTTTGTGCATTCATAAATAGACCATTACAATAGTCATTTTTAGACATTATTAATGTGCTAACAAGGGTTTTTCCTGCTCTTAGTGGGAGGAATGGTAAAAGTTTTTTTATCATCCTCAGTGTGTGAAAAGATGATGAGACAACAGTATTAACATGATATGCAAAAGACAATTTGTCATCGAATGTCACACCCAAATTTCTAACCTTTGATACCGGGAGTGGAGGAGGGCCTAGTTCAGTAGGCCACCAAACGGGGGACCAATCCGGGGAGAGGTTGCCAAACATCATCACCTCTGTTTTTTCAGAATTTAACTTTAGACAATTGTTAGCCATCCATGTACTGATGGCCACCATTCCATCCTGAAAATTAGCCGCAACTGCTCCTCCATCATTATGTACCGCAAGCACCAATTGTGTGTCATCAGCGTAAGATGTGAGACCCATCCCATGTGCTTTGATGACTCTGGCCAAGTCCGACACATAGATGTTAAATAATGTCGGACTCAGAGATGATCCTTGTGGCACACCACACGGGAGGGTGAATGATGGAGAATGAAAAGCGCCGAAACTCACTAGTTGGGTGCGGTCACAAAGGAAGGAGGCTAACAGGGCTTTAGCCTTATGTCTAATACCAATAGAGACACGATCAATCAAAGTAGCATGATCGACCGTATCAAATGCTGCTGACAAATCCAGCAGCACCAGGACAGCGGCACCACCCTGATCCAGTATCATCCTGATTTCCTCTGATGCCTTTATAAGGGCTGTCTCGGTTCCATGGCCTTTACGAAAGCCGAATTGCGTATCGTCCAGTAAATTGTTATCTTCAATGTATTTGGATAACTGTGAGTTCATAAGTTTTTCAAAAATTTTAGCTGGAAATGGAAGACTAGTAATAGGCCTATAGTTTTTTATATCTGTAGGGTCAAGGTTATGCTTCTTGAGCAGAGGCTTAATAATGGCCTTTTTCCATATGATCGGATAAATGCCTGTACTGAACATCGCATTACAAATATTTGAGAGGTTGGGGGCTATAAGATCAGAAATCAGTTTCAAGACTGAAGATGGACAAGGGTCAGTAGCGGATCCTGACTTAATGAAGGAAATTAGGTCTGCAATCTGTTGCGGTGAAACTTGACTAAATTCTGAAAACGAGGGGGAAATTTCTGCCATGTCACAAGCCGAGATCTGGTGGTCTGTCTTGGGTTGTGATTGAAAAATGTAGAACAAGTTTCAAGGAAACAAAAGATAAGGTGCACAATATTTTGGAACACTGTATCCTTCAACGTTGAACAAACCAAACAGCTAATATATAGGGTTTGTGTCCTATTTAGCTTTGGCGGATATTTAACCCTACCCACTCCAGACGTCTTATGGAGTATGTGAGTAGGAGTCTCTGAGAAAAGCACGACTGAGTTACTCAGTAACTAGCGTTAAATTAGTGCCTTACCAAACCGTTGGGCACCATGTAGTGTAGTTCCTATTTCCCTAATAGGCTCTGTGCATTGGAATAATATACCCTATAGACTTGACCTAGAACTGAGGTCAGTATGTCCCTATATAGTATTAAACTTAATTACTTTGTGCCAGCTAACTCAGAGGCCACTAGAAACTCCTTGTAAACAAGAAGGGAGTAGTTTCTGGCAACCGCATAAACATGACAACTTTGTTTTCCTTTAGAATCGGAACGCTCTCAGAATCGTGGAAACAATAGATAACAGTTTCACTCAGCTAATCGTGCATGCTTAGTTTCTTCAAAGTTACACAGAAAGAATAGACGGGCGTTTCAATAAAAGGATTTATTGAACAGTCTTGTTTCTCGTGTAAGAGATATGAGCTGTTATGATCACAAGACAGTATGCAAGATATATAATGTACAGCGTAAGCAGTAGAAAGAAATAATACTGCGCTAGCATTATCTTTTAGCTATGACACATATATTCATATACATAAATAACATAAGCTAAAAATGCGAGTACTCATAAGATGCTTCTCTAAGCTAGTTCTACCCCAGTGTACCTAACCTAACTGAAGTGTAGTGCAAGGTGAGAAGTAGGTGAAGTATTCTATAGTATGGTATGCTATAGTCTAGTATGCCAAGAGTCTGGTATGCCAAGAGCCCCTCTAGGTTCTAGTCAGCTCCATACCTTGAGAATGAGAGAGGTGGGAATCTCCTTCCGAGTCTCGAACTCTAACACCCCGCGAAGGGAGTCAGAACACTGGAGGCTGGATTCTCTGCGAGCAGGGATGACAGCGTCTCTTCTCAGTGCGTCAGGCCGGGACACGGGCTCCTCTAAAGTCGAGGTCTCCTCCTAACTTGCTTGGGCAAGGGAAGGTATATTTATACCTGGTAGGTGCCTTGGAATGTTAGCATTGACGTGAAGTCGGACAGAGGAAGACGTCAGGAATGAACCCTTAAGGAATAGCGGTTCATGCATAATAAATGAGTTCTTGGAGAAATCAATAATCCTGTGCTAGGGGAACTCCCAAGAGCTTAAGGGTCTGGTTTCTAAGAACTCGTTGTGACGTTAGGGTGGACGGATGTCGGTGACCATGCCTGTATTTGGAGTGCATGGCTAATGCCTAAATAAGGACTGGGATTGTATGCCTATATAAGGGCAATGCGAATTGTGCCTAAATAAGGACATGTTTCAGGAAAGCCTATATACGGACACCTAAAGCGGAATACAACAGAGTAAAGAAGGAAAGATAAACAGGAGAGAGAGATACCTCTCTGGCTTAAACTCAAAATGTGAAACCAGATAACCTGGAATCAATACTGTCATCCCTGAATGTCCAAATTGCGTGATCCTAGGCAAATATTTTATTTCACAGAGCCTCATTTTTCTTTATTATCACATTTGAACACTACAACCTTTTAAATACTTGAATTCAGGATGTGCACTGCATAAGCCCCTCTTATGTTTGTTTAGTACACTGTAATGTTGCTACATCGCCATATTTAGGGTTAACATGACTACTGACTTGCCTCTTAGTTCACTAATGGTATTGTCGTTGGGTGGCGACCCACGACTATATCTAAAAGTGATCACTTTTTAAAAACATCTGTCTACGCAGTGATATAATCTGATGCACTAGGTAAAATGCTTCTGCATGTTAAAGAAATACACTTTTTTGAAAAGATTGTACCATATTTTTATATTATGTTTCTTGCATGATATACATGCCAAACATTTTCATGGCTTTGCTCATGCACAGACTCTTAGAGCCAGGCCAGACAGCTGGCACAGCTCTGGCTCAACTCGTCTTAATAATTTGCCTGTGCTTCCTACTCTATTTGTGACTCGGGCTTTGTACATGGGCAGCCGGTCAATGGCTGATTTGTAAAAGGTGAGGACTAGACACATGGAGCCCTGGACACATGCATCAATTTGACAACTTTACCATTAAGGCTTCTTTTAGCAGAGAGAATAAGGAGTGTGTGTAGTGAAAATACATTCTAAATATGTGATCCCAGGGCAGGGACTTGACCATAGTCATGAGTTCCCAAGGAGAACTACCAGGCCAAGGTGGGACAGGCATAGCTTCAGCTGAGGAATAACACCCCATAAATGCATTCCTGGTTTGGTAGTTTTGGCTGAGGGTCCTGGGTCAGGTCTGCTATGTCTGTGTTGATTTTTCCTCATGGTTCTTATTTCACTAAGAGGTATGGATCAGGATCTTTAAATATATATTTAGGGGGTCAGTGGTGGTCCCACTGCTGGCAGACCGTCGGTCCGACTGCTGCATTATGATGCATGCGGTCTGACCGTCAGCTGTCAAGGGACAGACCGCCGCCTCCAATAGGATCTAAGATCCTTTTGGAGTGGCAGTCGTAATTATATCCCTCGAGATCCAGATATCCCTTTCCCACCTCCTTTTCATGGCGGTCCGACTGCCATGAAAAGGCTGTCGGAAACAGACTTTGGGGGCCCAAAACAGGGCCCCCATCACCCGTGGGCTGCTGTAAAGTGGCCCTGAGGGCACATGTAGTGCCCCCAATTACATTCATGCACCCTGTGCCAGGTACCACATGGTGCTTGGTACACTGTGCATGGATGAACAGGTAGTGCACTTTAACACTGCGACTTGTGCTACAGCATTTTTCCTGGGCTGCAGCACAAGCCGCAATGTTAAAGTGCACTTTGCGACCGCCAACCTTGCAGTCATATTGAATAGGGTGATCAGACCATCCGCATGCTTGTTGGCAGTCTCCTGACTGCCGCAACTGTGGTTGGCGGTCCGCCCAAGGGCCATCGTAATGAGGCCCATTGTGACCGGTTTACCAAAAAAGTAGTAAATGTGCATCCATAGAAGTACTCGTTGAATGGATGAAAATGTACCACTTTTTGAAGTTCACAGACATTGACAGTAGCAGGCTAGGCAAGCTCTGCCAGTTTCAAGTTTCCAAGGCATAATACTGACAATCAAACACCCAGGAGGTGATGGAATGAATGCTTGCAAATAGTTTAGCCAATGGCAATCACACGGAGTAGAATTCCAACCCATCATTTTTTGGCCACTGTGTAATGCTAGACAGAGGCCCACCTAATGCAAATTAGTACTGACACCGTTCCTCATGGAAACTGTGCATCCCAAAGCTTGGTCATCTAACCACTCCACCCTGCAGGCAGATCAACTTTTTCAGTTGGGAAATTTGAGATTCACATCTGATAATGGGGACATTTAATGTAAAGATCCACATTCCCTGAAAACTTCTGATTCAATTGATAGTTCATCTAGTGATTATTTAACACAGAACAAATATTATTCCACTTATATTTCCTTGAATTGTTTTAAGATTGCATATTATAAGGTTACGCATTACAAATTGTGAAGACGGATGACAAATATGTTCTATAGCAGGTTAAAACATAGGAAGAAATGTATAACTAAGAAAGTGCGGGATCTTTTTTTTAATTGCAAGGTTCCTGATTTTTGCAATTTGTGAATTCTCCCATTTTACTTTGTCTTTTTCCATAAGAACACTTTTCTCCAGATAGCAAGATCAATTTTATGATACTAGAACCCAGCTGACAAACACAGCTTTCTGAGAGTGAAACATGCTGCTTGCATATATGCATCATAATGCCATGCTAAAAAAAAATGTGCAGACATTTTACCTGCAAGTTTCCATTTTGATGAGCTTATCTGAGGCTCGATTTGCTAATTGGGCGATGATGAAAAGAAGTGCTGAAAAAGTACCGAAACAGCGCCCCTGATGGCTACGGAGGATCTCAAAAAGGTCTTTGATCAAGGTGAATCAGCTGCCCTTATCCTTCTTGATTTAAGGGCAGCCTTCCATACAATCTCCTATCCCACACTACTTTACAGACTGGAAGAAGTCAGAATCACGGGTAGCGCATAAAACTGCAGCGGCTACTCCGCTAAGGTGGAGGAGCGTCGCCCCACTGCACTCATAGCAGTGCAACAAGGAAAAATAAAATCACAATAACACATTGTTATTAACATTTCGTTTTTCTGCATGGAGCCTGGTTCGGGTAGGGCGGGCTTGGCTGGTTCACAGGAGTAGGAGTGGTATAGGCACTACTAAGTGCGCATGACGGTTTGGGCAGCCGTCTTGGGCCAGCCAAACCGTCATGCGCACTTAGCATTTCTCCACCCGGCTGCTGTGTTGCAGAGCCATGCGGACAACTGTCCCAAGGCTCCAAAGGCACTGCCTGAGTGACCAAACAATCTGCTCAGACTAATCACAACGCTGTTGTCATGCTTATAACAGCAGCGTTGTGATTGGCTTAGGGGAGCCTGGGAGTTTCCTCCTTCTGGGAGTCAGGAGGACAGAGGAGAGGCGCCGGCCATAACCAGGTAAGTGATTTGTTTTTTTCAACCCCCTCGCCCCACCACCCCCGTTGCTTAGCACCCGCCACTGACATTAAAATGGCTATCTTCATTCCTAAACAATAGGACCTTCCAAGTCAGTGATGGGCTTTTCCTACAATCCACCATCTAAAATATGGAGTGCCCCAGGGCTCCTCCCTCAGCCCTGCACTTTTTAATCTGTACGTCCGCCCATTATCTGATATCATCTGTTATTTAGGTTTGACCATGGTACAGTACATGGACCATATACAGTTTTTGTCTATCTTACATCAAATGCAGGCTCCATATCCCAAAAACTAAACTCATGTTTAGAGCAGGTCACCAACTGGATGGCAGCTAGCTGCCTAAAGTTAAACAGGGACAAAACGGCGGTCCTGGTGGTCGGCAACAATCCATCACTATGGGACCAACTCAACTGTCCCCCGTCTGTAGGTGATCGAGCACTCCCGAAACCAGAAGTGTTAAGTCTTGGTGCCACACTGGATAGCCAGCTTACCATGGCATCCCAGGCAAAGAAGCCAGCAGCTAGCTGCTTTGGCCTTCTCAGAGCACTGAGGAAGACTCTTAAATGGCTTCCAATTAATGCGTGCAGAATAGTGGTTCAGGGCCTAATACTATCACACCTTGACTATGGCAATTCACTTTATTGAGGCAGCTCACTCTATGTCATCAAAAAACCGCAAGTGATTCAAAATGCAGCTGCTCAAATTATATTGGTTATCCCTAAAACTCAATCTTCTCGCCCGGCTCTTGCCACACTTCACTGGCTGCCAATAAGCAGAAGGATCCAATTCAATGCACTTTGTAGGCACAATGTAGGCCCGCGTATCCTCCATCATCTCATCGATCCTTACTGTGCTAACAGAGAACTTAGATCAAACAACCTAGGTCTCCTCGCTGTCCCCAGAATTAAGAGAGCCAGAGGCAGAGGCCGCTTGTATGCCTATCTTGCCCCTAAACTCTGGAACGCCTTACAGCCAAGCCTTAGACTAAACAACAATTTACTAAGCTTCATAAAGTAACTGAAAACCCATCTGTATGCCTAAACGCTCAATACTCAAGTAAGGGCACTTAGCGCTGGGAAACCTGTTTTGGGTCGCTATGCTCTCAATAAAAACCTGTGAATTGAATTGAAAAGTGCTATTTGTGTGTGAGAATATCATCTGAACACCCCAAAAATGGCATAATCTGGGAATCAGGAACAGGATGAGAGACCAGGGACACAGAAGTCCCACAGCCCTGAAGACAGGAGGAGAAAGATGAAATTCACTGAGGAGGTAGAAATCCTCATCAGCAAAGTGACTAAACATCAAGAAAACTGTTTGCGGCTTCCAGATTATCCCCAGCCAAGAATACTGCTCTTTGGAATGATATCCTGGGTGAAATCAATGCATTTCCCTCATAACGAAGACTAAGTTACTACATTAACCTGAGCTGCAACCCCTGGTAGCTATGGCACAGAGTAGAAGGCTTAAGTTAAGGCAACCTGTAAAGTATTTGTGCAGCACAAAACAGAACAAAAGCTAAAATACAAAACAATAAAAATCACTAACCAAATTAGAAAAATACAGTACAATTTAATAATCAAAACGATATAAAAATGACAAAAATTCAATAAGGAGAACCGTAGATATGAGTTTTTAACGTTTTAAGTAGAACTAGTGCCAAAAAGTACACAGCACCAATGATAGTTAAGGGTTGCGTTAGACCCGGACATAGGCGCAATTTTCGGCTAATAGGGAAGGGGCACCGGTCGGATTCACCAACCAGGTTCATTCTGGTTTAAAGATTTTACCTTTTGACCTAGTCTTTTAAGATCCAAACAATCACAGACGTACACTTCTAAAGCCCCAATACCTCAGGGGAGGCATTTAGAAGCTCACAGGGTGTCTGGCAGAGGCTAACAGCAGGGTCAATCCAGATCCAGTTGCCAGGATAATTCCAGGAAAAGGTCTCTTTCAGGTTGTTGTCTCCCTATAGTCACACATTAGATGAGTCAACTGGCCCTTAGAGAGCACTTCTTTGTCCTGGGTACAGGAGGGAGCAGGTCCATACGTTCAGGTCTCGACTCAGACAGCAGGTATAGTCCTTTTCTGATCTTCTGCAGGTACAGAAGGTGTTCTGAAGTGGGTGCCTGGAGGTGCCACACACATGCCTGGAACGAGCTAGAGTGGTAGAGTTACTTCTGGCCACTCCCTACCCAATGGGATAAAAGTTCCAGAGGCCAACCCTACCCTCTTTTTCAATATTTCCTCTTTGCCTTATTGCAAACAGGCCCAAAATTATGTATGTCAGGCATCTTCATGATGGAGAAAGTCTTTGGCCACATTAAACATGGTCTAACAGTGATGGGGGTGTGCGTGGGGAGTGTACTATGTTAATCCTAGTGTCCTTCCATTTCTAACACTAAATTCCAATTTGAGGCAGGCACTGTACCCACAAGAGACCCAGAGACAGATATCTGGTATGAAAAAAGAAGGGTCCTCCAGCAACCAGACTGTGGATACACAAGAACTGTCTTGGCAATTTATTCTCTACCTTTCAACACTGCCCAAGTGTTACATTTGGCTCCACAGGCCTGTTAAGCAGGATTTGACTCTGTAGTGTCAAAAAGGATGCCCACAACCTGTCCTATGGTAGGCTTTTGTTTCTTCCTTGGGGGCATTTCACACCTATTCAAGGCCGAGCGCAGGTTGAGAGCTGTCAGAGCCTTATGCTAATAAGTTTTCTCACAGTTCTGGCAGGTAAAGGGTAACTTTCTTTAAGTTACTTTTTCTTAATATTTATTAAAAATCCGACTTCACCATTGAGGTGGGTTTTAATAGCTATTTGAAATAGTGGTCTTATTATGTTTTTAGCTAGTCCTATTCCTGTCCTATTTCTACATAGGGCATCTAGGTCTGCCACAATGATAACAGCTTTTAGGGACTTGTCACTGCAGGGACATGGTAAGATTAACTTTCTACATGTCCCACTTTTTCAGTACCATGCACTCAACTCTACCTTGTGGGTTACAAGGCAAAAGGATAAAAATGTGGATAACCACACAAAAATGGCAGATTTCCAACACTGCGTCATCCAGTGGAGAATGTTTTCTGAAGCGTTCTCCCTGGGCATTCACAAAAGAGAAGAGAAAGCCCCAACAAACCATATGTGATTTCCCTGTCTGTCAGTGAAGACTCCGAGAATGGTCTGTGTGCAGTTTCCAAACAGTCCTTGACAGAGCGTGAAGAGAAAGGCTACAGAGGAAGCAATGGACTAAACCCCAGACAAGTCACGAACCCCCAGTGAGAGAAAGCCATCTTAAGGCACATCTGTTTAGCTTTGGATAGGGCTGTGGGCATTATCTAGTTTCCAAGTTTGAGGGGTGGCACAGCTAAGGACTCGAGGCACCCTTAGTGGATTTGCAGAGCACATTGAAGGAAAGATATGGGATAGGCCAGATAGTTTTTTTTCAACTCTACAGGATATAAAACATCTACACAACCTGGATTCTCACTATGCGACCACCATAATGCTTTACAACAGCTATTCCATTTCCATCAGTCCAACATGTTTCATAAGAAAGTAGCATTGAGGGAGGACCTGATTCTCATACGTAAACCAAGCATACTTTGTATAGGAAGAACCTGAAGATAATGTCTGTCTACACTATGCTTGAGGGGCAGAGCAGTCTCTTCATTTGCCTCGTGAAGGGCAGAACCCTTTTGCCCACAATGCTTACCATTCACCACCAGCTGCCCACCAGCCATTGAGCAATCTTCCCTCACCCCTTCACTTTCCTCTTGGAGGGCAGGACCTTCTTCCGACAATGCCGACCATACTGCGCACCAGCTGCCCACCAGCCATTGAGTAATCTTTCCTCATGAGTGATGGGTACGAAATCCTGGTAGACCACGGTCAACTCTCACTGTAGACAGGAAGCTGAAAGCGATTCCAACTAGCCTCACTGACATGTATTTGTTCGTGGCTCTGCTGTTTCCTTTTATTGCCTGCTTCAATTTTTAGGTGCAATATTCATCCATAGATCTAGAAGACATTTTGCGCAGCTGTTTTCGGTCTGTAGACGTCAATGCTGGGCATTGTACTCACTGAAATCACTGATTGATAAAATTAGCCCAGATCAACCTCACGATAAATACACCAGGAACTGACAATCTTTGCAGCTTTTTAACGCAGCAGCTGCATTTATGATATAATTTACACTGTTTATTGTATGTGTGCCGATCATTGTTATTGAGGAGGAGGTGAAAAGGCTCAACTAATAGAGCCGTCCGGACTAGGCCCCTTAATTTAACATTAGAATGAATCACTGCCTTTTGCAAAGGGACGCTGAGTCGCTAAAATATCAGTGGCAACGGAAGTGACATCACTCACCTTCTGACGCCCAGTGAGGTCAAAGTTCACCCCTTGTTCCACACATTGCTCATCATGGTCCTCCTAAGGCAAAGAGTGTAAATTACACAAAGTAAACATTGGTTGAGTTCCTGGGTGATCCTCCAGGGGAGCACGTGCACTTGCGGTGGTGCACATGGGCAGACCGGGGTTAGTCAGTACTAGTCCTGGCCACTTTGAATTGACATTTCCTGCCTGGAGGGAAGTCTACAGACCTGCTATTGATGAATTGCTCGTTTTTGTCTGTAAGACGTGTTTCATTGTTGTGTGTGGTTGGGCCGAATGCTTCCCTTGTTCACGGAGTAGAGTGAAGGTAAGCGTGAGACAGTTAGGCACTAGGATGTCCCCGTCTTCTTAGAGAGGATGTTCAGATTACTGCTTGGGTCTGAGCAGCAGGGGGGCAAACCAGATGTGCTGCACTGCAGGCCACTACGGTAATATGGTCTCTACAGTTCACCTCTGAGTGACCAAAGGCAACCCCCAAGAATGTGCTGATACAGACAGGCATTGCAAATGAACAGAAAAGTTGGCCAAGGATCTACAGACAGGCATGCACTGGATACACTCAGGAGTATAGTGTCCATTCAGAAGCATCAAAGGAGCAAACTCAAATCATGCTCTAGTCACAGGCACCCAGGGCCAAGATCAGGCATACAGGCCCAGAGATAAATGAACCAAACAACCTGTAAAGGAATGTGACCCACAAATGTGGCAACTCACAAATCAAGGAGGCTCTGGCCTCATCGTCAGCTCGTACCAGTCACATTCAGTCCTATCATTGACAACTAAAAGCGCCAGGCAGACTTCAGTACTTGCTTGCTGGGATAAGTGCTTTATAGAGTCAGGCACGAGATAGGGTCCACTCACAGGAATGCGTGAGCACTAGCAGCCAGGCCAATTGCTCTTTAGGGCCCCCCAAGAATGATGAGGAGCTACACACAGACATGCACTACCCTTGGAAGATGATCTTTAAAGACCACAGAGGAGTGACAGAGGATAGCAGTGACCATGAAAATCCCCCCTGGCATGCACTGGATACAGACAGCCAGTGTATATATGAAACCATCATTGTCCATCCATGGCCGACCCGAAGAACCAACACAGTGCGTATCTGGTGCTACTGAGCTACAGCTCCGATAATAGTTTAATGCTGTAGGAGAAATAGACTGAGTCGGTCAGATGAATTATAGGAGTGAAATGTTTAGGGATTTATCGGTTTAACAGGACGGTCAAGAGGTGGGAGTGCTGGCCCAAGGCTCTACCCAGTCATAGCAAGTGCAAACAGGAAAGATGCCACAGTAAGATGGCCTTAACCACACCACTCTTTTTTTATAACACTTTTACTTGATGTTATTAGTAAGATATAACAGTACAAAGCCAAGTGCCATAGGCTGGGTCCAAACTGGGGTGGCGTAGTGGGCAAAAGAACGATGGATTTAACCCAGATCTTTTGATTGGGGGAGAATGTTTGCATTGTCAGCATTCCGTCCATCATTTGTTTGCTGTAACAATTTTCGCCCTAAGTGGGATGGGTATGCCCAGACGTGGGTCCCTTGCTCACTGTGCCACTGGATTCAAGCTAGCCTGGCTGAAGAAGGGTGACATACCCTGAAACCGGTCCCAGGATGCTTGTTTCCGGTCCAGGGAGGACCTGGCCTGGCAGTTCGGTCTGGACTGTTCCCATGGGGCACAGGGTCAAGACTGATTTGCATATGGCTGGGTCCAAACTGGGGTGGCGTAGTGGGCAAAAGAACGATGGATTTAACCCAGATCTTTTGACTGGGGGAGAATGTTTGCATTGTCAGCATTCCGTCCATCATTTGTTTGCTGTAACAATAAGCCACTACCCAGCATAGCCAAGTATCAACACAATCGATCATATTACTCATAATAATAGACAATCGCATCTCGTAATCAATAGTCCACCTAGGTGACCAGTACTCATTCCAGTACTTCATTCACCCGGATCCAGTGGTCCCATATCTTGACATACTTCTTATCTGCCCCTCTTGCTTTGTACACCAACTTCTTAAGTGTGGCACATGGGTTCATCCCAGTGATCCACTCAGTGAGCGAGGGGACACGAGTGTCTCGCCAGTGGCACGCTATATCACTCTTTGGCACTAGGCAGCCCATAACCACTAGGGCTCGGGTGCGTCGAGGTCCCCAAAGGTTTACATGATGGCCAACCAGGTTATTTTAGGGTCTAATTCAAAATGAGTGTCTACAACACTACTCAGGGCCCTGTTAATGGCTTGCCAATGACTACGAATGATTTATTAGTCCCAGACCATGTGATAGAAGGAGCCAGGTGGGGCACCGCAACTGGTCCCATCCACCATAGACGAGATGGCGAATAATAGAATTTATTGAAAAATGTCAGTTGAATGAGGCGAAGATGCATGGAGATTGCCAACAGTCTGGGTGCCATTTTCGCCTCAGCCCACACATCGTCCTCCAGGGCGCCCAGATCTGCCTCCCACCCTGAGTGCTAATAAGAGGTGAGGTGCATTGGTTACCCTTACTCTATATAACCTAGAGATAACTCCCTGTCCCAGGGTGTCTAATGTTAATGACCATTCTACAGGACTGTATTCAGGGATTGCGGTAAGCCTGCACTTGTAGGTTTCCAGAGCGTGTCACAGCTGCAGGTATGGGTAAAATTGCAATGAGTCGAGGTGGAACTCTGTGACCAACTTTCGAAGGACCAAATATGGCTGCCTCTCCAGACATCTCCAGGAGTGGAGATGCCCAGCGGCGTCACTAGGGTTGGTGTCACCCAGTGCGGCGACTTACCCCATGACACCATCACATGGGGTGACACCTTTCCCAAATGAGACTATTTAGTAAATAGTCTCATTTGGGAAAGGTGTCACCCCATGTGATGGTGTCACTCGGGACACCATCACATGGGGTGACACCTTTCCCAAATGAGACTATTTACTAAATAGTCTCATTTGGGAAAGGTGTCACCCCATGTGATGGTGTCACCCGGTGCGGTCCGCACCCCCCGCACCCCCTTAGTGACGCCACTGGAGATGCCAATTAAGTCCCAGCGAGGAAACCTAGAAAGCTTTGCTGTTTCAGACAACCATGTACCCCACCACAGCGGTGTCGCTGCTTTGATTCTAATGTGCCATTTGATGTGCTTTAGTGAGGCGTGCCAACAGCGGATGGGTAGTCGCAAAATGGACTGGCCAAAAGAGAGAGAGGAGTTGCCTCACTGTAACGCAGGCTGAGTGTTCCCTGGGGATTAATGACTATCAGTTGCAACCGGGAAACAGTGTTTACAACGCTGTTTCCCCAACACAGTGCTATTACAGCGCGGTCGTTACAACGACCGCGTTGTTAGTATGCAATCCCTTTACTATAAGGTCTCGGATAATGGGATTTTCTCTCTCTGGTAAGGGAGGCTGTTGGTGGGCATATAAGACACCAATGTGAGAGGCAAATCTAGCTGTAATGTGGGCTGCAATCAGAGTTGTTTCTCCCATAGAGGTGTGCAGTTCGGAGACAAAAGTGTTGATACTGTGTGCATTTGTGAGCAGTACAGCTTGGCCGCCTTATTGGCCATCTCGTATACTCCTCACTGGGAGGGGAACCAGCCCAGATTGGCCGTTTCTAGGAGTTGTTGCTTTTAAGCTATTCGGAGTGGATTCAAGCTGTTGTCGGGTGAGTGCAGTGGGTGGGCTGCTTGCGCACACTCAAGCTACATCGCGTTCACCCGCAGGAGCTCTGCTTCATGATTTTTAGTGTTACCTCATATGTAAGACAATACGCCCCTCTTATGTGACTCTTTTAATTGTTCCCAGAGTGTGGTCATGGAGGAGACTGTACCCATGGTGAGGGCAAAGTAGTCTGTATTAGCACAGTGGAGAAAGACAGTAAAGGACTCATCCTGGAGCCACCAGGCTTTCAGCAGACATGGACCCCTCCCCCTACCTGCCTCCTTGCCAGTGGTCAGGAGCACAGGGGAGTGGTCTGAGAGCCTCTTTGGAAGTATGTGTGTATGGAAGATATTGCCAATGTCCGTAGAAAGGATAAGTAATCAATACAGGAGGAGGTGCCATTTGGGGGAGAGTAGTAGGTGTATTGTCTATCGTCACTGTGGTGCAGCCGCCAGATGTCGACAATTTCCAAAGCCCCGGCCCAACCACAGAGGCGCGGGTGCCTGGGGGTCGCCGAGCTGGAATGTGTGTTCTGTTAGTGGTCTATTACAGCGTTAAAGTCAACACTGTTGATAGTCAGGCCCAGGCAGATTTGGCCAGGAGTTGGAAAACATCCTCTAGTGTGGAGTCAAGTAGTTGGGGGGGAGGGGGCTACACGCTGAGGAGTGGCCAAGTAGGATCCTCCAGGAGTCCCGTGACCATTGTGAAGTGACCTGAGGGATCCACAGTTACTCTGTCCACGACAAATGGAAGCCCCAGATATATCCTGAGTCCAACACCCTGGAATACACATGCCTACCTAGGAAAGAGCAGTTCACCCCTAGCAAGTGAGTCTCCTGGAACATCAGGACTGCGGGGAAATTTGTTAACGTATTTCATGTCTGCCCCATTTAATTTTGTCATTAAGACCATTGACATTCCAGGATAATATGCTGTGTTCCTTAGGGGAACCCTTGCGTTCCCCGGTGGGTAAGTCCGAGGGGGCGAGTTCAAGCACAGTGAAAGTTCGGATGTCCCTCTACCCAGGATCAATCACTTTCAGGCATGTCAAGGAACTGTAATTTGTCTTTGTAGATGAGTTTAAGACGTGCTGGGAACTGTAGTATGTGCTGTATCTGCAGAGCCCTGAGTTTCACCTTCACCGCCAGGATTGACTGACGTTGTTGCTGCACTTTAAGTGTGTAGACTGGAAAAAGCATGATTGGGGTCGATATACAGGGGAGTTTGCCTAATTTGCGGGCTATACTTAGGATGATGTCCCTGTCCACAAAGTTCAGGAGCCTGGTGGTTATTGGCCTTGGGGGCCTCCAGAGGTTCGATTGCACCACCAATGACCTGTGTGCTCTCTCCACCACAAAACAGGACAACAGCTCCTCCGTCACGAGCCATGACCATAGCCAGCTCCAAATGAAGCGAGTAAGGTGAGACCCCTCCACTCCATCAGGGATTCCCACAATTCAGATGTTGTTCCTCCTGGATCACCCCTCTGTGTCCTCGGTCCTCACCTTCAGGAGGCCGACCTGATGCTGGAGGGCTGGATGCCGTGGCTGCATGGTATATGTGGAGTTTTCTAACTCTGAGAGCCGGCCCTCCAACTCCGTCACCCATTCAACCGCGTTCCAAAGGTCCTGTCGGAGTAGTGTCAGGTCAAGGCTCAGCTCACCAATCTAGCCCTCAAAAAAGGTCCTCTAATCCTGGATGGCTTGGAGTATGGAAGCTGTTGAGTCAGCAGGGCAGTGGCCCCTAGTTCCTGGCGCTCCAGCATATCCAGGTGGAGGTGGGCTTGGCAAATTTGACTAATTTTCCATGTGCCGTGTGGGTGGACGACTTGTCTTAACCCATAATGCACACGAGGTGCAGTCCATACCCCTCAGGAGTAATATCTTCTACAACCCACTGGTGACATGGGGCACAAAGGACTCAGAAGTACCAATTCAGGAGGGCGAGCAGGGACTCAGGGAGCAGCGCGCTGCACCAGGAAGCTGGCTCCTGGTGCTTATGCAGAATTGCAGTCTCGCAGCAGCCCCTGCTGCTTACAGGGTAGGCACAGGCAGGGACTTGGGGCAAGGGTCCCAGCAGAAGGCCTCTGTATCTTCCAGGCATGTCCCATCCACCTGCAGCACCCCAGAGGCAGCCGCCTGAGCTCAGAGTCGTGGAATGAGAGTGTAGCTCCATTAGCCGGGGTTCGCTCATAAGCATTGGGCCAGGTCAAGGCTCCCTCAATGTCCGCGGCGTGGGAGCAGCCCCTTATGTGGCAGGGCCCAAGTCATGCACTCCTAACAACCAGTTCCACTTGGTGCTGCCGCAGCACCGGGTGCCTCAATGGCAGGCAGACTGGGCTCACTCGCCGGCCCGATGTTCGACTACCGGGAGGAATCAATTGCTTTACAAGTAATAAATCAATCAAGGAATAACATCAATTGCCTTACAAGTAATGATTAAATCAAGGATTAGCACGCATATTCAATGCTGTTGGGACACAAAAACAAGGGAAAGTAAGTGCTTGCAAAAGTATTATTTTTATGTAAGTTAGAGCGTTCATGTATATTTACAAATATTTAAAAAGAAGACTGCTGCGGATACAACGATTGTTGACTGGTTAACCTCTGGGAATTGATTTTACCTCCACCACTGGCTGACTACTGTTCTAACAGCCCATTTACGACCGCATTAACTTAGATTTCTAAGCCTACATCACATGAAGGGCATCCGTATTCTAGAGCTTCACTGATACGTGCAGATCAATGGCAGCTTTCACTCAACGAGGGACGCTTAAGGGAATTCACCCCCATGCTGGGCTGTCACTCTCCCTTGTCCTGATGAAGACCCGCCATGACACATGTTTAATAACGCTCCTGTCAGGGTCACAACGTCGACGATAATATATGGTTCAGCTTTATCAAGTCTCTTGGTCCAAAACAATAAGCAATTGTGCTATTCACCAGAGATGTTGTTTTCCCTTTTTATTCTGACCACCTTTAGCTTTAATTTCCTCGATTTCACCTTGTATATATATGCACTGCACCACCATCACTGAGCACTCAATGTCACTACAATATATGTCACTTCATGATTTCGTTTATATTGACAGCCTTTTAAATATTTGCAAATATTTCTCGACAGAACCACTGTAGCTTTTCATGTACGTACCCAGGTTCTGAGGGACACAGGGTTACCCCATTGTGGTTATACTTTCGCTGTTCGACTACAGCATAGTAGTGCAGGCGGGCTACTCAGGGCCATGGCCTAGACCAGGAACCTCGACAGTAGGCCAATACGAAGAGTTCAATGTCCTTGGGGAGACCAGGTCAGGTGTACTTTCGTCTCAACCCCAAGGCAACAAAAACATCAGCCAAAACGCTGAATTTTGCTGGATGATGTGGGGCTAAGGCCAAAAATTTGCATCCGCCATCTTCGGCCACTTGCCACGACCCACCAACCTCTCCAATCTTTACGAGGGCACTGGGGCTGGATGACAGGGGTGCCCATTGTCCATGCTAGATGTTTGCGATATCCACTGAAACTGCATTCACATGCAACTAATCTAATTTGCAGCTTTTTTTAGGGAATTGAATGGCATTCTCCTCACCCTATACTGGGGACCTTCTAGATGTCGGGTAGCCCTGCTCCATGTCCATCCGTCCATGTGGATGAGGGAGGTATGGCAGCCCGGACTTTGAGCTTTATTATTTAGCAGTGCTTCAGGCCACAGAGAGCATGGACTGCCCACTCTGGTGCTTTTGACCAGGATTCTGTTGAAACCCACCCCTGCATCAGTGGTGTGTGGTGAAAATATACTTCCAAACTCCGCTTCCTCGTTGTCCAGTATTGGCAACCCTGGAGAACTGGACAGGCCTGAACCTATGGGCCGAGGCATGACTTACTATATTTTGTGACCTGTTCATAGGGGGAGAGATCACCCCCTTCTTAGATCTCTGAGAGACATATAATCTCTCGGCTGGGCACTTCCTACTTTATGGGGCTCTGATGGGCAGGGTGCATAATTGGTGGGGATTGGGGTCTGCAGATACTCCGGAACATGAAGGCCTCTATTACCTCTTTCTTATAACTGGGAGGATGAAGGCCATTACACTCCTTTGTAGGGCCTTACTGAAAAGAGCACAGACGAACCTAACTCTGCTCCATGTACGGTGGTTGGCAGACCTCGGACCCTCATTGCAAGAAGTCCCTAGCTTATACCCCCAAAGTGTCCTGCAATGCTAGGTTCAAATTGATTCAGTTCTACTTCTTGCACAGGGCATACCTCACCCCACGGCTCATCACGCAATGTTCCCTGAAGCTTCATCGGCATGCCCTCGCTGCAGTGTGGTGGATGCTGATTTTTATCACATGGTTTGGAGGTGTCCCACGCTGACTCCCTATTGGGACATGGTACGACAGGTTCTTCTTCAAGCTACGGATAGGCCAGTTGAGCGCTCCCCACAACCGTGCCTGCAGCGCTACTCACAAGGTAACCGACAGATTCACAGACTTGGCGCTCATCCTGGCCCATAGATGGCTGACGATGAGCCGGAAATGGGCAGGAGGCCCTGATCTGTACAGAGGGTGGAAGCCTGGAAGGAAGTGATTAAGTGGGCGGAATGTGAGGGGGAGGCGATTAAGAGGAAGGAGGACAGAGGGGTGCGCAGAGTAACTTAGTGCCAAAACATCCCACATGATCAAGATCTACTAAAAAAAGTAACGCACAGGAATCCTTCCAGCGTCAGCGCCGATCCTAAGGGGGTGTGGAAGGGTCGTGGCCTGTGGACCCTATGCTAGCGTTGTCCTAGTATACGAACAAAGAATAATTATTAGATCTTGCATGCCAGAGCTCTCAAATTTCTAGTCCAGGTTTTATGCTCTGCATTCTGGGGGTTGTAGTACAGTTTATCCAATTATAAAATCAAAACTAGAAGTCTCAGCATGCAAAGCAAAATATCTGGACTGGAAGTGCTACTAGCACCTGGACCTGGGACACTTCAGATCTCTGTTTTTTTTACTTCAAGCTGTGCATGTTCTTTCGTACTAGAAATTTTATGGACCAGGTATTTGAGATCTGCATGATTTCACTGTATATCGTGAATCTATCTTGTACGTCTTGTGCTGTTCTTTCTGAAATCAGTGTTGGTTTTGTTAAAATGATTTCATTAAACGTTTTCTTGCTGTGCACGTCAGTGGCTACCAATGCAACCATGGGCGCTAGAACAAACAAGGAAATGCCCCCCAGACACCTGCCTGGGCAGCAAAATATGGCAATATTCAGGGTTCAGTGGGTCCCTCAGGCCTCTAGCCCCCGGTACACCCGCATCTGCTGCACCATTGATAACTAGACCCCATTTGTATTTGCTAAATATAAGTGCACAGCAACAAAATAAAACGGTACACAGTGGCATTTTAGTTCTTGGATCCTGTCAAATACAGATGGTCCTGCCCTGCAGCAGATGTTAGTCTAGACAAGATAAAAATCTACAGTGTCCTGACTAAATGTGTCTATGGGCGAAGCCATGTAGTGTTGATATAGCCGGTTTAAGAGATCATAAAACGAGATGAGAAAAGAATGTAGGACAGGAAATGTTAATAGAGCGAGGAGGGACACGAGAGGAGAAAAGAGGGGATTTTTGGTGAGCTACATATGATGAGAGAGAGGTATTAAATGACAAACTGGGTCTCAGCAGAGAAAAAAAGAAGTAAATAAATTAAGGGGGATAGGGAGGAGTGGAGAGGGGTAAAGAGTGAGTACCAGGGAGTAGACCTCACAAGAGGGCTGAACATTAACCCCCTCTCCAGACAAACAAGTAGGACAGACACCTCTGATGGACAGTGGGAAATGGTACATTCCCCTGAATGAGTGTGAGCTGCTTCCTTTCTAGATTAGGGCTGCCTTATGTGGGGCTGTGGGGTGTGGTTATGTCCTCCTCATTGGGTGACCCTGTAGCCCTATCCAGTCCCCAGCTTTATACTTGCGACATGTTTCATTAGTATGTCCAATTTCCATGAAAGTGTCCAATTTCCATTAAAGCTGGCCATTGCTGCCAGGACAGACTCATGACCTGAGCCATGATTCTTGGACCTCAGACAGGTTCAAGCACTTTCCAGCGAAAGTAACAACTCAGGCCTCTGACCTCGGCCATGAATACCTGGAGCTACACAGTCTTCCTGGAGGTGGCTTTACGCGGGCGACATCTACAACATGGCAGTCTCCAGTCTGTCGGCCAAGGTGAGGGCCGGACAGACATGTTGCTTTGGGGACACTGTCTTGCCAGTATATGAGCCTTTAGTCATTCATATTTGTCTATTATACCAACTGTATATTGAGTAGTCACCTCTACACAGCCGCCTTGGCCTACTCTTACCACCTGCTCTGTGCTGCTTACTCGGACTTGCCTCGTACAGTTCAAGTGAGGCTTGTAAGACATGTCCAGCTCTGAAGGTGGAGCACTGGGGTCATCTTCTGCCTCTTCGGCCTTTGTCTCACAGCTGCAACTGAGTCAATAAATCAATCAAACATTTATAGAGAGCGGCAAATCACATGTGAGGGTCTCGAGGCGCTGAGTCAGGCCATTGAAGACTCTGCAGCCCTCCTACTTTTGGCAAACACAATTACTGCTGTAAGATGCTCAATCAACCAATGAAGGGTTAGTAAAGCTCAACTACTGACCCGTGAGGGTCTCAAGGCGCTGGGGGGAGGTGGGCAGCAGATAAGATGCTCTGTCCTCTCGGACGCCCTTCTCTGTCTCAGAAGGTTTCTGGTCTGGGACCCAGCTCTTTCAGGAGCACCGTCTGACAGTAACTGGAGCATCTGCCTCGGTTAGGGTCCTTCACAGATGTAGGAAGGTGGAATCTGACTGCATGGTTGCCCCCACTTTTTTCCTGGTGTTTTGCTGGTTTTCGACTTAGTTTGGCTGGGATCCTGCTATTCAGGACCCCAGCCTATCTGCTTTCCCCTTTAAATTGATTGCATGTACTTTAGGTACACTCCATATTGGATTCTGGGGTACCCTTATGAGTCCCTAGTATATGGTATACTATGTACCCAGGGCATAGGTACCCCAGAGGCCTCCCAGGGGCTGCAGCATGTATTATGCCACCCCTGAGAGGCCATCCAAAATGACACAACAGGTCTGCTACTGCAGCCTGTGTAAGGTGGTGCATGCACCACTTACTTAGATATAGGTTCACTATATCTATCCTAATCACTGCACATATAAGCCTATCAGTCACCCCTATGGCAGGCCTTATCAATCCTGAAGGCAGGGTGCTGGGTTTTATGTGAGAGGGTGCCCCTGCATGAGCAGAGCCCCTCTGCAGCCTTCGGAACCACTATTCCGGGGTTGTCTGTGATGCAGCCAACCATATACTCTTAAGTGCATTGTGACCTCGCGGTAAATGCTAACTTTAAAACGGCTGCAAGGAATTATGTCGTGTTTGGTGTCAAACACCTTGGAATCATACCTCCACACCAGTAACTGGTGTGGGAGGTATGATTCCTCTCTCCTAGAGAGAGAAATATGACAACACCGGTACACCCAGTACCAGCTTCACAGAGCCCTGGCATCACAAAATGGATGCTGCCAGCCACAGACACGAGTCTACCCTCCTGCTGCTGGACGAAACTCCGGCAGGGGAGGCTGGACAATAGGTTTCCTGTCACACGGAGGTGTGACCACCTCCCAGACAGGCTTTAGTGTATTGGGGCTGGGTGGGTGCACTCTGAGAGTGCTTTGATGTCTGCACTGGGGGCACATTTGATGTCCCTGTGCATAGTCCAGCTCAAACCGGTTGCAGGGGCTATCAGCTCCTGCTCTGGCGCAAAACTGGACAAAGGACATGGGTGTAGCCACCCCTCTGTCCTGACCCTCCCATAGGTGGGTCCCCAGAGTTTGTCCCACCTCTTCCTTGGGTATAAAGTAGGAACCCCTGGCTACAGGACTTTAGATTTTACCTGGACTAAACTCTGCTAAAGAAACTAAGTAACCTTCGACGATCTACGCTTTGCTGAATGACTGAAGAATCTCCCTTGGAGTAAAGGAGTTACTCCCCTGCAAGGCAGGCACCTCAACGCATCTGACCGGTTTGCATCTACGCAGCTCCCGACGGACTCCGGAGATTTTGCAACACAGGAGGTGGGTTTCCAAGCTTCCCCGAGGCCGACTAGTGCTCTCAGCAAACCTGAGACCCCCAGCCCTCGTGGGGACCGTGCAACCCGAATCCCTCGACATCGTGCACATTTGCAGCAGCATATGCTTCTAGGCAATCCCTGAGGCTGTGCTTTGGGCTACTTGTAGTCCAAGCCCCGAGCAGTGTTTCCACCGAAGATTACTGGCCTACACTCCACGAGTGTTCCGTGGGCTGGTATTGTGTGATTCCTCTCGAGGTCCCTTCGCGATCCCTGGTCCGTTGACCTGTGGGTCCCTGAGTAGGAAACTTTAACTTTCAGTGGGCTTTCCTGGTTGCTCCAGATGTGCCCTGACTCTCCATTGCTTTGGGAGTCCCCAGGACCTTGCTGGTCCTCACCGAAGCATCTTTTCTCTGACTGCGTGGGTTGCAGTTGCCAAGGCTTGTTGGTCTCCAATCCAGACACCGACCCCTCAGCACTCGACATCCTTTGTGGGACAGCTTGTCTGCAGAATCTGGTTGTCGTCGATATCTCCTGGTCCCCGGGGCTTCAGAGTCAAGCTTCACCTCTTCGCACCTGAAGCACCCGACATCGGTGGGCATTCGATTGCTCCGCTCCTGGTCACGTGAAGTGACCCAGACTTTGTCCCCTCTGCTTTCAGGTTCTTCTCATCTCCGATCCAGGCTTGGGTCACACCGGACACTTTTCTTCTCCACGGCAGCAGCACTTCTTCGCATCATGCCATTGAAAACGACGAGGGTTTCCGACACCACTTGACCCCTATGCACCCGACTTCCCTGGGCTAGGTAACACGGGTACCTTGGTACTCACAAGGGTGCTGGCCTTAGGACCTTCTAAGTTTAACTGGGTTTGCTTGAAGTCCTCTCCGAAGTGTCCTTAAACTCTAAATCTCCAACCGCGACTTTCCCATAGAGTTGTACGGAGCTCGTGTCTGTGTTCCCACACTGCACCCGTCCTCCGTGGGTCCCCTGTGTCACTACCTTGGGTGGTTCCTTGGGGTCCCAGCGATTCTACGTGCTCTAGGCACTGTGTCTAGTCAAGTCGTGGTTGTTATACCACTTTCTTAATATATGGTTTGGTCTCCCCTTGGAGCCCACTGTGTATTGTGCTATTTACTGTCGTTCTAGTACTGTAATATTGTGTGCCTTGTTCTCTAATCTCATAAAGAGGTTAGTAGAGAGTGTTTAGTAATAAATACATATATTTGATATATACCTTGTGTGGTTCTCCTTTCATTTGGTCATTCAAGAGGTTATATACTGGTAAAACAAGCTACTTTACATTCCTTCAAGACTTAGCCTGAAGGCTGCTCTCCACAGCTACCACTAGGATAGCTTTCTATAAAGGTTGTCTTTAACCTAATCATCAATAAGGGTCGTTTGGACTGGTGCAAGGTGCCCACTTTAATTAGTGGACAGCATATACCAGGCCAACTTCTCACAACAGACACATATGTGAAGCGTCCATTAGGACACTGTGATAACTTGCTTAGAGTGTGCAGTGCTGTCTCTGCCAGCAGCTCTGTTCCACACTCACAGCCAGGCATGTCCCATCTTAGACTGCACTCTCTGAAGCCTAGCTCTATTTCAATCAGAGCTGTTGGAGAAGCTGTGGATGAGATGCATTTACAATAAATCTTATACTCCTCTTTGTTGGTCGAGTGAATTTATTTTGTGAACTACGCTTTTCACGCTGGCGACGAGCTCACAATTCAGAGCTCACAACTAACCTGCGCGTTGAATTTATGGGAGCTTCACTCGTTTGGAATTGGACTTCAAGGCACTGTTCGAACCCCTTCTCTATCCCGAATAAGAGCAGACATCGGAGTGTATAAGGAAAGACAACGATGGAGGAAGAACTTTAGGGACATCCTGAGACAAGAAGGTACTGCCGGGTCAATAATAACCAGGGACCCTCTAGTCATGCGATTTGCTGGTGCGTGAGTAGAAAGATTGTAATTTACAGTCTCATTCCGGTTCTGTTTCGTTTTACATTTGTACCGTTAAAAACACAGAGGGGCATATTTACAAGCCCTCACCGCCACCGGAGTGTCACATTTTGTTTGATGCTCCAGTGGTGCAGCACCATTTTCCATATTTACAACGTGGTGCTAAGTAACTCAGCGTGTCTTAACGCCACCATGTAAATATGCCCCTTACCGCCGCAGTCAGCTGCGGCAAAGGGGCGTGTAATGGGTGTTGCTGTGGGCGTCCCATCGCAACACCCATAGCTTTTTGACGCTGCCCCAGATTTACAAGGCTGAGGCAGCGCGAAAAACAAACACCATGGAATACCAGGCGTTAGAATGGCGTTTTTTACTCTTTCCATGTGCGCAGCACACATATAAGGTGCAAATTGCTATTATTAATTGTTTATGTGCAGGAAGGTGTCCCTCCCTGCACATAAACAATTATCACTGCAGCACAGGCACCCTTGCAACATGGCGGCGGGGTGCCTGCTCTGGCACTAGGCAGCTTTTTATTTGCGCAAGCGCTAGGGGAAACACAGGGGTGCGCCGTATCCCTGCATTTTGAAAATGTCAGAGCGCAGTGCTGCCAAATTTGAGTGTTTCTTTTTTAAGGTTAAGCCGTGCTTATATAAGGACTTCATGAGTCACACAGGCCTCGCACAAGAGTTGGAGTGAGTACAGCCTCAGTAAGGAGTGGCAATGCTTACTTGTATATTTTGGGTGCTATTTCGAGCGAAAGAACTATTCCATACATGATTGTGCTTATGGATCTGTTTTTAAGGTGGCCTGGGGTGAAGAGGGATTATGATATAAATTCCAGATCTGTAATAACATTGTTAAGTGAGGTTTTTGATAGAGAAGATGTATCCACTTAATTTGTGTGGGGTGCAATTTGGGTCCAATGTGAATCAAGGTTTTATAATATCCAGGAGAGAGTGGTGTTGTGGAAAGGTTTAACAAAACGCTGAAGGAGGGCACCCAATGGCCTGGAATGAACGGTTTACCATGGAAGGAAGAAATTACAAATAAAATTGTGGCCAATAGTTTCCGCATCAGGTGACTGGTGAATGCCCCCCTCTACTATTGTTCAAAGGCAGGAAACCTACTTCTGAGTTAAGTCCTGGTTGGATGAAATGGCCAAAAGGGCGGTCGAATGTGAGTGTGGAAGGTTCATGGAGAACTAAGGAGTCGAGAGCTCAGCTCAGAAGAAGGAGTATGACAAGAGGAGTAACGCAGGGTCTGTTGAATGTGCGGGGTGAGTGAGTCAAGATCAAGGCACCAACTGATGATGACTCTTTGTCAAAGTTCAACAAAAAAATGAGAGAGATCAAACTGTTTAAAAATGCGGTGACAACCCAGAATGGGTGCATATGGAATTTGGGAAGGGTTGCAAGGTGCTTCAAAGGGCTCATTGGAGATGACGACAAGGCTTCTGAGGAGAGCAGGTATGCTCAGTTTCAGGCAGATTCCGAGTCTTTGGAAGTTCTGGTGGGGGAAGGAGAGTTTGCACTCGCATTTCCAGTCCTCCCCGGTTCTTTGAGGATTATGTCACCAGTTGAGTACTTCTCCTATCCTCACTGTAGCTGTAGAACTCTTTTTGCTTTCAGTTTTTTTTCTTGCTTCTATATGTTTATTCGTTTTCCAGTTGAATAGTTTTACCTTCTCAATAATAATAATAAAAATGTCTATTTGTTATTTACTTGCTTAGGATGTGCAATGCTGTCTCTGCCAGCAGCTCTGTTCTGAACTCACAGCCATGTTCTGTCTTAGACTGTACTCTGTGAAGCCTGGCTTCATTTGAATGTGAGCTGTTGGAGAGCTATGTCTGAGGTGCATTTGGAATAAAGACTTTTCTTCTCTTAGTTGGAAGGATAGATTCATTTCGGGAATTACGCTTTTCACGGGCACCCACAGCCACCCTCCTGATGGCCATAATTAAAGAGGTTGATGATGTCAATGATGATGCTTAGGAAGATCTCCCACATCTGGAATCCTGCCTTCAAACAATGATGATCATGCTGGTTTTTCCTTTCCTGATTCATTATTCCAATACAGCCTTTTTAGGCTCCCTACTCCAGTCTAAGCTATCCATTGTAGGCCTCCAAGTGGAGCCAATATTTGATCAATCAGACTAGAGACACCCTAAATCGAGCAACTGGGTCCCATCAGCTCTTCACCAATTGTTTGTATTTATTTGAAATATATTCCTCTAATGCACCAGTGCCCCGTCTCATGGGCCCATCATCTAAGCCTGGCAGTTTCTATTTTTTATGACTTTGACTTTCTCATCAACTGTGATAATTCCTCCTGCACTCCCTCTTTGGTAATGGACATTGTTGGCTATTTCTATCTAGGACATCTTTTCAGTTACGCTAAAGAACTTGTGCTCCAGCAATGAAAATACAGTTTCCTCCACAAGTGTCTCTCTTATTAGGATCTCATCACCTTGGAAGAGGAGGCTTCATTAGTGGCTATCCAGCATGGAGGCCTACAATAGCAAGGCTATCTTCAGTACTGCTCTGGATCATGTCCAGCACCAGCATATGAGCCACCGAGGGCTGCTGGGGCTTGACAGAGTGATGTCTCTACATCACTGCTGTGGAACATCTTGCAAGGACCTTTGCTAGTCTTTGCCTTCAAAAGGTAAATAGATTGGATGGTGTAATCTGTGTCCTATTCCAAATGGACAGTCTTTCCACAGAGAAGTACATCAACAAGTTCAAGGACATAAGGTGGAAGGCTCTTCAGATCTCCAGGAACTTCTGGAACAATTTTGAGCTTGACATAGTATTGTTAACGCACCTGCCAAGTTAAAAGCAAGGTGGTAGTTCCTGCAGTCTCCAAGATGTGAGTGACTGGCGGTTCAATAGTCAGGTCATTCAGGGCATTTCTGACCTCTGGACTCCCTGGACGTACACCTCATTGTGTCTCCCCTGAACCACCTGCTTCCAATTTTTATAAGACAGCATCTGGACTGGAGAGGAATGGGCTACAGATGCTTTCTGTAGGACTGGTCTGACTCCAAATGCTTCTATTCTCTTTTTCTTTCCTCCTGAGGTTATTCACCTTCAATATCATCTTGATCACAAACAGATTGGCCTTTCATGTCATAGCTCCCTCAGACACTGGAATTGGTGACAGAATTTCCTCGTTTCCCTTTCTTCGACTCTCTTACTGAGTTGGAAAGTCATGCTCATGACCCGGTCTTTCAAAGTATATGTATGACTCTTTGTGTGTGTGTGTGTGTGTGTGTGTGTGTGTGTGTGTGTGTGTGTGTGTGTATATGTATATATATATATATATACATATATATATATACACACACACAAATATATATAAATATATATATATAAATATATATATATGGATATATGTATATTTATATATGTGAATATATGTATATTTATATATATGTATATATATATATATATATATATGTAGATAGATAGATCTATATCTATACATATGGATATATATCTATCTATCTATTTATATATCTGTCTGTCTACCTATATATATATATATGTTATTACTATATTAGAAACCTACTTGAAAGGTCTGTCGATGCCACCATTCAAGATCCTGAATGCATAGATGGAGAAGGCCTGTTGACTTGCTTTTGCCCTTCTTCATTTCCAACTGATGGTGTCCTGTCTTGTGGTGTTCTGAGAGCCAATGAAGTGGTGAGCTTGTAAGTCAGATAGGGGAGGGCACCAGTCATGATGAATTTGTAGCTGATGTGGCAGATTATGAAGATTTTGCAGGATGTCAAGGGAAGCAAATGAAGAGCCTTCTGGTTGGGGGTGATTTGGCCTTATTTCTTTAGGCCCTTGATATGCTGTAGCAAGTAGAATATCCTTAAGGGCCAGAAACCTCGGATGCAAAAAGCTAGCATGTGAGTCTAAGTTGGCACAAAAACACCTCAAACAAGCAGCATGGGCTGAGAAGACCAGATGCACTGAACAGTTCTGGACCAGACTCTTGTATGAGAGTAAAAAATGGCAACTCAAAGACCTTCTGGTTCATGATCAACTGGCAGGCGAATGGATCAGGCAGATCAGGCAGTGCTAATATCTCTGAATTCAACTGGTCATCTTTTCAGACAAGATACTTCACGCCCAGTGATTTTGCAGGAAGCGCAGTTTCTTACAATATCCAGCGAAGAAGCAGCCCTGACTCACAAGTCCTGTGGCAGCTTCTAGCTCTGCCAATTTTCAAACTCTAGAGGGTTCATATTCCCCTACTAAGGTCTTGACCCTCTTGATGCATCAACTGAACTTGGTTCTGGCAAAAGCCAAATCCCATGGGGCCCCAGGGCCAAATGGTCTGCCACAGGCCTGTTTAAGCAAACAGCAAACTCACTTCATTATTTGATGATTGCCTAAGAAGCTCACCAATTCTGGAATCAGGGCGTGGTGCCATCATTCTGCTTATTCATAAAGGTGGCTCCAAATCCGACCCCAGTAATTGCAGGCGGACAGCACTTCAAGACAATGAAGCCACATTTTTCGCCAACTAACTCCTGGGGGAGCTGCAGCAGTGGGTGACATCCTGGGGTCTCTTTACTGAGAACTCTGGCACCTTGACAAACCTGCTAGCAATGTCTCTAGTATCCGAGAGTGTGGTAACCCCTCGTGGGAAACATCCTTTACCCCGCATTTTTTACTCCGCATGTCTTTACCCCGCATGTTTTACTCCGCAAAAACTTTTACAACGCAGGGCTTTACACCGCAAACTGTTACAACGCATTCCCCAAAGTAACACCCCCCCTGGAGTTAGAATAGTAATTGTGTTGTAATGGGGAATGCGTTGTAACGGAGGGCATTGTAAAGCCCTGAGTTGTAAAAGATTTTGCGGAGTAAAAACTGCGGGTAAAAGCATGCGGGGTAAATGCATGCAGGGTAACGTCATACAACCACATCTCACACCATGCTGTGCTGCTGCTTTGTGGATTTCAGAGCAGCATTTGACGGTACGAGCGGCAACGCATGGATTAGAAATCTTGTTGTCAATATCGAGATTTGGGAAACCGACGTTCCTTGAGACAAGAGATCACCGGCCACCCTTGGTTAATTAAGAGACCCTATCGGAGGGCATAACTGTATCTACTGTTGCGGGCATTCTGCACCTACATAGAACTATGCGCAGGAAAACAGGACCTTGGTGTATAGGGGTGTACCAACCTACCACCTTAGTACCCAAAACCGACTAGCTATAGTGTCTCATTCGTTCTCTTCCAAAATCACGAAGCTACAAATGATTAGACAACCCAGAACACACCACTCCCGACTCTCTCAGGAATCGCGGTAGCAAGACATACCCTTTCGCTCACTCACTCGTACTTGTCCACAATAAGAATGGTCAGAGTCACTGTTATAGTTCAAAATGTTTATTTTAACTATCGTGCTCTATAATGCAGTATACGAGCCACTACCAGCAGCGAAATGCATAAACTTAGAACAATTAGCATTGTTACAATTCCATAGAATATAAAGGGGGATGTCATTAGATATAGACAGTGGAAAAAGGACTATAAGGCCTAACCGCCCTCCGCCTGGTAAAGTGATATTTATTATATAAAGGAAGATCTCTGGGCTTTGCCAGCAGACCCCATACCTTAGTGCCTAGATGGTAGCTTTACATCATAGGAACCGCATAGCTCTTCTCCCTGGAAAGGACCCTCTCCAGGTGTGTGTCAGAATAACATGCATCCCTGTAATATCAAAGCACGAGTTTCCAGTAGCGCAGCTGTGTTAGCATGTTTTGTCTAGATGCTAGGGACTGACCACAACAGAATAACAAGGGGCATTGTTTATCGACCTTGCACATCGTGTTCAGACTAAACTCCAGGAACAGGCAGAGAACGCAGAAAGTAGACAGTTCTCATGTGAAAGGCACAAACAGAGGGGCATATTCTCACAGACTTATCGCCGAGTTAGCGGCACTTTATCGCAGCCAAAGTGGCGATAAAATCATCGCACCATTCACAAGCTGGTGTTAACAGCCCAGAACACCATTTTACCCGCGATAGCATCCGCAAAAAACATCGCCACAGATGACCCCTGCAACTATCGCTAATGAGATGCAGAGTAGGCGTACCCGTGCAAAAAGCCGCGAAAACACCACTCTGCAACATTCTCAACGATCAGCCAGATCAGCGATAAGACCACAAAACAGGCGATAAGGCCCGTTAGAAGTAGGAAACTAACACCTGCTCTGACCTGGTGCAAAGTCGGACCACAGCCTGCACCACAAAATGGAGCCCAGTCCAGAGCCATACCTCAAGGGCAACAGATGCCATGGAGCCACTGATCATGCAGCTCGGAGCCCCAACAGGGCCACAGCACTCACCGCCACCACCCCCAGGACCCACTCCCCCCAGGCCCCCCCTGCCAAAGACATGCCACATCAACTATACGGAACATGTACCAAATAATCCGCCAGATGTCGCACAATCACATTTGGTGGCATGCATGTGTCGTCACAAAAATGAGCATCACACATCCACCTTCGATGTAACAAATGAAAATGTATTCAAAGAAACACAGAACAGAAATGAAGACACATGGCGGCTCCCCTCGGGACAATCCGTAGGTCACAGCCTGCAAGACAAAAATCACGATGAGAAGGTGTATCTTGCACACATCAAAGGACTGAGAGAGAGCGAAGGAGAGAGAGAGAGAAAGAGAGGGAGCGAGAGAAAGACGGACAGAGAGGGGGAGCGAGAGAAAGACGGACAGAGAGGGGGAGCGAGAGAAAGACAGACAGAGAGGGGGAGCCAGAGAAAGACGGACAGAGACGGGGAGCCAGAGAAAGACGGACAGAGAGGGGAGCCAGAGAAAGACGGACAGAGAGGGGGAGCCAGAGAAAGACGGACAGAGAGGGGGAGCCAGAGAAAGACGGACAGAGAGGGGGAGCCAGAGAAAGACGGACAGAGAGGGGGAGCCAGAGAAAGACGGACAGAGAGGGGGAGCGAGAGAAAGACGGACAGAGAGGGGGAGCGAGACACAGATAACAGAAGAGACGGACAGGGAGAGAGAGTGCCAGCAATGCGCACCCAGGCCACACTGCTCACCTGTTGCCACCGGTGTGTCTCCAACCACGTGCCGGTATGTAGTGCAGTTCACCAGGTCACACATCTGAAACCGATCCGTCATCTGTTACAGAGTCCAGATACCTGAATGGCAAAGTACATACAATTGCACAAGACATCATCGCCTGTCCGCCACTGCGCACCCAGGCAGATGCACCCCAGCCCCTCCCGCCGCCCAGCGGTGCATGCCCGCCCCTGCGCACCCAGGCCTCATTGCTCGCCTTCCGCCCTTGGCATGTAGCAATGAGGGCCCACCACGTGCCGCTGCAAGCCACATGCCCGGGGCCCGCGGACATGGCACCCTCCACATCATGCAGCCCCGCTCCACAGGCCACCAGGTCTCACATTTGATTCTGGGTCTTGATTTCGCCATGGCAGAGGACATACCAGTGCACCGGGCATCATCGCAGGCTGCACACCCGCTCAGCCCTTGAGGTGCCACTAACTCTGTGATCCGGGATGCGACGCCACGAGGTGGTAGGCCCGCGCTGCCCTCTGGCTCTGGCCTACACTGCGGTCCAGCAGGGCACACAAATCCTGAGCAGTCCGGACCGCCGGGACGGGGCATCATCGCAGGCTGCACACCCGCTCAGCACTTAAGGTGCCCCTACCTCAGTGCACCCAAAGTCACCGTCCCGTGGTGGTGTGCCTGTGCCGGCCGCAATGTATCCGGTGCCACCAAGTCTGTGTCCCAAAGTCATGGTCCCTGTATGGTTGGGTATCGTGTTGCGGACGCCATCATGTCACCTCCGGTCCTGGGGAATGTGATGTTGCAGGGCCCGAGGCCCTCATGCCTACATTAACACTACACGGACGCACCCAGATAGGGAGTGGAAATGGCGTCGAGCACGTGCCCCCGTCCCTTTTCATTGGTGGGGTCACATGTCCCATGACGCGTGTGCTGGATGGGTGTGGTGTGGGTGTAAACCAGCCGTGAGGGAGTGGCTGTGGCATGCTGACAACTAGACCTGTGAGCAGCAGATCACCACAGGAAAGACAGGGGACATGTAGCGTTGCCGTCCCCCCCTGTGAGCGTAAGCGGAGTGGGCTGGCCTGGCGTATGCCAGTCCAGCGTAAGGGTCTGTATATGACCCTGGGGCCCAGGGCGTGGTTCCGTACTGGGCTGGACAAGGAAGTAACTCATGCGTGTGTCCCTGTTGTTGTGTCAGCGCCACCCAGACCGCATTGGGCAATGTGTCACCCTGTCACCCCTGTTCTACGACATGAGCCACATGGACGTAAGAGGAGTCCAGTGAGCCCACATTCATCCATACTTCCACACTTAAAAGACCATAGACATGACACATCTGTGTGTATATGAATGTTTAATGCACATTCAGTGGAGTGTTGCATCTGGAGCAGTACAGGGCCATGCAGGGCCCACATGACGATGTTGTCCCGTGGAGGTCCAGCCAGGGACCTCCAGGGAATGACAAGTCCAAAGGAAGAGGACGAGTACAGTCTGCAGTCTGATTGCTGTGTCAATGGCGATCAAACATCATATGGCAATCCATGTCGAGGTCCAAGGTGAGTGTCGCAGAGTGCATCGGGGGGACAGTGGAAGGTGATGATGCAGAGGGCAGTACCAAGCTGAAGCCGGACCTATGGATGAGATGCATGCTGCTGCGTCCTCCTCACCACGAGGGCAGTATCATCCGCATCTTCGTTCTCTGCTGTTTCATGTGCCTCACGTGTGGGTGGTGGTGTTCTGTCTCCAGCACTGTGTGGCAGTGACACATCTGTGGCCGGAGGTGGAAGGTCTGCCGCGCTGTGTGGCACTGACACTTCAGGGGGCGGAGATGTTATTGGAGTGGTGGCAGCAGCATGCATCCGCACCAGGCCTTGTGACAGCAATGCCATGAGGAGGGTCCTGAGGTCATTGAGGAACCCAGCTACCTCTCGCTGGTGTGCAGCCGTGGCAGCCGCTCGTTCCGCATTCGCCCACTCCATGGTCTCCATTAACCTCCGCATGTTTCCCAACTCCTGTGTGACATCGCTAGAGCCACTCTGACTGGACAGTTGTACTATTCTCTGAGTCAGGGCTCCAGCGATGTCAGCCATGGTCCGTTGGAGAGCATGGAGAGGACTGTGGGTGTCGGTTAGGGACCGTGAGTGGTCCCTGATGGGACTTAGACACCCACGTATGGCATCTAGTTTGTCTGCCATGCGGTCGAAGCCCACCCGCACCTGTTGGCCAGATTCCTCTGGCACCCCAAAACACGGCATTGGAAGGCCATGTGCTCTCCGTGGGGGTCCTGGGAGGCAGCAGCGGTGGTGGGTGCTGCCTGCTGTGTGGTCTGTGCAGGGGGTGGGGTCTCCTCGTAGCAGCTGGGCTGCCCAGCTCCTGGAAGTGGGCTGCGGAGGCTCTCCACGAGCAGTTGGAGGGCGTCAGAGTCGAAGCTGTGGTCGTCCTCTTCGTCTCCAGAGAAGAGAGGGTCGGAGTGCTCTGCAGGAGGTGTTGATTCTCCCTCTGCAATGTGAAGGGGAGATGCACTTTAACAATGTGTCCACATGTATGTTGTCGCATTGTACATGTTTACATACAGACAGCATGACTGGGTACATTGTGGCTGTTTGGGAGGAGCTGCCTATTTGATGGGGGACAGTGGACATTTCGACAACATCACGGATGTGTGTTTGTACCTGTACATTATCAACGCACATATCCCTGCAATGCCAATTGTGATTGGCCAGTGTCTGCACCCAAGCGGCACCAGTAGTGCCCTGTGTTCTGTTGTAGGTGTTTTGCTGATTGTGTCACATCGTTGTCAATGTAGATGTGCTCTGTATGTGTTGTGTGTGCTGCATTTTTGGGGAGTCGCCCCTGCAGCTCAGATTTTGTTGCCCCTTATCACTTTCATGAGGTGTGCCTCTGACTACTGTGCTTGTACAGTGTTGACATGTTGCATACTGGGGTACGTTTGTCTCTTGGTGGGAGTTGGTGGTCTGGGGCATGGTGTGTCCGCAGATGTGCTCAAGTTAATTGTGCATGTGTGCCATTGTGCCCATCTCCCCCCGACCCCCCAGGCCCTGGTGGTTACTCACCCTGTTGCTGTTGTGTAGGGTCCTGTTGAGCAGTGTCCGGGCCCCCAACTCCTGCCACCGTCTCCCCACTGATGACTGTGGACACCATTTCCTCCATGTCATCCAGCTCCTCCTGTGGCGCTGGGCTCCCACCTCCAGTCTGCATTGCTGCCTTCAGGTTGTTGGCGAGTTTCAGCTTGGTTTTGCGCTTGACATCATTCCAGCGCCTCTTGACCTCGCCCATCGTCCTCTTCAGCACTCCGACTGCATTCACCTTGTCCACAATGGACTGCCATAATGTATTTTTTGTTGCCAATGACACAGTGGAGGTGACGAACAGTTGTTGATGGTGTTCTGTCACCTCCGTTATCAGGATCCTGTTTTCCTGCGGACTGAACTTCGTCTTCCTCTTCTTCTTGTCCTTGCCCTTCCCTGACCCTGAAGTCCCAGGATGGTCCTCCGGGGGGCTTGTGGGGTTCTGGCTCTCCTCCGCACTTGCTCCGGCAACGTCCATTGTGCTTCGCTGTTGTTTGGCATTTGTTTGTCTGGTTTTTTTCTGCTTTTATGGTGATTGTTCCCGCCTGACGCCTGTAGATTGCAGGCCTGTAGCTGGGTTTCGCAGATTTTCGTATCGCAATTGGCCTCATCGCAGCTTTTTTTGCGTTGGTGTTTCGCATTTTTGCGGTGTGGCGTTGATTCTAACGCGGTCAGTTGGCGCATTATCTGGGGAGTATCGCATGGGGCCGCCGTGTTGTGAATACTTGGTTAACAAGGCGTTAATTTCCCGCGATGGACTGCGATATGCAAAGTTGCGTTAAGCTAAATTTGCAGTGGTTATCGCACGTTCTTGAGAATATGCCCCAGAGTCTTGCCAAACAAAGTCATGTAGTAACGTGCGCAAAAGCAGCATCATGGCAGCAGAGCTCATGCTAACATAGCAATGTCGACAATGACCCTAATGGCCATATAACACCATCCCCTTGGTAAGGTCATAGTTTATAGACAAAGGACCAAGACAGATTTCAAGGGTAAGCAGAGTTCAAATATGCATGAAAAAACCAGATTGGAAAAAGTTTTTTTTATTTTTTAAATACATAATTTTTATGTTGTTAAAAATTTGTCGTTGCACGAAAAACGTGACTAACATGGGGGTGGTGTATCCAGAAAAGTACGTGAACCTAACAATGCAATTCGTTCCAAAAGGTCATCCCTATCGTTAGCAAAAAAGAGGGATGCCATCCAGTCAAGTAGGCCGAAGGAACAGACGTGCTCCTTGTAATCCGATGCTTCCAAGAGCATAACTGGGCAACTTGCGTGCTATTCAATAAAGCTCCGTTGCAATAGGTTCTGCGCAGCCGCACAGATATCCCATTCAGCCAAAACTCCAAGTGCAGCCGCACGCGCCATACGTCCATCCCTGGAACAGGCCTGGTCATGGGCCACTAAGGGACCCACTAACTGGTCATAATCCGGGTCCGAACATGACGTATTGGAGAGGCATAAATCCAAAGCCCAGTAGAATGGGCACCGTTGACAGTAGAACACATGTTGCATGCAAGTGAAGTAGGCAAAGCGAAAAGTCAGTCCATAACTTATGCTAAGCGTCGCTAATGGCAAGCATCCAAAAAGTTGTTGCATTCGGTCACGGTACAGTTGCAATTGGCCTGTTCTGTGCATTACCACAAGATGAGAAGCCATTGCGTAGCAGGAACAGAAGCAGCAGGATTCCACCAGCAAGCGCCAGTATTAATGGGAATCCTTCAAAGACGCTGGAAAAAATAGAATGAATAAAGGCCGGTATTACTCCAAATATCGTCTGAAACGAAGTTACAAGGCCGGATCCCACCAGTTTAAAAAAATGAGCAAGGCCTTTGGTGTCAGACGCATTAAATATTTGATGTATCAGTTCCCCAAAATGCAGTGGGAGATTCGTATTCAGAAGCAACTGAATCTCGCTAGAAGTTCTAGCCACCTGCAATTCGAAGGTCTCTCGAGCTGAAGTGAGAGCCACTTCTTGTTGAAACAATAGCACTTTGAGCCTGCTTAATTTGTTGAAATCTGTTTTCAAAGTCGGAATGGAAGGCCAAATTGAACTATCTACTTTCTCAAGTGGGGGCGGAATAAGCGCATTGCTACAACAAGTAACACGTTGTGAAACTGTTACTATATACGGGATTCCTGCCCGTAAACCACAGCAGTCGTGGTTATTCAAAATAAGATAACTTCCATTAGTAAGCAATGTAAAAGCGGGAATTATTGCTGGGACGGGACTCCCTTTCAAAAAACATTCAAGATTAGGTGCGGAAACATTACAAGCGCCGTGCAACTTAACATGTTTACAAACTAGGGAATGTCCCACAGTGGAATCGCAGTCCTCCCCTGTTAGGAAAACTTCCTTATCGTCCCGATGACACCTGTAAGTGAAAGGTAGGGACCATAAATCATGGAGATACGTACTACCCAGGGGTTCAAAGCGGCCAATCGGGAAATGTTTCATGCAAGATTTAAATTGAAACAGCGAGAAAGGAGAGAGATAACCCAATGAATTAACCATACAGCTGAATCTGTCTCTGCCACAGAGAATGGCAAGTGTTCTAATTGTTCAATGTGTAATAGCGTGTATATAGCGTCTTTCATGAACATAAATCTTTGTTTATCAGTCAGATTAAATGGTAAAAACAAGGCAGAAGCATTCAAATAATCCCAAGTGACTTTTCCCATTTTGAGAGTCTGTAACGTCCATGCAAACTGCATAACTGAACGTAATTGATTTTGACCATGATATAACACAGATACATCATTCTGAACAATATCAATAACAGATGAAACAATATTATCCAAGGTATAAATACGTGAAGACAGTGTGTTAATGCTATTGCCGACCACTGCAAGGACTTTTTCCAAATTTGCTTGATCAATTTGGCGCAGACGAAGCGCTGCCTCAAACTGCGAAAGTTTCCAAACTTCATTGTAAGCTGCATAGATAAATCTTTTTGTTCTAGGGGTTCTAGGACCTAGAAGAAAATCAGCCAAATTGATGTCACTCGACAAGAGTGATAAGTGTTGTTTAACTGACGATAACGTGGAGTGTTCCAACCATTGTTGGCACAATTTACCCACCAAATGTGCGGTAACTGAATGTGAATGTGGATAACGAGGATCCGGTCTAGTCTGTGTGAAACCAGGTGTTAGATTATAATAACGCAGTTGACATGCATTGGAATTTGTTTGCCACAGAGGCAAGATGGCGGCCGCTTAGGAGGCCGGTAGCAGCTCTAGTGACGGCGGGCTGAATCACAAAAGAGGAAACCGGGGCACCATGGAGAATGCCGCACGGTGGGCCAATGAGGAGAGCCCATAAATGTAGCTGTAGTGCTTGGATAGAGTAGATTAATCTCGGATTATTGATTTTGAAAAAAGCCGCACTCGGGCTAACCCCCTGCACAGATTGTGTGGAGCTGACGCGTTGCTGAGAGATGGGGCCGAAAGCAGCGGCTAACACTGGTGCCAAGGCTGGAGCCAACCGACAGACACGAGGAGGAAATACTGTGGAACTTGACTCACCGAATCAGACGGATCAGGCATCTGGACGCGGACGGCGATTGCAGACACAGATCTCCGGCAACGAAACCCTAGCGGAGAAGAAAGGAAGAGGCGGGGGAACGGGGAAACTACGTCCTGCCGGCCCTTCGGTGGCTGAGCTGTTTCAACATACGAGGGAAGCCCAGCCAGGAGAATCATGTAAGAAGGGGCTGGAGCAGAGCCAGAGTGAGAAACTGGAGGCTCCCTCGTTGCAGCCGGCAGGGGTGGATGTACCCGAGGTGATCAACGAAGGTAGGCACCTGCAAGCAGTAACTACAAACATTTTGTTGCTAGAGGGGTGTCGAGTTAAGGAAAAGAAATCAGGGGATCCGCTGGAGGAGAGTGACGAGAGGGTAAAAGAATGTGAATCACCAGCGTTATCGGAATCAATAGACCCACAAGAACGTGCAGGTGGCGTCCACAATGGTGGAAGTGCGGTGCTGGAAGCCCGGCATAACCTTGTGGCGCCTGGCTTGGCAGAGAGAGACAAAACTAATAAGGGGGAGCCGTAAAGAGAGTCTAGTGATTGTTTTTTCTCCGTTTCAGAGGGAGCTGAATGGTCAGTGGATGGCTTTAGTACCTCTTCTGAGGCTAGCAATTTAGAAACAGATCCTGATGATGATGACGGTGACAAAGCGCAATTCCTTACGGCTAAAAAAATGGGTCATCGGCCTTCAGTGCAACGCAGGGATAGAAAAGACCTTAAATGGGATTACACAGATGCGTCCCAGTTGGCTGGATCTGCAACCGATACAAGTCCGACTCCCCCTACATTAGATGTTATATATCAGGCAATATTGCTGCACAGGGAGAAGACACGGCAGGACAGTCGCAAAGCCCAGTCAGCAATGCGGAAAATGCAGGGGGTTGTGAGGAAACTATCGAAATTGTGTGTAAATATAGGTGAAAGAATGACGGATCTTGAGTCAAGAATCGTATCGACAGAGGCAGAGGCGGCAAGTGCAATAAAATTGTCTGAAGAGCATGGATCCCAAATCAAGGACATACAGTGGAAGCTAGAGGACGCCGAGAATCGGCAGAGGAGGAATAACTTGAGGATCCTAGGGATTTTGGAAGGGGTGGAAGGGTCCGATGCCCGGGCATAAGTAATTGAGTTGATGAAATCCGTGTTTCCAGAGATAACAGATTGGAACTGGGCAACAGAAATACAGAGAGCTCATCGGACTCCCTTTAAACTTAGACCCCAGGCGAAAGAAGGGGCTAAGCCCCGTGCGATTCTAGTTTATTTCGGTAATTTTTTGTTGCGCCAAACAATTTCAGAGAAGGCAAGACCGGAATCTAAAAGATCAAGTGGCGAGGTCTCGTTCTTTGTACACCCGGATTTCTGCCACGCCACTGTGGAAAGACGCTGGAGATTAAGGCAGATGATAAAACCCTTCCAGGACAAAAACATACAAATCTATCTGATCAATCCAGCTCAGCTGAAGGTGTTACATGAGGGGCAGACACGATATTTTTCGTCCAAAATTAAAGCAAGGGAATTTCTGGATGGTGTAGGCAAATAATGCTAAATAAGGCTGATTTAATGTGGTAGCTGTGAGGACGCAGAAGGTAAAAGGTGGTAAAAAAATAATGTAAAAAAAAAAAAGAGTTGCATTCACGAGAAGATAGCTTGGCACAGGTTTTAAGTAGAGCTTTAGGATATTCAGGTTATTGAGATACTAAGCCCTGTAAGTTAATAGGGCCCCACGGGGACCTCGCATTGAAAGATATTAATTGATGGTAATTTATCAGCCCGATCACGCATGCTGCGCTCATCCTATGCTCAGACTAAGGTCCGAGCGTCTCACGGGGGTGGTGGTGGGACAGGGCAGAGGGGTGGGGGGTGAGGAAGCGGGGGGGAGATGGGGTGGGAAAGAGGGAAGGGGGAAGGAAGGGGGGGAGGTGGGAAGGGGGGGTGGGATAAAGGGGAGAAAAGTAATACCCAGAACCATATAGATAACCAGGAGAAGCATACGCAAAAAGGGCTGTTTATTTCTGCGAGTGGAATAAGATGTTACATAGAATCAAAAAAGGATGGGGAAACTTAATTTTTGTACATTAAATGTAGGAGGTTTAAATGATTGGAGTAAGAGGAAACGGTTGGATGAATTCGTTAGGATGTATAGCTTTGATGTGATTTGTGTACAGGAGACGCATATTCCCTGGGGGAAAAGAGGCCTGTTGTATTTTAGGGGGTATAATCTATTGTCCTGCACGTCACAAACCTCGAACATCCGGGGGGTTGCGATTTTTGTAAAGGCTTCCCAAGGCGGAGCTAAACGTAAAATAACGGATGCACTGGGGCGGTGGGCGGTGGTGGAACTCGAAATTGGATATACAGTATGTACAATTTATGGCTCAAACCAAGATGACCCCGAGATTTTTGAGCATCTCGAAGTTGAGCTTGCAGCATGGCCATGCCCTTTAATTATATGTGGCGATTTTAATATAGCAGCCGATTTGAGTAATCAGAATAGTTACCCTGGGCGAAAGCCCAAAGTATACAGAGCGTTGAACTCGCTTATGTTGAGCCATGGGCTGGTAGATATCTGGGGGTACAAGGAACCGAACAAAGCAGGGCACACGTATTACTCCTGCCCACATAAAAAATATACAAAACTGGATTATTTTTTGGCATCCTCAAGTGTGATTAATAAAGTGGGTATTGGAAAACTGCCTAAAGTGATCTCTGATCACAATCCATTATTATTGAGTATTGATACGGAGACCCCTAAAAAGTCTAATTCTAACTGGACATTCGACAGGAAGCTATTGGCTAATACGGTGTATATAGAGCACTTGAAGAAATGGGCGCAGGATTTTTATGACAACAATCGGTATAGTGCTTGTCGTAATTCAGTTTGGGATGCATTCAAAGCGGCCCTTAGAGGGGAGACAATTAGTTTTGTGGCAAGGCAAAGAAAAGAGGCCAGGGACAAGAACGATAGGCTTTTAGGGGGAGCTATCAAGGGCTGAAGAACTACATACCACAGCCATTTCCCAGGGGAGCAGGCAGCAGATTTACAACTTAGGATAGTGGCTATAAAAGCTGAGTTAAATAAATGCTTATCACAGAAAATTGCGGATGAACAGCAAATCCAATTGGGTAAATCATATGAGACCGGTGAACAAGCAGGGAGACTCTTAGCGCTCCGAATAAGGCAAAAAAATTCTAGAAACCTGATCTCAGCGATACAAAAGGATGATCGAATCTATACGGAGTTGAAGGATATACTCAGAGTATTCAAGGAGTATTATCAAGTACTCTATAATGAAGAACAGTATGTAGCGCCGCCTAGGCTAGAGGAGGCGGTACTAGGCCCCAAGTTAGATAGCCAGGCAAGACAGGAATTGGATAAGGATTTCTCATTAGAGGAAGTGATGCAAGTTTTACAGGATCTCCCAGCAGGAAAAGCAGCCGGCCCTGATAGTATACCATCGGATGTATATAGGTACATACAAACAGTAATTGCCCCCATATTATTAGATCTATTTGCAGGAATACAATATAATGGCATAGTTCCTGAATCATGGAAAGAAACGAACATTATAGTATTTCATAAAAAGGGTAAACCAAAAGATAACCCCGCTTCCTATAGACCGATCTCTCTTATAAACGCTGATACGAAACTATATTCAAAATTATTAGCGAAGAGGTTGGGGAGGGTCATAGGTAGTCTGGTCTCACCGTGGCAGCACGGGTTTATCCCGGGACGCGGGACAACAGATCATATAAGGCGGACCATCACGCTGTTTGACATACAGGCTGCTATGGGGGGCCAGATGGCCATGATCCTCCTCGACGCGGAAAAAGCTTTTGATCAAGTTGCCTGGGGCTATTTATGGGGGTTATTAGAGCAAAAAGGGTTTGGGCCTAGGATGATCAGAGCAATAAAGGCAATGTACTCAGGACCAAAGGCACGGATACAATTAATGGGGGATAGCTCGGACAATATTTATATATCAAGAGGGACGAGACAAGGGTGCCCCTGCTCACCAATATTGTTCGCTCTATATATAAACCCCCTGGTTGAAGAATTGCTGGGATCTCAAGATATCAAGCCTATTATTACAAATGGCTCTGAGACCAAACTGCTAGCTTACGCAGATGATTTGGCTATTCTAACTACAGACCCGCTTAGCGCGATTAGAGCTGTTACAAGGATTACTAGGGAATTTGGAAGAGATTCAGGATATCTGTTGAACAAAAACAAAACTCTTATAGTGTGCACTGAAAACATTAAGATGAGGGATTCAAGGCGCACAGAAAGCGCTATCTATCTTGGGGTGCGAATTAGTTCAGCAGTAAATACAATTGCCAAAATCAATTTTGATCCCGTATTGAAGACAATCTCCTCAGACCTTAAAAGGATTGATGGGTTGCACTTATCTATTATCGGGAGGGGAAATGTGTTAAAAATGACTATGCTCCCAAAAATTATGTACCTCTTTCGATCTATTCCACTCTGGATTGATGAATATATTATGAAAGCACTTGAGGCTACTTTTGTGAATTTTACATGGCAATACGGGAAAGTTAGGCGCTCTCTGAAGTATCTGTCACTCCCACAAGCAAGGGGAGGGTTGGCGTTCCCGAATATTAGATTGTATTACTGGGCCTGCTTATTGTGTCAGATGGCAATACTACTTGCACCGGTTCGTAGGGGAGCTGTGGAGGAAGTATGTCATGATACCCTTCCTCGATTTTTGAACTTATGATGGGGAGAGAGGCTCGAGGGTTGCTGTTGCGTAAAACAGATGGGAGTTATTATAGGAAGGTGCGTTTTAAGGTTATGCAGTGTGCATGGGAGGTATGGAAGAAAGTCCTAAAAACCATGTCAATTCCGAAAATAAATTATTATACCCCATTATGGCGTTCACATGCACTGCCACAGGTATTTTATGACAGGATGGGTAGGTATTGGGAACAATTAGGATTAATAACGATAGGAGATATATATGTAGGCGATCAGTTACTCTCCTTTGATATGTTGCAACAGAAGTATGGGATTCCAGCTGGACAATACTTCAAATATGCACAAATTCAGAAGAGCTTAGCTGGTCGCAAGCCCTTGGTTTCTCCTGGAGGTAAGATCCCTCTAATAGAGCAATTAGGAGGGAGTGGCAGAAGGATTAAGTGTATATATGGTACCTTGCTACAAAATGTACAGGATGATTTGGAGAAATATGAGTCAAGGTGGGCACTAAAATTAAATGATCCTGATGCCGATCTATATAAGGTCTTGCACCTAGCGGAGAAAACATTTTGCTCTACTAGCCTAAAGGCACAGCACTACAAAACTTTATTTGATGTGTATTTTACCCCCGCTAAACTTTTTAAATGGGGTAAAAGAGAGGACGATAAATGCCCACGGTGCGGGGAAGGACCAGCAACCTTGATTCACATGTTTTCCGACTGTGATAGGCTACTTTCAATTAAAAATGAGTTGGTAAGATTTTGGGAGGGGCTGCTAGGGCAAAAGATTAACCTATCCCCTACCCTGTTGATATTGGGTCACGATAATAGATTAGAATTAACAAGGGAGAAAGAATATATTCTATTTATGTGTGTAGCGGTTTTAAGGTTACTCTTAGCTTCGAGATGGAAGGATGTGGAACCACCCTCCTTTCAAATGTGGTTAGCATGTCTCTCAGGGGTTCAAACCAGGAATCGGCATTATATTCATCCCGGGGCAGGGAGACGAGAGAGCTGGGGTTGGCAATATGGGCACCCCTTGCTAGATGGAGAGAGAGAATCCAAAGCCAAGGTTATACTAGAAGAGTGGGAGTGGGGTAGACTATAAGAGGTGATGGATATTTTATCTCTCGCAGAATATATATATTTGTTTTATCTACCGTTAACAATCATGAGTTTGTAACTCCATGTGTAATGGATTTCACTACTAATGGTTACATGATTTGAACGGTGTCCTAGATGCGTATGTTTTTATTTAATTATTGTGTATTATCTATTGTGCTTGGTTTTACCTGGTTTTACATTGTATGATATAATGAATAATGAATAATGAACTGTTAATATTATTGTATACTGGTTCTTAGGGTATTAATAATAAAAAAAAAAAGGATGAAGGTTGGTCTTGTTTCAGGATGACTGCGGTGTCTGCCAGCCGGAGGCCTGGCTGGAGTGGACCCGCATCCAAGGCTTTCTGGAGGATGGCCGATGGGGGTGGCCCGGTGCGGCCTTGGGGCCTTGAAGGATTCCACTGGGGGCCCGTTCGGCCTGGGGGTTTTGCCCATTTGGAGCCGAGTTAAAGCCTTGCCCATTTCCTCCGCCGTGAAAAAAAAAAAAAAGGAATTTGTTTGCCACAGCAACCAACCGGCAGGGTCAACTTCAGAAACATTGAAAGTGCCATTCCGAAACAGAGTCTGCAAAACATCGATTGAATAATTTGTGTGTGTGCGCCAATTATTATACTCTGCCAAAGACGGAATGCACGGATTATTTAAATTTTTTTGCAGTTGCCAAGCCAAAGCAAGTAGTTTGATATACCGTATCATTCAAAAATAACATTTGTGCTGGTTTTAGGCAGGCACGATGTAAAGCCTCAGTTCCCTGAACCTGCCAAGCCTTAGTGCCCCATATTGTTTTCAAATCAATGGTAGCACTCCAGTGATCATAACCCTGTGTGGCCAATTCATATCTAAAAGATTCGGAATAGATTAATTTAGTGTGAGTCAGAATAAATTTAGACTGCGGCGACAACTGTAATTTAAAGAAATAGGATTCAGGATTGGGCATGTCATAATCCGTGAAATAGGTGAATTTATCCCTAAGTGTTTTAGAACTTCCCTGTAAAGGAGTTGGACAATGTTCCCATTGTGTGTAATTATAAACAGGTCTTAGCGTGTTTGTCTTGTGCAAGAAGTGATGGCGATAGTGTTGATAACAGAATAAATCAGCAGAATTGGCAGAATTCAAATACAAATCTTCATCATCAAAAGCATCATAATATTTTAAATCCGAAAACAATGAATGTACTGCTTGTACATCCCAATCATCGGAATGTATGTCCGGTGTCACCACGTCTCCTAAAGAAACGCGAAACACGTATGGTATGTTGAGGACTTCCGTCAGACCATGGATTTCGAATGCCACTTTATCCCAAACGATGCCATCTGCAACTGGGAAAGCAGAAATGTTCACGAGGGCTTGATCACGTTTCATTATATGGGATGATGTATGAGGGGCCAGAATTCCATCGACCAATTTCACAGCAGAGCGTTCTGGCAAATAATGACCATTGATGAGTAAGAAAAATACTGTCACAAATCCAATCGACATGAGGAGGAAAATCAGGATAAGCACCAACCAGATGTAGGTCCACGGGGGAAGCAGGTAAGTCTTTTTGAACCAAGCGAAAAAAATACCTAATTTTGACGGTGGAAGTGTTAAATTGGAAGACGAAGAGGATGAGTCATAAGAGAAGCTGGCATGGTCCTCAAAATAACCGCTTGCACCCAAATTTATTAGAGGTGGTTGGGCTGCATCAGCGTGATGTTGTTGAGGACTGTTCGGCACTTCACTTTGAGACTCATCGGAAGGGTAAGTATACTCGACTTCTGCGGTGGAAGAGGAAGGAGGCAGAACAGGCGAAAGGTCAATAGTAGTTTCCGTCTCACCCTCAACGATACAGGCATTAGTGGTAGAGGTTGAGGGCACCGGATTCAAAGAGATAGCGTTGCAAGAAACTGCAGGTGTTACACTATTCAGAATCTCCAGACGGTGTAACTTGACATTGTCCACTGAGATGTATCTGTTGTCTTTGCGACCAGTTAAAGGAGGTAGAATCACTGTACGAGTACCCTTCAATCCAAGAACGGGGACCGGTGCACGATAAGAGGGACCAAATTCTTTCTTGTTCTCCAGCTTTTCTCGTACCAGATCTCTAATCTTAGGAAGCCAGCCGGCAACTGGAATCAGCATTCCTGTGTCATTGGAAGAGGGTAAATGTTCAGTTGCGTAGCTGTCACGGGTCTTTTGTAGGTCCTGTTACATAGTAGAATCATTATCTACATCAAAGGTTGCGGCAGCCGCCACAACGTCTAGACCATCAAGGTCTGGCACAAACATTTTAATGCCAAAGAGCATTTCGTATGGGGTCCGCCCACTCAGAGATCTTCTAGGGAGATTATTAAGTGCACGTTGAACTCCATACAAATGGGCCAGCCAGTTCCTGCCAGTACCTAATACTCTAGCTGTCAAAGATTGCTTTAAGTCATGGTTCATTCGCTCCACAATAGAGTTGCCCTCAGGCCTGTATGGAGATGAAAACTGCACCAGCACCCCCATCAACTTCATCGCGTCCTTGTACGCCTTAGAGGCGAACGCTGGACCTTGGTCTGAATGGAAGGTGCCTCAGGCAAACATCCCAACAAAGACACGCAAATCTCTGATGACATTTCGAGCGTCAGCACTGCGTTGTGGCCAAACCCAAAGGAATCTAGTGCACGAATCAACTGCAACACAAATTTATTTATACGCAGTATCAGAAGAGAAAGGACCGCAGTGATCAAGATACACGCAGCCAAATGGCCGATTAGAAATACATAGCTGTGTTTGTGGTGGGCGTGAGACTGTAGACAGTTTGATTTGCTGACAAATGTCACAAGAAAGCACATAATTACGGGTTTGTTTATATAGCCACGCCACCAATAACATTGCTGTAAAATAGAGACTGTCGCAGACACCCCAGCATGTGCAGAAGCCATGCCCTCGTGTGCGGCCATGATCAAAGCAGGTCTGCGGTCCATGTTGGGAATCAGCCGATCACCAACCAATGGAATCTTAGCATAAGGAACTTGTTCGGGAGATAAATGATAAGAGTACTTTGAAGGGAAGCCCTGTGGATAAGCAGTTCCCTCCTACGTAGCAGCTACTGCTGCCACAATGTCATTATCTATCTTAGTCATGGACCTTGTAACTGCTGCTATGGAACACGTGGCTACTGCTGATTTGGCCGCTTCATCAGCCAAAGAATTACCAAGCACATGTCCTCCCACACGCTGATGACCAGGAGTATGGATAACTTGCGTGAGGGGCAGATGTTTTTTAAGGTCTGCCACTCGAACCCAAAGCGTTTTATGTTTTATTGCGCTGCCTTCAGAGTCTCGATAGTCATTTTGAGACCAAAAGAATAAGTTGTCATTAAAAGACTGAACACAGTAGTAAGAATCGCATACAATAAGAGTATTCACATTAGGATCGGTAAACTCAAGGGCTAGAACAAGAGCACGCAGCTCTGCCAATTGTGCTGTACAGTCTCCAAGTGCCTGAGTATGCACTATGGAAGACTTAAATTCTCCATTTACAATTGAACCAGCTACAATTGCGCAAACCGCTGAATAAGCGAGTTTTGAACCAGTGGCAGGTTGAGCCGAGCCACCGGTATAAATGATACATGGTACCACCGCCCACCGCCCCAGTGCATCCGTTATAAACTTATGGTTAGGATCCTGTGTTTCTCCACAGGAGTGGTATTTGGAAAAACAGCTTCGAGTTGTCCAAATTTCTCAGCAAGCCGATAAGGGAATTCATCCTTATTCTGCGGATGCTTGCCCATCACTGAATTAACCATAACCTAAAACGAATGAGAGCAAGGAGGAGAGTAGTGTGAGGCATAATGATGGAGAGCGTTGAAAATAGCCGTGTGATACCTAAGAATGGAAAGTGAGGAGGTGAGCAGCATTGTGTGTGAAGTTCACGTTTAAATTAGTATAACCGCAAGTGGTAATTGTTTTAAGTTTGTATGTACATTAAGTCACAGACGACAAACAACCAAAAACTGCAGCTGGCTGGGCACAGGTGCATTTTTGCGTAAAGTCACCTTTAAAATTAATATAAACGCAAGTGCAGATTTCCTTATTTATTGGCTTTAAACAACATGCCATCCCCAATAATTTTATAGGCAGGCTAACACCAAAAACATTTTATGGAACACTGCCGCCTAATAAGAGCCCCGGCACCTCTTCCGTCTCAAATTAAGCACTGGGAAAGCGGCTGTAACCTGCACTATGAAAGCGTCTGCAATCAGCATTGGAAAAGTGGGTTTAGGGCAGTAGAGTGGAATGGGTGGATGCCAGAGAGGAACTGGTGGATGTTTTAAAGATATGGGTGGAAAGTAGAGAGGTTTGAAGACAGCAGAGAGGAAAGGATGGACAGTAGAGAGAGGTGAATGGACTATAGGGTAGGATAGGTGGACAGTAGGAATGGATGAGCTGACTGTACAGGGGGTAGGTGGACAACAGAGAAGAATAGGTGGACAGCATAGAGAGATGGGTAGATGGAAGTGAAATGTGGGGAAAGCAAAGAGGGATGCGTGGACAGTAGGGAGAGGTAGATGGACTTTAGCAATGTGTGGGCTAGCTGTACAGAGGGACAGGTGGAAAATAGGAATAGAGAGGTGGGTTTGCCGAGCAGAGGTTGGGGAAACGTAGAGTGTGATGGGTTGACAGTGACGGTAGGTGAACAGTAGAGGGGGTGGAGGGGGAGTAGAGTTGATGTGGCTTTAGAGATTAAAGGTGAGATAAACCGCTAGTCATAAATGGAGAGAATGACATCTGGGACCATGGGGAGATAAGCAAAGAGAGTGGGCCAGAGGCAGGCTAGGGGCAAGAGACAGCAGCAATTAGTATGTAAAGAGAGAGTCATTAGGGCAGAGAGATATAAACAGAAGGGAAAGAGAACAGTGTGGGGGGGGAGCAGATGGAGGAAGAGTGACAGATATGTTGAACGATAAAGGGTTCCAGCAGAGGAGACAGAGAGCAGATGACAGGCGCCAAAGGAAGAGCAACAGCAGGACAGGGGGCGAATTAACAGAGAGGATGGGTCAAGAAGCAGCAAAGGGAGGGTGCAAGAAACAGCAGAGCTAGACGGCGCGGAGGGATGGGGGGGAACCTACAGTAACAGGGAAGATATAGGAACAGCAGGGAAGACGAGGTCACGGAATTTTCAGAGGATAGGGAAACAGCAGACAGAGAGTTGGGAGGAAAAAGTAGAGAGAAGGTGAGCGAAGATGTGGCGTAATGGCAGAGAGGCTGCTTTTGGAACTGGTGCTCATGTAAAGCGCTCCAATACCTTCGGGTTGACTTTGCGCTATATAAAACCGGCAAAAAAAACATACGGGTGCGGACTGGAGGGAAAGACAGAGAAACAGCAGTGGGGGGGGGAGCAAAAGAAGAGGCAAATGGGGAGGGGCAGAAACAGCTGGGGGAGAGCAACGGAAAGGACAGAGAGAAAACAAGAGTGACTGATGCAGTGAGGTAATAGCGGAGGAGAGCAACAGTATAGGACGAGATAAACCAGCAGTGAAAGAGACGCAATGTGAGAGGGTGAAGCTGCAGGTGAAGAGAAATGCGGGGAGTGGTAGAAAAGAGAATGCAAGAGCTGACGCAGAAGCCGGAGCTAAAGGCAGAACAGTGGGGGAAGAAACGTAAGAGAAGAGTTAAACAAGCGCGCACGCCTCGCGCTGCAAGTTTAAAAAAAAAAAGGAGGCACGTCTGGCGAGTGGTGTGCGCGCACCATGACGAGAGAGAAAAGCCAGATGGCGCCTCTGCTCGTAATTTTGCGCGTAACCGCATGCTCTAGGCCACACAAAAAGCTGTGGTCAGCTTTTTAAAGCCCACACACTAAATGTCTGGCCACAGAGCAGCGCATGCGCTGGCTCAGGCGAGACCTAAAAAACTAAAATGGCTATTAGGCTATGGGACTGGTCGTTTCTGAAACATGTAGCTAGGTGGCGCTAGCATTCAGAAGCAACAACATACAGGGGCTGCAGTGAGTACGAGGAATCTTTCCAACATATTGTTTGCTGGTGCCCTGCTCTGTTACAGGACCGGAAAGAACTGGAAGGAACAAACTAGGCACTTATACATGCCGGAAGGCCATCATTAATGCACTTAACCCAGACAGCACCACTATGACCATCCTGCTACTCAAGTTTATAGCCTTAGCTGTTAATAAACTAAGCAGGGAGGACACTACCCGTGGTGTGGCATTAGCCACAAGTTCTAACATCCGACATGACGTTGCATCAGCTCTATAGCACATGAAGGCAAACTTGTCCCGTCAAACGATCTAAGAACAGAAGGACAGGCTCGAAGGAATGACCAAAGCAAACACAAGGAGATGATGGATGGTGTGCTGAAACTTTTCAGACACTCACCCCCAGTCACAGATCTGGGTTGAATCCATCATCATTCTTTAGCTCACTTCACCACCTCAGTTCAGACCCAGCTATATGCAAATCAGTCTTGACCCTGTACATCATGGGAACAGTCCAGTAGGCCTGGGCGGTAAATTCCGCTCCGCTCGCGGAATTTGCGGAATTTTGGCAATTCCGTGTTCCGCGGAGAACGCGGAATTGCCGAAAATTCCGCGATCCGCGGTGTAGCGGAATTTTTTCCTTGTTCGCGCTTTCAAAATGCGTGTTCGCACGCGTGGGAGCGACTTACCGGGATCCCTGCATTTGCCGACGAGTTTTCCTATCCGTTCGCGTGCGCAACGAGATTTTGGTAGCCGGCCGCGCGATCCCGCGAGAGTGTGCGATCGCGAACACGTCATTCGGACACGCCATCGGACATCCGCGTTCGCGAACCGGAAACACGCATCGCGAGTGGGCGGGACAAGTGAAACAAGATGGCTGCGCCAATTGGCGACCGCATGGGCAAGTTCGCGAGATATTTCCCCCCGAGCACGCAAACAGCATCCCCGAACAGGAAAAACGCATCGCGAACGGGCGGAACAAGCAATTCTGCATTCTCGCTGAATTCTGCGTAGCTCGCTGAGATTTTTTACCGTTTCGCGTAACTTTGCGTAACGCGACTACGCAAATTCCGCCCACCCCTACAGTCCAGCCCAAACTGCCAAGCCAAGTCTTTCGTGAACCGGAAACAAGCATCCTGGGACCAGTTTCGGGGCAACACCCCTCATCAGCCAGGCTATCTTGAATCCAGTGGCAAAGTGAGCAAGGGACCCACGTCTGGGCATACCCTGCCAACCTAGGGCGAACAAAGCAAACACAAGGAGATGATGGACGGAGCGCCGAAACTTTTCAAACACTCACCCCCAGTCACAGATCTGGGTTGAATCCATCATCGTTCTTTAGCTCACTTCGCCACCCCAGTTCAGGCACAGCTATATGCAAATCAGTCTTGACCAGCCAGCATTGCCATGGAGGTGCCCGGTCACTGCAGTTGCCTGAGGACCTCGAAATGTAGGAACAATCTTGCACTTTTCTCAACCCTGCTGAGTGTGCTCCCCTCTGCCGATGTTATTCATTTATTTTTTTATTTTAACCTCCTCTTACAGTGGAACTCATTTATGAAATATCCGTTTTAAAGTATTATGCGAATAGTTACTTCAATCATACTCTGAGTTTTGTTTGTTTAAGGCACACTGAGCCAAATTATGCTTCAGCTTCAAAGGGAATAACTGGCCCTGGCAACCAACTCCTATTAAAAGAAGTCTGCTGCTATTTGGCATTTTGCACTTTGCCTCTATTGAAAAAGTCTGTTTGCACTGTGCACTTTGTACTTTTGCACAACCCCGCCTCTATGAGGTAGTTCTCTCCTTTTCCTTTATAGATACAATTTTCTTTTTTTCCTTAAATCTAACCATTGAAGTTGGAGCTGTTTTCAAGGTGGCTTGGCACATGAGCTTTACTGTAGAAGTAAAATTGTTGATTAACTATGGAGTTCTACAGATCAATTGGAACACCTCAAAGCTCTTGTATATGAAATGTTTATGCTGTTTCAGTCTGTAATGGTTTCAAGTAACCGAACAATAAATCTGTTTGGAACCTTAAGGGGAGACTATAATGACAAGTACTGACATTACCACCATCCAGATGTGAAAGTGAGGGCTTAGACTGATGTTCTGAAGTCACTTTCTGTGAGGAACCGTTTCACTTTTTTAAGATAGAGCTAGTACCAGGCAGTCTAGGGTTTCTAGACACTGTGGGGCATAGAAACCCCAAAAGAAGTGACAGAGCGCGGCGTTAGCCTCCTTGAGATAACGCTGCGCTCCGCCACTTCTGAAATGCAGGGCTGCACCGTATTTACAAGAATACAGTGCAGCCCTGCGTTTCCCCCTGTGCTGGCACTAATTACAGCAGCCTAGCGCCAAGCAGCACGCATAGAGGTTGAAACTCGTCATTTTTTTAAATGGTTGTTTACGTGAAGGAAGGGACACCTTCCTGTACATAAACAATCAATGGCGTTTTGCTGTTTCTATGCGTGCTGCACAACGCAGCACACATAGAAACGGCAAAAACGAGAAGAAATAAAGCATTTCTCCTCGTTTTGCCAGGGTAAGACCAGGCTTTCCTTGTCTTAATGTTGGCGCTGCCCCATATTTATGCCGCCCTTGTAAATAGGGGGTAGCATCAAAATCAACGGATGCTGTAGTGGAACGGCCACCACAACACCCATTGCCCGCCCCTTTCACGCTAAGTATAGCGAGAAAGGGTGCCAGTATCGCCACAGGAACGTCGATAAAAGTCATGTTCCTGCTGCCGATAGGAGCTTATAAATATCCCTGTGTTCTTTTAGGGGAGTTCAGTGTCTAGGGACTTGTCATTGGGTGAAATTTGAGGTCCAATTCCATCCAGTTTCATGTAATTGAACCAGGTTTGGACTAGTTATTGCTTGTTGTTCCTGGTGATATGCAGAAATTCTGCTGAGGAGGTAATGAGCTTCAGTTAGGTGTTAGACATCTGTGGGTTAAGTTTGAGTTGCTGAATGTGTGGAGCAGAGGAGACTGGAATGTCACCCAAGCAATTACTCGGTGAATACGATTTCCTCAAGGAATCCACCCATTTCCTTTTGCTTTCCTCACTGCAGAGAGGACTGTCAAACAGTTTTATGTCATCTGCATACTGGTGAATTGTGATGCTGTTATCAGTGAGTAGAGTCCCAGGAGGCTCCAAGTAGAGTCTGAAGATGACATGTGAAGCGATGATACCCTGAGGGCCTCCACAGGAGATAGGAATCTTCTGAGATGAGGTGGTGCCCTTGTGTGAAACTTTTTCAGTTGGACAAGGTGGAGGAGAACCAGTGATGTACTGTGCCAGCGAATCCTATTCAAGATTTCAGGATGTGGGCAAGGGTGGGATAGTTGCCGGTATCAAAGACAGCTAAAAGGTCCAGCAATATCAGATAGTAGGGGTCATCTTTATCTCTGGACAGTAGGCTGCAATCTATAGTTTAAAATATACCTATGTCTATTCTGCACTATGAGCTGATGCTGGGTGGGTGTTCATTCAGGGGGTGGTTAGCATTGATGGAGTTATGCGTAGACTGTTTTTCTGATGGTGTTGCTGATGGGCTTGCGCTTCTGAGTTTTAGTTGGACCCCTGGGTGTTGACATGATTTCCCAGAAATGCACTGTGGTCATTTATAAGGGTGTTGCCATTGGACATGGGGATGGAAGAACAAGAGAAGAGTTGAAGCTTTAGGAAATATAGAGAAGTCTTGGAGTATCCTAAAGTCTGTTTTACACTTTTGGTTCACCTTGGGGTGTAGACTGGCTACTGAGCAGGGTGATGGAGATGGTGAGGTGGTGCCAGACAAACAAGGCTCAGGTCACAGTACACATCCCAGCACAAGTCACACTGAAGGAAGCATCCGTTTCCATGATGCTGGCTGTGGACGCAAGCGGATGGGCTCACTAGTGTTCAGTACAGGGCTGGTCCACAGAGAGCTGTGGCTAACCTCTTCTGAATTAGATAGAGAAGGAGTTCTGGCGCGAGATGGACAGACACAGGGTAAGAAGCCTCACTTTAAGTAGTTGTACAACTTAGTCTGTGTTCTGTTCCTAGTTCATTCGGTTTCTGAAGTTAGGTCTTCAGTTGGGGTTGATGTTGCATCCTTTGGGTCTCTCCACCTCTTGGTTGCAGGTTGCTGCTGTGCAGCTACGTCAGCACATCATACCTGAAGCTACCACAGAGGAAATCCAAGATTTTTGAAAGACAGGGATGAGTGGTACTGACATCCAGACTATGAAACATTTTCTTTTTCTTGCCATTATTTAAATGTTTAATGTATATCTATGTAATTCTTGTCTTTGAGCAAATTACATTTTTAATATGTTATCCAAGCTATTTTTTTTATTTAATACACTAAGTATGAAACATTGTTTTAATGTATTGTGTTTTATTATGAAGACTGGAGTGTCTTTAAGTGCTGACTGTTTTTTTTTTTTATTAGATTTTACTATTTTTAGTGAAAGTCGATTTGGTTTCCTTCCTCAAATAAAAAAACGAATTTATAATATTAAAAGAAAACAAGTCAATGATGAGAGGCAAATTGAACATATGTACTTAAGTAAAAAACAGTATGTTTACTGAAAATGTCAGGTTATTATTTCGGGACAAAATCAGAGCTTTACAAACATATTTCAATCTAAGGTTGGAGTGATAATACTTGCTGATTTGGGAACAAACATGGCTTTTGTCTGCCATCATCCTTGTCTTTGAGAGCACTGATTGCAGCATTTTATAATCTTTCACAAAATCCATAATAGCCTTATTCTCACTGTATAGAACTGCTGTCTAAGGCCCTAGAAGGACGTTTTGTGTCGTCTTAGGGGTATGTCCGTATTCTGTACCTCCTGAATCTATGGCATCTGAGTGAGAGCTAGGTTTTTGAGACTGTAAGATCTGTGAATTTGAATTTTTATCACCCTGATTCATCAAATTAATTTTTCATTCGTTGCATAGAATGCAATCTACTCAAGGACGGAAGTTTGAGAACATGAAGGTAAAAGGGGTGGTTGGATTTTATATATTTTTTGCAAAGTGATAGAAGTCCATGACTAATGAGACACCCGGAGACAATACTTCTCAAGCGCCTCTCCATAAGATCCTGAAAATACATATTGTTTTTCTTTTGAAACTTTGTGCTTATAAGTGATCAATTTTCCAAAGTTCCCATGAGAGAAGATCCCTTCCTAAACCTTCCTAGCTGCTCCTAGCTGGGTGAGCTGAGGGTAATGAGGGACAGCTATTTCCACTGCACCAGTCAACAGCTGCCAACTTTTCTACAACATTCCGGCTGATGCTAAATGTATCAGTGAAGTCAAAGTATTTGGAGCAGAGAGTACAGCCATCTATCAGGGAGGCTGTATCCGATCTCGAAAGGTAATGGAGAACCCGTCATCACCCTTCGCTCGCCCCATCAACCCGATGTAGTGAACACACCGGTGACCCTAAAAGAGCGCTTACGCTTCCAGGAATAGCAATAGTTATCTTCTCGAATGAATGCCAAGGCCAATGTTGTTTTGTTGACACCTCTGTCGCTAATGAGGCCTAAGAAAAAATAAATGCTTGGAAGTGGAATGGACGAAAGTCCCCATTACTACACTTCTTCCAAATCAACAGACAATGGCCTGTTCTGCCAACACAGTTTAACATAAGCACCTAAACCCTGCTTCCGCCTATACGCAGAACACTGTGGCCTGCATTTTTCTAAATTTTCATGCAATGCAATGCGGTAAGGCAAGTTGCTCTTCTGTGTTACATGAAGGGGAGAGGGCTCAGCTGAGCCATATTTATTTACAAGATATGGTGCTGTTCAGCTCTCTCCCTGTGCTTGTGGACTTGAGGGTGCCTAGTGCCAACGAAGGCACTCTTGCTCTAGTGTTTAATTTGTAAAATAAACAAGTGCCAGGGCTATCAGGAGGCCACTGCAGCTTCCGCCACACATTGCCCTCCTATGCTGCCAATGATAGTAACAACACAACTTCTAACCCTCACACCCCTACAAGTGTGACAATCTGGATTATTTAAGCCCCCAAAGCTATAAAAATGGCTTGGGCACAAGTAATAGTCATTTTAAATTAATATAGCATTAATAATTAACTGTTGTTGTGGTCATCTCTAAATTGGCTAGACAGCGCCAACTTGTGGCAAACTGTCCCAAGCGCCGGTGCTGGCAATTAAATGCCAGTGCTGAGCACTGGAAACCACTGGCTCAAATTAAGCACTGACTTGCTCCATGGTGCAAGGGTGCCTGTGCCTGCATTGTGTGAAAGATTGTTTTTGTGCAGGAAGGTGCATCTTTCTGCACAGAAACAATCCTTATACCAAGGTCGGGTAGGCACACCATTTTGGTGGAAACCCAGGGTTACTTACTTTAACAAATCTGTGTTTGCATTAAAATACATGGGTGGATGCACGAAACCCCCATGCTTCACCCACGTAATGCCTCCCAGATGCAGGGTGAATCAAGGCAGCGCAAGTAGCTACCTTGCGTTAGTTTGCAGGTGAAAAGTGATGCAAGGCTAAGCAAATATCAATTTGCGTGGCTTTGTAGATGTCACTTAAGCAATTATGTTCCAATGCATCGACTTGCTTGATGCAAGGACAACACAAGTGTTTAGTAACACTTGTGCTGTGTTTGGCAGCTCTTGGTTTGTAGGCTTGGATATATTATTGTTCAAGCAATGGAACGATGGATGAACAATTACTGTGCTGCATTGGGTGAATGAGGAAAAAGTAAGTAGTACCAAATATAAATGGAATTGTGTGCCAATAGTGTCATCGGTGGCACTTCAGCAAACAATTTCAGCTTAGAGAAATCCTAGCATGGTGTTACGGTGCAAGGGCGAGGTAGTGGAACTTGTACTCAAGGTACACTCTTTGAGCACAAATTTATGTGCGATAACTACAGAAAAATGGAAGCCACATAAAATTTGCTAAAAGTAAACGTTATTATGGCTGGGAACATCACTCAATATTCCATTTATTTAACCAATGTTTGTGCCTGTTTTGATATGGCACTAGAGCTGGATGGAAAGGAAGATCTAAAAAGTTTCATTGACAGGTTTTGCGTCAAATTTGGGTCTATTTTTTCTGGTTAATACCCGCTTCTCCCCCTTTGCACACATTACCAGGAGAGCTGGTATGTGCAGTGCAAATGAATTTTGGTGCTGCCTTTACGTCATATTTTGCTGTTGAATACATTTATGGCCTCATTCATGAGCACTTTTGCGCTGCCAGAACATCACTTTTTTGATGTTCCGGAGCCGCAATGTGCCCCAGCATATTTCCAAGGCCACGTAAAGCCACTTTACGTGGCTTTCCATGGCCTTGTAAAGAGGTGCCCCTTTCACACAGAACACAGCGTGAAAGGGGTGTTCTATGGGTGTTACTGTGGGTGTTTCCACGCAACATCCATGAAACCTGACACATTCCCAGATTTACAAGGTTTCATAAACCTGGGAATGTGTCAGAATCTAATGCCACCCCAGCGGTGGCTTAAGGGAGGCGCAACGAGGAGAAATGTTTTCATTTCTCCTCGTTTTTTCCTTTTTCTATGTGAGCTGTATTATGCAGCACACATAGAAAGGGGAAATCACCTGAATTGATTGATTTTGTGCAGGAAGGTGTACCTTCCAGCCCTACAACACAGGCACCTTTGCCCCATGGTGCAAGGATGCTTGCGTTGGCGCATGGCAGCCCATTGTACGCCGGAGCTGGAAAAAGGACAGGAATGCGCCGTATCTGATAGATACAGCGCATTCCTGCACTTTTGTTTTGACATAGGGCAGCGCAGCAAGATTCCTTGAGGCGCTGCCCTACGGCAAAAAATCATAAATGAGGCCATTAGTTCTCAATAGTTGAGCTGCCGTTTGTGCTGCTGAACACCACAAAGCATCACCATATGAACTTATGATAATTCTGGTCGTAGAATATCTCCTTTCATTACAGCTCAAACAATCCACTAATTAATTAAATTGTTTTAGAATTTTCAGCAAATTTCAAACAAAACTTAGATGGACAATTTTGAGCAGCATTCCCCCACACCTTTCCTTCTCACCGAACGAGAAAGAACTTTTAACGAATAAGTAGTCACCCTACCAAGGCTGGATGATACTCTCTTGGTTAATAACAGAATTGTAAATAAGGCAGTCGTGGCCGGCATGACTCGCGGGTGGGAGGGCGGGGAGTCGCACGGGACGGGGGGTCGCGCGGCCAGGGGAGAAGGTTTAATTTAAAATTAAAATAAAGAAAAGAAAACTTAACTTACCTTCGCCAGCCCGGTCCCTCGTCGTGTCTGCTCCTCTCCTGGAAGCAGGAAGCCTCCCTACCCTCCCCTAAGCCAACCACAACGCTGCAATAGCAGGGTTGTGATTGGTCGGGACACCGACCAGCCAGGCGTCTATGGGGAGGCCATTTTCTCCATGTAGGTTGCAGCCTACATGGAGAAAAGGCAGAGTGCGCATGACTGGTTTGGTCGGCCCCAGAGAGCCGACCGAACAGTCAGCGCCCTCAACAGTGGGAAAGCCACTGCTCCCCTGCCCTAGAGCAGGACCGCCCACCCACCCGCCGCCACCAACCAGACCCTTCTGCTTTCTCGAAGTGCGAGAAGCAGACACATAAAAGGGTATTTATAATACCATTTTATGTGTCTGCTTCTCGCACTGCGAAAAAGCAGTGGGGCGACGCTCCTCTGCCCACATTGAGGAGCCGCCCCTGAAATAGGGTTGAAACTCAGGAACAAAATGAAAATGTTACCTATGAATTTAGTTTTATGAACTGTAAATCACTTTTTATGACTCAGCTGATTTATACCAAACAGGCTTGCCTCCTTCATGAATGAATTTCTTTTAGTCATTTTTCGAGGAAAAACTTAATTTCTTTGAAGGAATGCAGAAGAAAGCATGCACAATGTGTCCCAACGCAAATTTAGCTTTACAGTCTGATTTTGGTTGCAATAAATGTGCATTTCCCTGTTGTGGAACATTTACTGCCAGAACTCGAGCAAATTCAAAGCCAGGCAATTAACTGTGGCGAGTGCAATGGTGACACATATGCAATCTGGTCCTGTAATTGAATTCCAAATTAAATGAAATGAGAATAAAATGTTTGAAGCGCACTCCATACCCAAGGGTGTCTAGGCGCTAGTCTCTTGAAAGGTAACTGCTGCAGAAAGATGAGAGGCTAATTAACAACGAACTAAGAAGATAGCCTGAATGCCATTTGGCTCCATGGATGCCAGCCATGCCCCTACCAATGCCACCACGATTATCACTTCCTGGTCAACAACAAGCCCTCTCTTAAAAGGCGATTCCCCAGTGCAGGAGACTGGATGTATGAGAGACAGGCCGGTTTTCATGTCGCTTCTGCCCCCGGATGTCAAGGAAACAAGATAGTCTGAGGTTTGCTGTGAACAGACCTGTTGATGGGCCACCAGCCATGTGACCTGATGAAGCCACCTGGGCCTGTCAGTCATGCCTCTGACCTAGATGACTTGCAAGTGTCAGAGATTCTGCTGTTGTCCTCTCACTGGTGATTGCCTGCCTTTGGTGTGTTAGCTGTGAAGCAAGATCTTCATCATGACTACCTACTCTTTCAAATCACCAACTTTAAGAACAGTCAGACATTTTCCCGAGTGCAACGCTTGAAATTTTCTGTTGAATTCACAAATCTTGCAAAGTTTAAAAACACATTTGCAGGAAATAAAACCCACGATTATAGGTTTTGTAATAAAAACAAACTATCCTCCTCTCTTAAACCTGTCCCCAAAAAGTTTTTCTAGAAAATGCTCATGCCAAACTTTTTTTTTTTTCATTGAGGGGATTTTTACCTCCATGTGACGTTTTGCAAAGGGGTCAAACTTTGACATAATTTTGCCATCTGTTGGGATTTAATGACTGTCAGTCCTTGTCATTTTAAGACAAGTGTGCAGGAGTTGAGTCTAAAGTTTTCAATAATGATTATCAAACTAAAGCACTCAGAGGCCTCGAGGTCAAATGTCAATGATTGTCACTTCCTGTGGTGCCAACAGGTCCAGGGGCATGTGATGCCACTATGGGTGCCTTTAAAACTTTAATAAACTGAAGCCGCTGGGTCACGCCGTACTGAATAAAACATTTAGTTAAATGATGCAAATAAACAGTGCCAGCCAACAGCAAAAACCCTCCAGGCGCACACTGTTTGACAAGTTTCATGTGCATATGTAGACGGAAGCCCCTAGCCCGGCTACAACTGGTCTTTGCGTATCAAAACATGTGCAGAGAAATGCAAGTTTAGTACTTCCACCATAGATTACTTGGGCTACAGGTTGTCTGTTGTGGGAGATGAACCAAAGACTAGTTTGGTTAAGGCCATTGAGGATTTTAATTCTCCTGATAACAAGGATCTATTGAGATCCCTCATGGGTGTAGTGGAATTTTATACAAGATTTATTCTCATGTGTGCTGAAATAAACATTCAATATGAGAAATTTATTGAAAAGAATGTGAAATCTAAATGGGATGGTGTTTATTTTAAAGAATGACATAGCTCAAGCCATTCCACTTCATTCTTTTGACACCGTTAAAAAAGTGTGATCATGACAGACGCAAGTCAGAAAGGTCTTGGCGCAGTTCTCCTACAGCACAGAGATGAAATGGTGGCATTTGCTTCAAGGAGCTTGAGGGGGCAGAGTCAACATACTCTGTGGTGGAGAGAGAATCCTTGGCACGCTTGTGGGGTATCAACCACTTTTAACCATAGTGGTGGGGCACGCATTTCACCGTACAAGTTGATCATAAACCACTCGTACAACTGTTCACCACAAAAGGGAGAGGAAGAACTACCCCTAGAATCCCCAAACGGCAGTATAGACTGCACGAGGATGATTATTGGGTGGAGTACGTGCCAGGTGCCAAAAATTTGTCAACAGATTGTCTCTTGTACCTTCCAGGTCATGATCATAGAAGAGTTATGGGAGGACGACATGGAGAGTCATTCGGAGGGTGCGATGTCACAGGATGAATGGGTGGCTGCATGCAATTCGGATGAAGAAATTAAAGAGACGAGAGAAGGTAAAAGTTGTGGAATTCGGGAGAGAAGTTGTGTGATGGGTACAAACAGCTATTTGAGGAGTTATCTGTTATAAATGGTCTTCTATTTTGGTCAAATGTGTTGGTTGTGCCTTATGGAATGAGGAATAAAGTGTTGGCTTTAACCCTTGAGGGGCATACAGGTATGCCAGCAATGAAAAGAAGAATTTGTGAATTTTTTTCATGGCCTGTACTAGAAAGAAGTCTTGAATACTATGTGAGAGATTGCATGAATAGTGCCCTAAGTGACAAATTTCATGTGACTGTTCCTGGCCATGTAGAGGCAATAAGTGCTCCCAACAAGGCCTGGAGCTAATTGACCACCAATGTCATTGGTCTCATGGTTGTTTCAGGGGTAATAATGGAATATGGAATACTACTCATAGATGTTTACAGCCGGTGGCCAGAAGTCAAATTTATAAAAGCAGCTAATAGTTGCAAAGTGATCGAATTTTTAGAGATTTTTTTTGCAAAGGAGGGGATTCTAGATGAAATTTGAACAAACAATGAGGGGGGATGCCCCGGTAGGACATTAGCCAGCGGAAATAGAGCTACCTGTCAATGCCGGCCCATAATCACCAGATTTTGCAGACAGGATGGGATATGTACCACCACAAGAGTGCAGATTGTGAAAGAATTTGTAGACTACTACACCACATTATGTAAATCTTTAGGTCCTATTAGCCCTGAAATACTGTCTGACCATGTGCAGGATGTTGCATTGGCATGGATAGGGATGAAATAAGAGATCCCGTAGTAGGCTCTGTTCCGTTTAGGGAGATCATTAATGCCATAGAAAGCTTGTCAGAAGTCAAGGCCCCTGGCTCAGATGGCCTCACTGCAGAGTTTTGTCCGCAGTAGAAGCAGATTTTGACCCCCTGCCTGCTTGACGTACACATGGAAGTGTTGGAGAAAGTGCATCTGCACCATCCTCCAGAGCAGAGATAATCACAATGCTACTGAAGACTGGGAAGGACCCGAACAAATTCCAATCATATAGACCCTTTATTGATCTTGAACAATAAGATCCTGGATGAGGTTTTTGCAACTAGACTTTCTTCGTTTATGGGCAGGCTAGTACTCCCAGTGCAGTCAGTTTTTTACCAGGTAGAGCCATCTCTAATGATTTACATAGCCTAGTTGTCTTAATGCAACAATCACTTCTGGAAACAGGGCAGTTTCAGCATTTCTAGATGCTGAAAAGGCTTTTGATTCGCTCCAAAGGTCATTTATGTACAGAATCCTGGAGTAAATGGGATGCATATTTTGTAATTGGTGAGCATATTATATAATGGCACCATGGGCAAGATAAGGATGAATATTACTATGTCGTCTTGGTTCTCGGTCGACAGGGGGGCCAGGTAGGGTGTCCAATCTCCTCTTTCTTGTTTGCACTGGCTCTGGTTGCAAGATAAATCTGTACCACTCTCATAGAGGGATTGCTTTTCTACACAGAAGGGTAATTACTTCTCTTTATGCAGATGATCTTTCTTTTTGATAAAAAAATTCTGAGCATAACCTTTTGTCCCTATTAAGAGAGATCGCACAATATGGAGGTATGTCTGAACTTTCAGTTAACTGGGTCAAATCTTAACTTTTCCCTCTTACTATTCATACTACACAAACAAAATAAAGTGGAGAGAGACCGTCATCAAATACTTGGGTATCACAATGTATTGGGGCAACAATTTACTGATCCATGAAAACTATGGCCTCGTCACAGGTAAATTTAAAAACCTGGTGGAACAGTGGAGTCAGCTGGCACTTTCAATAGTGGGCCGTAAAGTACTTATAAAAATGTAGTATTGCCTACATTTCTTTACTTATTTACAAATATTCCATCTCCACTCAGAGTTCAATTATTGAAGTCCTTGAAAGCCACGCTTATTAGGCTGATCTTGGCTGGAGGGGGCAGCCCAGGGTGAGGTTGTAGACCCTGGCACTGCACATGGTGAGAGGAGACTTTGAGGTCACAGACTTTCGCATATAGGTCTTAACAACGCAAGCTGACTACGCTGTCCATTGGCAAGATCATGGGTCCCACCTGTCACATTTGGTGATTGAAAAAGACCAGGTAGTGGAAGGAAAGCTGCTGAGAGAGTTGTGTGTAAGGCACCTCAAGCCCACACATGGAATCAACACTGTGCACTGTACATGCTGGGCCAGGTGAACTCTGCCTGCTGGGCCGGGTATGACATGTTATACTCCTCAGCTATGACTATGCTGTGCAATCCCTTGCTTTCTCCTGCACTTGAACCCTCAGTTCTAGCAACACTTTGAAGGAAGAACCTCCTCCAGCTAGGACACCTGCTCTAGAGGGGAATTCTTAAAACTAGAAGCAATCAAACTCTTCTCTACCACAAGTCCCCTGGACATCTTTATATACTTCAGACTTAAATCTCTTGGTAGGGTCATATTTCTGACCTTTCCTTGTGAACCACCTGAACCACCAGACTATAAGCCACCGACACAGATCTTAATATCCAACACTTACGGAAGATGTGTGTTATGACTGTATGGTATGTGTGCTGCCCCAGCGGACTGCCATTTTTCCTCAGCCAAACAATACTAGGAAAAGGAATTGAAATCAGCAATTGAAGACAAGGCATGGAGGTACTGTTGCTTCCAAGTTAAACACCTTTATGAATTATAGGCACAAACTCCTCCACTTTGGATTTATAAGCAGAATGTACTATACACCAAGGTCCATTCATATGTTTGATATCTCTGTAAGTATCAGTAGTTAGCAGTGCCCATATGAACATGTGACCTTCCTCGATCTGGCATGGGAATGCCCACCCATCTCTGCATATTGGCAGTGGGGAAACCATTGCAGAAATCACTGGCTCATTGACTACATTAACTCCCTATGGTGTGATGGGTGATGTGGCAGAAGTCGTTGTACTAGTCAGAAGACTTATTTATTTTATTTATTTATTTGAAAGGTTTTATATAGCGCTGGCTAGACCCGGAGGTATTAGAGCGCTTTACAAGAGCAAGAACAGTCAACAAAAACAAATTATTAATTCAGAGCAAGGAGAACGGCAGTCAGGAGAGAGCACATCTCTCTATTTCCAGGGACAGCCAGGATTCTGGATGATTCACGAGTTAAAGTGCATATCAAAATAAAATGGAGGTAATGACTCAAGGCAGACGGAAGAGTAAGAACAGGGAGAACACAAATTGAAGAGGAGGAGGGCAGGGGAACAGAGAGGGGGAGGGAAGCAATGGACAAGAACAGGGGAGAATTTCTTCGGACAGCTAGCAGAGCATAAGTTAGAGCTGCTAGGATAGGAGCGGGCCATGGGAGAGCACGGCAGGGGTACACAGAAGGGAAGAGAACAAAAGGGAGAGCGAAAGGTCGAACAGGTTAGCAGAAAGGCAACCAATACAGGGGAGGCAGTTCGCCAGGTCGGAAGAGAAATTATTGACTCCAGTACTTGTTGAGCAGATGAAATTTTAGGTCTTTTTTAAAGCTGAGGTAGGAGGGGTTGCAGCGCAGGTCCCTCGGGAGGGCATTCCAGAGGCTCGGAGCATTTCCAGAGAAGGAGCGACTTTGGGTGGATTTCTTTTTTAGTAACGGGTGGACGAGGAGGAGTGCAGTGGAGCTTCTCATCAGTCTGGAGCGGCCAGCTATTTTGATTTTGTTTGTTAGGTATGTGCGAGCTTGTGAGTGGAGAGCTTTGTGTGTGATGCAGGCAGTCTTATAAAAGCATCTACCTTCAATGGGCAGCCAATTTAGGGATTTGAGGGCAGGAGTGATGTGGTCAAATCTTTTACAGTCAGTAATGAGCCTGGCCACCAGGTTGAGCACAGCTCTGAGAGGGGCAAGGTGGATTTTTGGGGTTCCTGTGAGGATGGCATTGCCGTTGTCAAGTTTGGAGAGTACTAATGATTGTACTACACATTTGAAGTCGTCTTGGGGGATGAAGGGTTTGATTTTTTTGAGGTGTCTGAGAGTGAAAAGTGCTCCTTTGGCCGAGTTATTAATATGGTCCTTCAGTGCCAAATTTTTGTCAAGAATGAAACCTAGGGATTTGGCTGAGTTGGATAAGGTGAGCGGACAGTTGAGGGCTTTGAGGTCGGAGATCCAGCCTTGGATGGGGAGATGGTTACTTTTAGGAGAGAAAATAATAATTTCCGTTTTGTTAGGGTTCAGTTTAAGATGGTTAGTGTAAAACCAAGATTGAATTTTGCTCAGGGTATTGTTTAAATGTAGAACATCAGTATGGGATTTAATCTTATAGTAGAGTAGGGTGTCATCGGCATAGAGGTGGTAGCTGGTACCGGCTTATTTCAGAATGAGAGTAAGGGGTTCCATAAAGAGGTTGAAGAGAAAGGGGGAGAGAATTGAGCCCTGGGGGACGCCTAGGGGGCCAGGGGTGGGATTGGAGAGGCATGAGTTGATTTTTAATTGTTGTGTTCTGTGTTGGAGGTATGAGGTGAACCATTTCAGAACCAATCCACTTAGGCCAGAGCGAGCTTTCAGCGATTCCAGTAAGGAAGAATGATTGACTGTATCGAATGCTGCAGAGAGGTCAAGGAGGATAAGCAGGCAGGCCTCTCCATTGTCCAGGGAGCAGTGAATGTCATCAGCAATGTTCAGCATGGCGGTTTCTGTGCTACAGCCTTTCCTGAAACCAGATTGGAAGGAGTCAAGTAAGTTGAATTTGCCTATGTGGTTGTCCAATTGGAGTAGAGCACATTTCTCTAGGGTTTTGGCCAGAAGGGGGAGGTTGGAGATGGGACGGAGGTTGTTAAGATCGTTAGGGTCAGCATTTAGGTTTTTAAGAATGGGCGTGATTTGCCCGAGTTGGAGGGAGTCTGGGACGCAGCCAGTGGCAAAGGAGGTGTTAATAATTTTTGTCCAACATGGGGCAATGATGTGGTTAAGGTTATGTACTAGGTTAGAAGGGAGTGGGTCTTTGGTGTGCGAGGTAGGCTTTAATTACTTCCATGCTTCTGTTGTGGGCTATGTCCTGGCTGAAAGGCCCTCTGACCAGGGCAGAGGCACAGCTGAGGGATGCAGCTTACTTAAGGACTTTGTTGAATGCTATGCTATGTAGCAGCTGTTGAGTTGTAGGCCTAGAGATATATGGGGTCCTTTGAGGGGACATCCAGCACAGCACTCACTTTCGAGCAAGTAGCTGATAGATGGGATAAACCTTAGGGCCTCTTTTCCTTCGTTTTTTTTGGCACCGACCTGCACTGCTTTGCCTCACACCAGATCTATGAGGTCCTGAAAACCCACGCAGGGTGGTTGTAGGTAGCCTCGTAGATATGGCTCTGCAATATGTGCAGCCGGAGCGTCATCAAAAGTGACGCGCGGGCGGCACATGGGGCTTGTAAATGAGCCCCTCAGTCTTGACTTACTGCAGTGTTTCTTTAATACTACCTTACCACTCAACCTAGACGTTAGACAAGACATTGGCACTGTATATAACAGCCTGATGGGATGTATGCAAAAGTTTTTCTCACAGATTCAATGGTGATTATAAGTGTTGTGCCTTTCTTGAGGCATCTGCATCAATGTACTTCCTCTGCACAACCCCTCTCCTGTTCCATGATTATGTTAAAGGAGAAGCCATGTAAAACAGCTCACTATGTTATGTATGCTACTCCCCTAATGCGTACTGCTATGTTCTTATGTGATTAATGTTAGAAATTTAAATAAACGGTTAAAAAACGCAAAGAAGATATTGTAGTGAGTTCTATTGAATGGTTGCTTCAGCGGGTCCCAGCTCATGAAGGAGACTTCCAGTCAGTTCTGCTTGAAAGGGAGGTGTATTGAGTAGGCTGGGAGTCGTAGGCCCATAATCAAAAATCGAAACGTGAAACTACAAGTATGGACATGCAAACTGTTGTTGGCAAACAAAACAGGACTATCTAAAGGGCTGGTGACGAGGGGCAGCTGACAGCTGTGGGCAGAGCTGGCTTTAGGGTGCTGCTACCAGTCCCGCCTCACCGGGCGCCAAACTTGAGGGGGCCCCGTTTGCATAGCAGGCTGAGGCAAGATAATTGCAGTCTGCAGAGATCTTTGTGTGCCAATCATTTTTCAGGGGATAATAATAATGGTATGATAACTCTGATGGTTAATGCACTTGATGGAGAGATCTGTGATTTGTCCAATTACAGTTCTGACTCAGAATAATGTAACATAGAGGGTCATTTTTTTCACACTGCAAAGAGCAATGTGTAACATGCAGATCACAGATTGTATTTTATGTAGATAGCTCAATGAGTTACTGTTTTGGTCACATATATCGTTTTTTAGGTCTCGCCTATGCAGCGCGCATGCGCTGATAGGGGGGGGACCTTTTGGAATCGATCAGCATTTTGGCTAAAAGCGTGCACGTTTTGCATTGCTTTCTATTGCAACGCGTGCACGTTTGGCGTTTCCCTTGCGGGAGTGAGCAGTGGCACCATCTGTTAGCAATTATCGCGCCTGCCGCTGCTCGCTCCCACAAGTCAAACGCTCTGCATGCACGAGTACTTTAACTTTCGCGGCCGCGCTTGTCTTTCAGCGCTTGTTTTCTTTTTCAACCCACACGTTTTTTGACCTCATCAAAGCCTCCCCGCCTCTCCTCTGCTCTGTCCCTGGCACATTTAAGTGATGAAGGATCCAGACACGTATTAGCGGCCATGGCATACTGCAAACCTCCACCAGTCTGACTGACGTTCTACGACTCCAAACTTGCTAACTGGATTTTGCATAAAAACGCATTCCAAGTTGAACTCAAGTTAAAGAGATGTTAAAAAGCTGCCCGGGCTCCGCTGTGAATTAAGGTTTGAGGCTGCAGGGTGTGGGGGTGCGCCTGGCACAGGATGCATACGATACAACCTAGGGTCCGCGTCCGATAGTTGTAAACATGGCATCCGGACACCAGCAGGGTGGTGTTCATGCCTCGTGTCATGCCACTGCCACACACGCTGCCTTGGTCTGACGGCCGCTCTTCCGAGGCAGAAACAAGGTGGGTGGGGGTGGCACAGAGTGCCGGGGGCGCGCGGGGCTCTGGGCATCCGATAATTGCCTGCTTAGACTGCAGGAGCCCGCCCCATGCCAGGCGAAGTCCTAATTAAAAGTGACTCTCCGCAGCAGCCGGGTCCTCTATCAGCAGCTAACAAGATAAGACAAGTGCTGAGAAACGGGGGGTCTCGGGCTGAGCGACGGGGTCTGCCTGTGATCTCTCCATTTGCATGTGACATTCCTCAGCCGCCGCCCCCCCTCAGAAAGAGCCCCCTCTACTAGAACTCACACGACTGACGTGTTTCCAAGCTCTTCCTGCCAAAAGTCGCGCATACACACAGACAAAGACACACAATCACTGCAGAAAGTTAGTACCGCAAAAGGACACATCAGCTCCCAACAGCACCGACTCCAAGACCCATCACAGACAAGCATATAGCAGGACACAATACACACAGCACCCCAGACACACCCACCACGACACAACTTGGACAAAGAGTCACTTGCTACCAAGACACGCTGCACACAGACATGCATAACACATGAAACAGCACCCCTCATGCATCCAACAGAACCCGGCCTTAGAGTCAGCTGCCATGCTGCTCCAAACAGCACTTGTCACCCAAGCACGCCACACACAGACTTGCAGAACACATTAAACACAACACCTCAACATTCAACACAACACAACCTGGCCTTAGAGTCAGCATTCATCCTGCTCCAAACATCACTTGTCACCCAAGCACGCCACACACAGACTTGCAGACTTGCAGAACACACTAAACACAACACCTCAACATTTAACACAACACAACCTGGCCTTAGAGTCAGCAGTCATCCTGCTCCAAACATCACTTGTCACCCAAGCTATGTGTGTGCTATGGGAATTCTATACTTAATATTTTACACAATTTCTGCAAAGGTTGCACCCACACATTCAGGGGTCACTGGCTAAGAAATAGAACTAGAACAGAGAAAGCACACGGTCATATTATTGCGCTGAAATAACGTGAATTTGTTTTATTTGTTTGAAACTACAAAATAAAAAAATAAAAACTGTTTGAAAATAAATATTACTAATCTGGTGTAGGACTGTGAAATACTAGTTAGTATATACTATATGAGCTATGAAAAAATATAACTATTTGGGTAACTCACCAAAAACTAAACAAGCATTGGCATAGCCAATAGGTCTCGCCTTTGGGACCTTGTAAGTAAAAAAAAAAAATGAAGTGTAAGACTTCACGTTTACATTTACTGCATCCTAAATACGAAGTAAATGTAAACGTGAAGTCTTATACTTCAGTTTTTTTTTTTACTTGCAAGGTCCCAAAGGCGAGACCTATTGGCTATGCCAATGCTTGTTTACTTGGAGTTCATAAATTACAATCTTTCTAATATAGAACCTTGAGCTATGAACTGGCATGAAAGTGCTGCATGAAAATTACAAGCATAGGTTTAGAACTATATTGTTTTTCCTTAATCTTTTGTTATTCTATAATTTCTAAAAACAGTCCCTTTGGGTAGTAATATAATTTTATTAGTATGACACTCCCAATCATTGTGTTAGGTTTTCATTTAATTCTGAGTTTATAGGGCGTATTTAGTAACTCTTTGTGCCTGGTTTGTCTCACAAAAGTGAGGCAAACCTGGTGGAAACTGTTGTTTTGGGGTTTACTTTCCAGCAAAAATCCAAAATTGTGTTGGAAAGTAGCCCTAAGATAACACAAAGTAGCTACTTTTCATCAAGGAGGTATATCATGGGTCATACATGGATGTTCCCTTGCACCCACCCATGGATTTTGATGCTAATCCCTATCTACATACTTTGGCTGAAAAGGATTTGTAATAAAAACAAATTCCACCTCCTTGCGACAGGTGACAAGTTGAAGAAAAGATTCATTTTCTCCAAACTGTTCCTAGTTGGCAAGTGTACTGCACTGTACAGCACACATAGAAAGTGGTAAAGTGTTAAACTTTGTCAAAGCATAGAATTTTGTCCCATAAGGGTACCCTTCCTGTATAAAATATATGCTTGACAACACGCACACATGCTTCCATTATGGTGCAAGGTGCGTGTATTGGCGCGAGACAGCCTAAGGTGCAACAGTGCTAGAGGACAGAGCAACAGCACCATATCTTATTGGATAGATTGCTGTTTTGCTCTCCCCTCTTCACGCAACGCAGCAACTAGGGCTACTACACTGTGTGAAAACTTACTAAAGTTGGCCCTTCATTTATGAGACCAAGAACCTTTAACATATTCCACTTAACAGAATAGATATCATGTGACTCCTGCACCTTGTAGTCCTAAATGTCTTAGGTAACATGTCCTTTACATTGATTTACACACTTGTATGACTCATTGTGTCTGTTTAATGTTTGTGATGTAAAGCGCTCTGACAATCTACACTGGGATGAGTAGCGCTATCAAATAAATAAAGGTGAGAGAGAAGCTGATGAGAGATGAGGGGCACAATTGGAGGGTGTTAGTGAGGGAATCAGTGAAGTAGGAGGTCATTGTGGGGCGAGGGGAGCGGCAACATAAATTGTATAATTCCGGGTGCCACAAACGCTGAACCCAACCCTGGCTATTGGGGTGGTTTGGTGGGAGGCGTATGGGGGTGTGTGTGAGTTTGACTGACTGACCCATTAGACTGGATCTGAATGAGAGAGAGAGAAAGGGAGAGAACAAGAGAACAAGAAAATAAGAGAAGGATAATGTGTGCCTTTCTGTGATGTAATGACAATGGGGAATGCTAACCCTCCTGTAATGAAGCACTATGTAGGATTTTATAATGCTGGCAGAGACAGGGTGAAAGCCTGGACAGTGGCATAACCCAGCCCTGGAGTCTCTGTCCCGTGAGTACTTGAAGCAGCGAGCCCACCTTTGTACTAAGGTCTTATGAGGGTTAAAGAGCAGACTTGTAAAAGGAGAGGCTTGTGCATTGAGCAGAAGGCAATTCTAAGTTGAACCTATGTGCTACAGGAAAGTCAGGGCACTGGATTCTGGAGGTCTCGCGAGACTGGCTGCAATGTAATCCCTTGTAACACAGATTTGCATATGCAAATGTAGTTTGTGCAAGAGTGCATACAAATGTGGGTTCAGATGCTGTGGGCAGGATTGGACTGGCCTACAGGACGATCGGACAGTGCCCGACCGGCTGGTCGCACAGGTCAACGTGTGGGCCGGTTCTTGGCTGTTTGTGGGCCTGTTTTGTAGTCTGCTGAGCCGGTTTATACGGTTGATCTCCCTGATATTACAACAAGCATCGCCTGCAGCAAGTTCAAATCCATGCAGTCCTCCACACCGTACAAAACACTTACACAGTGTGTACTTACAAGTTAAAACTGCCCCAATTTGCCACTCTTTTAGCTAGCTAATTTACTAATGAGGGCCACATTTATTTTGGTGCCAGGGCCTATTTTCTGTCCCAGTCTAACCCTGGCTATGAGGAATCGCTGCCAGGGCTTGACGTGAAGCACCCCCATTCCTTGCATAAGCACAGAAGACGGGCATAAGACTATCTTTCAAATGAAGGCCGAGAGCATGAAAACATGGTATTATGATGCCACAGTGTGAAACAGAGACCATGTATAGACTTTTTCTCACTCTGTTTCTGTTCAAAATCTACATGTGCCCTCTGTCAGTGTTGGACTTACCGCCAACATTACTAAATACACTGTGCTTATTTTCAAGCCCATTGTGCTGCCGGTGTGTCATTTTTTTGTGACGCACTGGGGGCGCAGTTTGCCTGCCCATATTTACAAGGCCACATAAAGCCACTCTGCATGGTTTTTCATGGCCTTGTAAATGTGGCCCCCTCTCACGCATTAATCTGTGTAAAAGGGACATTCCATCGGTGTTGCTGTGGGTGTTCTCATGCAACATCCATGGAACCTGACGCATTACCAGATTTGCAAGGTTTCATAAACCTGGGAATGCGTCAGATTCCTATGCCTCCCAAGGGAAGGCATAAGAGAGGCGCAACGAGGAGAAATACCTTTATTTTTCCTTGTTTTTCCATGTTCTATGTGTGCTGCATTCATAGAAATAGGAAAACACCTCTCGTGATTGTTTTTGTACAGAAAAGTGTCCCTCTTGCACATAAACAATCATTCCTGCAACGCAGACACCCTAGCACCATGGTGCAAGGGTGTCTGCGTTGGCGCATGACAGCCCATTGTGCACCAGCGCCGGGGAACAGTACAGGAATTTGCAGTATCTTGTAAATACCGTGCATTCCTGCCCTTTTCTTTTGACGCATGGCAGCGCAGCAGGAAGGCTTGTAGCACTGCAGTGCGTCAAAATATTGTAAATGAGACTTGTAGGCCCATGTTATCAAGTTAATTAAGTTAAAAAGAAACCTATCAATTCTGACATGCTTTTGCTGTTGCTTAAAAACAGGGCTTGCTGAAGGAGGACATTATGAAACAAGGCCACTTGAAAGTTTTGGGCATGTTGTCACAGCATCACAAATGTTAGGGCTGGTGCAGGCCCTTTTATGAGGAATTAGCATGAAGCCTTGGCCTTCCTGTAAGTAAAACATGTGGTTTCAACAGAAATGTAGGGCCTTTGGTAAAATCACACATTACCGTTCCTTTCTGGGAAGAGGACTCCATCATTAGAAAGACGAGGCAAGAGAAACTGAAAAAATGAATTCCAAGTTAGGCGGTTCTATAGGGTGGTAATACCTGTTCCAGTGTTAAAGATTCTGACCAGTATCACCACCCCATTTCCCTGCCAATACAAGCTTTTGTTGGGACAAAATGGGGAATAACATATGGGCCCCAGATTTTGCAGATTCTTTACTGCACATGAGTTCTGTATCCTCTGCCTTTTCTCACTCTCATTTTCCACCTGCTTTTACCAGTCACAATTTGCATGCGGTAAAAGTTAAAGTTGTGTAACACGGTAATTCCACAAAAACATGCAAAATTATCACTCTGTGCAACTTGTAACAATGCCCTTAAAAGACAGCGGGTATGGTTTTTAAAACCACTCCTGCTGTCTTTAGGATCCAAACATGGGAGAAGGATTGATTAGAGCAGCAGTGGGTATGCCTTCAAATGCACAGCAAGACCCATAAGTCCACATTCGACTGGAGAAAGAACCATGGAGTCAAGTCAATATCACTATATACTATAATCACTTATTCCATTATGTGAAAAAGCTATTTCTGCTTGAATGTTGAAAAAAAACATCCTGACATGGGAGAGGGTTGAATTCATGTGAATTGAGAAAGCCAACCAGCCTCAGGGGTTGTCTCTGGCCTTCTCCGGCTACAACAGAGCCTGAGGAAGTGAGAAGGATATGGTGATATTACCACATGCTGTTGGAACTCCATTGGCTCCTCCTACTGACCCGCACCATCTGCAAAAGCAGCTGTATCATTTACAAAGCCATCACGACCAGCCCCCTTCCCCCATTGTTGCAGACAAGCTCATCTTCGTTCTTAGCAAACTCGCAGCCTGGACACCATTAGACCACAGACAAAGAAGTGCAAAAGTAGGCCTTTTCCATGTATACACACAGGACCTGGAACAACAGTGTTGCATCTCTTTTCACTTGTTGACTTCATGCTTGTCATTAAACATGTACAGCACTCCCCTGCTGTATCCAAATGAGTCAACCTTTTTATGCCTGTGCTTTGATATATAATCCTACTTCTCCAATATAATCATCAAGCAGAGCCAATGAGAGCTCTAGTGATGTCAAAACTGGACTACTGCAATGTAAACTATTCTTGGCGCTTCAGAAGTAGGCGTAGGCAAAGTCATACACTCTGCAGTTGAAGTTTGGTAAGTTCCCTGAATTAAGCTGAGGCAAAAATGTCACTTTAATCGATTTTACCTTGTAGCAACATGTATTGCCCAAAGTAGAAGGGGCATCGGGATGCAAGATATTGTGGGGCAGATTTACAAAAACTGGTGCATCTCTGCAGATTAGCAGAGATGCGCCAGTTAATTTGCGACACGTAAAATAACCCTTGCGCCACCATGGATGCGTCGCATTTCAATGCGGCGCACCATGGCGCAAGGATAGACAGATGCGTGACGCATCTTTTGGCGTAAGGGCAGCGCATTGCTGGAGTTGTGTCGCAAGCACGACGCAACTCCAGCAATGGTCAGGAATGCCTATTCCTATCATGCTGCGTCACTCCTTACGCCTGCTTCAAATCTTGTAGATTTCACTGAGTCACTTTTACGAGGCTTTCTTGCGTCGGAACGCCCACCCTGCATACATTATACCTGACGCAGGTATAATGTAGCGCAGGGCTTTACAACGTGACGCATCTCCCTAGATGCGTCACGTTGTAAATATGTCGCAACACAGAAGTGACGCAACGGCGGCGTAAAGTTATTGCAAGGGGCTTGTAAATCTGCCCCTGTGTTTCCCCTCAGACAATCCAAGTGATCCTCAACCTGAATAGCAGTAGGACAATAGTTACAACTTACCTTTTCCTGCAGCCAAACTTCTTGCCCAGGTCTTCGAGCAGTGGGTAAATGAGGGTTGAATGATAGGTATGGTACGTGGCCGATTAGCAGCACTTTTGTGGATCCGAGCAGTAGTGGTAGTTGGTACATTTCCACTATTATGCAACAGTCCTTTTGGCAAGACTTTATTAAACTTCCCAAATTAGATAGTTTGGATAGTTGGCAAAGCTTTTGAAAAATTACGGGTTGGCATGGTCTACAACTGCAGCTTTACACACCTCTACCCAGAAGGTCATCATGGGCTCTGAAGACTCAAACCCAGGATGCCAGACCTTCCTTGAATCTACAGACCTAAACCAATGGGAGTCCAGCCATAAAAGCACTCCTTTAGATCCTGGTGGAGTCAGGAATCAATGTTACAGCTTTATTCTTCAAGCACCAATCATTACACACCAGTCGGAAGCATTCAGGTGGCCATCACCATGAACGAGCCTTCAAGAAGCAAATGAACAGGTCAGATGTCTAGAAGACCAGGGCCCCAGACTTTCAAATAGTCTGAACACTGTCCTCATGTCAGAACTGACCTATCTTCAGCTCAGGAAGCTTCTGAAAACAAAATCTATTCTTGATGGTCAGTGCATGGATTTCGATTTTGAAACTCTCGTGGCAACCTCTACTCTGTGCCCTGAAGACCAGAGCAGTGCCCTGAAATGACAATTGGGCAGCTTCCACTTTGCAGTGGTGTCAGAGTCCTTGGGGGAGCAGAATACTGTCTGCTTTATACCTATGATGTCCTTATGATGTCTTCCCAAATAACAAACCTTTTTAAAGCACTACCTGTCCCTTTAATAGATAAGACCTTCATTAAAAAAAAGATTTTTCTGTTTGGAAATGAAATGAAATACAGGGTTGAAGGTTTATAGGGCCACATGTACTAACATTAGAATAGCTATTTCCTAATTGCGATTCTCTCCGAATCGCAATTAGGAAATCAGTATTCCTAATGTATGCAACTATTTTGAGTTTCACTAGCGATTCCAAATGGGTCGCAAATTAACCTACCTCATGCATATTAATCAGGAATTAGGAATCACAGCCATAAAAGGGATGGTGGCCTGTTTAGATCAGCAGATCGCCATGTCTGTGATTGCTTTTTTAATAAAGCATTTTATTTTTTAATGTAACCCATTTTTGTTAAAGAAAAATGAGATGCGTTTAAAAAGTAAAAAGGAAACTTTGCAGTTTCATTTTTTTAAGAGCAGGTAGTGGTCCGTTGGACCACAGCCTGCACTTAAAAAATATTTGTTTTCCATTCTCGAAGGGGAAGGGGGCCCCAACTTTCAAGGAGTCAGTTAAATATAAATGGTTTGTGACCGTAATTCGATCACAAAACATTCCTAAGTCCCATTCAGACTCGGTATTTGGAAAAGACGCCCTAAACACGACCCTTCCAAATATCGAATCATAAAAACAGAATTGTGATTTGTTTTTATATAAATATATAAAAGCATTTTTGCTGTTGGAAACAGCCCAATCAGACGTTTCCAACCGCAAAAATGCTTTGTACATGTGGCCCCCAGTCCCTTGTAGGTCTCCATCTCTGCATTTGCAGCGAATCCCAAGGGGTCATGAATTATGACCTACTTAATAATATTCATTAGGCAATAATTTTATGGCACCATGCAAATTACTATGCAACCTATTAGGACATATGCTGCAACACAAATTGCACACCCATTTGCAAACCAGTCCATGAGCAAATAATACATCCTAGTTTGTGAATGGTTGTTTGTGCCTCAGGCTCTAAGTCCCCAGCCAGCATTCTGGGAATTTTAGTCTTTTCAGGTCAAGCCTAGGCAGCATGCATACGCTGTCTCTCGACATGCTGTATCGACTTATGCTCGCCATGCCCAACACACACCCATCACTTTCATTCGTTGCTTGGCCTGCCTTTCAAAATTCCTTTGGTTTCTTTGGTAAATGCTTTAAATTTGTCCCGCCTTTTTGCTGTTTTGTTCCCGCCATGGAGACTGAGCCTACATGGACCAGTCCACTTCAGGCCATTTATGTAGGTTTGGTGCACTAATTTTTCTTTTGCCTCAGCTTGCGGTGTCGACCCCCCACCACCTTTAGCCAGTCGCTGTGTTTCCTGCTCGTGACTGCTACTGTGTGCTTGATCAGCTTTGGCGCTCGACTTTCACTATATATGGCTGTAATCATTGAGGTAGCGTGTGTGATTTTGGAGGCTTTCATTTTTTCAGCACAGCGCCCGCTTCACAGCTGCCACACTTCATGTTTTAGCCGCACGCTTAACTTTTATCTGCACAGCATTTTTTATATTTTCTTCAGTGGCCAGCTGCAGAGGGATTTGGGCGTGTCATGTCTGGTCCGGAAGCAGTGTTCATCTTGTAAAGCGGTGAGTTCGGAGCCCTCCCCCTTTTTGGGGATGACCCTGCTAAATGGGCTGCCTCTGGTTGGCATCAATTCGTCCGACTGCTCCAGCCTCCTGGCGTTGCGGGGTGCAAATATGCAGCGCCTTTGCTCAAGGCTGAGAGGGGAGAATCGGGGCGTCGTACGGTTAATGGACCATCAGCACTGGTCCATGCTTCATTGTTTGGTGGGCAGATCTTTACATCTGAGTCCTTGTGTTGCCCGGAGGAAGCTGTTTGCCTCATGGTGCAGGGTGCGCTTGCTGGCCCCTAATACTGGGCACTGCGTTACCAGTGTGGGCATTTTAGTCCCACACCCCATTCCAGTCCGCTTCGGGGGCAGATTGTCTGTTTGGGTAATGGAACCATTGGGCACGTACAACGCCCTGATACCTTTGAGTTGATTTGGTGCTATATAAAACTGCAGAGATCCATTCCATATTGGGTAAATCATGGCTTGTGATGCTAGGCAAATATTCTTGATGCCCGTTTCGTGCCAGGTCTTTTCTTCGAGACTGTTGCACATGATGTTGAGCCGAGGCAGCAGCATAGATTTCCAAATAGAATAGTTTAAATTGACTAAACAGGCCAAACGTGTTTTCGCCACACAGAAGCGCAGCATCTGATATGCAAATGACCTGGTAACATGAGGCAAGTGGGTTGTAAACAATATATATGATCATTTGTAATGTAATCGGTGCTCTATCAAAGTGCTATGAGACCTTCAGTTCAGGTTTTCTCTACTTTCTGCATTATATAATAGTTTTGAAGGAGGAGTTTCACAATGCTCATTAAGTGTGTTTAGGAAAGTGCCTCTTTCTGCATGGTTAGCTCGCACTTTTTCCACGATGCCTGATGTAATTTTGAACTGTAAGTGCACTGGGTCCCTGCTAAACAGGTTCCTAGTGCCAGATCTCTTTCCCAAAACACTACCACAATTGGCAGAACTTCAGCTACCTAAGTAAGTCCCTAGTAAGTGTTACCCCTGGTACCTAGGGCATGGGTCTCGGAGGGTCCTCTGGGGCTGCAGCACTGGTTGTTCCACCCCAGGGGCCCCTCACCAAGGCTATGCACTCTGCCATTACAGGCTGCATGTCTTGGAGTAGGAAAATCCGAAGAGTTTACATGGCACACAGCCCAGTGTACCATGCCTCCTCATGCACTGCATAAGATATAGGTGAGTCACCCCTACTGCAGGCCTTTAGCCCTAAGGCAGGGTGCACTATATCTTATGTGTGCGCATATCAGGATGAGTAGATATGCCCCTACAATGTCCAGTCCATTCTGTCATGTTGTTAGTGAACAGGGAAACCATAAAGAGTACATTGGCTGGATACTTGTAAACACGAGTTTCTTAGCTCCATTATGTGTTCACTAATTTCTAAATTTCTTTGGTACCAAACATCTTGTCTTAATAAGCTCTCACCGATGCCAGTGTTGGATTTATTAATAAATTCACACAGGAGACCCTTTCAGAGGGTCCCCTGAAACGTAATCAAACACTAATGGGGTCTCTGGCTGGTTTTCACCAGCCTGCCACCATCAGACATGTTTCTGACCTCATGGGGTGAGAGCCAGCGGTCTCAGAGGACAGAAACAATACCAGCTCTGGGCAGGGGTGTTTTACACCTCCTTCAGGACAGAATTGCCTTCCAGGGTGGGAAGCCTCCAAGAACCGGTCTATCTATTCTGTGAAGCTCTCTCCCCTATCTATCACCATGCCACATAATTCCTCTACACAAATCCACTCCACACCCACAATTCCACTCCACACAACTCCACAACTAACAATTCCAATCCAACCCACATAAATCCACTCCAAACCACATTCATCCGCTCCACTCCAAACCAAAATACATGGGTAAAAAACATTGTCATTTACAACACCAATAGCTCAAACTCGCTAATACGAATTGCATTGCAAATGCTTGTTTAAGTTGTAATGAACCAGTTAGATGGATCCACACAGCTGTAAACAGTAAAAGCCTGGGCCTGGAAATGTGGTGTCCAAGCGCATAGGAGTCATTTGATACCCGTGTTGGCGCTTTTCGAAACCCCGATACTGAACAAAAACACAAATAACTAAACCTGCCTGCACCGAGTACACTATGGGGGATATTCTCAAGAACGTGTGTTAACTATCGCCAAATTCGCTTAACGCAACTTCTCACATCACAGTCTATCGTGGGAAAATAACACTGTTAACGCAGTATTCCCAACCCGGCGGCCCCATGCGATAGTCTCACAATAACACAACAAATGCCTGCGTTAAAATTAACGCGACGCCGAAAGAATGCGAAACACGAACGCTAAAAAAGTTGCGATGTCCCAAATCGCGAAACAAAAATTAGTGATAACCAGCGACAGGCCTGCGATTCCCACGCGACATGCGGGAAAATGCACTATAAAAGCAGAGAAAAAAAAAAGAGAAAAAAATGTCACTGCGTAGCACCATGGACGCACCCGGACCGAGTGCAGAGGACAACGCGAACCCCACAAGCCCCACAGACGACCAGCCAGGAACCCCGGGGCCGGGGAAGGGCAAGGAGAGAGAAGAGAAGACGGGGTTCAGTGACGCAGGAAAACCGGATCAACTGACACGGAGGTGACAGAACACTACCAACAACTGTTCGTCACCTCCACTGTTACATCGGCAACACAAACGGAAATATGGCAGTACATCGTGAACAACGTGAATGCAGTCGGAGTGTCGAGGAAGACATTGGAAGAGGTCAAGAGGCGCTGGAATGATGTGAAGGGCAAAACCAAGAAGAAACTCGATGCCAACATGAAAGCAGCAACGCAGATTGGAGGTGGGGGGTTCAGCAGCACACCAGGAGCTGGATGACATGGAGAAAATGGTGGCCACAGTCATCAGTCGGGATACGGTGCCAGGAGTAGTGGATCCAGACACTGCTCAACATGACCTGACACAACATCAACAGGGTGAGTACCGACCAGGGACTGGGGGACGGGGAAGATGGGCACAATGGCACACATGCACAATTAAGTAGAGCACACTGCACACCCACAATGACTCTGGATCATGTCCCTGATCCCCGTGCGCACACTGCAGCACACATACAGAAACTCAGGGAATGTGTGTTGAAATGAATTTATTTGCACATGCTGTGCCTGTGGTCATTTTGTACTGTCTCATGATTGCTAAGGACTGTCACAATGTGACGTCCTCATGTGAAGAAATTGTCAATGATGTTGTTCCTACGGGCTATTCCTGCTGCAGCTGCAGTGGGGTGTGGTCCACCTGCCTCATCTTCCTCATCATCGTCCGGTGCATCTGGCACTTGTAACCATGGGGCATTGGTGCGCATACATATGTTGTGCAACACACAACATGCAACGATCATCTTGCACACGATGTCTGGGCTGTACAGGAGCCTCCCACCTGTGATGTCCAGGCACCTGAAACGTGACTTCAACACGCCAAATGTGCGTTCCACGATGCCCCTGGTGCGTTTGTGGGCCCAATTGTACTGCCTCTGGGCCTGTGTGTTCGGGGCTCGGAGGGGTGTCATCATCCAAGGGCAGAGTGCATATCCTTGATCACCTGTGACATTGCAGAGAGACATGAGTCAATAGTTGGTTCTGCATGATGTGGTAGCAGGCTCACTAGTTGATTGGCGTGTGATATGTGTGTCATAGTGATTCCTGTTTGACATGTACTGCTTGTAGCACATGAGCACCATCAATGTGTATTACGTAGCCTCACTGCTGCTCCTCCCCCGAGCCTATTTACTTGTGTGCGCTGCGCGGTTGCATCACTTGCACTCCTACGGCACACCATTGTCATGCCTTTCTTCGCATGTCCACAAGCCTGACAACGACACTGTGATGTTGTGCGTTGAAGGTGGGCGGCCACGTGTGTGTAGGCCTATGGTAAGGATAGGGCGGACACAGATGTAGAGTTCATGGCTGGCTGAATTCGTGATGCGGTCGAGGCAAGACCTTTGGCTTATGCTGCGGTAATAGCGATACACACACAACAGTTGGCATGTATGATCCCGGACCCCGAGCGGGCTTGCGCTCATTCATTTATCCCTTCGGCCGTGCCCGCACTCCGGGGGCATGTTACATTGCAACTTTGTCCATTGCGGGACGGGTGGCGCTGACACTACAACAGAGACACACGAATTAGGTACTTCATTGGCAAGCCCAACACTTAACCACGCCCAGAGCCCCGGGTTGATTATCCACACCCCTATGCTGGACTGTCGTACGCCAGCCCACTCCGGCAACGCCTACAGGGGGGTACGACACAGCTACATGTCCCAGGTCTCACCCACTGCCTGAGGTGACATGGTTGCGTCCTCTGTACACAGCACAATGCAATGTGGTAGGGCCCGGGGCCCTCATGCATACACAATGACCACACGGACACACTTGGATAGTTTGTGGAACTAGCTACAGGCACGTGCGCCCGGCCACTTTTATTGCCAGGGTCACATGTCCAGTGACGCCTGTGCTGGATGGGTGTGGGGTGAGTGTGAGCCAGCCCTCAAGGAGTGGTTGGTGCTGGCAACAACTACAACAGTGATCAGACAATCAGAAGTTCACAGTTCAAACAGCAAGGGTCCATGACTTGAGCTGCACAGAGTTAGTGGCCCCTGATGCACAGCGGCCGGCACATGGAACACGGCCACGGGACGGTGACTACCGGTGCACTGAGGTAGGGCCACGAGAGCTGAGCGAGTCATCATCGATGTCCAAGGTGAATGTCGCGGAGGGTTTTGGGGGACAGTGGAAGGTGTTCTTCCAGGGCATGATACAGAGGGCAGTACCAAGCAGATACAGGCAATATGGAGGAGATGAATGCTACAGACTCATTTTTGACACCAAGTCAGTATCAGCTACATGATGATGAAGACAACCCCCAGGCCATAGACTCAGATGCCACCAAAGTTCAACCAGAGAGTGTCCATGAATTTCGGGGCACGGAGTCAGTGGCACCAGAGCTGAAATGGATGCAGTCTGCGATGAGGCCTGTACAATGGTATAAACTCTGCCATAAATAAATCAAGGCTCAGTTCCAAATGTGTGACCTACTTGACCGCAGTGTAGGACGGAGGCAGCGGTCAGCGCAGGCCAACTGCTGTTCAGGCAGCTCCTCCTGGTACTCTCACACACGACGTTGGAATGCCAAGTGGCGATGATTTGTGGTTGACGGAGGTAGAAGCACCAGAGCTGAGCATGTGTGCAGCCTGCGACGATGTCGTGTCCTGCCAGGTCCGGACTGGACTGGATTCGATTGGTGTGAGGCCTGCTGGACGGCAGTGTAGGCAGTACACAGGTGACCCCGCGGTGCTGGACCGCAGTGTAGGCCGAAGGCAGTAGTCAGCAAGGGCCCACAGACACGTGTCGTTGGAATGCTATGCACAGAGTTGGTGGCACCACATCGATGGGAGTACGGTGATTTAAAATCTGCCATACACATATGTACTCTGCCATTGTATAATCAAGACTCAGTTCCAAATGTGTGACCTACTGGACCGCAGTGTAGGCCGGAGGCAGCGGTGGAGTACGTCAATGAGAAAGGAGTAATGGGGGCCTGTGTCGCGGACGCCGTGATGGTCTGAGGAGGCTGCCATGGTCGCGGGCCTCGGGCTTGGAGCTTGCACCGGCACGTGGTGGGCCCTCTTTGACACACGCCGGTGTCGGCAGGTGAGCAGTGAGGCCTGGGTGCGCTGGGGCGGGCAAGACGGGTCTTGGGACCAGCGGCCTGGGGTGCAGCAGGCGCACAGGATCGCAGGCACCGCCGCTCACGGCGTCGGCCTCGTGGCGGAGTGAGAGGCGCCGCCCTGGCAGACACGTTGGCCATTCCGGAAGAGAACCACGCCCAGAGTAACAGGCTTTTTATTCACACCCCTACGCTGGCCTGGTGTATGCCGCTCACTTTCCCACTGGATTCCAGATAGCCTGGCTGATGAGGGCTGTGAGCCCGAAATCGGTCCCAGGATGCTTGTTTCCGCTCCAGGGAAGACATGGCTTGGCAGTTCGGGCTGGACTGTTCCCATGAGGCACAGGGTCAGACTGATTTGCATATGGCCATGTCTGAACTGCGGTGAGCAGAGTGCAGCTAAAGAATGATGATGGATTAAACCCTAGTATCAGTTGACTGGGGGTGAGTGCTTGCATATGTTCAACACTCGATCCATCATCCGCTTTAGTTTTGCATTGTTACGCACTCAAGTTGGCAGGAGTATGCCCAGACGTGGGTCCCTTGCTCACTTTGCCACTGGATTCAAGATAGCCTGGCTGATGAGGGCTGTGAGTCTCGCGAAACCAGGTCCTCAGGATGCTTGATTTCCGGTCCAAGGAAGACATGGCTTGGCAGTTCGGGCTGGACTGTTCCCAGTTAGGCACAGAGGTCAGACTGATTTGCATCATGGCCATGTCTGAACTGGAGTGGCGGAGTGAGCTAAAGAATGATGATGGATTAAACCCAGATCAGTTGACTGGGGGAGTGCTTGCAATGTTCAACACTCCGTCCATCATCCCCTTTGGTTTTGCATTGTTCGCCCTAAGTTGGCAGGGTATGTCCCTGACGTGGGTCCCTTGCTCACTTTGCCACTGGATTCAAGATAGCCTGGCTGATGAGGGCTGTGAGCCCAAAACCGGTCCCAGGATGCTTGTTTCCGGTCCAGGGAAGACATGGCTTGGCAGTTCGGGCTGGACTGTTCCCATGAGGCACAGGGTCAGACTGATTTGCATATGGCCATGTCTGAACTGGGGTGGCGGAGTGAGCTAAAGAATGATGATGGATTAAACCCAGATCAGTTGACTGGGGGTGCAGTGCTGTGCAATGTTCAACACTCAGTCCATCATCCCCTTTGGTTTTGCATTGTTGCGCCCTAAGTTGGCAGGGTATGCCCAGACGTGGGTCCCTTGCTCACTTTGCCACTGGATTCAAGATAGCCTGGCTGATGAGGGCTGTGAGCCCGAAACCGGTCCCAGGATGCTTGTTTCCGGTCCAGGGAAGACATGGCTTGGCAGTTCGGGCTGGACTGTTCCCATGAGGCACAGGGTCAGACTGATTTGCATATGGCCAAGTCTGAACTGGGGTGGCGGAGTGAGCTAAAGAATGATGATGAATTAAACCCAGATCAGTTGGCTGGGGGTGAGTGCTTGCAATGTTCAACACTCCATCCATCATCCCCTTTGGTTTTGCATTGTACGCCGGGCCAGCCCACTCCGCTCACGCTTACAGGGGGGGACGTAATCAGCTACATTTCCGCGATCTTCCCCACTGTCTGCGGTAACATGGTTGCGTCCACTGTGCAGTACATGCTTTTTATTCACACCCCTACGCTAGCCTGGCGTACACCGGGCAAGCCCACTCTGCGCACGCTTACAGGGGGGACGTAACAGGCTACATTTCCGAGATCTTTCCCACTTGCTGGGGTGACATGGTTGCGCCCACTGTCCACAACACTACCACCACCAGCAGTGTATGTCAACATGGAAATGTCTGTGGTCTGCATACTGCAGTCTGTCCAGCACATCCATGCCACACTTGGCATTGTGTACATTCACATTCATGGGTCACTTGCCTCCTTCGCACATGCCTGGTTCCCACCTCTCCCCACATTCTGCTATTGTGTGGCTGAGGTGCCATGCGGTTGATGGCTTGTGTACATGGCTAGCCCAGGTTGCCACAGTAAGTTGTGTTGTCGTGTCTGGAATGTGGGAATGTTGGTTGTCATGCTGTATGTGATTTTGTGACGTGTGCATTCCCGGAGTTGTGAGTTGTATGTTGGTGGAGTTGAGGTGTGTGGTGTGTTCAGTTGTTACTTACCGACGAGCAGTGCATTTCCATAGGTGCCATCCTGAAAGCGCTGGTTGATGATGGACTGTCGGAAGATAAAGGAATCATGCACACTGCCTGGGTAGTTGGCGTCGACATTGGTGAAGAGTCCCCGGTGGTCCACTATTGCCTGCACATTGATGGAATGCGTGTGTTTCCTGTTGCAGTAATTGTGTGCAGTGGCGGCAGTGGGCACGAGGAGTACATGTGTGCAGTCGATTGCCCCCAACACATGCGGGAAGCCAGCTATGGCGAAGAAGCCTTGCTTGATCTCCAGCTGTTCCTGCGCAGTGTGTGGGAAGTAAAGTTGCTGGGGTACCAAGCTGATGATGGCATCCAAGACAGGTGTGAGGAACTTTGACAGGGCTGGCTGTGAGACTCCTCCCACTCTGGCAGTTGTTGGTTGGAAGGTCCCAGAGGCCAACAGGTGCAGCGCGGCCAGCAGCTTTGTCTGCGGAGGGATGTTGGTTCTCCGCTGTGTTGGTACCGTCAGCCTGTGGGCAATGAGGGTCAGGATGCGGAGGATGGTTGTCCTTTTGAGCCTGTAGGGGGCAATGACTTCCTCTGGCGTTAAGTCTCCGAGACTGGTGCGTCTTCGGAAGGTCCGGTGTCTTTGTCTGCGCTGCCTCTGTGGTGGCCCGGGGGGGGGATCCTGAGGGGGGTGGGGGTCCTGGCGGTGGTGGCGGTGGCGTGGTGTGTGGCCCTCTTGGGGCATCGAGCTGCATGATCAGTAGCTCCATGGCATCTGTTGTTCTTCTGGTGTGGCTGTGGGCTGGGCTCCCTTTTATGGTGCAGGTTGTCGTCCGACTTAACACCAGGTAGGAGCAGGTGTTAAATCCATGCTGCTAACGCGCCTTATCGCATGTTTTTGAATCTTATCGCCGATCTGGGTGGTCGTTGAGAATGTTGCGAAGTGGTGTTTCCGCGGGTTTTTGCACGGGTACGCCTACTCTGCATCTCATTAGCGTTAGTTGCCGGTGTCATCCGTGGCGATGTTTTTTGCGGCGGCTATCGCAGGGAAACTGGTGATATCGGCTGTTAGCACCTGCTTGTGAATGGTGCGATGAATTTATCGCCACTTTGGCTGCGCTAAAGTGCCGCTAACTCGGCGATAAGTCCTTGTGAATATGCCCCTATGGGTTCAGCATTGAAGGACAGTTTTTGGAGAGCATCGCTGAGTATTGAGAACACCCCGGAGCAGTATCGGTCACACATGAGACCGAGCGCTGTGCCCTTCCAACACCCATTCAGAAACGACTTGTCCTTGACCTTCAGTCAACCAGCATTCTCTATGCTTGACTTTCTGGCCCTTGTTCAAGTGCAGTGGTCGAGGGGCGAGTTGGCTCTGAGAGGGCCCTTCACAGGCCCTGGGGAGAACAAAGGGTTGGGAATACTGGCGCGGGACATCTGGTCGGCACTGCTATTTGGGGCAGAAGCACTAATTGCTATCGCACACTCTTACACTCTGACTCCGGACAAAAAGCCCACACAGCTGGCACGCTCTCAGCACTCCCCCCGTGATGACAATCCTATCGCAGGTCTTTCGTTTTTGTCCCCTCTCAGTTCCCATAGGGTTGGATAGGGTTAATCCCCCATATTCGCTGATGGATAAACGCGCAGGCCACTCGCTGAAAGATGCCGCATTTATCTTGGAGCACTGGCTGGAAAATCCCACCAGGCACCCGGGAGGGAGAGAGGGGGAGGCGAGCTCTGACGAAGCCGGGTTATTCAGGGGGCCACCGAGCGGTATTTAGGAGGTGAATGGAGGCAATTGGCTGTGAAGGCCACAATCGCCGTGGGCTCCAACCACGACCCGCCCGGGCTAATGGGCCAATTGTCCCGCTGAACACAGTCCCCGTTCACACAGGCATCGCTTACAGGGTGAGCCTGGCGCTCGGGTGTCACTGGGGATGGGAGGCAGTGGTGGGGGGCTGTGTTGTTGTGCGCGTCCTGTCACCGAGAGGGTGTGGCGCTGCCGACCAATAGCAGGCCTCGCCCGCCACCTCCTTGAATGTGTCAACAAGCATTGAGAACCTCTAATTCCTGATTAGCAACACAAGACGCACGGGAGACCTCGTGAACAGAGAGGGGAAAAATGTGTCGCCGCCAAAGCACAAGGGTGGAAAAAAACGCACTTGTTATTCTTAGTATGTGAACCTCAGCTCACCTGCCTTGCAGGTGTCAACAAATGAATTGGATGCCGGAGTTTTTTTTTTTACTTCGTGAGGGGGCACAGAAAGCCAAGGTTTTAGTTTACACTGTTGGTATCAATCGAGCCCAGAATCCGTGTTAGAGCAGGTCAATGGACGTGCGAGGGCCGAGTGGAACCGGGACCCTTGGCGAGTAACTGGCGATTTACCAGCTTGTGGGGACTTTCTGTTCTACTGGGGGCCTCTGTTGCCATGACTTAGGAACTATAAATCAAAGCAGGCGGTTGTATCATAACATGGAGACCCTTCCCACACAGGCTCGAGTCAAAACAAAGGCCACACCTTCCAACCACACTCCCTACATGGTGCGGTGTGCTACCCCTGCGGGGAAGTGCTTCGCGCCCAGAATATATATATATATATTTTATTTATTTAATGCGATTTTATATAGCGCGAACATTACCCGAAAGTAAGCACTACACAAGTGTTACATTACAATATAATAATATATTGAGTTGTTAATGAACGTCATAGTAAGCATTGTTTTACCAACAACATCCCCCAGAGTAAAATAATATACATCCATTTTGAAGATGTTGCTTTGCCATTTTACAAACTCTTTTTGGAAGAGTGAAACATTACATTTAGTGAAGAAGAGTCTCTCCTCTGCTTGTAGTTTGGGTAAGACTCATCACCTGGATTTACTTGTGTTCATGCAACTGCAATGGTGCATTGCACAAACATGGGGAAACATTCTGGGTGGCCAAAATAGCAATACGCAACACAGCGTAGACACACACAAAAAAACAATTCTATTTTTGTGTGATGTTAAACTTTGTTCTATGACACACAGGCAGGGTTTTCGTGTCTGGAGTAGCACTTGTACTCCAGGTATACACCCTTGAGTAAAAATTCCTATGCAGTGACACCCTGTAAAGGGTAAGCCACGTGAAATGTGGAACGTCGTTTAAATTGTACATTTTGCGCTTGAGAATGTCATGCAATGTTCCGCCTGCGCATCCGGTGCCGCTTGGATCTGGAGCTTGAGTTGAGCGCAAACCTAGATCACAGCATTCTAGCGGATTGGCATTGTGTGAAATCCTAGAGCCGTTTGAGCTGGCACCTTCCTGTCACACCTGCTTTGCACAGGGGTGTAACGCAACCTCATGCGGTGCAGTGGGTCCCCCCAACCTTTGAGGTAGTCCCAATCCTTTAGGGGCCCCCCTATTCAGCTAAGGGCCATTGATTATCTATGACATACAAGAGATTAAGGGGCCCCTCATCACACTCTTCAGGAGGGTGGGGCATCATTTTGCGTTACGCCACTTATTTACATACACTAGCATCAGGGTTGGTCAAGTACAGTGCAAAGTGTTTTTTGGCTGTACGCCTGCATCAACTTTCCGGGTAAAGCAGCATTTATGTGAGAAAGTTGACTGCATCTACCATTTGCACCACTTAGCGTTACGCACCATAGATTAACATCACGAGTTGTATGTAGTAAATGTGGACTCAGATATGAGATGCTTTTCAAAAATGAATGTCTTTGCCTGCCTGCCGCAGTAATGCTTACATCCAAGTGTCATTCTAAGGTTCTTTTGTTTACCTTTTCACCTGTTTTTAGCTCTTTAAATAGCATCCTTTTGATGGTTAGAAAGATAGTGAGTGACACTTGCTATTTACAGGGCTTCGACATGGCAAGACCGTGACAGAAGGCACTGTATAAAACAACATATTTTTATGACATTTTTGTTTATTTTTTAAACTTTGTGTTGACAGATCAGAAAGATATGAGTCAAAACAATATGGAGGCAAGTTCTAGCTTTGCCGAAGAGCGTTGTTTATTGTTAGTTTTCATGACAAATTTGCACTCCGCTCATCCCTATGTTCTCAAATCACACCGAGAACTTTAATCCGATTCATTCAATCGATGCGATGAAGATTATTCAATGACTCACCCTTAGCATTCATCTCAAAATGTTCAAAATTCCTTTAGAATTCACCACAAAGCAGAAAATACTGCGACGAGCTGACTTGTGAAGTCTTCCTTTTGGTGCTCAAGGACAGTGGCCCAATTCAATCCAAAGGAGGACCTCACCGAGGTTTCCTACACCGTCTTGCTAAGAGTTGTTTGCATAGAAAGCATCCCTTAGAACAGCAAAGAAAGCCCACTGACAATCACCTTCCAAGATACTTCACATTGTTCAGTTCAGTGACAGCCAATCCTGTTCCTTTTAGCAATTTGTTTTGATGACATGTTTTTAGGATGTCTTTAACTGTCCCTACGTGCTGTCCTGAACAAGGTCGAGGTACAGTTCAACTTTAGCCCTTAGGATGGGTTTACATTGCTTGCAGTATATATACAACTGTCCTAAAAAGATGCTGCCAAGCTGTATTTGGGAGTTCTTAATTGACAGATGATTGTATATAGCAGAACCTCAAGGTATGTGATACATGATTTTACTGTCCTGTCGTGAACAAACAGCAGTGGGAGACCCTCGATGGAAAGTCTTACTGAGAACTGCTCTTAGGCTTGAATAATTCTTCATAGTGGAGAAAAAAGCTACTCTGTGCATAATAGTTTTCTTGGAAAAAAAGTTATTCTGGGAAAATTCTCCCTCAAAAAAGATGGTTGAGGAATTTTCACGCGCGGTTAATATGGTCAGGTACTGCTGAGTCCCCCTCCTCCCTTATCTCCATACCCTTGGGGTGGCGGCCCTTTTTCCCAGCTCCAAAGCAGCTCACCGCCCCTCTTCCCCCAAGGCAAACAACTTCAACAGCACCAGCTTGGATTAAAGGTCGTGAAACCCCGGCCGTATTTATTACATAACAATAATCAAACATTAATATATTTACATTATGTACATAATACGCAGAAAGTCTGGTCCGTTACATTGATAGGTACAGTATGTCATTTGGCTACCCTTAACATGTTTCTAATACATAGCCATTCCTATCATAAGCTAATTGTTCAACAACATAACATTATCTTTCTGCGTATCCCTGTTTGAGCCTACGGCAAGGTCAATGACTGGCCCCAGATCCAGATCAAGCTAGGTCCCAAACTCCTACCGGAGTGACCTTGCGCAGGGGCCCAGTTTCCTGGAAGGATACCTCACACCCAGGGCACCCCCTACGCCCTCAACATTATCTCCATAAGGGCCCGTGCAGTTATGCGCAGCTTACTTGCCCCCTTGTGTGCGTGCGGGGTTGGCCAACCAGCCTACCGGAAGCGGAACTTCCCTCCCCCCCGCACCCTTCCGGCCTACCGGCTGTAACTGCCCCTGGAGTTCCATGAGAGCCCATCTGTCCCCCCCTCGGGCGTCCCCATTTGACAATGGTGATGCCTGCTAAGGACCGTAAACTATGCTCACCAATCATGACCTTACCGCTGACCAAGGAATAGCATATATAAAATACGACAACTTTACTTCCTGAAATGAAAACCTGTTAATAACAAACAATTCTTTATTTAACAGAAGGAAAAACACATAACCAAAAACATTCCCCAAACTTCTGCCTTAGGGGATGGTGGGTGGGCAAAAATCGTTGGGACCTCCGATCGAGGCCCTGGCTTGCTGATTAGGCTGTGGAGCGGCGGAGAAAGAGACCGCTCCTGCCCCTCCACAGCCCTTTAAAGCCCATTTCGCCTGAAGCCGGTTCCAACCGGCTCTGCCGGCGTTTTCACGACGTGTGACCCGGAAGCGCTAACAGCCGCTTCCGGGTCACGCGCCCGACAGCCAATGAGTGATTGCGGCAAGGGAGGCGAGGGGCGCCGCGTCACTCTTGTGCGCGGCTCAGCCCCGCCTCCCTGCCGGCTGCGGGGGACCGACACGACCGCCATACTCGGCGGCGTGTCCGAGTCCGTCCCCGCCTATGAATAAACATTGCTAATTTTTAAAGTTGTGAAGTTTGCCATCCTCAAAACATGTGACGGCAAAATGATCATTTTACAACCTGCTACCTATTATGTCATCAGTAATTGAAAAATGATAGCTTTTTTGAAATGTTGGTTTTGCCCGCTGGTCTTACAAGCAATAACTACTTGAATTCTTGGAACCAAGTATCCCCAGTATCTCAAAACAAGCATTGTTAAAGCCAGTAAGTCTTATCTTTAAAACTTATTGGCTTTGCCGAAGGTTTTTAGCCGTGCTGCACCGTAACTCTGCTGCTGTGCAGCATTGCTAAAGAAGAAAAAAAAAGCCTATATTGCCGCCATTTTGTGGCACGAGCACTATCATGCACGCATACAAAATGATACTTGAAGGTTTTTTCTTTTTATTTACCAGTCTGAGTTGGATGGGGGAAGCAACACGGAGAAGGAAACACATAGGGTGAAAGGGGTGGAAGCAATACAGAGGGCCAGCAGGAAAGTTGGAATCAACAGGGAAGACTGGCAAGGGGGCGAAAGCAACATGGAGGGCACAGGTGAGGAGGAAAAGTCACACCACGGAGAAAGAGCAGCATGGGGGGAGAGAAGCCCACGGGGGAGAGAGCAGTGGGGAGTTGGGGGGAACCACAGAGGTGGAAAAGCGACACGGAGAAACGTGAGCGAGTGCATCACGGAGGAGGTATGGGGTTAAGCAGGGAGTGCTTAACCTAAATGAAAAAAGTATGCTTGAAAAGCAAGCAGTGGAAGGACACAAGTAATGTGTCCATGATATAGGGGAGGGACAAACAAGAAGAGGAAGTGAAACCCACACAAGCTGCAAAATAAAAAGCAAGCAAAAGAGACTAACAATAAAGCCAGCCAAAGGGTTAGTAATGGATGAGCTTCAAACCCACTATAAGCTCAGAGAAGGTCTTTTCACCAGCAGACAGCTTGTGCCGGCTGGAATGCGCGACCAAAAGAGAGACTGCCTATCTGTATGGATGTTAAGAAGGAGTGATCCCAGAACATAAAGTTTAAAGTTATTTGATGTGCCAGGCAGAATACCTGAACCTTCAGAACAAAATGGAAAACAGAGCAGGCAGTTGGATTAGTAATAATCCCACCCCATTTGCTGCAATGGAGAATGGCTCTTCTGGAGATATTAGATGGAAAAGATTGAAAGATAGGGTGCATCTAGTTTAATAAGAGGCCTCACTGATGGAAGTGACATTTTAAACATCCACACTCTATGGAAGTCTTTGGGGTCCTGTCAGCTTGTTTGTTGGTATGTTCTGGCCTCTAAATCTGGCTGTTTACTCCTGCAATGTAAATACCACTTGTAAGAGGGCTGCGCAAGGTTTTACACGCAATCTAACATGTTTCACTATACTATGATCTAGATTTACTAAGGGTTGTGCGGGCCTTTGTTCGGCACTACACAATTGGGCACTGAACGCAAGCTGATTTATAACGGTTAGTAAATGGATGCAATGATTTGTGCTTTTACAAATACCCTCACTAACCCTTAGTAAATAACCCCGTGTGGGTTTATGGTTGGTGGTACATCAAAGCACAGTCTCTGATGGAGAGAGCACAATTTGTGCTAAATTTGCAACAGGTTAAAAGAGTGAAAATATGAACAAAATATTTAGTTGCATTTTTACAATTTGAGACAGGTGTCAGCAGGTCTTTGTGTGAGATGTCCCTAAAGCACTTTCTGGTTTCCCTCCTCAAATTGACAAATCAAATAGGTCAGTTGGTATATGTTTTGCAGCTGCAAATTTCACCCAGTCTACAAGCTTCTCTGACAAAATGGAGAATCCAGAAATCCTGCTCTTCTGAATTAGGTCACACTTTTACAGACCTGGATCTTGTAAACCGAAATGCTTGGCCGGGTGTAATATATCGGGTGACAGGACACTATGGGAATATCCGTGGTGCACGTGAAAACTATGAATGAAAAGGGTCTCATCAAGACTTAAAATGGGTTTCACATCTAAAATGTGTTCTTGAGTCTCCTATCCGCTTCGCATAGTGTAATTTCATTTGTCCCAATGGAGAGGATAGTAAAATATACAAACCTCCATGGTTAGCTCCTCAAGTGCTGTGTTCCGTACGGGGGAACTTCACGCATGCGTACTCTGAACCGAAGTATTCTGTCAGAGGCTGCAGCAGTGATGAACCTACACTAGACTTAACATAAGGCACACCTGGGAGGTGAGAAGTTTGTATGAACTCTTTTTCAAAGGTGTATCCAAGAGAACATGGAGAAGAGCAGGCTTATGAACTGCAAGTATCTGCTCCATGAGAGTAAGGTTACCAGATGATTCCATGTATCAAGAACACAGCGTTGAAGGGAATAAAACACAACTACATCTCTCAGAAAGCACTGATTAATTTTAATGGAAGATCAGGACTGGTAACTAGGTTTCTCCCTGGTTTGGAGTCTTTTGTAAAACCACCCAGGGTCCTACGATGTGTCTGGAGGGAGACGAATAGGGTTGGCCAGTCTAGAATAAAACAGCTAGGCGGAATTTCCCAATAAATATCCCCTGTACAAACACCTTCAAACAGATTTCATTCCTTCAAGTTGTTCTACCGGTGCATTCTAAAACCTCTGATCCACACACGCTTTACAAGTACACTATTAATAATCCTGACACATTCCTGGTTTGCTGTTAATAGTTCGCTGAATAGCCCAGGTTTATAGGATTTTCCTTGCATTTGACACTCAAAGCAGATTGCTCATTAAACACTTTCGGTATATACAAATTTTATTGCTGGAAAAGTGTCAGGATTCTTTTATTTCTTCAGTCATTCGAGTTATTTGCTTGGCTTAACTCTTCCTGTCATCGGAGTCAGTTTATAAATGATAACAAAAGGAAGGCTTTTGGCTGGAAGCTCAGAGACCTTCGAGCTGCTCGCACTAAGCAGCTGCAGTGGTCTTAGCATCAAGGCTGTCATCAAGGCTGTCGTTCTGAAATTGATGCATATGTGGTTTGCACTAATGTCCCCCAAAGACAATGTATAATTGAATCGTTTAAGCATATGGACATTTAAGCAGCAAAGGGGGTTTCAAAGGGGATCTCGCCAGGGCACTGTTTAAAAAAAGGGTTGACTGCTGAAATAGGGTCTACATCACAACTCCAAAGTAAAGAACGCCAAACATTTACAAAAAATCCAGAATCAGGTTTTCGAATTTGTTTCAGCCTCAAATGTCCAAGCACAATCCTCAAATGTGAAGAATCTTCCTGGAGAATCACACTAGATGCCTAATACACGCCCTGAGGGGAAATGAGTCCTAAATGTCCCTTGTACCTGAGCACCCAGGGCATCCTCAGGGGACACCTTAGATCTGGCCACTTGAGACTAACACCCCTAACTTCAATCGAAGACGCATAGGGATAAAACTGTCCAAGCACTAGATGCGCGTCTGTGAATCAACCTGAACCCCCTGCTCTGATCCTTGTTTATTCTTACATTCTCCTTCTCCATCCTCCCGTCCTGGAGTACCCTTACCATACGAAAAGCATTGGTGTCAACGTACACCTCAGGAATTATTTCAAGATTTCGTCTGCTTCTAGGGTGACTGTGTCTCAGGGCCTTAGCGGAAGCCCTGGCAGCCCCTGTGGTGCAGGGGGGCTTCACCATTCAGGGGCACCTCAGTCCTTGACGGAACCCCCCCATTCAACCCAAGCCAATCAATAGCGGTGAGATATGGAGACTCTACATAGAATCAGCGAGGATGCATACTAGCAAACTACAAAACAGCCTCAGCTGTTGCCTTCATTCTTCCTCAACTTGTTACATGCAAACCTACATCACAACAGGTTCTGCATTGTCTTTTTTAATTCCTACTCCTCTGTCTCTGCATAAAGTAAATTTTAGCTCCTGAAGAAATCTAACAGTAGTGGGCACAGTTATGCACCTTTGGCTTCAATCGCTTCAAGCGGAAGTGTCTGTTAAAATCCTGCTGCTGTCTCTTCAGTTGCTTGGGTCCATCTTACTCAGAGGTAAACTCTAGGCCACCCAGGCCCAAAGCAAGGCCCCGGCGGAGATGTCAAAGCCAAGAGTCCACAGGGTTAAGGCTTGAGGGGTTCTCGTCTCACATCCCTGGAGCGCCAACAAACACATACTCCTAGGTCATCCTGTTATAGTCTCTAATTCTGGGTAAAATTGTGATGCGTTCTACTGGTTTTCCAGATATTCATGGTGTAATTACTTATGAATCTTTCTTGATTTAATATACATATCTATTTTTATATTATATATGCATGCTAAGTGCACCCAAAATTAGGGAATGAAAAATAGTGTTACGCCAGACCATATTGTGCATCTATTGCAAGAGATGGCACAGCAGCAACCCATGCCATCTTAAGCCAATAATACAGAACAAGCATTTGCAATGCAATAGGTCTCGCGTTAGAGAGAGTTTGAGCTGTTGGCATTGTAAACAACACTGCCTTTAATTTATGTGTTTTGAAAACCTGCAAGCGGACCATAAACACAGACTTTGTACTTACAGTCCTGGCTTACAAGAAGCAAGGATGGCAATAAAAGAGGCGCAGTTACTGCCAGCCTTGCTTCTTGTAAGCAATGACTATAAGTGCAAAGTGTGTGTTTACGGTCCGCTTGCAGGTTTTCAAAACACATAAATAAAAAGCATTGTCATTTGCAATGCCATAGCACAGACTCTTGCGTAAATCCGAGACCTATTGCATTGCAAATGAGTATATCCCCCACCTGCGTATTCTATTCCAATACCAACAGATGGAAGTTGGATGGCCTGCAGTTCTGCAAGATGAATAAGCCGGGGTAAGGGACCACAGATCACTAGCTGCATAGAAGATGGAAAGGCGAGGCCTGGTACAGGCCAACTGAGAATCTGTAGCATTGACTTTAGTGTTGCTTGTTTACTCCTAGCAAAATGATGTGTGGAGCATGAGATTTGCCTATTCTATTAGACTTGTGTCTGCCCCTGCTATGTGTCCTTCCAGAGGCTATGTATGTATAAATCAGACTTTTCTTGGCAGTAATTTGTTTAATGACGAGCATAATAAACAAACGTACAAAAAAATAGGCGCCTTTTCATTCCTTCGAATTAGTACTTGAAAAGCATTTTCGTCCCTTGCTTTACAAGGTGTTTGTTATTCCTTTACATATGAATCTTGATTTGCTTTCCAAGTGCTGTAACACCCTGGAGGGAATATTGCTAAACTCACAGACTCTTCCGGCCCAGGAATCATTTTGCGCCTGACAATGCCTGCAGGCATCCACACATATCACGCGCGAGGACACCCTGTCTGGCCCTATTATAAAAGACTTTGTATAATCTGTATGCTCTGCCATGTTCTTTGAGCATCACGTCGTGTCATTTCCATGGCAGGCCGTATGTTGGTGGGAAAGCATTCATGCTCGCTCTGATTCATTCAACAGAGCTTTCTCAGGGACGCATTCACCGAAACGAACAGGTATCCATCAGAGCCGTCAGGCGTCACCGGACGCGTCCCACCTCTCAACTCGTAATGTATTTAAAATTCTATAATCCGAGGATGATTTCCCGTCCACTCCTTTCAGCGGCACGACATTCGGAATGCAGGGTTTAAATCCCCGATGCCATGAGATATACTAAAACATATGCTTCTTGAAGGCGCTTTTTTTGAAATACGCTTTCTAGCTGCGAGCACGAATTGTCAAGAGGAAGGTCTCAATACCTGCATTTTAAATCGAAGCCCAACACGAAAGGAATAAAATATGAAATCGGCTCCGTCTTGCTTCTCTCTCTGGAAGATTACAGAGGAATGAAAGGCCACGGGTGTCTCGCGTGCCTGCGCAGCCCGTCTCACGTGCCTCGGCAGCGCCCGTTCTGATAGCATTCTTAATCAGGCCCAAACTTTGGCGCGCGTTGCAGTATCCTGACGAGTTTCTTTTACGTTCTGTTCTTTCTTATGGGACCCTCTCCTGCTCATGCCAGCTTTAAATTCCGACTGATCGCTTCTGAAAAAAAAACAGTGGTGCGCGCGCACCACAAAGGAGCGGGGGGAGGGAGCGTGGCAGCGAGGCGAACGCGCGCTGCTGCGCGTGCTAGCCACCAGTGGGAACGGGAGGAGCAAAGGCGGGACATGCGCCCGCCTTTGCCCAATTGCAAGCATTACTTTAAAAAAAAAAAACGCTAAAGCCAATGGCAGCCGGAGAAAGCAAAACCACACGCACGAGCGTGTGGTCTGCTTTCAAAAGCCCGTACAAGAGGTCTTGGGCTGCGCGAGCAGTGCTACGCACTGCAACGCTAGGCCCGAGACCTAAAAAAACGAGTTACCAATTAACCATTCACGTGCTGTCCCAAAATGTGTCTCCAGGTTCGTTTTCTCAGGCCGAGCTAGGGAAATGATCAGTGCATGTGAAGCCCCATCAAGCACCAGAACGAAGACTGACCCAGTACCAGAAATGACCTTGAATGCATGTTCTAAGAATGTGCTATTGAAGTATTGAGGTGGGGGGTAGGTGGAATCAAAGGTCCCCAGCAGTGGTGTAATATAACTTGAGGGGACCCCCTGCAAAGTGCATAGAGGCCCCCCCTCCGGACTCGCTCAGGAGCTCTCAGGCCTGGGTACTTGGTGAGGGGGCCCCGTGGAGCTTGGTGGCCCCCCGCACTGTGAGGGCTGCGGAGGCCTTTGTTACGCCACTGGTCTCCAGGCATGGTCTTCTTGCAAGAGCCACACATCATGGTTGAGATTGGCCTGTTCTCTAACGCCGGTGGATTTTTGTAGAAAAAAGGGACAACCCAGTAACTCGGGGAACCTAGTAGGACAATTATTTTCAACGCAAATGGTCCCTATGGTGGGAGTGTAGCCCTTGACTTCCATGCCAATAGTTATAAGAAACCTTCTACTAGTAAGGTTTATTTAGCAATTTGTGCATTTACTTTCATTTTTCACAAGTAATCCTGTTTCAAAACAAAGACTTGGTTTAACAAATCCCAGTATCAAATTTAGACAAGGTGCTCCTATTTAGTGATGGCGCAGTGAAAGTGAATAAACAGTGCGCAAGTGCTACACATAATGCAAATATATACATATGAATGATTGGGGCATTATGATGTAACATACAACACTCAAGGTAAGAGTGTTGAAATCCTCAATCAAATTTAAAAACAGTCCACTGTAGAAATTGTCGACCTCACCTTTGAGAGACATAATAACCGCACCGTCTAATGACAGTGGTGGTCACTTACCACAGCTGCTTGCCCACACCTCATGCAAGCTTGATGATGTATCATTATGCATGTTCTCAAACAAATCTTGACTTGTAGGACTGTTTCCATGATCCTTTGGTGTCTTCTACATTATTCCATCCCGATGATGACCCTTTTCTAAATAATTTAGTATTGTGGGTCAAAACGTGGACAATTTCCACAGCGGACTGTTTTTAAATTTGATTGCGAATTACAACACTCTTACCTTGAGTGTTGAATGTTACATCATAATTCCCTATCAGTCACATGTATAAAAATTGCATTATGTATAGCACTTGTGCACTGTTTATTCACTTCATTTACTTTCACTGCGCCATCACTAAATAGCAAAACCATATCTAAATTTTATACTGGGAATTGTTTAACCAAGTCCTTGTTTTGAAACAGGATTACTTGTGAAGAATGAAAATAAATGCACAAATCGCAAAATGCACCTTACTAGTATAAGTTTTCTTGTAACTACTGCCTTGGAAGTCAAGGGCTACACTTCTCCCATAGGGACCATTTGTGTTGATAATAATTGGATAGTTACACAGCAGGGACGAGGAGAACCTTTGGACAGGAGCCACCATTGCTGATGGCTAATGTTTCTGCCACATCTCAGGATTTAACTTTTTGTGCTTCTAGCGCCTCCACACTAACATGAGAGCCAGTCCTGCCAAAAGGGAGGTTACTGATTTCCAGCATTCACTGGCGCATGCAGCTTCGTAGAAAACCGACTGCTGGCCAATGATAGGGCGCCAAGCAGGGCTCTTATGAAAGCGCAAACAGCTGGCAGCTTTTATAGATTCAATAACATGCTAACGAGGAACCTTGGTAGAAATAGTATTTACATTGATTGGGTGTCCTAACATGTGGTCTGAAAATGTGTCCAACAGATCCGCTGCACGGCTAGCTCTAGACTGAAGCCAAGGTATCTACAGGGAGCTGAAGTCAAGATACATGCATGGGGACTTCTCCATGAATGTTCAATTCCTGACAAGCATAAACCAACATGGGCTATATATTTTACCTTAACAATGACATATACATCTTTGTCTTTTGCGTGTCGCCCTTGCCAAAAAGTGGGTAAAAAGCATATTGTTCCACATGGACACTCCATAGCTCACATCATGATTGTTTATTTCGAATCATCAAGTGGTCATTAAGCTTAACTAGGTTATGTTAAGCTCTGTTTTGGAATTTCGCAATTACCATTCTGGAAGAAGGATATGTTTGAAAATGCTTTATCATTCACAGAAAATTTAGCACCATGGTTCATCGAGGTGAGAAAGCACCTCTTGGTCTAGAGAAATTGGGTGTAAAAACACAGGATCAGAGAATCAAGTCTCCACTTTTTGCCCTCCCAGACCAAAGAGAAAACAAAATCCCCGGGTAGCAGATGTGACGTGTCACAACCTTGACCTCACCCCAGATGATATCACAGAAAGCAACGTTGCATTTGAGGCGGTATGTGGTTATTTGACAATTAAATTGGAAGTCTGTAGTTGTTACTAAACATTAGAGGTATGCACAGTAACTGCTGGTACACAGTCATGGTGCTTTTGACCGGGTGTATTGGGGTGTGCCTGTTTATTTTACTCTGTGTGGGGACATTTGAGGCAGTATGTGGCTATTTGACAATTACTAAACATTAAAGGTATGCACAGGGACCATGAAGGGTATGCTGGGTATTTGCTGCTGTGCCTGGACATTTCTTGCAGTAATTTGGCATATGTTTCACATAGGCATGCAGTGCCTTTAGCAGGTATACGATGGCCATAATAGTTATTTGAGGTCTGTAGTTATTCGTTATCATGGAAGGATCTTGGGTACAATCAATAGATATATACCGCATTTTGTACTTTATTCATCTTTCATTTATTGTAAGCTTCTTTAACTTCAATGAAGTCACACCACATCCCGCCATTTAACATCAGTTCTGTGATGTTATCAGGTCAATGCTAATGTCCCCACCCAGAGTAAAATAGAGAGTCGCACCCCAATACACCGGTTCAAAAGCACCATGACTGTGTACCAGCAGTTAATGCACTGGTATAGTCTCATATGCTCACTGCCACACATGGCAACTGCAGCCTCCGAAGCGCCTGTACATCGTCCAATGGTCGGGTATAGTCATATGCACAGACTGCAGCTTCATAATAATGAGACAAATACGAGAAATGTAGCCCGATACGCCCCCAAATGAGCAGTGCAGACCCATATGTGAAGTAAAACCCCACAAGCTCAGTTTTTGCCATGATGCACAATCTATCCTCACATGCTCCAGGGGGCTCCCCAAGTTATGAGCATATAACACCTTCAGTACAGCCACATATGCTCTGGGTCTCCTTTTTAAAGGAGTTGGGCACATATAAATCAGTATGGTGTCTATGTCACTAATATGTGTTTATCACCAGGATAACGTCGCTGCTTTAAACTCGTATTGACTAATCAAACTACGCTAAATATTGGTAAGGGAAAATTACTTTCAATAAAATTATGCTTTTTGAGATTGTGATTCCTTCCTCAATATTTTTCTTTTACAGTAGCACTTCTGAACATGGAGTACTGTAGGAACAACTATACATTTGATCACTTCAGAATCATAATCAGCACAAAAAAACAATCAATCAATGGATTTATATAGCGCTGCTAATCACCCAGGAAATATCCAGGCACTGGAGGCTCGAGGAGACCAATCGAACAGCCTGGTTTTTTAATGCCCTCTGGAATTCCAGAAGAGAGGAGGAGGTCCTCCGCTTCCACTGCGGTGGATGCGGGGGTTGTGGTCCACTTCTGCACTGGTGGATGCGGGGGGCATGGACCACTTCTGCTGCGGTGGATGAGGGGGGCGCGTTTCACTTCTGCTGCGGTGGATGTGGGAAGTGTGGTCCACATCTGCTGCAGTGGATGAGCGGGGTGTGGTCCACTTCTGCTGCGGTGGATGTGAGGGGTGTGGTCCACATCTGCTACAGTGGATGCGGGGGGCGTGGACCACTTCTGCTGCGGTGGATGCGGGGGGTGTTGTCCACTTCTGCTGCAGTGGATGCGGTGGGTGTGGTCCACTTCTGCTGCAGTGGATGTGGGGGGCATGGACCACTTCTGCTGCGGTGGATGAGGGGGGCGTTGTCCACTTCTGCTGCGGTGGATGCCAGAGGTGTGGTCCACTTCTGCTGCAGTGGATGCGGGAGGTGTGGTCCACTTCTGCTGCAGTGCATGCGGGACCTGTGGTCCACTTCTGCTGCAGTGGATGCGGGAGGTGTGGTCCACTTCTGCTGCCGTGGATGCGGGGGTGTGGTCCACTTCTGCTGCAGTGGATGCAGAGGGTGTGGTTCACTTCTGCTGCAGTGGATGCAGGGGTGTGGTCCACTTCTGCTGCGGTGGATGCGGAGGGTGTGGTCCACTTCTGCTGCGGTGGATGCAGAGGTGTGGTCCACTTCTGCTGCGGTGGATGCGGGGTTGTGGTCCACTTCTGCTGCAGTGGATGCGGAGGGTGTGGTCCACTTCTGCTGCAGTGGATGTGAGGGGTGTGGTCCACTTCTGCTGCAGTGGATGCGGGGGTGTGGTCCACTTCTGCTGCAGTGGATGCGGGGAGAGTGGTCCACTTCTGCTGCGGTGGTTGCAGGGGGTGAGGGAGAGGGACGCGAAGCGTAGCTGTCATAAATAACTTTATGGAGTGTACGTAATTCTTTGTAAAAGTAAAAAGCAACCCTTCACCAGTGCTCGTGACAAGTGTGATATTTAGCAGGAAAATAAATGTTTTGTGAAGGAAAATATAAACATTATAATGAATAGCTTATTCCACACACAATGGATCTATGTAACACCAGTACTTTCTTTTTTAGGGGTAACATCGTGGTTTTTTTAATTACATTTATTAGATTGTTTTGTTTCACCCAACCATTACATAGTATAAACCAAGGGTGAGAACCACCTCGTTCGTTTTTTCTGAGATAAAAAAAATAAATCCAATTCTCCTTGGATGATGTGTAGAGCGTTTCAAACCCATGCGCATTAAGGGTTCTCCTCAGGACGTGGCACTGGTGATGTATACGTAATGTGCATAGATATGGTGGATCTTCTCTAATGATATAGCCAGTCAGTCTAAATAGATCCAAGCGAGACCTCTTTTATAAAGTGGAGGAGGTGCTGACATGTAAACACACACATATCTTTTGTTTAACAGATCTGTTTAGACTGACTGGCTATATCATTATAAAAGACATTATATACACATCAGTAGTGCCACATCCTGAGGAGAACCCTTAAAGCACACAGGTTTTATTTAAACGTGTGGAAACATCTTGGATTTTTTTTAAACTTGTAAAAAAGCGAACGAGGCGACCCTGAACCATGGTTTATGCTCTGTAGTGGTTGGGAGATGCAAAACAAGGTAATAAGTGTAAAAAGCCACAATTTCATCTCTAAAAAACAAAAAGAAAGGACTGGTGATGCATGGATCTATGAGATATGAAATAATCAGTGCAATATTATGATTTTTTTACCTTCGCACAACATTTATTTTCTTGGTAAATGTTACACATATCATGAGCAATGGTGACAGCATGCTTTTTACTTCTCACAAAGAATGATGTACTCTACATGAAGGCATTTGTGTGCTGATAATGATTTTGAAGTATTCAAATGTATAAATATTGTTACAATACTCCTTGTTCCGAAGTGTAGATATAAAAAAAATATGGATCACAAATTTTAAAAGGGTCATCTTGTAAATTATAATATTCACATATGGATATTTAGTGTGTGTCGATTAAAGATGAGACTGATTTATAGCAGAGGCGTTATCCGTGTCACATGAGATGTTATGTTATGTTAAAATTTCTTATAGAGCGCACGTACACCAGTTGGTTTCTTGGCGCTAAACTTAAGGAACTGTTGGGGCCCCCTGTATTCAATTGTCTGAAGAACTAGTTGTACGCTTGGGTGAATAGCCAAGACTTAAGAAGTCTACGGAACCTTGTGAATTCAGTACAAGTTCTTATGTCCAAAGGAAGAGTGTTCCAGCTAATACTGCAAACCTGCAGCCTCCCATTCGTTTCCGTCTATAGGGAGGAATGGCTAAGAGGTTCTTATGGGCAGAGCGTAGACTACGTGCAGGTACGTATTTCTGAACGAGTCTGGATATAAATTTTGGGCTAGCACCATACAGAGTTTTAAAGATAAGGCAACCAACCTTAAATGCACATCTTTGTGGGATGGGAAGCCAGTGTAGTTCTTTCATGGTGGGAGTGATGTGTTCCCATCTAGGGATATTAATCTGGCAGCCTGGTTCTGTACCATTTGCAGTCTCTTGGTGAGATAAAGTGGTATGCCAAAATATAAAGAATTGGCATAGTTCAGATGTGATATCACCATAGCTAGGACCACCTGAATTAAGGCTTCCCGTGTGAGCAATCTCCTAATCTTTCTTATTTTCCTCAGTTGAAAAAAACAAGTGGAAGTTACTGCTCCTATCTGAGCTTTCATGGTGAGATCACTGTTAATGATCACTCCCAGACTTTTGGCTGAGGGAGAAGTATTGGGTGGGGAACCCAGTTCACTCGGCCAAAACTGTGCATTCCATGGGTTCAGGGGACCACCCAACAGAATCACTTCTGTTTTGTCCGGATTTAATTTTAGCTGGTTGTTATTCATCCAGTCGCGGATGTGCAACATTGTTGCCTGGAATTCAGATATCGACTCAGGTAAGTTGTTGATAGAGAACACCAGTTGCATATCATCTGCGTAGTTGTACGTGCATACTTTCCTGTTTCTGAGGGAATGAAGTAAGGGAAGGAGATAGAGGTTGAATAGATGGGGAGACAACGAGGAGCCCTGTGGAACTCCACATGTCGTTGCCATTTTAGGTGCAGAGAACTGGGAGAGACACACTGACTGAGTGCGTTCCTCTAGAAATGACTCAATCCAGTTAGATGCCCTCCCCTTGATGCCGGCAGTCCTGACACGGTCGATCAGAATACCATGATCAACCGTGTCAAATGCCGCAGATAGATCTAGTAGCACCAGGACCTGGGGGGAGCCCTTGTCAACTTCTTTCCGAAGCGTGTCCAGAACAGTAAGTATCACTGCATCAGTGGAATGGGCTGGGCGAAACCCTGCTTGATTTGGATCAAGATTGCCAGACTGTTCAATAAAAGTACAAAGGCTTTTGGCCACATGAGATTCCAGTATTTTTGCCAAATAGGGGAGCAAGGAAATGGGCCGATAGTTGGTCAGAACCCTAGGGTCTGCACCTGATTTTTTTAGTAAGGGAACCACAGTTGCTGCTTTAAACGCTTTTAGAACACAGCCCTGTGCCAGAGAGTCATTAAGAAGTGCCAAGGCAGGACCGGGGAAGGTGGTAAAAACATCTTTTAAAATATGAGGCGGACAACTATCGATAGGTGATCCCGACTTTACTTTAGATAGAAGGTCCAAAAAAATCATACTGTCTATAGCTGGGAATTGTTCAAGGGAGCATGAGTTTTCCAGCGCTAAAGGTGAGCCCTCAGGGGCAAGGCAATGAGGGATGCTGGATTTTATAGTGTCGATTTTGTCAATAAAGAACGAATTAAGGGAGTTACAAAAGACTTGACTGGGTGTAGATTTTAGTGTAACTCTATCTGGATTGGATAATTCGTTCACAATGGTAAATATTTCTTTAGACCTGTTAGTAGAGCTCATAATTTTTGAGGAGAAGTAGGCAGCCTTCGCGGAAGAGATTGACTTTTTATACTCTTTCATTTGGGTCAAATAACTCTCTTTGTTGTCTAAAGAGTAACTGGTTCTCCATTTCCTTTCAGGACAGTGTATACTCTGCATAGCCACGCATGCTCAGGGGCTCACATCCTCAGTGCACGCTTCTGCTCAGCTCACATATATCCAAGCAGCATGTATGGATTGCACCCCATTGTGATGGAAAGAATGTTTGAATTAACCTCAGCCGCTGGCATTCACTCGGCCTGCATTCCAGTCCATCATTTTTCACCCACTGTGCTACTCTAGAAAGAGGCCAGCCATATGCATATCAATCCTGATCCTTCAGATGTAGGAACAGGTCAAATCAAACTGCTAGACAATGTTCCCCTCCATATGGGAATAGATGCAACCTCAACCAGCATCAGTACAGCCTTATAAGGCAGCGTAACCGCATATGCCCCGTGGACCATACAGAGATCAGGACCATATTCTGGCACAACTTCACATACACAATGCAGTTATGTAAACTCAGCTCCTCATACATGCCATGGAGCTCCATCTACTCAGTGTCCGCCATAGGTGCAGCGTCTGAGCCCTTTATGCTCAGACGCTCTTCTAGTCAGTGCAGCACTACTTGTTCAGTTCCCATACGTTCATTGCAGTGTGCAGTACGTTCAGTCCAATCACGCATGCTCGGTTCAGGCCCATATCATCAGTGTAACACATGTACCTAGCTTATCATAAGCACAGCATAGCTACATATGCTCAGAGTCCCATATGCTTAGCACAGCTCCATATGGGCAGAGCAACCCCATATGAGCAATGCGATACGTTCCCATGCAGTACCCTCCTGCCTATAAAGGGATGTGGTCATTGAGGAGCTGAAGGCAGGATGGAGTGTTTCCAAGATGCCCTAATTTTAGCAGTTTTAGAGGAGCTCTCAGTTGTAGGGCTCTGCTCCCTCTGGAATGACTGAGGGCTTTGGCACCACCCGAGAATGGGACACTGCTGTGGAAGCCAGGGATGCAGCAGGTGGATATGGCATGCTGGCTCTCCTCATCATCTGCCACTTGTTCTCACTCTGTAATTTATTTATTTATATAATTTATATAGCACGACTGTCACCAAAACTGGTATCCTGGCGCTAATGAGTAAACAGAGGTGCATGGCCACAATCCATATTATCTACCGTCATGGAAGACCTTATTAGGGGAACAGCCAGGTCTTCAAGGCTTTCCGGAAATGCATAAATTCCTTAATGGATCATAATGATGGTGGGAGACTATTCCAGATTTGTGCAGCTTTAACTGAAAAGGCTCGACCACCTTGTTTTACCTTGCAGACCTTGCCAACACATACCAAATTTGCTGTGCTAGAGCACGAGCATCGTCCAGGGGTATATCTTTTTAATTTTCACCTTAGAGGCACCGGTCCAGAGCCTTGTAGTGTCTTGCACACGATGCACATAGCCTTGAACACAGTCCTCTGATTCAGAGGCAGCCAGTGCAGTACCTTCAAGGCATTAGATGCTGATGATCTGCAGGGACGATTTAAGGCAAGTTTGGCTGCTGCTGTAATACTCTGTGTAGTATCTTCCCCAGCCCAGGAGCATGCATATGAACATGATGCAGACGGAGCTCTGTAGCAAATGTCTTTATTCATCAGCATACAACCACACACTGCACTCATTGCATCATAACTGTTATAGCCACACCATAACACCTCCCAGCAGGTTACGTAATTCCTGTTTAGAGTCTGCCTAGAACTGCCAGGGTCCTAGCGCGCCTAATGTCAAGACACTACACCCTGGAGATGTGATATGGGATGAAAAATGTCATAACTCATGTCCCATCCTTCTCACATCAAACAAGAAACTGCTGAAAAGAGAAGAGGGAAAAAGAGTGGCCTTAATGACCCCTTTTACCACCAATAAGCCCTACACAGCCTCCTGTGTTTGATGATTTGCTAGTGGATGGTCACTGTGTAGGAACTCTTGAAGGTAAACATGGAGCTCTGGGAGCGTTTCTTTACTTTCTGCGCCTGCCGCTGACTTTCCAATCTCTGACTCAGAGGTTGCATGAGTGTCACCAGACATACCAAAGGGTAAGCCAGATTTAACAGCTGGTGCTTCCGCTAATCACCAAATGACGTCCATCCCTAGTAATGGAGCCAAAGGACCCAATGCGCCTTTTAATTCACATTAATTCTTCCCCTGTCTAACTGCTCTGTGGGAGTTCTGTTTTTTGTGTGAATTCTACTTCCCTCCTGGCTCCCACTTGGCATCCTCCAAAATATTTTGTATTTTTAAATGTACCATCATTATTTTGCCAGTTCTTCAAGCTTCATGATTTTCTAATGCTCTCAGCCATGGACAAGTAAACAGCACATTTCTGTCCAACAGCTCAGACGCAGCAGATCTCTGCAAATGCTAGCCCAGCGGATGGCCCCAGGACCCGAGGAGAAAGCGGACTACAGCTATCCCTCACCACCATGAGATCCATTCCTTTTAGTTATCCTGCCCATACTAGTTGGACAATTATTAAGCAAAATCAGTGCATCCCTTGTCTCTCATTTTCATGCATGACCTGTCAATTTCAGATGTATATGGAAAATTGTCTGTTCCAGGATAGCCCAGACCTTTGGAGGTAGGCAAATGTAAGAAATTGGGTTATCAGTTTAGAAGGAAGTGAGTCCTTTGCAAGTAACAAGTCTGGAGTTGTTTTTTTTACTGGGACCCAAGTCCCCCCTTGAAGAACTTGACTCTCTCAGGGTGGGAAGCGGAGCAGTCCAAGGCCTATTTAGGGAAGGCGGTGTGGGCTGGTAACCTCAGTCTGTTGGTACTCAACCACAAAACTTGTGGTTGAGTAGATGGAAATACCTTTGGTGACACTCCCATATCACATTACTAGGGGTGTGAGAAAGTTGTGTAATTTGCTGTAGCCCAAAATTACAGCAACATTACGTGAAATTTTGTGTAATTCCGTGAAATGTACCCCGCAATAAAAAAATTACCAGAATGGTCTGCTCGGGTAAAAATTAAATTAAAAAATGTAATTTCAACTTGATTTCCGGTTGCTCACAATCAAAACACTGCGGCTCACGTTAAAGTGCATAGTTTTGCACTAAACATTTATTCGAACGGTCAACTTGGGTACAAAGGGGCAGATTTACAATGAAAGTGACTGTTAGAAGGTGGTTCTGACCATCTGAGCCGCCTGGATTTTTTGCTTTTTGAACACCTAATTGTTGAGCTTTTACTGTGGGAGAGCCTCATAAGTTGGGACTCACCCACAGTAAACTCATGATGAAAGAGACTGCATGTGGATTTTACCGGTATCCCCCTGGTGAGAGTAGGAGTAAGGGGCACCGGGCTGGTTACATGCAGACACATGTGTACATGCATGTGCACACATGTAGGGGCTGCGCAGGGGAGATTCCTGGCATGCGCAGCCCTGGAGCTGCTACAGATTGAATGGTGTGGCAGGAATTATGCAGAGCTGGGTGGTGACATGGAATAGGCTTTATACAATGGGAAGAAACATGTAAGGGAAAGTCAGTGTGCTTTACTGTTTTCACTGAAGGACCACTCCATTATTCTCCTATGAGGATGGGGATCACATGGGATAGTTTCACTTCCCTAGGGCCTACAAATTCCAGACATGCACTAAAGTCCACTGTAACGTAGGTGAGAAGAAGTATTCTGCTGAGTCCAAAGCCATATTTGTACTGCTTGTGGGTCATCCAGAAATGTCATAGTCCTCTGACTTAGCTCATAACCAGAGCCTGGCTGGGTGTGACCCTGCCAGGCTGGATTAATGACCTTCCTCCCCAACCTTAAGCATTCCAAGGGCGAAGGTCTCCTCTCCAAGAGGGAGAGAAGATGGGTGGAGTCTGCCGGTTATCCATCAGCAGCTGTCACCTGGTGCCAGGCACCAAGCTGCTCTGGAGAGGATGCAGAAAGGGGGGAAGGGGCTTTTCAGAGACCATGTGGCATGAGACCCCTGGACGACGCCATTTTGAACTATCCCAGAGGCCAGGGCAGGAAGGAGGGAGCCAGGGCAGAGAGGTGATGTGTCGCTGCCTGATAGGGCAAGCAGAGCCTTCCTGCCAGCCCCCTCCAAATTCTTTTAAAAGGTCTTGCACAGGAAGAGGAGCTCTCTCTGGGGTGTGGTCTGCTGAGGAAGACTGGTGCTGGAGCCTGGCGCCATGGGCAGTTGGAAGGAAGAACCCCCTGACTGTCCCAGGACCCTGGATTGCGCCTGTGGGGGAGTCCAGGACCAGTGAGCAGAAGCCTGGGCCTCTGCGCAAGGAGAAGAGAGGCCCAGGAGTAGAGCCAGGCAAAAGGCTGGTGCATGGAGCCAGTGAAGACTGTGCCCTGATGAGTTCACCCTCCCTGAGACCAGGAGGGCGAAAGAAATGTCTCCCAGTGGCTGGGGCGCGTCACCAGGAGCAAGAAGAGGCCAAGATGGTGAAAATCGGCCACCTGGGGGAGATACGCCCCCCCCAGAAGGAAGGCGACCTTTGACCTCTAATTGGACCGACGACCTAGCGCGTGGGGCTCCGCCGTCGGTCCCAAATATGCCCCTGGGGTGGGTCAGGTCCCGGGGGCTGCCCCCACAAGAAGTTAAGTCGGGGAGCGCCGCCGCGCTGCCCGTGAAACTGCCCCACCGGGGTGCCAAGAGCCCACCCTGGCCCCCCGATGAAAATGGAGACCAGGGAGCGCCGTCGCACCCCCGGGTAATGGTGGGAGGGGCCCGGGATCCCAACTCCGGGCCCCGAATCGTCGAAGCCAAGTCGGGGAGCGCCATCGTGCTCCCTGTGAAGATGCCCTGGGGCCTGGGATCCCAACTCCGGGCCCCGATGCGGACCGGGAGGATGGGGGAGTGCCGCCGCACTCCCCCGTGGAAGGAGAAAGGTGGGGGGGAGTGCCGTTGCACTCCCCCGAGGTCCAGCCAGCCGGCGGGAGTTGCCGTGTCTGCCCGCAGGAGCGGGCAGACCAGAAGAGAGTTGCCGGCTCCCATGGCAGCACGCGAGGGTGCTGGCCAGGCGGGGAGCTGGCGAGGGCAGCCGGGGGTGGGCTCCCCCGGCTGCCCTCCAACAATCCTGCAATGTTGGGCGCCCGGATGGGACCGGGCCCCCGAGATGGGGAGCGAGGCGGACGGAGCAGCCGGGGGTGGGCTCCCCGAGCTGCAATAACTCACCTGGGGTCCGGGTGGGACAGGGCCCGCCACCCCCCAGAGGATCCGGAGCAGCGTGAGGCCACCAACGATGGTGGCGCGGCTCTCCCCAAGCAGCGGGGGAGCTGCTACTGTGTTATGCGCGGGCCGGAGCAGATCGCCCCATAATGCCTTGCAGGCCCGGACCGGCCTGCAAGGAAAAGTGGATTGTTCTCTGCGCGTGGTGACCCCAGGAGGACGGGGTCACCCCTAAGGGGATGCCAAGGTGCCAGGGGAGCTGCAGGAGCTACGCAGTCTCCCCCAGCCCGAAGATGAAAAGCCCCTCCCCGAGTCTCTGGGCACTCCAAAGAAATAACCCCTCAAGGGCTCAGCCAACGGTTAAAGCATCCTGGGGCTGGAACTTTTGTTCTACAGCTGAGGGTGGGTAGGGGACTGCACCACGGTATGAAGGGCTGAGCTGGGGATGTCTGGAGAAGGGCATCCCCTGGAGGTGAAGAGGGGTAATTGCTCGCGAAGTGCATTTACCAATGTTATTTCTTCAGAGGGACTGAAAGTCACATATGTAATGTGAAGTCATAAGCAAAGTGGGGTTATGTTGCTAGACATTCCTGCTAGGGTGTCTGGCTGTAAATGCTTAATCCTGTGATTTTAACTGTGATGCCTTTTAGGGGCTTTAATTGCAATGCATTATACCTGTTATCAACTATGATGAGTACTGTCATTCTAAGTGATGCCCAAACCTGTATTCTTGCTACTGCGTTATTTATTTGTATTTGTATTTATTGAGCTTTATATAGCGCTGGCTGGACCCGAAGGTATCAGAGCGCTTTACATTGTGAACAACAGCAAGTTACAACAATCATCATTTATACATTTTACACGCACAATTCAAAGTGAATGCCAATTCATAGGCGGCAGAGAGGGAGAAGGGGGGGATCAGAGTAAGACTAAACGGAGAGGTGGGGGAGGGGGGGAGAGACCCAGATGGGGGAGTGGGCAAAGGCAGAGCAGGCAGAAAGAGAAAGACGTTCACCTCAAGCGAAAAGAAAACATAGCAAAGAAAAAGCATGAGTTCAGGGAACAGTAATTGAGAGACAGACCTGCGTGGAATTAACAAGGATGGTGGACGAAAATTAAAAGGGGGGAAAAGGAAGAAAGGGACTAAAGTGATGTTATGAAAGCGGGTGGGGGGATAGGAGGGAGCCAGGGAGGGGGAGGATGAAGTAAGGCAGACCAGAAGGAGGGGGAAATACTTTGAGGATCGTCGGAGTGAGAGCGGAGGGGGGAGGGACATGAGTACAACAAGATGGTGGGTCCAGGTCCGAGAGATCTTCGATAGACAACAACAAAATGGCTGGCGGGTCAAAAGTCAGAGGGACAAAAGTCCACGATGCGGACCAGGGAGTAAGAATTAAACGCAAAGCGGGGAGAAGTCAAAGGAGGGTGCGCAGATCCATAGTCAAAGGCCGGAGGCAGGGAAAAGAAGTATGCAGAGGCTCCGGATCACAAGGGCATCGGCGATGATAGTCCTCCCGGCGTAGCTCCCGCACCCCCATACCTGTAAAGGGCTCTCAGGTCATAGAAGACGGGATCAAGGCAGAGAACCTCTGAGTAGACGGCCAGCATGGGGGGACAGCGAGGCAGCAGCGTGAGCTGGGAGAGCGAGAATTCTCCGGGTTGGCAGACTGCAGGCGGGAAAGCGGGTACAACGGGGCAAACAGCGCCGCAGCACTCACCATCGATAAAGCAGTAACTTGCGACCTGGTGGGTAGAGGGACGGTACGGAAGAGTAGAATCTCGTCCCCGTTCAGACTGCCACCTTCTGGAGCCATTACGATGATAAAAGAGCTGCGTCCAGGTTGGTAAGAAGATCCGGCATCCGCACGAATTGGTTACGAGGGAGGCAACAGAGGGAGAAAAACAGAGGCAGCGGGACGGGCCACAGCCTGTCATGTCCCGATGTCCACAAGGGTAGGTGACGGCCGCAGGAGGACCCGGGCCAGTCTCCTCAATAGCCGAACCAGGCGGCTCCACTGGGCATCGGCCATGTTGTCTCGGTGTCCCGGAAGTATGGAGATCTCGTCCCCGGATCAATCCGTCGCCATCCGGAGCCCACCGACGTTTTAAGATCTGCGCCAAGGCAAATCTTACATCGGCAGTCCATGGCAATTCGTTCCGAGGGCAGTAGGAGAGGCGGAAAAATAACAGCAGCGGGACAAGGGATGCCATGTTCCGATGTCCGGCTGGGTAGGTGTTGGCTGCGGGAGAAACCTGGGCCAAACACCTCTTTAGCCGAACCAAGCAGCTCCACCGGGCATCGGTCATGTCCTCACTAAGTCCACTGTCGATTACGGGGAAGATTACGGGGATAAAGAGGGATTTTGAGCGAAAACGGCATTCCCTGTCCGGGAGCTCCCGGCCGGAGATCCACACCGGGCGGCCATCTTGGGGCAAAAGTTAGGTGAAGAACAACCCAGACTGTTAGCCACTAAGATGTAGAGGTGTATACTGTATGGTCAGTATGAGATGCTCTGTCAGGGTTATGTGTCACCAGGGCAGGTGTGCCCATTTTAAATGCTTGTTGAGATAATGGGGTGGGTCGCCACTGGGATAGTGCCAGTGAGCAAGGCCCTCGCTCCAGGTTATGTTCAACCCACTGCATTAGGGGGCAAGAAGATGTGCATACATGGGAGTGGTGGTACTACAACCCCACCTCCCCCTTCGGGAGGGGTGGGAATGTTATGCACTGTCACAAAGTAATTCCAACAGCTTATGCATATTTGTAAATTGGTGCATAGTATTGAGTAGTGTGGGTGTTAAATAAATGTACTCTTCCTTTTATAAAGCAAAGTACAGACTGGACAATCAATTATTGAGTGTTATTTCTGCGTACTGGTAAATGGCGATTACTAGCCCACACCACCTCCCTTGAGTAAGCCTTAGACTGCTCTGCAACGCTACCCTGTGGGAGTCAAGCGCTACAATGGGGTGTTTGGTTCCCAGTGAAGGACAAATGTAGTCATGTTATTTGTGCAGGCCTCAAAGATACTGCCTCGTTTTCCAACAGTGACTCAGTGCCGAACGCAAGCCATTTGGCTGCGCCGCACTGAGTCACTTTCAAAGCACAGGGATGCAACATATTTACAACAATATGTCGCATCTCTGTGCTTCCCCCTGCACTGGCGCACAAACTGCTGCCATGCGCCAGCGCAGACACCCTTGCGCCATGGTGCAAGGATGCCTGCGTCGTGGGGACATTGTTTTTGTGCAGGAAGGGGCACCTTCCTGCACAAAAACAATGACTACAGGCATTTTCCTCTTTCAATGCGTGCTGTAGAATTGCGACTCCCTACTCCTCCCTAGGGGAGGCGTAGCATTCACACGCATTTCCAGATTTATGGTTCCTCGTAAATTTGGAAATGTGTCTGGTTCCATGGGTGTTGCGTGGGAACACCCACAGCAACACCCATGGAACACCCCTTTCACGCAAAATACTGCGTATAAAGGGGCCATATTTACAAGGACAGGAAAAGTCACGCAGGGAGGCTTTTCCTGTCCTTGTAAATATGGAGCAATAAAATATGCCACCAGTACATCACAAAAAGTGACGTACTGGTGGCGCAGGGGGCTTGTCAATCTGCCCCCAAAATTTACCTGAAATCTTTGCTGGCCTGCCATGTTAATTAATTGCATCTTGCATTCAAAACTGCTGCTTGCATTCAGATTTGTAGTATTGCGCTCAAACAGTACCAGAATGGTTTGCTTGTGTAAATAAATCTACCTGAAATGCTGCTTGCATTTTAAAATCACCCAAACGGTGCATCTTGCATTACAATCCCTCCCCGAAATACTTGATATGACATAACGTTGTAATCTCTGTAATTTTGAATAACTTTTGCTACACGAAATTACCACAATTACACTATTACAACAGCGTAATCAGATCGCAACCACAATACCCACCGCCTATACCAGATGCAACATCACACTATAAGGGGTGTTATTATAAATAAGGCAGGCCTAGTGGCATTGAATGGGTCTGACCAATTTGCACCACCAATAAAATAAATGGGAACAGTAAATATATTAAAATGGATTCATCATAATGGTGTATATTGTATTGTTCTATGTTATGTTTATTTGTGTAGTGCACAACTCACCCGATAGGACATCCTGGTGCTGAAGCAGGAGTGGCATGAGCAGAGCCAGGATCGGGCAAGTTGAAGATGGAGGTTTTCAGGTTCCTGCGGAATTCAAGAACTTAGAAGGTGGCTGTGATTTGCAGGGGCAGGTCATTCCAGGCCTTAGGTGCAATGTATGAGAAGGCACAACCACCGGATCTGGTTCTGGTTGGAGTGATAATGGTGGGCCAGGTGGTCAGTTTGGTCCTCTGGGGTTTGGTAGAGGTGAGCAGGAGGGATGCAAGGTTAGAGGGGTCTGGTTGGGGCTCAAAGTTATCATAGGTGTTGGTGATCTTTTCGCTGAAGAATAAGGACAGCTGGGTGCAGAGATCCTGGGAAGGGGTTACCCTGGTGGAGCTTGCTGCCGGAGAGGTAAAGTTTTCCACTACACAAAAGATTTCCTTGGTGTTTATTTCACTGCAGTCGGTGTACGTGGAGCACTTGGTGACTCTGATTTGCTGAAGGTGACATCTAAGGTCGGATTTGCAGGTGGTCTTGTTGGTGTCATTCTGATCTTGTCTCCATCTGCATTCTAGTTGTTTACAGTGACGTTTGGTGAGCCTGAGCACTTCCGTGTACCCGACTGCTTGCAGTCTGGTTCTTTGGACCTTGCTAAGTTCTAGAGGAGCCAGGTTATCTCCACAGGCAGTGATGCAGGCCTTGAAGTTGGAGATGGATTGGGGGAGGTTGTTGTTGTGTAAAGGCTGGTAGTGTAGGACCAAGATGGGTCTGAGATCTTGTTCCAGTCACAGTGTGACGATTTGATGGTATTTCTGTGGTGGTGTCGGATGAGTATGCTGAAGTTGATGAGGGTGTGGTCCAACCTGGTGATTGGTGTGGGCTTGTCTACTGTGATGTTGTGAAGCTGGTAAAGATGGGGTTCAGTAGGTGTCTTGCAGCATGTGTGTGTGTGGGTCTGCACGCTGGGTGAGTCCAAGTTGGACAGGTCCTCCAGGAGGTTGATTGTGAAGGTATTGTGAGGACCTACAGTTGGTAGTTGAGGTCGCTGGGGAGGATGAAGATGCAAAAGTCATGGATCAGGAGATCAATGAAGTCTGCAATGATGCTGCCAAAGTTGGGGCATGGTCCGGGTTAGCGGTAGACAAGGGTGCCACTCAGGGTGCAGTTGACAGTGATGAGGAGTTTGCAGTTCAAGTGTTCTATGACTCAGTGGTGCTTTCCGAGGTGGTGGAGCATTGGATTGATTCTTTGAAGATCATAGTGATTCCACCTCTGGGCCTGTTTGTCCTCTTCTGTCTTGGGATCTTCTTTCAAGGTGGGGGTATTGCCGTGGCGATGATGGAGCAGACTAGGGAGCCAGCCTGGTTTCAGTTAGGAACAGCTGGTCCTGTGAACAGTCGTGTAGCAGATTCCAAATTTCAGTGGCGTGTTTAGTGAGGGAGCGAGGGTTGAGGAGTATGCAGGAAAGGGATGGGTATGGTGCAGACAGGGCCAGGTGTGTGTGGTTGTGTGTTTTAGTATGTCAGATGTGTGAGGTGCGTGTGGAGAGTGAGATAGGTGCAGAAGTATGCATGGGTAGTGATAGGTGGTGAAGGTGTAAGCACTTTCAGTTTTGGGCAGCGAGGCATGGCAGCAGCGCTGGGAGATGCAACCAGGGTACAGAGCAATGCACCAGGACTTAGCATTATTTTCCATGTCCTGGGGTATGGAGTAATCAGGACACTCATACATGCATTGGGCTCCACAAAAGAGCCTCTGGGGAGGGGCCCCATGCATGCCCACTCTCCATTTAAACACAATATATTGGTTTGTGTCGACCCCTTGGGGCTCGGTTATCTACGGGGATATACCCTGGAGTGATGGTGAAATGCTACATGCTTCATTCTCCATTTGTTCCCCCCGGGGGAACCGAGCTGTATTTTGAGTCTATTTCCACAAGAGAGGTGTCATTTAATTCTGGTGGTGAGCTCTGGTCACCATGATCCTCCTCTTGATGTCTAATTGCCCCTAAATTTGGCTTTCTCATTGGGGAGTCAGATGTGCTGCTCTCTTGGCAGACCTGTCCTTTGTCTGGCTCCTGGTGCTCTTCTCCTGCTGCTCGAGGCATCCTGAAAAGCCCCTTTGCAATCAGCCAGGAAAACATCCCCCCAGCTGCACTCCCCCAGTGTCAGAGCCTCCTGGCTTCTTAAAGGGCTAGGGGGGTCAGCTGAATCTAGAACCATTCAGTGTCCCCAGAAGATCCATTTCCAAAAACTGTTCCCAGTGGCATATGGGGGTCAGTGCCACTTATCCTTGATGGACCCATTCTAGTTCTGAGGGTCAGCTGGAGTGAAGGTCCTTCAATCCATTCATGCAGGGCATCAGATGCCTTCTCCTTCCAACTGGGCATTGTTTTGCTGTGGTCGCTCCCAGGTCCAGAGTCTACTCATCTATCTTTCCCTTATGTGGGGGCTTTTAAGTGGGGTTGGGGAGTTCTAGAAAACAGGCACTGCTGGCCAATCCTAAGAGGCCACATAATTTATCTGCCCCTGTCCAAAACCTCCTGCACAGCATTCTGGGACAAACCAATATGGCGACTTTAAGTTGTCTGTGGAAAGAGCTCCCCTGAAAACCTCAGCTCTGCCCCTTGATGACACAGCTGCCTAACCACTTCCCACCAAAACTTCAAAGACAAGACCCTCCTGTGTTGGTTCCAGATGTCTGGCCCTCCTCATATGTTCCTGTGGGCCTGGGCTCTCCAAGCCCAGCTTCAGTGTGGCAAGCTAATTATATTCCCCACATGAAGAGAGTCTGTCAGGCCAAGCAAAAGTAAGGCTGACAAACAATCTTCTCGTTCAGGCCAGGCAGCCAGGCATCGTACATGCACTAAAGGTGTAGACGCTTGGCTGCCTGAGCTGACTTTGCTGAGCTGAAGATGTCACAGTTCTGTGTGCGATCGGTTGGTGGTCATCCACCTCATGACGAGTGGAAGCGTCACTGATAGCGTCAGTCCTGGGCGCTTCAGTTTCAAGCCCTGAAGTGCCCAAGGTCGAGTGTCTATCACTGACGCCTTGTCACAGAGTGAGGTGGGGTCATGAAGTCTCATTGACCCAACCCCCTTTGTAACAAGTTAAGGACTGCTGCTTCCTCTTATTGGCTGACCCATAACATGGTCAGCCAATGAGAGGAGGCGGCAATTCCAATCGTCAGGAACCAACAAGGTTTCCCTCCCTCCACCTGAGATGCTGCCGTCGCTAAGTTTTATGTTTTTTTAAATCTTTGGTTCTTGCATGTGTGTATGTATGAATGTATGTGTATTTGTGACTGCCTCCTGTGAATGGGTGTGTGTGTGCGTGCATGTGAATGCATGGATGTGAGCGAGTGTGCATGGAAATCTGCCTCCCCGCTCACATTACCAGCTGGCATTGGCTAAGTGTGATCAGTTCGCATTCAGAATAGGGCGCTTATTTACGAGAGGGTTACACTGCCGGAGCATCACTTTTTTAAGCCTCTCAATCATATCTATGAGGCGACACAAAGCCTCTCTTTGTGGCTTAGCATTGCATCATATATATGGACTAAGACAAATCAGCACTAGTCTCTGCCTTGCCTTACTCTATCTCAGGGAGGCGATCCATGGGTGTTGTGGTGGGTTTTCCCATGCAGCACCCATGGATTTTGACACTGCTCCAGATTTACATAATCATGTAAACCTGGGGCAGTGCTAAAACCTTACACCTCCCACAGCAGGCGTAACGAAGAGAAATAACTTTATTTCTCCTAATTGTTTCCTCTTTCAATGTAGAGGAAATCGCCTCTCAGGATTGCTTTTGGTGCAAGGATGCCTGCAACGGAGGCATCCTTGCACCATGTTGCAATTGTGGCCTACGTTGTCACTAGGCAGCAAATTGTGCGCCAGAGCAGAGGGAGAGGACAGGAATGCATTGTATTTCACAGATATGGTGCATTCCTGCCCTTTTACATTGATGTAGGGCAGTGCAGGTAGAGGGTTTGTGGCCTCAAGTGTTAAACATTATCCTTTTGCAGTCAGGGCCAGTGCTAAGAGTGGTCAGTTCACACGCAGGTCGAGTTGTAAGCGTGATCCGCTCACAATCAGTGCCAGTGCTGATTCACTTTTTCATGGGTGGCTGGCCAACTTTGTTCTGGTTTTACGATTTCTTAGGATCCTCAACACTGTGGTGACCATATTGTGTGTATTTCATCTGACTATTGACATCTGGTGGCAATGACATTTAATGGAGTTATAAATTAGGCGAAAATAAACACAGGTTTTCATCTGGCAGTGAAACAAGCGGGTCTAATACGAATTCCTGCCTCAGGCACTCTCACACATATTACACTGATGCTGTCTGCAGCAGGCCTTCCTTTCAGTAATTGCACTGTATTGATGGGCCGGGGAATGTGTTTGAAGCCTTACTGTAGCTGGGAATACGGTGAACCCTCCCTACAGCTGCCCTGGCAGGAAGAGCAGGAAAACTGAACTGTTGTCTTTTTATGTGCTGCTTTTATTCCAAAGACCAGCAACTAGAAATGTGTCCGCCTCTATATTTGACATATTATTTTTTAGATAATCAGAGAACAGGAGGCAGAGAAGGTGGGGTGGTGGGAGACATAAAAAGGACAGTTGGATTGGGTGAAAAGGGGATAATACTTAGAGGAAGAGAGAGTGGGTGAAGGAGCTGGGTTCCACGTTCTAGATCTGCTCTGGAACTCCAGGTCGATGGCTCTTTTTATCAGCATGCAAGCATAGAGGGGAGAGAAATCGTTAGCCAATCAATCATTGCAGTTCCAATGCACTATGACTCCGCAGAATCACAGACTACCAATTTAGTTTAGTTAGTTTATTACAAAGCCAAGAACAGTCAGACATACAGACACCTCATGATGAGGTTGTAGAAATACATTGGAACTAATACAAAGCCAAACCTATGGGTGAAGTTAAGGTGGTGCAACATGCACAGGATAATCAGTACTAGAATACAGAAGATGACAGCGCAGATGTTGAGATCCCCCTTCATTGGAAGTTTGTGGGTATAAAGCTGTAGTCAGTCCCTATACTACAACTAGCGTGACAACCCTACCTAGCATTTCCCAAGGTGAGATCCATTAAGGTGTCAGCTTGTGAAGTCTCTTCACATTTAGATGGGCCAAGTAGCATAGAGCTACAAAACTCATTCTAAGATGCACTCTCTCTCAAGGCAAGGCAGAAGTCCCCAGACACTAACCTTAACTTCGATACATCAATTTCACAGGTAGTATCCCAAGATGCATTGCAGCATCACACAATCGAGTCAAGCCACCTCCTTGTAGGGGATTTTCCATTAGGCAGCGATGCTCCCAGGCCGTGGCAAGATTATCTTGGTTCCCAGGCTTGCTTCGATGAGAAAGTACAACATTTCTTCATTATCAGTATCAGCGTTCAATGTATCCTCTTCTCCCGAAGCCTAACTCCTAAAACAAAGACATTATTTTAACTAACAAAAATGAATTCTCCACCTGCAACAGAAATGTGAGAAAGAACAAATCCAACAAGCACATGAAATGTACTATTAAATCTAATGCGAGAACTTCCAGGGGAAAAATACAATTCAGGCCTACAGAAATCGGCCAACATAAGAAATGGCACAAGGCCTCATGAAATTACACATTTAAAATTAACATTATTTACTGAGCACATCTAAATTAATACGTTACATAAGCACATCAATTATGTGAGTACTTGTCAGCGACTTGTACGAATTCTGCACGTTAATGTTTTTGGCTAAACACATAACCTTTCACGTTATTACAGTCCACGTTCTAATAACCCAAGTTAATACAACAGGTTTATATGTAGGTGCAGACTACCCATGATTATAAAGCACCCTTACAAATGAAAGAGCAAAATCTGCGCTAGAACATGGGGGAAGGGAGAACTGATAGATAAATGAAGAAGACTGTGAGACAGTAACCATGACTGTGCCAGAAAGAGGCAGATGTAATAATATTCCGAGAGAATGAAAAATAAAGAAGAGATACACATTTCAGAGCAATGAATACAATGAATGTATGACTAGGTGAATAGGGAAAAAATAGAGAATCTCTAAAGAGTCAGAATTACATTTTTAAAGTGGCATTCGCTTGGACTCACTAATCTAACCAAAAGAAATTGCTTTGCATCAGAAAAAATAACCACCCACTTCCATCAAATGATTTCATATATTTGGACAGGTGGTCAAGCCCCATCTTGCCCAGACACTTTCAATCCCACCACTTCTTGCTCTGTCCGATCTGCCAGAGGCTTACCTCACCCTGTCCATGCCCCATTTGGTGGATGCCAGTCCAATATGTGCTGCTGGTTTGAGTTTGTAAACCCTCTCAAAAGTGGTAGGTAACCATGGCCTGTTCTCCTGTAAACCAATCCCATTGACCTTCCTCTTTCTAGACATTCCGGCCAACTAACCATACCCCTTCCAGGCAATTTGCCACCAAATGACCCTGTGATTTCAGGGAGTCACACCCGAAACATACTCTTTCGGTGAGTTGATGCCCAATCCAAAAGACACCTTTTGGGAGTTGAGGCATTTTAACCAGTAAGATCTTTCTGGGAAGTCTAATCTTGAACCACTGAAACACTCCTAAGAGGAACAGGTGTAATGAATAATTCTGTTACTTTCAGGAGCAGGTCATTAATTATGATGCATTGAGGTGTCCGTAAGAGGACACCTCAGTGCATCATACCTACTGGGCAACCATCCAAATGCCACAAAGCCTTTCTCTAATATTTGCTAATTCTGGTGCTTTCTTGAACTAGACAGAAGGAGTACTGTTGTCACTTTGAGAGCGGTGGCCCTAAATGAGGAGGCAGAGGTTCAGGTCTCCTAGCTGTCACTGATGACATCACAGTCTGAAATAACCAACTGGAATCCTTTCTTGTGCATGCCTCTCCTTACACATTAATGTGCCCTTGTAGTACAGCTTTTGTTGTTTTTCTGGCATGTCCAGGGTACGTACTCTGACATTTGACATCACTCCTGCTTTTGTGACTCAGTCAGATCCGGCATGTAAATCATCCAAAATTGAACCTCTGAACTATACCCTTTGGTTTTAATAACTTATACGGTTCACTGACAAAATATCGATGTTTAAAATATATAAGCAAAAAATTTTGATGCAAAAATAAAGAATGCAAAAATATTGACTCCCTATACTTAAACAGGTAAGTACAAAAATATTGGAAAAAAATATCGATGTAAAAAATTAAGGGGTCGATTCCGATCTCGGCCGGAAGCGCACCTAACACTATTCGTCCGGGAAAAAACCAAGCCGAACGCGTGTTTCCCGACCGATTCGAACATTCGTCCGAACGAGCAAGTACGATGCGCATAACTGCCCAGATCCTGACCCAGCCGTACTTACCCAATCCAGCTCCTGTTCCCCGCCCGAGCCGGATCCGTAACCGCAGAATCGAGTCGCATGGAAGCCAAAATACAGCACCTTCCGGCCGGACTAGTACGATGCGCCTTCCGTACGCGCCGAACCCGTCGCTACGTCCGGCACGTCAGAGCATCCGGGAGAGGCGCACATAAGCTCCGATTCGCGCCACAAGACGATCCACGGCTACGAGACGAACACGCCAGCCACGAGTACGAGTCGAAGCAACGAGAAAGCCGAACGACACGAACCAACCATGAATCCCATCGCGCAAGTCCTACCAATACTCTACATCTATTACCGGAACAGGTACGGACGCGTACGGCGCAGAAGGTAAGTTAAACACCCACCACACAAATGAACGACACGTACCCGACATATAACACACACATAGGGATGCAGAAATGACTTACACTAGCAACAGCAGAACCATAGGGGCGGGATGGCTATCACCAATGCCATATACACCCATAGGGGCCTGGATGCCAACCACTAACACCACCCCTACTCAGGGGGGCTGGATGCCTGTCACTACTACCATCCCCACTCATAGGGGGCTGGATGCCTACCACTACCACCACTCCTACTCAGGGTGTGCTAGATGACTGTCACTACTACCATCCCCACTCATAGGGGGATGGATGCCTACCACTACCACCACCCCTACTCAGGGGGTGCTAGATGCCTGTCACTACTACCATCCCCACTCATAGGGGGATGGATGCCTACCACCAACACCACCCCTACTCAGGGGGGGCTAGATGCCTACCACTAACACCACCCCTACTCAGGGGGGGCTGGATGCCTACCACTACCACCACCCCTACTCAGGGGGTGCTAGATGCCTGTCACTACTACCATCCCCACTCATAGGGGGCTGGATGCCTACCACTACCACCACCCCTACTCAGGGGGGGCTGGATGCCTACCACTACTACCATCCCCACTCATAGGGGGCTGGATGCCTACCACTACCACCACCCCTACTCAGGGGTGCTAGATGCCTGTCACTACTACCATCCCCACTCATAGGGGGCTGGATGCCTACCACTACCACCACTCCTACTCAGGGGGTGCAAGATGCCTGTCACTACTACCATCCCCACTCATAGGGGGATGGATGCCTACCACTACCACCACCCCTACTCAGGGGTGCTAGATGCCTGTCACTACTACCATCCCCACTCATAGGGGGATGGATGCCTACCACCAACACCACCCCTACTCAGGGGGCTGGATGCCTACCACTAACACCACCCCTACTCAGGCGGGGCTGGATGCCTACCACTACCACCACCCCTACTCAGGGGGTGCTAGATGCCTGTCACTACTACCATCCCCACTCATAGGGGGCTGGATGCCTACCACTACCACCACCCCTACTCAGGGGGCTGGATGCCTACCACTACCACCACCCCTACTCAGGGGTGCTAGATGCCTGTCACTACTACCATCCCCACTCATAGGGGATGGATGCCTACCACCAACACCACCCCTACTCATAGGATGGGTAATGCATGACACAACCAGCATACTCCAACATAAGGAATGTCAGAAAAACACATCCCCCCAACACCATGACAAGCGTGTATAGACTGTGTCAAATGCCTACAACACTGAACATGACATTGAACATACAATGTGACCCCCTATCACATGTGTCACACATAAATGTGTGTGGCCTACACAATGCAAGCAGACCATGACCACTGTGGCAATGGGGTCTAACACCCCATCATCACAGTGACCAAAAGGTAAGTGTGGGGTCCATAGCTGAAGCACATTTTGAACATTGTGGCAATGGGGTCTAACCCCCCATCATCACAGTGACCAAAAGGTAAGTGTGGGGTCCATAGCTGAAGCACATTTTGAACATTGTGGCAATGGGGTCTAAACCCCCATCATCACAGTGACCAAAAGGTAAGTGTGGGGTCCATAGCTGAAGCACATTTTGAACATTGTGGCAATGGGGTCTAACCCCCATCATCACAGTGACCAAAAGGTAAGTGTGGGGTCCATAGCTGAAGCACATTTTGAACATTGTGGCAATGGGGTCTAACCCCCATCATCACAGTGACCAAAAGGTAAGTGTGGGGTCCATAGCTGAAGCACATTTTGAACATTGTGGCAATGGGGTCCAAACCCCCATCATCACAGTGACTAAAAGGTAAGTGTGGGGTCCATAGCTGAAGCACTCTTTGAACATTGTGGCAATGGGGCCTAACCCCCCATCATCACAGTGACCAAATTGTAAGTGTTGTCATGGCAAAAGCTGCAAATGCCAAACAGCATGGATTATCCCTGGTCACAGAACAACAAACACATCAGTGACATAGTAGTGCTTGTGTCCCATAGCAACATAGATTGGGTGAGGCAAACAGTGCAGTGCAAATAAGACATACCTTTGGCCATGTGCAGACAAACATCACCCATGGGGGCTGACACTGTCAACATTCATCAATAACACAATGACAGAAGTGACCATCATAATGCAGACCCACATATCTGCACCAATGGGCACACAAATGTAGATATCCTGTGGAGACTGTAGATGTCAGGTGAACAAATACCATACCATGGCAGCAATGGGACATACAAACCATGATCACTGTGCTGACTGATGGCCTAGGAGTCCCAGGGACAGCAGGGGAAACCCACCAAACAACATACAGCCAATGGCACACTAAGATATGCCAATGCAGTGGTGCAGATGCACAAACACAAACAGGCAGCCCCACACTGCATATCAAACACAACATGTGAGGGGGGGGGTGCCAGTGTCCCCAGGCAACCACACAACACATGAGGAGGCCTGAATCCCAATTACACAGATGTGCATACAGTGCCACACAAAGGTAACTCATGGATCCGAATCCACTATGTGGGCAATCAGGCATTGTTAGATGAGAGGGAGCCCAAATTACACATGTCACACAAGCTTGTAGGAACAGCAACTAACACATCAAGACACAGACTCACCACAGCACTACCCCCAGGGACCCCACATTGTGGTGACACTAGCCTGCATGACAATTCCACCGTGATGACAAAGGTAGATGTCGTTCACACTGTGAACCACAGTCATGTGTCCTGAGCAACAGACTACCATCACACCTACACAAGCACAAATCAATCAGCATGGCCTGTCAGCCAAGGCCAATATGGAGGCAGGGGTCTAGCCATGAAACAACTCTCATCTGCACACACTCAACACCACACACCTTGATCTCCACCAATGTGCAGCAGTGAAGCTCACATGCACTGGTGACATTGCACATGCACCCATGACAATCCCAGGGGTGGTGGTGCGAACTAAGGTGCAGAAACCCATCACACATGCCCAGTCAACAAGACTCGTGAATGTCTGACACACTGCACAGTACGCCGTACATGGGCATGATGTCAATACCACACCAACCAATGGGATCCCGGCCACAGTCACACACCAATGAAGAAGCCAAGGTCACCCACAAAGAACACACATAGACAGCTTCCAGCATTGCAGCTCTGACCCTGAGGAGTGGCAGCAGTCACACACACAACGTGTCACAATCACTGAAAGCTAACACAAACTGGAAATTACATGACAGGTGTAACCAACAAGTGCCAAGGGTAATCCTGACTGTGTCTCATCTGCGTTTGCCCACAAACTCAGCCCTGACAGCAAACACACCTATGGGTGACACCCTGATGACCAGTAATGTGCCATGCACCCACATCACAGAGAACCCAGGGAGAAGACTTTGGGGGAACATAGGTCAACTCAGCAAGCATCACAAACAGGAACACCACTAGGGATCCCAGCATGCACAGCAAAATGGAAGTGAACACACACAGACATGCTCACACAACACACACCTTGTGCTCAGACAATGTCACAGAATTACACACTGCCATGAGTGGACTCCACTCCTGTGTAAGGAAAGCTGTGCCATACGTTGTCTCAGTAGGGCTCTATCATGTCAGCAGAACACTTGGTCACTCAGTCAACAATTAGCACAAAATGAAGGCTCCTGTCATATCAGCCTGGTCATGGTAGTGTCACCGAAATCATCAGCACAGATCCAACAGACATGTATAGCAAGTTGCACTGATAACACAGATGAGTCCTTCCCCATTGATGCCCAAACTTGCATGTCCAGTGGAGATGGTCACACGGTCAGGGAAATAGACAAATTGAACAATGGCAAGCACAACAGATGTGCAGGGGTGTAAGCCACAGATGTGAAATTGCAAATATAAGTAGGAAATCCCATTGCCAAATATTGAAAACATGACACCCTCATATTGCTGCAAAGGATGACATGGATACACAACAGGATAGGACACATTCCCCCTGGACCACATGGGGTCCTGCACAGTAACACTTCATTTTCCTGAGATCAAAAATCAGCATCACTGCAGCAAGGGCATGGTTAGCATCATCAACATCATGTACATCAGAAGCAAAACCACTAGAGAACAGAAAGTAGCTTTATTCAGCATATGTGTGTGAAAAAGTGAAAGTCCAGAAAAATAACAAAGGCCAATGGCCAGTCCATTATCAAAGTCCAAACAGGGTGACAGTGGCAGATGTCACCCTTTGCATGCCTGCAATGCTACACACCAGGGACATACCCCTCAGAGGGGCATACGGGGGGGCAGGCCAGGCACCGCAGGGACAGGATCAGGGCCAGAACAGAAGGAGGCAGGGAAGGGGTGGTGGGTGCTGGAGAGTCCTGACAACTGCAGTGGAGGTGTCTGACATGGTGTGTGCCGGCACAACTGGGGGGCATGAGTCAGATGGTGTGGGTGCCGGCACGACTGCAGTGGGCTGTGCAGATGGAGTGGACAGGTTCCCCACTGCAGTGCACAAGTCAGACGGGGTGGTAGTGGACTCCACTGCAGTGCCTATCTCCAGGGGAGTAGAATGGGGTTCAGGTAAGGTGGGCAGGACAGAGGGGGAGGCACGGTCTCCACAACAGTGGCACAAACATGCGCAGCGGGGGTGTGGTGCTGGAAGAGCAAGTGGTAGGGGGAGAAGGCCGGATCCTTTTGGGGATGGTGTATCTGTGGGTGGGGGAACCTGGGGCAGGGTGTGGTGGGGGAACCTTTGGAGTGGGGGCCTGAGGGATGGAGGAAGGAGACTTGGTGGTTGAGCTGCAGGGCGGCGGCGGGGTCTTGCTCTTCCGGGTCTGGGGGACTTGCGGATGGGGGCCTCAGTCTGTCTGCGCCTGGGGGAGGGTGTCCGGGGTGAGGGGCACTCCCCTCTGTGTGGGTGGACTTCCTCTTCCCCTGTATGCTGGATCAGCTGGATCGGAGGGGAAGAGGCCGAGGTCACAGAGGAAGAGCTGCTGTGTAGGTGGGGTTGCAGGTGAGGCAAGGGAAGGGGCCTTGGAGGGAGAGGTATCGGAGGACTGCGGAGTGACTGTGGATGCCTGTGTGTGTGTCTGTACCCCATCCCCTGTGGGTGTGGTATCAGTCCCCTGAGGATGCCTGCGTGCACGTTTTGTTTTTGTAGTGGGTGTGTCTGTGCTGCTCGTGTCTGTGTGTTTGGGTGAATGTGCAGGTGTGCATGTGCTTGGGACAGGTAGGGTGCCAGGAAGTGTGGATGGGGCAGAGGTAGGAGGGGTGAGGGACTGTTGGAGGAGGGACACTGCTGCCGTCAGGGAGGAGTCCATGGACCTATTGCTCCTCTGTAGGGCAGACATGCCCGATGAGATGCCCTCCATAAACGACACCAGCTGAGTCAACAGAGTGGTGTGGGCATGAAGGACACTCAGCATTGCTGTCTGCCCTACATGGAGCTGGCGAAGTAGGTACACAGACTCCTCACTCAGGGCAGCAGGGGACACAGGGGCAGGGGGTGCGGTGCCTGGCAGGAAGGAGACACGCTCCCGAACACGGGAGCCTCCACGGACCTCTGGAATGGGAGCCGATGGGAGGGCGGTGGTGGTGGTGGTGGTGGTGGTGGGGACAGCAATACTAGCTGGGGTGTGGTGGCTGCTGACACCCGCCTCCACAAGGGAGTCATCCTCCGAGCTGCTGTGGTCCTCAGCTGAGGTGGATGGTGCTGAGGACTCCTCGGTGTGGCTCCCCTCGCCCTCCGTGCCACTGGGTCCCTCCGACCACTCATCGGCTGCTGACCCAGTCTGGCTCTGCGGCTCCTCCTGGTCCGTGGAGTTGTCCCCTCCTGTGGCCGTGGATGTATCTGCAAACAATTAGGGACACAGACAAACATCAGTCACCTGCACTGACCGCACACACCACAGTAAGTACAGCACATTACAGAGCAAGCCCTGGCATCCTTAGTTGAACATTGCCAAAAGTGCCCAAACAGAGTAGGAGAAGCCAATTGTCAGTCTGATGGTCAACCATGGCACTCACATCCCTCCTGGCCTTGCACCCATCTGTCTGGTGTCTGTAGGATGGCAATACCCCAGTGTGGACACATGCACCACCTACACAGTAGTTGGACAGTGCAGAGAACACGGTGAAGTATGTGAACATGCACACATCACAACTCTTGCCACTGAGTCAGTACAGGTGTCCGGATAAAGGGATGGCCAGAGTCTATTTTGAAATGCATGTGATGCATACCAGCACCAGACACCATGATGCACCCATGTCCTGATAGTCAATGCCACAATGGGGTGCATGTAGCACATGTCACTCCCCTGCAGGATCACTCTTAGGAAGTGTAATGCCATGGCACAGGCATGCCTGCAAAGTCATACATCACTGTCTCCAGTCACATGGGCAGGGCAGCCAGCCAACAACAGTCTGCACTGTGTCACAATCCTAGGTCATGGGGAATGGAAGTCCTGTAGCTGACAAGTGCACATGTCCATCCCCCACAAACCACATCATCTGAACTCTTATTTGTCCACTTCATACCAATTGGACATATGGGAGACCTGAAACACAACCCTTGGAACCTGAGCACCTCACAATCTGCTGTGAATGGGAAACAGCTGCCTGAACTTCACATTCGCATACCCCAGTCTGCACAGTCAAGTGATCAAACACATATATGTCACACAAGTATCGTCTCCTATGGTCACATCTCCGGTGGCATGCTGAGCCCTAACCGATAAATACCCCAGTAGTCCTGACAAGGAAGCCACAGCACAATGACACAGAGGCAGACACCTGAGGGAACATTTCACTGAGCACAACGTGTCAGCTGATACACGGGAGTGGGAGTACAGAGTGTATTGTATGCCCTGGAGTAGGCATGACTGTCCTGCTCCACGTGAAAGAGGGATGAGCCCTGGACAGTAGGCAGGTGGCTAAGTATGTGTGACACACTTGATATACATACTCCTGAGGCCCAAACATTGTTCCCACCCGCAGCATGGGTGTGTGCCAAATACCCCAGGCACATGTGGTGAATCAGATCAGCAATTGGACCACATATCAAAGTTACACGCAGATTAAATGTCAGAACTCAGGCATTGTGTAAGCAATGGACCCACCCATGAAGCCCACAACAAAGTTACGGGAACAAATGCTGTCCCCACCTTGAGCTAAGCAAAATGCAAGGACACAGTACCCAAGTGACACAATTTCCTGACTGTAAGGGCCACACCTGGGTATCAGATGAGGAGTGGGCATGTCACAATTGAGGGACATGGGTCCTGGACCACAAGACTGATGTACTGTGGAAGTTTAACCAGGCCAGAGGAGGGCACATAGCACGTCAGACAAAGTTCACAGTGCAGTCATGGACTCACCCCTCCTTCCTGCTGTCTGGCCTTCAGCTGCCCATCCAGATCAGGGAAGACCACCGCCAGAATCCTGAGCATGTGGGGGTCAGGGTCCGGTGTCCGCCCCTCCTGCGAGGAGGCGACAGCTTCAGCTGGACCCTTGCGATCCTCCGGGTCCAGCCCCGAAGGTCCTGCCACCTCTTCTGGCAGTTGCGGATCCGGCGCTTGTAGACCCCCACAGATCTTACTGCCCGGGCGATCTTCAGCCATATTTCCTGCTTCTGGTGGGCATCAACCTGTGAGGATGACAAAGTGTAAAGGCCATTACTACACATGCAACATATCCGTGCATCACACATTTTGATATACATGTCTCAATCACAGGGGCACATGATGTACACAGGCAGTGCAACGATGGCTATGAACAGTTTGCCAGCAGTTACTACATGGTATCATTGCCTGGGAAGTCAAACCTTGTTTAAATGCACTGTTACTGCACTATACCTGTTCAGTGCATGTAACTACACACTATGGGGGGTGACAACTACTCAGTGAGCCTGCTAGCCAGTGGCATGCACACTGTAAGTCTTGCTAGTCAGACAACATGCACATTTAGTAAGGCAGTGGACAGCACACTAACCTGCTCACCTGGTTTCCCATACAGCTTGCTGTACTGTGGAAGGAGGCTGTCCAGCAGGGCCTGGTTCTCCTCAGTGCTGAAGGCTAGGGCTCTCTCCACAGTACGTGCCATTGCAGGATCCAGAGGATGCATATACAGCAGCAGTGGTGGTGGCAGATGTCGTCCTAGAGCATGTAGTGCAGGCAAGTGAGCTCTCAGGGGAATAGCCAGCATTATATGTGTGCTGCAGAGGCAGATACTGTCCCATGTGTCCAAAGTGATAGGTCCAAGTCGTTTGCATCTTCTGAATCTGGCCAATCCATGGAATTGCACCACTTACACACGCCCACAGCATCCTTCAAAAGTTCAACTTCATGACACCCATGAATTTGCAACATTGTTGTGGATGGCCAACTGAATTCACAGCATCAGACTCGTTAAAGGTTCGAAAACGCGTCCGTTACCATGCCAGGCCATAGCCAATGCGTGCGCACCGATCGGTCCATTGCTGTACAACGCGTATGTCGAGAAACAACGCGTACCCGCTCACATCATATGCAATGGCCAATGCGTGCGCACCGATCGGTCCATTGCTGTACAACGCGTATGTCGAGAAACAACGCGTACCCGCTCACATCATATGCAATGGCCAATGCGTGCGCACCGATCGGTCCATTGCTGTACAACGCGTACCCGCTCACATCATATGCAATGGCCAATTTGTGCGCACCGATCGGTCCATTGCTGTACAACGCGTACCCCTCACATCATATGCAATGGCCAATGCGTGCGCACCGATCGGTCCATTGCTGTACAACGCGTACCCGCTCACATCATATGCAATGGCCAATGCGTGCGCACCGATCGTTCCATTGCTGTACAACGCGTACCCCTTCACATCATATGCAATGGCCAATGCGTGCGCACCGATCGGTCCATTGCTGTACAACGCGTATGTCGAGAAACAACGCGTACCCGCTCACATCATATGCAATGGCCAATGCGTGCGCACCGATCGGTCCATTGCTGTACAACGCGTACCCTTCACATCATATGCAATGGCCAATGCGTGCGCACCGATCGGTCCATTGCTGTACAACGCGCATCTCTTCACATCATATGCAATGGCCAATGCGTGCGCACCGATCGGTCCATTGCTGTACAACGCGTATGTCGAGAAACAACGCGTATCCGCCACATCATATGCAATGGCCAATGCGTGCGCACCGATCGGTCCATTGCTGTACAACGCGTACCCCTTCACATCATATGCAATGGCCAATGCGTGCGCACCGATCGGTCCATTGCTGTACAACGCGTACCCCTTCACATCATATGCAATGGCCAATGCGTGCGCACCGATCGGTCCATTGCTGTACAACGCGTATGTCGAGAAACAACGCGTACCCGCTCACATCATATGCAATGGCCAATGCGTGCGCACCGATCGGTCCATTGCTGTACAACGCGTACCCCTTCACATCATATGCAATGGCCAATGCGTGCACACCGATCGGTCCATTGCTGTACAACGCGTCCCTGTACAAGTCACTCACATATGTCACCATGCCTGTCACAGGTGAACGTATGCCAGCCACATTTACTTTCCTGTGACTCAGGGGCACACCTACAACACCACAGCCTGTCCACACTGTATCCTAAGGCATGTAAGGCTGCATTACCTTTTCCATGTATGGGGGTCAACATGTGGTTTTTTGGGTGGCACTTGGGGGCAGCCACTCCCAGGCTGTGCATGTGTTCATGGGGACAGAATCCTTTGTGTGTTGTGCACATGACCACTGTGATGTGCAACTGTTCATTTCAGAGCATGTGGCATGGTCACATTTCCAGGTTGTGTATGTGTATGTCATGTCACATACCCCCTGAGTCCCATGTGGAACGTTATGTACGTCACAGGGTGACCCATTGCCACAATAGTGATGGCCTTCCACAGTCTGTGTGCATGTTGTGTTTACAATGTCTCTGATTCCATGTGCACAATGGGAGACAGTCTCCACATCCACGTTGTTTGTGCATGGACTTTGATGTTGTGCGTGTGTGTGTCACAGATGTCCATGTCTGTCCTGCAGAGGCAACAGGGACCACTACCTGTGGGGGTCATGGTTGTTTTGCTGTGGTGTATTCATGATACGCCATGTCATGCCAGTGTCCATGTGGCAATACAGGGTCCCTGGGAATCTACCTGTCAATGAGCTGTGATGCCTGGGGCACATCTGTCCTCACATGTCACTGTGGTGTGTTTTTGGAACGTGACAGCAGTACATGGCTACTGTGACATAGCCTGATGATATACCATAGCACAACCTGGGACTTGTTGACGGCACATGTTGAACTGTGATGTTAGATGTTGGCCATGTAGGTGCCATACATGTCCTTACAGAACGGCACACACATCATGTACTTGTGTCTCGTAATGATGTATCATGTGATATTGAGTATGGTCTATGCCACATATGTGGGGTGACTGACAATCTTTCTTTGTTCACCTATGCACTGCAGGGCACCAGCTGTCCAAAGACCATTCCCTGACCTTGCAACCATGGTTGAACGGGACTGCATCCGACGGTACTGCTTCACTAGGCCGCTGATTGAGGAATTGACGGTGCGGTTGGCCCCACATTTGCAACCTGGCCGGACATACCCTACAGCGCTAACCCCCAAGGTGAAGGTGATGGCAGCCCTACACTTCTTTGCCACCGGTACCTTTCAACACACTGTGGCATCTGCTGGTGGGATGTTACAGACCATGTTCAGCCGTGTGCTACGCGATGTTTTGGAGGCTATGTTGAGATACCTGAACCAGTACATCTATTTCCCTAAACGTCAACAACTCACTGACGTCAAGAGTGACTTCTATGCCCTGGGGAGGATGCCGCATGTCATTGGCTCCATTGATGGGACACATGTGGCTTTGGTACCACCACAGGCACATGAGCAGGCATACAGGAACAGAAAACATTACCATTCGGTCAATGCTCTGGTGGTATGTCTTGCAGATATGAGCACCACACACGTGTGTGCCCGTTTCCCGGTTCTGCACACGATGCCTACGTGATGAGGAGTAGTCGCATCCCGAGGATGATGTCACAGATGCGGAACCAGCGTGCCTGGCTTGTCGGTGTGTACTGACCTTGTACCATTGTGTGTGTTCTGCAATGTGGTATTCCACCCTCTTTTCCAACTCAGCTAATGTGCAATTGTCTGTATGTAGGTGACTCGGGATACCCCAACATGCCGTGGTTGCTGACGCCCCTCAGGAACCCTGTGACACCAGCCCAGATGCGCTACAATGAGGCACATGGTCGGACCAGGAGAGTAATTGAGCGGACATTTGGTCTCCTGAAGAGCCGCTTTCGCTGCCTGGACAAGACAGGAGGGGCCCTCCCATATGCCCCAGCAAAGGTGTGCAAGATTGTCATCGTCTGCTGCATGCTACACAACCTGGCAGTGCGGAAGGAGTTGCCTCTCATCCTGGATGACGATGACCAACATCCGCCACCTGTGGAGGATCCTGGCCTGGGCCACGATGCCAGTGATGGTGATGATGAGGGGGATGTCCGCACACACCTCATCACCAACTTCTTCAACTGAATGTGAGTATCCAGAGATGTCATGTCAATGATGTGAGTTTGCGTGATATGTGTTGGTGGTGCTCTGGTGCTGTTTGAGTGTGTCCATGTGCTACTTGACTGTATGCGTGCAGCGATGTGTCCTTACAGGTAGTCTGTACTCCCCAACAGTGTTGACATGCTAACTTGGTTTTGTGTAGGTATCTTGTGACATGTATTGGGCATGAGTATTGCAGTTCTGTCCTGTTCTTCAGTGCTTTTGACTGTGTGTCATTTCTGTCATTCACAGGGTACTTTCAGAGTTGTTTGGTCAACTGTGATCCCCCGACACCGTGATTCAACTTCCAGGGTGGAAGCTGTCGTTTCCCTACAGGTGATGTGCCCCACACCCCTGGACTTCCTTTCTTCTACACTTGTTGACTGTGTGGCCACTGCCACGTGGGATTACCTTGCATCTGTAGTGGAAACAACATGTTGCAAATGTGTAATAAACCTGTGCTTCACTTTGGGATGTGCGTTGTCACAGATGCGGAACCAGCGTGCCTGGCTTGTCGGTGTGTACTGACCTTGTACCATTGTGTGTGTTCTGCAATGTGGTATTCCACCCTCTTTCCAACTCAGCTAATGTGCAATTGTCTGTATGTAGGTGACTCGGGATACCCCAACATGCCGTGGTTGCTGACGCCCTCAGGAACCCTGTGACACCAGCCCAGATGCGCTACAATGAGGCACATGGTCGGACCAGGAGAGTAATTGAGCGGACATTTGGTCTCCTGAAGAGCCGCTTTCGCTGCCTGGACAAGACAGGAGGGGCCCTCCCATATGCCCCAGCAAAGGTGTGCAAGATTGTCATCGTCTGCTGCATGCTACACAACCTGGCAGTGCGGAAGGAGTTGCCTCTCATCCTGGATGACGATGACCAACATCCGCCACCTGTGGAGGATCCTGGCCTGGGCCACGATGCCAGTGATGGTGATGATGAGGGGATGTCCGCACACACCTCATCACCAACTTCTTCAACTGAATGTGAGTATCCAGAGATGTCATGTCAATGATGTGAGTTTGCGTGATATGTGTTGGTGGTGCTCTGGTGCTGTTTGAGTGTGTCCATGTGCTACTTGACTGTATGCGTGCAGCGATGTGTCCTTACAGGTAGTCTGTACTCCCCAACAGTGTTGACATGCTAACTTGGTTTTGTGTAGGTATCTTGTGACATGTATTGGGCATGAGTATTGCAGTTCTGTCCTGTTCTTCAGTGCTTTTGACTGTGTGTCATTTCTGTCATTCACAGGGTACTTTCAGAGTTGTTTGGTCAACTGTGATCCCCCGACACCGTGATTCAACTTCCAGGGTGGAAGCTGTCGTTTCCCTACAGGTGATGTGCCCCACACCCCTGGACTTCCTTTCTTCTACACTTGTTGACTGTGTGGCCACTGCCACGTGGGATTACCTGCATCTGTAGTGGAAACAACATGTTGCAAATGTGTAATAAACCTGTGCTTCACTTTGGGATGTGCGTTGTCTGTGGTCACACATCTGACTGACATTTGCTTACTGCACCAGTGGGCTAGTTAACACAGACTGTGAATAGGTGTTGTGTCTGTGCATTGCACTGTATTTCCTGGCAACATCAGTGTAGGCGATGAGTCAGATGGCCCTGGTGTGTATGTGTTGTGTAGCCCTAGTGGTGTGTCTCCCTCAAAATTGTCACGTCTCCATGACTCACATGACGGTGTTGTACTTGCTGTAGCAGTTAGCATGCACAGTGTCATTTAGCAGATCATCATCTCCATGACAGAAATCAAGTTGGAATTACAACAGAGGCAAGTATGGTGTATTAGTGTGTTTATTTACATACATGTGTGAGGATAGTGCACAGGATGGTGGGTGCTGTACATTGGGATTGGAATCCAAAGTTCCCAGATGAGTTGGAAGTCTTGGTAGCAGAAATGTCCTGAGTAAAGTTAACAGTCATCTGATACATTGGGCCAACTTAAAGTCCCCATGTCATGTGGGAGAGTTGGGTTGCATTCGACAGGGTGAACAGTTTGCACACAAAGGTGAAATTCCAGAACAGGTGTTGGGTTCCTGGGGGATGTACATGGCCATCGGCCTCTCAGTTGTCCTTCCTCGGATGACCCCTCTTCTTTGGGGGGGGACCCTCACGTGCAGGCTGCTGCGGTGCAGGGGACTCTCCGCCAGAGTCATCCTCCCTCCCTGTGGCAGTTGCAGTTGTTGCAAAAGAAACAATTGATGGACGGAATGCTGGACAATGCAAACTTTCACCCCCAGTCACAAGGATCTGGGTTAAATCCATCATTCTTTTGCTCACCACACCTCCCCAGTTTAGACCCAGCCATATGCAAATCAGTCTTGACCCTGTTCCTTGTGGGAACAGTCCAGCCCGAACTGCCAAGCCAGGTCCTCCCTGGACCAGAAACAAGCATCCTGGGACCGGTTTCAGGGCATCACCCTTCTTCAGCCAGGCTAGCTTGAATCCAGTGGTGTAGTGAGCACGGGACCCACGTCTGGGCATACCCTTCCCACTTAGGGTGACAAATGCAAAAGAAACAATTGATGGACGGAATGCTGGACAATGCAAACATTCACCCCCAGTCACAAGGATCTGGGTTAAATCCATCATTCTTTTGCACACCACACCACCCCAGTTTAGACCCAGCCATATGCAAATCAGTCTTGACCCTGTTCCTTGTGGGAACAGTCCAGCCCGAACTGCCAAGCCAGGTCCTCCCTGGACCAGAAACAAGCATCCTGGGACCGGTTTCAGGGCATCACCCTTCTTCAGCCAGGCTAGCTTGAATCCAGTGGTGTAGTGAGCACGGGACCCACGTCTGGGCATACCCTTCCCACTTAGGGTGACAAATGCAAAAGAAACAATTGATGGACGGAATGCTGGACAATGCAAACATTCACCCCCAGTCACAAGGATCTGGGTTAAATCCATCATTCTTTTGCTCACCACACCACCCCAGTTTAGACCCAGCCATATGCAAATCAGTCTTGACCCTGTTCCTTGTGGGAACAGTCCAGCCCGAACTGCCAAGCCAGGTCCTCCCTGGACCAGAAACAAGCATCCTGGGACCGGTTTCAGGGCATCACCCTTCTTCAGCCAGGCTAGCTTGAATCCAGTGGTGTAGTGAGCACGGGACCCACGTCTGGGCATACCCTTCCCACTTAGGGCGACAAATGCAAAAGAAACAATTGATGGACGGAATGCTGGACAATGCAAACATTCACCCCCAGTCACAAGGATCTGGGTTAAATCCATCTTCTTTTGCTCACCACACCACCCCAGTTTGATTTTACAGAAAAGGAACAAAGTCCAGGTTGAATCATAGATCAAGTGATGATCCATTCCAGAGTCTGGGTCTCTAGGAAGAGAAGGAAAAGTTCATATCTAGTCTTGTATATCTTTGTTATCAGAATTTCCAACAGAAAGATAGATTATAGCCTTGGAGCCTGACGTTGCGGGCTCTACCGGCCATTAAAGGACCTTCCCAGTGTTAAAGGCCCAAGCCCAAGGCGAGGGCCTTTAACAAGGGAGTGGGCATATAATGGCCGGTAGAGTCTGCTATGGAGAGCTCTAAGGCTATTAGAACATTCCGCCCTAGAGGGCAGAATGTTCTAAATTGTAAAACAAAGGCCTCATGGAGCCCGAGGGGGTTGAAATCCCCTTGGGCTCCGTGAGGCCTTTGTTCACAGCAACAGCTGTGAAAGAAAAACATTGCTATGTAGATGCTCCAGGCTTCTACCAGTCATTAGAAGCCCGTAGCACTCCATTGTCTACAATGGAGCGCTCAACATTCAAATGTTCTAAATACTTGTAGTGTCTCTTAGTTCTCCTATGAGCTCTAGATTGCCCTTAAGTAACTGGGGAGGCACAGATGGAATGCTTTGTGAAGGATACATTCCATTTTAGGGGCGCTAGAGGGCGCCAAGCAAGATGGCCGCACCTCCGTGAGGCTCCTGCTGCTCGGGACAAGATCCGCCAGCTATCCGCTTCTTATCCAGCCCCACATGCCTGAAAAAACACTGACGTGACAGCTATTACCTTCTGCTGCCTTCTACGATCGCTATTTCGCCGCAAATCGCACGAGAACTCCAGCGACAGCCTCCTGCCTTGCTGCGCCAGGCCACAACAAAATGGCGGCCGCGGCTGCCTAAACAGTTCTCCAGCGCGCTGCAGCCTCCCAAATCCTGATGCACTACTAGCCCGAAGGACTGCGCAACTCCTGTCACCTCGAGGGACGGTACGCGGTGACTGCACAGCCGACTGCAGCGTATCGAGGTCCCCGCGACCGACGCTCTGCTCGGCTCCCGCCACGGCCCAGAACAACTGACCCGTTGCTGCCCGGTGAGACGCCCATGACCCACATTGCTGCCACGATGCCTCTCTTACCCCAGGGATCCCGGACAGCAGACCCGCCTGCGGAGAGACGCGGTGAGCGCCGACGATACTCCCGGGTCTGGGGACAGACGCTTTCACCCGGCACTGGGGCGGCCCTATCAGGGCCCTGCAAGGCCGCGCCGCACGATCGAGCACCCCGGACTTGTAGAACTGCCCATCAGGGAGGAACGCATTACCGCTGGAACCCTGGTGAGTCTGCTGCGCTGCCCCGCGGACCCCGCCTGCCACCCCGTGCCCCTCCAACATTCCCCACGGGAGAAGCGAGACCTGGCAAACTCCTCTGAAGTAAACTGAGAGCTCTAGGCCGCTACCAGCCACTGACCCCCTTCATTGACTGCACCATTTGTCTGCTGGCTGGTAGCACTGCCCCAAACAGCCCTTCTCTCAATCTACGTGGCTCCTGTTATACACACCGCAAAATTTACGAACTGCTGGGCACAGACCCCATTGGCCTTTATTTGTGGATGCTTCTGAACCCCGTGAAACACTGGAGGTAATATCCGCCCATAACACTGCGCACCGCCTGAGTACAGTCCACACTGCTGAATTGCTTCCCTGCCTGCCCACAACTCAGCCGCCAACATCGTGCGCTCTTTCCACCGATCTGCCTAGCCGTGCCTGCCTGGAAACCAAATTAAGCAAAGAGGCGGTCTGACCCTGCGGGCCTCGGGAACCGCAGGCCCCTCCGACCTACACAAGGCTACGTCGCTGGACTCCGTTGGGGCAGGGGAAAGCGCTAAATGCGGCCACCAACGCCGCCCCCTCTGAAACCACCCACGGCTACCTCTTCAACCCGGTCCGGCGCTTCTGCCCCCCCCCAGGAGTCAACATCCCGACATGAGCCGCACAGACGCTAAACAGCCTAAACTGAACTTTGAATCCAGGAAGTCTTCACAATCCCAGACAGAGATGGAGGGCGAACAATCCACAGCCCCTGATAAACCAACGTCTACAGATGACCTGAAAGTCCTCCTTATCGCCATACAATCAAGCCTCACCTCCATCGAAACTAAAATGGACACCATGAACGCGCGCATCGACACCCTAGCACACAAAAGTGACCAACATGAAGAGAGGCTCAAGGAAACTGAACAACGCATTTCCGACTTAGACGATGCCTCCGCCACCACCATCACTAAAACATTGGACATGGAGAAAGTGTTGAAACTTATAGCTGCAAAAAATGAGGACTTGGAATCGCGCTCGAGGCGCAACAATTTGCGAATCTTAGGTGTAGCAGAATCTACTGCCACTGGCAAGATGGAGGACTATGTGGAACGTATGCTGGTGGCCGCCTTTGGCAGGGAGGCGTTCTCCTCGGTGTTTATCGTAGAAAAGGCGCACCACTCACTGGCTCCCCGCCCAGTGCCGGGATCCCCTCCCCGTCCCATAGTCGCGAGGATTCTCAACTACCGAGACCGGGATGTCGCTCTTCGTCTCGCCAGAGGACGCAAAAGGTAATCTTCGACGGCACAGAAGTCTCCCTATACCCTGATTTTACATTGGCTGTTTAAGAAAACCGCAGAAAATTCCTCCCAGTGAAGAAAAAACTCCAACAAATGAACATCGAGTATGCCATGCTCTTCCCTGCGTGCCTCAAGATCAATCATCAGGGGAAACAGCACTTCTTTACGAACCCGCAACACGTCTATGACTTCTTAAAAACTCTGCCGGGACTGTCGAAGGACCGATCCTCCCCATCCAGGCGCACCCGAGAAGATGGAGACATGTCAGACGTGGAGTGACAACCCGGCCCGGATCCATGGCACTCATATCTACCCCAACGAGGCACGTTCTGAGATGGCGAACCTCTCCCCTTGATTTCTCCCTACTGACTGCGGGCTCGCACACCCCACATCGAACTGCAACGCATATTCCCCTGCTTGCGGAGACATCCGCCATGGACTGGAAAAGATCACCACTAATACCCCCCAAGCACCCTTGCTCATGCAAGGAGTTACTGGCTGCCCTCTCTCTACCACCCACTCAGGTGAACCCTACACAAACTTGGTTTGAAGTGTTTAATATGTTGGACTCAATCGCCCCTGTTGGAAGCAGGACACAAAGGGACTTTGGGGAGTGGGGGGGGGACATCTCACAGCAGGTTTGGGCTGCTGATGTGGGAGGGGGGAGGTCATTGGGAATGTTTTACACCGCTTGTTACCGCACTAATTCGCCCATACTTGCCCGTACCGACTATTCAGATTCGACTACACACAGTCTCCGCCACTATCAATATGTACAACAACCATGGAGACCCGACCTAGCCCCCCCAAATATAATTTTCTGACATGGAATGTGCGCGGCCTGGGCGATCCTCGCAAGCGCAGACACATCCTGTCGTACCTGGACCGCCACAATATCCACTGTGCTATGCTTCAAGAAACACACCTCGCTTCCACTACATCCACCAAATTTGCATCCCATTGGGCGACCTGCAGATGCTTCTCATCTTACTCCTCCTACGCCAGGGGCACGGTTATCCTAGTAAAACGCACGCTTTCCTACTCTCCCATCGGATCCTACGGAGACCCACAAGGCCAATACAGTATCCTGTGGAGGCGACTATCCGCCCAATCTATAACCCTAGTCTCTTGCTATGGGCCTAACACTGATGATCCGGAATTTTTCCCGTACTCTGGGGCAAAATACTCGACATTGGATCCACACACTTGGTATGGGGGGGAGATTTTAACATCACCCTAGACCCGACAATAGACAGATGGCACCCGCAACCCCATCACTATTCTAACGCACATTACACCCTCAACCGTATTGTAGGGGATCATGATCTAATTGACGCCTGGCGTACCCTTCACCCTCAAACTCGAGAGGGCTCCTGCTTCTCCACAGCTCATTCCTCCTGGTCGCGAATAGATGGATGGATACTCACCAAGGGGTTGGCGCCCTGGCTGACACACGCCTCTCACCTTTCGCGCACATATTCCGATCACTCGACTGTCCTCCTTACCTTCACGCCGCCTCATGAGGATTCACCTTATATTTCCTGGCGCCTTGCCCCACAGGCCCTCTTAGACACCGTTTTTAAAGAAGAACTAGAACAAGAAATAACTGATTTTTTCCCCCGAAATGATGGCTCAGTCCCACAATACTCCATGGTGTGGGAGGCCTTTATGTTCACCATACGTGGAATCTGCATCGCTAAGAGCGGAGGTGTCCTGAAGGATAACCGTGCCACGCTACGGAAACTAGAGATTGAGCTTAAACAAACAGAATTGCTAATACAAGATACGCCCACCTCGGAACTGAAGGCACGCCTGCGAGATCTCCTTACGGATTACCAGGAGACGGCTGAGCGGCGATGTAAATTTAGGGGAAAATACCACCAAGCGTGCCGCTACAGAGAGGGAGAGAGGCCGGACAAGGCGCCGGCCTCCGTAATCCGCCCCCCTAGCTTCTCCAATACGTCCTAGAAATTGAGGGCGACGATGGCCAACTACATAGTAATACCCCAGACATAGTAAACGTCTTCAAACGCTTTTATAAAACTTTATACAAGACGCACAGAACGCAGCCAGTAGACTTCACCCCTTTCTTCGAAGACACTGCCATCGATTGGCTGGGAGACAATCAAAGAGAATTCCTACTTGCGCACCATGAGGACGAGGAGATCATATCAGCTATAATGCCACTGCAATCTGGCAAGGCCCCAGGGCCTGATGGCCTCCCGGCCGAATTTTATAAAACGTACCGTCATCTTCTTATCCCTGTGCTACGACATGTCTTCGAAGAAGCCCGTGAGATGGGCATATTACCCCAAACAATGCGCGAAGCACTCATTATCTCTCTACCTAAACAGGTTAAACCACCATCGCAATGTGACTCGTACAGGCCCCTATCCCTTATTAACGTTGACGCCAAGATCCTAGCATAGCTGATCGCGAATCGAATCAGTCCCCTTATGCCCGTATTGGTACTCCCTAACCAGTCGGGGTTCGTACCCAGCCGAGGCACGTCTCACAACTTGCGTACCCTGTTTGCGGTCCTCCATGATATCGACCCTCACATGAACGCAGCGGCCATATTCCTGGACGCCACTAAGGCGTTTGATTCCCTGGAATGGGACTATCTTGCCTTTGTCCTTCAACGCATGGGATTCCCCACTCCTTTCCTGACTTGGATAAATCTGTTATACACCGGCCTGCGAGCCACTGTGATGATCAATGGCGCTCGATCCTCCCCCTTCACGATAGCCAGAGGCACCCGACAGGGGTGCCCCCTCTCGCCCCTTCTCTTCGCCCTGGCTATTGAACCCCTCGCCGCTAAGGTCCGTCAACAATTCTGGGAACATGCCCTCATTTATCCAGCACTTGATCTAATCACCGAGAAAATTACCAGATGGATCGCACTACCCCTTTCCCTGGCTGGGAGTGCCGCCCTTATCAAAATGGTAGTCCTTCCCAAGCTGCTTTACCTATTCACTAATATCCCCTATGCCCCCAGCCGACACTTTTTCAAATCGGATAAAACTCATCTCATACGCCTCATTTGGGGTGGAAAGAGCTGGGACACTCTCACACGGCCCTTTGATGCCGGTGGCTTTGAAGTACCAGATCTGGAATTATACTTCATATGTGCTCAAGCTCACTTTGCGTCATATTGGATAAACCCTCCCCCCTACATGCCTCATCTTGCGATAGAGGATGGATACATGACTCCGACCCCGTGCACTGCCTATTTGAGCACCCCTGCAGTCCCTAGCACTTCGCCTCCACCACTGTACAATGCACTACTAGTGCCTGGCACGACCTAGCTAAACTGCTACAATGCACCCTGATGTACTCCCCCCTCCTTCCTATCCTCGGTAGGCATGACCTCCAGGGCACACAAGAGGGAGGATGCCGCCGGCTCCTCCACAAACTAGTCGTCCAGACCTGGGGACAACTCTACATTGGGGGAAAGTTCTGCACCAGCGAAGAATTCTTTGGCTCCACATCTCTTACCCCATTGGAGCGATTCTATTATGTCAGACTGCGTCAGGATGTGAAGGCCCTTACTCCCTGCTTTCCACAGGAGCCCCCCACCATGCCTCCCCTACACGCCCTCCTACAACAAACTGCTCCCACACACGTTGTGTCATTACTATATCGTACCGTACAGAGAGACAGGACATACAAGTCCCCCTTAGCCAGGAGCAGATGGGAAGAGGAACTGGGCTCCCCCTTCACCGATGAACAGTGGTCCTTCTGCTGCAGACAAACTGGAGGCATCTCTGCTAGCAGCAGATTGCGTATCATCCACTATAAATACGTCCATTGTCTTTACTACACGCCTGCGTGCTTACACCGCCTGCGCCTCCGAGACAGCGATCGCTGCGGTCGCTGCGGGAGCGCAGGAGCAGACTTTAGACACGCTGCCTGGGACTGCCCGCCCATTCGCGAGTTCTGGACGGAGGTGCTGGCAGCGCTGGACCACATGACAGGGCTACATATTCCTGATGACCCCCTAAACGCACTCTTAGGATACACTGAGACACTAGCCGTCAAGGTATGGAGGTACACCTCCCTGGCACTCCTCCTTGCCAAACGACGGATCGCTTGCAGATGGGGAAGAGGGAGAGCGCCTAAATTCAAAGGGGCATATTATCAAGAAACGGCGTTAAAATTATCGCCGGTTTAGCGGCAGAAAACTGCCGCTAAAGCGGCGATAATGGGCTTGATAATATGCCCTGGAGAATTCCAATAGAAGCCCATGTTCTGGTGTCAACATGGGTTTCTATTGAATTCTCCAGGGCATATTATCAAGCCTATTATCGCCGCTTTAGCGGCAGTTTTCTGCCACTAAACCGGCGATAATTTTAACGCCGTTTCTTGATAATATGCCCCAAAGATTGGCTACAAGATCTCATCTACTGCCAAGAACAATTACACGTTTACGCGGAACTTCTGCCCTCCTCCTCTCGCCCACGTGACATATGGGCCACCCTCCAAATGTACTTATTGGAACACACCGCCGCCACGGACCCAGTTGTTGCCCCATGCACCAATGACGAAGAATCACAACCCAGGGAGTTAAACTGATGCATTGAGGTCTCCACCCAGGCCGAGAGACACAGCCCAAAAGGGGTGACAGGTTACCAGGTGACATTACTCCATAGCTCACCACTCAGAATCTGTTAACACACACGGGCATCTTTCGCCTGAAAATGTATACAAGTGGTACTGTTAATTTCCTGTTTGTTTGTTTTGAGGCAAAATGCTTACGATTTTATGCTGATACTAATTCAACTCATCCCACATGACGCTGCCGGCCCGAAGTGGTTGTAGGCGGCTTGCTGTGTACCCCTTCCCCGTCTATACTGCTTTAAGATACATTACTCTGTGATGCCGGCCCGCCCAGGGATGTAGGCACCATGCTGTGATCCATACTTATTGCTTCTAATAAAGGTTTTGAAAACTTTAAAAAAAAAAAAAAAAGGATACATTCCATTTAAGTGGGCTTTACCTTCTAGAGTTAACCAATGGATGTCCTTCGGGGTGGGTGTGATGTGAGAAGATGCCTTTGCTCCTTCCACAGGTTGTGCAGCTGTTTGCAGGATGGCCTTGATAGGAATTATTGTCAATATATGCATGCCAGATCGTATAGCATGGTTGCCCTAAGGATGGGAAAATACCAGCGCTTGTACAGCAGAACAGACACTTGCAGAAGGAAAGGAAGGTGTTGTAATCTTACTGGTGTGCCGTCATGCCCAGTGTTGTCGCTATGGAACTTGATGGAATCATGACGTGTTGGAATTCCACGTAGCCTACGGTGACAGTTGGGCATGAGCAGGCGAGGCAGCCTCACGCTTGTGTTTGATGGGAATAAAGCCTTGTGAAGTATTACACCGTAGTCCAGCTACTTCATTACAATTTCGCGAAGATCGCCTGTTATGCCGTGCTTCAGCCATAGTGAGGCCAAATCCAGAGTGTGATTCACGAATCCTCCAGCCCTACGACGTGGTATGGGGATATCAGCAAAGGACTGCACCCGGAGTCGTTGACCGATGATTGGAAAACGTCTGCAACAGGAGCTTCAAAACTCAAGAGGTAGTTACCCCAGCGAGTGTGCGTACTGCGGTGAAGCACTGTGACTGTTGTCTCAAAGTCACCTGTAAGGAGCAGCTTGTGACATATTGAGCTGTGTCATACGTTGTTTAAGGTCGGCTATGAATTAGGTGTTTGTGTGGTCCATGTGTCTAGCCGCATCAGAAGTCCTGGCGAATAACCCTGTCAGTAGTGCGGCCTAAAGCGCTGCGTGTGCGGCATCCGTTTTTCAGCACATACTTTCTCTTGTCACGGCAGCGAATGCCAGCAGTTGCGCAGGGGGGACTCCTACAAGTGAAGCTTCACATGCGTGGTGGCCCGGGAGCGCTTACCTGCTGGGAGAAGGCTGCCTCTGACGATGTGGTGTGTTTTCTTCTGCACGGGGACTATTTGCTTATACTATCCGCAGGAGGAACCTGAGGTGCAGATACAGTGGAGGGACTAAACGGTGCAGCAGCTTAATACCGTTTGGACTCTACCTGAACTCTTAAAGAGCTGAGAACATGGAAGAAGGACTAAAGAAATTAAGTATCCAGGAGAAGGAACTTAGTACTGCACTTTTATTCTCACCCTGTGCAGGGTGAATTTTTTTTGTGTGTTTCATTTTAAGTGACAAGAAGAATCCAAAAGCACATATTCACAGGGTGTACATCCATTATGGCCATGGCAAGCTACCAAATGGTGGCTGCCCCTCCAATGTTTCTATCGCAATCAGGGCCACCTTCAATAGAGTGGGAAGAGTGGATTGGAATTTTTGGAAATTATTTAGAGGCTATTGATGGTTTAAGGTTCTCAGCATCTAAGAAAAAAGCCTTGTTTCTGAATGCATTAGGTAAGGAGGGACAGCATGTTTTTAAGATTTTGCCAGAGGTAATGGGTACTGATGAAGAGTCTATGGAAAACACTTATATGGAAGCAAAAAAAGGTTAGAAAAATACTATGGGAAACAAGTGAATATAGTGATGCAGTGTCATAAATGTTATTCTCTACCACAACAAACACAGGAATCAGTAGATCAGATTGAGAGAGTTAGCCATAAAGTGCGGTTTTGGAACAATGACTGATCAGATGATTAGAGACTAATTGATAGTACAATGCAAAAACAAGAGAATGCAAGAGAGAGTGTGGGCTGCAAGGAATCCAACGTTACAGGAAGCAATAACGATTGCAAAAATAGTGGAGGAATCTGACATATGCATGAAGGAAATTCAACAGTTGGAAAGTAAACCGGAAGAAGGAGTTAATGTAGTAAATAAGAAGGACATTTTTACAAAAGGTGATGTTAAATGTAAACAAACTAAGGAAGGTAGAGACGGTAGACAGTTTGTGGAGAAGTCTAAGGAGACAGTGAAAAATAACGTGTAGACAGGATCTAAAGCGTGTTACAGATGTTGAAGCATGGGACATGCTGTGGATTTTAGGAGTTGTTTTGCCCAGGACAAAGATTGTCGGATGTGTGGGAGAAAGGGTTATCTAGCAAGAGTATGCAGAGATTTATCCAGGAATAGGGTGGCGTGTGTTGCAGAGGATGATGATACACAGGATATTGTACTTTCTACTGAGGACAAAGCAGGAGTGAGAATGCATAGACAAAGGGCAGAATTTAAAGTGAATGGTGTTCAGATAGATTTAATGGTTGATCCTGGGTCAATGTACACAATTGTACCTAGAGCCATTTTTAGGTCGAGCTAGACAGTGCATGCGCTGTCTGTTCGAGACCTGCTGTAATTAGTCGTTGGGCTTCTAGTCCATCCCCTTTCTTGGCATTGCTTTTCATTTGTCTATGTCAAGGTCTTTTAAAAATCCTTGCTCGCCAGTGGTCAGTCCTGCCTTTTTGTCCCTCCTTTCTCTCTTCTGTTCCTCCCACAGAGCAGGGGCTTAGTACTGTCTCATTCCGCTATGGTTCTTTATCTCTTCTCTGGGGAACTATTTTTTTCTTGGTTTCCTGCTCTGTTACTGTTTGTCTGTGTTCAGCTTCAGGGCCCTAGCTGCTTACGTTTAAATATAGCATTCTTACTCTCACCCTTCTCAACATCACAGTTGTGTTACTGCTGCCTCCCCTGCTGTGTGTGCTGCAGCCTCCCTGGCCCTCCCTCTCTACAGGTATGAGCTCTTTCTACCAGCGCTGCACCCTTTCACGAGCGCAGCGCTGGTTTTCCTTTCCTTGTCGTGCCTCTTCCCCACTCCTCCACCCACTCTCTCTGCTGTCCCTCCCGCCCTCTTCCAGTCAGTCACGGGGCTCCAGTTGGTGGCAGAGACCGGTATCCCTGGCCCACCCATTGCTGTAATTAGCCCTAATCTGATCAGCAGAGATAATGCTGAGCCGTGTTTTCGTGAATACTTCTTTTGTTTACTCGGGCATTACCGGTATACAAAGGCTCTCTTTCATCTAGGTGCTCTCAACCCGTTCCTGTCTGAGTAGCAAGATGAGAACCTTAAGAAATCACACCAGCACCAGATTTTGTTTTTTTAAATTAAGCCAGACGCTTTTTTCTATATTGGGACTAACAATTTTTCTTTTCATTAAGCAGTATAGGCTTACTGCTGATGCTGTATTTTTGTTTTTTGAGTAGAGAAAGCTGGACTCCGGTGCTTACATGCAGCTTGCTAATAGTGTACATCTGCCTGCACACAGGTGGCTCATCCTGCAAGCTTGAGAATATGGCCTGAGTGAGGGTTAGCAGCATCTCTTCATTGCAGCACGCTGCCCCTTCATTCATTTGCTTCATCGCAGCAATAATTGTGCCATTTTTACTGAAGCGCGCTGCCAGCATTGTTCATTTGTTAAACCTTCTGCCCTTAAGTTTTACGTGTATGACCAGTTTCCCTCGTGCCGCTCACCGCCTTGTGTCGTCCACTATTGGGGGTTATCTATGCGTTTTTGACTGCAAATGTTTTTAATGTTGCACTGCTGCCATGTTTCTTACTCACTGACATACTTGAGTATGTGTTTTAGTAGCTCTCTCGGGCAACTGTACTAGTGCCTGGTCTCGAAAGGAGCCTGTGCTAGATGGCTGATCTTTACACATCCTTACAATGACTAACAGCCTGTGCCAAAAATACCTCAGACGAAACCTCGCCACCGCTCATCAACCGGACGTACTTCTTTGTAGAGCTACTTTTACAAATGGGCACACGTGTGTTAAAAACATTTTCAGGCTTTGATGAACAATATACACTCAATGAAAAAGTAAACTAAATACGTGGCCGTTGTGAGTCTTCAATCGTCACACGACCCTCGTTATTGCAATACTATCGGTGTTAGGAGCTGGTGGGTATGTTTTTCACCAAAGTAAACTATTCCAGACAAGATCTGTTCCAATACATTTGAAGTGAGGCAATTAGCACATATTCAGCATACGCCTGCTTATCTACCGAATTAGAAACGCTTGCTGCTGAAGCCTGTAAGCTTAATGATAAACTGCTCACAAAGTCAACAACTTGGAGAACAAATGAATCATTGTTTGGCAAATAAAGTTTAGCTACACTTTAAAGCACACATTTCTGTTTGGAAATGCTTTTTCACAGCTCAGATTTGCTCAAAGGAAGTGAAACCACACACCACAGTCTTGCACAAATATTGCCTTCACAACAGTAACTCTTGCATGTAATAAAACATTTTCTGAAAACACTAGATTGCTAGGCGAAATCTCACTCACAGGTACTGCTTTGACCCAATAAAACAAAAGTATTTGCAATGCAATAGGTCTTGCGTTACTGAAAGTTTGAGCTATTGGCGTTGCATTATTATTAGCAACGCCAATAGCTCAAACTTTCAGTAATGTGAGACCTATTGCATTGCAAATGCTTGTTTAAAAGAAGTGGCAATATGTAGAGTTACAACAGAATGATTTCTATCCAAAAGGCTATAGTGGAGAGAGCATACACATTGAGGGATGCATGGAGTCTGACTTTGAATTCAAGGGTAGGAGGGCGTCTGGGAGAGTGCATGTGTCACGAGAGGGGCAGCTATCTTAGGCTATTCAAATTCATGAAAGTTTGAAACTCATGTTGCAGAAATGTTCTCGTATTCAGGGATCAGTTAGGCATGTTGAATGTTTATGTTCATGAAATAAAATTGAAAGAGGGGGCGGAACCGGCTAGACGTGAAGTCAGAAGACTTCCCATTGCTGTCCGTGGGGAAGTTAAAAAGATGTTGGAAGACATGCCAAGAGAGGGTGACATCGAACCGGTGGAAGCATCAGAATGGCTATCTCTAGTAGTTACTATAAAAAAGGGGGATGGCAAATTAAGAATTTTGTGTAGATTTAAGGACCTTGAATCAGTGCATTGTGATGGATTGCTTTTCACTACCGAATAATTCAGAAATGGTGCTAATGCTGAATAATGCAAAAATGTTCACAAGACTGGATTTGAAGTCAGCATATCATCAAATCAAACTACATCCCAAATCTAAAGCATTCACAGCATTTATTACGATGGAGGGGGTTTTCCAATTTAAAAGACTACCGTTTGGGCTGGCATCAGCTTCAAGTGTTTTTCAACGCATGATGCATGAATTGTTTGGTGATGTTCCTAATGTTCATCTCTTTCAGGATGATATTTAGATAACTGGAGAATCGAGGGAGGATCACAATAGATCCTTAGCAAAAACGTTGAAAGTGCTGAGTGAAGCTGGATTAACATTACATAAAGATAAATGTCAGTTTTTATTGAAAGAAATTGAGTATTTAGGATTCACCATTTCAGAGCACTTGGTTAAGCCTAAGGAAGATTTTGTGATGTCCATATGTCTGGCTCCTACCCCTGGAGGAAAAAAACAATCACGGTCATTGATGGGGTTAATAGAATACTTTGCCAAATTTATAGAGGATTTTGCAGAGAAAACAGAAGTATTGAGGGAGCTGTTGAGGAAAGGCAGAGCGTTTGAATAACAAGAAAGGCAAGAGGGAACGTTTGTGAAAATTAAAAGTGAAGTTGCAAATGCAGAAATTTAACCCCATTTGAACCAAAGAACAAAAACATTCTGACCGTTGATGCCAGTGCTCACGGGATTTTGGCGGTTTTAACACAGATAAAAAATGGTGTGGATAAACTCGTCGTTTTTGCCTCAAGGTCTCTTTCTCAATTTGAACAGAAACAGTGCTGTAATTGAGAGAGAGGATCTGGCAGCTGCCTTGGGAGTTGAGTACTTCTGCACATATTTATGGGGTCTGCGGTTTACTTTATGGACTGATCATAAGCCGTTGATGAGAGTGTTGAGATCTGGAGGTGCAAATAAAGTTTCAATCAGACTAGCACGCTTTGCATGTAGGTTGCAAGAATATAGGTACGATCTTGAGTATGTGGCTGGGTGGAAGAAGGTGTAGGTGATTGCTTTTCCAGGTTGCCGTTGGGTGTTTTGTATGAATATAGAATGGAGGAAGAGTTAGTTTGTGTAGTAGCGAATACAAAAGATATGTTGGAAGGAGAATTTGAGTCTATCACCCAAGTAGAGTGGGAAGCAGCTGCAAAAACGGATGGGATTTGTAAGGACTTGGAGAGGAGTATTTGTGAGTGTTGGAAACGTGAAGGGGATGTGAGACCTCCTTTGAGACGTTTTGTGAAAAAATAATAAGCATTGAGTAGTGAGGTAAATGAATCTTTGGTATTGAGAGGGGATAAATATGTGCCTCCGGAGGGGGTAAGAAAGAAGTTGATCATGCTAGCGCATGAAGACCATTTGGGACAAAATTTTACTAAAAACGTTTGATGCAGAAATGTTAGTAACCTGGAATGGATAGTGATGTTAAAGTTTGGGTGGTTGAGTGCATGTTGTATAAAGAGAGTGAGAAGCATTTGAAGGTGGGAGTGGAAGGTATGGGTTCAATGAGTGAGGCCTACATGGTCTAAGGTGTGTTTGGATTCCATAGGTCCCATTGAGTTGTTGGGCGAGTGTGGTAGGTTTGCCATGGTGGTGGTTGATGTTTTTTTCAAGGTGGGTGATGGTGGAATTCATGCAGAATATAACGACGGAGACTGCCATTAGATTACTGGAACAAATGTTTGTGAGAGAGGGGTGCCTGGTGAATTGCTTAACAACAATAGGACACAACTTACATCTAAGGTTATGCAATCTTTTTTAAGAAACATGGAATAAAACATGTACACATGTCACTGTACAATCCCCAAGGTAATGGTATGGTTGAGCGGGTGAATCGCATGGTCAATATATATATATATATCCGTATTTGTAAAGCACAAACTACTCACTCTTACGGGTCTCAAGGCACTGGGGGCCGTCATGGAAATTAAGTGAGCAATTGCCCAGAGTCACATGGTGCTGAGCTGAGCTGCTGATCGAACCGTGAGCCCTGTGCTCCGAAGTCAGCTGCCCTGGCCGCTGCACCACACCTCTCCACTATGCACAAGGGAACTATACAGATGGCAGTCAGTTGTAGGAAGGATGTGAAAAGAGCAGTAGAGAATTTGGTGTGGGCATACAATACCACAGAGAATGGAGCTATAGGGGAAACACCCTTCAAGAGAATGAGAGGAGAGAAGCAAAGACAAAGTTATTGCCTCAGTGGTTGAGGGAAAGTGGTACAGTGTGAGAAGAAAGGAGGGAAGTGAAAAATGGGAGAATTGCAGCAGGGGTTTTTGTGAAGATTAAGTTAGGTAGAAGAGGACATGGAGCAATCATGTTTTCTAATCCCATGGAAGTGAAAGATGTATGTGATTGGCATGTTGTTTTGAAGAATGGGCAGAGGTGGAATAAGAGAAGGGTTGCATTCTATTGCAAGCAGAATGATCAATTTAGCAGGAAATGGGAAGGATTAGAGCCGAATGGTAGTGGATACATGATGATGGATGATGAAGAGATGAGAAGGAGAGGAGGAGTGGAAGGTAGATGTGCAAGTGGAGAGAGAGGAAAGAGTCATAAGGGTGACAAGGCTGATGGAGGTTGGAGGGAAATCAAGCAACGCAGCAGAAATCGTGTGCCGGTTGGGTTTCCTGATTATGTTATGAAATGAATTATATCTCGCCTTTGTGTGCTCTAAGACACAGTTAATTTCAGCTGCTGTCAGTTTTACCCTCCAGTTAAAGGAGGGTTGGGTTCAGCAAAACGTTGTATACTATAGTAAGTGAAATGCTGTCCGCACCAGCCTCTAAGTGGGTGTATATAGTTGTAATAATATGTATGTCGGCACACCCTGCCGTAGTTAAGTAATGGAAATGTTTTGGTGTTTTTGGTGTGTAAAGGAAGGAGATATGTTGTAATCTTACTGGCGTGCCGTCATGCCCAGTGTTGTCGCCATATTGCTCGGTGGAATTGTGATGTGTGTTGGAATTCCACGGAGCCTAGGGTGACAGTTGGGCATGAGGAGGCGAGGGAGCCTCACTCATGTGGTTGATGGGAATAGCCTTGTGAAGTATTACACCGGAGTCCAGCTACTTCATTACAGAAGGTTTCACTTTCCATATTAGAAAGAATTAGAAGGAGGAAATGCTGTTGATTTTGGCTGGTGATATAGGCAGCTGATTTGGAAGAAGGAAATTATGATTGAAATTAACCGTTCTGAGCAGTCAGTGGTGATAACCAGGATTTAGAATACACTCGTTCTGCTCTGGAGACTGGAAGAAAGCATGCAGACCCAGCAGAAAAAGAAAAACCTACCTATTTAGTTGACCAGTGTGCCATTTTTCCAATGGCACGTCGAAGTCAGCACTTCAGCGCCATCAGTGTGGTTTTAGCTATTAATAAATGAAATATAGAATTGACTAGAAGATGTATAATAACTGTGTATTTGAGGTGTTTTCGTGATGTTTGTGTGTTGTTCCTACTTTCTTTGTTGTCCTTCTTTCTTTGTTATTGCTGAAAACTGGCTTTTGGAATTGGGATTTGAATTGAGGCAGATAATCTACACGATTGCACATTTTGTTAGTTTTGCTGACCAGGCGCAAAGTTTTTGAAGTTAAGAATCAATGTCCCTGTGAATGCGCCGTTATAGTGGCAGTGTCAGCTTTTCCATCATAGCTACCATCTTAGCACATTATTTGTCGACTCACCCCCACTTTTATCTTGGGGTGAATATTTATCTTGTAGCTGCACATGGGGCAACTGATCCTTACATTACAGCTGAAAACCATTTCAGTGGGATGTGTAGCAAAAATAGCCGAGTCAGCTATTTGTAGCTGATTCAATATTATTTTAAAGTTATATTTTTAATTTAAACCTGATGTAGGATTTTGTTGTGTACTCTTAGGATGGCACATCCTGGGAGTCACTAGTGACTAATGTGATTGGCTCACAAATTACGTATATGGCATTGCCCAAGATAATTTCTTAAGTGAAACGTTTGATAACGCCGATTCTTATCTAATTATCTATAAGAACCTTCTGGCCGCCAAGATCTTTTTACCTGTTGAATAGTGTAAAGGAGAGAATCTCATCTGGTTAGATATCAGCATTCATTTTGTCTGAAAGGACCACTGACTCCGAATTCAGGTTTAAGAATTTATTATCGCCAAAAATAACTGAACGTGCAAGCACCTCAACACGAGGTTAAAGAAATAGATGGGCACTAATACAAATAATAATCTACGCAGAAATCTCATCCGATTTAGGACAAGAAGAATAGAAAGTTCTAGCAGGATCAACCAGACTATGATTGCTCCAATTTCTAAGTTGCTCTTCATTGGCCTAAGCAAGCTTAAAATCAATTGCTGTCCCTACACTAATGCTAAGTGACATCCCTGCATAACGATTTCCCAGGCAAGAAGGAATAAAAGGTGTCAGCTGTGAAGACTTCCTAAGAAGTGCAATCACCATATACCTAAGCTCAGCTCTGTCCTTCTCTCAGGTCTCCCCTACCGCTTCTCTGGCCTCCTCCCTCAGGGCACTATCCCTAATACAAAACCATACTACAAAAGTACACGCCTTGATCACGCCTTCTTGGTCAGGTCTTCTTTCTTGTGCTTTTCCATTGAAACGGTGACTTCATCCTGGACGGTTTCGTTGACCTTGAGTCCCAGGCACCTTCTCCGCTGAAAGTATCATCCCTACATTCCATCTAACTCCCCGTACCATGCCTCCCCTTTCTCTAGCTTGCGAAAACAAAGAGTTAGTCTTACTAACGAGACACGTGTCCTTGCACCTGCAACAAAAGATACTTTCACAGAAACCGTCTACTGTGCAAATTAAATCTACCGTTTATGCCCAGAGAGCCTTACCAAGGGAAACCCTTTTCGGCCTACATTATAAGCTAACATAAGAATATACCAGGCCTTCCCTAAGCATATATGTAGTCAGGCCCTTACATATAACTTTTAAACACACATCTTACTTTTCCCTATAAGCATATTCATTACGATTCTTTATGCAAACAATGAATTACATGTGCAACTTTAATATAGTGCACGTTTAAACTACTGCAATTACATTACATACATGAACTAATTCCTCTATGCATTTTGTTCACACAATTCAAAAAGCATTACATTACATCAGTATCCTAACACCATTACACTGCTGAGTTCACTTCGTCTCAGTGAACTATTCATTCTTTGCTAAACATGCATGAGTATACAATGGATATAAACGAATATATGTCTGAATACATGTGGGTGCGGCCTATCAGTGATTATGATGCACCCCTACAATTCACAAGTACATTTCGCTCTATCAGTTCCCCCTTTGATGACTCCTGTCATCACATCTCATTCTACTCCCTCGGAGAAGGAACCGACCTAAACAGAACTTGTTCCCATCTTCCCTGATCTGAATTTCTCCATGCTCTTGAGCCTTTGATACTGATTGTCCTGCAATCTTGCCAATCTCATGTCATTTTCCCTCAAAGCTCGCTTGACTCTGCCTGCTCGATACCACTTGTAGGCCTTGATCATAATCCACAAGCCAGCCACACAAACCACCAAGATAAGGAGTGGTCTCAGAAAGTACCCAAGGAATCCCTTTCCTAGGTTTGCAAACCAACCTCCCACTTGACCAAAACCCTTCCCGACCTTTTCCCAGGCCCCTTCTTCGGTCAAATCCGCTATCTTTGTGTGGACCATAGTGATGTTACTTATATATTTCTCCAGATCCTTGCTACGGTCTGGTATATAAGTGCAGCACTCTTGAACCTTCAGCATTTTACAGACTCCGCCCTCTTTTGCCAATAGGACATCCAAAGCAAGGCGATTCTGCAAAACCATTCCCCTTATCGACAACATCTCTCCTTCCACCAACACCAACGACTTTGCTGTGTTCATCGAAAATTCATCCACCACAGTCGCTAACCTCCGGATCTTCACATCATTCAAGACTACTCCTAGACTAGGTATCATAGCTCCAAAGATATCCCCCACAACGATTCCTGCACTTGCAGCTCTTCTCGTTCTTGAATGCTCTCCACCCTCCAGAAGATTTAAGTCTTCTGTATGGTAAATCTTTGGAAATATTATTGACAAATAACATGTTCCATACCAATTTGCAGGCAACCTCACATAAGCATTCTTCCCACATACATAATACACCGTTGGTATCACTTGTACAGGACCTTGGAGAAAATCTTTTGCCACATCTGCCATGGTGAAAACATGATCACAGGTACTCTGTCCCACTGGAACCTTTTCGTAGTAAGTCTGATAACGCCTTATACACAACTTACCCCTCTGCTCCTTATCTAACGCTATAGGACCATAGCTTCCCTGGTCTTATGCAACCGTTCTTCATCTGTCCAATCAGTCCTGTGATGTCCCATATCTCGAGATTCAGTCAGCTTTCTATACCTATCTTCAACCTGATCTACAAACTTTCTCTCTACATCCGACATCAAACAAGTCAGATTGTTTCTGTGTGCGAATGCTGTATCCAATGCCAAACTCGGTATGAAGTACTTCCTCAGTCTGTCTTCGGTCTTATAATAGTCATACTTATTCAAATGCTTGTAAGCTGGGACTTCAGGAAGCACTGCATCGAAATTGGAAAAGAAATACTCGAACTGATCTCTCTCATAAAACAAACTAAGCAAAAGACTACATGAAATACCATAAGTCAGTGGAAGATGATGATACCTAATGCCCTCATCCACTGAAGTAGGCAACTGCATACACACATAACAATCTTTCGCATCCATCACGTCAACATATTCATACAACAACTTAGCATACGCATTAAGCTTAAAATCACCTTTCGACAAATCTACATGTAATCTACGGCTTTCTTCTAATATCATAGCTCTATCAGCTGCCCTGTCTACCCCCTTCTGGCTAGGTGTGATAGGTGTCGGTGTCCCTGTCACTGCCTCTACTTCTGGCTCATGCGAACCAGTATATGAGACTACAACTACTATGATTATAGAAATTATTACACTACTTATAAGAATGCCTACAATCCACTTTGATCTGCGATTGGGATCTCCCGGCTCCATGATTTCGAAAGTTCTCAAAAGTCTTGGTTATCGCAAAGAACCCTGAAAAAGTCTCTGTTCTTTATTTGTGACCTGCTCAACCAGCTCGAGCAACCATGAAATCTCCGGGCTTTCCCTTTCCGATCACAACTTATTTACACAGTCCAGAAAAAGACTTCCCTAGTTTTCGTTCCTCTTCTTGTGGAAAGTCCCTAAGTTTATTCTTCTTCCACTCGGGCCTAGGTTATCTTCTTCTTTTAGACTTTTATTTACAGTTTTTCACTGATCCACAATGAGATCCTCATTGAGCACGACCAGAACGTGATACAAAAGTTCAAGACGCAAAACCAGCACTTCGTGTGAAAACGGCTCAGCTCCAAAAGGCGGGAATTCGAGCCGATGCAAAAGCAAGTTTCGGACTTCACTCAGAAGCGGGGATTCGGAATCGTGAGTGTCAGTGTTCCGTCTATCTCGAACCCTGGCATCCGCAGCACCACTTTCACCACCAGTCTCGGGCTCCGACTGAACACTTCCACTGACCTCAGTCTCCCTGTACTCACCACCCCCTGCATCAAACACAGTGTAAGTCCACTCAGGGGTAGAGTATCTGCGACAAGGCACTCTTGTTCTCTTGGACCTTCGCTGACTGTCTTGTGCTTGGTCTTCGTCGCTTGCTTCGGTTTCAGATACTTCGGACACTGGAGCAAGATCTCTTTCAGGTGCCAACCTCAGGTTCAGTCGCCTCTGTCTCTCAGGCCAACTTTCAGCACTTCTGTTCGTTCGTCTGCCTTCCCCTTCTATACCCAGTGCACTACTTCCTCTTTCTGCTGCATTTGACTTTTCTCCGCCCACTGCACCTTCTCTTTCTTTGGTGCCTGAGTCAGGGTTTGAGTTGTGGAAACCCCCTTCTGCTTGCTCTAGTGCACCACCAGCTGTGTCAGCGACCCTTACAGCTTGACTTGTCCTCTCATGTGGCCCTGCCACATCCGCTGGGTTTTCATTTACGAGAGGAGCTGTTTCTTCCAAGGGTGCTGGAACTCTGCGGGTATGGGAAGCATGCACCCAGTTCGGTAATCCTCCACACTTTACTGCTGTGTTCGTGATAAGTATCACCTGGTACGGGCCACGCCAACGGGCATCCAAGCAACTCTTCCTCACGTGCTTCCGGACGAGCACCCAGTCACCGGGACACAAGTCGTGGCACAGATCACTCGAGGCTGGAACCACAGCTGCTTGCACCTGCTGGGATACAGAACGGACCACATCAGAGAGTCCTTTACAATAATCGAGAATCAAATCATCAGTGATGCTTATCAAGGCTGTAGCTGGTACTGCTGGCAGTCTCATTGCCCTCCCCATTAATATTTCATGGGGGACAACCCAGTCTTTCTGTCTGGGACACTTCGCATGCTCATGAGCACCAGTGGCAAGGCGTCGGGCCATTTCAGGGATGTTGAAGAACACATTTTTGCCATCCGGGCCTTCAAAGTTCCATTAACTTGTTCCACCATCCCAGAAGCCTCTGGTCTGTAGCTACAGTGGAGTCTCTGGTCAATGTTCAATGCTGCACAAAGTAACTTCATGATTTCGCTATGGAAGTGCCCACCTCTATCTGATTCCAAAGAGGTCGGGATCCCGAATCTAGGGATGAGCTCCCTCAACAGTAATTTAGCCACTGTCAGAGTGTCACACCTGCGTGTGGGGTAAGCCTCCACCCACCGTGAGAATATACATACTATCACTAGAATGTACCTCAAGCCATTGCACCTAGGCATCTCCACGAAATCCAGCTGTAGTCTATTGAAGGGCCCTCCTGACCTTCCAATATGACTCAGTGTAACTACAGTTTTCTTTCCAGCATTCATCTGTTGACATGTAACACACCTCTGACATACCGTCTCAGCCATTGCTCGGAACCGTGGGTTATACCACGTCTGTCTGAACACTCTCATCATTGCGTCTCTACCCAGGTGTGCCTGTCCATGTATCAATCTAGCCATCGGACTCAACAATTCTTCCGGCAACACAGCTCTCCCATCGTTGGATACCCACACATCCACGTCTCCTTTCTCACACCCAGCTTTGATCCATCCCTCTCTCTCCTGGTTAGAAACTTCATCCTGCAATCGCTTAAGCTCTTCCCAAGTGTCTGCCATGGTCAACATTATGCTGAGATCGGTTCCCTCTTGGCTCTCTTCTATCTCCCTTCCTGTGAATATGCATCCTTGTTCTGCACAGAAACGGGCGACTTCGTCCGCATAGTTATTACCCAAGGATACAAAGTCCTCCCCCTTCCCATGGGCTGAACACTTTACCACAGCAATTTCTTTCGGATGCTGTAATGCTTCTAACAATTGTCTTACATATTCTCCATTACGAATGGGTGAGCCAGATGATGTCAAAAATCCCCTCTGAGACCATAACTGCCCGAAGTCATGCACCACGCCAAAGCCGTATTGGCTGTCTGTGTAAATCGTGATTCGAATTCGATCAGCGGCCAAACAGGCACGGGTCAAGGCAATGATCTCAGCTACCTGCGCGGAGCGTACTCCTTCTAGGCAAGCAGCGTCGACCACTCCTGAAATGGTACATACAGCAAACGCTGCTCTCAATTGCCCCACACTGTCTCTTAAGCATGAACCATCGACAAAGAAAATTTCATCTGGGTCAGTCAGTGGTTCATCGACAATGTCAGGTCTCGGTTTGGTGCAAAGTTCGGTCACATCGAGACAATCATGGTCCGCACAATCTTCATCATCTGTATTCGGTGTAGGCATCAATGTCGCAGGGTTCAAGACAGAGCACCTTTTCAGAGTCACATTCTCTGCGGCAAGTATGACTTGCTCGTACCTTGTTAACCTATTGTTCGTTAGGTGCTGGGTCTTGGTCCTGGTCATCAATAACTCAACCGAATGTGGCACATGTACAGTCAATGGATGTCCCATTACAATGCTTTCACATCTTTCAATGCTGACACCTGTTGCAGCAACGGATCTTAGACATCCGGGCAACGCAGAAGCTACTGGATCTAGAGTAGCTGAAAAGTAGGCAACTGGTCTACGGACACCTCCATGGTTCTGAGCTAACACTGCTAATGCACATCCTTCCCTCTCGTAACAAAACAATGAAAAAGCCTTGTTGTAATCAGGCATTCCCAATGCCGGAGCCCTGCACAAATCCTCTCTCAGTTTCAGGAATGCTATTAAGCACTCCTCGTCCCATGGTACCGGATCACTCACGTCCTTGTGCGTAAGCCTTTGCAGAGGCTTTGCTCTCAAGGAGAAACTAGGAATCCACTGTCGACAATAGCCAACCATTCCCAGAAACATCCTAACTTCCCTCTGTGTCGTGGGTACTGCCATGCTCATTATTGCCTCAATTCGATCTGGTGACACCTTCCTCTTGCCTTTTTCCAATCTGTGTCCCAAATACTGTACTTCCTGCAAACAGTACTGCAGCTTGTTCGGGGACACCTTATGTCCGTTCTCTCCTAAGTGGTTCAACAGTGCTACAGTATCAATTCTGCAAGCATCTTCTGTTTCTGAGGCAATGAGCAAGTCATCTATGTATTGCACGAGAACTGAGTTCTGCGGCAACACAAGACTCTCAAGGTTCTTCTTCAGGATCTGGTTAAAGATCGATGGACTTTCCGTATACCCTTGAGGGATACGACACCATGTTAACACGCGATTTTCTAGCCTAAACGCAAAAAGAAATTGGCTTTCCTCGTGGAGCGGTATCGAAAAGAAGGCTTGACACAAATCGATAACCGTAAACCACTCGGCTTCACATGGGATCTGGAACAGTATTACTGAAGGATTCGGTACCACTGGACAACAAGGGACAACTATCATGTTGACCTTTCGCAGATCTTGCACAATCCTATACTTTCCGCTCGGTTTCTGTAGTCCCATTATGGGCGAATTACAGGGACTACCTCTGATCTCTTTTAGAATACCCTTCTCAATGAAAGTCTCGATAACAGGTTTTATTCCTGCAATCGTTTCTGTCGATAAATTGTATTGAGGTGTTCTTGGGAAATCAACATTCTGCTTCACCTCAATCCGCACTGGTTCAACCCCTCTGATTAAACCTATTTCGTCTCCTGCGAAATCCCACACCACAGGCGACACTGCGTCTCTCAGATCAGGTGGAAGTTCTTCCACCGTCACCATTGGGTACAGATCTATACACAGATGCTGATTGGCAATCTTAAAGTCAGCATCATCATCTCTCGTCTGGACCTCCACTCCCTGTGGGTGTACAGTAAATCGTGCAGTTCAACTTGCACAACAGATCTCTTCCCAAAAGACAAACTGGACTCGTATCACACACTACAAACTGATGTCTAGTTTGGAAAGTACCTATCTTTACTAGGATCGGTTCTGTCAATGGGCTACTTATTCTCTTGTTCGCTACTCCAACAACCTGGATTGATTGTCCCGAGAGGGGTAGGTTAGGGACTACTGCTGATCTTACAGTAGACCGGGTAGCTCCAGTATCAACCAAAAGTGTTGCAGGATTGCCCTCAATCTCTGCCTCCACAAAAGGTCCTCTCTGGTCTACCTCCAAGACCGCTCCAAGTGTGCAGTCTTCCTCCCCCCTCAGGCACCGTCAGGATAACGGGTCTGAGCTATCCTCATCATAACCTTCGAACAGGGGCATCTGTTGGTACGTTCGTGTTCCTTGTGAAATCCTTGGAGCTTGGGGAATCTGAGCGTGAGAATTGTAAACCCCCTTTCATCGTCCTAGGTCTCGTTATTGTGTTAACTACCTCCTGCGCGGGTGCCTGAGCCCCCTCTTCCTCTTCCTGTACCTGATTTGCTGGGTTCAAAGGACACTCGCGTTTCCAATGTCCGACCTGGCGACAAAGATGACACGCAGTGGTCTTCTTTAGTGTAGCCACGTCCACTCCTGTCTTGGGGTCTACTGGTTTTCCCTTACCCTGTCCCTGTCCATTCTGGTTTCCCTGGAAATTTCCTTGCTTTCTCCCTAAGGTCCCTCCACTAGGCTGACTCTGTGCTGTCTGCATCTGGACAAGCATTAATTTGTCTTTTAGCTTTCGGTGTTTCGAATCCACCTCATCACTACAGTATCTCGCGTACCGCAGAATTTCATCTAGTGGCTTGTTCTGCCAGCAGATCAAATGATGCTGTATCATGAGGCTGATTTCCACTCTCAGACCCGTTACAAACTTTGAGACAAACTGTCCCATATCCTTAGGGTCCAAAACATCTAACCCACTATACTGTTTAAAAACTTGCAGAAGTCGTTCATAATATTCATGCACAGTTTCCTTGGGTTCCTGTACAGTCCGATCTATCTTAACCCAGTCTATATCCTGAGGTGAAATCTTTGACTTTAACCATGTAATCACTTGCTCGTATTTCTTCATGACATCAGGTGATGGACCATTTGTAACCGCCTCTCTTTTCGGTTCCGAAGTCGGCCATTCAATAGCGATTTTACATGCTGTCCACAAATCTCCTGGTACCACTATGTCAAACAACGTGTTCAAATCAATCCACAATACTTTTGAAATTTTCACAAACCGCTCAACCTGTTTGTACCACTCTACTGGTTTTTCCCTCAGCCGAGGAAAATCATTAGTAAATGCAGCCAAATCACCTCTATTCCACGGCACATGCACGTACCCTCCATTCTGTACTTCCCGTAAAGGAAAATTTCCAACACCTGTCGCCCCCCCTCCTGGCGGCGGCGTTTCCCCTTCTGCTCTCTTTGTTAGTTTCTTCTTGGACCACCTTTCTTCCCATTTGTCCAACAAAATCCATATCCTCATCCCTATGATCAGATCTCTGGTATGTGTCCTTAATCCTGTTAGTCTTTTCTCCTCCAGCTCCTGGTCACTGTACTGTAGTCTATGTGGTCCCTGCAACGCTTTAGTTTTGTTCAGGTCCACTTCATATCTTTTGGCCAATTCCTTCAATCTATCATGTGCCATTCTAGCTTTTCGAGTCACATCCTTTGCCACAAACAACAGTTCATCTGATCCATAGATTTCTATCCTTTCCAAAGGCAGGCCCCCACTGATCATTTCGTCTACCTCTGCTTTCAGCCTCACTACGTCTAACAACCTTGCCTGTACTGCACTCCTCAGTACGTCTCGACAACCCGAGCCATCTCGCTCATCACAGTCACTATTCTGTCCTTGTGACCTATTCCCTTCCATATTCCTGGAACCTGATCTGTCTTCTGAAACATTTTGTGGCCTATCTCTATGCATCCTATCCTCTTGGTTCGTTACTGTTGGTGTCCACTCCCTCAAAGCTGACTTAGATTCCCGCAAAGACCTCGGTCTTTCCGGTCTCTCTTCTTCTCTCCTAACGGAAGAGTCTGCAGTAGCCGGTAACGGCGTACTTGTCTCCATTGGTCTTGGGAAATGAACCACTCTTACTCCAAACCCATTCCCACTCTCACTGTTTCCTTCTTCCCTTCCCATCGGTACGGAGCTCCCTTCTCTCACTCGGTCTGGGTCATATACCGATACTATAGGGCCAATGGTAACCGGTACTGTCAAGGAGTCCGGTAATCTTGTGTTCCCCACAGGAGGCTGTGTTATCATAGACGCTGTTGCCCCCTCTGTTCCCGTGGAAATCCTTCCCACTACTCTCATGCTAGTCTGGTTCTGGCTCTCGTCAACTATTGCCACTGCTGGGGTCGTCTTTCCCTCTTCTGAATCTGGATTAAATGGTGGTGGCCTCTCTGCCAACATCCTATCCAACAGACTGTCATCTAAATCACTGTCGTCCTCATCGACTCTTGTTATCTTCCCATTTTGTACTAACAATGGGTACAACTTATCTCCGTCGATCGTGTCCGCTCTCCACTTTTTCTCCAATGCATCCCACCTTGCATCTTGGAATGCCCTGACCGATTTCTTCACCCTTTCTTGACACCTTTCCTTCTTTCTATCATACGCTGCTCTTATCCACGCATGTAGTGCCTCAAACTGTGTCGGTCTAGGTAGTGGTCGTAATGAAGCCATTACACTCTTTAGCTGGTACAGCACCTCTAACCTGAAAGTACCATATCGAGGGAACGACAAATCTCCTTCTGTTTCTGTCATTTTATGCCAATTCTCGAGCCAAATTATAGTATGCAATCCTACATTCTTTGCCATATAATGTGCTGGTGTGTCCTCAGGAGGAGCTTCCTCTCCCTCCCGAACAACCACACGTCTATCACCTCTACAAAGTTCTCGTAAAGCTTTAAAACATTTCATGATGAATCAACTTTGTTATTCGTACTCAAAATGTCCGCTTTTACTTCCTGATTTCAATCCACCAATACCAGCGCGACTCACACCAACCGGCCTATCGCAGCGCGGCACTAGTCTGACGTCACGTTTCCTCCGCTCGCAGCAGTTCCCCTCCTTTCTATTTCACTTGTTCTCACTCGCATCTGTCCCAATCATACTCTGAAATAATGTCCGTCCTACCGAACAATTACCTCTCTGACCGTCAGTCTTACCAATGACCGATCAGTCTCTTGAGCTTGTTGACCTCAATCTGGCAACCGTCTGTCCACGAACGACCGGACAATCGCCTCTAATACACTCGATAGGATTCAATCACTCGATGTTCTGCACACAATAACCTACGACCTGCGTTGGTTATTCACACACTCACACATGTGTCCCTATCTTCTGTGGGTCTGTCAATGACGTCTCGTGACCCCCACAACCTCTGGTCAACGTTCTCAACTCTGGGTGTATTCTACACCACAATAAATCTCCCGGTCCCGCGCGCTCACGGTCCGTTTCTCAATCACACAACTTTTGTTCCAACTCCGCAAGACATCACACAACAATAAAACACCGCAATCTACCAAACATCACTCTTTTCATACTCACTCTACTACGAACTGCTACTTCCGCCGCACCGGCACTCTCCGTCAGTTTTCCACGACCTCCGACATCCGTCTCTCGCGGTCCTCTGGATCTGCGTCACTCGGGCTCTATGGGGCAACTTAATCTCCTATCTTGCTCTAGATCTCCCCTTACCATCAAAGGTAACCATCCTACTCTGCTACCAACTGATAACGCCGATTCTTATCTAATTATCTATAAGAACCTTCTGGCCGCCAAGATCTTTTTACCTGTTGAATAGTGTAAAGGAGAGAATCTCATCTGGTTAGATATCAGCATTCATTTTGTCTGAAAGGACCACTGACTCCGAATTCAGGTTTAAGAATGTATTATCGCCAAAAATAACTGAACGTGCAAGCACCTCAACACGAGGTTAAAGAAATAGATGGGCACTAATACAAATAATAATCTACGCAGAAATCTCATCCGACTTAGGACAAGAAGAATAGAAAGTTCTAGCAGGATCAACCAGACTATGATTGCTCCAATTTCTAAGTTGCTCTTCATTGGCCTAAGCAAGCTTAAAATCAATTGCTGTCCCTACACTAATGCTAAGTGACATCCCTGCATAACGATTTCCCAGGCAAGAAGGAATAAAAGGTGTCAGCTGTGAAGACTTCCTAAGAAGTGCAATCACCATATACCTAAGCTCAGCTCTGTCCTTCTCTCAGGTCTCCCCTACCGCTTCTCTGGCCTCCTCCCTCAGGGCACTATCCCTAATACAAAACCATACTACAAAAGTACACGCCTTGATCACGCCTTCTTGGCCAGGTCTTCTTTCTTGTGCTTTTCCATTGAAACGGTGACTTCATCCTGGACGGTTTCGTTGACCTTGAGTCCCAGGCACCTTCTCCGCTGAAAGTATCATCCCTACATTCCATCTAACTCCCCGTACCATGCCTCCCCTCTCTCTAGCTTGTGAAAACAAAGAGTTAGTCTTACTAACGAGACATGTGTCCTTGCACCTGCAACAAAGGATACTTTCACAGAAACCGTCTACTGTGCAAATTAAATCTACCGTTTATGCCCAGAGAGCCTTACCAAGAGAAACCCTTTTCGGCCTACATTATAAGCTAACATAAGAATATACCAGGCCTTCCTTAAGCATATATGTAGTCAGGCCCTTACATATAACTTTTAAACACACATCTTACTTTTCCCTATAAGCATATTCATTACGATTCTTTATGCAAACAATGAATTACATGTGCAACTTTAATATAGTGCACGTTTAAACTACTGCAATTACATTACATACATGAACTAATTCCTCTATGCATTATGTTCACACAATTCAATAAGCATTACATTACATCATTATCCTAACACCATTACACTGCTGAGTTCACTTTGTCTCAGTGAACTATTCATTCTTTGCTAAACATGCATGAGTATACAATGGATATAAACGAATATATGTCTGAATACATGTGGGTGCGGCCTATCAGTGATTATGATGCACCCCTACAATTCACAAGTACATTTCGCTCTATCACGTTTTGTGAAGCCACTTCCTGTGATGTGGTAGGTATGAAAGGTCACCTGAGGTCAGTTCCCCTACTTATGGGATTTTGAAGAAATAACACCGCTGAGGCCCGTTTTACCAACTAAAATCAGATGGAATATATCTGTAAAAAATGTCCTTGGCTGCAAAATGGGGGGAAATCCTTTTGAAAACACTGATTTTCATGGTTATTCCTCAATCAAAGGCTTTAAAGTCAAAACATCTGTGTCAGTATTGCATCTGGTACTTAATATATCGCGTCTCATCAGTAATGGCACAATCAGGCGAGAAAGAAGGAAAAAGACAGGAAAAGTAAGTGGGAAATTAAGGGAGTGAAGTAAATACGAGTGGAGACAGGACACGGAGAAAACTGCAAACGACGTGTGAGTAAAAAGAACAGGAGATGGGAGCCCATGAAAGATTGTTTGAGTAGCCCTCTCCGGCACACAACACAAATCTCATGACGCCCATAAGATCAACAGGCCCATAAATACATCTTACAGTGTGTCCATGGCGCGCGCGATGCCAGGTACCCGGAAGCGCCAAAGTAATCAATGGCGGGGATGAATGGGGAGACTGAAGATGACGGGTCCACTTAAAGGAGGGAGGAACAGGCCCTGCCTCGGGGCTGCTGTGAGATCAGCCTTCAATTCCTCCTAATCGTGCCATTACACAAGTGTCAGCCTTTTTAATCCCCTTCGCCTTGGAGTGCGCCGTAAGCAGCCTGCTCTCTCTTACGACGCTGGGACTCGCTTCAAAGCCGCGCGCGTCCCACTGCCCCCCCCCCCAAAAAAAGCGTTTCCGTGGGCCGTGTTTTGCAGCCGGCGGCCTTTGTTCACTGATTTTGATGGAGTGAGAGTCGTGCGGTTTTACTTCAAATTACTCCTTCATTATGAGGTAAATCGGGAAATTTGTATCCACTGAACATGTGGCAAGAATTGCCTCACAAAGCTGTTTAAGATGACTCTTTTCACAACGCTGGGACATATGTATGCCTCCTTTTTAACCATGGGCCTCATTTATGGCACTATGACGTAGGGCAGCGCAGCACGACACCTTGCTGCGCTGCCCTACGCCAAAGTGAAAGGGCAGGAATTCACCTGGGCGGATTTACAAGCCCCTTGCGCCACTTTTGCGTCACTTTTCCCATGTTAAAAGTGACGCAAAAGTGGCGCAAGGGGCTTGTAAATCTGCCCCACCGTATCTAAGTATTACGGTGCATTCCCTTCCTTTCTGCATACGCTGGTGCCTTTTTGGTAGCCTAGCGCTAACTTAGGCATCTTTGCACCATGGAGCAAGGGTGCCTCCATTGCACACAGAGGGCCATATTATCAAGAACTGGCGATAACATTACCGCCGCTTTAGCGGCAGGAAACTGCCGCTAAAGCAGCGATAAGGGGCTTGATAATATGCCCTATAGAATTCCAATAGAAGCCCAGGTTCGGGTGTGAAGGACATCAAACCTGGGCTTCTATTGGAATTCTCTAGGGCATATTATCAAGGCCCTTATCGCCGCTTTAGCGGCAGTTTGCTGCCGCTAAAGCGGCGATAATGTTATCGCCGTTCTTGATAATATAGCCCAGAATTTGTTTGTGCAGGAAGGAGCATCTTCTTGCACAAAAACAATCCTACCAGGCGTTTTCCTTTTTCAGTGCAGCACACTTGGAAAGAGGAAAAAGCAAGGAGAAATGATCATATTTCTCCTCGTTATGCCTCACCTCGGGAGGCGTACAGATTTGACGCTTCCCCTGGTATGCATCACTTTATAAATCTGGGGCAGCGTCAAATTCCATGGGTGTTGCGTGGGAAAACCCCCCGCAACGCCCATGAACGCCTATCAGGCGCAGAGTAAGACGACGCAGCGATTTGCACTGCGTCACCTTATTCATGATTTATGAGGACACTCAAAGCCATGCAGGGTGGCTTTGCGTGGCTTCATAAATCTTTATGAGAGTCCTGCGTCACGCATGTACCACTTTACATGGTGCAAAAGTGATGCAGGACTCTCATAAATAAGCCCCCATATCTATGAGGCCACACAAAGCCCCTTTGTGTGGCTTTGAATGACCTCATAGATATGGAGTAAGTCAATGCAGCGCAAATTGCTGCGTTACCTTGCTCTGCGGTCGTGAGGTGTTCAATGGGCGTTGCGGTGCGTGTTCCAATGAAACACCCATGGATTTTGAGGCTTCCCCAGATTTACAAAACTAAGCAAACCTGGGGATGTGCCAAAACCTTGCTTCTCCTTCTCCGTAACTGGGAGAAATAACTTTGTTTCTCCTCATTTATTCCTCTTTCCATGTATCCTTCATTCTGCAGCGCACACAAAGAGAGGAAAAAGCCTTTCAGAATTGTGATTGTGCAGGATGGTGCCCTTTCCTACACAAAAACAATCCTGCCGACAACACAGGCACCCTTGCACCATGGTGCAAGGATGCCTGCTTTGACACTAGGCTGCCGAAATGGCGCCAGCAAAGGGAGAAAGGACAGGAATGCAAATGCACTGTATTGGATAAATACGGTGTATTCCTGCACTTTCACTTTGACGTAGGGCAGTGCAGCAAGGTGACCAGCTGTGCTGCCCCACGCCAACATCCCATAAATGAGGGCCCCAGAAATTAGAATGTTTGTGTGGAAAGTGGTTAGCCGTGTACCCGTTTCGATAGTCATGCAGCCTCGTTACAACTGCTGTACTACTAGGGCTTTCCAAATCCATCAGAAGTGCGGCGAGAACAGAGTGGATATAATTTCTCACATGTCTCACTTTTCAGGGTCCCATAAAAGTGTCCCAAACTCGTAATGTCTTTTTTTTCCTCCTAATTGGAACTGTTTTTTTTTTATTTAGAAACAAGTGCTCATGCTATTTGGGGCCCAGAATGACATTTTTGATCTCGCCTGCAGTAACCTCAGACATCACTATTCCTTCCATTTGTGGCCCCAACTCATGGTCTGTGCGGAGTAGGTTAGGGTAGTGACCGGACCTGGTAAATACCATTTAAAAACGAGTGAGGTAATTTCACATGCAGTAAATACCTCCTGTGTCGAGTTTTGACCAAGGAAATAAGGGATAACATGCAGATGCAGTCTTATCGAACCAAATTCTGTATCGCATGCCTCTTTTTCAGGCATTTCTCCTGAGCAATTTCAGCAGGTCGAACCTGTCGAAATTTGTCAGGGAAGAATTGGGCGGGTGTTACAGCTACTAGTGAATACCCAAAGCACAGCTCTGCCAATTCCCCAAAAAACGCTCAGTGTGTAAAAGGAAGGAACCTGGGTGGGGTGGGGCCTGGGGAGGAGGCGGGGTTTGAAGCCTATTACCTCTGCAGCCATGAAGTGCTTCTGAGGGGGCGTGGCCATAGAGATGGGCAGGGCTTTGTGCAGGTCATTGCCTGTAAGCCACTTCTAACCCCCCTAAAAAATAAACTGTGCTTCAAAGGCTCTGGCTAATGTCCTGGGGAGGCCACAAAATGCAGATGGACATCTGTGCTCAGCCTCCACACAAAGCAGTGGAAAGCCCTTCATTTCAGGGGAATTCAACTCATATTGCCTGCAACCATAACATATCGGCTCCTTACCAGGTGACCATATGAGAGGAGCTGATATCATATGACACATGGTGGCTCTGTGTGAGTTGGCGGGTCTGAATGAGATAATTATCACATGACCTGAAATCTCAATTGCTGCCCAAACACCTGTTTGTGCAGCAATCAGAATTTACCCCCAATGTCATAATCATGGCCTAAACCTGAACTCAAGCACAAAAAAGAACCTGGATTTAGAGCAGTGTATAATTTCTTCAGAGGAAATTGTGTGAGGAAAATGGGCCGGTAATGGATAAAATGGCATTCACCTGTTATTAGCCATTCTGGCTTGAAACAATCTGAATGGGGCTTTAAAATTGCCCTGGGGAAAAAGTGCAAGCTGAGGTGTCAGTTTTTCCTGGGGCGATTTTACAGCACGATACCCATGTGAATTGGGAGTAATAGAATGGGGTTTCTTAAATCTCAATCTCTTAGTAAAATATGGACCTTTATTTGTTGACTTGAAGTGTAAGAAAAGACCTAACGTCGACAATACATTTCAAGTACAGTGAAACCAACGCAGCTCCACAAGAATGACAGAGAGGATGGTGGTCAAACCTTAAGGGTTTTATTAACAGAATTTAATTCAGGTAACAAGTTAAATTAATCAGCAGAATTGAAGGAAGCATATTGTAGGAGCATACATATTTATATGATCATGCAATTTGAATTTGTATATAATCAGAAAGAATAAACAAACTAAAATCACATGCAGCAAGCAAAATACCAACCAATCATGTTCCTTAAAGGAGCTTCCTTATGCTAAATAATGTAGCGAAAATAGCAAGGGAAAATTCTATGTGGAAGATGTCAGTATCAGATTAACAAAGTTTAAGGTTCAAGTTTAAGTGCTCAAGCATGAAGCTCAACACTCTGGGCAGGGGAAATCAGTAGAGATGAGAATAAATCTTCTCTCAGTGAAGTCAGGATAGGGTCTGATCTACTGTTCTAAAGATTACACAATTAACAAATGAAAGAAGATTCTAGAAGGCTTCATCCTATCAGTTTCCACTAAATGAACCAATCCAAAGACAGTGTTCTCCGGGATCAGGTAGACTCCTAAGTTTCGCAACTCTCAATCAAAGGAGTAACAATCCAGGCCACCTTGGATGTCACATCAGTCCGATCTGTCTGGTACAGAAGGTCTCTCCAACTGTCTCAGTCTCCATATCAGAGGCACACTTCTAATTGAAAGTTCAGTAGTCTACTAATCTAATACAATGTACAGGAAGCATATTGTAAGTTAACGTGGCACATAAGACACCAGCAGAGGAGAAAAAAAACAAGGCTTTTGCAAGACACTTTATGAAATGCAACATATGCAATTCAGGACTGGTTACACGCTAGGCCAACATTAGATACAGAATAGGCTATAAACAAGTACAATTAGCATAGGTGATTTTATTGAATATACTTAAGAGAGGATATACATTCCCTTTATAACAAATACATTTATGAAAATTCCACTAAATAAATGGATGGCTCTTATCTACATAGATACAAAGCCTCTCACTACAATTGATTAATGAAATATACACAGATTAATACAGTTAGACACACGTTGAGTATATAGGTTAGATATTAAAGGGGTGGGCACTAAATTACGCTGCTTCAATTCAAGTCGAATGAATCTTCCAAAACCACCTCAAAGTACTGTTGTCTTTAGCATTTTACACCTGGACTTCTCCAATTCCTTTATCTCATCATAGACCTAGCACTGTTTCTCTTCTAACTCAACATCATCCCTTTTCCTCTTGATTCCTTTTCCATCAACCACCACTTTCTTCGATCACATGTATTTGAATCCCTTAAACATAGCAAAAAAACTAATCAAGCACATGGCAGTAATCAAAATAGGCCTCACTATGGCGCCTAAAAACCCTCTACCATGATTGCCAAGCAAACTATCTACAAATCCCTTTCCAACGGCTCCCCAAGCACCAGTTGCTTCCAATTCCTCCAATTTAGATTTTAATCCAGTTCTATTCTTCACAAACCCTCTTATCTTCTGCTCAAGAATAAAGGTAAAACATTGTTGAACCTTCAGCACCTTACATGCTCTGCCCTCTTTCGCCTGCAAAATGTCTATTGCTAGTTGATTCTGCAAGACCATGGACCTTATAGCTACTAGCTCCGTATCTACAGCCAACAATGCACCAGCTGTACTAGCGGCAAGTTTGCCCACAAGTGTAGAAAGTATTCTAATTTTTAAAACAACACCTACTGAAGGAATCATAGCTCCAAAAATATCTCCTACTATTTGTGAAGCACTACTATCACTACACTTGTATCTACTAGATGATCCCTTTCTAGGCGTATTCAATCTTCGCATGATACATTTTTGGAATCACTAGAGCAAGGTACAAGTACCCATTCAATTTCTAGGCGACTGAAAATAGGCAAAATAAACTCGAGGTATCACTTGATCTTCTTCTGTAAGAATTTTAGCAGGGCCAACTAAAGTTTCAAATTTATACTCACACGCACTCACTTCTAAATATATATTCCTTCTGCACTTGCCACTTTATAAATGCATAGCTTCCCTTTGTGTTGCCAATCCAATTTCATCTTAGGGTATATTCCCTTCTCCTTATATTCATCTTCATCCTTTATCCACACATGCTTCATAACGTTCTCTCCTCCCATCAACGACAGGTACATTTTTACTCTTCTGGCCTCTAAATCGTAGATAAACTATTCTTCCATAGAGCTCATGGCACATGTAAAATTCAATTAGAGAGAGATGCAGACAGATCCTATCTTTTGAACACATTCCACATGCTGTCACTGAGAAGACAGAACCAAGTGGATAGGATGAACAGCCAGTACTCAGGAGATAAAAAAGTGAGGGTGACTTGTCAGAGGTACTTTGCCCTTGAGTGGACTTGCTACATTGACAGTGAACTTGATCAAATCACCTATGACTTGGGGGATCAGGGAATCATGTCAACAACAAAGCCTCCGTGATAGATGCCCACACAGCAAAGCATTTGATTTCCTGGAATGATTGCAACTAAAATAATTAACTGTGTCTATAAACCTAACTTCGTTGAATCTTGATAGATTGAGCTTTGATGAACTTTGCATTTATTGAATTATGAAGAGTTCCTAGGACCCTGGCCCCAGTAGAAGAGTAGGGTTGTCATTCTACAAGAAGGTGGATTAGGGCTAGGGATGACTCACAAAGACTACTGTACATAAAGCTAATTTAATTGTGAAATCATGAAATCTGTTTTGATTTTTGCACAAGTAGAAATGTTGAGGAATGTTTAGGCCTGCTTTCTGCTACTCTACTCTAAAGGTCTGACTGTATAGAAATTATGGGTATCTTTACCAGAGAGAGGCCGCTCTCTCTCCTTCCTCGCGGCCAAAGCCTGGAACGCCCTTCCGCTCCACCTCAGACAGACAACATCGCTCCCCATCTTCGCAAGAAACCTCAAAACCTGGCTCTTCGACAGACCCCCCTCCTTGATGTCAGGATCCTGCACCCCCCCTACCCCTAGCGCCTTGAGACCCTTACGGGTGAGTAGTCGCGCTTAACAAACTTCTGATTGATTGATTGATTATAGAGCAGCATAAGTAAGCTATAGCTGGAATATGAATCATTGTGATTATATTCATGGCTGCTTTAATAATAGGGTTAAGATTCCCTGATGACAATCATCCTGTTAAGTCCACACCTAAGCCTAATACACATGCACACCCCATTGAAGACGAGCATAGTTGTGACATTAATATTTTACACAAAGATGCTTATGAAGGAGACTTTTCTACTAACGCCGTTTCTAGATTGCTATATGAGGACACACGCACAATGGAGGCGAAGGACTGTTACATATGTGCTCACTTGCCTGCTTCGGTGCTGAGGAAGTCACAAACCATCACATTCCTCTTTCATATGGCATTACATTCAGCATTTTGCTTAGTCTTTTATATAGACAGGCCTGCTTTGCATATTATTATTCAAATTATGATATAATGCTTTCTGAAGTTCCTCTTAATAACCCACTGACTTCCCATCCTGAGGTAGATGAAATGGATACTGCTTGGTATTTCTTTCGATGTAGATTCCTCACTTCCACCATTAACAATGTTCTCTATTTCTCAACAGGTCTATCCACCACTGCATGTGCACAAAACATGGAAACAGAATAGAGTTCTTCTCCGCCCCAGGACGAAGCCTTCAGTGATGACAACTGTTCTGAAGAGGTAGACGTGGATGACATCCTGGCCCATCAGGTCAGCCTCAGCAGATGTCAACAGTGGGGCTCACTGTGCCCACAACAACACCTCCCACCCTGGCTGCAACAGCACAGCCAACCACTGACCCCCCACCTGTGCACCTAGCACAGTCAGTCCCATCCTGTGCCCCCCAGTCCTGGATTCTGAGATGGCTAACACCATCCCTGTCATGGAGGAACCAGTATCCAGTGGGAGGGTGCAGTCTATGCCAGGGGCACAGGCTCGTGGGGGTAGGAGTAGCGGGAGGGTAACTGTGGGCCCGCAGAGTGAGCCCACTGAGGCCACAGACACCCAGTCTGCCATCACCCAAGTCCTGGGAGTCTACCAGGACTCCCAAAGTATCATGGGCCAGGTATTGACTGAAATCCGGGAAATGAAGGAGCTGCAGAGGGAAACATACCAGGAGTTTGCAGCCATCCACACCGAGGTGGCCGGCATCCACACTGAGATGGCCTCCCTGGTTGGGGTGCTGTGGGACATCAACAACACCCTCTGCAGGGCTTTTCCACCTGCATCTTCCCCTTCATGTTATCCACGTATATCCAGACCATCAACATTTGCTGCAGCCAAAAGAAGGGAGGCACTGTCAGAGGAGGACATGCCTGCATGCACCCCTGTCTCATCAGCACCAGATCCTCCTCTGGCAAACCGAGGGGACATCCACACAAAAGTCCAAGAGCTCAGGATGGCAAGAAAACCACCACCGCCAAGAAGAAACCTTGCCCCTAATGTACTCCTGTGTGTGCTACACATTCAATTTGTTGGACTATTCCTGCCCACTTTTCCATATCTGATGGGAGGAGTATGTTGGACTTTGGACTCCTGACAATTTGTACTCTACTACAATGGTTTTATCCACCATGACTGAAGACTTTATTTTTTGTTGGAATGTGTAATTTTTAGTTAATTTCTTGATGTTATCCTTCTTCATTTAATTAAAAACACGTCACCAAAGCATTGTCTAATGTTGTAATTCTCACATATAACAATGTGAATGTACTGCCATGTGAACTTTACAATGTCAAAACTAGGGACTTATGGAAGCATGGATATGTTGTACGTAAACTATGTTCAACTTTGGATCACTACCATGCCACAACAGCACATATATACAAGTGTCTGGGCTGATAACATCTTTATTCCATTGTTCAAATCATAGGCTGACATGATGTCAGACACAAAACGAATAAGACATGACTCAGTTATTCTGTGTCAGTGATCACATAATCACTTGCAGACTTTCACAACATGGAAGGAGGGGATACACCTGACAATATCCTACACAATAGGCAACAATAAATTAGGTCTACATCATCAGTCGGAGCCATATTGCCTACCTCACAAAAGGAATCCTAAAATAAAGAAATAAAAATGTCACATGTCAGTACAACAGTTTCTAACCACAGGGCCATTTCAATCCAGTGTTCCTCGCATCTAGTGGAATGTCACAAACTAATGTCAGTGATGTGCTACAATCACTTTGGCCTACAATGAGGAGACACATGAACAGCTACATTCAGTTCATAGACAATGAGGAATTAGCCAATGTGAAGGCAGGATAGCATGAACTTGGCACAACACAACATTGTGTTGGATCACATGATGGCACACATATTGCATTAGGACCAACACACCACAAGGAGCAAGTCCAATGGAAGCCAGGTAACTTCCATCCTATCGCTGTGTAAGCTGTCTTTGTACCTGCTTTGTACAGCCAGATATTCCCAGAACCAATCCATGTCCACTTCATGCATCTAAACAGCATCATATACCTGCGAATGTCACAACTCTGAAATGTCCAAATGAGGATGGCACGGCGAAGGTACCTAAAACAGACCAACACAAAGAGATTAGCTAAGAAAACATACATATGACACACATTGTCAACTTCGGGAGAACTCAGTCTGAACAACATTTACTGCTGAACAAAGCTACACTTACAAAACAAACACCTTTCCCCATATATTTCCAGACCCATACATTCCTAGTATGTAGCATTAGCATCCTCCGCACAACATGACTACAAGAGCTGCAAGAATAGTCAAAGTCATCACATCTCACACCATACTTACACTCAGGAGATGCCATTTTGGATGAGATCTTGAGGCAAGTCAGCTCCTTCTTCTTTACCACTCTCATCATCTTCATTTGGCATTTCAGGGTCCTCACCTGGTGGGTCTTCATGGCCTGCATCCTCTGCGATGTAAGGTATGTTCTATCGCAGGTCAATGTTGTGGAGTATGCAGCACACCAGGGTGATCTTACACACCTTTCTGGGTGAGTAGAGGAGGGCTCCCACAGTTCTGTCCAGGCATCTGAATCTGGCTTTCAGGAGAGCAAAAGCTCGGTCCACTGGCCACCGTGTTCTTCTATGACCTATTTGTAGGAGACTTCCCCTGACATTGTAGGATTTCACAGCAGTGCCAACAACCATGGCCGGTTGGGATATGCTGAGTCTCCCAGATGGAAGATAGACAGAAGGGCAATATTTAGTTACACTCTTTCAGATCATATTACCTGCCATTTTCCACACAAAGTTAAGACAGATCCCACTAGGTAAGCCAGGCCCTCTCCGGGATAAGTTGTGACATCAGCTGAGATATGGTGCTGTCCCTCAGTACAGAGGGATCATGTGCAGATCCTGGGAACCGGGCACAGGCGTTTGAGATGTACAAATCCGATAAGCAGACAACTTGCACATTGATAGAATGGTAGTTCTTCCTGTTACGGTACACTTGCCTGCTGGCTTGTGGTGGTACTAAGGCAATATGGGTGTCATCAGAAGAGCCAATTACATGTGGAATATGACCAAATCCATAGAAATCCGCCTTCACAGTGGCTAAATCCTCACTTCTGGGGAACTGTATGTAGCTGGTCACTTGTCTCAAAAGTGCTGCTAGCACCTTTGTGAGTACCATAGGTTGTGACATTCCACCTGAAACAGCAACAGTGAATTGAAATGAGCCTGTGGCCAAAAAATGCAACACTGACATGAGTTTAAGATGTGGTGGTATTGATGTAGGATTATTGATGTGAGGTAGGAGGTCAGGCTTTAACTGATGGCATAAATCCAGGATTGTTTGACGATTCAAATTGAACTTCTGGGTAACATGTCGCTCTTCGATGGTGTGTAGGTCAGGAAATGGGTGGTACACTAGAGCCTGGTGTCTCTCCCCTCTCCCAGGGTACCTGTGTGAGGAGTAACACAAAAATGCATATTGGTCACAGTGTGCAGAGTATGGTAAATGTCATGTGTCTGAACATTAATGCTTCATAAAGCATTACACATTTTACATCATCATTGTTCATATCTTAAACATCTACCAGTCATCCCCAAGGTTGCATTCACAGGTCTGTAACAGAACTGTGCAGATCATCAATTCAGAAAAGTTATATTGCCACTATAGTGAGGGTAGCATAACATTTCATGTGAAATACCGCCAACCACGGTATACAGTGCGCCGCGCACATTTTACCTATGTGACCAGTAATGCAGTACACAGATGAAGTTTTATACTGTACATGACATGGGAATGGAGCATTTCAAATGTAAACATGTTTGCCCTCATTAGTAATTGTGGTGACACACTAAACTGTCACCAATAGTTTTCTCAACCGATAATATGGCAGATGCCTGACCTCGGTTGGAAAAAAAACTCACTTGCCTCCTCCATTTTAGCTTCTGTTTGCCACCTCTGGGAGCAATCATGGCACGCACTCCAGGGGAGAGGGCCCCTCTCTTCACTCCAGAGGAGGAGCTGGATGCCCTGGTGGACAAGGTCCTTCCCCTGTATGCCAAGCTCTATGGCTCACCAGAGGAATAAGTACATTTCTCAAATACATATTGAACTCCATTTCAGTGCAAGCATTATGTTGATTGCATACATTGTGTGGCCCCTACATAGGGCACACTTGACATGGATTATGAGGCCATGGACTTTGTGGAGAGAAGACCACCATTTGAATGTGTGATAAGGATGATTTCTACTTGTGTTACATGCATATCTTTATGCAGGGTTGAAGTTCATAGTAGCTACAATTAGTTCTCAAATCACATCATGGGATATGTGCATTGTTATGTATAGGCTTCACACCATGAGCCATTTATGTATACTGTTATAAGCATTTCAGGATGATGTTAGCCAAGTGTACCATCTCACTGATCACTCAGCCCACATCACACTTTGTAAAACAGTTGTCTGGGGTGTAGCTATACCTCACAGACCCCTTCAGAGTGCCACACAACCATATGTTCACATATGAAATGGGCAGAAGTTTCACTTTTCTGTATTGAATTGGTGGAAATGTCAGGTTCTTGTGGGATAAGAAGCCTCAGCCCGCAGATAACAATGCCTGACTGTGTCAGGAGAACTGATGCACAGAATAATGTCCCTGTAGATCCGCTGATCCATGGATGTTCACAGAAAGAGTTATCTGTATCATTAGTGGCCCTGATAGCTGTTACATGGATAATATGAGGCATGGTGACTGAGGTGATGCCCTGACCGGATACTTCTTTCCATTGACCCACAGTGTCAATGGGTCTGTCACTAATGACTGTCCCTTTACTCACACAGGTCTGTTGACACTTTTCTAATAGTCTTGCTACCACTGTACAGGCCAATTGCACATCTGAGACATGAATAGTGTAGATCGTGGGTTACTGTTGAATAGATGTAGAAATGTGATTCATCTGTTTGGCTACTATATTCCCTATCACACAACACATACCATTGTGATATGTTGATTGTCATCCCATTTACAGTGCCACATATGGCAAAAGGGGTATCCTGTGATGTCAGTAAAAACAACACAAACTTATTATTACTTTCTAGGATATTAAAATAAGAAGTCCACATGTCCACACAGCCCCCTGAGAGGTAGCTCTCAGTGTCACACATACCAGCCCTTACATTGTGACCTTAGTCTTAGGATGTTGTGTATATTATGGTTTTCCCCTATATGGACCATATGCATCAATGCAATGGGCCTGGCAGTAAAGATGTCTGGACAGTCATGCACAGGTAGTTTACCATTTAGAATGTTAAAATGGTGTGTTATGTGTCATGGTACCTCACATTCCATGTAGGCTGGTCCTGGTCTACATGATGTTAGTGGGCTGCCTGTGTTAGTGTAGGTAATGACCAGGGTTGAGGTTAGTCATCAGATGACCACAAAAGTGTGTATCAATGCCTTAGTTGTGCATAGCATGTGATATGGCCTACCAGGATACCAGCTCAAGAAACTTCAAGTAATACAGAACGCTGCGGCCAGAGCTCTGATGGGTATTCCGGGCAGGTCTAGCGTAAAACATCATTTGCGGGATCTGCACTGGCTCCCAGTGGCCCAAAGAGTCAAATTTAAGGCTCTCACGATGGCCCACTCAGCCCTTTATGGATCAGGGCCCCTCTACTTGAGGAAACGGTTTAGTTTTTATACCCCACGAAGGCATCTGCGCTCCGCTTCACAGTGCCTAGCATTGATCCTCGCTTCGGCTGGTAAGAATTGGAGGTAGCTCTCTATCCTTCAAAGCAGCCGAAGCTTGAATTCTCTCCCCTTGAACTGCGCAGCATTCACGACCCCTGCCTGTTCAAGAAAAGACTAAAAACCCTGCTGTTTATTTAATCGGTAATCTCTCCCAGTTCCTTACAGTTTTCAATATTGGCTTTTCGCGCCGGGACACTCACGAGTAGCCGTGCGCGTTATAAATCATTGTAACATAACATGTAGTATGTTGGCTCTTGATGAAGGCTTGTGCTATATGTCAAAGTATTGTGTATCAAGCTGACTGTTATCCTCAAGCTCCCAGTTACAAACTTTTTCTACATCTATTGCATCCATACAGCCCACCTGCCATCAGAAGAAAGCCATTTGGAGAGCCATTGCTCATAAGGTGAGGACCTTGGGGGTGTACAACCGGTGTAGTGCCCACTGCAGAAAGAGGTTGGAGGACCTGCGGCACTGGACTAGGAAGATTGTGGATGTCCAGCTGCGGTAAGTCCTCCCAACATGGAAGGGGCGCGTGCCTAACCCTGACCCCCTGATGGCTCGCATACTGGCGGATGTCTACCTGGACCATGATGGGCAGTTGAGGGCCTAACAGCAGTGACAAGGGGGTGAGACCTGGCCAGAGTAATACTTGTCATATTGCCAAATTTGAGTGTTACAGACAGGCCTTTCACCAACCATGTTAGTGGTGACCCATGTGCCACACACAAGATGAGTCATTGTTAGTGTAAGTGTGGTAGTAGGAGCATGCTGATGTGTTGTGGCCATTGTCTTTCTGACCTGGAACACAGCAAAGTCCTGAGCACATCCAATTCTCTCCTTTTGAGCAGACACCTGGATGAGTGATAGTGGCCCTATTGCATGTGACATGAAATAAAGTTCTGAGTACATGCAGTGACTGTACAACAGTTCCCATTGGCATGTACTATGAAATGAGGGTGCCATCAGCATTAGCACCTACATGTTGTCCAGTGTGCATTTGCCAGTTGATGGTTCCTTTGCAATAGAGTTTCAAAACACTCATTCGCTGGTGACATGCTTGAGAAAATGAGGTGTATAACTATGGGGATCATATGTGAGTGTCTACACTGATCTTTACGAGGAAATCTGAGTAAGCAATACCAAAGAGTGGTGTGATGTGCCTGCCTATTGTGACTCTAGTGCTCCCACATCTTCATGTCATAGATTTCAAAGGTATATGGCTTGTGGATATACAATCTATGACAGGCGTCATCACCTGTACCAAGCAGGATAGGGGATGTTCAAATGGCTATATGGAGTCTTGTACTGTGTGAATTCAGAGTATCTACCTCCCAAATGTTTGGAACTCAATGTTTTCAGGGAATTTTATCTGCTAAATGTGATACATAGATAAACTACATGTGTACAGCTGTCATTTGACTTTTAAGGTAGTGGACATATGATGTAATTTGGACTGCAGAGTGTCATCAGCGTGCAACAAGGATTTTCATGTGACATGATGTCTGCCACAACAGTAAATGATGGTACATTGGTGTTCAAATTGACCTTCATGACATCCTAAGGTGCCGTGACTAATAGTTACATTTGTTTGATTCTGGGCCTTGTGTGGGCATTGTGTAAATATCAAACTTAGATCCATCCTATTTGGTTAATTCTCTTTACAATGGTATACAACAAGTGCCAAAGTATGCAAGGCGATAAACTGTCCTAGTATGGACATAAGGATGGAGTGTAGAGAATTCCATCAATGCATTTGGGCCTGTATGTGGTTATGACATGAGTGGACCCAAATGTTTGCAGGTCATGTAGCATGCATGCATGTGCTCATGCTAAATTAGAAGCGCAAGGAGTGAACCATGAAGGTGGTGTGATATGTGGACTTCAATGATTTCAGTGCTTTTGGGATGGTCAGGTGTGGAAATGAAGTTGCAATACACCCATGTTACATGTCATTTCAGATACATCCAGGGCAAGCGGAGAAGTAGGGGCCAAAGTCGGAGGGGACACAGCTGGTCACAGTCGTTCCAGATGTGATACATCAGACACGGAAGGACCCAGAGACCAGGAGGTTGTAAGGAGTGCATTGGAGGAGATCAGCTCAAGCTCATCATCATCTGAGTCATCCTCCGATGGACACTTCCGAGTAGTGGCAATCCAACAGGATTAGTTCCACCTTCATTATTTTCCACCACCCCCAGTTTCATCGCCACCCTCCCTGTTGTCCCCCCACAAGTTGCCTATTCCCGCTCCCCTAAGATGGGTGCAATCTCCTTCGCTTCAGGCACCTCACCCCTGCCCCTGTTAGCCCCGCTGCTCTGAGTGAGGAGGCAATTGACCTCCTGAGGAGTATCTCTGTGAGTCAGACTGCAGTCCTGAATGCTATCCAGGGGTAAAGCAACCATCTGACCCAGATGATTGCCGATCTGGAAGGTAGTCACACTGCCATGTCTGGCCTACAGAGATCTTTTCAGGCTCTGGCCTCCACCCCCTCTGCAGCCCTCCACTCATCCCAACATTCTACCCCCCTCATGCCGCTACCCCATCCACATTCCCTGTTACCTTTCCTATCCCAAGCACATGCACACCAAAGCATGCACACACCTCAACAGACACAAGCACCCCACACAAACGCAAGACTTCAAATAAACTCAAACATACATGCAAACAGCAGACACTCACCTCCCTCACTACCCCCACAACACCCAGCACACCCCGGGCACTAGCAGCAACACATACAGAGCCCTCTACAGACAAACCCATACCGCAGACACCACACACACCCACAGACCCCTCCACAACACCCAGCATTCACACAGAGTGTGCACCAAGAGCCACAGACTCCTCAACAACACCCATATCCCCAGACTCCACACCAACAGCCACAGACCCCTTCACAACACACAGCACATTCACATCACTCCCACCAAAAAATGCAAATGCTCAGTCACCCATACAACAGATACCAATACAACACAAAGTGCAGACAGCAGACTCATCTCACACTGAAGGAAGTGACCAGTTTAGGGCCACCCGGGTCACTAATGACCACCTCTCAGCCTTCCGTACTAAATGATGAGTCGGTTAGACAGTAGAGAATACAAATCAATAACTGTTTATTATATACACTCAGAGCGGAGCCCCATCTACCCAGTCGCTAGGAGTGCTGCAGAGGGAACTGAAATCAACAAGCATAGAGATACATTATGGAAGTTTCATAACCGGGCGAAAACACGCCCACAGTGGAATTTTGCAAGCAGGTGCAGTAAAACAGTGAAATACAGAAAAAACCGTATAGCGCTCCTATCTTACACAAAGTATCATGGTCCAAGGTCATTCCATCTGGAGCCCGCCACCAGACAAGGGGGAGAGGGCCTCCATCTGGTGAGAAAGCTATGTGCTGACATGAACAGTGTGCTCATTACTGAAACAAAACCCAAGTGAAGAAACGAAACTCAAAGAGGAGCGTTTCTCGGAATTATACTAGATCAGTTTCGAACAGCCTAAAATGGCGCCCAAATAGAAAATGGCGCAGCGAATGCTAATTTACATGGAGCATGCGTGAGCATAGACGATTTCTATTCCAACAGACCCTCCTTTTAGCATGAGCTAAAACATTTTTTAACAGCAACAAGCAGAAACGAACTTCAAACAGTAATAGAAATTACATTGATAAACAATTATGAACACTCCTTATTATCAACATCAGAAAGTAAAACAGTAAGGAGGGAAAAAGTCTCGAAATTCCCTCATCAATGTTCATCATATCCTCAATATCCTTTTGGATCATGATTGCGGCATTTGTGTCATGAATTGATATTTTCTGTTTGGGTGTTGGACAGTGGCGGTTTTTGCATTAGGGCGGTGGGGGTTGCCCCACTTATAATTATTGTATCATTTTCAACTTTTAAATAAGTACATATTTAAAAGTTTGAAAGTTGAAATTCTTCTAAATTAATCAATAATTTAAACCAGCCCTCTCACGCGCTGGTGTCACGTCACGTGACACTGAAGAGCGGCGCGCACTGGCAGGAATTATGATTGCGGACTCACTGTGCGGCTCAGCGGCTGTCTGTGGCATGACGGCAGTGCGCATGTTGGGTTTGGCCGGCCGCCTTTACCCGGCCAGGAACCCAACATGCGCACAGTGGCTTTTCAGCAGAAACTGTATCGGTGAGTGGGGGCTGGCCTAAATAGCTGTCCCCAGTAGGCAAAAAATGAGCGGCCACTTTGCCTGCTCACCCCAATCCTGGCGCTGCTCTCTACTCTGGGAGTAGAGAGCAGCGCCAGGATTGAGAGCAGCGTCTGGATTGGCTGCTGCTGCGGCTCATGTAGAGCTCGGTTGACTTGCCACTGACTGTAGTCTCTGGGCTCTTTCACGCCGGTACGTTTCCAAGGTGGCTTGTAGGGTTTTAGTTCTGGTAGTTTTATTACTGGCATGCCCTCTAGTAATGTTTTGGTGCACTTAGCCATATTTCTGCAAATACTAGCGATGTTCTGCGCCATGTTGCCAGATTTCTCCGGTGACTAGTAACATTTTGTCGCTTGTAGCCACATTTTTGTGAAAGCCATGAATGTTTTTGTTTAGTTTGCCATATTTCTACTTCGGCTACTAATATTATGGTTCACTCAGGAGACCACAAGGCACAATTGTCAATGGAACGCAGGACTCTCAATAAAAGCACGGGCCCTGTGTGGGCGCAAGGGTGCAAGCAAAGCAGGGGCCACGGGAACCGCTGCCATCGAATAAAGGGCCACAGATGCCATGGCACTACCATCAAAGCACGGACCCCATATGCACAATAGTGCAACCACCACACGGGCCACAGGAATAAAAACTCTGCCATCAAAGCACGGGCGAGAGGCTCAGCACAGCTACCGGAGCACGTTACCACGAAGAATAGAATGGCCATTCAGGTAAACCCTACATAGCTACAAAGTCATCTTGTTGAAATGAACTGATTATGTTTTGGTTACATAAAATATCACGGCCACTATTTTCATGCTCGCTCTATCTCATATTTGTACTAAACAGGCATGGCCATTTTAATCTCGGAGACTCTCTTAAGAGGCCGCTTAGCTGTGCAGCGTGATATTTAATAGAAAGATGACTGCCATATATATTTATTCAGAGGCAAAGCCTAGATCAGAGAAAATTCCTGAGCACAGTAAACAAGGTTTCGAAATGACATTTTTTTGTTCTGGTTGCAAGTGCTAATTGCTAGCTTCTCGAGGGGATAGAATTAATCACCTGCTCGATTTACAGTCTCGAGACTGAGCCCTCAGGATGCAGGCAATAAGAAAGGCTCGAGAGCGGCCTGTGCTGTGTGCCACACAATGTATTTTCGCTGGTGCGATGCTCATTGGTTTGTTGTGTGGAGTGCTGTTTGTGCGTTGTGATGCACAATGTTGTCTCTTGCTATGAGCGATGTAGTTTATGCTCAGTGCTGTGTGCGAATGTGCTGCACAGTGCTATGATTCTGAATGCTGTTTGTAAATGTAATGGACTGCCAGTGCTTTGTGATGCTCACTGATTTTTGTGGACTGTGACGCACATAGGTATGTCTGCTGTTTTATATATAGGTCTGCCTATGCTGTGTGTTCCACAGTGTCTTTTCTCCTGTGCAATACATGGGTGTATGTGGTGCACACTGATCTTTGTGTGTTGTGCCACACAATGTTGTCTTTTTTGTTATGAGCGAAGTTTTAATGTTCGGTGCCATATGTGATGTGTGTTGCACAGTGCTGGTCGTGCTGTGAGTCCAAATGTTGTTAGTAATTGTGATGGATGACACCGTCAGTGCTTTGTGATGCGCACTGATGTTTGTGCGTTGTGATGCACTGTGGTATTGGTGTTGTTTTATATACAGGGATGACTCTGTAGTGTGATGCAGTTTGCTTTTATTGTGTGATGCTCGGTGTGATGTGTAGTCTATAGTGAACAGTGTTTTTTTAAATTATATGATACAAAGTACAATAAAATGTCTACTGTTTGTGTTGTGACGTGCATTGGTAGCTGTAGTATCTGCTGAATAGTGCTGTGAGTGATGTGTGATGGACCGTGTTGTGTGTTTACTCTTTGATACACAACGTTAGTAATGAGTGTGATACACAGTGCAGTTTGTTGTTAGGGTGCTCAGAGTAGTTTGTACTCTGTGATTGGCAACGTTATGGGATTGGCTGTGCTATTTGTACTGCAGGATGCACAGTGCTGTTCGCGCTGTGTGATGAAAAGTGTTGCTTTTTCTGTCCGATGCCATCGCAGCAAAGTTGCATACAAGAGCCATTCTGCCAAAATGTTCACTTCTCCTTCAGACTAGCACGTTATGCAGATGTGCATAAGCCAAAGTTGAACATTTACAATACTGCACAAATTTTAGGAAATGTGACCAGCACCACCACCTAAATGCCAATTCAATTGGTTGATCTCGAGGCCGGAGCCATGTGTACTCAGCAAAAGAAGTAAACCTGAATTGTAGATCACCACTTCAGGGTCAACTGTTAGCCCTGTCTACCAATGACCTCTCTATTTTTACAACCTTTACCTGCCTAGACTCAGCTGCTCTGCAGACCTTAAAGGTGAGCGTTCCTAAATTCTTCTGCTATGAAGCAAAACACATTGACTGAATGTGTGCAGCAGATGTCCAAAGAGACAGAAACCAAACCCCCTGCCCAACAAAGAGACCATGGTAAAGAAAAAAGCTTTTTCATATAAAATGTATTTACCTAAAAATTCTTCAAGCATACTGATATGTTAAGGATTTTTTATTGATTCAGGCGATACAAATTTTCAACTGGAGCCCATAATACTGATCATTTATTTTTATCTTTCGAAGTTATGGATTATTGCAGGAAAACCAATCAGTGGAACATTTAGCATTTTATGACCCTCTTCCTTTCTAAGGTCTTACTCCCAATAACAGTTTGCTCTGTTTGCCCTCGCAAGGAAGCATTTGCCAAACAAAGCAGTGTAACGTCCAAAAAACTAGTAAACCCTGCCCACCTCAAACCATGCGCGGCCTTTCCTTTCGTTTCTACCATGCCTCCCTCCCAGAGACGTTTTAATGCATGGGCAAAGTGGGCTCTGGCCCAGGGCCCCAGCCTTTCAGGGGGCCCCCTGACAGAGTCAGCTCCGTTCTCCAGAGTTTTGCCATAATGACCTTGAATATTTCTTAAACAGATTGTTTTAAATACTGTTTTCCTATAATTTATTTTTTATGTACCTGATGTGTGAGAGTCTAGTACAGCCATTTTGCAGAGAAATGTTGTGTTTGTTTCATGCAATATACATAAAAAGTTTCTTTTAGATCAAAACAAGGCCTAACATATAAGAAATGGGAGGGCGTCACAGAGATTATTTGCAGTAATATTGGTGAGCTGCTGCTGTTACAATATTGAAAACACACATAACTATCCCTGAATATTAGATGTAAACACATTTAGGGCCTTATTTATGAGAAGTGATGCATCGCTGTGTGAAAACAGGGATGCGTCACTTTAGTGCGCCCTCCTTGCGACATGATGGATGTGTCATATTTACTGTATGACGCATCATGTCGCAAGGAGTTACAGATACGTCAGTATTTCTGACGTATCTGTAGGCGCAAAAGTGATGCATTGCTGGGGGTGTCTGAAAATTGACGCAACTCCAGCAATGTGTCCTTTCACCTGGGGCAAGCCCCATGTGAAAGGGCCTGCATCAGTCTTACGCCTGCTGTGAGGCAGGTGTAAGATATTGATGCAATGGCGTCCTAGAAGTAGTGCACTGAGTTCTCATAGATTTCAATGCGCCACTTCTACGAGGCTTTTTGCGGGAGAACACCCAACCTGCATACATTATACCTGGTGCAGGTATAATGTAGTGCAGGGTTTACAAAGTGACGCATCTGCCTAGATGCGTCACTTTGTAAATAGGGCGCAACATGGCACATTTTTACGCTGCCGGTGCGTCACAAAAGTGACGCACCGGCGGCATAAAAGTGAAGCAAGGCCTCATAAATAAGGCCCTTAGAATTTGGAAAAGTGTTCCTTTGCACTGTCAGGGACCTAATGAAATTAAATGAAATAGTGTATTTAATAAAGCACGCAGCTACTCAGACTAGAGTGTCCTGGCGCGTGACAGCGGGAGGAAAACGTGCATAAAAGACCCATCAGTTATTAAAAAGCCAGGTTTTTAAGTTCTTCCTGAAAGAGTAGGTCTGTGGTTAGTCTCAGAGACGCAGGGAGTCTATTCCACAATTTTGCACCTAGAAAGCCGAGGGATCTGCCTCCAGTGCGGGCACGGCATATTTTAGGCACGATGGCCAGGTTGGCATTGGAAGATCTTAGGGGTCTAGATGTTGTGTAGCGATTAACGCGCTTATTTAGGTAGCCGGCTCCTAAGCCGTGGAAAGCTTTAAAGAAGATGGTCATCGCTTTGAAGTCGATCCGTTCTTTTATACGGAGCCAGTGTAGAGACTTAAGAATAGGGGTCATACTAGATCTGGGTTTAGGTCTCAGGATGGCTCTGGCCACCGCGTTTTGTACCACTTGTAGGCGCTGGATAAGGGATTTGGGAAGACCGAGGTACAAGCTGCTGACATAGTCAAGCTTTGATGTCACCAGAGCCTGCACCACGATCTTTCTGCTCTCAAGCAGTAACAGTGGCAGGATTTTTTTTGCATCCGGAGTAAGCCAAAGCAAGCGCCAGTTAGATTTTGGATTTGAAAGTACATGGAGAGTGTCTCGTCTATGACAATTCCTACGTTTTTGACTTTCTCCTTTTCCGCGGGCGGGGGCGGCAGATCTTTTGGCCATCAAGAGCTCCAGTCAGGCGTTTCTGGATTACCAAAGAAAACAACTTCAGTTTTGTCAGGATTGCACTTCAGCTGATTGATCTTAAGCCAGTTAAAAACCTTTGTGAGGCAAGACCTAATCATTACCCCGTCAAAGTTGGTTCCTTTTTCACATGTAAAAATCAGCTGAGTGTCATCAGCATAGGAAACAATTTTGGCGCCCTCTTCCTCTACCAGAAACGCAAGGGGGATAGATGTATATTAAAAAGAGTAGGACTGAGAATGGAGCCCTGAGGGACACCTACATTCATGGCCGGAACCGGGGATGAGAAAGGGGGTGGGGGGGGCAGATGTCCTGAGATCTATTTGCCAAGAAGGATGACATCCACGTTAAGGGGGTCCCCCAGGCCGATGTTAGCAAGTCTCTCCAGGAGCCTCTCATGTGGGACCGTATCGAAGGCCGCCGACAGATCGAGCAGTATCAGAACAGCCTTGCCTCCCTGGTCCAGCTTACCCTTGAGAAATTCAGTCACTTCCAGCAGAGCGGACTCCGTACTGTAGTTAGCCCTAAAACCAGATTGGGACTCATGAAGGAGCTTCCCATCTTCAATGTGTTTTTGGAGGGCCTTGTTTACATGCTTCTCTAATACTTTGGAGAGGGCCGGAAGAAGGGAGATTGGCCTGTAGTTGGCAGGGTCCGTCGGTTTGGCGTTAGCCTTTTTTATCAGTGGAAGAATCTTAGCATTCTTCCACAATTTCAGCATGGTGCCTGAGTAGAGGGGAGCATTAAAGAGCTGGTTTACCGTGGGGTTTATGGTGGGAGCTAATAGGTTTAGGATATTCGCTGGACAAGGGTCGGTAGGAGAGCCAGACTTAATGCTTTGGAGAAGGGTCAGAGACTCTTCAAGCAGAAACTCAGGGAAAGCTAGTAAAGATGAAGGATCCAAGAGGTGAAATTTGCACCGGAGGGGAACTGGACAGCATGGCCGGCGCCGGACGCCTCCGGGACGCTGACCGGCGCAGACGGGCTTGCCTTTAGCGCATCCGTTTGCATCGGGAATATATAGGCTAATGCCTATGATGCAAACTGGATCGCTAACGCAGCTGAGGAAGCGGAAACTGCGTGGGCGGAAGTGAGGAGCCCGATAGTAGCCCCAGCCCTCCGCACAATTGGTGTATCAGCCGCGGCGGACCAGGACTGGGGAAAAGCGAGATGCGAATCGGAGCAGCTAAGGAGGTGTAGGCAAGCAGAATCAAGTAAAGTGCAAGTGCGCGTAGGTAGGAGAAATTGTTAAAAAGCACAGAGTAATTCAGCCACACATATACAATTTAAAAGTATTAAAAACCTAGTAGCAGGGCAGGAAACACTAAATCCTACCGCTGTCAGCTGCGCGCGTCCGTTTGCATCTGGAATATATAGGCTAATGCCTATGATGCAAACTGGATCGCTAACGCAGCTGAGGAAGCGGAAACTGCGTGGGCGAAAGTGAGGAGCCCGATAGTAGCCCTAGCCCTCCGCACAATCGGTGTATCAGCCGCGGCGGACCAGGACTGGAGGAAAAGCGAGATGCGAATCGGAGCAGCTAAGGAGGTGTAGGCAAGCAGAATCAAGAAAAGTGCAAGTGCAAGTAGGTAGGAGAAATTGTTAAAAAAAAACAGAGTAATTCAGCCACACATATACAATTTAAAAAGTATTAAAAACCTAGTAGCAGGGCAGGAAACACTAAATCCTACCGCTGTCAGCTGCGCGCGTCCGTTTACATCGGGAATATATAGGCTAATGCCTATGATGCAAACTGGATCGCTAACGCAGCTGAGGAAACGGAAACGGTGTGGGAAACAGGGGCTCAAATTGGATCATAAATTCAAAGCTGTTCTGAACAGGGGCCCCCAAAATATGTTTGGCCCAGGGCCCCCAAAATCCTTAAGATGTCCCTGCTCCCTCCATATACAAAAGAAACACACACACACTTCTGTGTGTGTAGGGCTTTAAGTGGGATGAAAAATCTGGGGGGGTCTCTCGTAGGGGCAGCCGATGTAATTATGAGCGTGGCTTAAAACTGTTAAGATAAAAATCTGTACTTAGCATAGTGTGCTGCCCCACTGGTATTGTGCTTCTTCTGTCATTGCCTCCAGATATATAATACGAGTAACATTAAACCTACAACCAGCCAGGACTATAGGCTTTGTCAATGGTTGTAAGTTGCATAAGATAAATAAGAACAAACTGCAGCAAGTTCATTATTATATACAATGAAAACATAGGTGGTGCAGAGATGTGTTACAGGTGGGAAACACTTAGAGGGCCTGTTTCCGTTGGTTGTATGTGCTTGGCTTGGGGGTCATTTTGCAAGCAGACCAGTTTGAGGATTGGGCACATTTATGATTTGATTCTAATGTTTTCTTCACACTTGTGCTTCAAAATGCTATATTTGGATCCCCCTTTTTTCAACAATTTGCAGTAAATATGTGGTGTAAAACCCACCATTTGAATCCATTTTTTTCAAACTTTTCTTGCGGAGGGGTTCTCCCTCCTTTTGCAGTTCAGGCTCGCTCGCTTATTACATTAGGGTACAACATTTTTCGCCCCACCACTTTCAAAATCTACCAGCCACCACTGGTGTTGGATGGTAGTACAATAGGTACAGCAAAAGGGAAGACAATGAATAAGAACACAGCAGAGCACCAATACTGCAATCAAATAAATCACTTTTTCAAGAATCCAGCCCCAGCTACCAAAAAGAGACTGCAATTCCCACTTTTCATTCCTTTGACATTTTCGAGAATATCCAAAATATGTTTGCTGATATTCTTTTCCATATTCTTGATCCCGACCACACACTGATCGCCAACTACCGCGCATACACCACCACTCTTAGCAAGAATGAAATCCACTGCATTTCTAGTCTGTTCCGAATATTTTCACATACTCTCCAACTGAGTTGTGATGCCACGTAAAGCTGCCACGGTAGTATTAGACAGAATTTGCAGCTTGCATCCAAAATATTCTCTAGCCTTCTCACCCTTAGCCATGGAAGTACCACCCAAAGTGAAAATAGAAGAAAGGATGTATCCAAAAGTGATCCCCCTCCCTCATAGAATTCTTTTGTGAGAGTCCTTTTAACCCATTGTACATTAGGCTTAGCATATTCACAGGGCACACCTAAGGGCAACACCATCCCAAGAGCTACATCATCAGTACCAATATGGACGTTGGAATATGTACCGTTAGCCAGGAAGTAAAACCCCGGGTGTGCATAAATTGGTCCTTCATAGTCCACTGCTGCATACCTAGAGTTCGTTCCAAAAGTACTCGGATCTTTGTCATTCACCAAAGGGATCATATTTTTGTACAGCTCTATTCCTGAACAGTTTATATACAATGAAGTGTCAGTGCTTTTCACAATGGGGCAGCAAGCGGGATAATAACCAGCCTCCTGGGTAACTATCAAGTCCTTGTAATGACAACCCACGAATGTAACAATCTGTATTTCCATATAAAAATTATCACAATAGGTGTTGTTATCACAGCCTGGATAACCCGCTCCCAGTGGCTTTCTATGATACAGACATGGTCCCAGATAACCAAAACCAAATACTCCTTTTATTTCTGTGAACTGAGGTGGCTGAGCATAAGTATAATTCACTAGTGACAATGGATATGCAGTCCACAAGCTAGTAATGGATTGGGTGGGGTAACAAGCTGTCCCTTCTCCAAAGATTCTCTTATGTGTTTCCAGAAATACATTACTCGGGGCTGTTCTTTTGCTTCTTTTCGGGGAGATAACCTTACTCTTACTGCGTAAAGGTTCACCTTGATCATTTTCCAAAACCCACGATACCCAACACAATATTATTATCAACACAGCCAAAAGAACAACACATATTGTTTTGTTTTTTTGTGTCCACATCGTATTAGGCTGGGCAACAAGAACCGTTGGCTGCTCTTCGTCAGCAACCTCTCTACCAAAAGGATACATAATGTATTTTTAGAGGGGAAAAACGCAAAGAAAATGTACAAGTTCCCAGTGTCCGTCAGAACCTCACTGGTACAGGCTCCTATTGTCCATCAATAAGTTGGCGCTCTTGAGCACCAGAGGTAGGAGCTTTGTCTGTCCTAAGCTCTCTAATCTATCCCACGTCGATAAAGATGGTATAACCTCAGGGTATACTTCTGGTCTCCCTAACTAATGTTGAAACAACGGAGGCAAAGTGAGCACAAAATTCTCCACTAATTGCAATTAACGCCGTTGGTACTATGACTCAGTACTAGCTATTTTGTGCAGTCCTTCCCTAATCTTCTTTCTCCTTGGACTCAGTATCCCTCAGCAGAGGGCGCAAATTGTACCTGGTAGCCCCAGGCACCGTGTGATCAACAAACAAAGGCTCCTGGATATCTCGAACCTCTGGAGGAACAGCCTCATTCAAAAATTTCATTCTCCTTATCGGTCTGGGTCCAGATCAACTGGGCGTCGCTGAAAGGAACGAACCTGGGCACCTGTTCACACTCTGAATCGTCCACAACCTCTTTGACACACTGATCGTATGATAACGGCAAAGGAATCCTCTTGCAATGGGTGGCATGCACCCAGTTCTTTCGACCAGTATCCTTTACAGCCGTCCGCCTCACCAACAAGACCTATTCAGGACCTTTCCAGCACGGCTCCAAACTTTTCTTCCGCTGGAAATTTCTAATCAAAGTCAAAATCCCCGGGCTGGATGTCGGGGCCGGGCCCCTCTGGTACAGAAGGGAGAGATTCTCGGATCTGTTGGTGAATAGAACTCAAATTTTCCGTTAACTGGCCAAGATAATCAAGCAACACAGAATATTCAATATCAGAATACTTACGAGGACGCGAGACGCCCCAGACATTTGCCGGGTGCCCAAACAGGACCTCATAAGGAGACAATCCTGTCCTAAAATGAGCTGCTGTTCTTGTTGACAGAAGAGCTAAAGGTAAAGCATCTGGCCATTGTAACCCTCTTGTCTCTTGGATTTTCGCCAATTTCAGTTTGAGAGTACCATTGTACTTCTCAACAAGGCCAGCTGACTGGGGGTGATTGGCAGCGTGAAATTTCTGCTGAACGTGCAACCCTTCACAAACCAATTTAATCACTTTCCCATTAAAATGACTTTTGTTGTCACTCCAGATAACTCGGGGCAAGCCGAAACGAGGGAAGAACTCTTTAAGGAGTACCTTCGCAGTCGTAATGGGCGTATTATCTTTAGTGGGTCAGGCCTCAACCCAATTACTGAAAGCACATACAACCACCAAAACATACTTAAGATTATTGCATCTCTCTAATTCGATATAGTCCATTTAAAGGACTTCAAAAGGAAAAGTGGGTGGTGCAAAATTACCAGGTGGTGTAGGGGTACCCTTCCCTGGATTATGCATCATACAGACCATACTTTGTTTCACCAAATGTGCAGCTGTCTTAGAGATATTACCATTATGCCACACAGGGGCTAACAATTTAAAAATGCCTTTTGCACTAATATGAGCTGGACCATGTGCCATAGTAACCACATATGCATCGGGCAACATCCATTTCTGTTGCCCCGATTTATCAATCCAACACCCCTCTTCATTCAACTGTGCTGTACTCTCCTGCCATTGCGCCAATTCTTCTATCGTGGCTTCACTCTGTATCTCCTTTACACTCTCAAGGGTATTCTCAAACATGACAACTTCGGGAACCCACCTAGCAGGACCTGCAACGAACATGCGTTTCATTTTACTGCGGGCCGTCTCCTTAGCTACCTGATCTGCAAAAGCATTTCCTCTACCCATTATCGTCTGTGATTATTGCCCTTATTATGGGCACTGCACTTAATGATTGCCAATTTCTTGGGGAGCGTTAAAGCAGACAAAAGCCGCAATATCAGGTGGCCATGCTGGATCTTCGTTCCATGAGAAGCAAGGAACCTCTCTCTGCCCAAAGCCGGCCAAAATTATGGGCAACCACAAATGCGTACTGGCTGTCAGTATAAATATTGACAACCAGTCCTTCACTCAATTCGCAAGCTCGAATAAGGACAGCAAGCTCAGCAGCTTGAGCTGACTGATAGGGGACTCGTGATGTCTCTACCACCGTCCGCAATGTAGTGATAGCATAAGCTGCAGTGGTGGTGCCATCTGGTAATTTAAAACAAGAGCCATCGACATATAGTTCTCCTTGAGGGCCAGATAAGGGAACATCAGTCAGGTCTACCCGTCCTTTCGTTTCTTCCTGTGTCCGAAAAATACAGTCATGTTTGTCGACTGCATCATTCTCAGAAGGGAGGGGTAGTAACGTGGCTGGATTCAGAGTGGCACATCTCTTAATCGTAATGTGTTTAGCAAACAATGTCAATTTGTTGCCAGTAAGACGTGCACTCGTGAGGTGCTGTGTCTTTGTCTTATTCAAAAGGATATCCACAGCATGGGGTACCATAACTGTGAGGTCTGTATCAAGTATGTGTCCAGCCGATTGTCTGATTGAAGTGGCCACAGCCACTACCACTCTCAGACAACTCAGGAGGGCTCTAGCGACAGGATCCAGCACAGCAGAAAAGTAAGCGCAAGGCCTCTGCTTATCCCCAAACTTTTGTGTTAGGACAGAAAGCGCGCAGCCAGCCATCTCATGGACATAGAGCACAAACTGTTTATTATAGTTAGTTGTGCCAAGCAGCAGAGCCTAACAAAGCGCAGTTTTTAATTGCTCAAAAGATGGCTGGCATTCGGGCGTCCAGGGCAAGGGCTCATGCACTGCTTTCGTTGTTAATACAAGCAAAGGTTTGATTAGTAGCAAATAATTTGGTATCCACTGTCGACAGTAGGAAGTAATACCTATAAAAGCACGTACATCTTTCTGAGTTGGTGGAACAGGCTTTTTAACAATGGTACTGATACGCTCAGGGGTCAACCTCCTACCCTCCTTCGACAGTAGGTGACCTAAAAAGTCAACAATACTGAAATTTTGAAAGGGAAACCTTATGCCCATGATATGCCAAATGTAATAACAATTGCACCGTACTGTCTTTGCAACCTTGTTCCGTATCAGAAGCAATCAAGAGATCGTCGAATTATTGCACCAATACATTGCCTGGAGGAAGCGATAGTGAATCCAACGGACTTTTCAGTGCCTGACTATAGATACTTGGACTTTCCGTATAGCCTTGAGGAGCGCGACAGAATCTAAAACTTCTGCCGGCCAGTGTAAACCCAAACAAATACCGACTATCTGGGTGAATGGGAATACTAAAGGAAGCATTCTTCAAATCAATAACAGAGAAGAACTGAGCAGTAGATGGAATCATCGTTAAGAGCGTAGTAATATCAGGAACCACCGGAAATTGCGGAACTACAATTTTATTAACCTCTCGCAAATCAGTCACAAAGCGATAGACATCATCAATAACATCATAGGAACCCGAGGGTGTCCTCTTAAGGACCGGAAGAATTGGGCTATTACAAATGTTAGCAGATGTTTCTTCAACTACTCCTTTGCGTATCAAGTCCTGAATAATCTTAAGAAGAGCCCGTTCTCCTGCCTGCGGTATCTTATACTGAGGGATGCGGAGCAGAATAGCATTATCTTTAACTTGTATAGAAACTGGTGGTATATGCAACAGACCCACATCTGAACCACCTGTGGCCCACAGTGTGGGTGGTACCTGAGCAAATTCAGCTGGGAGGGGCGCATCCTGAGACAGACACTGCCTAGCACTTACATCCGGACCCATAGTAATATAAACACAGGCAGGGGAACAATAGATAGTAGCATGCAATTTCTTCAACAGATCCAAACCCATCAGATTTTCACCACAATTAGATGTTAACAAGAACAGAGATTCCACCGTGAAAGGACCAACAGTCAATGCAAGGGGTCGGGAAATGGGGCTTACAAACAGTACACCTGAAAAACCTACCGAAACCTTATTGTGGCCAGACAGAGCCGCCCCGGAGACCATATGTCGAGAAACAGAACTTTTCGTCGCATCTGTATCCACCAAAATTCCTTAGTGGAGCCTTGCAAATCCGCTATGACAAAAGGACTACGCTGATCTACAGGTATCAGAACTGGTCCCTCACTCTGTCCCTGGCTGTCCTTACTGTAGGACATACCTGTCACATCATCCATGTCATAATCATCATGATAATACTGTCCGTCTCTTGGGTCATCAAAATAATTATTATCAGAACGACCCACAGAAACAGCAGCATTCTGATTTCTGTCAGCCCCACGGCCCCTACCACCATAACCTCGTCCTCTGGGGGATGCAACCTTCTGTAGAAGCATAGTGCACTGGCTACGCCAATGTCCCTCCTCCTTACAATACGCACACTGATTTGGACCCAAGGGTGCCGTCGAAGGCTGCCTAGTACGCGGAAGTTGTTTAGAGTGACCTCCTCGTCCCCTACTATTTCCCCTAAAAGCTTGCTGCAGCAACACCTTCATCTTTAAATCCTTATGCTTTTTAACATTCTTATCCTTCTCCTCCTGATCGCGATGTTCATAATATTGGGCCATATTCAAAATAACGGAAGGAGAAGACGTAGACCAAGTGCTCTCAGACGCCTGCAAATGAGTCATTATTTCAGGAAGAAGATTAGTAACAAACCTATCAACAAATAATCGAACTCCTCCCTCAGTGGACATATCCTGCCCACTGTAATCCAAAAACATGTCTTCAAACCGAGTAAAAAAATCAGACACACTCTCATCCTTCTTCTGTTGACAAGCCATCAATCTGTCCCAGCTTACTTTCTTAGGTGGAATAAGTGTGTGCATATACGTAATAATACGACCAGGCAAAGTATTTCAGCAGGGGGTTTATCACCTGGCTTCCTTTCCTGATCCCATCCTTGAATCACATCCCATGTACCGCCCAACTCCGCAACATGATCTTGAGTGTGAACCTGTCTCCAAATATCAACCGGGACAAGAAGACCAAAAAACATTTCAATATCGGCAAGAGTCATTACAGTAGAAGAGGCCACTGTTAATTCCTTATAATAAGGGCTAAAATCTCACTTCTTTTCCATGGAGTATAACCTGTCGTATGGCCGATAGGGACATTGTCGACATTGCTAAGTTAGCATGAGCGCAGCTGACATGATGCTGCTTTTGTGCACGTTACTACATGACTTTATTTTTGCAAGATTCTGTTTATGCCTTTCACATGAGAACCGTCTGCTTTGTGCATTCTCTGATGGTTCCTGGAGTTTAGTCTGAATACTGTAAGCAAGGTCGATAAACAATGCCCCTTGTTATTCTGTTCCGGTCAGTCCCTAGCACCTAGACAAAACACGCTAACACAGCTGCGGCTGCTGCTGGAAACTCGTGCTTTGATATTATGGGGATGCATGTTTGGTGAACAGACACTTGGAGAGGGATCTTTACAAGGAGAAGAGCCATGCGGTTCCTATGCTGTAGATATACCATCTAGGCACTGAGATAAGGGATCTGCTGACAAAGCCCAGAGATCTTCTATTATATAATAATACTTCTTCTTACCAAGGGGAGGGTGGTTAGGCCTTATAGTCCTTTATCCACTGTCTTTATATGATGACATCTCCCTTTATGATATATGGCCTTGCTGCAATGCTAACTGTATTGATATTATGCATTTTGCTGCTGGTTGTGGCTCGTATACTGCGTTTTAGAGCACAATAGGTAAAATAAAAATGTTAAACTTTATTCGTGTCTCCTTCAATTCTTATTGTGGACATGTACGAGTGAGAGAGTGAAAAGGTGTGTCTTGTTACCGCGATTCCTGAGAGATCCGGGAGTATTGTGTTCTGGGGTGTCTAATCATTTGCATCTTCGTGATTGTTTAGGAGAGCGAGTGAGACACTATAGCTAGTCGGTCCTGGGATTGTGGGTACTGAGGTGGTAGGAAGGCATAGCCCCTATACACTGAGGTTCCGTATTCCTGCGCATAGTTCTGTGTATATGCAGAATCCCTGCAACATGGCGCCACCAACGTTTGGTCTGGTACTTATTCGCGAGACCCCTAAGTATTGCTTGTGTGTGTCCACAATACCCTTTCACCTGTTACCGGAGACGTCCGTGGTGAGAGGTCTTAGCCTCCTATATTTGATGTTTATAGGTTTTCAAGCTTGGATTTTAAAGGGTTCCTTTTTGGTTATTGCCTTTTGTTGCGCTACCTCACTTGCGTTCTTCTAATTATGGCGGTTGTCATAGTGGCTCCAAACCGCGCTCCAGTCACAGCCTATTTGACTCAATATCGAGTCCCTCAGGCTGGGGCTGCTCTTATTTTTGTTGTTGAAGCAGATGCAGCACACCGCTTCAAGGTTTTCTATTCTTGGGTTACCTTTCTGGCAGTGGATGGTAACGATAATTTGTTTCACGAATATACTGCCTCTGTGGTTCCGCGGGAAGATAGACCTTATAGAACTCTTGAAGTTCCATTGACAGCTTGGCAGCACACCATATGGTTTAATGGCACCCTTCCTCACCCTATTTCTGCGGTCCGTTAAGGCCCCTTATCAGTTGATGGGGCCACATGGCCCGTTTTGGCTGGGTAACCACCACATCCAAATTACCTTAACGCTCCTATCGCAGAGCTACGTCAATTACACACATCTTTGTTACATATTCATAGAGCTGTGATAGAGTTTATGTCACGCAACATACAGGTGGCACAACCAGGAGTTGCTGCGCAGCCACCGGGACACAGTGGTCTTGTTATTAGTCCTCTCATGATTAATTCCGTGATAGGTAAACGTCCTCAGAATAAGGATGATCTCCCTTATTGGCTAGCAGAAAAGTTTGAGCAACTCAAAGCTGTTTTTCCAAATACCACTCCTGTGGAGAAGCACAGGATGCTGCCCATGAGTTTACCTAAAGGCCTCATTCCCGAATTGGCTGACTGTACCACTTGGGGAAAAGTGTTTGCAGCGGTATATTGACTGTGTTTCGGCACCCCCTCAATGGCTGTTCTACCGTCCATCCTTAAAAGGGTTCAGGATGAACATGGGGCAGAAGCTGCCCTTGAGATAGGGATGCGATTGGTGGGGGTGTTCGATATTGTTTGCGACATGATCCTTGCTAACTTGAAGGGAGAAGCTGTTAGCTTACAGGTGAGTCAGCGCTTAGAAGCAGTTGCTGACGCAGACAAGCAACGTGAATTGCCAAAAATTATCACTAAGGCATATAAAACCTTAGGGCAAAATAGTCTGGGAGTTAAGCCTTTTACACAAGCTCAACAAAAAGCCCAACCAGAAAAAGATGGTCGTCCAGTCTTTCAACAGAAGCAAGGTTCGCGTGCTGGTTCGCTGACACCTGAAGCTTCTGAGCGTAGATATGATTTGCGTGACCGCTCCAAAATTAAGACACCTGAGAGGTTTCAAGTTCCTGATCAGCGCTCTCCTTGTTCTTTACAGGACAAATCGGATTCTCAAATCAGTGGTGGAGAGCGCCAAGATCGCAGACAAGGCGAGACCGCACACCAGAGACGTGATCCACCACGCCAGTTTGACGTGAAAGCCAAACTGGAGGGACTGCCTCTGTTTAGGCCCCCATATCAAAGGAAGAAAGTTGCCGCTTTAACAGTGAAGTATGCCTCAGACAGTGAGAACCCTGCTCCTAGATTGGACATGGGCAGTGACACTCCTCGACAGTGCGGCAGAAGTTACCATAGTGCCGGAGGCACTCCGTCATTGTCTGGATGCAAGAGCAATTGACACTTTCATTACAGTGGAAACAACAGATACATGAGTTGCGCCCCCAGATAGATTTTATGAAATAGTCCTACAAATTGAAGGTGATATACAGCGTACAATTAATGCGTTTTTTGGGGAAAACATTTTGTTGGCGGAGGCAGATTGGCCTCCACCATTTGTTCAAGCCTCTTCGCAAGGGGAAGATGTGATACTTCCGAGTGTTTCCCGTTATATCTCTGAAGAAGCTAAAGAGGCTTACGCATTGGAGTGGGCATTGGCCTTGGTTCTGGTTGTGTATCGTAATCAGATAGACTTGGATAGAGGTTCACCGGCACATGAGATACCTTTACGATCTAGCCCACAACCTCAACCCCAATATCCGATCAAACAAGAGGCTAAGGCTTCCGTTTGTGACATTTTGTCCCAATTGGAATATCAGGGTGTGATTGAACCCTGTGTATCACCCATGAATAATCCTCTTTTTCCGATATCGAAGCCGGACGGTTCGTATCGTATTGTGTTGGATTACCGCAATTTGAATAGCCATGTTTGTACCTTTGCAGTATAGAACACTCATAGCTCTGCGTTAGTGAATAATATTGTTTGTTAAAAAATACAAGACAACACTGGATATATCTAATGGATTTTATAGTCACAATTTGGCTCCTGATAGCCGTGACTTGAACGCCTTTACCGCAGTCGGCAATCAGGAAAGATTTACGTGTTTGCCTATGGGGTATAAAAACAGCCCCGGGGCATTTGCTGCGCGTGTTGTGTCTCTCTTACACGACATAGACCCGGATGCGTTCTCGTACATCGATGACATTTATCTGACGGATGACAAATTGATCCCACACCTTGTGCATGTGGATCGCATCATACTCTCTTTTGCCGACTTGGGTTACAAATTCAATTTTGCCAAGTCACACATCGCCTGTTTGGCGGTCCTCTTTTTGGGCTATGAGCTCAATAATGAAAGGTAGGGGGTTGGCCCCTCACTTTCTGGAGAAGTGTGCACAATTGCAGCCTCCGTCTACACTGAAGAAACTACAATCTGTGCTGTGTTTTTTTTAATTTCGGGAGGAATTACATTCCTGATTATGCCCAGCATATCAAACCGCTTTATGCGTTGATACAACCTTCTTTTACATCTGCCAGCTGGCTTCCGGAACATTCCTCTATTCTTCAATCTTTGCAGTCTGATCTACTTGCGACCAACTTCTTGTTAACACGTGATAATTCTACGAACTTGGTCATAAGAATTGTGCCAGGGACGGTAGGTTTCACTTACTTGACGTTCAATGAAGGAGACACAGTACCGATAGCTTACAAATCTTGTCTGTACACATCGGCAGAAATGCAATTTTCTACTGTTGAAAAAATATTGACTGCGGTCCAGATGGCGATCCTGAAGGAGCGATCTCTGGCGCAGGGGAAACGCATTCTTATGGTTTCGCCTATACCGGCGTTAGAAGCAGTGACAAAGGCGAGTGTACTGAATTCTAAAGCTTTGCATCCCCGTTGGATACAATGGGCTAGTTCTTTGACATCGGCTGATGTCACGTTTATCTTTGATCCCTCATTGCAGACACAGGAGTTTTTACAATATGAACATGTTCATCCTCCTCCGTTGTCGTTGCTTCCCTTGGATCAGTACAAATGTATCATTTATACCGACGGCTCGGCACAACCGGCCATCGGGTCCAAACATGCTTATTCAGCGGCTTGCGCTATTGTGGCTGGCTCAATTGTAAATGGTGAGTTTAGGTCTTCCATAGTACATAAGCACTTGGAGACTGTACGGCACAATTGGCAGAGCTGCGCTCTCTGATTTATGCTCTAGAATTCGCAGATCCTAAGGTGAACACTCTTCTCATGTGCGATTCCTACTACTGTGTGCAGGCTTTCAATGATAATTTATTCTTTTGGTCTCAGAATGATTATCGAGACTCTAAAGGTAGAGCAATAAAGCATAAAATGCTTTGGGTCCAAGTGGCAGAACTTAAAGAACGTTTGCCGCTCACACAAGTTATACAAATCAAAACAGCTTTATACATACTCTTGGCCATCAGCGTTTGGGAACACATGCTGTTGGCAATTCTTTGGCTGATGAAGCAGTCAAATCTGCAGTGGCCACATGTTCAGTTGCGGCAGTTACTAGGTCCATGACTAAGATTGATAATGATATTCTGTCAGCGATAGCTGCTACAAAGGATGGAACAGTTTTTCCACAAGGTTTCCCTTCTAAGTATTCTTATCATTTGTCACCCGAGCAAGTCCCTTTTGCTACAATACCGTCAGTTGGGGATCGGCTGATTCCCAATGAGGACCGCAGACTTCCTTTGATCATAGCCACACATGAAGGCATGCCGGAGTTTCTGCGACTGTTTCTATCTTACAGCAACATTATTGGTGGCGTGGTCTATATAGACAAACCTGTAATCATGTACTATCTTGTGACATTTGACAGCAGATTAAACCATCTACGGTTGCACGTCCACCACAAACACAGCTGCATATTTCAAATCAACCTTTTGGCTGTATTTATCTTGATCACTGTGGTCCGTTGACATCTGATACTGCATATAAACATATTTTGGTTGCAGTTGATTCATGCACTAGATTCCTTTGGGTTTGGCCACAACGCAGTGCTAACGCTCGAAATGTCATTAGAGATTTGCATGTCTTTATCGGGACTTTTGCCTGTGGCACCTTCCATTCTGACCAAGGTCCGGCGTTTGCCTCTAAGGCGTACAAGGACGCAATGAGGTCTCTGGGGGTGCTGGTGCAGTTTTCGTCTCCATACAGGCCTGAGGGCAATTCTATAGTGGAGCGAATGAACCGTGACTTAAAGCAATCTTTGACAGCGAGAGTCTTAAGTACTGGCAGGGACTGGCTGACTCATTTGTATGGGATTCAACGTGCACTTAATAATCTCCCAAGAAGATTTCTGGGTGGGCGGACACCATACGAAATGCTCTTTGGCATTAAGATGTTTGTGCCAGACCTTGATGGTCTAGACGTTGTGGCTGCTGCCGTGACCTTTGACGTAGATAACCACTCTACTATGTTACAGGAACTACAAAAGACCCGTGACACACTGACAAGAGAACATAACCCTCTTCCACTGACACTGCGGTACTGATTCCGGTTGCTGGCTGGCTTCGTAAAGTTGGAGATCTGGTACGAGAAAAACTGGAGAACAAAAAAGAATCTGGTCCCTCTTATCGTGCACCGGTCCCAGTTCTTGGATTGAAGGGTTCTTGTACAGTAATTTTACCTCCTTTGTCTGGTCGCAAAGAAAACAGATTTTTTTCAATTGACAATGTCAAGCTACACCATGTGACCAATACTGAATAGTGTAACTTCCAATATTACATGCCAAAATGTTTCGCTGAATCCGATGGCTCCAGCTTCTTTAACTAGTGCCTGTGTTGTGGAGGTGGAGTTGGAACATCTATTGACTTATTGCCTATTGTCTGTTCATCTTCCTCCGATGCAGACGTCGAGTATGATTCACCCCCTCGAGATGTCGAAATTGACATTCCCGATGTTCCTGAAGATTCTATACATCATCCGTCTGATGCTGCACAGCCTCCAATGTTGCGCTTGGGAACAAGCGGTTACTACATGGATCGTACAAGTTTCTCATACGATTCATCCTTATCTGTGTCGGCTCCACCAACGCGTACATGTCTTTTCATCGCCTGGTTCAAAAAGACCCCTGGTCCCACCCTGGACATACATCTGGGTTTGTTTTCATGCTTATCTTCCTTTTCATGTGGATTGGTTTTGTGACAGTGTTCTTCCTGCTGATTAATGGTCATTATTTGCCAGAACACTCTGCTGTAAAGTTGGTTGATGGAATTCTGGCTCCCCATACATCATCCCACATCATGAAACATGATCAAGCCCTCATGAACATTTCTTCTGGCTCCCCATACATCGTCCCACATCATGAAACGTGATCAAGCCCTCATGAACATTTCGGCCTTTCCTGTTGCTGATGGGATCATTTGGGATAAAGTTGCATTCGATGTCCATGGTCCGACAGAGGTCCTGAACATTCCATACGTGTTTCGCGTTTTCCTGTGGTAACACAGGATATACACTCAGACAACTGGTTGTTCAGGCAGTTCATTCATTGTTTTCTGATTTTAAATATCATGCTGCATTTGATGCTGAAGATTTGTAGTTGAATTCGGCCAATTATGCTGATTTATTCTGTTACCAACATTATGGCCATCATTTCTTACATAAATCAAACATGTTACGACCTGTTTTTAATTTCACCCAATGGGAACAATGTCCGGCTCCCTTAAAGGGGAGTTCTAAAACTCTCCGGAATAAGTTCACATACTTTTCAGATTACAATGCCTCCAATCCTGAGTTCTATTTCTATAAGTTAAAAATGCCATCTCAAGCTAAATTCATGTTAACTCACACAAAATTGATTTATTCGAATTCCTTTAGGATTGATTTAGCATTACATGGTTACGAACACTGGAAAGATACCATTGATTTAAAATCCATTTGGGGGACAAAAAATTGGCAGGTCCAAGGTACTTAAGCTCTGCATTGTGCATGTCTAATTCCGGCTCAAATTTTGTTTTTAAATGACACGGTGCAGCAGACTACTTATTTTGGTTTGGCTACAGCCAAAATGTTGAATCTTCCGCTCATTCCTTCATTGGCTGAGTATGATATATGGCGTAAACACACCAATCATTCCCTCGATGTCCTGCAAGCCCTATTTATAAATGGCAGTATAAATGTCTCTGACGTGGACCCTTTAGGGTGGTTGTTGTGGCCCACCAATTCCAATGCATGTCAACTACGTTTTCTTAATGCAACAACCAGTTTCACACAGACTAGACCTGATCCACGTTTCCCGCATTCTCATTCAGTCACCACGTATTCGGTGTGGGAATTGTGTCAGCAATAGTTAGGCCACTCGACACTGTCGTCAGTAAAACAACACTTGTCCCTTTTGTCAAGTACATCAATTTGGCTGATTTTATTTTAGGTCCTAAATCACCCAGATCTAAACGATTTATCTATGAGGCATATAATGAATTATGGAAACTTTCGCAGATGGAAGCCGCGGTGCGTCTGCGCCAAATTGATCAAGCTAATTTGGAAAAAGTTCTTGCAGTAATCGACAATAGCATCAATACATTGTCTTCCCATATTTACACCTTGGATAATATTGTTTCTTCTGTTACTGATATTGTTCAAAATGATGTTTCTATGTTGTACCATGGTCAAAATCAAATGTGATGTATAATGCAATTTGCATGGACGTTGCCGACACTCAAAATGGGAAAAGTTCAATGGGATTATTTGAATGCTTCTGCATTGTTTTTGCAGTTTAATTTGACTGATAAACCGAAGTATATGTCTATGAAAGACGCAACTTACACACTGTTACATATAGAACAATTAGAACAGTTAGCTTTTTCTGTAGCAGAAACTGATTCAGCCGTGTGGTTAATACGTGGCGTTATTTCTCTGCCTTTCTCGCTTTTTCAATTCACATCTTGCATGAAACACTTCCCGGTTGGCTGCTTTGAGCTCCTGGGTAGTGCTTTTATTCATGAATTGTGGTCCTTGCCTTTCACCTACAGATGTCAGCGCGCGGATAAGGAGGTTTTCCTAACAAAGGAGAAGTGCGAGTCCATGGTAGGACATTCCCTAGTATGCAAACAAGTTAAATTGCACTGCGCTTGCAACGTTTCAGCCCCTAATCTGGCTTGCTTTTTAAAAGGCACGCCGGTCCCGGCAATTATTCCAGCGCTCACATTGCTTTCAAATGGAAGTTATCTTATTTTGAATAACCACGACTGCTGTGGCTTACGGGCAGGCATCCCGTATATAGTAACAGTTGGACATCCTGATTATTTTTCGGACCCTAGTAGCTTACATAAGTTCAGGAGAAAGAACCTAAAAAAGGAGGGTCTCCATCATCTGGAAGTCATAGGATTGTCGTCTGAGATTTTAAAGCCCAGCATTCAGCAGAATCAACAGATTTTAATTACTTTTAACGTTCAACCATATTTGAAAGTTGTTCCTGGAGGTTATCATCTTTATTTACTAACCAGATTTAGACTGGGGATCTTCCATAGAATCGTGAGTCTACCAACAATGACCGATTGGACCCAACAATTGCAACTGTGTACATGTGATAATCTTTCAGAGCAATCCACCATCCATGTGTTGCTGTTTTGTAAGCTCTACAGAGAACTGAGAAAGGTGTGGATTCTTCCTATTCTAAAATGCTTTGGGATTAGACAATGTAGGCCAGCTTTCATTGCTATGCAATTTTTAGATAATGTACATATCACTTGGAAGATAGCAATGTTCCTAAAGCACGTAATTAACCTCAGGAAAAGGATGGTAATTCAAGTCTAAGAGTCGCATGGTAGTAAAAAGTACTTATTGCTATTTCTTTTAACATTTTTATGTAGTTTTTTAATGATTTTTTACTGAGTGTATAATTAATTGAACCAGCAATGTATGTATATATAGGATGTTTTTCTCTTTTTAACTATATATATGTTTTTTATATGTGCTTTTATGATTGTATGAAATAGCAATCGAATAAAGCTGTACTTGACTTGACTTGACTAGTAACAGTTTTGAACGGGTTACTTGTTGCAGCAATGTCCTTTTTCCGCCCCCGCATGGGGTTGTAGTTAGTTCGCCTTGGCCTTCCATTTCAACTTTGAAAACAGATTTCAATAAACTAAGCAGACTCAAAGCGCTATTGTTTCAACAAGAAGTGGCTCTCACATCAGCGCGAGAGACCTTCGAATTGCAGGTGGCGAGAACCGCAAGTGAGATACACTCACTACTGAACACCAATCTCCCACTTCATTTTGGAGAATCAATACACCAAATATTTAATGCATCTGACACTGAAGGCCTTGCTCATTTTTTAAACTTGTGGGATCTGGCCTTGTGTCCTCTTTTCAGATGATTTTTGGAGTAATACCGAACTTTATCCATTCTATTTTTTCCAGCGCGTTTGGAGGTTTTCTACTGATCCTCGTGCTGGCGGGTGGCGTGCTGGTCCATCTGCTCCTGTTACGCAATGGCTGCCCATCTTATGGTACTGCACAGACCCGGCCACTTGCAACTGTACTGTGACCGAATGCAACAACCTTTTGGATGCTTGTCAATGGCGACGCTTGGCGTAAGTTATGGACTTACTTTTCGCCTCGCCTACTTCACTTGCGTGCAATCTGTGTTCTATTGTCGACTGTGCCCTTTCCATTGGGCCATGGATTTATGCCTCTCCAATGCGTCCGGCGCTGACCTAGACTATGATCTGTTGGTGGGTCCATTACTTGCCCATGACCGGGCCTGTTCTGGGGATGGCCGTTTGATGCGTGCCGCTGCACTTGGAGTGTTGGCTGAGTGGAATACCTGTGAGGCTGCAGAGCGCCTCTTGCAACGGAGTTTCATCGAGTACCACGCAAGTTGCCCGGATGGGCTTTTGGAAGCATTGGGGCATGAGGAGCACGTGTGTTCATTTGATCTCCTCAACTGGATGGCATCCCTTTTTGCTACGAACGACAGGGATGCCTTTTGTAACGAATTGCATTCTTGGATTCACGTACTATGATGAGTTTTCCGGACTCGTCATAATATCATTTTAAACTAGACTTTTGGTCTCATCCCGATTTGGCCTTTTTTGCAAGCGTGTTTTGACTCTGCTTATCTTTGCATTCTGTTTTTTTTTTTTCTATTTGCTATGATCTGGCCAAGGGGAGGGTGTCGTATGGCCTATAGGGACATTGTCGACATTGCTAAGTTAGCATGAGCGCAGCTGACATGATGCTGCTTTTGTGCACGTTACTACATGACTTTATTTTTGCAAGATTCTGTTTATGCCTTTCACATGAGAACCGTCTGCTTTGTGCGTTCTCTGATGGTTCCTGGAGTTTAGTCTGAATACTGTAAGTAAGGTCGATAAACAATGCCCCTTGTTATTCTGTTCTGGTCAGTCCCTAGCACCTAGACAAAGCACACTAACACAGCTGCGGCTGCTGCTGGAAACTCGTGCTTTGATATTATGGGGATGCATGTTTGGTGAACAGACACTTGGAGAGGGATCTTTCCAGGGAGAAGAGCCATGCGGTTCCTATGATGTAGATATACCATCTAGGCACTAAGGTATGGGATCTGCTGACAAAGCCCAGAGATCTTATATTATATAATAATACATCTTCTTACGAAGGGGAGGGTGGTTAGGCCTTATAGTCCTTTATCCACTGTCTTTATATGATGACATTTCCCTTTATGATATATGGCCTTGCTGCAATGCTAACTGGATTGATATTATGCATTTTGCTGCTGGTTGTGGCTCGTATACTGCGTTTTAGAGCACAATAGTTAAAATAAGCTTTTTAAACTTTATTTGTGTCTCGTTCAATTCTTATTGTGGACATGTACGAGTGAGAGAGTGAAAAGGTGTGTCTTGTTACCGCAATTCCTGAGAGATCCGGTAGTGTTGTGTTCTGGGGTGTCTAATCATTTGCATCTTCGTGATTGTTTAGGAGAGCGAGTGAGACACTATAGCTAGTCAGTCCTGGGATTGTGGGTACTGAGGCGGTAGGAAGGCATAGCCCCTATACACCGAGGTCATGTATTCCTGCGCATAGCTCTGTGTATGTGCAGAATCCCTGCAACAAAACCCATTGCTCCTGGAAACGGGCAGCTACGGCTGGTCTGGTGACGTTACTGAGCTGATCCGTTAACTCAGGCACTTCTGGATGATATATTGGATGAACCTCACGCATAGGGAACTGAGTAATTTTAGTGGGACTCTTTTCAAACAACCGAACTCTATAGGAAACTATAGCATTAATATTTGCGAGCACCTGCCCTGGGGCTAAATCAGCAATATAAACATGATCCATAATATCAAATAACACTTGTGGAGCCTCAATTTTAATATGTGTGCACCACAGATTGATCAGTGTAGCAGACATATGCTGAAGAACATGCTGCTGTAGAAATGGCTCAAACTCAAACACAGCCTGCCAGATGTCTTCAGCGCCATAAACCGGATTACAAGCCCACTTCATAGACTGTCTGGCTAACACCTCCTTCTCATCTTCCCCTACTCCAGAGCGCACCCATGGACCCATCCGTTCCCTGAATTTCGTCCAATCTCTATCCTCAAACCCACGTATGGGCGTCTCAGCATTCAAAGGCGTCAGAGGATGAAAAACCATAGAAGGAGAAGCAACAGAAGTAACAGGTACAATCGTTGTTAACGCTTGTATCGGAGGAGAAGGAACAGATGATACAGGAGTTGGAACGGTAGATGTACTAGAGGTCACAGTCAGCAAAGATGGCGAAGACAAAGAAGGAGCAGGGGGTGGGGTGGCCGAAGCCATCGAAGTAACAGCCGTAGATACAGAAACGGCTGCAGCAGATGAAGCAGGCTGATGTGACTGTAAAGGAACAGTGGGATATATCCTCTGTGGGGCATAAGGAGGCGGGGTCGAGCATCTAACAACTCCTCTACAAAAGTATCAATCTCTTCTTTGGCCAAATAAGACTTGTCAATATGCAACCGAAATATCCTATCTTCATATTTAATTCCCGACTCCTGTTTTTCCCTATCATATGCCACAGCTTTCTGTGTCAATGTTTGCATTTTCCCTTTCTGTGCGTCCCTCTCCATCTTTAATCGTCTCTCTCTGGCCTCCTTCTGCCAAGTCTGAAGGGAGTCATACATCGACTTTCTACTCCGTGTCTTAAATAACTGTTCCTATAAAATCCAATTTTTTGTTCATCAACGGTGCCTGTCAAAGGCCACTGTAACTTGGCTTTGTCCCTTGTATATTTGTGCCATAGTGTAATAAACATAATAGGCCCAGGTTTCACATACATATCAAAATTTGGGCTGCCTTCCGGAGGAGGCGCAGGTTGAGCCTCTTCCAATCGAGCATCTGCAGAACAACAGCGACAACACAAATTCCAAAACTTTCTGAGACCAGGCATTTTTGAAAGAAAAACGAAATCGTTAATTTTTACCTGGCAAAATATTTGCAAATACTTTTTATCAAGACAGTCCTTAGACCGTACCAAACGCAAACTCAAACGGTACCATATCCACAAAGAACCAAAACAAACTCACCTGAAATCAGTGCTACAACGAACCAGTTCTCCACTGCTGACTCTTCAGACCAAACGGTCGTCAGATCCAAGGGTTTCGCCATTCAGGACTCCAGTTGGAATGACCACTGGGCGAGGCACCGTCTGGCAGGACAGAAGGGGCAGCTGCGAGCAATAGAAACTCTTCGTGCAGGGATCCCTGAGCCGTCAGTCCGACTCGACGATGTCCTCGGCCTCCCCCGTCTGCGGAAAGGGGATGGATCAATCACCCAAAGTAGTCCCTGTTCGGGCGCCAACTGAAGGAAGTGACCCGTTTAGGGCCACCCGGGTCACTAATGACCACCTCTCAGCCTTACGTACTAAATGAAGAGTTGGTTAGACAGTAGGGAATACAAACCAATAACTGTTTATTATATACACTCAGAGCAGAGCCCCATCTGCCCAGTCGCTAGGAGTGCTGCAGAGGGAACTGAAATCAACAAACATAGAGATACATTATGTAAGTTTCGTAACCGGGCGAAAACACGCCCACAGTGGAATTTTCCAAGCAGGTGCAGTAAAACAGTGAAATACAGAAAAAACAGTTCAGCGCTCCTATCTTACGCAAAGTTTCATGGTCCAAGGTCGTTCGATCTGGAGCCTGCCACCAGACAAGGAGGAGAGGGCCTCTATCTGGTGAGAAAGCTATGTGCTGACATGAACAGTGTGCTCATTACTAAAAACAAAACCCAAGTGAAGCAACGAAACTCAAAGAGGAGCGTTTCTCGGAATTAAACTAGATCAGTTTCAAACAGCCTAAAATGGCGCCCAAATATAAAATAGTGCAGCGAATGCTAATTTACATGGAGCATGTGTGAGCATTGACGATTTCTATTCCAACAACACTTCCACTCCTTCTTCCCCCATCCCGAATACCCTACCTGTTTCCCTGTGACTCTGTCATGTTTGTGATGATCACTCAAGGGTGACTGTTCCTAAAGAAAAGAGGAGCTGGCCAAATCGGTCGCTTTCGAGCAGCGGAAGGGCAGGCTGCACTCCGGGAGAGGCTACGTAGTCCTCTTCACTCCGCGCTACCACGCCGATGAGGCCAGCCCTTACTACTGGTGGGGTTGTCTACTGGACGTTCCTGTAGGCGCTCTGACGCCAAAAAACCTGAATATTGGTATTATAGGAATACTGAGTGTCGCCATCTCAGATTCCTATTTCTATCCTTTTTTTCACTTTAAGCACGGTCCTGATGAAACGCCACGGGATCCACTAGGTACCCATGTAAGGCGCGAAACATGTTGACCTAACGTACTCACCATCACTATCACTCTCACTCACTGACAAGAGAACAGAAGGACAATACTCACTCCTCAGATATAATTTTTCTAGAGGCCTTCCTTGTCAACTGTTTTAACCTTACCACACGGACCCTTGAATAAAGGTTTTTTAGGGTACCGGCGTGGTAATTTTAATTCACTCACCTTTCCCCCACCCCACACACCCGCACTCACAACTGCGGTGTTACTCCGAAAAGAACTTCGACAAAGAGCCTTCTCGCGGGCCCGTGGGGGACAAGCATGACACCCGCATGGGTGTGTGAGGGCACTTTTTCCAAAAGGAGGAATTCCCCCACCTTCACAGTGTTTCATTTCCAACCTATTCTGTGAGTTAGTGTCACTCACTATTCCTCTCAGCAACCGATTTGGCCAGCTCCTCTTTTCTTTAGGAACAGTCACACTTGAGTGATCATCACGTTAGCCTTAGGAGCGTGGGTACTGGACCTGGTTTTCGTTTAGCTCCCGGTCCCCCCTCTTTGTATTTTGTGACTCTGTCATGTTTGCCCTTGCCCATACCTCTGTGAAAGCTGACCCTACCTCCCAAAGTCTCAAAAAACCCTCCCACACCCAAACCCACCCCTTCCACTTCCCACTCCACCCCGGAAAAACAGTCTCCCCACCCCCTGAACCCAACCCAAAAAGACAACAAAAAAACCCTCCAAAAGCTAAACTCAGTCCAAAATCCCCCAAACCCCAAAAGCCCCCTCCTACGGACAAACCCACCCTCCCTAAACCTCTGCCCTCTCCCTTCCTAATTTCCATCTTTTAGGGGCCTGCTATGCCCAGTGATGCCCCTTTGTGAGGAGGTTCCCTGACAGTGTTAGTAAGGGCACGTTTTGTGGCACAGCATTGCGCTGTGGCACATGGACAATAATGGACTGGCTACTGGCCTTTGTTTCTTTGTTGGATTGCTTTAAATCCATTCATTAAAATCTTTTTCAGTTTGGAAGACATTAGTCCTGCCATCACTTTCCTATTAATTTGATGTTTTTGTATAGTTAGTGCTGTGTGAGTACAGTTGTGCTTGTTTGATCCCTGATTGCTGATCCAGTTGAAGTGGTTTGTATGACATGCCGTAGAAGCCAGTGCTGGAGTAATGCAGGACAAGGGAAAATGTTGAATGGATGTCAATGTGAGTTGACATCCAAATGGGGAAGACATTGCATTGGGTGACATGTTATGTGATAAGTAACCCTGGGCGAAGTGCTACGCTACGCTCGCGTAGTTTGCGAAGCTTGCGCTACTTCGCACAACGCGAATTGCACGTAGCACAGTGCGAACACGCGTAGCGTAGCGTAGCGTAGTGCCGCGGTCATTTTGGCTTGCTCGCGGTCCTCAACGTCAAGTTGGCGACCGCGAGCAAGCAAAATGACATCCCGGCGAGACTTTTCCTCGTTCGCGATCAGCAACATCAAGTTGCCGATCGCGAGCGTGGAAAATAAACCTCCGGCGAGATTCTCAACGCGGGGAGGTCAGGTTTCTCATTGCGAGTGGTCGCGTATGCTCGCGACCGCTCGCGATGAGAAACTACCAGTCCGCGTTGAGAAAGCTGCCGCTCGAGTAAAAATCTACTCGAGCAGCAGTAAAGACAGCTCGCACTGTGCAAGTTGCCGTTTTCAATGATTGCACAGTGCGGACAAGCATCCGGCACTGTGCAATCATTGCGAACAGTGCGCTACGCAGTTCGCGTAGTGCTACGCGAAGCTTGCGTAGCGCGAACTGCACTTTGCGTAGCTTCGCGAAGCATTACTTCGCGAACTACGCCCACCCTTAGTGATAAGTATTTCAGCTTGGCCTGGCCACTGTCAACATCATTTAGGTTGCACTTCTCCCTATGATGTATGTTGGATATGTGTTTGATGTCTTGAAGTTAGATATTTGTGTTTCCACATATGGAGGGTGTCGACTTGTCATACCTTTGTGGAGTTCTGCATGGACACGTGTCCATTTTGCAGTGTATACCTTACAGCTACTTCATCTAGATGTGTGCCGCATGTTGTTTGTGTTGTGTTGTGCTTTCAGAAGTTGCATTTACCTATTGCCTACTCATGCCTGGCATTTGCTTATGCTATTGGCTGTCCCTGATATACTTCAGTTCCAAGGTCCAGTGCACATGGAGTTTATCCAACATGTGCAAAATGTACTGTGCCCCAGGGCCCCAGCCTTTCAGGCTCTCCCTGATAGAGGCATAGCTATCCTGCAGAGTGTTTCCACTGTGCCTTTAGAATGGTTCTCACACTTATTCTATGTAATCCCATTGACTGATATTACCTTTTCATGTGGGTGATGTGTGAGAGTCCAGTACAGAGGTGCGGCAGAGAAGGTGTGTTTCACTTTAATGGCACAACCATACAGATTTTACATCAAAACAGGACCTGGGATGTGGGCAATGTGAGTGTGTTACATTCACTATAGCATCTTGGTTGGAGTTGCAGTGACAAGGCGTTAAGGCAGTAGTAGTAGCCTTTTCAGTTTCACTTTAGCAACACTTGCACGCTGCATAATGAGTGAAGATCAGTGTTAATATGGCAGACAAATGAGAAGGGGCAAAAGGAGTTTAGCAGCTTGGTTAGAGTTCCAGTCACAAGGCCTCATGGAAGTTGTAGTCACGTCAATGTCACTTTCCCAACACTTGAGAAATGGTAAGCTGTATGACTAGTGAAGATCAGTAGTAACATAGGAGACAATTGAGAAAGGGCAAAAGATGGGTGACAGGCATTATTAGGTGTGACGTTGTTGAGGAGGTGCTGTTGTGGAACACAAAATAATGCACACATCACTTTCACTGTGTATAATTTGCAAGCACATGTCCATGTGTGTATGGTGTGCCTGTGCAGTACAAGTGTTTTGGCCTAGGAGGGCATCCTACAGATGTATTTTTTTATTATTGTTTTTTAAACAATCCCAGACAGGGTCCCTGTATACGTGTAAATTACTTAGTGACCACAACTCCCTTTCCTGGTCCATGGCGGGGCATTGCTGTGCAGAGGAGTCTATGGCAACAGGTAGTTGTATGACTTACCACCGATTAAATCTGCGATGGAGTGGGTTTTGAACGTGGTCGAGCAGCTAGGGCAGTGGAAGGACTTGTCCGATGGGATCCATGATGGTAGAAGATGAGTAGAGGTGAGTTTCGCAGAGTTTCGGCCTCATATCCATCCCTTTTCGCCATCTGAGATGTGGTGGCTAGACCGTCATGCTTACACTGGCTGTATAGCAACTCATAATTGGGCCGGCAGTTTCACTGGTGGACCGAACCTTCCACAGCCTCATAGGCCCATTCGGCGGCTGCCATGGTCAAGTTGGCTGGTGGTGTCAGCGGTTCGGCAGCGGTCTTCACAAAGCCAATCTGCACAACTCGTAATATGGCAGTCGGACTGCCGAGCTAGCGGTGGTCGGACCGCCACCGCCGGTACTGCAGTCCACGGACCGCCAAACTCGTAATAAGGCCCTAATACTAAAATTCTTTTTATTTTCTTGTTCAAAAGATTTGTCTCTTTTTAGAAGAAATAAAATCTGCAAATCTTGACCACATATACAGGAAGGAAGATTGCCTATATACATTTGTGGGAAACGAGGGCTCCAAGAGGCCTACCCTTGTGGACTAGAAAGGGGTGAGTTTTTGATAATATTAATGCAGACTAGTGACATGAATGGCAAAACCTAAGTGGTCGGGTGAACACGCTGATAGGCACAAGTAAACCTTTTTATAGTTTGAGTGATCAATCATTCAGGGTACTTGCAGCCAGTTGTCTGGGATGGATGGTAGTAGACTGGCTGTTTTTTAATTGCGTGCCAGCTTATGCTGTGCACTTTAACTCTTCGTTCACCATGTGTACCTTGAATCTAAAATATTATCATTTTATTTTCTTAACCTACTTTCTATCTTCTCTTCTGCAAAGAACTAGAACCTCCATGATGTATCTACTCTGCAGTACACCCCTGTTACTGAGATGGACAATGCCAGAAGAATACAGTTGCACCATTTGAATACAGTATCATTTTTCTTAACTTTTATTACAAATGTTCTTGAACTGTGTGTATCATTGCCATTTTGGGTTCCAGCCTAGATATTTGTCATCTATTGGATGTTAAGACTGGGAAGGTTAACTTAACTGTCATCTTCCTTCCTAGTCCTGAATGGGAGAGGCAAAGGTAAGGAAGGCATCATCAGGTTTCTAACACTGATTGCAGGAGGGTGGACCTGCATTGAGGTTAGTCTGGTAAGGAAGATCAGGTCAAGTAGAGAGAGAAGACTAGAGGGAGGATGATGAAGGTGGACAATAGGCCCAGGCAAAATTTAATTAACAACCTTAATTTGAATAATGTTAGGGATTTTCCATTATGCTTGCTCTGCAAGTCACATATTTACTCCATAACACAATGTCAGATTCACATAATTATGCCGCCATTTGCTGCAGAATTATAGCAAGGGAAAAACTCCAACAACCAGAATGCAAGTGGCTGTTGCTTGTGGCAATTCTGTAGTCGCATCATTTTTTAGCACAAAATGTATCCTAAAATCTAACCCTAAAAGACGCATTTACATTTCACATAATTAAGTGTACTGTTGTTTAATTTTCCTGAAATGTTATGGAAGTACTTGAAAGCAACTTATGCAAGGTTCTCATGCCCTTAGTGGAAGATGTCTTTGTGATAGGACAGGTTTTAGGCTCAGTGACCGCTCTGACTGCAGTTAGAAGGTGCATCATATTTTATGGATGTTACAGAAAAAGTACAACAAATAAAATAACTAATAACCATAATAATGACAATATTAATAACCACAATAAGAAGGAAAAAGTTAGGTATTTGACCAAAAACAAATCCACCCACTACACCCCCAACTCCACTTCTTTCTAAACCCTCAAAAACACACAGAACTATCCTATGTTAACCTAGTCCTTCCCTGAGTATTCCCAACGACACCCACCCCCACAGGCCTACCCCTTTCCCTAAATCCCTAAAAAATGTACAAAACTGAACTATCCTAAACTAACCTACTACTTCTCCAATTATTCCCAAACACACTGCCCACAACAGGCCTATTTCTCTCCCTAAGTCCCTCAAAAGCATACAAAACCAAATTAACTTAAACTAACCTACCCTTTCTCCACTGTTCCCAACCACACTACCTGTAACAGATCCACCCCTCTACCTATATCAATTATACACACATAAAATGAAACTATCATAAAGTAACTTACCCCTTCCCCGTGAACGTCAATTCACCAAAATGCCTGGGGTAGCGGAAGTGACATCACACGCCCTTTGACCTCCACTTTCACTCACACACAGATACTTACACATACACGCAAATTCACACATATACACTCTCTCACACATACATCCACTCTCATCCGAAAGCACACACACATCATACATTTAAAAGCATGTTTTACTTACCTCTGCTCCGTTGGAAAGGCATATTACACCTTATTGTACTCCATTTATATTACACTATTAGTGGATAATTTATTTTTGTATTCACTATTAGTCAAATAAAATTGACAGAAAATAAGGAGTGGAGCCCCAGCTGCCCCTGTGTTTCTGGCACTGTATTTGCCACCTCTAAGGCCAGGGGTCTCAAAGGCAGTGCTAGGGGTAGCAAAGGGCAAGCCAGGGGTCACAACGAATATAGCATGTTACAACGCATGCTATTACATCGCGTACTTTTACAACGCGGTCGTTACAACGACCGCGTTGTTAGTATGCAATACCTTTACATCGCAAGTCATTACAACGACTTGCTGTAGGGGGCGCGCTGGACTTAGGAATAGTATTATTTACTATTTGTACTCCAGTTTGCGCAACAGCAGGGAAGGTGTTGGATTTCATATCCAATACCTTACCGCCCCCTACAGCAAGTCGTTCTAATGACTTGCAATGTAAAGGTATTGCGTAGTAACAACGCAGTTGTTGTAACGACCGCGTTGTAAAAGCACTGCATTGTTATAACAGCGTTGTAAACGCTGTTTCCCGTCGCAGCTGCGACCCCTGGGCCACCTCCTAAATGACGTCCATGCCCTTCCCCAGCTATTACTATCCACACCACTGCAGCAGGCCCACCCCTCTCCCTTATCAATATGCCTTTCCAAAACTTCTAGTCCATGTACAAAGTCCCTCGGGGCCTCCATGGAGTCCTCTATGCACTTGAGGACCTTGCGGATGAGGAAGTCTGTGGCTGAGAGCTGAGCAGTGGCAGCTTCTGCATGGGATGCGCATCTCACCTCGCGGCAGTGGCTGGGGTGATTGTGCCTTGCCCTCAGTTCTGCTGGCTGTGCACTGGAGGAATCAACTGCCCCTGCTCCAGCAGTATCACCATTGATGGAAGGCCACTCCTATTGCCTCCATCATCTGGTGGCACAGCCAAGCGGCTACCTTCCACTGGCACCCATCTTCATTGGTTTTACTGGAGCTGAACTCTGCAGCTCGGCCTCTGACAGGAACATCAGGATATTGTGAAGAAAGAAAAAAATGAACATGAATTGCAGGGCCCGTTGCAAGCATGTTTGTATAGTCAGTGAAGCACATCGTATTGCTGGTTCTCTGGGGCCACTGGATATTTTTTATGTGATTCGCTGCCCCTGTGACTTTTTTTTTACACATTATTTACATAGTTATTATTTGCAATGCTTTGCATTAATTAATTCATGAGCACCTACAAGATTAAAAAAAACATTTTTGCTCGATTTGAATAAAAATAAAAATAAAAAGTTATTATTATTTTGTAGGATGATTCTTTAACCAGAGGCTTGACTTAACCTGTATTGAAATAATGACTGAACTGCAAAGTTATTTATACTGGTATTGACCAATTTGGTGCAATAAGTTGATGCTGCACAATTTATTTTGCTATATCATGCAACATTAATTGAGCTAATCTGGTGGAGCGGCATGTTTTTGGGACATGTTTTTGGGCATGTTTTTGGGACAACTATTAGCACATTATAACAATAATTCCAGTGGTCCTACTATTTTTATACATCACAGTCCCTGAGCAACACTTCAATCCTTTCTACAAACCATTATTTGTACAATAAATATTATTCCTGGCTTAGGGAGCAAGTGAGCATTTGGTAAGGTTGATGATTTAGGCCAGGGCATGGGTTAGGTTTTGGTTTGGCTATGTACAGGTTGTGTGGTTAATGGAAGGTAGAAGACGGACCAGTGTAAGAGATGGCATAAAAGGAAAAAACATAGGGAGAAGTTGAGGGAGAAATATGGCATATGCCAGAATGGGATGGCATGTGGTGGGTGGTGGTAGGTATGGGTGGGCCATGTGCTCTCGGCAACACACCTCTTTTTCTACCCCCTTAATTTAAATGGCAGAGTGGTAGAGATAGAAGCATGGTCAGTGGATCACTTAAAAAGCATTTGGTAGCAAAGAAGGAATGCCTTATCAAATTCAGAAGATGCCCTTAAGAAAGGAATTTGACTTGCCATTTATTCCAGCAGCAGAGTCCAGTCCCTCCTGTCACTTATCTACCAGGTGTTGATCTTGGCTCTCCTCCTCAGGCCTGGGCAGCCTGTAGAAAAAAGTACTTATTTATTAATGTATATCTACTAACTGCAGTATTTGCTCATATAAAAAAAAAACTAACATCTGAATTTATTGGTGGCCGAATTATTGCAGTCTGTCATTGTGGTTCACTTAGCACAGGGGGTACACTATTTGAAAGCTTTAGTAAAGGGTACTAGATGCCTGCCAGGAGTCTTCTCTGGCCCAAACAGATGCAGAGTCCACCACCTAAATCGGACAGAGGAACCACAGTATACAAGGAGGGGAAGGGAAGGGAGTGAAGGGAGCAATAACAGCACACAGTATCAGGTTTTCACACCCAATGTGGGACTAAAGGAACAATGCCATACACCAGGATATCCATATCACTAAAGGGTATGTAAGCTCAAACCACAATAACTCGAAATGCTGATCATGGTCAGGATTTTCATGTGCCGGGATGATTAAACTTAAAAGGCACAATCTCTTACAAATGGTTGATCACAATCAAACTTTTCCCCACACTGGCTGGTATCCATTGCATTAGGACTCATATGGGTGGAACAAAGAAACACTGACAAACTTGGAAAAAGAATGCTGGTTTGTCAGCAACTGCAAAATGGATTCCCACAGGGTCTGGTAGTAGACTCAGAGTTGCATGGTTCCATGAGTCGATGAGAGAACCAGAAAATCAGTGATGATAGGTGTGTAAAGGTAGAGCTGGTTGTAGATGGGGGGGGGGAGGTTGGGGCTCTGCCTTTGAAATGTGAGGTTCCCCTATATAGCTATCTTTGCAGAAGCAAATCTGTACACATAGAAAAATGAAGAGAAAAGAAGACTGTGTTTCACATCACAAAGCTATTTCTGTATACTTTTCACAGGAGGAAGCGATAGCGCCCATGTGGAAAATCAAAGTTTTGCCTTTAAAGGGAGAAAACAGGAGAGGCAAGGAGGAAGAAGGAGAGGGAAGGGTGGGACAGGACAGGAATGAGGGAGGAGGGAAGTACGAGGGACAAGGAAAGGAGGGAGGGAACAGAAAAAATCGGGAGGAAGACATCACGAGACAGTGATAAATCAGGGCCTGACAAAGAATCACAAATCATAGTAGACTGTTGGAGATGTACTTGGAGAAGTCAGACGATGTGGATCTGCTGGGCTGCTGGTAGCAGGAGGCTACTGCCTTCCCACAGAGTTAGCAATCACAGTTTTCTTATTACCCCTTCCAAATCCATAATTTTACTTTTAGGCTCACTGGTAAAGAGGAACTCAGACTGAAGCAAATCTGGGTTGAGCACCCCTCACGTCCCTAGCACAGAAGCTAGACACTAGAACATTTCCTTAATATGTATATTTATTCCCATTTACTATATACATATATTAGAAGGAGCAATGAGAAAACATTGCAGAACAAAGCCAATTCTGAACCCAGCCCTTAAATTTAATCTAAAGATTCTCTCTCCCTCATAATTGAAATCGGAATTTGAATGATTGATTTTTATAGATGGAACACAAGCTGTTAGCCTGCTACTCCCCACTCCTCATAAGCCCCAGACTTATCTGTGGAGTGCCTCAAGGTTCATTGCTCAGCCCCACCATTCTCAACACATACATGATCCCTCTGGCCAACATCAGCATTCTCTCCGATGCAGACGACATGCAACTCATTACTCACTCTCTCGGACAAGACCCCCAACACACATAAGAAATAAGTTCCCCACGTAAATGACCTAAGTCGCTAAATGGATGAAAGCCAACTGTCTCAAGTTCAACACTGACAAAACACTGTTGAGCTTGAGACAGAAGTAGTTATCTTCGGCAAGAGCACCTCACCATGGGACTCTCTCTGGTGGCCTTCAGAACATCAGACCCACACCCAGACCCCATGTCAGATGCCTCTGAATAATCATCAACAACACACTGGACATGACTGCACAAGTCAACACAGCCACTGCATCCTGCTACCACACCCTGAAGATGCTGAGGAAGATCTACAAATGGTTTCCAAGCAACACAAGAAAAACTGTCACTCAGACTCTAGTCACCAGCAAATTGGCTTTGTCAACACCCTGTACTCCGGAATCACCAGGCAACTCAATAGAAGACTACAAACCATCTATAACTGGGCAGCCAGACTCATCTTCAACATCCCACATAGAATTCACATCACACCACACATCAGGGAGCTACACTGGCTCCTGATACACAAACATGCTCAATTCAAACTCGTCACACACACATTCAGGGCATTACACAACTGAGGCCCCACCTACCTAAAAAGTCATATCTCCTTCCACCAACCACCCATACACCTCCACTCCACAGGACTCCAACATACACAGAACCAGATCAGCGTTCTCTCACATTGCTCCTATAGGATCGAATGACCTCCCACTCCATATCAGAGTCTCTTTCTCTCTTTTTGAATTCCACAAGAAGGTGAAGACCTGGATTTCCAATTAACCAACCTACCATAGTCAGGGCTAGGCACACCGGCCTGCTCAGTGCCAGGATACATTTCCGGGTCATAGTGTGCTTTACAAATACACATAACATAAGACAACATAGATGCTCATTCACCAGCATGGGCAGCATCATGGTGCTAACGAATAATAAAACAAGTGTTAAAAGTAGTAATAAGATCAGAAATGGGGTGAGTGTTTACAGTTTTTCTGAATGCCAGATAGGATCATATGCTCTTAATATGCAATGGGAGGCTATTCCAAAATTGGGGCCCCACCAGATGGGCAGCCCGATCATCTAAGCGAGGCCAGTTAAAGAGAGGAAGTGAGAATAAGAGCTGTGATATACAAAACAAACTTCTCTAGAGTGTAGCGAAACAGTCAAAAAAGTAGATCTTTCTCCTTCAAAGAAGACCATGTGCACTAGGCAGAGCATTTGAAATATCATTCCTTGCAATAACCTCACACCCTCAAATTCAAACATTTCTGTTCCATGCGCTCCATGCCACAGACGTACCAAAGTTTAGTCAATATATACTCACACAGTAATATCTAGTGCAGAACAGAAGAAACAAAACACAATAAAGAAAAACTTTCATAATATAAAATGATTTAATCTTTTGGGAAAGCTCTGTCTCCTAGTCTCTTTTTTGAAACAGGATAATTAAGGCCATTCATATTTCTGTATCACTGTTCTCCCATAAACCCATCCTAAAATCACCACATACAATCTCAAACTTCTACCCTACTCCCCTGCGGTTTTTTAATTATCCTTCTTGACCCTATCACTCACCTAATGTTCACCATGGTCAACACACATATTATCTTTCCACCTTACCCCTGCATCCAACTTTCTTGAACAGTTGTCTAGGAACATTTTTACAAATCTTCACTCTACAAATTCCATACACTGCCATGCTCCACCCGAAATGCATTTGGGAAAACCCTAATGACCCTGATGGAATCTGGCCACACTGTATTAGCTTCACCTCCAATAAATGAAGTTTTGATGGAAATCCTCTGTCAATATCCTGTGTCTATTTAGGTATGTACAATATTTGTATATTGCAAACTTCCCCGAAAGGCAACAGAGTCCATCCAGTTCAGGGTGAAATGCAAAGATACAGCCAATAAGTGACTTTTAGACCTCACATCCTTAGTGTGGAATTCCCCCAATCTTTTTGCCTTCACTACCTGATTTTCTCTGAACTCGTTTTTGTTGACATTAGGACCTGGTAATATTGGCTTACACTCAATTGGCCTATTCAAATACTTATAATTACCTGGTACTCCATGTACCCAGTGCCTGAAAATTAAATACTACTATTGCACAATAGCACTCACTGTGCCACCCACTAAAGTAGCTCTTTAAACATGTCTCAGGCCTGCATGCCACTGCGGCCTGTAGTGCAATTTTAAGCTGTCATTTTGACCTGGCCAAATAAACATTTTGCCAGACCTAAACCTTCCTTTTAGTAGTACATGTGTGGTTAGATTTCACATATCCTAGCAATGAAAACTTTTGTAAGGCCTATCTCTCCCATAGGCTAAAACTGGACTGGGTTACCTTATTACGTTTAATAAATGCTAATTTCAGATTGGAGGCATATAGAGGTTTGCTGTTTACACTCAAATGAATTGTAATGTAAAATCCTCTTTAATGGTAAAGTTTGATTTTAGATAATAATTTTGAAGATGCCACTTATAGAAAGTTGTCATTTTCCTGCTCTAAAGTTTCTGAGGATTTTCTAGCAGTTTCCAGCTGCCTGGTCCTTTCCCATCAAGAATGTGTATTGGGCCCAGACATTGAAAGATGGGACTTGGATGTAGCTGGGAGAGGGTCTTTCTGACAGGTGGTTGGGGAGGAGTTATACCCTGCCATAATTACATCACATAGACCTTGGCTACAGCACACACAAAGAATCCTGACACCAGGCCTGCCCTTGCCTTTGTCTCCTCGACAGTGTGGAGCCAGGACCTGGGGAAGTGGAAGAACAGAGCAGAACCAGTTTTGGTGTAGGTCTGGGAATTCCCTCACAGAAAGGCTGGCACCAGGTATGAAAATTGGACCTTCAAGACCACTCATCAGTACACACCTGGACCTGGGGAAGATTCAGAAGAAGGACTGCCCTGCTGCCTTATGGACTGCCCTGCTGCCTGAAGGACTGCTTTGCTGTATGAGGAGGAAGGCTGGCCCTGCCTGCCTTGATCCCAGGCTACCCCAAGAGTCAGTTGACTGACCTCCTGTTTGAGCAATATGGACACAACACGCTTCCAGAGGCCTCCCTGCAACTGCCCTGTTGACCATCACCAACTGGGCCTTCCTAGACCTCCCTGAGCCCTGCTGCTGGCCTCTGCTGGAGTGAGTCCTGATCCCCAAGGGGTGCCCACCAGATCCTGGACACTTAGCTGGGCTCATAGTGTCCTCCTCCTACCTAACTGAAGGTTCCATCAGATCCGAAGCAAGGCCCCACAAAGCCGTGCAGCTCCAAACTGAAAGCTTCTCCAGAACAGACGTAGAGCAACACATCACCCCACAGAGCCTCACTGAGCAGCTGCATGCTTCTCTGGATCTGATGGCGAGCAACACCAAGCCTCGCAGAACCATTCTGCACAGAGCCCGCCTGAAGGTTTCATCTGATCTGACGCCGAGTGACACCAAGCCCCACAAAGCCTCGTCGCCCAGCTAAAAGCTGCATCTGAAGCGTCGTCTGCCCAGCTGAAAGCTTCATTAGAAATTATGCCAAGCAACACCGCACATACCTCATACTAAAGTCAGAAAGTAAAACCCCAAACTGGACAAACTTGATCCTGTAACCTGCCTGTGCTTCAACTTGTGACTTTGTCCTGTCTAGTGCACCAGATACCTGCAGTTGGTAGTTTGTGGTGCCATTTTTAATTAAAAAAACTTTAAATGCATATTTCTTTGGTTCTACTGAGTAGATTTTCATTGTTTTACTGTAATTTTGTTTCTTAAAAAGTACTCTATTTCCTAAATTGGTTTGAGATTTTACTTGGGTTTTGTTTTCACTTTCTCACTGTTTGTGAGCTGCATAAATACTTTACAATTATCTTCCAAGTTAAGCCTGACTGCTTTTGTGCCAAGCTACCAGAGGGTTAAGCACAGGTTAATTTAGTGACTTTTGTGGCTCACCCTGACAAGCATTGGTAATGTTGCCTGAGCGGGGCTTTCACCCCTCTCAAGCAATAACCCAATTGCTTACAGTGACTTTAACAATAGCTGAGTACTAAGAGCCTAAGTCGAATGTTACTGCTTTGTAATGTAGTTTTCTTCAGCAACATGTGTCTTCAGCACTCTTCTAAATATTTACATGGTTGGGGCAGTTGTGATATATACTGCGATGTTGTGCAGATCCTGGGTGCATAGATGGAGAAGGTCTTATGCATCCTAATTCCTTTTCTACATGTATATATGTTCTATTAATTTCTTTGACGCTTCACTATTTTTCCTTTAACCCTCTATAGTCCATGCTTTATCACTTTTCTTCCTCAACCACCAAGATACTAACTCTTTTCCTGGTTTGCATCCTTTCAATAGCTCCCAAATCTGAAATACTAGTGACTGAATATGGCATGGGTCTATGGGTTAGCAGCACAGCTAACAGTGCTTTCTTTCACCATAAATCAGCTTAAACATATAACTGAATGCATTCCTTTACAACACTATTAAGTATTTTTACTAGAACATGTTTCTTAGGGTGATACAGTGGTATATATCTATGGACTATTCCACATCTTCTTAAGTATTCTTCTATCATAGTACTAACACATTGGACAAAATTATCAGTAACTAATTATTCCGATAGCCCTCAACTATAATATAAATCATCTAAAAACTCTGGGGCTCATTTATGAAAGGCCTGAGCCGCTGGAGCGTCACTTTTTCTGATGCTCCGGTGATGCAACTCTCTCAACCATATCTATCAAGCCACGCAAAGCCACTTTGCATGGCTTTGAATGGCCTCATAGATATGGAGTAAGATAAAGCAGTGCAAGTCTCTGTGTTGCCTTACTCTGCGCCAGGGATGTGTTCCATGGGTGCTGCGGTTGGTTTTCCCATGCAACACCCATGGTTTTTGAAGCTGCCCCAAATTTACTTAATCACGTAAACCTGGGGAAGTACCAAAACCTTAGGCCTCCCCAGAGCAGGCGTAACAAGGAGAAATATGTTGATTTCTTCTTGGTTTTTCTTCTCTCCTTGTGTGGTGCATTCTGCAGCACACATAGAAAGAGGAAACCACCTCCTAGGATTGTTGTTGTGCAGGAAGGTGCCACTTCCTGCACAAAAACAATCCTGCCTACATTGGCGCTAGGCTGCCAAAACACCGCCAGCGAGAATGGACAGGAATGCACGGTATTGCTTAAATACAGTACATTTTTGCCCTTTCACTTTGGTGTGGGGCAGCACAGCAAGGTGCCTTGCTGACTGCCCTACGCCAAAATGCCATAGATTAGGCCCTCTATTCCCATCTTTATTGTCACATTCTGACCATGCACACTTCTGCCTATTTATATCACTAGTTAATCGTAATAAGGGCAAAAAGCTTTGCTCCATGGATGAATCGCAAAAGGGCTTATTATGTCTATGTTTAACTTCCTCTGAAGTCCCACTGAAACTCAAGTGGCATAGAAGGCACTCCTGTGATTTGAGAGTATTTCGGCTTTCCAAACAATCTCAAATGAGTCTGTCAATCTTAGCATCTAAGCATGGCCACTGGAAGTATTCACATGCTGTTCCCTTGGCTCCTGACATCATGTAGTGCACTTCATGACCTGCCTGCACAATCCTTCTCTTCAGTTTAAATGAGTGCTCTCCTCTCATAGCCACATGCACTAACAGCTGACATCACATACACTCACAGGACCACATTTAGCAACACTTTGCACCAGGGTGGAATGTGGGATGTTCCCATTAAGCTTTGCAAATGCGCCCTGTGACTCTTACCCAGTGTTTTCGATTGCTGAAACAGCCATTGCTGCAGGAGTCCCCAGGGTACACCTGCAATGTTGTAAATGTGGAGATCCCCACAAAGTACAAGGATGGTGACCCACCCTTGCACAGTGAAGTAGCTGCATAGACATTCTGTTGTGGGGGGTGGAAAACTACAATTAAAGGTTGCAACCTCAACCAGAAAGTGGCCAGAGCCAGACCATGCTGAGGCAGTCATGGCTGGAGGTGTGTGAATTAGGAGAGAAGTGTACGCCGGTGCAGCAGCGGAAAAGAAAAAGAAAAAACGATGGAACAGTAAGAAGCAGAGGTGTGGAAGCCTATGAAATACTTCTTTTTCTATGTCCACCATGACAGATTATTGTAACCAGTTTAACCAGGGATCTCCATCCTTTTCTAGAATCAGAGCTTCTTATGCTCAATAAAATTCATCCCAGCTACAAAGGGTCATTGTTAAAATAGTGATTGTAACTACTTCAAACAATATTGTATTAGCAGCCATTGTATGCAGAAATACTGCCAGCAACCACCTCAGCGCATCAGAAAGGTCACCTAAAAGTATGTAAAAAAAGCTTTATCAGTTTCAATGTTGGATGCCTCGACAAGTCAAAGGAGTGAAATCCGCAATGTCCTCTGGCACCTAAGAAACAATATCAGTAATAAGATTTCCCAATGCAGTATCAATTAACATGCCAATATCAGCCTTAAATATATTTTCTATGCAAACATCAGGTTATCAGTTCTGAAAATACATTTTACTTTTAAATGTATTGTTTTCAAATTTGGAAACCCAACTAATTCGACAAAACAAAATCCTTTCATTTACTAGTTTGAGCTACACATACAGAAGCTACTCACAGGGAGCTGGAGAGCTACCAGTAGCTCCTGAGCTGCAATGCTTGCTGGACAACCCTGACCATGTGGGAAAAATCTTATTACTATGTAAATGTCTGGGAGAAGCCACAACATGCGATGGAACAGATAAGGAAATATATTGAGATTCACAGCTCTTCTAAACTGCCAGACAGTAAGATTTGCTGTGGCTTATGCTTTTAGTCCTCTGACCTCAGCCATTTCTCCTGGGCTGGGTTGTACCTGTGCCTGCTTAGTGGAGATGCTTCCTGATGAAGCAACCTATTGACTGGCCGCTGGGTCTCACTGACCCAGCCATGCCAAACCAATCATTCACCAGGTAGCAGAGTGCAGGTAAGGAATGTGTTGGGCTGGGTGGGATGTAGAGCTGATGGAAGTGGGAGATGGAACATTTACCAGGGGAAATTGATTTTGATTAGTGTGAGAACGTGGATTATTAGTTGAGGTGGATAAGAGTCAACTGCAAGTAATAATGTTACTGTTCTTGTTAGGTCCAGTAAAGGATTCAGTAATTTAAACCTGAGCTCAACCCTTGGTAGCTATGGCACAGAGCAGACAGGTTTAACTTACGAAAATGTAAACAGCATTTGTAAGTACCAAAACAGTTAAAAAAAGTCAAAAACACGAAACAATAAAATCCCACTCCAATTTATAAAAATAGGGAATAATTTAATGAACAAAATAACAACAAAACAACAGAAGCCCAATACGGAGAACCGGAGATTTAAAATTTTAGAGTTTTAAATGAAAATAGTGCCAAAAAGTGTTAAGTACCAACCACAGTGGTCTGGTTCAGCAGCGGCTCCTGTATACGGGCGCATGGGCTGCACCCCCTTTCCTTTCATAGGTTCCTAGTATAGAAGGTAAAGTAAATAAATACAATTAAAAGAACAAAGGTTATATTATTAGGCTTTTTTGCAAGCTATGCTCCTTCGTGAAGTTGCGCCTGATTGAAAACGAGGAGGGCTTATTGACTCACAGCCCTGGTCTTTCTTCACAGCGGCATGACGTCACTTTAATTTCTCCACCTTTTTCTAGAGCGTTCATTAAAAACAGCGTCCGGCGTTTAGCTTTCAAGCCCGGGCTTTAAGAGTTTGCATGCCACTCAGCATCAGTTGCCCCACCCCTTACTATCCCTCCACAGGGTGAATTGTGGCCAGCAAGCTTCACTGACCACACCCCGCCTTGCGACGATATGTGAAAGGCTGGGTTTAGGAAGCATGCGAAAGAAGCCATGCCACAGACAAAGCTATTTCGTCAGTCTGTGGTGTCAAGTCGGGCGTGATTTATTGTGTTTATGGCCTGGACGAGCCCATGGATACTTAGCACTATATGTATGAGAATCCATCCGATCCTGCATTGCGAGCTGCCAGAACACGAGAAATAACTTGGGCAAATAAATGTACGGAACAGTACAAGTATCGCAGCAGGTTGGAGGAGAGTTCCACTTGTGAATTAGAAAAGGCCCTGGAACATTTGTTATACAGTTATGAATGCTGCCGAGAAGAACACGTGTCTGAGATGAGAAATGTAGAAAGCTGCATTCTGGACGTCTTAGTTTAGTTAAGATAGACAGGCTTGAAACAGGATGTTTTCATCTCTATACCGTGCCACACGAAAAGTTGTAAAGTTTCTAAATATAGACAGAGATATTGTGTAATGACTGTGGAACTGGGGAGCCAGGTGTTTGGTTCAGCTTAACATCCTGTGATAGTGGGCACATCACTTACTCACCCTCTAACTAAAACAAATATGCTCTTGTATAATGTAACTGGTGCTCATGACCTTTGGGTCGAGCTCATTCTTAAATAAAACTGTAAAAAAGATATCCTGATGAGCAGTAGCGGCTCGTGGAGGGAGTGCTGCGGGGCGGTGGGGCGGGGCGGGGGAGGAGCAGGGTGGGGGTAGTAAACTACGGCATACGGCCGAACAGAGGTAAGTAAACAAATAAATAAATTAAATTAATTTCATTGCGCGCGCTGCATTGCCAAATGCGATGCAGCGTGCGCAACGAAATTCGTTTTATTTGTTTACTTACCTCTGTTTGGCCGTATGCCGTAGTTTACTACCCCCCACCCTGCTCCTTCACCGCCCCGCTCCACCGCCCGCAGCACTCCCTCCAAGAGCTGCTACTGCTGATGAGTGTGACCAAACGTAACCTTTTCAAGTAAGATGATTGGATCAGCAGCTGTCTCCAAAAAAAAAAAACGGCACAAATAAGTTGGGAGAAAAAGTAAAAATCTATTCCTTTCTAACTGCTGTGCTGTCCCCCCTGCAGCACCAATGGGGTTAGTGCAAAGCTCTTTACTGTTACAACTACATATAGTTGTTTTATCTCCCCTGCAGATCAATTGTGCTTATGGTTGTGGCATTAGACATCGAGATGCAATCTGCCGGGAGAATAAAACAAGCACTAACAAGGCCACTTAGTGTAGCTTTTTATGAATGAAATTTCTGGTTACTCAATTAGTGATGTTTGGTTTGTGTGTGTGAATGGCTAAGTCATTGAATGTGGGGTTTGACTGTGTGGATAGGTAAATGTGATGACTGGTTATATTAATTAGGTGAACGACAGTGGGAAGCTTGATGCTGATGGGTGAATATGAGTGAGTAGGTGAATGATGTAAGATGGGAGAAAGTGAAATAATTGTTGAATGCGGGTAGGTAGGAAGGGGAATGATCTTAAGTCAGTAGTTGAGTGAGTACCTGGGTAGATGACTGTGAGAATGATAAGGTGGGTAGACAAACGTTTGATAAAACATGACAAATTGACTGAAATGCAACTTCAATAACATATTTCAATAACTGAAAATATAACAGTGAGTGGGTAAGGCAATGTGAATAAGGTGAATGAGTGGGAGGGTAGTTAGATGAGAATGTATGAGTGAGTGCATGAGTGGGTATGAGTGAGTGGGTGAACAGCAGAATGGGTGTGTGGGTGGGAATATATACTTCAATGGGGGAATGAGAGTGTATGGGTAGATGGATGAATGCGAGTGGATGAGAAGTTGTGCTGAACCTCTTTATTCTAATCCTACAGCTCGTTTATTTATTAATGGCCAAACTTCTAACCAGTTTCTCTTTTCAGAGGTACCAGACAGGGTTGCCCCCTTTCCCCACTCTTATTCCTTCTTGTAATTGAACCTTTGCTTGTTTCAATTAGAAAATGTAATGATATTACTGGTATTACAATTAAAGAGGTTAATGTAAAAACGTTAGCATATGCAGATGATGTATTGTTATTTATTAGTAATCCTATTTCCTCACTTCCTCCTTTATTTGAGATTATTTCATCTTATTCCTTACTTTCTGGTTATAAGTTAAACACTAATAAAACGGAATTCTTTCCTATTAATATTCATTGCAATCCAGATATGTTACCCATGAAAGATATAATTTGGTAAAGAGAAAAACTTAAATACCTAGGCATTTTGTTTTCCTCCTCTATAAAAACTATTATATCATTAAATTGCGAGTCTATTTTAAGTTACATTAAGAATAAAATATCCAAATGGTCTTCTCTTCATCTTTCATGGTGGGGGAAACTAGAATCAATTAAAATGACTTTAGCTCCAAATGTTTTTTACTCCTTAGCTATGATCCCTATCCAATTTCCTATGAAGTTTTATAAAGATATAGATCGGCTTTTTACTAAATTTCTTTGGAGCAATAAGGCACCTTGTATTAGTTATCAAAAATTAAAATTGTCTAAATGTAATGGTGGTTTTGGTATACCAGATTTTTTTTGTTATCACAAAGCTTTTTTATTAAAGCAAAGTTCTCTTTGGTTTAATCATTCTCATTTGATTAATCTCCCTGCTTGGCTTTCTATAGAAAAACGTTTGATAGATCCGTTTCCCCTACCTTCTTTATTAACTATGTCCAATAAATCAATATTTTTTAACAAATCTGCTATTTTGAAATCCACTAAATTTATACTACGTGATTTCGATTTAATTTTTCAATCGCCTATATCCATTACTGAAGATATGTCTTTATGGTATAACTCTAATATAAAACTTACTAAAAATGTTAGATATTGGCATTCATGGATTAAAGCTGGTATTTTTTACCTTAAAGATATTTGTTGTAACAATGCTTTTATCTCTTTTGATGTTCTAAAAGAGAGATTTAATTTACCTTCCTCTGATTTACTCAAATATGAACTTTTATGCAATTCTATTTTAGATTCTTTTCCTAATTTTATTCCTTCTAATGCTAAATCAGATTTATCAATTTATATTCAAACCCTTTCTACCTTGCCTCACACTGTTTCAATATTGTATAAAAAAATTATTACATTTAAAGGTGACAATATTAATACGCTTATGACATTTTGGAATAATGAGCTTTCTTTATCTTTATCTTATGAAACCTGGAAAACTATTTGGCTTAATGGTATTTCAGGATGGTCACCTGTTTCACTTTACCAAACAAACTCATTTATTTTATATAATTGTTTATGGTCTCCATTGAAATTGTTTAAAGCTAAACTTCTCCCGACTTCAAACTGTTGGCATTGTCATTTACATACTGGTTCGTTAAGTCATATGCTTTTTGATTGTCCTTCTATTTTGAAATTTTGGACTGAAGTTTGGAATGTTATAAAAAAAATACTTAATATTCATGATGATTTATCCTTTAACTTGATCATTTGTAAATCTGTTGTTCTTTCTTATAAATTAACTGACTTAGAATGTAAACTTTTTAATTTTTTATTATCAGCAGCTTTAAAATCAATTACCTCATGCTGGAAAGACGTTTCGTTATTATCTGTTCATGTTTGGTGGTCATGGGTTATTTTTACTAGAAGAGGAGCTCATTTATCCTTAAATGGTGTTATTCATAATTGTAATTCTTTTCATTTATTCTGGAAACCTATTGATAAATATTTATCTTCTTAGAATGTATTTTATATATGTTACGTTTTTATTGATATTCATGCATTCTATTTATTAGTAGTTCTATTTTATGATTATTGATAGCATATGTATAATTGTTTCTTCTCCCTCCCTTCTTAATTTTTTGTAACATTATATTATATTATATTGTACCTGTCAAACTTTATTGATATGGATAATCCTCATATATTTCTTGTTGGTACTTTTATTGTACAATTTTTTGTATTGTCTTTGTTAACTAAAACTTTAATAAACTATTTTGAACTCGGAGAAGTTGCGCTGAACATACATTGGTAATACTGGTGGAGGTTTGAATGGAATCTGCCCAGTCTCAGGCCTCTTGCCTCTTAGCTGGGTCTGAAGGCTCATTGGACTAATGCATCAAATAAGCCTTCCAACTAGGCTGATGATCTTTATTTGACCCTTAAACTCTGGTGCTCCACTCAGCCTTTCACCCTCTCTAGGTCGATAAAAAAAACTATTGAGTTACGTAAAACTGAACATCTGTGTTCACCCTCTCTTCCCAGTCAGACTCTCCCTGAGAAAATCAGGCATCGGGGTTGCTTGCTGTGCTACATTGCGCAGTGCAATTCTGTGTATGGATTTCCGCCGCACCACATTTTGCAATCACCAGCCGCCACTGGTCTGGTTGTTCTTTACTAATACCTAGAATGAAGTATACCAAAAAGTGATAGTTAGAATGCTTGAAATATTCTCAGCCACTGATGATTACTTGGCGTTGCATCCAAGTCCATCAGTATTTTGCAGACCATGCAACCTCAGTTCGGACTCAGCCATTTGCAAATCAGTCCTAACCCTGCTCCAGTGCGATTAGTCCAGCATGAATTGACAGGTCGGGTCCTCCCTGAAGCGCAACACAAGCAGCCCAAGACGGTTTCACCCTTATTAAGGCTCATCAGTTGGTTATAGCTTGGCTCCAGTGGCACGTGAGCACAGGACCCACATCTGGCATACCCGTCCCACGGGAGCATACAAACAGTTATGGATGAAATGCTTGAATTAATATCAGCCATTGGTAATTACTCTGGCCACATTCCAGTCTATCATTAATTTTCACACCATGCATCCTCAGTTTGGACCCAGCCATATCCAAATCAGTCTTGACCCTGCTTCAGTGGGAACAGTTGAGCCCGAACTGCCAAGCCAGGTACTCCCTGAACTGGAAGACAAGCAAACCAAGACTGGATTCACCGTTATTAGGGCTCATTGGTCGGGTAAAAGGAATTTTGCAACTACGCATGTGTACCCTTTCTGTACAAAACCTATGCTATACTAGAAACCATGGAGCACAGTTGTGCGTGTGGTGCTAGGTAGCCAGAAAGTGTGCCAGCTGTAGGGAAGAGAGAAGAAACACCATATGTTAGTAGATATGTTGCTCTTCTGCTCTCTCCCTTACACATAATGCAGAGCAGCACTTTTTGTTGCTGTGCTGCGTTGTGGGAAAAAACAGTAAACTTGTCTCACACTTTCAATATTTCATACTCACAGGCTCCCAGCTGCATATCATACTGAGGGGCTTATTTACAAGCCCCTTGTGCCGCCGGTGCGTCACTTTTAATATGGGACGTACGGGTGGCTCAAGGGGCTTGTAAATAAACCCCTGAGTTTCTGGCAGGGCTGGTGTTTCATAATATAATTCAAAGACAAGCCTTCCCAACCTGCTGAATGCCAGGGTCTCTTACATCAGGAATGGTAGCACATTGGGCTAATGCTTTCCTGCAGATAGCTGTGCCCAACCTGAAGGTCACACATTTAAATCCTGGTTGGTCCATTCTGCTTTTCCTCTATTTGAGGCTGATTAGTGCCATTACATTTGGTAATTATAACACCTCCCATAAGAGCACTTTGGGGCCTAAGTGATAAAGTGCTTAATAAGCAACCAGTTAATATTGGTATAATAAATACCTAGCTTAAGGTGACCTGGGCTCAGCTTATGGAGCTCAAGACTCCACCCTAGCTTGGCTTGATGGTTGATCCGGTGAGACACATGCTGGCCTATCAAGGAAGCGAATCAACAATAAAGATGCTCTAAGCAAATCTATGGCAAATGTAAGATGGAGGACCATGCCTGTTTCACTTCAAGATATCTGGGGCAATAAGTCAGAATTACCAGCCTGGGCCTGGCTAGGGATTGGTGAGACGGTAGTGGAAGAGCCTTGCCTTGACACATGTTGGCCAACTTTCTACCACAGACACAAATCCACACACACAGCACAGATGACTGGAGCCCTGTCAACACCTCGCGCACCAGTGCAACTTCTTGTATGTCACAGGTCACACTGTTCATTCTCTAAGAACTACTTTGGCTGTGTCTAGATCCGCAAGACTCTCGAAATGCAGGAGCAGAGAAGAGGGATGGCTGTAGGTGCAGGACTCGCCTGAGAGCATGACGGAGGCGTAACAAAGGCCCCGAGCTCCAGGGGGCCTCATCAGCACAGTACCCTGGCCTGAGAGCTCCTGAGTGAGTCCAGAGTGGGGCCCCTCCACGTACTTTGCAGGGGGGCCCTCTCAAGTTTCGTTACGCCACTGGAGCAGGACAGTAGATAGGTCTGGTCGTGTGTGTTTTGCTTCTAAGGAATGTCTCCTGGCCATGTTTTACCCACACTGTGAACAGCCAGCACAGCATGGAGGCCGGGCAGGGCTCACTAGAACGAAACTAAGACGGGCCTCTTCAAAATGATGCATTCCGGGTTTGTCCAACTGGCCCCAAACAGAGCTAGGGCCCGGTTTGACATTCCAGCTTTCGTGCACATTTTGCAATGACTCACATTCTTTCTACAAGTTCTACACTGAGGAACCTCTGTGGGGATTTGCAGCTCAGGACGAGAGAAACTAAACAAAAACCGCATGTTTTTTTTCTTAATTTCCGACATGAGAGCAAAAATTTGCTAAATTCACTTGCATAAAAACCTAAAAAACAGTGGCGTAATTGCATGACAAAGAATTGCAGTAGCAGAACATGAGATGCATCAGAGTGACACGCTGACAACACAAATGAGGCAAAAATAATCCAAAAGGTAGCACTGAATACAGATCACGAGTTGCGGCATCACAGGTTAACTGGTGTTGACATTGAGAAGGTGCCTCAGCACGAGAGACAGATACAGTGGTGTAGAGAGGAGGCGAGAGGGTTAGAAGGGAGGAGGCACCCCTCAAAGGGTCCATAAATGCAGGGATGCAGTAATGCTTCATTAGACATGGCTTTGGCAGAGGGCCGCATCTCCTTCTGCCAGAAACCTATTAAGCACATTAGCACTTTAAGAATAAACTTTCCATGCGCTGAAAGGGTTTTAACGCTCGGGCATGCCAAGAAGAAACTCGCCACTAACACGCCACCCCTCAAAGGCCTCCGAGCTGAAGTTGCATGCAGCTGTTGGGGCCGTGCTCTGCACGGAGGAGTCATGCTCGTTAACCCCCGTCCCTGACTCCAGCCTGGGCCGTGAACTCGCTTTGCCCCAAGCATCTTTTTTGAAGAACCCGGACATCTTAGGCCCGAGGCGAGGAGCGTGTCTGAGTTAAGCACATTGGGGCTTATTTACAAACCCTTGCGCCACTTTTGCGTCATTTTTAATATGGGAAAAATGACGTACGGGTGGCGCAAGAGGCTTGTAAATAAGCCCCATTGTTTACTCATTCCTGAGCCGGGGCATGCTGGGATAATGTTCTATTCCACAAGCAGCGTGACGTCAGCTCCTTTTAACATTAGTATCTGCAGAACAGAGCCTCCTGTCCTAGTAGTAAACGGAATACTTGAGTGAAAGCGACAGGGCGAGCCTGCCCCTCCCTTCCCCATCTAACAAAGTTTGGGCTGCAAACTGGGGCACGATAGAGCCGAGGATGTGACCCCAGGGTGTGGTACCAGAATACCTTCTGACATAAGTACAAAGATATCACCACACAGAGCTACTTATAGAAAATGTACACACCCTAAAAATAGATGGAATTCTGACAGTCTCGACCCTTTTGTGCTAGAACTTTTCACCTGGACAGTTTGGGATATTATAATCCAAGTGAGGTCAAGGTTTTTGAGTCATATATGGCCTAAGGCTGTTGCATGAGAACATTTACATATGTGGTAAACCAATGTGCAGATGTGCAAAAGGTCAGTGCTGTTGAAGCCACATAGAGGCAAGACTGAAAAAGTAGCGGTGTGAGTTTAAAGCGCTATAAGTGTTTTTAAGAATAGGTGCTATGGATGGGCATCCAGCAACAGCGCTAGCAGTGAGAGGCCATTGAACACCACTGGAGCAGTCAGTGCAGCTAATTTTGCATCCAGCAAGGCCAGCAGAAGATGCTAGACACCAGGGCGTGGCCTGTCAACCGATGGGTCACCTAGGTGACCCCACAGTGATTACATCCGGTTTCCCCAAGTCACCCTCAGCAGAGTTTCAGTAAAGGGGGGAACATCTGTTGAACCTCTTAGATCCTGGGTGACTTTGTTAGAACCTCCTCATTCTACTGACATAAGTATCATGTGTTAATGCTTTAGGCCTGTCCTGGAGACAGCTTTAGCTGATTAGCTAGCCATGTTTTCCAAAAATACAAATAAAAATACAGACATACAGTGTCTTTCAATCAGTCCTCTTCATCAACTGGTTTGGTCATGTGTCATTCACAGGTTGCTTCCACCTACCACAGCATACAGCATGCGTCAGTAGTTCAGCCCATGCTATCCTTTGGCCGGCCTGCACTGTGAGTGACAGAACTCTGCATGATCACAAGTGCACAGTCGCCTGAAAAGGAATGCGCCTTAGGGTCAAGGCTGGTGTGAATGGGTCTCTCCTTTTTATTTATAAATGTATATATATTTATATATGTACATATATTACAGGGGTAAGCCATCATTTTGTTTATTGAATGTTTGCCAGTGGTTTCAAAGTGTGTATTTCACAGAAATTAGGTCTGTTAATTATTTCCCATCATTCATAGTGCTGAATTCTTTTGCAGGATATTTCACACCACTAAACAAATAAAAAAGATAAATCAGTGGTTAACACAGTATTTTGTCTTTCTTTCGGTGCATGTTGAAAAACAAAACAAAACAAAAAAAACTCATTCAGAATGGCAGTGCTGCTTTCTGATTATTAATCAGCATCCCTGACAAATTCACAACTGCAGGCCCATCCCTGATGTACGCATCTAACCATGAATCCTCCAGGGTGTGTGAAAATAAACATTGTAAATACAGAACCAACACAGCAAAATGTTATACTGTCCCGCACTGCACTTTATGGTCATATCTCTGTGGCTCGATAACCATACTCTATAGTGCCAACGCACTACAAAAAACACATTTTAGAACACGTTTGTGTTTCATTGGAATCTACTTTGCATTTAAAATGTAATTTATAACACACCCTTGCACAAAACACATTTTAAATATTAGTACATTACCCCCAGCAAAAACACACATTTCTCAAAACACTGACAGACACCTGCTGTCTCAGAGGTACAGCTGACATATGTAAACCACTCGGCTTTCATCTTCCTGGTTTATAAATTTCACCAGACCGCCCCTCAATGACAACATTGGTCCATATTACGCCGTTACCAGTTATGAAGGAGATAGTCAATGAAAAAACACAAAAGTTAAAGTGAAGTTATGGTTGACTTTGATATTACCATTGTACAAAAAATGCTTAGGCAACTATAATTTACAAAGCTATATTTATAACTGGGGCATTCATAAGAAAGTCCGGTACCCAGAAAACATTTGATGTCAAATATTTATTATATCAAAAATAGAAAATTCTTAAAAATACATACACTCCCATCAATAAACCCAATTAGTTCAGACATGATTTGTTTCACAGCATGGTAATAAGGAATCCCTATGGTTCATTCATACCTTCTCATTCATCCTATTGTTGGAATAACTATTTTTTCATTTTTTATTTAGTGCAAACTTGCCTTATTTGTTTTGGTATTTAAACGTTTGGCTTGCTATTTTACTCAATAAACATTTGCTGTTTTAAATCTTACATTGAATACATATTCTTCTATAGTGCATGTAGAGACAATGTATTACACTGAGATTCCTAAAATGATTTTCTTGTTTCTCATTAAATGTAATGTTGTCTTAAATAATGATAAATTAACATTTCTTATCCATCATGGCTATACATTCCCATCTACGCGCTTTTCGGCTATCCAGCCCTCCTCAGGAAGCCATAAATGATGGACAAAATCCTGTAGAAATATATACAATAGAAAAAGATCTGGGTTACGGGTACTATACCCTCCAAAATATTTTAAAAAGAACACAGCTAAAACAATTTGTACGTCACGTTTCATATGTGCTACCTTATAGCCCATGGTGTGTGTGCAAACCATATGAATCTGTCCAACACATATTTCCCATCCGTCACCTTCTGTCTCCCATTCATGAAGACGTGAACTACGTCCATGGATGGGTCTCCACATCCATGCATTACTAAACAAAAGCTTCTTCTACATAATGCCAAATATAAAATTCAGAAGAGGAAAATAGTAGATTATTTGACATAAAAGATCTCCAAGCCCGAATTAGAAATTCATCTGAACTGTGTCTTTGTATTGAGAGGCTGAATAAAAGGTGATGACGGACATAGGCATGCAATCTTATTGAATTGAATTGAATTGAATTGAAACAGCATTTCTAAAGCGCGTGGTTACCCGAGGGCATCCCAGCACTACCAGCAGTGCGATCAAAGACTACGAGCGGTATTTAGGGAAAGAGAAAGGTTTTAATTTGTTTCCGAAAGATCAGATAGTTAGGTTCCAGACGGATCTGAAGAAATGAAATATGGTTAACCTCGCAATTATGCGTAATTCCACTAAATACGTTCTCTCAAATGGGTCAAGAATGGAATAAAGGAGCATGGAACTGGGTGCATACAAAAAAGGGGGGTAAGAAGAGTTATTATAGAGCCCAGAATATGGGACATAAGTTCTTAATTTACGCTTAAAATGTGCTCCCACAACCATATTATCCATCTCTTACCTAGAGGTAAATGCGGATAAAGCTCAATAATAATCAGGATCAATATGGTGACAATGGATGAACTCCTAGCCGGTAAACCAGAAAAATTGAATTTAAACTAAACGTCATGTAGTTACTGGTTTTAATGTCCTATCTTTACTGCATGAAGTAATGGTAAGTCAATCAATGTATTACCTTAAATTAGCAGATGACGATAGAAATGACTTTGTGTTGTCCTTTGTGTCACTGACGTTAAACCAGACACATTGTTTTGTTTGATGACGGCATAAATAATCCCGTTTATCTTTTGTCTCACTACGAATTTAGCCCAAAAACTTGTTCTTAAGACCCTGGTACTGGTGGACCCGCCAGCGCCCGACGGTCTTCTCGCATCCACGCGCCCAATGTGGAGCGAAAGGACGGGACCCATTCTGGAAATACATGTGCGTATCCTACCGGAAGTATAGGTCCTCGCTATATCCGTGTTATCCAAAATGGAATGGCTTGAAAACGTAGTTCCCGGACTTCCGGCGTAGGAGAGAACTAGACTGTAATAATCTCATCCGCTTTGCCTTCTATGATCAAACAAGTCCGCCATATTGGAATAGTAATTATATGCTGTATGAATTATCTATAAGCAGTATAAGGGAGATTTTGTCCTGAATTAACATGTGCAAAGACTTTTTATCTGAAGCGGAATATTTCAATTTTGAGAAGTGGCAAAATGTAAATATCAGAATAGCCTATTAATCTTGAGAAACCCAAAGGCGGAAGGTGATGGAGGTTAAATCGATGCTCTCTAAGGAGGTGTATTAGAGCTATGAAGATATTCACCTACATCAGGATTCTTATTGGTGAAACATCTGATCTAGGGTTGTAATGAGTAGGGATATAGATTAATTCCTATGTGAACTATAGTATGCTACCTATCCAAATACAATATAGTGAAAAGGTATTCTAAAATATTGGACTAAGATCCACATGTCCTAGATCGTAATTAATGGAAGGAAAACAGAAGAGGGAACCTGACAGGAGGCAGAGAGAGTTTCCTCATGTATTGGTGTTATATCTGATAGCGTGTTCCCATGGGATTTCACTGTTGAGGACTTTTTTTATAGGTGCCCAATGTATAAATCTAAAAAACTTCTCTTTGTTTCCTAATTTCTGTACTTGTACTTCCTGTTTTCGTGTGGATTTTTTCCAGTATTATCCATTGTATGTCATCCGATGTACGTGATGCATCTATATAATGCTTTACTAATGGTGCAGTTCGTTTTCTAGTTCTAATGGCTGATCGATGTTCCCTCAGTCTGGTTGCCATGGTACGTGAAGTTTCCCCCACATATCCAAGTTTGCAGGGACATAACAATAAGTATATGATGTTACTGGTTTTGAAATTCGTCAAGCTTTTCAAATTAACTGTGTATCCATTGATGCTCCAATTTGATGTTCCAATGGCGTAGTCACATGCTTTACACATAGTGCATTTGAAGTTGCCTAAGGGTAATGTATTACCTTCTAAGGCGGTTTGAATGACAGGTTTTCTTTGCATCATCCGTGATCTGACAATATAATCCTTAAGGTTTTTATTCCTCCTATGTGCAAATTGAGGTCTCGGTATTTGTTGTTCTCTTTCTCCTTCCGCGTTTAAGATGTGCCAATGGGAGTTGAAGATTTGACGTATCTTCTGATTCATGGTGGAGTTGCGTGTAACGAAAACCAATGTGGTTGTCTGACTGGTATCACGGTTGCTAAGTAGGTGCTGTCTGTCATAATAGCGCCCTCTCTTCTATGAATCCTGTATTCATCTTTTTGGGTTTTCTCTTGTTATGAGCTTTTCTTTCATCTCTATGTCCCCCAGATCATAATATGATAAATTGGTACAGTTCCTGCGAAGACACAGGAATTGGCCAAAAGGAATGCTCGTCTTTTGAGATTAAGGATGGTAATTCTCAAAGTGAAGTAAGGTATTCCTGGATGTAGGTTTCACATATAGATCCACCTCTAGATGCTGCTGTATGTGTTTGATGGTAATGTCCAGAAATTCCACTTTGTCATTGCTTGTAGTTGTAGTAAAGCGCATGGTATTATTGCACAAATTAAGCCATGCCACAAATTCAGATAGATCTTCTGGATTTCCTATCCATATAAAGAAGATATCGTCAATGTATCTAGACCAATGAGTGATGGACTCGTAATAGGGAGCTATTTCATTGTAGATGTATGTGGACACAAATTTAGCCATATATATATTAGCTATAGTTGGGGCACAAGATGCCCCCATACTTACACCTTTAGTCTGTTTGAATAGAAGTCCATTAAACTCAAATGTATTTTCATGTAGGATTATTTGTAAGGCATCTAGAATGAATCCTCTGGGGCAATCTATGTGAAACTCATCAATGAACCATTTCACTGCATTTAGCGCATCTTCTTGCGGAATGTTACTATATAAGGCCTCTATATCCGTAGTGACCATGGTGTCTCTTACTGCATTTAATGTGAGTCCCTACACTTTATTGATAATATTCAGAGTGTCTTGAACGAACGATTTGGTCCTGTGGACATATGGGCAAAGTATGGAGTCTACATATTTTGATAAGGGTTCAGTGACTGAACCAATGGTCGTAAGTATGGGTCGATAGGGTGGATCCTCACTGTTCTTGTGTATTTTAGGAACCCCATATATGGCCGCCATTTTAGGATTTGGGACATTAAAAAACTGATGTTACTTTTCAGATATATGATTTAATCTCAATGCTTTGGATGTGATTTCTAAAATGGTTTGTTTGATGCGTGGAGTGGGGTCTATGATGTTCTTCATAGTGTTCTGAATTGTAAAGCATCTAATGCATCTTGGTTACATACATTGAGGTGTCCATAATGACAATGCCTCCACCTTTGTCCCAGTTTTTGATAGTAATGGATTTGTCATTCCTCAACTCTTGCAGCGTAGTGTGTTCTGGTAAGTTCAGGTTTTAGATGGGATTCGGGATAAATCTCATTGCTGACTTAATTTTTTTATATACCAGATGTTCGAAGATAGCCACTTCTGGGCCTACTTGATCAAATGAAGGTACAAAGGTCAATGGTGGAGCTAACCCTGATCTATTAATGGATGTGCTGACAAGATCTTGTTGGTCTTCAAAGAATTTTCGGAACCTGATCTTTCTGAAGAAGGCCATGAGATCCTGGAATAGTTCAAATTTATTAATACGTGTGTGTGGGACAAATGATAAAACTTTTACTAGGAGGGATTCAGTTGCAGATTCCAGTGTATGGGAACTCAAATTAAAGATTGGTATTTGTGTTAGTCCCACCAGTATTGGCCCAGTCTTGTGACCAGATACTGGTTGTGGTTCTGATATTGATTGTGATTCTGTTGGTACTGGTTGTAATTCTGTTGGTAGTTCCCTCTGTGACTGGGTTGGTACCGCAGTCTCCATTGATTTCTCTGATTCCCTCGCCTGGCTAAAAAAGGCCGGTCTCCACTAGGTCCTGGTTGTGCGGCTTTGTGACCGCCCTGATCATTATGGTATTGATTACCTTCACTATCTGAATCTGAAGTGTCACTAAAAGTAGTGACTTTTCGTGACGGTCTGCTCAATAAGTATTGATCAGCCTCATGTTGTGACCCTCCCTGATTATAATAGTTCCTCGCTAAGTAGGGGTATACTTTTTCTTTGGTGGCAAACCTGATATCCTTTTTAAGCTTAACCGTTTTTCTTTTCATCAGGTAATCATTATATGAGGCCATATCCTTTTCTATCTCTTCTAGCTACTTTTTTGCTTCCTCTAATGCATGGCTGCTTTTGATCTTGTTCTCTATCTCTTGCATTTCTTCTAGTAGTGTTTGGACTAATTCCTTAGCTGTTTCCACTATCAGGATCATGAGGTCTCTCGAACATCTATTAGCTATCATGGACCATCGTTCCTGGAACTTACGTATTTGTACAAAAAGCCCCGGTATGTTTCTAACTCTTAATCCCTGTGATATTACTCCTGCTTTAAGATATTCTAACATAAAATGTCCATGAAGCTCTATTCTTTTAATCTTTTTCCTTAAGGCTGTCAGTTTTTGTGTATCCTCATTACCTGTTGTTGTAAGGTTATCAGTATTTTCAAGACGAGATTGATTCCCTACAAGAGATGCAAAATCTTCATCGGTGAAGCCAAATGTCTGTAGTATTTCCATATTGGGATTTTCAATATCAATCTCTATTGCAGTAGTCAATAGGTTTATAGACAGGGCAGGGAGATCTTTTTGGTAAAACGTGATCAGTTATATAAACAATTTGAGAAAGTTAAAGGTCTAAAATCACATGTGACTATAGTGTAAAAATAAAGAAAGAAAGAGTTAATAGTTAGTGATTAAAACTCATGACTGTACGAACTGAAAGATCGGGTAGATAGACTACCTCCTTGTAACAACACATACCCCGCACACACTGGGGGCCTGATTCACAGAACTAACTTACGTCAAAAACGTAAAGTTAGTACTTTTTGGTATTCACAGAATACACTTACTCATTTTGGTATTCAAAGAATGAACTTACTCATTTCGGTATTCACAGAAGTTAGTAGTCCTAACTTTAGGACTCCTAAATGCCTTCTGTGAATACCGAAAGTCTTAAAGTTAGGATTTTTCTCAGTTTAGGAGTAGTCCTAAACTGAGAAAAATCCTAACTTTAAGACTTTCGGTATTCACAGAAGGCATTTAGAGTCCTAAAGTTAGGAGTCCTAACTTTACTACTCCTAAACTGAGAAAAATCCTAACTTTAAGACTTTCGGTATTCACAGAAGGGATTTAGGAGTCCTAAAGTTAGGACTACTAACTTCTGTGAATACCGAAATGAGTAAGTTCATTCTGTGAATACCAAAATGAGTAAGTGTATTCTGTGAATACCAAAAGTACTAACTTTACGTTTTTGACGTAAGTTAGTTCTGTGAATCAGGCCCATTCTGTGGAGAAAACAACTGCATATATATAGGTGTTCCCCTGATACTCAGTAGAGTTCCTAAACCAGGGACTGAAAGACTATTGTAAAAAAAATGCTTAGGCAACTATAATTTACAAAGCTACATTTATAACTGGGGCATTCATAAGAAAGACCCGGAACCCAGAAAAAATTTGATGTCAAATATTTATTATATCAAAAATAGAAAATTCTTAAAAATGCATACACTTCCATCAATAATACAATTAGTTCAAACATGATTTTTTTCACAGCATGGTAATACGGCCTTCCTATGGTTCATTCATACCTCCGCATTCATTCTATTGTTGGAATCAACATTTTTTCATTTTTTATTTAGTGCAAACTTGCCTTATTTGTTTTGGTATTTAAACATTTGGCTTGTTATTTTACTCAATAAACATTTGCTGTTGTAAATCTTACATTGAATACATATTCTTCTATAGTGCATGTAGTGACAATTTATTACACTGAGATTCGTAAAATGATTTTCTTGTTTCTCATTAAATGTAATCTTGTCTTAAATAATGATAAATTAACATTTCTTATCCATCATGGCTATGCATTCCCATTGACGCGCTTTTCGGCTATCCAGCCCTCCTCAGGAAGCCATAAATGATAGACAAAATCCTGTAGAAATATATACAATAGAAAAAGATCTGGGTTACACAGCTAAAACAATTTGTACGTCACGTTTCATATGTGCTACCTTATAGCCCATGGTGTGTGTGCAAACCATATGTTTCTGTCCAACACATAATTCCCATCTGTCACCTTGTGTCTCCCATTCATGAAGACGTGAACTACGTCCATGGATGGGTCTCCACATCCATGCATTACTAAACAAAAGCTTCTTTTACATAATGTCAAATATAAAATTCAGACGAGGATAATATAAAAAGCAGGAAAATAGAAGATTATTTGACGTAAAAGAGCTCCAAACCCGAATTAGAAATTCATATGAACTGTGTCTTTGTATTGAGAGGCTGAATAAAAGGTGATGACGGACATAGGCATGCAATCTTATTAAGAAATGAAATATGGTTAACCTGGCAATTATGCGTAATTCCACTAAATACGTTCTCTCAAATGGGTCAACAGTGGAATAAAGGAGCATGGAACTGGCTGCATACAAAAAAGAAGAGCCCAGAATATGGGACATAAGTTCTTACTTTACACTTAAAATGTGCTCCCACAACCATATTATCCATACTTAGCTAGAGGTAATTGCGGATAAAGCTTAATAATAATCAGGATCAATATGGTGACAATGGATGAACTCCTAGCCAGTAAACCAGAAAAATAGAATCAAAACTAAACGTCATGTAGTTACTGGTTTCAATGTCCTATCTTTACTGCATGAAGTAATGGTAAGTCAATCAATGTATTACCTTAAATTAGCAGATGACGATAGAAATGACTTCGTGTCGTCCTTTGTGTCACTGCCGTTAAACCAGACACATTGTTTTGTTTGATGACGGTATAAATAATCCCGTTTGTGTCACTACGAATTAAGCCAAGAAACTTGTTCTTAAGACCTTGGTACTGGTGAACCCGCCAGCGCCGGGCGGTCTTCTCGCATCCACGCGCCCAATATGGAGCAAACGGACTCCATCCTGGAAACAAATGTGCGTAACCTACAGGAAGTATAGGTCCTTGCTATATCCATATTATCCAAATTTAATGGCACTAAAACGTAGTTCCCGGACGTCCGGCGTAGGAGAGAACTAGACTGTAATAATCTCTTCCGGTTTGTCTTCTATGATCAACCAAGTCCGCCATATTGAAATAGTGATTATATACTGTATTAATTATCTATATGTCGTATAAGGGAGATTTTGTCCTGAATTAACTCGTGCAAAGACTTTTTATCTGAAGCGGAATATTTCAATTTGAGAAGTGGCAAAATGTAAAAATCAGAATAGCCTATTAATATTGAGAAACCCAAAGGAGGAAGGTGATGGAGGTTAAATTGATGCTATCTAAGGAGGTGTATTAGAGCTATGAAGATATTCACGTACATCAGAATGCTTATTGGTGAAACATCTGATCTAGGGTTGTAATGAGTAGGGATATAGATTCATTCCTATGTGAACTATAGTATGCTACCTATCCAAATACAATATAGGGAGAAGATATTCTAAAATATTGGACTAAAGATCCACATGTCCTAGATCGTAATTAATGGAAGGAAAACGGAAGAGGGAACCTGACAGGAGGCATAGAGAGTTTCCTCATGTATTGGTGTTATATCTGATAGGGTGTTCTCATGGGATTTCACAGTTGAAGCCTTTTTTATCGGTGTTCAATGTGAAAATCCCCAAAACTACTCTTTGTTTCCTAATTTCCGTACTTGTACTTTCTGTTTTCGTGTGGATTTTTTCCAGGATTATCTATTGTATGTCACAAATTCAGATAGATCTTCTGGATTTCCTATCCATATAAAGAAGATATCGTCCATGTATCTAGATCAATGAGTGATGGACTCGTAATAGGGAGCTATTTTATTGTAGACGTATGTGGACTCAAATTTAGCCATATATATATTAGCTACAGTTGGGGCACAAGATGCCCCCATACTTACACCTTTAGTCTGTCTGTATAGAAGTCCATTAAACTCAAATGTATTTTAATGTAGGATTATTTGTAAGGCATCTATAATTAATCCTTTGTGGCAATCTATGTGAAACTCATCAATGAACCATTTCACTGCATTTAATGCATCTTCTTGCGGAATGTTACTATATAAGGCCTCTATATCCATAGTGACCATGGTGTCTCTTACTGCATTAAATGTGAGTCCCTCCACTTTATTGATAATATCCGGAGTGTCTTGAACGAACGACTTGGTCCTGTGGACATATGGGCGAAGTATGGAGTCTACATATTTTGATAAGGGTTCAGTGACTGAACCAATGGTCGTAACTATGGGTCGATCTTCACTGTTCTTGTGTATTTTAGGAACCCCATATATGGCCGCCATTTTAGGATTTGGGACATTTAAAAACTGATGTTACTTTTCACATATATGATTTAATCTCAACGCTTTGGATGTGATTTCCAAAATGGTTTTCTTGATGCGTGTAGTGGGGTCTATGGTGATTTCTTCATAGTGTTCTGAATTGTAAAGCATCTCGTGCATTTTGGTAACATACATTGAGGTGTCCATGATGACAATGCCTCCACCTTTGTCACAGTTTTTGATTGTAATGGATTTGTCATTCCTCAACTCTTGCAATGCAGTGTGTTCTGGTAAGTTCAGGTTGTAGGTGGGATTCGGGATAAATCTCATTGCTGACTTCATTTTTTTATATACCAGATGTTTGAAGATCGCCACTTCTGGGCCTACTTGATCAAGTGAAGGTACAAAGGTCGATGGTGGAGCTAACCCTGATCTATTAATGATTAATGATATTAATTTGACATTACACCGTCATAAAGTCAGGAAGGTATCATATCTAATTTTAGAACTGCTCAAGAAGGAATTTCAGAAATGATTGGACCAAAGGGTGTGAAGGAAGTGGCCCTTAGGGTCCCCCCGGGTTATTTACAACCACCTGCTTTGCCTTCCCAAGTAATGAAGAGTCGGTCAGACAGTAGAGAATACAAACAGGTTTTATTAGTAATACTCTGCAGAGGAGTCCAATCTGACCTGCACCCTAAGATGTCTGCCGAGGGACTGACTCCCCAACGGTCTGCAATGCATGATCATTCCTCCAAGAACCCCCAACCACGCCCACAGTGGAAAGTTACCGGCTCAAGCCGAACATGAACAAAGGGGCACAGAAGGATGGGCTACCACCTGCCAGATGGGTACATGTTATCTGTAACTTAAGGTTACCGCGCTGAGTATCAGCGTCTCCTAACGTGGGAGCAGAACTACACACTCAGATAGGTATGCGAGGGCAGAATGGTGTATTCATTAGTAAGTCGAGAAGCAGCTTTGAATAATAAGGAAAATAGAAGTAAATACAGTGTTCTGCTGAGGCAAGCAATACGAATAATGAGGCCTAGTTCAGGCACAGCCTAAGCAGCCTAATAGGGATTACAAAATACAAAATGGAGTCACACTCGCTAACTAAAGCTTGCACATTACAGGGATAACTCAGTGGGTTGCATAACGTGAATACACATGGTGTCTATTTAGCCACACACTGCTAACCTAATATAACATGAAACGAGCGCATAGCAGAAATGGGGTTTTCAAACCTAACAGACCCTCCTTTTAGCATGGGTGGCTAAATGCTTTATTGAGGCTATCCGGTAGGGTCTTTACACTTCTGAATGGGAAGAAAGGAAATGCATAGTCACTCAAGTTACAAAGGAGAATAAGGCAGCACATGAATGTCAAAATCTACTTAGTATTCAAAAATACCTTCGTCAATAAGCATCATGTCCTGTATATCCTGCATCATCATAGTAGAGACCTTATCATTCCGTCCTGGCAATTTAGGGGTAGGAGTGAGCTTGCTCACACAATAGGAGCAACATGCTGGAAAGCAATTAATACATAAGCAACATGTGAAGATGACACCTGCAATAGCTACTAGGACAAGTAGTATCTTCCAACCCCATGATGTCAGCAGACCCCAGAACCACCCTGTGAGGGACCATGAACCATTATCCTGATGGATATCTGAAGCAAGCCTGTGTAATTTCTGTATTGCAGAGTATACATTAGGGGTGTTAACAGGAATGTAAACACAACAACTGCTGCAGATGACGTGGCAGGCTCCACCCCTATCAGCAAGAATGGCGTCTAAAACCATCCGGTTTTGAAGAGCAATGAGCCTCCTAGCCTGAAGCTCAACTGTAAGATTAGTCAGTATTCCTGCAGTGGTGTTAATAACTCCCTCAACTACTCTGGCAAGGCGACAGATATTACGACTATTGAACATGGGGCCCCAGAACGTCAGAGTCCCCTTCATTATGTCAGTAAATTGCTGCAGGGAAGTATCCGTCTGATCTATGTCTTCTGGATTGACAACCCTTTTGACTCGATGCAAATGCAGATCACTATGCTGTAGCCTATGATCCTTGAGGTAATTGGACGGTGCAATATAAACGGGAGGTAAAAGGAAGGAGACATAACACCGGCCAGACCATCCCATGGGAAGCCATGTATAAGCCTGTTCCCCACAAACGAAGTATACATTTGGAGGTTTAAGTAAAGGTGGGCTGCTAGTAGTGTTCAATCGGTATGTGTAGTTACAACTGCTCTGTCCTACTGGAATGTTCCCTGAGCCTTCGACACAGAAACTAGCTGCTGTATGAATCACAGGGACGGGCATGGCTTTGTCTTCGGTGATATTTCGTTCCTGGAAACATTTAAAGTATTTAGTGACATTAAATCCTTGGAAATCCAACATTTCATTTTGTAACCAAGTGACATTCTTATTATTTTCGTAAATATTCATACAAGCTTCTGGATGTAGGGTACCCTCCTTTCCATCTGCCCCAGGTGTATATCCTTGGTGTATGACTATATACTGCAACACTGCTTCATAGTCAGACTGTATCATGTTCATAGCATTGGCATGATAATGCATGTACACCATAGAAAGCAACTGGAACCAGGCCTCACAGCTACCTAAATATGACAGGGGTAATGACACCAGTAAATCATTCTTGTGCATAACTGAGGGGAGTAACCCACATACCCAACAATTCGTGGCATTAGTGGTACTGTGTACCTGGTGAAGCATCTGTAGAAAAGCGTTCTCGACATGTATGCCTATGTCTCTCTTTATGCGGGGTCAGCGTAACAAACAGGTGCTCAGGTGGAGCCGGTGTAGTCCCTATCAAAGTGTGCACAGGATGCTGTTCTTCTAAATACCAGACCACCCCAAACAGTGTTATCATTACTATAAGAAGGACTACCACCACTACTACCCTACTCCCAGTAGACCAACTAGACTATTCTGCTGTAATGGTGGGGCCACCAGAGGCTGTTCCTCCCTCATGACTGCACGGCCAAATGGGTACATAGAAAGAAACCTTAGGAATTGGAGCCACAAAAATACAACCGACCAGAGGGGCACAAGTCACCCAGTGTCCTTCAGAGCCTCCTATTGTTCATCAACGACGGTGCTATGAAGCACTCCCACGGGGGAGCTGCGCGATCGCAGCCCTTGCTGGAAAACAAATCATCTTCTTTCAGGATAGGGCACCCTCCCTCCTGGGCAAGTACCCTCAACGATCCTGTCCAGTGTCCAGGGCAGTGCACAAGTGCTGCTCACTCTAATCTAATGCAGGCACCTTAGACATAGCACCTACACCCTAAGCTCGAGTCCTTCCCTATCTCCTGGACTGTCCTACTGGCGCACTGTCCTTCTGTCGGGGCCGCAAGATATACCTGGAAACCCCAGGCACTTCTTCATCAACAAAAAGGGGGAGATATTCAGGCTCAGTAGGGCATTGAGACTCAGGTGCTTGTGAATCAAGCAAGGCAGCGTCACTTTCTGCTTCCGTGTGCGCCCCCTCAACTGGGCGTCAGAGAAGGGGATAAAGCGGGGCACCTTCTCACCTTCGTGGTCATCAATGCCGTCAATTACCCACTTATCGTAAAGAAGTGGGAGAGGTGCTTTTTTATAATGAACTCCATGCACCCAGTTTTTCCGCCCTTCGACTTTAACTGCCATGCGGGTGGCGAGGAGGACCAATAGTGGCCCTTTCCAACGAGGCTCCAGGCAGCTCTTCCTCTGAAAGTTCCTGATGAATATGAAATCGCCGGGCTGTAGCTGATGCCCGGGTCCCTCTGGTGCCGGTCGCAGTGCCTCTTGGATCTGTTGGTGAATAGAGCGGAGATTTTTGGTTAACTCGTACAGATAATCTACAAACAAGGGGTACTCTATCTCGGAGAAGCGCTTGGGTCTTGGAACGCCCCAGATATTAGCTGGGCACCCAAACACCACCTCGTACGGTGACAACCCTGTCCTAGAGTGTGCAGTCGCTCTGGTAGATAACAAAGCCAAAGGTAACGCATCTGGTCATCGCAATCCTGTGCTTTCTTGAATCTTCGCTAACTTCAGTTTGAGAGTACCATTGTACTTCTCAACCAGGCCTGCTGACTGAGGGTGGTTCGCTGCATGGAATTTCTGCTTGATATGCAAGCCTTTGCATACCAATTCAATAACTTTTACATTTGAAGTGACTTCCGTTGTCACTCCAGATCAAATGTGGCAATCCATAGCGCGGGAAGAATTCTTTTTAAGAGTGCCTTTGCCGTTGCCATTGCCGTATTCTCCTTAGTGGGATAAGCCTCAATCCATTTACTGAATGCACAAATCACTACTAGCACATACTTCAAATTGTTAACTCGTTCCATTTCGATGAAATCCATCTGGAGAACCTCGAAAGGGAAGGAAGGTGGTGCAAAATTACCTGAGGGCGTTGGAGTACCTTTCCCAGGATTATGTGTCAAGCAGACTATGCAATGTTTGACCAGGTGGGTGGCTACTTTGGAAATGTTGTCATTCTGCCACACTGGATCCAGCACCTTACATATTCCCTTGGCCCTAATGTGGGCTGGGCCATAGCAACCACAGGGAACACATAGCCATTGGGCAGCATCCATCGCTGTTTCTCGGACTTATCAGTCCAACACCCATTCTCATCCAAACGCCCCGTACTCTCCTGCCACATTTCTAATTCATCTAGAGTCGCCTCACTCTGTATCTCTCTCACGTTTTCCAAGGTGTCTTCAAACATTCCAGTGTCTGGGACCCACCTAGCGGGGCCTGCCACAAACATCTTCTTCATCTTCGATCTAGCTGTCTCTTTAGCTGTCTGATCTGCAAACGCATTTCCCCTTCCCACATCGTCTGGTATGGCTTTATGGGCACTGCACTTTATTATTGCTAATCTGTCAGGAAGTGCTAGAGCTGACAGAAGTCTATGTATCAGTGGACCATGCTGTATTCGCAACCCATGCGAGGTCAAGAACCCTCTCTCCGCCCAGAGGCGCCCAAAATTATGGGCCACCCCAAAGGCATACTGGCTGTCGGTGTAAACATTGACAGTCAGTCCCTCACTCAACTCACAAGCCCTAAGGAGGGCAACCAACTTTGCAGCTTGGGCCGAATGGTATGGGCTACGGGACGTCTCAACTACAGTGTGTAACGTTGTGATTGCATAAGCTGCAGTGGCAGTGCCATCTGGTAGTTTGAAACAAGAGCCATTGACATATAATTCCCCTTGGGGGTCAGATAAGGGAACATCAGTCAGGTCTACCCGTCCTTTCGTTTCTTCCTCAGTCCGAAATAAACAATCATGGACATCATTGTCCTTTTCTTCCGAAGGGAGGGGTAGTAACGTGGCTGGGTTCAGAGTGGCACATCGTTTGATGGTAATGTGTGGAGCAAACAAGGTTAATTCATATCCAGTCAGACGCGCACTAGTAATGTGCTGTGTCTTCGTCTTATTCAATAGCGTATCCACAGCATGAGGTACCATTACTGTGAGATCAGTATCAAGGACGAGCCCTGCCGATTGTCTGATAGAAACTGCCACCGCTGCGGCAGCTCTCAGGCAACTCGGGAGAGCTCTGCCGACGTTATCAAGAATAGCAGAGAAATAAGCGCAGGGTCTCTGCTTACCACCAAAACCCTGTGTTAGAACAGAAAGCGCGCAACCATCCGCCTCGTGTACGTAGAGCACAAAAGGCTTCTGGTAATCAGGAGTACCAAGCACAGGAGCAGAGCAAAGCGCAACCTTTAATTGCTCAAAAGCTTGTTGGCATGCAGATGTCCAAGGCAGGGGTTCATGCACTTCTTTGGTGGTCAGGTAAAGGAGGGGTTTCGTTAGTAAGGAATAGTTAGGGATCCAGTGACGACAATACGTAGTTATACCAATGAAAGCGCGCACCTCGCGTTGGGTCTTAGGAACAGGCATATTAGTAATAGCAGCTATGCGTTCAGGTGTTAGTCTGCGACCCTCCTTCGACAGAAGGTGACCTAAATAGGTGACCTCCTGTCGACAATATTGAAATTTTGAAAGTGACACCTTGTGTCCATGGTGTGCCAAATGCAACAGTAATTTAACTGTGGCCTCTTTGCAACCATCTTCAGTGTCCGAAGCCACAAGGAGATCGTCAACGTACTGCAACAGCACATTACCAGGAGGAAGTTCCAAGGAATCCAATTGAGCTTTCAAAGCTTGGCTGTAGATACTAGGACTTTCTGTATAGCCTTGTGGAGCACGGCAGAATCTAAAGCTCCTTCCGGCTATTGTAAATCCAAACAGATATCTGCTGTCTGCATGGATTGGGATGCTGAAGGAAGCATTCTTCAAATCGATCACAGAGAAGAATTTTGCAGACGGGGGAATCATTGTCAAGATCATGGTAATGTCTAGAACCACAGGGTACTGTGGAACCACTATTTTGTTAACCTCTCTAAGGTCAATTACGAAACGGTAAACATCAGGGTGGGCATCAGAAGAATCCAAGGGTGCCTTTTTAAGAATAGGGCTATTACACACATTCGCCGCTGTCTCCTCAATCACACCAGACTTAATCAAATCCTGTATTATTTGCAATAAGGCCTTTTCTCCTGCCTGGGATATCTTGTACTGGACTGGGGAATACGTGGCAATACAGCATTGTCTTTGATCTGTATAGAGACCGGTGGGATCTGGAGTAACCCCACATCTGTGTCTCCCACAGCCCACAATGTGCGTGGCACATTGTTAAACTCAACGGGGAGGGGAGCATCCTTCGCGAAGCATTGTTTAGCACGGGCCACTTGTGGTCCAATAGTCATGTAAACGACGTCTGGAGAACAAAAAATTGTCGCATGTAACCTCTTTAACAAATCCAACCCCAACACATTTTCCCCACAGTTTGACGTTAATAAAAATGGTGAATCAACCGTGAAGGGGCCAATAGTCAGAGCAAGAGGTTTGGAAATGGAGCTAACAACCGGCATGCCTGAAAAACCTACCAACACATTATGTTGGCCAGACAGAGCTGCCCCCGGGACCAGCGAACGGGAAACAGAGCTATTCAAGGCACCCGTGTCAATTAAAAATGTCTTAGCCGTGCCTTGCAGATCCGCAGTGACATAGGGTCCGCGTTGATCTACAGGCACCGGAACTGGTCCCTTGCCCTGTCCCTGGCTATCCTAGCTGTGAGACATCCCCGTCGCTTCGTCCATGTCGTAGTCATCATGCTAGTACTGCCTCCCCTGGGGGTCGTCAAACTAGTTCCTGCTCAGTCTATTAGACAATGCAGTCTCTGACCGCATTTCCCCCCAGCCTCCTCCTCCTCTTCCACGTCCTCTAAAACCTCGACCTCTCGGGGCCTCACCTTTCTGGAATAACTCTGGACACTCATTCCGCCAATGTCCCTCCTGCTTGCAATATGCACATTGTTTGAGCCCAATGGGTGCACTCGAGGTACCACCCCTGTTAGACCGGGGTAACCGCTGGGCCGAACCCGAACCTCTTCCTCTACCATTTCCCCTCGCAACTTGCTGCATCAACACCCTCGTTTTCAACTCTTTTGACTTTTTCTCCACTTTCTCCTTCTCTTCATTCTCTCTATGCTCATAGTACTGTGCCATACTCAGTATTACCGATGGTGAGGAAGTGCTCCAAGTACTTTCTGAAGCCTGCAACCTAGTCGCAATCTCAGGAAGCAAGTTGTTAACAAACCTGCTGACAAACAACCGGACACCACCTTCCAATGACAGGTCCTGACCACTAAAGTCGAGAAACACCCCTTCAAACCTAGTAAAGAAATCGGACACACTCTCGTCCTTCTTCTGACGACATGCAGTCAACTTGTCCCAATCCACCCATCTCGGCGGGATAAGGGAATGCATGTGAGTGATAATGCAACCAGGCAAAGCCAATAACTCCGCCTTCGGTTTCTCGCCGGGCTTGCGTTCCTTATCCCACACCCTGATCTGATCCCATGTTCCTCCTAATTCCACTACATGATCCTGTGTATGCACTTGTCTCCATATATCCACCAGTACCAGCAGACCAAAGAACAACTCAATATCGGCTAACGTCATCACCGTGGAGGAGGCCGCCTCTGTCAACTCTTTGTAATACGCAATCGGGTTTTGGAGGGTCCGGCAACTGACTTTTAAGGGATATTACCTCACTCCTCTTCCAAGGAGTATAGATCCACTGTTCCTGAAACCGAGCGTCAACTCGTGGCCTAATTACAGTATTCGTGGAGTAGCGCAGTTCTGGTGTTTCAGGATGATAAATGGGATGGACCTCCCTCATGGGGCACTGGGTCACCATCGTCGGAACCTTTTGGAGCAATCTGCCCCGATAACCCACCAATGTCGTTACATTACTAAAAACCTCATTGGGAGCCATACCTGTAGCATATACCCTGTCCCGTATGTCATAGATAATCTGTGGTAAAACACCCTGGAAACAGTGCTCCCACAGTCCTATTAGCATGGCCGACATGTGCTTAAGAGCATGCTGCTGTATGAAGGGCTCATAATCTTTCATCACACTCCACACATCTTCCACACTATAGATCGCATTCCGGGCCCACTGAGCTGCTTGATTCGCCACCATTCACTTTTCCTCATCACCCACAGCAGAACGCACCAACACTTTGTCCATACGGTCTCGTGCTGCCGCCCAATTCCCTTCATGTATCCCACGTACAGGGGTCTCGCCATTCTGCAGTGTTTGGGGTGTCGTACTTAAGGGAGAAAGAGCAGACGAAGAGACAGGTATCATCATGAAGGGAGACAGTGTTGTAGGAGTGAAAGGGGGCGTAGCGGCAGATCCGGAGTCAGTAGACAGAACAGGAGAGCTAACGGCTCCCGCACTCGTTGCCTGCGTGAGTAGGGAGAAAGCAGGCGGGGCTGGGGCCGAAGCAGTTTGACTAGAGGCAGAAATACTAGGGAAGGCGGCGCCAGAGGCCGGGGACTGAGATGTCGGAACTTTTGGGTATATCCGCTCAGGAGCATAAGGTGGAGGAGGGCGGGAATCCAATAGCTCTTCAACAAAAGCATCACCTTCCTCTCTAGCAACATAACATTTATCAGCCTGCAATCAAAACTTTCTATCTGCGCATTCTATGCCTTTCTCTATCTTTTCCCTCTCATAGTCCACTGCCTTCTGCGTTATAGTTTGCGTCTGTCTCTTCCGGGCCTCTTTCTCTGCTCTCATACGCCATTGCTTTGCTTCCTTCTGCCATACTCTTAGAGAATCAAACATCGACTGCCTGCTCTTTTTGGCGAACAATTTGTCCTGTAAGAAATTCAATTTTTACTCATCAAACGAGCCAGTAAGTGGCCATTGTAACTCAGCATTGTCCCTCGTATATTTATTCCACAATGTGCTAAACATAATAGGGCCAATACCGTGCTTGACGTATACATCAAAATTTGGGGTACCCTCCGGTGGCGCAGGCTGGCTCTCTTCCAATCGAGCCTCAGTAGAACAACACCGACATCCAAAACACCCCAGTTTACTTAGACAAGGCATCTTAATATAAGACACATGCACTGTCCCCAACGGACAAATATAACACCAACAAACAAAATAATAAAAGAAAAAAATAAAGAATACAAATATTGTTCAAGAACCAAACCAAAACGGTCCGAAGACCGCTCCCTACAGTCCAGAGACTGTACCAAGTTCAAGAAGACAGGCTCTGGCCCCAGACCTTTTCAAGAGTAGACCAAATTTCCAGTTGGCCTGGCAGATTGTTCGCAAACAGTCGCAAGCCGTTTCAAGAATAGGCCAAATTTCCAGTTTTTACTCTATTTTGCGGAGGCTATGATACCCCGTATGCAGATAACAGATAGAAGATTTAGAAATAACTGCGGATATATAGGAGGAAAAATACCCAAAAGAATTAGAGAATTGAAGTTCGAAGCCTACTGATAAAGGGATATTTGAAGGGGCTTCAAATCTATGCTTGGACGGTTGGTGTGTAGTACAAAGGCAAATACCGGCCTTAATCCAACTATCTGGTACAGGAAATAAAGAGGTTGGAGAACATAAGGTGTGTCCAACCGAAAAAGAAAGGGAGGCCTTTTTCATCCCCTAAAGGGTTGCGAATAGGTTTTCACCTATCGTTTATATGTAACAGGCATCTAGGATACAGAAAAGACTCGGTTTTTGAAGTTTGGGAGATATTGTCTCTTGTCCTGAAGAAGGTAGCATACAAACAATTGCAAACCACCGAAACGCGTCGATGATTTTTTAATAGAAAGGCGCATTCTAGACTGTTGAGACATTTGTTATGATTATCGAAAGATTTAGATAAAAAATCAAATATTGGACAAATGGTCTTGGTCCGATGAATTTGCCTTTCCTATGACTAGAATTATTTGTCTTGCAGGTTCTCCCAATTTTGCACTGAATGAATTGATTTTAATTGTATGCTTAACATTCGTGATATGTAATGTTTTTAATTTGATGAAAAGTTTTTTAATAATTTGTTGCAAATAATTTTATCTGTGACCAAATGTTTGGTTTTATTCTTAATAAAACAAGTGGAATTTTTTTAATTTGTTCAACACTTGGCCCTTTTGATGTGAAGGTGTTATGTTCTGGTGATATAGTTGTCTGATTGGGTGTACATGCTATGATGCTTTAAGTTATCCAAAGGGGATTACTTTTCTGACTAAGGTCTAATTGGTGCCCTACTCCTTTGGTGTGAAAGGGCCCCTCTCATTTATTTGAGACAAATTTCCAGTTGGCCTGGTAGACTGTTCACAAACACTCTGTGTCTTTTTAAAGGGTCCGCAAACCCACCAAGTTCAAACCAAGACAGCCCGAAGACCGTACCAAGACACAGCCCGTCGGCTCATGCCGTTTAAGCAAGGCAGTCCGAAAACTGCACCAAGACAGTCCGGAGACTGTACCAAGACATAGCCCGTAGGCTCGTGCCGTTCAAGCAAGGCAGTCCGAAAACTGCACCAAGACAGTCCGGAAACTGTAGCAAGACACAGCCCGCAGGCTCGTGCCATTCAAGAAAGGCGCCATTTTTCCAAGAATCAATTCACTCACCTGGTGCACACAGGTCGAGCCAAGTTATTCTCCACTGCCGACTCTTCGGACCAAACGGTCAATCTTCCAAGGTTTCGCCTTCTCAGGACCCCAGCCTGTGACCTCTAGACGAGGAGTCGCTCGATCAGATGGGCGGGGAAGCTGCGAGAACCAAGCTCGATCATGTGGGGTACCCCGATCCGCCCGACCGACCGGACGCAACCCCGACCCTGCAACCCGATTGCGGGTGAGTCGGGTCACCTTGCGGGGTCCCTGTCCGGGCGCCAACTGAAGGAAGTGGCCCTTAGTGGCCACCCGGGTTATTTACAACCACCTGCTATGCCTTCCCAAGTAATGAAGAGTCGGTCAGACAGTAGAGAATACAAACAGGTTTTATTAGTAATACTCTGCAGAGGAGTCCAATCTGACCTGCACCCTTAGATGTCTGCCGAGGGACTGACTCCCCAACGGTCTGCAATGCATGATCATTCCTCCAAGAACCCCCCCAACCATGCCCACAGTGGAAAGTTACCGGCTCAGGCCGAACATGAACAAAGGGGCACAGAAGGATGGGCTACCACCTGCCAGATGGGTACATGTTATCTGTAACTCAAGGTTACCGCGCTGAGTCTCAGCGTTTCCTAACGTGGGAGCAGAACTACACACTCGGATAGGTATGCGAGGGCAGAATGGTCTATTCATTAGTAAGTCGAGAAGCAGCCTTGAATAATAAGGAAAATAGAAGTAAATACAGTGTTCTGCTGAGGCAAGCAATATGAATAATGAGGCCTAGTTCAGGCACAGCCTAAGCAGCCTAATAGGAATTACGAAATACAAAACGGAGTCACACTCGCTAACTAAAGCTTGCACATTACAGGGATAACTCAGTGGGTTGCATAACGTGAATACACATGGTGTCTATTTAGCCACACACTGCTAACCTAATATAACATGAAACGAGCGCATAGCAGAAATGGGGTTTTCAAACCTAACAGGTGATTGACGCGTTGTTGGAGGAACAACGCTTGGAATAAAGGATTTAACTTCACTTCCTCGATGTGAGAATCTTCATTTCTTTGGATGGTGTCATAATAGGTTGTTTGTTTGTTGTCTCTTGTCTTTTTACCCCGGTCCTCCTGTTTTGTAGAGAAGACCATGGATGTATTTAGCTGATCCATCCCAGTAGGGAGCAGCCTGAAGGTCAAGCCACCATTTCACCGCTCTAATCCAGAATTTATAAGCTTGAAGATGCCCACACTTGCAAAGCAACATGCAAACATGCACTGATACACACAATGCCAAGCACTGACAAACACACACACGCACTGACACAGGTGACACAATCGACTGCTATGGTGATACTCCCACAAAAACATCATCAAGTAATTCATTATTGGCTAATTAAAGACTTGTTAAAAATGTCCTTTTCTCATCTATTGGTAGTTCAGGCTGAGGTCAAGAACTATTGTTTGAAAGTGCTACTGTGGAAGTCCAGTGACACAAAAACTCAAACAACAGTACGTTTCAAAGATGAAAGGCTGCAGGTTCACAACTGACTTCATAAAAATAAATTACTCATCACCTACCAACCACCATCAAATTTCAGGAAACATAAAAAAGTTAGGGCTTTTTTATGAATCTGACGGTCCACAGACCGCCAGACTCACAGTGGCGGTCTCCCGACTGCCCTATTATGACTAGCATGGTCGGGCCGCCATGGGACCACCGCAATGGCCAGGGCAGTTGCGGGGCGGTCCTGAGGCCGCAATATGCTTGGTGCGGCCGCTTCGGGCCCGCAAAGTATATTGCGAGTTTCGTCACCAACACTCTTTTCATGATGGTGCAACCACCATGAAAAGTGTGGTGGTGAGGATACAAAGTGGGCCCTACAGGGCCCCCTGGTGCCTCACGCCATGCAAATGCTCACAGGGGGGCCCAACATGTGCAGCAGTCCATGCCGTTCAGGTATTACCTTTGACATTCCCATTGCGGTGCCTATTTCATAGGCACCACAATGAGAACGCCAAAAAAATGCCCACCAGACCAGGAAAAAAACCCTGATCTGGCGGGAGGTTCCTACAAGGGTTTGGTGGTGCAGGAGCTTGGCGGTCCCGCTCCTGCACCGCCAAACTCATAAAAAGGCCCTAAGAGTGGAGGAAAAAAGGATCAACCATTCTCAATTAATCTCCATGGGAGCCACTGCATAGGTGTCTAAAGAATCCAAATCAAATCTATAGGAACAAGTAACAAGCATTGGCATAGCCAATAGGTCTCGCCTTTGGGACCTTATAAGTATTTAGTTATGCAGCACAATATCCTTGGTGCAACAACTTCAACTGTTGCATGGCTAAACACTTATAAGGTCCCAAAGGCGAGACCTATTGGCTATGCCAATGCTTGTTTTTTTAGTCACCACATGGAGTTTCACAATCTTTGTTTTTGTTCTTCAAATACTTTACATCAATGTACTTCATTCTTTTTTACCTTTTAAAGTGACTTCTACCACGTTAGGTGAAAATACAATATTACTGAATTAATGGCAATTACAAAAGGTGCTTTAAAGGAAGTACCATAGTTTAATACATAGGAACAATATAGACAAGTAGAGAAGAAATGTGTCAAAAGAGCAGGACCATGGTATGTCCTTGGCTAGGTTTCTTTCTCAGATTGCACACAGTATCCATTATTGTGGATAAGAAAAAATTCAAGTATTGTTCATATGCCATAAGTGCAGAAGCAATCTGCACGCATTTGAAATTTGAACATTGCCAAATGTATACTTTTGTACATGCAAAAATTATAACAATACAGATAGCAGAAATGTTTCTGTATCCTCATGCACAATGGTGCACTGAAAGTCTTAATTTTCTTAGTAAATGCTTTCCTCTTAGGCTCGCCACAAACTCCACTGTTAGTCCATGCCTCAATTTGGTGAGTACCTGCACTTGTTTTTTCACCAATTAAAGCACTGATTCCAAGGTCACAGGGGTGAACAAAGCCATCAGTAATGAGCAGGACTGCCGCATTACAATGAATAAAACCAGTGTGCCTGCATGTGCACAGCCTGGAAGTAAAATATGCTTGGAAAGAATGCGTTTTCCTTATCGGCGAGACAGGAATTGATGCACAGAGTTGTGGCTGGCGCTAAAGCCTGGCAAGTCGAGCAGGGACGACAACGTAACCAAAGAATCGATTAAACTTGCAGCCTGATACTACAAACGATACTACGGGGCTTTGGGCTGCTTCCTCCCATGAAAGATGTTTTGATGGTTAGGAGGATGGAGGATTGTTGACTTTGATAAACATCTCTGCCAACACCTCGTGCTCACTCTCTGGCAGAGCACCCGAGCTTTACGAACCGTCCACTGAACCTTGCAAACTTAGTTGTATTTGTGTCTGGGCTTTTTGATAGACTCTCCCGTCCTCAAATTTAGACTCATGACCACCCCCTTCACGAATTTTTTTGGCAAATGTTTCTTCACTAGGGAAAGCCAGCCCACTCTTGGAAGGGACCAAAGTCCTGTGCACACGTTACAATTCTTTGATGAAAGTTCATCTAATCATGTGCGCTCCAAAAAAGATTTGTCATTAAGATTCGAGTGAGTCTGTTCTTTGTCTTTAATTCTTTGTTACATCAAACACAGCAAATAGCCAACACGTGTTTCGTCAAAATGGGAAAATATCCCGCGACTTCTTCAGGGCTGTACTTCATGTAAGTGGATTCTTTAAGATCACTCCGCCGGTGATAATTCCAACCCGGCTGGCCAATATGGAAGGTTATTTGTAGATCCGCAAATGTCTAAATGGTGAGTATCAATAAAAACACCTAACTTGTGGTGATCCTGTGTGCGGCCTTGCCGAAAGAACAAGGGAGGGTGAGTAAACCGCTCCGTTCGTTTAACGATCTACAGCGTTTTTGCTGAGATTGGCGGCGGCATCGGCTGGGTTCTCCGTTCCGGATATGGACCATATGCATCCTCCCTTGTTCTATCGGCACAGCCCCACACAGGATCACCACAAGTTAGGTGTTTTTATTGATACTCACCATTTAGACATTTGCGGATCTACAAATAACCTTCCATATTGACCAGCGGGGTTGGAATTATCACCGGAGGAGTGATCTTAAAGAATCCACTTACATGAAGTACAGCCCTGAAGAAGTCGCGGGATACTTTCCCATTTTGACGAAACACGTGTTGGCTGGTTGCTGTGTTTGATGTAACAAAGAATTAAAGACAAAGAACAGACTCACTCCAATCTAATGACAATTTTTTTTGGGAGCGCACATGATTAGATGAACTTTCATCAAAGAATTGTAACGTGTGCACAGGACTTTGGTTAATAGCATTGTGAAGGATCCTTTCCTACACACATTCAAGGGTTATAGGGTATTTCCCCGAACCGGTCTGAACCGTTTTACCAGATATCTAGCACACTATATGCATACTCGGCAGAGCGCCATACTTCCTAGTCCACCAAAATCCCATTATTAAGAAATATCTTACTCTTGGAAGGGGACACCCCCAGCTCTCTCAATGTATCGTTCCGGCTGTTCTCTGTAGTATCCAGACTCTCCACTGCTCTAAAGGTTGGCATAGGTTCGGGATCTAAAATTGATCTTTTGGTAAAAGCTTGTTTTCAGCTTTGAAGTTTGTCTACTCATATTACTGCCATTTGGAAAGGCGGTAGATTGCGCTTTGGCGGACTCTACATGGATGGTTACGGCCACAGGCTCAGGTGTACTTGGGTTCCCTTTCCGCATGTTGTCCTCCCCCTCGGATAGATTGCGACCAGTTTGTTGTACTCTTGGTGAGCGCCTCGGAACCACCTTTATTGCGCACCTATTTGCCAGGGTCATGGCGCTTTTACAGAAGACACAAAGTTCTTGGTATTAGGGGGAAGAGCACTCCTCTAGCCCTTCTCCGGGGCAGTTAGCAGTCGTGTCTATGCGTTTTCTCTCTTTGGTTGAAGATTTTGAGGGTGGGAGCACACCCCTGGCCGCAAGCCACACCCTATCCCAGACGGGCCATTTCTGCAGTCTGGGGGCTCAACCAACACAGTGGCTCTATTGCCACTGGACCCTCTACCACAGTTGCTTCAGCTCGCTGAATGAACACCACAAACTCAATGGCCCCACAGGCCCCGCAGCACTCAGCACCTGAGGGGCTCAGCTCGAGTCCTCTCTTGGTGTTCTTAAAATTCTCCTGTGGCCCAGTAGTCCAATAGCCCGTTATTTCCTTAGCTGCGCAAGACTGCCCCGGGCTGGGCTAATCCATCCGGCTGGGGTGTGGCAGGGCCAAGCTGCAAGACCCACCGGCCCCCAGCTCGGCAACCACAGCAACCGTACCCGCAAAAACCCGGCCAGGAGAACGAAAGTCAGGGCACGAGAATCAAAGAAGTTCGGGACGGGCAGCAGAACGAGGGCCAGGCAGGTGGACGGGAGCAGAGTATAGTGACCAGCCTCTGCGGCGTCTCCATGACCACGAACACCGAGATCCCTGTGCTCCGATCACACTCCTACGTCTTGCACCACCGGCCGGCGATATTATCAAGATACTGGAATCCGTTCCTGCTACAACATGAATGAATGACATCTAATTTTGAGGACCATTAAAAACCTGGCATTAAACAGCACCAAAGATTATTGGGCAAACAACTCCATAAACAAGCACAAGCGCGCGCCTCGCGCGTCAGCAGAGGGAGGGGCGAAAGGAGGGGGCCAGCGCGATTCCCTTGCGGGAGCGAGCGGCAAGGCGCGATAATTAACATATGGCGCCAGCTGCTCGCTCCCGCAAGTGAATCGCCAGACGTGCACGCGTTGTCATTGGAAGCAATGCAACGCGTGCACGTTTTTGCAGGGAAAGCTGTGCCGATTTCTAAAGGTCTCTCCTATGCAGCGCATGCGCGCTGCATAGGCGAGACCTAAAAATGGTGGCAAAATACCAAAGTACCTCCATTGGAATACTGAGATGAGGGGTTGGCAATCAGAGGTCTGATCCTTAAGTGCACATTATCAGGCGTAGAAGCACTGGACAGACACGGTGTTATGTCTTAGAGGTTTAGGGGTTGACTCTTGTTTAAAGCAAAAAACTGATGGTATTATCTCATGGCCCATCCTATGATGGAATTGAAAGTTTGATGAACATTTTGGGTTTTTAACAAGAAGAAGAAACCCACAGTCGCAAAAGCTCAGTCTGAGAGGAGGTCTCATGATGGCCTGTGATGAAGTAAGGTCGTCGGTTGAATTTTTTCAGCGTAATCCTCTCCTCAACAAGCAGAGTGAGCAGACCAAGGCCTGATAAGGGCTCCAGGACTTCCTGACATGAGAAAATGCTTTTACTGCTTTACAGATTACTTGTACCAATTGTATTACTCAAAAACAAGTCTCCTAGCATTGTGATTTTACCAGCGACCCCTGACCTTGACTGGTAGGTCGCTCCCCCACCACACAGCTCCGTCTGTGTGCCCTGCTGCTGCCCCTGATTGTGCTCGTTTTTCCTTTCTGTGCCCCCTTGCTGCCCCTGATTGTGCTCGTTTTTCCTCTCTGTGCCCCCCCTTGCTGCCCCTGATTGTGCTCGTTTTTCCTTTCTGTGCCCCCCTTGCTGCCCCTGATTGTGCTCGTTTTTTCCTTTCTGTGCCCCCCTTGCTGCCCCTGATTGTGCTCGTTTTTTTCCTTTCTGTGCCCCCCTTGCTGCCCCTGATTGTGCTCGTTTTTTCCTTTCTGTGCCCCCCTTGCTGCCCGATTGTGCTCGTTTTTCCTTTCTGTGCCCCCTTGCTGCCCCTGATTGTGCTCGTTTTTCCTTTCTGTGCTCCCTTGCTGCCCCTGATTGTGCTCGTTTTTCCTCTCTGTGCCCCCCCTTGCTGCCCCTGATTGTGCTCGTTTTTCCTTTCTGTGCCCCCCTTGCTGCCCCTGATTGTGCTCGTTTTTTCCTTTCTGTGCCCCCCTTGCTGCCCCTGATTGTGCTCGTTTTTTTCCTTTCTGTGCCCCCCTTGCTGCCCCTGATTGTGCTCGTTTTTTCCTTTCTGTGCCCCCCTTGCTGCCCCTGATTGTGCTCGCTTTTCCTTTCTGTGCCCCCCTTGCTGCCCCTGATTGTGCTCGTTTTTCCTTTCTGTGCCCCCCTTGCTGCCCCTGATTGTGCTCGTTTTTCCTTTCTGTGCCCCCTTGCTGCCCCTGATTGTGCTCGTTTTTAGGTCTCGCCTACGCAGCGCGCATGCGCTGCATAGGAGAGACCTTTAGCGATCGGCACAGCTTTGGGGGCAAAAACGTGCACGCGTTGCATTGCTTGCAATGGCAACGCGTGGACGTCTGGCGATTCCCTTGCGGGAGTGCGCGGCGCCATATGGTGGCGCCATATGGTCGCAATCATCGCGCCTTGCTGCACGCTCCCGCAAGGGAATCGCGCAGGCCCCCTCCCCCTGCTGCCGCGCGAGGCGCGCGCTTGTGCTGTTTTTTTTTATTATTTCATTTAGCGGCCGCGTGGCGTTGCTTTTACGGCCGCGCGGCCAATGCTTGTTTTTTTTGTAAGGTGTTTTATTTCCTTTATAGATGTTCTATCTGAGGACATCACAAACGGAAACAATACAGGATGCATACACTCTAAAATGCTGTGAACGGTAGAGGCTGCTTTGCTTGCCACACATATTGGGTAGATCGTTGAGACTTCAAATAAAAGTAATCCGAAAAGTTTCTGAATAGGAAGTGCTCACAAGTGTGACCCGACACGTTCTTTGTTAAGACTTCCAAGTACACGTGACCCTATTCAAACATTCCACAGCGAGTGCTCCAATGAAGGAGCTTCGGGTCAAAGACAGAGCATAAATGTACTAATGTCATCCTTATATGAATGCTTTAAAGTTACAGAAAAACACAATTTGTATAGAAATATGGAACAAAATAGTATATTTTGTGAGACTGTCACAAAATAGAAGTATGAACTGCTTAAAATGCAGAATAAAAGAATCGAAGACCCATTTGGGCTGGGCAGAATCACTCCTTCCCAGTGTTTCGAGAAGAGAAACAAACCGCACGTGGAGCGCTTCCTCCGTATTCTCGGGAACTTGTGTGTGCTGTGAGGTGTGAATCACTGCTGTTAAAAAAGTTATAACCGAGTATGGGTAAATTTAGAGACGTATTTTTAATAACCACGAAAGAGGTTTCAAGTAACGAGCGGTCACGTGATTCAAATAAACACTGAATGTGACACGAGGCTGCGTGGTACACATGAGGAGGGGATTGCTGTCCGGTCACGGAGAGCCTTGTTCGGGGATATCCCATGTACCCTAATATCCAATTGTGTTGACAATCGGGTTAAGTACACAGTATCCACAATTTGGAAAACTCATTACTTATTATAATCCACGAGAATTTGCGTTTTTGCTGTTTTATATAGCGCGAACTCGACCAGAAGGTATCGGAGCGCTTCAGATGAGCACCATTACACAAGGACGCATTCATTTTTGGTAGGCACGGGGACATTAAGTGATTTGCCCCGAATCACAGGATCTTGAGCCCACGCCGACCACTCGAATCTGGTTCCCCACCTCCAAAGTCGGCAGCTCTGAATGAATGTTGACCTCGTCACTTTTACGAAATACTTCGTATTTTATATTTTTATTTATAACCTAGGAAGGCAGATGTGCTCTGATAGTAGAACGTGGTATTGCAATCCAGCCGCTCCTGTGCAGTGTACACAAGGGAGGGTGGAGGGTGGAGACATGCACTACGTACAGGTTTGAGTTGCAGGACAGACATTGCCTTTTTCAGATGGGGCGCCTTCACTCACCACGCATACACGGAGGGGGGTGAGGGGGGGGCAGGTTAACAGTTATAAAGTGCCTCGCAGATTGCTGGTGTGGGGGAGGGACGCTTATTTATTTATTTATTTATGCGTTTTTAGGTCTCGGCCTGCACCAGCGCTTGCGCTGGTCTGGCCGAGAGTTTTAGTAAGCGGGTTTTGGAAGTGCAAACCCACTGGCTTTCGGCTGGCGACCAGCTTGCGTTCACGATGGCGTGCACGCGCGCAGCTGCCATCTGGGTTTCCTATCTCTTCCTCATTTCCTCGTCATGGCTCATTAACTCTCTGGACTCTGATGTTTCAATCGCAGCAGCAGCTCACATTACCAACTGAGGGCCCTGGACTACAGTCACATGAAAAACAACAGCGATTAGCATTGAAATGCAAGCTTTTTTTTGTCTAGTTAGAAATATTGCTTCAGTGGGTTGATTTCACCTTATATCGCTATTTGTTTTATATTGGGAGTCACAGCCTAATTACCAGTATTTTTGTCTCACTCTGTTTTTTTTTAAATATTTATTCGCGCAAAGCACAAAGCTATATTTAAGGTTACTTTTTCCGCGTCACTTCTTCACTCTATTTAAACTTCACCCCCACTCTTATTGTCTCTCTCCTTCTCTCTCTCTCCCCTCTCTAATTCTCTCTCTACTTAATTAACTCTCCCCTCTCTATCTTTTTTAGCCTTTCATTCTCTCTCACCCCTTTATCTGTTTCTCTTTCAAACTCCTTCATTCACTCTCTCTCCCCTTCTTTCTCTCTCTCTATCCCACTCCACTCTTTATTCTATGTACACCCTTTCTCTCTCTTTCTCTCTCACCACCCTCTCTAATTGGGCATTATATCTTCACTCTATCTCTCACTCGGCAACACCACAGCATCACTCAGCATCACCACAGCATCACTCAGCGCAACCACAGCATCAATCAGAGCCAGCACAGCATCAATCAGAGCCAGCACAGCATCACTCAGCACCAACACAACAAATCTCAACGCCATCACAGCATCACTCAATGCCATCACAGCATCACTCAGTGCAACCACAGCATCACTCAGTGCAACCACAGCATTACTCAGCACAACCACAGCATCACTTAGCGCCACAACAGCATCACTCAGCGCCACCACAGCATTACTCAGCAGCACCACAACATCACTCCGCGCCACCATAGCTTCACTCAGCAACACCACATCATCACTCAGCGACACCACATCATCACTCAGGGCCAACACTGCATCACTCAGCACCACCACAGGATGACTCAGCACCACCACAGGATGACTCAGCACCACCACAGCATCGCTCAGCACCACCACAGCATCGCTCAGCACCACCACAGCATCGCTCAGCACCACCACAGCATCGCTCAGCACCACCACAGCATCTCTCAGCACCACCACAGCATCGCTCAGCACCACCACAGCATCGCTCAGCACCACCGCAGCATCGCTCATCACCACCACAGCATCGCTCATCGCCACCACAGCATCACTCAGCGCCACCACAGCATCACTCAGCGCCACAACAGCATCACAGCGCCACAACAGCATCACTCAGGGCCGCCACAGCATCACTCAGGGCCACCACAGCATCACTCAGGGCCACCACAGCATCACTCGGGGCCACCACAGCATCACTCAGGTCCACAAGAGCATCACTCGGGGCCACCACAGCATCACTCAGGTCCACAAGAGCATCACTCAGCACCACCACAGCATCACTCACCACCACCATAGCATCACTCAGGGTCACCACAGCATCACTCAGGGCCACCACAGCATCACTAGGCGCCACAACAATATCACTCGGCGCCACCACAGCATCACTCGGCGCGACCACAGCATCACTCAGCGCCACCACAGCATCACTCAGCGCCACCACAGCATCACTCAGCGCCGCCACAGCATCACTCAGCGCCGCCACAGCATCACTCAGCGCCGCCACAGCATCACTCAGCGCCGCCACAGCATCACTCGGCACCGCCACAGCATCGTTCAGGGCCACCACAGCATCGCTCAGCACCACCACAGCATCGCTCAGCACCGCCACAGCATCGTTCAGGGCCACCACAGCATCGCTCAGCACCACCACAGCATCGCTCAGCACCACCACAGCATCATTCAGCACCACCACAGCATCATTCAGCATCACCACAGCATCACTCAGGGCCACCACAGCATCACTCAGCACCACCACAGCATCACTCAGCGCCAAGACAATATCACTCAGCACCACCACAGCATCACTCAGCGCCAAGACAATATCACTCAGCACCACCACAGCATCACTCAGCACCACAGCAGTATCACTCAGCAAGACCTGAGTATCATTCAGCATCACCTCAGCATCGTCTCCGCAACAGTCACCACCACCACCACTACCACCTCAGCATCACTCAGCACCACCTCAGCCTGCTCTCGGAATCTGGCATCTGTTGATTCTCCCCTAGCGTCTGGCCGCTGCTAGTGTTATAATACAGGTACTAGTTCCCAACCTTCACCCTCCGATTGTTTATGCCCCCTCAAAAAAAAAGCTTTAACAAACAACCATTGCAATAGGCAGAAACAAGTTGCCAGCATTGCAAGAACAAAAGAAAACTGAGGACATTTTTTATTGTAAATACTTTTTTAATATGGTCGTTCAGTTTTACATAATGCCTTCTTGGTCATATATAAAGTAACAAAAATGCTTCTGACACTTTTTTATTATAACTTTTCAGCATGCTGCACAGCAGCCACACTTCTCTACAGCACAGCTTGAAGACATTGGCAAAGTCAATAGCTCTGGCTAAACACTTATAAGGCCCCAAAGGCGAGACCTATTGGCTATGCCAATGCTTGTTTTTCCTTTCTGTGCCCCCTTGATGCCCTGATTGTGCTCGTTTTCCCTTCTGTGCCTGTTTCCCGCCGCTGCGCCCCTGCGGCCCCGCCCCCTCACTGCCCATTCGCTGCCCCATTCCCTGCTCCTCCCTCCCACCTCCCCATTTATGGCGGCCGCTGCGTGGTGAAGAGAGCGACCCCTGACCTTGACTGGTAGGTCGCTCCCCCACCACACAGCTCCGTCTGTGTGCCCTGCTGCTGCCCCTGATTGTGCTCGTTTTTCCTTTCTGTGCCCCCTTGCTGCCCCTGATTGTGCTCGTTTTTCCTTTCTGTGCCCCCTTGCTGCCCCTGATTGTGCTCGTTTTTCCTTTCTGTGCCCCCTTGCTGCCCCTGATTGTGCTCGTTTTTCCTCTCGGTGCCCCCCTTGCTGCCCCTGATTGTGCTCGTTTTCCTTTCTGTGCCCCTTCTTGCTGCCCCTGATTGTGCTCGTTTTTCCTTTCTGTGCCCCCTTGCTGCCCCTGATTGTGCTCGTTTTTCCTTTCTGTGCCCCCCTTGCTGCCCCTGATTGTGCTCGTTTTTTCCTTTCTGTGCCCCCCTTGCTGCCCCTGATTGTGCTCGTTTTTCCTTTCTGTGCCCCACCTTGCTGCCCCTGATTGTGCTCGTTTTTTCCTTTCTGTGCCCCCTTAATGCCCCTGATTGTGCTCGTTTTTCCTTTCTGTGCCCCCTTGCTGCCCCTGATTGTGCTCGTTTTTTTCCTTTCTGTGCCCCCTTGATGCCCTGATTGTGCTCGTTTTCCCTTCTGTGCCTGTTTCCCGCCGCTGCGCCTGCGGCCCCGCCCCCTCACTGCCCATTCGCTGCCCCATTCCCTGCTCCTCCCTCCCACCTCCCCATTTATGGCGGCCGCTGCGTGGTGAAGAGAGCGACCCCTGACCTTGACTGGTAGGTCGCTCCCCACCACACAGCTCCGTCTGTGTGCCCTGCTGCTGCCCCTGATTGTGCTCGCTTTTCCTTTCTGTGCCCCCTTGCTGCCCCTGATTGTGCTCGTTTTTCCTTTCTGTGCCCCCCTTGCTGCCCCTGATTGTGCTCGTTTTTCCTTTCTGTGCCCCCTTGCTGCCCCTGATTGTGCTCGTTTTTCCTCTCTGTGCCACCCCTTGCTGCCCCTGATTGTGCTCGTTTTTCCTTTCTGTGCCCCCCTTGCTGCCCCTGATTGTGCTCGTTTTTTCCTTTCTGTGCCCCCCTTGCTGCCCCTGATTGTGCTCGTTTTTCCTTTCTGTGCCCCCCTTGCTGCCCCTGATTGTGCTCGTTTTTCCTTTCTGTGCCCCCCTTGCTGCCCCTGATTGTGCTCGTTTTTCCTTTCTGTGCCCCCTTGCTGCCCCTGATTGTGCTCGTTTTTTCCTTTCTGTGCCCCCTTGCTGCCCCTGATTGTGCTCGTTTTTTTTCCTTTCTGTGCCCCCTTGATGCCCTGATTGTGCTCGTTTTCCCTTCTGTGCCTGTTTCCCGCCGCTGCGCCCTGCGGCCCCGCCCCCTCACTGCCCATTCGCTGCCCCATTCCCTGCTCCTCCCTCCCACCTCCCCATTTATGGCGGCCGCTGCGTGGTGAAGAGAGCGACCCCTGACCTTGACTGGTAGGTCGCTCCCCACCACACAGCTCCGTCTGTGTGCCCTGCTGCTGCCCCTGATTGTGCTCGTTTTTCCTTTCTGTGCCCCCTTGCTGCCCCTGATTGTGCTCGTTTTTCCTTTCTGTGCCCCCCTTGCTGCCCCTGATTGTGCTCGTTTTTCCTTTCTGTGCCCCCTTGCTGCCCCTGATTGTGCTCGTTTTTCCTCTCTGTGCCCCCCTTGCTGCCCCTGATTGTGCTCGTTTTTCCTTTCTGTGCCCCTCTTGCTGCCCCTGATTGTGCTCGTTTTTTCCTTTCTGTGCCCCCCTTGCTGCCCCTGATTGTGCTCGTTTTTTCCTTTCTGTGCCCCCCTTGCTGCCCCTGATTGTGCTCGTTTTTTCCTTTCTGTGCCCCCCTTGCTGCCCCTCATTGTGCTCGTTTTTCCTTTCTGTGCCCCCCTTGCTGCCCCCTGATTGTGCTCGTTTTTTCCTTTCTGTGCCCCCTTGCTGCCCCTGATTGTGCTCGTTTTTTCCTTTCTGTGCCCCCTTGCTGCCCCTGATTGTGCTCGTTTTTTTTCCTTTCTGTGCCCCCTTGATGCCCTGATTGTGCTCGTTTTCCCTTCTGTGCCTGTTTCCCACCGCTGCGCCCCTGCGGCCCCGCCCCCTCACTGCCCATTCGCTGCCGCATTCCCTGCTCCTCCCTCCCACCTCCCCATTTATGGCGGCCGCTGCGTGGCCGCGCAGCGGACGTGCGCAGCGGGCGCGCCGCTGGCGCGCCGAAGGCGCGCCTAAGGCAAGCCCGTCTGCGCCCGTACGCACCGTGACCGCGCCCAGCGCCAGACCCCCTGGTCCGGGCATCCCCCGCGCCCGCCACATCAACAGACGCCGATACGACGCCAGCACCCTCCACGCACTCAACCCCGGAAAAGATCACGCCTGCTACCAGGCCACCCCGAAGCGCACCCAAGGGCCCTTCACCTGCCGGAACTGCAGCTTCGCCAGCACCCGCCCCGCCAAACCACCGCCCAGGAAAGAACCCAACTACCTCAGATGCATCCTCCTCAACACCCGCTCCGCCCGCAAACACGCCATCGAACTCTGGGACCTTCTCGACTCAACCTCCCCAGACGTCGCATTCCTGACGGAGACCTGGCTGAATCCCGCTTCACCCCCGACATCGCCATTGCCATCCCGGACGGATACAAGATCACCCGCTGGGACTGCACCAACGGAGTCGGAGGAGGCATCGCCATCGTCCACAGGAACACCCTCAGAGTCTCAACCAACACCGACGACACCCTCAGCACCGCCGAACACATGCACTTCCAGATCCACACCGATCCCAACACCACCCTCAGAGGAACCCTCATCTACAGACCCCCGGACCCCGACCACAGTTCAGCGATTCCATCGCTGACTTCGTCAGCACACACGCCATCGCCTCCACGGACTACATCCTCCTCGGGGACCTGAACTTCCACCTCGAGAACAACAAGGACACCAACTTCACCACCCTGATCGACAACCTCGCCACCCTCGGACTCAGACAGCTCGTGACTACACCCACCCACGCCGCCGGCCACACGCTAGACTCCATCTTTTCCGCAAGCCCACACGTCTCCTTCAACCACACCTCCGAACCCCACTGGACTGACCACCACTGCATCCACTTCACCTACAGGAAGCCCACCACGCACCACCGCACCGAACAAATGCCTCGCCGCTGCTGGAGCAGAGTCACGGAAGACCAGCTAACCACAACCCACGCCCTGAGCCCACCCGCCGAACCCTCCGACCCCGACACCGCCGCCCGCAACCTCAGACAGTGGATCGACGACTGCGCCAACACCCTCGCCCCCCTCAAGAATCCGCCCAACAGCCACACCAGCAAGAAAGCCACCTGGTTCACCAAAGATCTCCAGGCCTCCAAACGAACATGCCGAAAACTGGAGAAGATCTGGCTCCACGAACGGACAGCGGACAGCTACGCCGCCCACAAGAGCGCCACCCGCAGTCACCATCACCTCATCAGATCCGCCAAAAGGGCCTCACTCAAAGACCGCCTAGACAACAACGCACACAACAGCAAAGAGCTCTTCAACATCGTGAAGGAACTCTCCAACCCCAGCTCCAACACCAACGACATCCAGCCGTCGCGAGACCTGTGCGACTCACTGGCCACCTTCTTCCACCGCAAAATCGCCGACATCCACGACAGCTTCAACACCACGACCGCCCCGGCAACCACAGAGACCACTGCCCCCACAACCACCAACCGCCTGCTCTCCTGGACCAACATCAACGACGAGGACACCAGCGAGATCATGAACACCATCCACTCCGGTTCACCGCTAGACCCGTGCCCTCACCACATCTTCAACAAAGCCAGTACAGCCACCGCGCCCCATCTCCGGAAAATAATCAACATCTCCTTCGAGACAGCAACCTTCCCGGAAAGCTGGAAGCACGCCGAGATCACCGCCTTACTCAAGAAACCCAAGGCAGACCCCAAGGACCTCAAGAACTTCCGACCCATCTCTATGCTCCCGTTCCCCGCGAAAGTCACCGAGAAAATCGTCAACAAACAACTGACCCGCTACCTCGAGGAGAATAACATCCTGGACCCTTCCCAGTCCGGCTTCCGCAGCAACCACAGCACCGAAACCGCCCTCATCGCCGCCACCGATGACATCAGGACCCTGCTAGACAACGGAGAAACAGCAGCCCTCATCCTCCTGGACCTATCAGCCGCCTTCGACACGGTCTGCCACCACACACTACGAACACGCCTTCACGACGCCGGGATCCAAGAGAAGGCCCTGGACTGGACCACATCCTTCCTTTCCGGCAGAACACAAAGCGTCCGCCTCGCCCCTTCCGATCCAAGGCCACCAAGATCATCTGCGGCGTACCCCAAGGCTCCTCCCTCAGCCCAACGCTGTTCAACATCTACATGGCACCCCTCGCCCACGTCGCCCGACAGCACAACCTCAACATCATCTCCTACGCCGACGACACCCAGCTGATCCTCTCCCTCACCAAAGACCCTCACACCGCCAAAGCCCACCTCCACGAAGGAATGAAGGCCGTCGCCGTATGGATGAGGACCAGCCGCCTGAAGCTGAACTCGGACAAGACGGAGGTCCTCATCCTTGGTTCCAACCCTTCAGCCTGGGACGACTCCTGGTGGCCAACATCACTGGGAACAGCCCCGCCACCCACTGACCACGTACGCAACCTAGGGGTCATCCTCGACCCCACCCTCTCCATGACTAAGCAGGTCAACGCCGTTTCCTCATCCTGCTTCAACATCCTCCGAATGCTCCGCAGGATCTTCAAGTGGATCCCCACCGAAACAAGAAAAACAGTCACCCAGGCCCTCGTCACCAGCAGGCTGGACTACGGAAACGCCCTCTACGCAGGAACGACGGCTAAGCTCCTGAGACGGCTGCAACGCATCCAGAACGCCTCTGCACGTCTTATCCTCGACATCCCCCGACGCAGCCACATCACACCCCACCTGAGAGACCTGCACTGGCTCCCTGTCAACAAGAGGATAACCTTCAAGCTCCTCACCCACGCACACAAAGCACTCCACAACTCCAGACCAGCCTACCTCAACAGACGACTCAGCTTCTACACCCCCACCCGCCAGCTCCGCTCGACCAGCCTCGCCCTCGCCACAGTCCCCCGCATCCGGAAAACGACCGCCGGCGGCAGATCCTTCTCCCACCTCGCCGCCAAGACCTGGAACACCCTCCCCACCAACCTCCGACAGACCCAAGACCTACTGGCCTTCAGAAGACTCCTCAAGACCTGGCTCTTCGATCAGTAGCAGCACCACCCCCCTCTTCCCCCAGCACCTTGAGACCCTCGCGGGTATGTAGTGCGCTTTATAAGTGACATGATTGATTGATTGATTGATTGATTGATTGAACATCATGTCCCTGCGGGTTCAGGGCCTGAAACTCTGGAACAAAGTCAGCCCCCAGCTCCAAACAGAACATTTTTACCTTCAGTTCAGGAAAATCCTGAAAACAGATTTCAGACATGACTAGCATCATTCTGGGAGCAGTGGAAGAATGTCCAAGCTCTGCATTGGGATGGACTCTAACTCTCATGCATAGTGTGGCCACAGCAACAAAAGATTTTGCATTTGCAAAATCAGTGAAAACTACTTTGTGAAAGCAAAGCCAGAGTTCACAATGCAGAAATGGAAACTCTTGCATAGGTAGCCTCAGCTTGAATTTCAACCCTTTTGTGAAAATGCAAAGTGAATAGTGAATCACTAAAATAATTTGAAATGTGCTACTGAAATGCCTAAAAAATGGAAAGTTAGGAAAATACTCTACCTATGCAGACCATGCCCTATCCCAATTTAGGTACAAAAAGGTGCAAACTATAAAATGGTCCCTTTAGTATTATATACCTGTACAAAGAGGCTAGTTGCATCACTGCCTAGAGTTCCACTGTGACCAGCCTCTTTCTTTGCGGTGCAATGGATGCTAAAAGTCCTTGCAGCTCAAAGAGACTGCTGCAAAACAATTGCAAGCACCCCCTCCCGGATGTCTGTGAGTCTCGAATCAGACTGTGGCTCCCTGGGAAAGGCAGAGAAGTCTAGTGTGGATGACTGCAAGGAGCAGCAGATCTGCACTCCAGACCTTGCATCCACAGCGTGACACAGCTCCAATGCCGGCTCATTTGTCATGTGACTCCTGCACAGAGTGAGAGTTGCCCTGGAGGTCTGCTGTCCCATGCCAGCCTCCATCCGGCACTCACTGGTTTTCTCAAGGAGCGGTGGGATGCCACAGAGGGATAACTATTCGTTTTGCTTGTGGTTCGCTTGTACAAATGCCAAACATGGCGGAACGAGTGGATGAATAGCCGTTTAGCGCTTATCTTTTTTCCCCTTCACTTTCTGCCATTTTTCTCTGTCAGCCCTGTATCTCAGGGTGATCAGAGAGGTGAGGGGGCACTGGGAGCACTTCTCATTCCTGCTCCAGGAAGCTCTTCTAACTCCAGTCACACCATGAACACAGGCACCCCTGGGCTTATGTAGCTCCCCTCACTCCTGGTTGACTGGGCCTCCATCACTGTAGGAACCGTGCTACAACGCCCTTGAGTTCTAGATGTGCCAGTACACTTGGAATTGTGAATAGTGATAGCTGCACCTGCACAGTTGTGGCCCTGTGCATGAGAACAGTTGTGTTTGTCAGAGAGGTTGGTCCCTCCTTTGACTGAAGAACTTTGCTCCAGTGACAATTAGAGTACTCAGCACATGAGTGCCCCTAAATGATAGGAGCACCCACTGCCAAGTGAATAGTATCTTTTGGTGCAGCGACCAACCAGTAACACCTGTGATTTGAGCTTCTTTGCACACTGCTCTCCACCCCTAACTTAAGCACTTTGATTAAGTACCAAGCAACTATCAACCCCATACCAGGGCTGTCAGCATCCCACGGCAATGGAGTCAAAAAGATCTCCACCACAACTATGTTAATTCCCTATGCACTTCTATGTCAAGTGTGTCAGCAGCGTCTGTGACCACTGATGCTATCCTACAACTCACTTTACGGCATCAAATGTACACATTAATCCCTTCACTGATCTTCCAACAAATAACCATCAATTCATTTCTTCTCCCTTCCCCAAATGGACGTCCAGCATGCCAATGAAATTAAACAGTCACGGCTAGTGTTGGGTCAAAGTGGGTGAACAAAACAAAAAAACAAACAAAAAAGAAATTTACCTGAATCCCGCCTCTCTTCTGGCTCCACTGCAGACACAGGCTCCCAGACTGTCCTGCAGCCAATACTGACGCTGCTCTTACAGCATGAGAGCAGCATCAGGATTGGCCTGAGCACCGATGATTTGCGCTCCAGGGAGACTGGGAGCCTGTGACTGCTCTCTCCAACCCGGCAACGCAGCTGGGTTGGACAGAGCTTCAGTGCGCATGACAGTTTTGCTGGCTTGTGACGGCCGACCAAATTGTCATGCGCACTGAGAACAGAGCACCTACCACTCCCCCCGTGGCCCTGCCCCCAAGACTCCACAGCATGGAGAAATATAAAACAATAATAAACTTGCTTTATTATGGTTTTATTTTTCACGTTTTGCAGCTGCCGCTGCTGCTGGCAATTGGGGGAGGGGGTGACGTCCCTCCGCCATAGCGGAGGAGCCGGCGCTGGAATTAAAGACACTCAACTGAACACCTTTATATATTTCTCTTGCTAGTTAATTCCTGAACTAGGTCTTCTTTCATGGGTGTGCCCTTCAACTCTTAATTTTCCTACCACAGCTATCATAAAAACAGTTCACCCTCAAAACACCACATCCACTGTTCAGGTATTGAACATCTAACAAACAGAGAAAACTGGGCCTGAGCGGAGTTTAAATTACGTTGGAGTAATTGGGCAGAATTCAGAGAATTTCGTGTTACGTGAAATTCCCAAAATTATGCTATACCACCATGCCATGTAATCACGCTGCAGTGCGTGGCAAAATTATAGCATTGGAGTGTGGGACAATCAGAATGTGTGCAGCTGTTGGGCAAGGAAATTGTGCTTTCCGCACTATTTCTTTTAGTGTGAAATGCACCCCTGCGATAAAAATTGATGTGAGGACATATTTTGCACTAAAATATAGCGCTAAAATGGTAGATTTGCATTTCACGTAATTACATGTGATTTTGTCCAGTTTTCCTGAAAATTCGCAAAATTACATGAAATAAAATTACAAGAATCTAGCACACCCCTGAACAAACCTGGCAAGCCTGTGAATTTAAAAACATTCCACTTTGTCTTTCCCTTTCTATGTAACTCTTCAGTTCTCGCTTCCTCGTCACGGTTATCACACAAAAACTATCTACCATCAAACTGCCAGACCCACTGCTCTTCAGTCCGACTGTGCTGTTCCAACATCACTCCCAGGTGTGCCCATAAACTATAAAGGTCGGCCTCCTCCTCAATAAATGATTATGACAGCACATGTCAATTGCATGTACTTCCCTCACACTCCCAAATGCATCCAAATGCTCATGAGCACGGAGCGAGACATACATTTACATTCACCTACAAAACCAGTTATAAATGTCAAAGCCTTCATTCAACACCTGATTAGCAGCTGATGCTGCTGATCACTGGTTCAACATTCTGGTACGACTCACAGAAAGGGTGAGGGTTGGAAGAGCAGAGGTCATCCTGATCTATGTATGTTGGTCATTCATGGAGGAAGAGAAGTGGTTTCCATACATTTGTTAGGAGAACAAATCAAGCTCATGGCACAATCAATACGTCCAATGAGCTACCCATGCGTTCAAACCAGCTGTCCGTTAGCAGTTACATTGCTCTCAGTTCGATTGCCTGACCCCAACATGGCGGCCTCAGCACAAACTGACTTGTTATGTTAAGTGTATTTGTGAAGAACACTATCACCCACAAAGGTATCCTGGTGCTGAGCAGGTGTGTGTGCCGAGTCTTGCCATAGTTGGTTGGTTAATTGTAAAGACAGATCTTCAGCTTCTTTCAGAATTCAAGGAGAGAGGTGGAGGTTGTGATGTGGAGTGAGTGGCCTTTCATGCTTTTTAGAGCAATGTAAGAGATTGCCCGTCCTCCTGATATGGTTCTAAGTGTGAATGGGATGTGTGCGAGTAGGAGTATTGTGGAGCGGAGGTGTCTCCGTGGTTGCTGGAAGGAGATGTGACTGATGAGGTAGGTGGGGTCGGAGTTGTTTAGTGCCTTGATTGAGTCTGTGAGGAGTTTGACTTGAGCGCATTTGTGCATCGGGAGCTAGTTGAGTTCCATGAGGGGTGTGTGATGTGAGTTCTGTGTGGGAGGTTGAGAATGAGTCTGGCTTCTAAGCTCTGGAAGGTTTGTAGTATTATAGTGAGTTGCTTGGCAATCCCGGCGTAGAGGGTGTTCCCGTGCTCTAACTTGCTGGGCACTAGGGCGAAAGGGATAGTTTTTTGAGTGTTGCTTGGGAGTCATTTGAAGATCATCTTCAGTGTGTTGAAGCAGGATGCAGTGACAGTGTCGACTTGTGCAGTCATGTCCAGTTTGTTGTTTATTATTATTCAGAGGCTGGTCACCAGTTAGAGTCCCAAGGTGAGGTGTTCTTGCAGAAGAACACTACTTCTGTCTTGTCGATGTTGAGCTTAAGAAAGCTGGCTTTCATCCAGTGAGCGACTTTGGCAATGCAGGCGGTGAACCAGTTTGTTTAGTTGGGGATCATGTCTCAAAGGTAGAGTATGAGTTGCATGTCTTCAGTGTAGGAGAGGATGTTGATGTTGTGTGCATGGATGACCTTCCCCAGAGGGAGCTTGAATACGTTGAAGAGGATGGGTCTGAGTGATAAACCTTGAAGCATTATGCAGATGTGTTTGCTGACTTCCAAGGAGTTAGATGCCAGGCTGACAGCTTGTGTTCTATCTGTTAAGGAGGAGCAGATGCAGTGGAAAGTGGGCCCTTGGAAGGCAGTCTTGTGCAGGCGCTTGATGAGGATGGGGTGTGAGACCATGTCATATGCTGCAGAAAGGTCCAGTAGAATGAGGGCGCTGTGTCTCCTCTGTGGAGGATCATGCAGATGTTGTTTGTGGCGGTGATGAGTGCTGTTTCTATACTGTTGTTGGGCCTCATTCCAGACTGCGTGGCATTGAGGAGATGGTGGTTGCTGAGGTGGGCAATTAGGTGTCGGTTGATTTAGTTTCTCCAAGACCTTGCCGTGTATGGTAGGAGGACATGGGTTTGTAGTTGAAAAGCATGGCTATATCAGCGGATGGTTTCTTAAGCAGGGGCATGACAGTGGCATGTTTCCAGGTGTCTGTGAATGTGGTTGAGTAAATGGATGCTTTGTGGGTGGGTGCTAGAGCTTCGCTGATCAGTAGTATTACTTTGGTGAAAGCGTGGTGGGCCATGGGTCAGATGGAACCCCTAAGTGGATGGTAGCAGTTATTTCACCAGTGGTGACAGCAGGGCATGAGGTCAGGGTTCATTCATCAGCTGTGATGGGAAGTTGAGTTGTGCTAATAACAGGGTCAAGTTGAGGGTTGAAGATGCTTTATATGGAGGTGATTTTGTTGCAGAAGAATTCAGAGAGCTTGTGAGGGGGTGATGATGCCAGAGGCGGCAGGAGTTGGGATGAAGTCTTTGATGATGCTGAATCTTTCCTTGCTGCTGGTATTGCTGGTGTCTGTTATCTGCAAGAGCGGTGTGCGTGATGTCCCTTATCTACTATATGCGGTAACATCTTATAGCTGAATTGAAGTTGTCTCCATTTCTGCTCCAGTTGCTTGCAGTGGTGTTTCATCAGCCTGAGTTCCGCTGTCCACCAGTTGGACTGTGACTGGGGTCTTGCCGTTGGGTTGCGCTTGAGTGAAGCCAGCGTGTCGGCACATGCAATGATCCAGCTTTTGAGGTCTTTGATGGCTTTCAGTTAGTTGCTGGTGTGCTCGGGCTGTCGCTCAGAGAGGGCGGATGCTCACTTTCTTTTTAGATGTGTTTCCAGCTACATAACATAACATGTGTATCTTTTGGCAGAAAGTAGGTATGACACTTTCTGGTATATTGGGTCAAGACGTTCAGGTGAGCTTGGCTTTGGTCATTTTTGGGGTGATGTTAGAGGGGGAGGGGAACAGGGCATTTACAAAAGCAAATAGAGCCCTTGTATTTATGCTAATTCTCCTTGCACGCAGAGAGCTTTGTATAAAGTAGATCTTGCCCAATCCCCCCCTAGAAACGGAGTGGGTGACATCAATACAGAGAATAGTGACATTGGACAGAGCCACAGCGAATCCTAAGAGAATGAGGCTCTGGGACCTTTGGGATAATTGGGCTAAGACAGCACGCTACTTATTGGTCTTTTTGTTTTTGTTTTTTCTTCTTTCCTCCTTTTCCTTCACTTTGTTTGAGTTTGTTACTTTCACTGGTCCAATGATTAACATCATGATAAACAGGTAGCTTGAATGGGAGGAAGGAGTCCTTCCTTTATTGGTATCATGGTTCAACGCTTAATACCTGTTTAAAGGAGTCTGTTCCAGGTCGGCAGCACATATAAGTCTCGGTATGTTTTTACATTCCTTCCTTTGGGGAGAGGCCGAGATCTTCCAGTCAGCTGCAGCCGCTTGGATCCCTTGACACCTAATATGGAAATGGCAAATGAGGACTAAAATAAAAAAATAAAAAAAAAATGTGTATTTGTAAAGCGCACAATCACCTGTAGGTATCTCAGCGCTGAATAACAGATGGTTATTGTTACCCAACTCAATGGTACTCATTTAATCGACTGTAGATAGATGAAAGGATGAGTGGACCTGCTGGTATTTGAACCTGCAACCATGAGCCGAACACAGGCCCTGTAGTGGAAGCATTAGTCCACTGAGCCACCAGACCAGCCAGCGGTTCTGGTGTTTGTAGGTCAGTGGTGGTGCTGTATGGGTATCCTGAAACTGACTAGGAAGTGGTCTGTCCAGGTCAGAGTTGCTGGCTTGTCAACTGTGATGTTAATGACTGAGGTGAAAATAGGGTCCAGTAGGTGTCCAGAGGTGTGGGTGTGTTCGGTAATGTGCTGGGTGAGGCCAAGGTTTGCAAGGTTTTCTAGAAGGGCGGTAGAGTTTGGTTCCGTGCAGTCTTCTAGGTGAAAGTTATGGTCTCGGTGTAAAATGAAGGTGCTGGTGTTGATGATGAGGGTTGGGATGAAGTCTGTGATGTCACTGGCAAATTTGGTGTGGGTCCTGGCGGTCTGTACACAAGGGTTCTGCCCAGGGAGATGTTGGCTGTGATGTGTATCTTGAACATGAGATGTTCCATATAACTGTTGGGGGTGTCCATGTAGGTGGTGAAGCTAAAGGTATCTTTGATCTGTTTTGTCGGTTGCACAAACAGTACAGCCTCTAACTGCGCCAATAAGCCACAATGCAAAGGACCAATAAAAATCCTATCATCACAAAACCAAACCTCAGACCAATGAAACATCTCATAAGCTTCAAAGCTGAGCCAGGTCCTTTTAAGTTTCTTGTAACTGCGCCTGCTCTGATATAGAGCAAAAGCTCTGTCAAGATAGTCCTAAAATGTGATTTACATTGACATTCACCTGCTCTGATGAGTAAAGGGATGACTACGATGTGGAGGTTAAATAGCACAACCATTTGTAGCACCGGGAACATAAGCGCAGGGTCGTGGAAAGGAGACTAAAGCAGTGCAATTTCTTAGAGCTTTCTGCCTAAAACATCATGTACCAGGAATGAGGGTGATGCTGTGGAACTGATACGACCAGAATCCCCTGGAGCATTTATTGTGGAACCCTGAGGATAAACTAACTGAGAAACTGTTAAACTGCGGTGTGCATGGAATTGGTAACTTGAGCTCAGGATAGTGTTTGCCTCCTTGGCACACTCTACTCTACTGTGCGTAGTTGGAGAAAGTATCTTGTTGTTTATTTGAGGTTTGTTTGGTGTAAAGGAAATGCTGTGGCGAATTTCCTCCCAAACAAGGCGGGTAACTTTGTTCTCCTGACTGTGCTGGGATTAGAGTTAATCCTGCGTGAATGCGGATAGAGTTTCTCATGGTATGTTCCCAGGCTGACTCTGGAGCAGCCAAGGTTTACTGTTATCGCGCAGGAAATTACACATTTTAGGTCTTGCTGGAGACAGCTTTAGGTGTGTGTGCTAGAGATCATTTTGTAGCATAAAATAACGTAAAGAAAGCAGGAAACCAGAGGGGTTTCGTGTCTCGATCAGCCTCTTTATGGCATCTGATTGGGCAATATTTGTGTTTGTCTGCATGACGACAGCCTGGTTTGCATTGCAGTGCTGAAGTGCCTTAGACTGGAATGGAGGCACAGTGCTAGAGTATATGTTTTACCACTAGCAAAAATTGCAGTGCCAGGACTGCAACCCTGCTGTGGTACCATAGGTGACTGGTCTGAGCCACAAGCAGCTATGCTCCCTCAGAGGATCTCTTTTCACATCTTCTGCTGCACCCCAGAGTGCAGGATTTGGGGTGTGCCTGTGAGTGCAGGATTTGGGGTGTGCCTGTGAGTGCAGGATTAGGGGTGTGCCTTTGTAACTGTGGGGATTGGCTGTGCGATTATGGGAAGTGGGTGTGCTGGTGCTATTCCTATCTCTATAGGCAAATGTTGACAAAGTGCTGTCTTATCAAATAATTATCATGTACAAAAGGGCAACCCAATATTCCCTTGTGGGGAACCCAATATTCCCTTGTGGGGAACCCAATATTCCCTTGTGGGCTTGGGTAACTATAAACGAGTAGGTAAAGTTGCCAACAAGGGATTCACTTAGAAACAATATTTCAAATATACTTATTATTCATTAATGATGTCTATGAATTACATCGCAAATCAACTGGATGTTATTTAACCTATATAGGATAATTTGAAAAGACAAGAATCAATCTAAAATGCAGGTGTTTGTGCTTTCAATTTTGCATTAAAGAAAACAGATATTTAAAGCAGTAATAACAGGGGTTCAGAACATAAATCTCAACGTACTTTGACAATGTTTGTTACAATGCATTTCCAGACTTTTATAACATATGTTGATGTACTTTATGCCCACTTTCCTGCATACAACTAGAGACTGTTTTTAGAAGACTCAAGACTCTTAATAGGTGTTAACAATTTCTAAAAGAAAGTTGGCTTATGTGTCGACGTTTCGGTCTCAATTGTTGCACATCTGCAAGACCATCTTCAGGGCTGTACCTTTGATTAAGATGAAGGACCCCCATGAGGCCAGCGGGTTGGTATTTGGCTGGGACTTACAGGGCATGAAGCTATAAAGTCACGCAGCTAAGGAACTGAAAATGGTCAGTGCTCTAGAAGAATTATGGTCCCAGAACAGACTTAATAAAGTTAAACATTGTTTAGGTGTGCAGGGCAGATATTGGTGGTACTTCAGTATACATACATAATCTCATTTGTTTTTAAATTGAATGAGAAAACCAATCTCTCATATAGCTGTTTAGCCAAATGTGCCAGAGAGCAAGGGCTCGAAGAATCTAGAATGTGACGTTAAGTACGGCGACTTGAATTGGCAAAGATTTTGGGCCTTATTTATGAGGCCTTGTGACACTTTTGCTCCACCGTTACATCACTTTTTGAACGCACCGCCGGTGTAAAAAATGTGCCATGTTGTGCCCTATTTTCAAAGTGATGCATCTAAGCAGATGCATCACTTTGTAAAGTCCTGCGCTACATTATTGCTGCGTCAGATATAATATATGCAGGGTGGGTGTTCCCACGTAAAAAGCCTCGTAAAAGTGCCTCACTGAAATCTATCAGATTTCACAGCGTCACTTCTAGGACGCCGCTGCGTCAAAATCTTAAGCCTGCCTCACAGCAGGCGTAAGACTGGCGCAGGCGCATTTAACATGGGACTTTCCCAAGTGTAATGGTACATTGCTACAGTTGCGTCACTTTTGCGACACACTCCAGCAATGCGTCATTACTGCGCCTACAGATACATCAGAAATACTGACGTATCTGTAACTCCTTGCGACATAGAGAGTCGTACATTAAATCTGGTGCATCCTTCGTGTCGCAAGGAGGGCACAGTGAAAACTGTTGCATCGCTGTGTTCACGCAGCTATGCGACAGTTTTCATAAATGAGGCAATTGTTTGAGCAAATATGTCCTGAAGTAGAGCGGTTATCCCAGCTTCGCTCTCTCAGCATTATCGTCTGTTTGACCCCTTATCAAATAAGGCAGCCATGGGAGATCCTCGCAGCTCGAAGCAATGGTGCTTAGTTCATAATCTCTGACACCCGTCTCCGCCAAGATAAAATAGGTTCCGTTGTCTATGATCACCATCTCTGGACACCCTTCCCTGCTGAACACATCCTTTACAAACTCTAATCTGACATTATCGCTTCCATCATAAGCTTGGTCTGCAACTAGTAGAACGCAGTCACCGTCACTGGTGAATTTACACCCAAGCGCATCCCTAGGGCATATAACCTGAAATCCAGCAAGACGCAGGCGAGGAAAGAGAGCGATAAAGGGAAATGGAGGAAAATAACACCCTCCACGTTAAGGGCCTCATTCCTCTGGGCCGCCCGATTTGGGCGCAAAGTACATTAGGGTGAACATGTTTTGGGTTTTTTTGTGTTTATTTACATGAGCACAATCTAGCATAAATGCGTTATTGTTTTTTTTGCATTTTGCATATTTTTTTCTTCTTTTGCTTACAGTTGTTGTGCTTTGGTGCAATTTCTGTAAACAGGAAACTCTTTTGAGTAAAAAATGTCACGCACACGACCGTCCATGGCACTGAGCAACTGTCTTGCATAAATATTGTACCTAGGGGCATTCCACGCGTTCATTTTACACATAGACACTCACCCACGCATTAATTCATGCAATACCTGTAATTTTAACAAAAAATACAGGGGCATATTATCAAGGGCTTTATCGCCGCTTTAGCGGCACTTTTTGCCACTAAAGCGGCGATAATTTTATCGCCCTATTAGCAAGCTGTCGCTAACAGGCGTTAGCGACAGCTTTCAGGCGTTAGAGGCCGCGTTTACCATTGCCTTGCATGTCAGCGATAATTATCGCTAATGACATGCAAGGAAGGCGTTCCCTACTAAAAGCGACTGGAAACAGTCGCTAACTCCACTACCCCCTATTAGCAAGGCAGGCGAAGCGATAAAATAATCCGCGCTAAGCGCGTTTATCGCTATATTTTATCTCCTGCTAGTGAGGATGACTTATCTGTTTAAAGTATAGGAGGTGGATTCTAATGCTGAATCCACCTTAGCGATAATGCGAGAATATCGCTGCTTTACCAGCGATATTCTCACATTTTGCCGCTATCGCTGGAAATATTATCGCTATGGAGATAAACCTTGTTAATAGGGTGTTATCTCAGCGATATTTTCCAGCGATAGGCGGCGTTAACCAAAGTCGCGCTAAGCGCGGTTAGCGATAAATATCGCTATTCCTTGCTAATATGCCCCTTAAGTATTAGTTAGGGAAAAAAGTACTCAAGTTTGCCCACCCGTAGCACAAACAGGAGTTAGTTTCCAAATCTGGATTTGCGTCTTGCAGAGATTACACCCCTCCCCCCCCTCACATGATTATGGGGGTAAAATCTGCCTCATTGTGAATGTTTATACCCTGGATTGGCTAAAGCATGCTATATCCCCAAGTCATTTCACATTACATAAAATCCATTGTGTGGAAGTGTGAATAAGGCGGTAATTCCGCAGCGGGTAAACACTGCGACATCGGTATTTCCCGATGCAGTATTGCAGCATCACACAACGGGGGCTTGTAATGAGCTCCCAGGAATAGGGTTTTGTAATTATCTCCCGGGAGTAGAATGTCAGTCGGAGACTTCAGATGCCAGCCGTGCCTTGGTCAAGGTTACCTGGAAGGGATACAGTCTAACCCGTTTGGGTACTTCCTGGATTATCCTAACCCTCTTTTAACCCTTGTAACCAGCAGTTCTGTCTCCACGTGCCCACTGTGTGTTCCTAAGATTTCCATAACCCCTCGCCAAGAGTCCTCTACACCTAAAAGGTTTAGCTTCTCCTCTGTGCCCCTCACCAGGAATGATGCACGTGCACCTCCAAGGTGTGTCATACCCATTCCTACACATGTCACCTGCTTATACATGACATGTTTATATATTACATGTGCTTTAGCTCTAAGTTGCACCTCTAGTTTTACTTTCTACTGTGGCTCCCTTATCTTTCCTCCGTTGCTCTCTCTCTTTTGTCTGCTAGACTAGTGAGGCAGAGCTCAAGGCAGGCAATTGTTTCCATGTAAAAAAGAAATAATATATACATATTTCATACATATATTCTTTTTTTACACGGACATACATGTTTGGCTATATTAGAATGTATTTGGAACTGTTGTGTATGTTATCGCTTCTATTTTGTGTTATTTGAATGTACTTTGTTCATAACAATTACGTTAAAAAAGGGCAGGAGGTTTGCCTTTATAGAGCAGTCGGGAGTACATGCGCTGTCACACCCTGCGCCGTATTTGCTCAGATTTTGAGGACCAGTAGTTCTTTGCTGTGACTTGTGCTTTTCTGGTGGCAGCGCTGAGCCCCAGAGGTGCTGTTATTATAAAGGGGAGCGCATCACACTTCCCTGCCCTTCTGAGGATGACAGAAAGGCTGGTGGTGGCGCAGCGATGCCCAGGTGCCCGCGGCATGGACAGATAGATGGCGAGTTCAGGATGGAAATACAGAGGGGCAGCTATACAAGCCCCTTGCGACACTTTTGCGCCGCTGTTACATCACTTTTGTGACACAGCAGCGGCATAAAAAATGTGGCCAATTTACAACGTGACGCATCTTGTAAAGCCCTGCGTCACATTATACCTGCGTCAGGTAGAATGTATGCAGGGTGGGCGTTCCCACGCAGGAAATCCTCGTAAAAGTGACGCAGTGAAATCTACAAGATTTCACTGCGCCACTTCTAGGACGCCACTGTGTCAAACATTACGCCTGCTTAAAGCAGGCGTAAGCAGTGACACAGTGTAGTTGGAACAGGCCTCAAAATGCATTGCTGGAGTTGCGTCGTGCTTGCGACACAACTCTAGCAATGCGTTACTTTTGCCCCAACAGATGCATCAGAATTTCTGACGCATCTGTCAATCCTTGCGCCATGGTGTGCCGTATTGTAAATACGCTGCATACATGGTGGCGCAAGGGTTTCTCAGGCTGGCGCAGGGAAAGAGACGCATCTCTACAGATGCGTCACTTTCTTGTAAATCTGCCCCAGAGTATGATATATGGGTGGGCCTGCCGTCAGGACGGACGGGTCGATGGACAGACAGACAGCAGACGGATTTAAAGATGGAAAGGCAGGCTGTTATAGAAACCTATTGAGGTACAGAATGAACAACCACATAAAAGGGTACTATGAAAACTTACAACCCAGCCTGTGGGAGTTCACCTTCTTTGTAAGTAAGACCAGAAGGAAACACCCGCAACCCTGACCCTATCATTAAATTCAAAATCGTGCTTTTTCAGCATACTAACAGAATTTCCACATTCCCAAACACCCAAAGAAGGGTTAAAATTTGGAATGGAAATGCTGAAACCCCTTTGTGAATCTGACTTTGTGTTTCATGTCCTGGTTTGCATACTGGTAGCTGTAATCTTGATAGATTTAATTAACCTAATGGTGCTGACACACTGTAAAATGATGCATTATAAAAGGGCCCCCTAACTCTCAAGAGGTGTCCTGTTGAATTGGGGCAGCCTGGAAGCCCACTGCCATCAGAAGCCGCCCCCTACTGGGCGCGCCGCTGTTCCCTTGCAGGGCCTCACCGAGATCTCTGACAGCCCCCACGGGTGAACATGCGCCTCTGTGGCTGAGCTGCCGGCTTCACCCCAGGGGACACTAGTTCGAATCCCAGCGCCGGCACTTCGGCCCTCATACAAGGGAAGGGTTAAATCCTTATCCTGGCGCAAACGAGCTTGCACGGGGGTCCGAATGACGCGGTGTGTGATACTGATCACAACCTCTCAGTTTTACCCGGATAGATTCCAACAGGTGAAACTTGCTAAAATCATCTGTCAAGGGAAAAGGCCTGGAAAAAAATGTACAACGTGTAGCAAAGACTGATTCCACCTGTTCTGCCTTATTTTAAGGTTGAAAACGCAGGACAGGGGGCGTTCCCCGCCATGTGGCAATGGTATTTACTCACTCTATTCTGTCCAACTTATAAAGAGTGCCATAGTTTAAAATCATGTGATTCGGGGCAAACATTATCGCCGCTTTAGCGGCAGGAAACTGCCGCTAAAGCGGTGATAAGGGGCTTGATAATATGCCCTAGAGAATTCCAATAGAAGCCCAGGGGGCATATTATCAAGGACATGCGATAATTATCGCAAAGCGCGCTTAGCGCTGTTTTTTTTATCGCCGGCTATCGCTGGATTTCATCGCGGAGATAACGCGTTATTATCAACGCTTATCTCCAAGGCGATAAAAAATCCAGCGATAGCGGCGAAACCCAGCAATAGCGCGAGAAATCCAGCGATAAATTCACTGCGCTAATGGAAAGCTTGCTAATAGGCAGGTGAGGACTTAACCTTACAATCCACCTCCCATTGACAAGATGGTTAAGTCAAGTTTCTATCAGGTGTTAAATTCCAGCGTTAATCGCGGTTAGCGCGACTTTTTTTATCGCTTCGCGGGCATTGATAATAGGGGGAAGTTGTGTTAGCGGCGATTTCTGTTGACTTTTGGTTGGGAACGCCTACTTTGCATGTCATTAGCGATAAATATCGCTGACATGCAAAGCGGCAACAAGACGGCCGATATCACCATTAAGCTGTCGCTAACAGCTGTTAGCGACAGCTTGCTAATAGGGCTATAGAAATATCGCCGCTTTATCGGCAAAAAGTGCCGCTAAAGTGGCGATACTGCCCTTGATAATATGCCCCCAGGTTTGATGTCCTTGACACCAGAACCTGGGCTTCTATTGGAATTCTCTAGGGCATATTATCAAGCCCCTTATCGCCGCTTTAGCGGCAGTTTCCTGCCGCTAAAGCGGCGATAATGTTTGCGCCATTCTTGATAATATGGCCCTTAATCTCCCTGTGCCACGTGAAATGTAAATGTGTAATTCAATAAACATCTGGGGGCGTATTTACAAGGCCCTTGCGCCACTTTTGCGTCATTTTTAACATGGGAAAAGTGACGCAAAAGTGGCGCGAGGGGCTTGTAAATAAGCCCCCTGTTATTTAGGTGCGACCGAAGAGTGAGGTAAACCTTATACACCCCTTATGTTAATTCAAAGATTAAATTATTCCCACTGCTCTTTTTCCCAGCTTGTTTCAACACATGCTTTGAGGACTATATAGAATTTTTTTGAGACTGTGCGTCTTTTCCAAGCCAGGCTCGTGTGGAGTCATTAGGATCAGCTCCCATTAATGACGTCAGTAGTTCCAGATTCTGGTGTTAGAGTGGCACCATGCCAATGAAAAGAGTGGTCGCCCCATGGTATGCCCCAAGGGGAGGTATGGTGGCATCCCTCGGGGGTCGCATGAACACTCTTTGGCATGTCTCCAGTGCATGTCTACACCTGCCCAAGCGCTTGGATGCCCTCTCGGGTGATTAGTGCGCTATACAAATCAATATAACATAACATGTCACAGACCGTAGCTCGGTAGGGAGATATACAGGGGAACGGGTGCCCTGAAGTTCTGTGGCGGGGGTAGGTATAGACCAGAGGCTCCTCAGTTTCAGCCAGGGGCCGAGTAATTCTGCTATACATTCTGAGCAGCGGCTACGCGATACGTGTCAGATTGCATGTTGAAATTAATTGGTGACAGGTGGTGAGTGGTGAAGGCTCTGTGGCCAAAAAGGGACATTATATATGCAAGTGGTGCCCTATCACAGTAAAACCGTTGCACAATATTGCAAAAGTACTCTCTGCTATGATGAATAAATAATTCACAGAGACTCTCTTGAGGGTTTCTGACTGTATTTTGCAGATATTGTGCCAAAACGAAATCGGTTATTTCCACAAAAGCGTATATGGTTTACAAATACCATAGGCCATAATTGCAAAAAATGTCAATATTAGGTTCAGAGAATATCTCTCTAATGTATGTGTACCTTTGCACTGTTTTGTAATTCAGAAATATTCGCAGTAGTAGAACATTTGGAAAGCTGCACCTTCCCAGTGTTGGTGTTACCACAAAGCCAAATTGTATGCAAAGTACAAGTCAGAAATATGCTCTCTTACAAATGGATCCCATGTTTGGAGAAAATCTGCAACTATGACATGATTTTCAAAGATTCCTATGAGATGACCATGCACACTTGCGCATGTGCAGTAATTGGTTTTCACGCCTCGGCTTGCACACCTGTAGCCGTCTTCCTTCTTGCACATGCCCAATCATCAATGGATGTAAATGCCCTCTGTTGTCATTAACGAAGATAGCCAATCAGATTGCTGAAATAAAAGCAGTGTGTTCGGCCACCCTTTCAAACATTCATAAGAGGTCCTTGTTTTAGGAGTATTCTAACTGGCTGCCAAAAAGAATGATTGTGGGTAGCTTGGAATCAGAATATGTCAGTATTGCTCAGAAATTGTATCTGCCCTTTTCCCTGTTCCACCCACAGAGGATTTCAAACTAAATTTCCCTGCGGTAGATTTTGCCTGTTTTTTCTTCTTGTCGAAGTTTTTCCACCCACCATTAGCTGTCACTTACACTTACTTGCCTTAACTGTTTCCTGCAATTGCTGTTTTCTCACTTTACTATAAGGAATATATACAGTACAAATGCACAAAAATAATTAAAGTATTTGAGCAATGGTTTTACTAACATTTCGCAGAGGTTTATGAAATGTCAAGGCACTATCTGATACATCTAACGCCAGAGAGAGGAGGCGACAGAAGCGAAACACCGAGGGGGGCTGAGGCATAAACATGCCTAGCAGGGACTGCACAGTGCTGTGCTATGTGGGACTCCAGATCAGGTTCAAGATGCTCAGGTTGCAGGTTTCCTGGTAGGAGCTGTGTTGATATATGTTCCAGGAACAAAGGGCAGCTCGTGGATCTCCCCCTGACCTACAGCAACAGCTGTGGTCGGTCTGTGTAACCGGCGCTTGAGTTATTTCAAGAGCCTCAGTGGCGGGAGCCTGCACTACCTTAACACGCCAGTAGATGGCACTGTGGTATAGAGAACGTGTCTTCATCATTGAGAGTATACCAAAATGAAAGAGAACAGAGGCAGGAAATACTATTAGGCATGATACGGAGGATATTCAACTTCTGGGACAGCCCACGTGGAGGAGATGATGTTGTACAGAAAAAGCTCAGCTATAATCCCAGCTTCTCCACTGGACAAACATGGGTGATCTTGGGCAAACCCCTTTATTCCCTTATGCCTTTGTTCCCTTATTTCGGAAAATCTGAAGGTATTAGAAGTAGGCTTTAGTAAAACTCATTGCAGAATACTCAAACGGTTGCCATTACTTAGTTGCCCATCGATAGCAAGTTTGTTTAGACTCACGTGTCTGATCTAAGAATAAAATGCAAGTCACATGATTCAGTCCTTCGAGTAGGGACTGAAACTATGGTCCATCCGAAGGGGATGAAAATAAATGATTGCAGGTTACACAGAGCTGCAGCTCTACAGAAAGTGCCAAACTCACAGAACTATTGGACTGGAATTATTTTTTAGAAATGTATCATTGAATTAATGTGGTGCTGCTTGTGAGAAGACCATCTGCCTGTAGTTAGAAGAATTGTTTACCTGCCGATCAAAAGGGGATGCGTTTGCTGAGACGGCTAAGAACATTTCACCCATTTTGGGTCTGGCAGAAATAGCCTATCTGCGCACATGACTCATGTAATCTATGCGGAGAATGGACGCTACGGGGTGCTGTAAATGTCAATCACATCATTCATCAGCCATTGTTGAACACTGTAATATGAGGCCACGTCGCCAGCGATGTGCACCGGGACATGAGCAGAAAAAAGACCGGGCAACTGCTTCCCGCTCTAGGGGGCATATTATCAAGGGCAGTATCGCCACTTTAGCGGCACTTTTTGCCGATAAAGCAGCGATATTTTTATCGCCCTATTAGCAAGCTGTCGCTAACAGCTGTTAGCGACAGCTTAATGGCGATAGCGGCCGTTTTGTTGGCGCTTTGCATGTCAGCGATAATTATCGCTAATGACATGCAAAGTAGGCGTTCCCAACTAAAAGCAACTGCAAACAGTCACAAACACAACTTCCCCCTATTATCAATGCCCGCAAAGCGATAAAAAAAGTCACTCTAACCGCGATTATCGCTGGAATTTAACACCTGATAAAAACTTGACTTAACCATCTTGTCAATGGGAGGTGGATTGTAAGGTTAAGTCCTCACCTGCCTATTAGCAAGCTTTTCATTAGCGCAGTGAATTTATCGCTGGATTTCTCGCGCTATTGCTGGGTTTCGCCGCTATCGCTGGATATTTTATCGCCTTGGAGATAAGCGTTGATAATAACGCGTTATCTCCGCGATGAAATCCAGCGATAGCCGGCGATAAAAAAAACAGCGCTAAGCGCGCTTTGCGATAATTATCGCAAACCCTTGGTAATATGCCCCTAGGTTCGCTCCAACTTAGCATGATAAGAACAGGGAGCAGCGTTCCCACTGGTGACATGTGGAGAACCGAGGAAACCTCTTTAAATAATGCACTTCACCTGCTCCTGCACTCGCTGAGAGGCCAGTTTTGAGGAAGGGTTCCCTCCGGCTTCCATAGGCAGACCATGCTGGCGCAGGCGAGGCCAGTACAGTGCCCCTATCCTGGCCCCTACTCCATGCATGCCAGACTGAGGCACACAACACAGTGGCAGAATACTGCCCTGACAGAACCGGACTGATCAGGCTCGCCCCACATCACCCTACTGTTTACTGTTCTCTCCCTCCAAACACATCCAACCCTCTACTTAGATCGCAGGCTCCGCAGAGTGCACTCTAAATATTCCTTTCGAACATTTTTAATTTCATTTTTCAGGGCGAGACAACACACGAGCTTCAGAAAAGGACAAGAAGGGTTGGGGCGAAGAAGGCCTACTCCACTTCCATCAGTAAGGCCAGGATTAGGGTGATCAACCGTCCGTAAATTTCACGGACCGTCCGTGATTTGGACCTCACGTCCATTGTACGTGAGGATCTCTTTTACGGATGCCTTTTGTCCCTAATTTTGGGCATTGGGGTACAGCACTGTTCCCCTGCAAGAAGCCTCAGCTTCTTGATGGGACCACCTCGCACTTATCCTCGGAGCACAAAAGTAGCCCCACCCTGCCCATTGTCGTTCTGTATGCCGGCTGATGGTCACATACAGAATGACAATGGGCCAGTCTGGGCTGTTACAGCATGTGGTGGCCTTCTCCAGCCTCCATCTAGGGCAGGGCATTCTGTTTTAACTGTACATAAAGAACAATGTTGCACCTCACCAGATGGAAGAAATGTACTGAATCCAGTTCATGAGAAGAAGCCAGCGAAAGAAGTTAAAAAGAAGAGGTTTTAGTTTTTTCACAGTCTCATCATTTTAGAACTGAAGAATTTTCAATATTCTATACAACAAAGCTATAGTTGCTGTTCTTTTATTTTATGCAACTACCAACCATTGACAAAGCCAATAATAATAATAATAATAATACCGACATTTATAAAGCGCAAAACAGCTACCTCAAACAGAGGTGTCCCGGCGCTCTAGCAGTAGGCAATAAGCCGACAAAAAGCTCAAAGCAGAGACCCTAAACCACTACTTTGCCCTAAAGAGCCAGGTCTTAACTGCTTTCCTAAAAAGAGGCTCTGAATCAATGTGACGGAGGTTGCTTGGCAGGGAGTTCCACAATTTGGCAGCCCCGACCGTGAAGGACCTGCCGCCTAGGCGAGCCTTCCTAAAGCGCGGGGTACAGAGCAGCTTTTGTGAATTGGACCTTAATGAGCGAGTCTGCTTATAGCAGCATAACCTTTGTTTTAGGTAGCTGGGGCAGTTACCATGCATAGCTCGAAATGCCAAAGTCACTGCCTTGAATTCAATTCTTTTTACCACCGGTAGCCAATGGAGCTCTTTAATATGCGGAGAGACATGATGACGGAATGGAACACGTCTGATCAGTTTCGCAGCCGCATTTTGGACCATCTGTAGTCGTCTAATTAGGTACTTTGGCAAGCCCAGATAGAGGCCATTAGCATAGTCCAGCCTAGATGTCACTGTGGCATGGACTATGATTTTGCGGCAATCTTCTGGTAGCAAATGCAGAAATTTCCTCAATTTTCTCAATTTGCTGAAACAGGTGGCTGTCACCTGCCGTATTTGAGCCGAGAATGAAAGATCAGCCTCCCACTTCACGCCTAGATTTTTTATAGTAGCTGCCGGGGCAGGGGGTGGTCCCATTTCCAACGGCCACCAGATATCCGGCACTGGAGGCAGCTCCTTCCGGAAAACATCACCTCCGTTTTTCCAGCGTTGAGTTTGAGTTTATTATTGTTCATCCACAGCGCACTATCTCTCAAACAGCCCTTGAAGCTCTTGAAGGAGTCCTCAGTCTGCTCTTTAAAGGAAAAAACCAGCTGAGTGTCGTCGGCGCATGAAATCGCCTTCACCCCCCAGTTAGTTATCAGAGAGAACAGCGGAGCCAGATAGAGATTGAACAATAGTCCTGGCTTGTTGTAGCTGTGATGTATTATATATCTGGATGCAATAACAGAAGTAGCAGAATACCAGTAGGGCAGCACACTATGCTAAGCACAGATTTTTAGATACTGTGGGGCAGATTTACAAGAAAGTGACGCATCTGTATAGATGTGTCACTTTCCCTGCGCCACCCTCAGAAACCCTTGCGCCACCATAGATGCGCCGTATTTACAATACGGCGCACTATGGCTCAAGGATTGACAGATGCGTCAGAAATTCTGACGCATCTGTTGGTGGAAAAGTCACGCATTGCTGGAGTCGAGTCGCAAGCACGACGCAACTCCAGCAATGCGTGTTGAGGCCTATTCCCACTACACTGCGTCACTACTTACGCCTGCTTCAAGCAGGCGTAAGGTTTTGACGCAGTGGCGTCCTAAAAGTGACGCAGTGAAATCTTGTAGATTTCACTGCGTCACTTTTACGAGGCCTTCCTGCGTGGGAACGCCCACCCTGCATACATTATACCTGACGCAGGTATAATGTGACACAGGGCTTTACAACGTGACGCATCTCCCTAGATGCGTCACGTTGTAAATAGGCCGCATTTTTTGCGCCGCCATGGCGTCAAAAAACGTGACGCAATAGCAGCGCAAGAAGGCGCAAGGGGCTTGTAAATCTGCCCCTGTGTTTTAAGCCACATCCTTAATTACATCGGACACGCCCTTTGGAGAGACCCCAAGTTTTTTCAACCCACTTAAAGCCCTGGAAACAACACCATGTCACAGTCACCTCACGTCCTGGCACTGTGCATCATGCATGACTCATGACTTCCAAGTTTTCAGATTGCCTATGTGCAGTGGCATAGTGAACCCTCCCCCGCCCCACCCCTTGCTTTAGGAACTACAGCAGGGGTGAAGTTCTTGATGGGCCTCTTCTGTCTGCAACTCTGCAGACAAAGTCTAAGCTCATAATTAATTTGAAAAGGTGGGTGAGTGGATGGATTAGTGAAAGGATGAATGGATCAGTGAAAGGGTGAATGGATGGATAATAAGAGACAGGATGGATGGATGAGTGAGTGGAAGGATGGATGAGCGAAAGGGTAAATAAATAGATTTATGGGTGGAATGGTGGATGTATGGGTGGAATGGTGGATGTATGGGTGGAATGGTGGATGTATGGGTAAAAGGATGGATTGATGGGTGAAAGGGTGGATGGATGAGTAAAAGGGTGGATGGATGAGTAAAAGGGTGGATGGATGAGTAAAAGGGTGGATGGATGAGTGAAAGGTTGGATGATGGGCGAGTGAAAGGGTGGATGGATGAGTGAAATTATGGATGGCTTAATGAATTGATAAGTGAAAGGGTGAATGGATGGATGGGTGAGTGAAAGGATGGATGTAAGGATGGATGAGTGAGTGAAAGGGAGGGTAGATGGGCAAAAGGATGGATGGATGAGTGAAAGGGTGGATGGATGGATGAGAGAAAGAATGGATGGATGAGTGAAAGGATGGATGAGTGATAGGTTCAATGGATGGATTCATGAGTAAATGAGTGGATGGATGGGTGGGTGGATGGATGGGTGAAGGGCTAAGTGAAAGGGGGATGGAGAGAGAAAGGGAGGATGGATGGATGAGTGAAAGTATGGATGGATGATTGGCAGGATGGATGGGCGAATTGGTGTAGAGATGAGTGAAAAGAAGGATGCAAGGATGGATGGATGAAAGAATGCATAGATGAGTGATAGGGAGGGTGAAGAGCTGGAAGAAAGGATGGATGGATGAGTGAAATGGTAAATGGATGGACGAATGGACGGATGAATGACTGTGTGAATGGATGGATGAGTAAGTGAAAGGATGGCTGGATGGGTGAACGGGTAAATGGTTGTATGGATGAGTGAATGGATGGATGGGTGGAAGGGTGAATGGATGGATGAGTGAAAGGGAGGATGAAGGGATAGATGAGTGAAATGATGGATGGAAGGATAGCTAATGGATAGGTTTGGAAATGGTTGAATAGGTTTCGATATGGATGGGCACACAGATGGAAGGACAGATTGAACGGTGAAAGACTGAATGATGGATGAAAGAATGAATGGATGCCACACCCCCGGGTGACTCATCCTGCTATCCCAAACTGACACATGAAGTCAGGTAGCAAGCAGGACTCAGGCTTGAAATGCTTGTTTTGCCTGCCAGAAAGCAGAAACTAATTCCTTGTATGGCGTTGTGGTACCACAAGAGGTGTTCCTCTGTTGTGCCGCTGGGCGGCACTGCTCCCATGCCACCGGGAAACAGCGCGAGCAGCCCTCCACCTGCCCAGAGGCCATGAGAGATGCATGAGTGCATGGTTCCATGAAGCCCTTCTGTGGGGAAAGGCGGGCAAGACAACATAACCTGCACTTGCAGACAACAGCACTGACGTGACTCGAGTCCCTTCCACCACAGTTTTTAAAAACATTTTTTTTGCACCCCTAAGAATATTGCACCCTGGGCAACAGCCCGTGTGGCCCCGCCCACGCTACGCCACTGCCTGCCAGTATGGATGACATCTGACTCTTACACCTTGTAGCCCTCAACGTCTTAAGTAACATTTCCTATACATTGACTTTCACAGTTATGAGTCATTGTCTCTATGTAATATCTGTGTGATGTAACGCACTCCGACACCCTGCCGTACATACTTCGGATGAGTAGCACTATAAAAGAAATTAAATACAAATGAGAGAGGGTCTATGTGAAGATGAGGGACACCATTGGAGGGTGGTAGCAAGGCAGGACTGGTCATTCCCTGGGAGGCTGGAAGGGTGGGGGGTGGTTTTGTAACTGGGGGCTGGCACTGCAAAGTTCCTTGTTCATCCAGCAGTTTTCAGGCACCAATAAAAGTGTCAGGATAACTCTGGTGACTAATGTACCTGCTGGAGAGAAATGGGAATTGTGTTAAGGTAGCACAGATGGTTAATATGCCTGCTGCAAAGAATGTGTACCATGCATATCAAAGAACTGTATTTTATGTGCAGAGCTCAGTGGGTTATGCCTTTTGTCACTGAGATTCTTTTGCCACTGTGCAGTTCATAAATTACACAGTGGGTTATGAACTGCCATCAAAGAGCTGCATCCAAGCTACATGGTACAGGTTACAAAGTTATGTTTTCTTCCCAGTTTTTCATTATCCTGATGTTGCTAAAAAAGGTTTGTTTGGGTAGTAATACATTCTTATCATTAAAGTCAATGCTAACAACTGTGTTATGTTCTGAATCCTGAGTTTGAGCTTCTTCAGACCAAGCACTCTGCCAAAATGCCTACCAGTATGGGTGACTTGCATCCTATACCTTGTAGTCCCCGTTGCCTTTTGCCACATTTTCTAAACACTGATTTACACACGTATGATTCATTGTCTCTGTATGTGTGTGTGCTGTAAAGTGCTCTGGCACCCTACATTGGTATGAGGTGCTATAAATTAAATGAAATGCATGTGAGAAAGAGGCACTGTTGGCGATAGTGAGGGAATCTTTGAAGAGCCCCATCAAAGATTGTCGTATCCTGGTGCGCAGTAAAGTCATCATTTACTATGCCTTAGAAGCTAATACAATTGATATATAATGACAAATGTGTTGCAGAATGCACCATGTTTTCCCAAATTTTCTTGGGGGTGGGAAAACAAAGTCTGAAAGCTGTGAGGTTGTTTGTAACACACAACTTTTAAATATCTGCAAATGAACTCTGCAAATGTTTCAAAACATATCAGCAGTTAGTAAACCACAAATGGACCACTTGTTTGTAATTCAGAAGTGTGCTGGAAACAGAGTTTTAATAGGATCAAAACAATCAAGACACTTTACTTGGTGATGTTCAAATGATGCATATTTCCCTAATCCACATTTCCACACATTAGTATTTGTGCCCTACATAGTTTTATCAGTAAAACTGGATGTTGGCATTTTCAATAGACAATGTTTTGTATGTAAAAGACAGTGCCTCATTCTGCCCTACAACCATGCCCTATCAGTGTATACAGTTTCTAGTCTGTAGCACAATTCTGTGCATCAATGAGAAGCTGCAGTTTACAGCTCACAGAAATGAAACAGCCCAAGCAGTATACTATTTTCAATATACAGGTAAAATAAAGAGGGCTGATATATGGCTAGCCACTAGCGAGGTTATTATATAGTAATGTCAGCTCCTATCTAACCACTCTGACCCACAATAATACCATAACGCTCAGCAGTGTGCAGCCAATTATAGCTCATGCACCTGGTCAATAACTCCATTTTCCTGCTTAATGCTCTTACCCTCACACACAAGACCTGTCCGCTATAGGTCTTATCCATTACTCAGTACTGTACCAGCCCCTATGCATTCATCACCAGCTGAACAGAAATGAATGCTTGAAGCAATCTGACACATAAAGTTGGCCACTCGGAGGACTGCACTCTAGTCCAGCACTGCAGGTCCCAATTAGCTACATCCTATGCTTGCCGCATTACATCTCACAATGGCACTGATGTTTCTGTAAAACGTGCCTTTTGTCCTCAAGTTTTGTCCTGAATTTTGACCTTCTGTCCTGAATTTTTGGCCTGAATTTTGACCCTTTGTACTGAATTTTTACACTCACCATCCTGAATTTGCACCCATGCCAGTTGGGCACCTTAGCCAGGATACCACCATAGCGGGGATTTGGCGGGAAACTAAGTGATTCAAACTTAGCACAGCTCCTCTGTGAAAGATGTAAGTTAGCTTGAGAGGCGTGCAAAGAATACACCTGCATGGACAGATCTGGCTGCTACCCAAAGTCCTCCCCCTACATGTTTCCAAACAGCTGCCCCCTTGTAAAATATCGGAAACTCACAAATGACCGACCTTGGTCTCTTAGCAACATCTCCCATCCGGACACGTCCCAACTACCCCTCTTTGTGTGGCTCCTCTGAAAAAAAATACTTGCGGCTCGAGGTGCTAAAGTCGGATTGCATATCAGTGGGTTTTTTTCTACACTGACTCCCTTGTGACCCAACGTAACTAGATGTGCAAATTGGTCATAGCGCAAAAAAAGATTTTGTTGGAGTCTCATGAATATTAATGAGACAAGGTTCTAGCTGTGAGCCCCACCCATCAAGCGGTTCAGAAATGCAATGGAGGCACAAATACATCTTCTAGAGCACCAGGTCTGACCTGTGCATTATGTTCCATGCGTGCTAGTTAGCCATTGTGAGCTAACGCTGTACGTAAACACTGACCATGGCTTCCCTTCCTAGGGCACTTCTATCAGTCCTCTGTGAGATAGTGTAGACTTACTCCACTCCTCGTTACTCGGATTATATCTCAATTCTTTACCCAGGGTTTTCTCCAGGGGGGTTCTCCACTATTATTGGTTCTAGGAGGAAGCCATGCATTTGTGATGTGAGTTTCTTGTCTCCCTCTTTCCGTATTAGTCATTTCTCAAATTTAGTTAAACTGTTATATTCAGAGGGCTTGACCATTTGGTGGAAGGTCCAGTGGCGGACTCGATGGGTGTGAAACCTCTCTACCTCGGGTACTCCAAAATCTCTTTTTAAAGCCTCGAATATTTGATATCTTCTACAACAAGACATGGCTTAGTCTTTTCCATCCCGCGACAAATGAACAGCCTGCTCTACCTTTGTGAGTATAAAACCAGGTACCTTATTGTGCTGCTTGGCAAGTCTACCTGAGGTTGGAAGCCTATCAGGAACCAATCTGGGAAGATGAACGTTGGAACGCGTTCTTCTCTCTGCTGGACACGCAGAGGCAGCTGGACCCCAACAATCCCCAGAAATCATCCGACGAACACTGAACCAGAGACACCAGTGCTCATCCGATAATCTCAAGGGAAGGGGGTTTGGGAACAAACAATAAACTAAAATAATTAGTTAAAACAAAAAGCTAAAATAAAGAAAGAAACAACTGGTGTGCATTCGTGCCGGTGGAGAAGCAAACTCTGGGTCACAGAACAATCTGGGACATCTGTCCTAAAGCTAGGAATGAGTATGGAGACCAGCTCCTGCAGCAGTAGTAAAAGACATCAATAAGAACACCAATAATTAATGACATTTATCATGCGCAAACTTCTGCATTGGGTCACGATAAAAGAATGACAGTCAAATTCCCGATGAGGGGGAAGAGTTTCTGCTTTTTGTTCATCGAAAACATCGGCCAAGTCTTGATATTCCTTTGGCAGACCAGTAAGGTTTGTGGCGATTACTTGCTTTTGAGATGATAAAGAGGTGGTGGTACGGGGTGCAGAAACATGACCTATACAAAACTTAGAACAGTACTCGGACAGAAAGGTGATGGTTCCCTTACACCAGTCTATCGTGGGGTTATGTTTTACCAGCCATGGGATGCCTAATATAACACCGTACTGGGGGGCATCTATTAAATCCAGTTGGCACTGTTCTTTATGCCCTGTGAGTGTTTCCATGATCAGGGAGATAGTGCTATGAGAAAGGGGCCCAGAGGATAACGGGGAATTGTCAACAGGACAGACTTGTTCGATGATGTTTTTTCTTGTCACAGGATTTAGGTGAGTGCGAGCAAAACCCCAATCACAGAAGTTTCCTGTGGCCCCTGAATCGATCATGACTAGCACCCTCTGGAGGTGAAAATTGGGACCAGATAAGGATACATTCAAAGTGACATGGGTGGCGGCTATCTGGTTGGTGTTGGCCACAGTACCCTTTCAGAAGTTTGATGTTCTCCAATCTTTCTTAGGTTTCTTGGTGCAGTCTTTTACAAAGGGACCACTTAGGCCACAATACAGACAAAGGTTTTCGAGCCATTTTTTCTCCGTTTCGGTTTTGGAAAGGGAAGGTCGAACTGACCCGATCTGCATGGGTTCTCCGCTATCCATTATTGCATTGCGGAATAGTCGGGATTCAGTACGGGGCAAAGGTGGGGGTACTCTGTTCTCAGCAAGTTTCTTCTCCCCTCGTCCTTCCGCCAACCGATGGTCTAATTGAAGAACCACGTTTATGAGCGCATCGCAGTCTCAAGGGCGGTCGACCACCTGAGCCAGCATATCTTTGAGTTCATCAAGCAACCCTCTGTAGAATAACGATGCTCTTTTGTGTTCTGGCCAGTGGGCCTCTACCACCAGTCTGTTAAATTGTGCGAGGTAAGCAAGGAGATCTCTATTCCCTTGGCGTAGATCCAGTAGTTCGTTGTCTACTGTCTGTGTGGAGGTTCGTCGGTCAAAAATGCGCCTGAGGTCCTGCTCAAAGCGCTCAAAGGAATATAACACAAGATCATCATTGGCCACAAGGGTTGTGGACCAGGCTGCCGCATCCCCAGATAGATATGAGAGAATGAAGGCTACTCTCTAGACTCAGGTGTTGGAAACACAGCTGGTCTACATAAATTTTTTTATTTACATTGTGTAAGAAAAACATGTAATTTCTGAGGATCCCCTTGATAGCGCTCAGGGGGTGCCAAAGGAACTGCTATTTGTTGACATGCCTGTAAGTGAGAGGTATAAGTTCCACCCGTAGGAAGGCGAACTCCAGAGTCAGCTCCCCCATTCTGTACTTGATCTAACCTTTGGGACATCCCTATTACATGTGACATTAAGGTTTGGATCTCCACTCACGCCAACTCTACCTGTCGTTGGAGATCCCTCAAGGTGTCGTTAAGAGCAGAAACGTCAAAAGAACCGGACGCCATGCTGCCTGGGCGGGACAAGAAAACAATTTTCTTTTTACTTTTTATTTATTTATTTTTTTATTTTATTTTAGGGGCTTCGCATTCTATCAGGAACCAATCTGGGAAGATGAACGTTAGAACGCATTCTTCTCTCTGCTGGACACGCAGAGGCAGCTGGACCCCAACAATCCCCAGAAATCATCCGACGATCACTGAACCAGAGACACCAGTGCTCATCCGATAATCTCAAGGGAAGGGGGTTTGGGAACAAACAATAAACTAAAATAATTAGTTAAAACAAAAAGCAAAAATAAAGAAAGAAACAACTGGTGCGTGTTCGTGCCGGTGGAGAAGCAAACTCTGGGTCACAGAACAATCTGGGACATCTGTCCTAAAGCTAGGAATTAGTATGGAGACCAGCTCCTGCAGCAGTAGTAAAACACATCAATAAGAAAACGAATAATCAATGACATATATCATGCATAAACTTCTGCATTGGGTCACGATAAAACAATGATTAGAGTAAATCAGAACTGCACTCACACCATATGGCGCCAAAGATAAGTACACACTCACACAATATTGCGCCAAAGATAAATACACACTCACACAATATTGCGTCAAAGATAAATACACACTCACACAATATTGTGTCAATGAAGATTACACATAAGCACACCATACATTCTCATTTCAATGAGATAAGACATAATCTGTATCTTTCAGCTGAAGTATGTCCAAGGCTTGAGAGTGTTACCAAGACCTTCTTTCAGTGAGAAAAAACAGAGATGTAACAGGATAACAATAAACACTGCAATAATAATATACACTTCTATCAACAAGGACTATGCACGAATTACATAAATGATATGAAGAGGAAATGACCAAAATCCAGGCAAGTAGCGTAAAGTAAGCTGAGTGGGAACAAGAGGGAACTGTGAAATAGGAAACGAAGTCAGGAAGTCTCTGACTGCGAAGAGTTTTGTGTGCAGTTTCTCAAGATCTCCCTGATAACCAGAAATGAGCCGAGAGTCATAACAATGGAATTCCACTGAGCACAAGAGTTAAATGTAGCCCAAAAAGGATTTAGACTTATCTGCGAGTAGCAGCAGCAAGGATGGAACAGGACTCGTCCGACCACCACCTGCAGAGAAGAGCCGTCACGCCGCAGGATCTTCAACAGGAAACTCAATGCGAAGCACTGGAGATGAGCCTGGGTGAGAGTTAAATACCTTTTGCCAGGCTGATGAGTCATGGAGGTTGCTGAGTCATGGAGGCTTGTTGAGTCACAGAGGCTGCTGAGTCATGGAGGTTGCTGAGTCACGGAGGTTGCTGAGTCATGGAGGTTTGTTGAGTCACGGAGGCTGCTGAGTCATGGAGGTTGCTGAGTCATGGAGGTTGCTGAGTCATGGGGGTTGTTGAGTCACAGAGGCTTGTTGAGTCACGGAGGTTGCTGAGTCGAGCTCTGGGGTGGCCTGGTAACAAAGATAAGGAAAACACCACTACATACCGGAGCAGAGAATTAAAGAAATATGTCAGCTTTTCTTCCTCAGGGAACACAGGGAGTAAAAGAGGGTTCGAGCCGAGGGCGAGAGGCATGTGTTGAGAACCTGCTAGGAGCCCCCACCCGACAGGCAGTCTTCATAGGTAGGATGTAAGTGAGTGAAATGCACCTAGCGCCCTGGGGTTCACCCTGAATAGTTCCCCCACTACTGCTGGAGTGCAGAAGGTGGTGGGCAGTCCGATGGATCCTGACAGTACCCCCCTTCCAAGGCCCGGTGACAGGGCCGGGTTTGTGGGGGTTACGCTGATGGAATATACGCAACAGTCGGGGAGCATGGACATGAGATAGTGCCTCCCAGTTGCGTTCCTGTGGGCCATACCCTTTCCAAGCTACCAGTTAATATAAAGTGCCCCTGGTTCGCCGAGAATCTAAAATAGACTTTACTTCATGTTCTAAGTGACCCTCCACACTTAGTGGAGGTGGTGGAGCGAGGTGACAAGTGTTTGGATCAGTGGGGTTTAAAAGGGACACATGAAAGGTAGGGTGAATTTTTAAGTGAGCCGGTAAGGTCAGACGTACTGCAGATTTCTGATATAGTTTTAGAATGGTGAATGGACCGATGTATCGTGGTTGAAATTTACGAGGCCCTTTTAAGCATAAGTGTTTGGTGGATAACAACACTTTCTGGCCTACTTGGTAAGGAGGAGCTAAACGTCGCTTTCTGTCCGCGTACTGCTTGTATAATGGTTTTGCACCTGTCACGTTCTTTTTTAATTCTTCGAGAACCTGATGTTGTAAGGCGTGTTTTTGAGCTAAAGGTTTAGGAGAGAGTGCCTGCTGTGTTAGTAACAGGGAAGATCTGGGATGATACCCATACAGAGCGTAGAAGGGTGAGAATCCACTAGATGTATTTACTACATTGTTATGGGCGAAGTCTGCTAACCAAAGGTGATCAACCCATTGCTCTTGTTCGGTAACATAATTTCGTAATAATTGTTCGATCTCCTGGTTGGTTCTTTCCGTTTGCCCATCAGACTCCGGGTGATAGGCGGAAGAGAGGTCCACCGAAATGTTAAGTAATTTGCAAAATGCTCCCCAGAAGTACGAAACAAATTGCGTGCCACGGTCAGAAATGATACGTGATGGTAAACCATGGAGCCGTACTATGTGTTGTAAAAATAGATTAGCTAGATGGGGGGCATCAGGTATCCCTTTAGTTGGGAAGCAATGACACATTTTAGTTAACATGTCGACTACTACCACGATTGATGTAAATCCTTGGTCTTGAGGTAGATCCACGATTAAATCTATAGATACTGAATGCCAAGGTGATGGTGGTGTTAGAAGAGGATTAAGCAACCCAGCGGGTTTTCGTCGTTCCTATTTAGTTCGAGCGCAAGTGTCGGATGTTTTCACATACTGATGGCAATCAAAACGCATGTTCAGCCACCAATAATCCCTTTGCAGTATTCAAGTGTTTTCGTGATTCCATGATGACCAGAAAGTGGAGAGTCATGACACCACCCCAAGGCTTCGTGTTGAAGAGCTGCTGTGGGTAGAAACAAGTGTTTTGAGTTTCTAGACTGTGGTCAACAAACATGTACTATGTTTTTATTTACTGCACTGACATCAAGGATGGTATGTGAAGATAGGGTGTGGTATACACGGTGCTGACCCATTATTAAACACATAAAAGATAGAAAGGTTGACGTTATGATTCTGGTTTCACTACTCGCATTTATGGTTTCTTAACACGGTGGTTTTGATCGCAAGGATTCGTGGGAGATGTAGTTATTGAGGTTACGAGGGAGGAATCTGGTTGGCGCTGAGGACGAATTAGATCTCGCAGTGTTCAGTCGTAAGTAATTTCATCTGACTGAACCGACGCTATTGGTTGAATCAGCATCGAGGCAATGTTTAAATTGGGCACTTAGGAGAAGTTTAGGTCAGACGGCAGACATTAAAAAAGGAGAGCACTGAGTAGCCAGAACGACACTTGAATCATGAGCAGGTAACCTTTTCTCGTCTAATTAACAATGAATCCGAGAGATGTCACGATGTTAATTTGGAATGATTTTCAGTACACAGTAGGGGTCGGGGTTAATTTCAGCATAATGGTTCATTTAAAGAACATTAGGCAAATCGAGTTTATATTTAGCAACGCGGGTAGAATGGCAGGTTAAGCATCGAGGATGGAGTGGGGGAGGTCTCCGCTTGCGGTAAATTCGTGCAATGGATAGAACATTATGCATACATTGATTGAATTCCTGTTTTTGTAATTATTTTGGGGTTATTGGGCAGTGTCATGTTTCACATATCGTTTGTATCATTGGCGAATGTATTTAAGTAAAATTAGTAGAGTGCTCAAGGACAGTAGATTAACATGGTTTTTATGTCATTTTCATATTTAAACAGCTTCCCCTGACGAAGGGCACAAAAATAGCCCGAAATGCATTGGAAATAAGTTTTTAGCTGCAAACATGAATTAAAGTCTCCTCGTGATGTGGTAAGAGGCCTGGATGGGCACAACCGCCTCATGTGAAGCTATATGGGCCTTTTGGACAGTGTTATCGTGATCAAGAAAGTGAAGTTGGAGAAATTGAAAAAAAAAAATACAATAAACTTGTTGAAAACGAAAAAAGTTGTGCATTGACTCTTCAAAGCTGTGCGATTGGGCCAGCAGCACAGTGTAGTTGCTTTCTGTCATTTATAGTATACCCTCTACCATGTCTCTGTCGGGGTGTTCCTTTATCAATTTTTCTTGATCGAACTGAGCAGAGGCTTGTTGTATTTGTTCCAACCATGAAACATCTGTGATGTTGATGTTGTTCACAAAGTTTGTTTTATCCAATAAAAAAGGAGGTTCATTCGGTTGTTCTGCCTCCAGAGTGGGTCGGGAAAGAGCGTCAGCCTTTCCGTTCTTTTGCCCAGGTCGAAATGTGATTACGAAGGAAAAATCTGCAAAAAACAACGACCAGCATAATTGCCGGGGCGTGAACGCTTTGACTGATTTCAAGAACTGTAAGTTCCTGTGGTCCGTGTACACCGTGACTGGATGTTTTGTGCCCATAAGATAATGTCTCCACTCCTGAAAAGCGGCCTTGACAGCCAATAGTTCTTTATCGAAGATGGTATAATTCTTTTCACCCTCTGCAAGTTTTCAGGAGAAAAAAGCCACGGGGTGGAGCTGCCCTGTGTCTGGGTGTCTTTGAGATAATATAGCACCTAGAGCAATATTCGAGGCATCGGCTTCTAGATAGAAGGGTTGGTTTGAGTCAGGGTGCAAAAGAATAGGTGCAGACATAAAGGCCTCTTTGAGATGTTGAAAAGCCTGCTCCGCTTCCAGGCTCCACCAGAATTTTTGACCTTTACGAAGGAGAGTGGTGATGGGGGCAACCACTTTTGAGAAGTCTGTGATGAAGCACCGAGAGAAATTGGCGAAGCCAAGAAAGCATTGGATATCTTTCACGCACCTGGGTGCTGGCCATTGGAGGACGGCTTGTACCTTGGCAGAATCCATAGCCAATCCTTCAGGTGAAATAACAAATCCCAAAAAGTGCACTGTAGTGACATGAAAGGCACATTTTTCCATCTTGGCGAAAAGTTGGTTTTCGCGTAATGCCTGTAATACTTTTTGCACATGTTCAATATGTTCGGAAAGGGAGTGCGAAAAGATCAAAATGTCATCAATGTACAATAGTACACAAATATCCAAAAACTCTTGTAGAACACTGTTCACCAAGTGCTGGAAGGCGGCCGGGGGTTGCATAGACCAAATGGCATCACCTGGTACTCAAAAAGCCCGAACTTGGTGCGAAAGGCCGTCTTCCACTCGTCACCTTTTCTCATCCGTACCAGATGATATGCACCACGTAAATCCAGTTTGGTGAAGATGGTGGCGGATTGTACTTGATCCATCATGGAGGCGATAAGTGGTAAGGGGTACCGGTTCTTAATGGTCACCTAGGTTTAAGGCTCGATAGTCGATGCACGGACGAAGGTCCCCTTCCTTCTCAGGGATGAAGAAAAGGGGAGAGGAGGCCGGTGATTTAGAATGGCGGATAAATCCATTAGCCAGATATTTGTCTAGGTATATTTTTAAGAAGTCGTTCTCCTTTTCCATTAAGGCATAAATACGGCTACAAGGAACCCACGCCCCTGGTTCTAGATCGATTTGACAGTCAAATTCCCGATAAGGGGGAAGAGTTTCTGCTGTTTGTTCATCGAAAACATCGGCAAAGTCTTGATATTCCTTTGGCAGACCAGTAAGGTTTGTGGCGATTACTTGCTTTTGAGATGATAAAGAGGTGGTGGTACGGGGTGCAGAAACATGAACTATACAAAACTTAGAGCAGTACTCGGACAGAAAGGTGATGGTTCCCTTACACCAGTCTATGGTGGGGTTATGTTTTACCAGCCATGGGATGCCAAATATAACACCGTACTGGGGGGCATCTATTAAATCCATTTGGCACTGTTCTTTTATGCCCTGTGAGTGTTTCCATGACCAGGGAGATAGTGCTATGAGAAAGGGGCCCAGAGGATAACGGGGAATTGTCAACAGGACAGACTTGTTCGATGATGTTTTTTCTTGTCACAGGATTTCGGTGAGTGAGCAAATCCCCAATCACAGAAGTTTCCTGTGGCCCCTGAATCGATCATGACTAGCACCCTCTGGAGGTGAAAATTGGGACCAGATAAGGATACATTCAAAGTGACATGGGTGGTGGCAATCTGGTTGGTGTTGGCCACAGTACCCTTTCAGAAGTTTGATGTTCTCCAATCTTTCTTAGGTTTCTTGGTGCAGTCTTTCACAAAGGGACCACTTAGGCCACAATACAGACAAAGGTTTTCGAGCCATTTTTTCTCCTTTTCGGTTTTGGAAAGGGGAGGTCGAACTGACCCGATCTGCATGGGTTCTCCGCTATCCATTATTGCATTGCGGAATAGTCGGGAATCAGTACGGGGCAAAGGTGGGGGTACTCTGTTCTCAGCAAGTTTCTTCTCCCCTCGTCCTTCCGCCAACCGATGGTCTAATTGAAGAACCACGTTTATGAGCGCATCGCAGTCTCGAGGGCAGTCGACCACCTGAGCCAGCATATCTTTGAGTTCATCACGCAACCCTCTGTAGAATAACGATGCTCCTTTGTGTTCCGGCCAGTGGGCCTCTACCACTAGTCTGTTAAATTGTGCGAGGTAAGCAAGGAGATCTCTATTCCCTTGGCGTAGATCCAGTAGTTCGTTGTCTACTGTCTGTGTGGAGGTTCGTCGGTCAAAAATGCGCCTGAGGTCCTGCTCAAAGTGCTCAAAGGAATATAACACAAGATCATCATTGGCCACAAGGGTTGTGGACCAGGCTGCCGCATCCCCATATAGATATGAGAGAATGAAGGCTACTCTCTAGACTCAGGTGTTGGAAACACACTGGTCTACATAAAAAATTTAATTTACATTGTGTAAGAAAAACATGTAATTTCTGAGGATCCCCTTGATAGCGCTCAGGGGGTGCCAAAGGAACTGCTATTTGTTGACCTGCCTGTAAGTGAGAGGTATAAGTTCCACCCGTAGGAAGGCGAGCTCCAGAGTCAGCTCCCCCATTCTGTACTCGATCTAACCTTTGGGACATCCCTATTACATGTGACATCAAGGTTTGGATCTCCCCTCGCGCCAACTCTACCTGTCGTTGGAGATCCCTCAAGGTGTCGTTAAGAGCAGAAACGTCAAAAGAACCGGACGCCATGCTGCCTGGGCAGGAGAAGAAAACAAACATTTTTTTAACTTTTTTTATTTGTTTTTTAAAATTTTATTTTAGGGGCTTCGCATTCTATCAGGAACCAATCTGGGAAGATGAACGTTAGAACGCATTCTTCTCTCTGTTGGACACGCAGAGGCAGCTGGACCCCAACAATCCCCAGAAATCATCCGACGATCACTGAACCAGAGACACCAGTGCTCATCCAATAATCTCAAGGGAAGGGGGTTTGGGAACAAACAATAAACTAAAATAATTAGTTAAAACAAAAAGCAAAAATAAAGAAAGAAACAACTGGTGCGCGTTCGTGCCGGTGGAGAAGCAAACTCTGGGTGACAGAACAATCTGGGACATCTGTCCTAAAGCTAGGAATGAGTATGGAGACCAGCTCCTGCAGCAGTAGTAAAACACATCAATAAGAACACGAATAATCAATGACATATATCATGCATAAACCTCTGCTTTGGGTCACGATAAAACAATGATTAGAGTAAATCAGAACTGCACTCACACCATATGGCGCCAAAGATAAATACACGCTCACACAATATTGCGCCAAAGATAAATACACACTCACACAATATTGCGCCAAAGATCAATACACACTCACACAATATTGTGTCAATGAATATTACACATAAGCACACCATACATTCTCATTTCAATGAGATAAGACATAATCTGTATCTTTCAGCTGAAGTATGTCCAAGGCTTGAGAGCGTTACCAAGACCTTCTTTCAGTGAGAAAAAACAGAGATGTAACAGGATAACAATAAACACTGCAATAATAATATACACTTCTATCAACAAGGACTATGCACGAATTACATAAATGATATGAAGAGAAAATGACCAAAATCCAGGCAAGTAGCGTAAAGTAAGCTGAGTGGGAACAAGAGGGAACTGTGAAATAGGAAACGAAGTCAGGAAGTCTCTGACTGCGAAGAGCTTTGTGCGCAGTTACCCAAGATCTCCACGATAACCAGAAATGAGCCGAGAGTTAAAACAATGGAATTCCACTGAGCACAAGAGTTAAATGTAGCCCAAAAAGGATTTAGACTTATCTGCGAGTAGCAGCAGCAAGGATGGAACAGGACTCATCCGACCAGCACCTGCAGAGAAGAGCCATCACGCCGCAGGATCTTCAACAGAAAACTCAATGCGAAGCACTGAAGATGAGCCTGGGTGAGAGTTAAATACCTTTTGCCAGGCTGATTAGTCATGGAGGTTGATGAGTCATGGATGCTTGTTGAGTCACGGAGGCTGCTGAGTCATGGAGGTTGCTGAGTCACGGAGGCTGCTGAGTCATGGAGGTTTGTTGAGTCACGGAGGCTGCTGAGTCACGGAGGTTGCTGAGTCATGGAGGTTGCTGAGTCATGGGGGTTGTTGAGTCACGGAGGCTGCTGAGTCATGGAGGTTGCTGAGTCGAGCTCTGGCGTGGCCTGGAAGCAAAGATAAGGAAAACACCACTACATACCGGAGCAGAGAATTAAAGAAATATGTCAGCTTTTCTTCCTCAGGGAACACGGGGAGTAAAAGAGGGGACGAGCCAAGGGCGAGAGGCATGTGTTGAGAACCTGCTAGGAGCCCCCACCCAACAGGCAGTCTTCCTAGGTAGGATGTAAGTAAGTGAAATGCACCTAGCGCCCTGGCGTTCACCCTGAATAGTTCCCCCACTACTGCTGGAGTGCGGAAGGTGGTGGGCAGTCTGATGGATCCTGACAGTACCCCCCTTCCAAGGCCCGGTGACAGGACCGGGTTTGTGGGGATTACGCTGATGGAATATACGCAACAGTCGGGGAGCATGGACATGAGATAGTGGCTCCCAGGTGCGTTCCTGTGGGCCATACCCTTTCCAAACTACCAGGTAATATAAAGTGCCCCTGGTTCGGCGAGAATCTAAAATAGGACTTACTTCATGTTCTAAGTGACCCTCCACACCTACTGGAGGTGGTGGAGCGAGGTGATGAGTGTTTGGATCAGTGGGTTTTATAAGGGACACATGAAAGGTAGGGTGAATTTTTAAGTGAGAGGTAAGGCCAGGCGTACTGCTGATTTCTGATATAGTTTTAGAATGGGGAATGGACCGATGTATCGTGGTTGAAATTTACGAGGCCCTTTTAAGCGTAAGTGTTTGGTGGAAAACCACACTTGCTGGCCTACTTGGTAAGAAGGAGCTAAACGTCGCTTTCTGTCCGCGTACTGCTTGTACAATAGTTTTGCACCTGTCACGTTCTTTTTTAATTCTTTGAGAACCTGATGTTGTAAGGCGTGTTTTTTAGCAAAAGGTTCAGGAGAGAGTGCCTGCTGTGTTAGTAACGGGGAAGATCTGGGATGATACCCATACAGAGCATAGAAGGGTGAGAATCCGCTAGATGTATTTACTGCATTGTTATGGGCGAATTCTGCTTACCAAAGGTGATCAACCAATTGCTCTTGTTCGGTAACATAATTTCGTAATAATTGTTCGATCTCCTGGTTGGTTCTTTCCGTTTGCCCATCAGACTCTGGGTGATAGGCGGAAGAGAGGTCCACCGAAATGTTAAGTAATTTGCAAGATGCTCTCCAGAAGTACGAAACAAATTGCGTGCCACGGTCAGAAATGATACGTGATGGTAAACCATGGAGCCGTACTATGTGTTGTAAAAATAGATTAGCTAGATGGGGGCATCAGGTATCCCTTTAGTTGGGAAGCAATGACACATTTTAGTTAACAGATCGACTACTACCACGATTGATGTAAATCCTTGGTCTTGAGGTAGATCCACATTTAAATCTATAGATACTGAATGCCAAGGTGATGATGGAGTTGGAAGAGGATTAAGCAACCCCGCGGGTTTTCGTCGTTCGGATTTAGTTTGAGCGCAAGTGTCGCATGTTTTCACATACTGATGGCAATCAAAACGCATGTTCTGCCACCAATAATCCCTTTGCAGTAATTTAAGTGTTTTCGTGATTCCATGATGACCAGAAAGTGGAGAGTCATGACACCACCCCAAGGCTTCGTGTTGAAGAGCTGCTGTGGGTAGAAACAAGTGTTTTTGACGGTATAATATACCCTCTACCATGTCTCTGTCGGGGTGTTCCTTTATCCATTTTTCTTGATCGAACTGAGCAGAGGCTTGTTGTATTTGTTCCAACCATGAAACATCTGTGATGTTGATGTTGTTCACAAAGTTTGTTTTATCGAATAAAAAAGGAGGTTCATTCAGTTGTTCCGCCTCTAGAGTGGGTCGGGAAAGAGTGTCAGCCTTTCCGTTCTTTTGCCCAGGTCAAAATGTGATTACGAAGGAGAAATCTGCGAAAAACAACGACCAGCGTAATTGCCGGGGCGTGAGCGCTTTGACTGATTTCAAGAACTGTAAGTTCCTGTGGTCCGTGTACACCGTGACTGGATGTTTTGTGCCCATAAGATAATGTCTCCACTCCTGAAAAGCGGCCTTGACAGCCAATAGTTCTTTATTGAAGATGGTATAATTCTTTTCAGCCTCGTCAAGTTTTCAGGAGAAAAAAGCCACTGGGTGGAGCTGCCCTGTGTCTGGGTGTCTTTGAGATAATATAGCACCTAGAGCAATATTCGAGGCATCGGCTTCTAGATAGAAGGGTTGGTTTGAGTCAGGGTGCAAAAGAATAGGTGCAGACGTAAAGGCCTCTTTAAGATGTTGAAAAGCCTGCTCCGCTTCCGGGCTCCACCAGAATTTTTGACCTTTACGAAGGAGAGTGGTGATGGGGGCAACCACTTTTGAGAAGTCTGTGATGAAGCGCCGATAGAAATTGGTGAAGCCAAGAAAGCGTTGGATATCTTTCACGCACCTGGGTGCTGGCCATTGGAGGACGGCTTATACCTTGGCGGAATCCATTGCCAAACCTTCAGGTGAAATAACAAATCCCAAAAATTGCACTGTAGTGACATGAAAGGCACATTTTTCCATCTTGGCGAATAGTTGGGTTTCGCGTAATGCCTGTAATACTTTTCGCACATGTTCAATATGTTCGGAAATGGAGTGCGAAAGATCAAAATGTCATCAATGTACACTAGTACAAAAATATTCAAAAACTCTTGTAGAACGCTGTTCACCAAGTGCTGGAAGGCGGCCGGGGCGTTGCATAGACCAAATGGCATCACCTGGTACTCAAAAAGCCCGAACTTGGTGCGAAAGGCCGTCTTCCACTGGTCACCTTTTCTCCTCCGTACCAGATGATATGCAGGACGTAAATCCAGTTTGGTGAAGATGGTGGCGGATTGTACTTGATCCATCATGGAGGCAATGAGTGGTAAGGGGTACCGGTTCTTAATGGTCACCTGGTTTAAGGCTCGATAGTCGATGCAAGGACGGAGGTCCCCTTCCTTCTCAGGGACGAAGAAAAGGGGAGAGGAGGCCGGTGATTTAGAATGGCGGATAAATCCATTAGCCAGATATTTGTCTAGGTATATTTTTAAGAAGTCGTTCTCCTTTTCCGTTAAGGCGTAAATACAGCTACATGGAACACGCACCCCTGGTTCTAGATCGATTTGACAGTCAAATTCCCGATGAGGGGAAAGAGTTTCTGCTTTTTGTTCATCGAAAACATCGGCAAAGTCTTGATATTCCTTTGGCAGACCAGTAAGGGTTGTGGCGATTACTTGCTTTTGAGATGATAAAGAGGTGGTGGTACAGGGTTCAGAAACATGACCTATACAAAACTTAGAGCAGTACTTGGACAGAAAGGTGCCGGTTCGCTTACACCAGTCTATAGTGGGGTTATGTTTTACCAGCCATGGGATGCCTAATATAACACCGTACTGGGGGGCATCTATTAAATCCAGTTGGCACTGTTCTTTATGCCCTGTGAGTGTTTCCATGACCAGGGAGATAGTGCTATGAGAAAGGGGCCCAGAGGACAACGGGGAATTGTCAAAAGCACAGACTTGTTCGATGATGTTTTTTCTTGTCACAGGAATTCGGTGAGTGCGAGCAAATCCCCAATCACAGAAGTTTCCTGTGGCCCCTGAATCGATCATGACTAGCACCCTCTGGAGGTGAAAATTGGGACCAGATAAGGATACATTCAAAGTGACATGGGTGGTGGCAATCTGGTTGCTGTTCGCCACAGTACCCTTTCGGAGGTTTGATGTTCTCCAATCTTTCTTAGGTTTCTTGGTGCAGTCTTTCACAAAGGGACCACTTAGGCCACAATACAGACAAAGGTTGTCGCGCCGTCTTTTCTCCTTTTCAGTTTTGGAAAGGGGAGGTCGAACTGACCCGATCTGCATTGGTTCTCCGCTATCCATTATTGCATTGCGGAATAGTCGGGAATCAGTACGCGGCAAAGGTGGGGGTACTCTGTTCTCGGCACGTTTCTTCTCCCCTCGTCGTTCCGCCAACCGATGGTCTAATTGAAGAACCAGGTTTATGAGCACATCGCAGTCTCGAGGGCGATCGACCACCTGTGCCAGCATATCTTTGAGTTCATCACGCAACCCTCTTGCGAATAACGATGCTCTTTTGTGTTCCTGCCAGTGGGCCTCTACCACCAGTCTGTTAAATTGTGCGAGGTAAGCAAGGAGATCTCTATTCCCTTGGCGTAGATCCAGTAGTTCGTTGTCTACTGTCTGTGTGGAGGTTCGTCGGTCGAAAATGCGCCGGAGATCCTGCTCAAAGCGCTCAAAGGAATATAACACAGGATCATCATTGGCCACAAGGGTTGTGGACCAGGCTGCCGCATCCCCAGATAGATATGAGAGAATGAAGGCTACTCTAGACTCGGATGTTGGAAACGCAGATGGTCTACATAAAAAATGTAATTTGCATTGTGTAAGAAAAACATGTAATTTCTGAGGATCCCCTTGATAGCGCTCAGGGGGTGCCAAAGGAACCGCTATTTGTTGACATGCCTGTAAGTGAGAGGTATAAGTTCCACCCGTAGGAAGGCGAGCTCCAGAGTCAGCTCCCCCATTCTGTACTCGATCTAACCTTTGAGACCTCCCTATTACATGTGAGCGCAAGGTTTGGTCCTCCACTCGCGCCAACTCTGCCTGTCGTTGGAGATCCCTCAAGGTGTCGTTAAGAGCAGAAACGTCAAATGAACCGGACGCCATGCTGCCTGGCCGGGACAAGAAAACAAAAAATTTGTTTTTATTTTTTATTTTTTTTATTTTAGGGGCTTCGCATTCTATCAGGAACCAATCTGGGAAGATGAACGTTGGAACGCGTTCTTCTCTCTGCTGGACATGCAGAGGCAGCTGGAGCCCAACAATCCCCAGAAATCATCCAACGAACACTGAACCAGAGACACCAGTGCTCATCCGATAATCTCAAGGGAAGGGGTTTGGGAACAAACAATAAACTAAAATAATTAGTTAAAACAAAAAGCTGAAATAAAGAAAGAAACAACTGGTGCGCATTCGTGCCGGTGGAGAAGCAAACTCTGGGTCACAGAACAATCTGGGACATCTGTCCTAAAGCTAGGAATGAGTATGGAGACCAGCTCCTGCAGCAGTAGTAAAAGACATCAATAAGAACACGAATAATCAATGACATATATCATGCATAAACTTCTGCATTGGGTCACGATAAAAGAATGATTAGAGTAAATCAGAACTGCTCTCACACAATATGGCACCAAAGATAAATACACACTCACAGAATATTGCACCAAAGATAAATACACACTCACACAATATTGCGCCAAAGATAAATACACACTCACACAATATTGTGGGAATGAGGGTGTAAGTATATGTTCCTCTTCTTCAAACAGTTAATTGGATTCGATGGAGTAATTCCTATTTTTAAAGAACTTTTGCATGGACGGATTTATCCTGGGACCACATGCGTACACACTAAACATTGGATGGTATAACTAACATCGTGTAGCAATTTTTGGAATGTATCTCTCCTCTGATTTGAATCCATGAACTTTGAATACTACAACTAGCCTTGAGAAAGCCCTGGCTCAAGGTGCCAAATAGGGCAAAACACGTGTCGGCTGTCTCCGCTTCTTTCTCTTTTATGAAAAAATGATGATAAAAAAAGAGTGAAATGGATCCACACAGTGGCATTTGAAAATAAAATATCTACCATCACCAAATACTATTCTTGGACTTTTTTGTTGTGTTTAAAAATAGGAATTACTCCATCGAATCCAATTAACTGTTTGAAGAAGAGGAACATATACTTACACCCTCATTCCCACTTATTTATACGAGGCTGAAAGGTCCAGAGCCTTTTTTAAATTTATTTTTTAAATTTTTATTTGTGCTTTTCGTGAGACAGCATTACCAAATTACACAAAGACAGGTTTAGGTTGACAATTGGACACTTCACACATATCATTTATCAAGTATCGAGGTACACTCGCAAAGAAGAGTTCTGAGAACAAAAACCAGTAGCAACATCAGTAGGGCATTCAAAGCAGTGATCAGAAACACAGAAATGCTTTTCCCAATACGTTTAAAGCCATAGGTGCACCACCCACACAGGGGGGCGCACCCCAGGTTCTCCCCCATCAGTACTTAAACTGGAGCACACAATTAACTAGACAACTCATTAGGAGAAGCCGCTTCCATAGTGACGGGGGGGCCGTGATATCAGGGGGCATATCTCTAACTCGAAGCCAATTTATGAAGGGCTCCCAAATATCCCTGGGTCTGGAAGCCAGAGGCATGAGGTCCCAGTAAAGTGACAATTGCTCCTGGCAATAGGCGATGTCCTGTATCCAATCCTTAACCCTAGGGCCTCTAACGGCCCCCAAGTGCATGGCAAGACGGCGTCTCGCAAGGACCAACATCATGGCTGTTAAACGTCTGATTTCTGGGCGTGTCTGTGCTACATACCCCAGCAGCATCACCAGCGGCGAGCGGCTAATGGGATAGCCCGTTACCGCACTTATAACCTCGGAGACCTCAGCCCAATAACCAGAAACTACTGGGCATTCCCAGGCAATGTGGAGGAAGGCAGCGCCTTCACGCCGACACTTCCAGCAGTTCGAGTTGTCTTTAAGCTTTATTTTAAAGAGTTGTAGGGGAGTTCTGTAAAATCTGTGAAGAAACTTGAAGTGAATTAACCTCAATTTATAGTTTGGAGACAGATATTTCGTCTGGGAGCAACATTGGGCCCATTGTTCGTCAATTGGTTGGTCGCCCAGGTCTAAGCGCCACAACGCCAGCGCTCCTGGATCTGACCAAGGAGAGTGACTCTGGGTGGAGGTGTAAAGTCTAGTGACTAGTTTACGCAGCGACGGTGTGGTCAGCAGGTTGTCTAGGGACTGAAGTGTCTGTGGGGGGGCAGGGAACGTAGAATGTAATGTCCTGCAAGCCGATTTAAGCTGATGGAGCAGAAACTGCTCGAGAACAGGCAACATTTCCCCCGTCCGCCCAGCAGGGCTCGTCAGGAAGACACCATCCGGGTATAGATCTCCCATTGTGTTAATACCCATGCCTCTTGCTCTGCCAATAGCTCCTTGGTCATGTAAGAATGGGAATTGCGGGTGTTTAGCTAGCGGTATGGAGGGAGCATATAGCAGTGGGATCTGAACACGCTTCCTCAGGCCCTCCCAAGCCCATCTCACCGTTTCAATCGTGTTAATTTCTTTGGGCGTGCGGCGATATGGATAGTAGACGGCCATATGTAAAGGGACAGGGTCAGCTACATCCCGCTCGGTTGCCACATGGGGTTGGAATGGGACAGGGTAGATCCAATAATGTAGAAATTGGGCCTGAGCGCACAGGGCATATAGTTCAAAGTCCGGAGCACCCATGCCTCCTCTATCGAGTGGGCGCGTCAATAATTCCCAGCTGATCCTTGGCTGTTTACCTGCCCATACTATGGAGATAGCCGCCGATCGTAATGTTTCAAAAAAAGCTTGGGTCAGAGGAATCGGGATATTGACAAAGAGATATAATAATTTAGGAAGAACGATCATTTTGAGAATGGCTACTCTACCAGCCAAGGATAGTGGAAGTGCCGACCATAACTTAGCTTTCTCTGCAAGCCAAGTGTACAGTTTACCAAAGTTTAGGTTCCATAAAGCTTGTATATCCCTGCAGAGCCATACCCCAAGATATTTGACCTCCTGCTCCGCCCACAGCAGGGGGAACTCAACAGTTCTGAGCAAGAGTATATCCGACAGGGGCATGATGGATGATTTCTTCCAATTGATATTGACCCCCGATAGGCCACCAAATCGAAGTAGCTCTCTGAGCAGTGGGTTTAAATTCTCATCTGGATGTCTAATGTAGAGTGTCATATCATCAGCATACATGGAAATAGTTAGATTACGATCCGTAAAGATCAACCCACGCGAAGAATGATGTTGCCGTATTCGTGCTGCCAAGGGCTCCATTACAATAGCAAACAGCAACGGAGAAAGGGGGCAGCCCTGGCGGGTACCCCTGGAGATCTGTAAGGCTTCGGATAGAAGACCATTGGCTAGAAGTCTGGCTGTGGGCTTCATATATAACAATTGGATCAGCTTGATAAAGTTGGCGCTAAACCCGAGACGTGGCAGAATGGCGAAAAGGTAAGGCCATTCAAGAGAATCAAACGCCTTAGTGGCGTCCAAGAAAACCGCCGCTGCCGGCAGTTTAGGGTCAATTTGGTGGACCACAGAGAAGAAAGTACGTAAGTTTTGGGCCGTTGACCGACCCGGAATGAAACCCGAATTGGTCGGGTTGGGCTATGAGGGGCAGTAAAGGTTGGAGCCTATTTGCGATCAATTTCGCCAGGATTTTGGTATCTATATTTATTAGCGATAGGGGCCTGTAAGAGTCGCAAAGTTGGGGAGATTTCCCCGGTTTTAGCAAGGTGAAATTGACAGCCTCCCGCATGGATTGGGGCAACTCTCCAGTTTCTAATGATTCCTGGTAAACGTCCAGGAGTCTAGGGGCGAGGGTGTCAACAAATGTTTTATAAAAAAGTGTTGTGAGCCCGTCTAGGCCCGGTGCCTTACCAGAGGGAAGGGCACCAATTACCTGGGTAATGTCTGCTATCGTGAAAGGGAGGTCTAGATATTCCCTGTGTTCTGGGCTCAACCATAATAATTCTAAAGAGTCTAAATAGGTGGCCAAATCAGGAGAGGCCTCGTGTTGCTGGGCCTCGTATAGGGAGTGGTAGAATTTAGTGAGGTACTCATGCGTAGCCTCTTGCCCCCGAATGGGAGCAGAGTCATTGTCCTGCAGCTAAGTTATAAACATAGGTGCAGTGGATTGACGCAATAGATGAGCCAGGGTTTTCCCAGCCCTGTCTCCCTCCCCATATCCCCGCGCCCTGGCCTCTTTACCCAGGAATCTAGTCTCTTGCTCTGCCGTTTTCTCAAACTCTGTGAGTAGGGCGCGGATGGAAGCTAATATTGTAACGTCGTTCGTGGAAAAGAATCGGGCTTCTAGTGCCTTAATCTCACGTTCTAGTCTAGCAAGTGTCGTGTGAATGGATTTAAGAACCCCCGATTGTTTGGAAATACAAGCCCCCCGTATAACAACTTTAAAAGCTTCCCAGAGTATGGACGGGGAATCTACTGTGCCTTCATTGGTAGAAAAATAACGTTCGATTTCTAGGGCTATTTCAGCCTTGAAGGCCTGATCGAGGAGGGCATGTGGAGGGAGTTTCCACGAGAATGCTCGCGGACGTGTGTCTGGAACCCGCCACTGAAACAGCACTGGGGCATGATCGGAAAGAGTACGGGGCAGGTGGTGTGTATCAGTCGCCCAAATAGTCATATCCGCAGACACCAGCCAGTAATCAAGTCGTGACCATGATTGGTGGAACGAAGCAACGCATGTGCCCTCTCGTGTTAGTGGGTGAAAATGGCGCCAGGCATCATGAAGGTTGTTCTCCAAGATAATAGTGTTCAGGAGTGTCGTGGCATTACGATGGGGGTTGCGGGCCGCACCCTCCCTGTCCATCACATTGTCCAGTACTGCATTATGATCACCTCCCCACAATACCGTGTCGCAGCCCATCGAGATTATCTTGGCCCAGACTGTCAAGAAGAATTGAGGGTCATCCACGTTTGGGCCATATATTGCAGCCAGTGTGACGTGAGTAGATAACAGTTGGCCGCATATTATAACAAAGCGCCCGTCTGGGTCTACCGCTGTATGGTGAGTGCACCAGCCCAGGCCCCGTCTGATAAGTATTGAAACTCCCCTGGCGTAATTCGAATAAGTAGCGGAGTGTACCTAGCCCCATGACCTACGGAACAGCCTAGAATCGTCGGGATTGCAAAGGTGTGTCTCCTGCAGAAAACATATGTCAATGTGATGCCTACGTACATACGAGAGCACTAGTCTGGCCTTCTTATGATCATTTAGGCCACGTATGTTCCAAGTGAGTAATTTCACGTCAGTCATTGTGAGTAATGTCGGGACAATCTAGCCCTATCTGTGAAGTGTCTCGTAGCAACTGTTTCCCAGAGACCTGCCCAAGGAGTGTAATAGTTTTGTCCAGTGAGTGCACATAATCAACATCAAGCGTTATGTCCAAAGCCAACCATCTCCAACAATAAAAATAACTGTCTCTTAAAACCTGAACCCCAGAATCCCCCCCACCCCCTCCCACTCCCACCTCCCAAACAGGGGAAGAACAAATCCCCCCCTCCCCCCCTTGGTCCCCTTTCAAATATCTACTTAGGTATAAACCCATGGGAGATCTCCCTGTGGGGCACAGCTCGGCGGCGGTCACCTGCCATCAGACAGGGTGGCCGAGCCAAGTACGATGGGCCGCATATATCTAACAATGCGTAACTAAACCGGGAGATCCAGGTCACTGAATGAAATACACACATTTTACAATTAGGGACATGCCGTATCATTTGGTCTGATAGCATAGCCGCATCCGACGCCACCAAAAACAACCAACAGCTCAGGAGGTAACATGTAGGCGTACATCTAAGTGACTGAGCACATGATAGCATAATGGAGCAGGTCTCACTCAATGTCACTAAGATTTGTGGGATGTGATGAGTGCTGCGATGAGCTCGCAGTCGAACTGCGCGGGCATATGTGTTTTGCATATTTCAGTGCTGATTTGGCATCAGTGAAGAAGTGTGGCTTGCCGTCGTAAGTGACCTTCAGCTTCGCAGGGTACAACATGGCGAAGGGAATGGAGGCCGCAAACAGAAGCTTCTTTGCTGGAACAAACTCTCGTCGCGCCGCTTGCACTAATGGGGTGTAGTCTGGGTAGAAAGAGAGAGTGTTGCCATCGTGGGTTATGGGGCTCTTGGCCCGTGCCTCCCTCAGGATAGCGTCTCTGTCTGCATAATTAAGGAGGCGCGCTATAATGGGGCGCGGGGGGGCACCCGGAACGGGCCGGGGACCTAAAGACCGGTGGGCTCTCTCAACCGTCATCACCGAAGACAGCACAGTGCCGAAGAGGGTCCGCAGCAAATTGTCAACGTAGGGCTCCATTTTCGAGATTGCTGTGGACTCCGGAAGACCAATAATGTGGAGATTGTTCCTCCGAGAACGCGCCTCCAAATCTTCGTTTTTCATTTTTATGGTCCCCAGTTCTTTTTCCAGGCTAAGTATTTGAGTTCTGGATTCCGCGTGACTGTACTGGGTGTCCGAGAGCCTGTTCTCGAGCGTGTCGAGGCGGGTTTCGTGTGTCTCCACCTTTTTCCGGACTGCCTCAAGGCCTGACGTCAGGGCATCGATTTTGCCATCGATCGTTTTGAGGCTGGACCTTACATCCAGCAGGATGGAGCGCAAGTCTTCCGCAGGGGTTTCCTCAGCCTCCATAAGGGGTAGTGACGCGCCCTGATCCGCAGATTGTTCCATGGTTCGAGTATGGCGTTTGCACTCAAACGGGATTTTGGGCTGCTTGGGATCCGCCTTACCCATCTTACTATAGCGCGATGTTGCACCCCAAACGCAGCGGGCAACTCCTGCAAACTCCCTCAGTGCCTTGCACACTTGAGATGGCACTAAATGTAAGTCCCAGTCCAGCAATGAACACACCACGTTCAAACAAGCGGGCTGCTCGGTCTCACTTCAGCAGCGACAACCTCGCAATATGGCAGCCGGGAGACAGGCACGAGCACCGACCCGGCACAGTTTCCGGCAGTATAAGCACACCTCCTGTGGCAGGGACCGGTTCTCAGGGAAGAAACCTCAGTGGTGCCGTGTGAGCGCACTTATTCAGCCAACCAGCCACTCGCTCCCTGTATGGCTCAGACGGGGTCTCAGCGTCTCAGGCCCAGCGCAGCCAGGTGGCCCTCGGCATCCCAGGGCCCAGCCAGGTCAGCAGATGAGGCGTGGGCAGAGGACCAGGCCGCACATGGGAGCGTGGCCACCCGCACTGGAAGTAGTACGGGCCCACCAGCACCCCACCGTGAGCCAACAGTCACACCTCCCAGCTCCCCACCCCCACGCCCGACAATGAGCCCCTGTGCAGGAGGGGCCGGGGTACCCTGCGGTCCCCGGACCGGAGGATCTCTGCCGCTAACGCTGGTTTGGCCTCAGCTGATATAGTCGCGGCCTCACAACGTGCGTCGATCCGACCAGTACCGGAGCCGCCAGCCACCCGCTTACCTCGTTCCCGCAGGAGTTGTCCAGGGTGCGCTCCGCTTTCCGCCTTCAGGTCTCCCGGACCGCCTCAGCCCTCAGTCACATTTCGCCATCGCTCCGCAGCTCTCCAGTCACGGCGGGCCCTCCCTCTCTCCGCGTCACAGGGCCTCAGTGTCTAGTTCCTCCAGTGCCCGAGATCGCCGCCGCCGGGCATGGAGGGTCGCCGTCGCTCTCCGCATTCGCCAACCAGACCTGCGAGCACACGACAAGCAGCCCTGGGTCGCTCTGCTTGGGAATAATTATGGCTGGGTCACGCTCTCCTATCTCGCGGTCGCCATGACAGTCCCGGGGTCCGCTAGCTCACGGCCCCCAGAACAGCAAGTTGTCCGCAGGAAATCGCGGCTTCAGCACGGCATCGATGTCTTAACGGATGCAGCACCTGGAATCTCCGTCGTGGTGTCGAAAATTACGGCATATAGGTATTATTTCTGAGCATACATGAGGCTCGGCCGGCAGAGCCTCCACGTTAGGCGGCCATCCTGCAGCTCGCCGTAGCCACGCCCCCAAAGGTCCAGAGCCTTGAGTGATGTTCCTCCTGTATCCTTAGGAATTTATATCCAGCACCAGGATCTCTGGACCTTTGTTTACCTATTGAATTCACTCACACAATATTGTGTCAATGAAGATTACATATAAGCACACCATACATTCTCATTTTAATGAGATAAGACATAATCTGTATCTTTCAGCTGAAGTATGTCCAAGGCTTGAGAGCGTTACCAAGACCTTCTTTCAGCGAGAAAAAACAGAGATGTAACAGGATAACAATAAACAGTGCAATAATAATATACACTTCTATCAACAAGGACTATGCACGAATTACATAAATGATATGAAGAAGAAATGACCAAAATCCAGGCAAGTAGAGTAAAGTAAGCTGAGTGGGAACAAGAGGGAACTGTGAAATTGGAAACGAAGTCAGGAAGTCTCTGACTGCGAAGAGTTTTGTGCGCAGTTACCCAAGATCTCCCCGATAACCAGAAATGAGCCGAGAGTCAAAACAATGGAATTCCACTGAGCACAAGAGTTAAATGTAGCCCAAAAAGGATTTAGACTTATCTGCTAGTAGCAGCAGCAAGGTTGGAACAGGACTCGTCCGACCAGCACCTGCAGAGAAGAGCCATCACGCCGCAGGATCTTCAACAGGAAACTCAATGCGAAGCACTGAAGATGAGCCTGGGTGAGAGTTAAATACCTTTTGCTAGGCTGATGAGTCATGGAGGTACCTGAGTCATGGAGGCTTGTTGAGTCACGGAGGCTTCTGAGTCATGGAGGTTGCTGAGTCACGGAGGCTGCTGAGTCATGGAGGTTTGTTGAGTCACGGAGGCTGCTGAGTCACGGAGGTTGCTGAGTCATGGGGGTTGTTGAGTCACGGAGGCTTGTTGAGTCACGGAGGCTGCTGAGTTATGGAGGTTGCAGAGTCGAGCTCTGGCGTGGCCTGGAAACAAAGATAAGGAAAACACCTCGGTCCTACATACCGGAGCAGAGAATTAAAGAAATATAAGTCCTCCTCAGGGAACACCGGGAGTAAAAGAGGGGACGAGCCGAGGGCGAGAGGCATGTGTTGAGAACCTGCTAGGATCCCCCACCCGACAGGCAGTCTTCCTAGGTAGGATGTAAGTGAGTGAAATGCACCAAGCGCCCTGGGGTTCACCCTGAATAGTTCCCCCACTACTGCTGGAGTGCAGAAGGTGGTGGGCAGTCCGATGGATCCTTACAAAGCCCTAGACCTCCATGTATTGACGTCATCGACCAGCGTTGCCTCACTATTGGTGGTCACTTGTCTCCCCCGCTATTGCTGTCTATTGCTTCTTGCAGTTATTTTTGTTTTATCACAGGAGTGGTGTTGGCCATGGCAGGCGCTGACACAAAAACAATATCCTGGGAAGAACAGCCATTTTCAGTTTTCACTGCCTTTGTCCTGTCGTGACTGGAGAGGTCTCCCACGTTCCATGTCTGTAGTTCTTTCAGTGTAGATTTTAACAAAGGAGGATCATTGGCAGGAATCATTTATTCGATCAATGGGGTGTTTCAGATTCCATAGTATGTTATAGACGCCTTCCCTCATGTCAGATGAATTTTGCCTTTTAGGTATGACTATGGTCTTAAAGCACTAACATGTCTAATATGTGGGATTTCTGGAAGTTCTCTTTACAACCCATAACAGTATTATGTTCTTTCAGATCTTGCAATAATGGACTGACTGAAATAATAACATACGAAATTGACGAAGGACGTCATCAACGCACATTGACAGCTCGTACATCTCTTATTCTATTTTAATGTCTTTCATAGCTTCGTTATGTCTCCTACAATTTGCCATTCATTTTATTATGGGGGCAAACAAGAGAGGGGATAGAGGACAACACTGCCATGTTCCCCTTTGTATCTCAAATGTAGGAGAGGATTGGCTGCTGACTCTGGTGACGGCTGTGGAAGTTCTATAGTGGCTGAGTGTCCACATGCAAAATTTAGGCCCAGCCAACTAGAAAATTTTGCTTAAAAAAGCGCCAATTATCCAGTGTAACTATTTTTCTTTGTCTAATACCAGCTACAGGACTTTTTCCTTGTTTTGCATATATTGTCTATAATGTGTAAAATCGTCTTGACTTTGTGTTATGTATGAATCCAGACAGGTCAGGAACTATTATCCCAGGCAGAATTGGATCCGTCTAGCAGCTAGAACCCCTGTGTACGTACACATTCCCTAAGGAGATTGGTCTACAAGAACTACATATTAAATAAATGGTCCTTAACTGGCTTGAGGATGACCATAACCATAGTTTCTTTCATGATTATGTTGTTATACCTTCATTTTCAAATGAAAATAATACTCTAGTTAGTGCAGGAGCTATGATTTCCTCAGAGATTATTTTTCAGCTTTGAGATGCTACATATAACCTCCTCTATTTGTATAGGTTATACTAGTCTATCTGCCTGTTCGGTGGCTCTAGGTAGAACCTGCACCTGCTGTAGGTGTTTGTAGGGTCATCCAAATCAATGCAGAGAGGCAAGGAGATTAAAGAAGGAGTTTATTCTCTTCCATCAGAGGAACTGCACACAACGTCTCTCTCCTGAGTGCTTTCAAGGCAGACAAACCATCAACCCTAGAACACGCCTTAAGAGATGCCACGCTAAAGAATGTTAAAATTAACATTCTATCCCATACAGTCCTGCACAGTGAACACACTGAGCACATAACATATCTTACCCCACATACAACAAAAACAATTGAACATAGTTCATTAAACAGATTGATATTAAAATAACACAACCCTCCAATCAATATAGACAAAAAGAAAACACCCAAAGTGAGAACACACTGCTTATACAGAAAAAATGTAAAAACACATCAAACATTTCAACAATAACATCTTCTCTTGTGTGATAAGTTATGACAACACATATTCAATAAGGTATTTTGGTTGGCTTACATTCCTTGAACTTCTAAAACTCAACAAAACCGATTCATTATTTCTCTCATCTCTATTATCAACCTCTGCAGATGAGTGACTTTCTGTACCACCCCCCAGATAATCAGCACTTCCAACAACATCATTCCCTAACCTACTAGGCCCAGAGTTGTGTTCTTCCAACACTTGAGAAAACTACAAATTATCAAACATCTGGCCATCCAACACTCTACCATAGCATAATCATGATCATATGCCAACACATTGTCATTACTCCACCATAGTCCATTCTCCACTTTAAATGCAAGTTTGCTAACCTGTACAAAAGTGAAATTTAGATAAAACTTTGACAGCCCAATTTTACAGCCCTTGGCTGTCTAATCCTGATCTGATCTCCAACTTCAAAACCCACTACTTTTTCTTTCTTCAAATCATCATATCTTTCCTTGATTTTCCTTTGCGACATCACCACTCTTTGTATTACCACTTGAACATCAGGCATTCTAACATTAGTTCTCATCCTATTCAACACCCATGGAGACAATAAGTAATTCAACGCATGTCTACCTTTCAACTAAACAAATGGTGGCCCTCGTGTGGTTGAGTGTGGAGTATTGTGATAAATCCACAATCTCTTCTCAACAGTGCACTGAACATCAGATCCCGATGACAATGTCATTTGAATGGCCTCTTATATCAGCCTGTTCACTCTCTCAACCATACCATTGTCATGAGGACTGTACAATGAAACTGTTAAATGTCTAACTAAAAATTTGGGAATCCCTTCTGTATGAATCAATTTCTCCAGTATGTCAATCACCACCTTTGTATTAGGTCCCATCAAAAACTTATCATACACCCATTTAGAATGATAAACAACAATCACTGATGCATATCTCAAATTCTCTAGGCCCAATACAATCCATGCTTAACTTTTCCCATGGTACCTTGGGAAATTATACCAGAGATAAAGGAGTATTTTAAGAACATAACGTTTTATCTGCCATTCTGCATCCAACACACCATGCAGTCATAGTTTCAATCAATCAGAGGTTTGTTAAGCGCGACTACTCACCCGTAAGGGTCTCAAGGCGCTAGGGGTAGGGGGGGGTGCAGGATCCATTTCATCAAGGAGGGGGTCTGTCGAAGAGCCAGGTTTTGAGGTTTCTTGTGAAGATGGGGAGCGATGTTGTCTGTCTGAGGTGGAGCGGAAGGGCGTTCCAGGCTTTGGCCGCGAGGAAGGAGAAGGAGCGGCCTCCGATCTGGTCTTTCTGGTGCGGGGACCACGGCGTAGGAGAGCTGGGCTGATCGTAGGGTCCTTTGGGATGCGTGGAATTTGAGTCGGCTGTTCAGGTATGCTGGTCCGGTGCCGTGGAGGGCCTTGTGTGCATGGGTGAGTATCTTGAAGGTGATTCTCGCCTCGACGGGGAGCCAGTGGAGTGTGCGCAGGTGCTGGTAGATGTGGCAGTGTTTTGGCAGGTTGAGGACCAGTCTTACGGCGGCGTTCTGGATGTTCTGTAGCATGCGGGTGAGGTTTTTGTTTATTCCGGCGTAGAGTGCGTTGCCGTAGTTGAGTCTGCTGGTGACCAGGGCGTGAGTGACGGTCTTTCTGTGTTGAAGGGGGATCCATTTGAAGGTCTTACGAAGGAGGAGGAGGATGTGGAAGCAGGAAGACGAGACGGAGTTGATCTGGCGGTCCATTTTGAGCTCGGAGTCCAGGATGATTCCCAGGTTGCGTGCGTGGTCCGTGGGGGTTGGCGGGTTTCCGAGGGCGGGGGGCCACCAGGTGTCACTCCAGGCATCTTGGTTTGGGCCCATGATGAGTACTTCTGTTTTGTTGGTGTTTAGTTGTAGGCAGCTGTTTTTCATCCATTTGGCGACGGCTTACATGCTTTCTCGAAAGTTGTGTCTGGCGATGTTGGGTTCTTTGGATAGGGAGAGGATGAGTTGGGTGTCGTCTGCGTACGAGACAATGTTGAGTCCGTAGGTTCTGACGATGGGGGCGAGTGGAGCCATGTAGACGTTGAAGAGCGTCGGGCTGAGGGAGGAGCCCTGGGGGACTCCGCAGGTGGTAGGTGTAGGGTCCGAGAGTAAAGGGGGGAGTCTGACCCGCTGCGTTCTGCCGGAGAGGAAGGAGCGGATCCAGTCGAGGGCCTTGTCCTGGATTCCTGCGTCGTGGAGTCTGCGTGTTAGGGTGCGGTAAGAGACTGTGTCGAATGCCGCTGAGAGGTCGAGGAGGAAGAGGGCTACTGTTTCTCCTTTGTCCAGTAGGGTGCAGATGTCGTCTGTTGCGGCGAGGAGGGCGGTTTCCGTACTGTGTTTTTTTCTGAAGCCGGATTGGGAGGAGTCGAGGATGTTGTGCTCTTTGATGAATGTGGCGAGTTGGCTGTTGATGGCTTTCTCGATGACTTTCGCTTGGAATGGGAGCAGGGAGATGGGTCTGTAGTTATTGAGGTCAGTGGGGTCCGCCGAGGGTTTCTTCAGGAGGGGGTTGACCTCGGCATGTTTCCAGTCGTCGGGGAATGAGGCAGTCGCCAGGGAGCGGTTGATGGTGTGGCGGAGCATGGGTGCAATGGTGTTGGCGGCTCTGTTGAAGATGTGGTGGGGGCAGGGGTCCGTGGGGGCCCCTGAGTGGATTGACTTCATTGTCTTCAGTGTGTCTTCGGTGGTGAGGGCTGTCCAGTTGTCAATCGCTGGTTTCCGGTTGTCGGGGGTGGTTGGTGAGGGTTCAGTGTGTTGGTTGTCTTCGTCGAAGTTGTCGTAGATGCTCTTGATTTTGTGGTGGAAAAAGGTGCTGAGTTTGTCGCAGAGGTCTTGTGAGGGAGGGATGTCACTAGACTCGCTGGTGGGTTGGGCGAACTCCTTGATGATGTTGAAGAGTTCCTTGCTGTTGTGCGCGTGGGTGGAGATTCTGTCTTCAATAGCTTTTTTCCTCGTTTCTCTGATGAGTTGGTGGTGGGCGTTGGTGGCGGCTCTGAAGTTGTTGTGGGCTTCTGTGGATTTGGTGTTCCTCCAGGCCTTTTCGAGGTGGCGGCAAGTGCGTCTGGACTCTCGAAGTTCGGTGGTAAACCATCTGGCTTTCTTGGCGCGGGTATTGTTGTTTTTCTTGAGGGGGGCTATGGAGTTGGCGCTGTCCGAGATCCATCTATGCAGGGTTCAGGCTGCAGTGTTGGGGTCGTCGTTTTCTGCGATGGTTGGGGTGGAGTTGTTGAGTGAGGAGGTGAGCTGGTCGTCGGTGATTTTGGTCCAGTTTCTTCGTGGGAGCAGGTGCTGGTGTCTGTGGATGGTGGTTGTTCTGAAGGTGAAGTTGACGCAACAATGGTCGGTCCATGGGAGTTCGGTGGTGTGGCTGAAGGTGATGGAGTTTCCTGTAGTGAAGAGGGGGTTGAGGGTGTGTCCTGCTGAGTGCATGGACTCGGTCACGATCTGGTGAAGTCCAATGTTGTGGAGCTGCACCACTTTACAAGGAACTTAAATTCATGTAAATAATCAATGTTCAATGAAGCAGTTGTACAGAGATCCAATTTTCTCTTCTTTATTAGTTCGATCTTTAAGAACAAACAGCCAACGCGTTTCGTCCTGAAACACAGGACTTCATCAGGGCATTGATAAGTCTATATGGACCAAGGTAAAAATAGAGGTAATAACCTCAAACGAATGGACAAACAGGCAATGGTGACAATCACACCAATACGTAAAGCTCATATATCAAGCCAACGAATGATCCGATTAAATAAAGATGATAGACTGTCCAATAAGCGTCCAAATTCTTTATATCGATTAGAGATCAGCAATAATTAATACAGAGCGCGTGGTATGATAACCATGTTATGGTTATCATACCACGCGCTCTGTATTAATTATTGCTGATCTCTAATCGATATAAAGAATTTGGACGCTTATTGGACAGTCTATCATCTTTATTTATTGGTGTGATTGTCACCATTGCCTGTGTGTCCATTCGTTTGAGGTTATTACCTCAATTTTTACCTTGGTCCATATAGACTTATCAATGCCCTGATGAAGTCCTGTGTTTCAGGACGAAACGCGTTGGCTGTTTGTTCTTAAAGATCGAACTAATAAAGAAGAGAAAATTGGATCTCTGTACAACTGCTTCATTGAACATTGATTATTTACATGAATTTAAGTTCCTTGTAAAGTGGTGCAGCTCTGATTTTGTTTTTCCATTTTGTTGCCCCTGGTTTCAGGGGAGTGCCCTTGGACAGGGGGTACCTTTGGAGACGTGCACACATGATACTTTTGTATTGCCTGATTTGAATTGGTGACTCCATTTGATTGGTGCCTTATTGGTTGCTTTTGGTCCACTGTCCGATTTTTGTGGTTTTATCCAATGTTGTGGAGGTTGTCCAGGAGGGATGCAGTGTTGGGGTCCAGTTGGTTGTCGAGTTGGAAGTTGAGGTCTCCCAGCAGGGTGTAGTTGGTGGATGCGATGGCCTGCGGGGAGATGATGTCCGTGATGGAGTTGGCGAATGGTCCGCGGGGTCCAGGGGGTCCGTAGATGAGGGTTCCTCGGAGGGTGGCGGTGGGGCTGGCCAGTATCTTGAAGTGAAGGTGTTCCATCAGGTCTGTGTGCTCGTCGGGGAGTGTGCTCAGGCGGAAGGTGGATTTGTGGACGATGGCGATTCTTCCTCCTGGGCGGGTGGGGCGGTCCTTCCTGGAGATCTTGTATCCTTGGGGGATGGCGATGGCGATGGCGATGTCCAGTCCCGAGGTGGTGTTGGTCCAGGTTTCGGTGAAGAATGTTACGTCCAGGGTGGTGCTGTCGAGGAGGTCCCAGATTTCGGTGGCGTGTTTGTGGAGGGATCGGACGTTGAGGAGGATGCATTGCAGGGTCTTCAGTTCGGTTGTGTTCTTGTGGGCGGGTTGTGCTGGATCCGTGTTCTTGGCGGTGCTGCAGGTGTGCCTGCAGCGATGACAGCTGAAGGGTCCGTGGGTGTCGGCTGGTGATGCTAGCTTCCAGTTGTTGTTGCGGCCTGGGATGAGTGCGTGGAGTGCTGCTGCGTCGTAGCGTTGGCGGGGCGGAGGTCCAGGGTCCTGGCGCTGGTCGCGGTCGGGTCGCGGACGGGCGCAGATGGGCTTGCCTTTGGTGCGCCTTTGGCGCGCCTTTGGCGCGGCCATGCAGCGGCCGCCATTAAGTAGGGGTCAGGGAGGGCTGGACAGCTGGGAGGCGGGAGCGGGGAGGGGAGCTGGATTGGTCGCGCTGGTCGTGCTGGGGGGGAGGGGCCGCGGGGGCAGCAGCGGCAGGGGAAAAACGGGCTGGAAAGGAGGAGAGTAGGAAAAAGGGGAAAAAGAGAAGACAAGCAGAGCACAGGGAAGTGCAGAAAGCAGAAAAAAACAGAAATATAGATTTAGGAAAGAGGGTGAAAAACGAGTGAAAACTAGTGGGAAAGTGGAGCGGAAAGCGGGAGACAGAGGTCCACTGGACCACCAGGGATGAGGCGCAGGTGAACCTGCGGGTGGAGGAGGGCCTCGAATACTCACACTAGAGAGTGCAGGGGCTGGGGAAGGCCTCACTCAATGGTGGAGCTGCGAGGGTGGGAGAGCAATTTCACTGACAAAGAGTCAGTGGTCTTGCTCGCCTGTCCCCGCAGCGGCCGCCATTAAGTAGGGGTCGGGGAGGGCTGGACATCTGGGAGGCGGGAGCGGGGAGGGGAGCTGGATTGGTCGCGCTGGTTGTGCTGGGGGGGAGGGGCCGTGGGGGCAGCAGCGGCGGGGGAAAAACAGGCGGGGAAGCAGGAGAGTAGGAAAAAGGGGAAAAAGAGAAGACAAGCAGAGCACAGGAAGTGCAGAAAGCAGAAAAAAGCAGAAATATAGATTTAGGAAAGAGGGTGAAAAACGAGTGAAAAATGAGTGAAAACGAGTGGAAAAGCGGAGCGGAAAGCGGGAGAGAGGTCCACTGGACCGCGAGGGATGAGGCGCAGGTGAACCTGCGGGTGGAGGAGGGCCTCGAACACTCACACTAGAGAGTGCAGGGGCTGGGGGAAGCCTCACTCAATGGTGGAGCTGCGAGGGTGGGAGAGCAATTTCACTGACAAAGAGTCAGTGGTCTTGCTCCATAGTTTCAACTTCCACATCAATTCCTGGCCAGCTCTAAAATGCATACACTCTTTTCCTGGACCCTAAAAACCCAACATGTCCACCTTGAGCAAATTTCACCAATTAGTTTTTCAAGTACACAGATGGAACTAAAAGGTTACCTTGTAAAATGAGCCTACCCTCCATAGTAAGTTCATCTTTAACTTTATAGAACCTTTTCATTTCTTCCTGAATGTTATTAACTTTTGGCTAGCCTTTACTGGTATATTCTTTCAGTAAAACCTGACAATTGGCCTTGACTCCTTCCTCCTCCCATTCCTTCTGCAAGACAACTGCATCCACTATTACAACTCCATCAACCAATCCCACAACACACACTTAATATCATCCAGTGGCGGTTTGTCTGTTTGGGCGGTGGGGAATTGCCCCACTAATAATTATTGCGCATTTCAAGAGCGCGCCGCTTTACTGTTATTAATACAATTTCAACTTTCAATGTTGAAATTGTATTAATAATTTAAAGCGGCGCGCTCCATCACGCAGCGGCGTCACGTCACCGTCACGTGACAACCAGCCTGGCCTGCACTGTCGGGTCACGGTGAATCCGCATTGTCATTAAGCATAAACATACAATGCATATTGCAATCAGTGCGAGGAGTGCGACTGCGCACTGCGCATGTTGGGTTTGGCTGGCTGCCTTTCCGCGGCCGGGAACCCAACATGCGCACAGTGGCCTTACGAAAGCAAGCACCAGGTGAGTGGGGGTTTGCCCAAAACCACAGACCCCAGTGGTTGGAAAATGAGCGGCGAGTTTGCCTGCTCACCCCAATCCTGGCGCTGCTCTCTTACAGAGAGAGCCTCTCTCTGTAAGAGAGCAGCACCAGGATTGGCTGCAGTGCTGCAGCATGTAGTGCGCGGCGGCGGTTGCCAGTCTAGTCTGTGAGCAGAGATTGACTGACGACTTGTCACCGCGGGGGGTGGGGGGGAGGCCAATGCCCAATCACTGTAATGGCTTATTGTTAAGCCATGCAGTGATTGGTCATTCTGCCGTTGCTGGCAAATCGGGCCGGCCAGTCACCCTTCCTCCCCCTCAGTCACGCCACGGGAGGAGCACGTGTACTACACTCAACTCGACTCGTCACTAGATCGAATCGAATCGAGCAGTAGTGAGTACTCCAATCATCTGTCAAAGAGTCAACTCAAGACAAGTAGTCACTGTGTGCTTAGCAGGTAGTTTTGTGTTAAGTCTATACTCTAAGTTAGCGTGAATTGCTCCCGGTTTTTTTCCAAGGCAGGCGTGCGCACTTAGAATTATTTTGTAGGCCTTGTGGGTGAGAGAGACACTTGAAAGTGATGTGATGCTTATGTAACCTCTGCCCCTCACATGTCTGCATGCTCGATTTCCCTAACCACACTCTGCGTTCGTTTCTCCCCTCGCAGATATCCTCTTCTACCCCCCAGCCCCCCAACAATTGACCCATCTTCTCCCTTCACCCTACATCATGGCCGCCCGGAGCGTCAGCTCCGCTAAAGCCCCGCGTTCAACAACCAGCGCGGCGCTCAAACCCCATCTCAACAGATAATTGACCCACCTCCGGACGTCTGAAGGTCGGGACCGTCTGCCGCTGTGGCCGCCGTACAAAACAGACGCTGCAACACCGGGATTTCAGCAGATGACCTGCCCGACGATGTTGCCTCAAGATGGCGCCGGTGATGGAACGGACCCGCTTTTGAAATACGGGAGCGGTGTGGCCCGTCCGCTGCGCATGGAAAAATCCCTTGGCCACAGCGGACATGCCGGTTTGTTTGCCCTGAGCCTAGAGACACCTGCTTGCTGAGGATCGAGGTGAGCGGCCCCTCCCCCCTGCGCGAGGCAAAATGGCGGCTCCCACAGCGCTGCCCACCGTGGTGGGTGATGTGCCCCCAGCGCCCTTTCGGGGTCTGCGCGCGCCCGAGAGCCTAGGGACACTGGGGGTGAGTCCGACCCTTCCCTCCCCACAAAGCTCTGGCGTACTTGGCTCACTCTCGGTTTGGAAAAGGGTCCCAGGATGCCTGACCCCAACATGGCCGACACTGGTGACTCCTTCCCCCCTTGCTGAACTTTCACCTACTCATCCCTCCCTGGACTATGCCTGACCTCAAGAGGACCTCTAGCTCTCGTTTTGCCGAACTTCAGACATTTCTCTTTTGCTGGACTGCCTTATCTCTTTCTCCCCCCTCTCTCCTCTCGCCAATCTCAGCCTCCGACTCTTCTCCCCCTCCCACCGCTCGCTACCCCTTTTGATGTTTCATTTCTCCGTTCACTCTGTAAATATGTAATTTTGAATTGTCCAAGCCTAATCGCTGGTAAAATGTAATCATGAGTAAATTCACTATTTGTGTATATATACTCATATATAACTCTGACCACTAGTATATGTAGTAGACCTTTGTACTTACTACCATTCCTATGAGTTTAGAGTTTATCCGTTTGTATCTCTTCCTTGAGTGACTTTACAACTTGTACATTTGCAATTTTTTTTCTGTGTGTATCTCTTCTTTGTGTGACTCTACAACTTGTACATTTGCAATTTTTTTCTGTTTGTATCTCTTTTGTAACTCATGTAATCCAAAGTCCTTATGTAACGCAACTGGTTCTTTTGTAAAGCGCTCTGACACCTTTGGGTAATGTTCGCGCTATATAAAATCGCATTAAATAAACAAGCCCGGTCTGTACACGTCCCTTATTCTCCCTGCCCCATAGCTGTGCCCCAGTTGGACCCCGTGTCTCTGGCTATGCAACTGCTGCAAACGCGAGGAGTTGGCCACGAAGGCACCCGGTTGACGGCGACAGTGTTGAAAAGCGTGGCCTGTGTTTACACACACAGTGCTAGCACGGCTGCTACAGGGAGAAGGCCGACATCACGGAGGATGTATCACCTGTAAAGGTGATCCCAATAGAGGCGCCAAGGAGTGGATGGGAAAATAGGCCCTGATTTGCGGGTTGCTAGTGGGCCTTATGGGCTATTGAACTGAACCCTACTAAACCCTAATTAGTTGACAGCCAGAGCAAAGCCCGCATAGCTAGGCAGAAGTGAATCATTGGTGTAGAGTTCATTCAGGTGGTGACGGGGGATCAGGAGTATGGAGCGGGTGGGTGGTGTCTGCCCTTTTCATCCCTGTCACCCTCCCACCCCTGTCACCCTCTTCATCCCTGTCACCCTCCCACCCCTGTCACCATCTCCCAACCCTGTTACCCTCCCATCCCTGTCACACTGTGGTTCCCTCTCTGACATTCCAGTCCCTGCCACACGCCCCTGACTTTCTGAGCGACCTTCAGCTGGTGTTTCACACTATGCTTGATGAGGTGCACCCCTCACATAACAGTGGCACATCTTGTCACATTGTGGGCATTGTTATTGAAACTCTGCTGAAAATGCATGCTTGCCCCGCAGTTTTTAAAAACTTTTCTAAGAGAGCGCAAAGTAAACCCGAAACCCTCTTGTGAGGGTCAGGCTTGGTAGGTACAAGTTCATGGTTGTTTACCTACCTGGTACCAGCAGAACCCATTTTTACACGATATGTCTGGTGGGAAGAGCAGCAAAGCAAACACAAGGAGATGATGGACGGAGTGCTGAATCTTTTCAGACACTCACCCCCAGTCACAGATCTGGGTTGAATCCATCATCGTTCTTTAGCTCACTTCGCCACCCCAGTTCAGACACAGCTATATGCAAATCAGTCTTGACCCTGTGCCTCATGGGAACAGTCCAGACCGAACTGCCAAGCCATGTCTTCCCTGGACCGGAAACAAGCATCCTAGGACCGGTTTCTGGCATTCCAGCCGTCATCAGCCAGGCTTGCTTGAATCCAGTGGCAAAGTGAGCAAGGGACCCACGTCTGGGCATACCCCCGCCAACTTAGGGCGAACAAAGCGATACAAAAGGGGATGATGGACGGAACGTTTGAGCCAATCAAACACTCACCCCCAGTCAACTGATCTGGGTTTAATCCATCATCATTCTTTAGCTCACTCCACCACCCCAGTTCAGACATGGCCATATGCAAATCAGTCTGACCCTGTGCCTCATGGGAACAGTCCAGCCCGAACTGCCAAGCCATGTCTTCCCTGGACCGGAAACAAGCATCGCCCCTTTCCTGCAGTTCGGACTGGGTCATCCCAGCCACTGTTAGGCTTGTCCAGCCCCCACTGTTCACTGCCGCCACCTTACCCGTCATTATTCGCACTTTATTCACTTTTATATGTATTTGTGTATTGTAAAATTATTTTGTTCCACTTTCACACAAAGTGAAATTCCTTAGATGAAGAGAGACTTTTTGCCTTTAATTACAATGCCAGATTTACTGCACTCTTCTGCAGCTCAGCCAGAACTTATCCAGTTCTCCATAATTCTTAGTTATTGGAGCCTCCCACCGAGGTGACTTATGGAGGCCAGGAAATCCATTTTAGATTGGGTTAATCGGATGCCTGCTGAGGCTGCAGCAAGCCCCTGGCTGGCTTGTATTTCTTCAGACTGACTCCCGATTGTGAGCTACCAGGGTGTGGGTCTGTGGGAGACACGAGCCATCCATCAAGGGCTGTGGAAGGGCTGTGGTAGTTTGTGCATGCTGGAGTGAGTACAGTTACACTCACCTTTTTGCTGCTTGTTAAATAGGAATCGAGTAAACAGTATTTACCTTGGGGAAATACGACAGAAATTCATTTCACATAATTTTGGTTTTTCTAAATAAAAAGGGGAGAACATGCATTCTTGACTTTTTAAAAGTGAACCACGATTCAACATTTATTGCACTTTGTATTAAATAGTTGCAAACCCACCCAGCTCTGTCACGACGATCGTGAAGTTGTTGGGCTAATAGCACACACTGGAGCATGATTTCCAGAATTCTGCGTCGCGATCTGAGTTGCTGGAACAGGAATAATGCGTTCGGCGAAACGGAACCGAGCTTGATGCTCTAGTTGAGGAAGCGATAATCACCCTTTGGCGTCTGCTTACAAGAAAGCAGCAGTTTCTTTCATTACACTCTATGGGGCATATCAGCAACAGCCGGCGATAATTATCGCTAAGCGCGCTTAGCGCGAGGATAATTATCGCCGGCTAACGCTGGATTTTATCGCTGGGATAGCGCGCTATCAGCGACGCTTATCTCCAAAACGATAAAAATCCAAGCGATAGATGCTGAATGTGCGATTATCGCTGGAAATCCAGGGATAATCGCACAGGGAATGGCGATATCTTGATGATAGGGCAGGGCAGACTTAGCCATAATATCCACCTTCCATTGGATATTATGGCTAAGTCAGGTTATAAGCAGGCGTAAAGAAACCTGGGGCATATTAGCAAGAAGAGGCGATAATCATCGCTAACCCTGCTTAGCGTGATTTTTTTTATCGCCGGCTATCGCTGGAATATATCGCCACGCTAACGCTGTATTAGCAACGATTAGCGCTATGGCGATGAATATTCCAGCGATAGCGGGGGAAATGGGACAACATCGCTGAAAAACCAGCGATGTTGCATGGAGAAGGGAGAACACCTTGCTGATACGACCCTGTGGTCGTATCAGCATAATCCACCCCCATGTTAGGTATGGCTAACACCTGCTAATTGCAGGTGTTAAATAAATGGCGATGACCCCGGTTAGCGCGACTTTTCACGTCGCTAACTGGGGCCATGGCCACCTTGCTAATAGGCGATAGGCCTGTTAGCGAGTGTTTCCCAGGTTTGTTCGTCGGGAACGCCCACTTTGCATGTCATTAGCGATAAATATCGCTGACATGCAAAGCGATAAAAAAACGGGCGTTAATGCCCGCAAACTGTCGCTAACTGCTGTTAGAGACAGTTTGCTGATAGGGCGATATAAATATCGCCGCTTTAGCGGCAAAAAGTGCCGCTAAAGCGGCGATAGTGCCCTTGCTAATATGCCCCCCTGTGTTATGCGCGGTTAGCGCTACTTTCATGATCGCTAAGCCGGTTAGCGATTACATTGATAATTGGAGATATGTCGGTTAGCGACATTCTCCACGTAAGTTTGACAGGGTACGCCCACTTTGCATCTCATTGGCGATGCAAAGATGGACGATAGGGAAACCAGCGCTGAGGCATGGGAACACGCGTTAGCGTGTCCATGCTGATAGTGCGATAAAATTATCGCCGCTTTTCGCCCGAAAACGGACGCTAAAGCGGCGATAATTTTATCGCGGGGCCTTGATGATATGCCCCTATATTTGAATGGCCTCAGTTAACGTGGGTGTCCTGTGTCTTCAAAAGGTTATGTACCAAGAAGGAAAACAGCCGAATTTTCTCTGGGAATGCAACAGCAATAATTCTGCTTTGCTTATTGCACGTGGGGACATTATTCACGGCAAATTAATCACATTTCCTAATACCAAGTCCCCCTTATATTTCTCAAGCTCAGAATGCACTTTAGCACTGCCGAGGGTCTCCCCAAATGTGTCATTTCTAAATAACCACAAACACAGATGCGCTTGCACGTACAGCTTGAGACTGCAATAAAACCAAAGGTCTTTCTAAAATAAAGGCGTTTTACTAGATGCACATATAGAGTGAGTCACTCGCAGGCGCGGCCCGTGGTAGGAGTGCCGGTCGGGCGGTGACGTGGGGCGGGGGAGGGCAGGGTGGGGGGTAGTAAACTACGGATTAAGGCCGAATACAGGTAAGTGAACATTTAAATAAATAAAACGAATTTCATTGCGCGCACTGCATCGCATTTGGCAATGCAGCGCTCACAACGAAATTCGTTTTATTTTTCTAAATGTTCACTTACCTGTATTTGGCCTTAATCCATAGTTTACTACCCCCCACCTTGCCCCTCCCCCGCCCCACGTCACCGCCCGACCGGCACTCCTACCACGGGCCGTGCCTGGTCACTCGGGCAGAACACCAACAACAAACATATATATGGGGGTTTAGCAACAGGTCGAACATTAAAGAAAAATGCAGTCACAGATACATTGTTCAGCTGTATTCGCCTCTGAATATTGTCTGAATTACACTGAAGTAATTTTGCTGATTTGTAAACCCCAATGTGCTCTGTAAAACGTGTGGTGCCTATGTTGAATCCAGGTGTGTGAGTCTAATTGTTTTACTCCTGCTGCTGTTTTGAGGAACCAACTGGCTAGCACATGTGATATAAGTGGAGCAATTCTAGGCATTATTTTAATGATGATTTTCTTTGAAGGGCGTCACACAGCTGGAAGCCGCCTGGCTTCGCTTAGGATGGTTCAGAAGTGCGGGTTCAGGAGTAAACCACCATGGTGGCAGTGGCTCACGTAGTTGTAGTATTCTAACCAACAACGGTATATGCGATGGAGAAGCCTTGGTAAGGATAAAAGCGAGGAAGCGCTGACAAGGAGAGGATTATTGTTGAGACTGGTCCTTATAGTGCTGTCACCCCTAGAGGTATTAGGTTGCTACCTTAGGGAGCGCCGGATCTGTCGAAGAGCCAGTGACTTTCGTGGGTGTCGGCAACAATAACACTAGATGTGGCAACTAAGATATGAGGAGAACCTACTCCAAGTGCTTGCGATCGTTTCTCCTCACATCTTGCCACATAATGACTGTGTTAAAAAAAAGAAGGGGGATTTTGGAAATTGCATGACGAGTAAATAATGAATTTTATATGATGTTTGATTTGAGAAAAGTGCATGCAACTGCTCAGGGAAGTTTGAATATTATGATAATGTACGGCAAATGGGGATTTGGCAAGGGAGTACTATATCCTCATTTTCTTTTTTGAACGCATCCCATTTTCCTTTAAGGAAAATGGGCTGCATTTAAAAAGAAAAAGAAAGAAAAAGATTGCTTTATTTAAAACAAATGGGCATTAGAATAAAGAATAAATTACACCCACAACAGCAAATATTTGGGCAATGGGTTCGTTTGCGATTAACAGTCTATGGGGGTCATTACGATGTCGTAACGTTCGCCACCGCCGAGCTGGCGGTGGTGACCGTTACGGCATCGTAACGAGAAATACCCCCGCCATATTATAATGGCGGGGGTATCGCGGCGGACGCAAAGTGCGTCTGCCGCATTTCCGCTGGTCGGCAATCGTTACGATTGCCGGCCGTGCGGACTTGGCCCCTGAAATAGAGGCGGGGCCTAGCAGGCACCGCCATCCATATTAGGATGCTTGCGGTTGAAGGCCTTTCCATGGCGGCGATGCTGCCATGGAAAGGCTGGTGGGGATTTGCTTTGGGGGCCCGTTGCGGGCCCCCAAGGGGGTGGGGGGTGCACTTGGGGGGTACCCATGGTACCCCCCACCATTCCCATGCACAAGGTGGCAGGCACCGCGCGGTGCCTGCCACGTTGTGCATGGAAATGCACGACATGTCATTTTGACATTGCGGCGGGTGCTGCTGTGGGCAGCATCCGCCGCAATGTTAACTTGCGGAATGTGACCGCCAGGGTGGCGTTCGCATCCTAATCAGGGCTGCGGGACCGCCGCATGTCTGGCGGCCGGTCCCGTTTCCACTGGGATGGCGGGCGGACTAAAGTCCGCCCACCATTCTAATCGGCCCCTATGTGTTTAGTTGACACAACTAAATTTTGTTATATTTGCTTTTTAGCATCTGGTAAAGCCTCAGGCTGACGAACTTTAATTTTTGGGCAAATAAGGCAAAGAAGAAGAGGCACCAACCTCCTTTGCTGCTCTTGCGCCTCTACAACACAGTCAAAAACCCCATTGTTTAAGGTAAGGAAACTGCTGCTACATTTTACATTCTAGTAGTTAAGGGCTATGTAAGTTGTCTTCATGGTGGGTGGCGTCTACATGCACCAAACCTCATACGTTGTACTTTGATTATTGACAGGTAACTTTAACATTGGTAACACCATGAATATAGTAGAGCAACTACTTGCAAAGCTGTTCATTGGACTGAAACGTGAAGAGAAACTAATTGTAAAACAATTAGGACCTCACCGGCCAGACCTAAACCTACAACAAAGTTCCCAAGACAGAGGGAAGATTTACACACGTTCTTTCTCAAACACCTGGTACACAAAAGTTGATTGGCTTACAGGATGTACTTCAAAAAATTCTCTGTTCTGCTTACCCTGCTTGCTGTTTGGTGGTGAAATTCCTTGGACAAAAAAAGGAGTAACAGACTTGAAGCATTTGTCAAATAAAGTAAAGAAGCATGCACACACAAAAATACATATGGAAAACCTGACGAGACTGGGAATGTTGGGAGACACACCGATTGAAGCCCACATAAGCGACACGTACCGCAAAACAATAAAGAAACACAATGAAGCAGTTGATAGGAATAGACATATATTATCAAACATCATTGATTGCATTCGTTTCTGTGGTGCTTTTGAACTGGAATTACGAGGGCATGATGAATCTCAAAGTTCCGCAAATCCTGGTATATCAGAGGCCTTGTGGATTTAATAGCAAGCATAGACCTTGAAATGGAAGCACATCTAGCAAGTGCTACAGTCTTCAAGGGCACCTCTAAAATAACACAAAATGAACTGCTTGAGTGCATGCTAGAGATTGTAAAAAGCAATATCGTACAAGAGTTGAAAAACACAGTTTGTGGCTATTCAGGCTGATGACACCACTGATGTGGTCAATAAAACACAGTGGGGCATATTCTCAAGGAGCTATCGCCGAGTTAACGGCACTTTATCGCAGCCAAACCGGACCGCATTGGGCAATGTGTCACCCTGTCACCCCTGTTCTACGACATGAGCCACATGGACATAAGAGGAGTCCAGTGAGCCCACATTCATCCATACTTCCACACTTAAAAGACCATAGACATGACACATCTGTGTGTATATGAATGTTTAATGCACATTCAGTGGAGTGTTGCATCTGGACGATGTTGTCCCGTGGAGGTCCAGCCAGGGTCCTCCAGGGAATGACAAGTCCAAAGGAAGAGGACGAATACAGTCTGCAGTCTGATTGCTGTGTCAATGGTGATCAAACATCATATGGCAGTCCATGTCGAGGTCCAAGGTGCGTGTCGCAGAGTGCATCGGAGGACAGTGGAAGGTGATGATGCAGAGGGCAGTACCAAGCTGAAGCTGGACCTATGGATGAGATGCATGCTGCTGCATCCTCCTCACCACGAGGGCAGTATCATCCGCATCTTCGTTCTCTGCTGTTTCATGTGCCTCACGTGTGGGTGGTGGTGTTCTGTCTCCAGCACTGTGTGGCAGTGACACATCTGTGGCCAGAGGTGGAAGGTCTGCCGCACTGTGTGGCACTGACACTTCAGGGGGCGGAGATGTGGATGGAGTGGTGGCAGCAGCATGCATCCGCACCAGGCCTTGTGGCAGCAATGCCATGAGGAGGGTCCTGAGGTCATTGAGGAACCCAGCTACCTCTCGCTGGTGTGCAGCCGTGGCAGCCGCTCGTTCCGCATTCGCCCGCTCCATGGTCTCCATTAACCTCCGCATGTTTCCCAACTCCCATGTGACATCGCTAGAGCCACTCGGACTGGACAGTTGTACTATTCTCTGAGTCAGGGCTCCAGCAATGTCAGCCATGGCCCATTGGAGTGCATGGAGCAGACTGTGGGTGTCCGTTAGGGACCGTGAGTGGTCCCTGATGGGACTTAGACACCCACGTATGGCATCTAGTTTGTCTGCCATGTGGTCGAAGCCCACCCGCACCTGTTCAGCCAGATTCTCCTGGCACCCCAAAACACGGCGTTGGAAGGCCATGTGTTCTCCGTGGGGGTCCTGGGAGGCAGCAGTGGTGGTGGGTGCTTCCTGCTGTGTGGTCTGTGCAGGGGGTGGGGTCTCCTCGTAGCAGCTGGGCTGCCCAGCTCCTGGAAGTGGGCTGCGGAGGCTCTCCACGAGCAGTTGGAGTGCGTCAGAGTCGAAGCTGTGGTCGTCCTCTTTGTCTCCAGAGAAGAGAGGGTCGGACTGCTCTGCAGGAGGTGTTGATTCTCCCTCTGCAGTGTGTAGGGGAGATGCAGTTTAACAATGTGTCCACATGTATGTTGTCGCATTGTACATGTTTACATACAGACAGCATGACTGGGTACATTGTGGCTGTTTGGGAGGAGCTGCCTATTTGATGGGGGACAGTGGACATTTCGACAGCATCACGGATGTGTGTTTGTACTTGTACATTATCAACGCACATATCCCTGCAATGCCAATTGTGATTGGCCAGTGTCTGCACCCAAGCGGCACCAGTAGTGTCCTGTGTTCTGTTGTAGGTGTTTTGCGGATTGTGTCACATGATCGTTGTCAATGTAGATGTGCTCTGTATGCTGTATTTTTGGGGAGTCGCCCCTGCAGCTCAGATTTTGCTGCCCCTTATCACTTTCATGAGGTGTGCCTCTGACTACTGTGCTTGTACAGTGTTGACATGTTGAATACTGGGGTACGTTGGTCTCTTGGTGGGAGTTGGTGGTCTGGGGCATGGTGTGTCCGCAGATGTGCTCAAATTAATTGTGCATGTGTGCCATTGTGCCCATCTCCCCCCGTCCCCCCAGGCCCTGGTGATTACTCACCCTGTTGCTGTTGTGTAGGGTCCTGTTGAGCAGTGTCCGGGCCCCCAACTCCTGCCACCGTCTCCCCACTGATGACTGTGGAGACCATTTCCTCCATGTCGTCCAGCTCCTCCTGTGGCGCTGGGCTCCCACCTCCAGTCTGCATTGCTGCCTTCAGGTTGTTGGAGAGTTTCTGCTTGGTTTTGCGCTTGACATCATTCCAGCACCTCTTGACCTCGCCCATTGTCCTCTTCAGCACTCCGACTGCATTCACCTTGTCCACGATGGACTGCCATAATGTATTTTTTGTTGCCAATGACACAGTGGAGGTGACGAACAGTTGTTGATGGTGTTCTGTCACCTCCGTTATCAGGATCCTGTTTTCCTGCGGACTGAACTTCGTCTTCCTCTTCTTCTTGTCCTTGCCCTTCCCTGACCCCGAAGTCCCAGGATGGTCCTCCGGGGGCTTGTGGGGTTCTGGCTCTCCTCCGTACTTGCTCCGGCAACGTCCATTGTGCTTCGCTGTTGTTTGGCATTTGTTTGTCTGTTTTGTTTCTGCTTTTATGGTGATTGTTCCCGCCTGACGCGTGTGGATTGCAGGCCTGTAGCTGTGTTTCGCTGATTTTCATATCGCGATTGGCCTCATCGCAGCTTTTTTTACGTTGGTGTTTCGCATTTTTGCGGCGTAGTGTTGATTCTAACGCGGTCAGTTGGCGCGTTATCTGGGGAGTATCGCATGGGGCCGCCGTGTTGAGAATACTTGGTTAACAAGGCGTTAAGTTCCCGCGATGGACTGCGATATGCAAAGTTGCGTTAAGCTAAATTTGCGGTGGTTATCACACATTCTTGAGAATATGCCCCTCTCTGTACTGATCTTTCGGTACCTTGACAATGACAGCAGAGTTGTGGAGAGGTTCTATGGTTTCACACATTTAAGAGACTCTAGTGCAGAAAGCATTTCTTCAGCTATTCTACAAGAACTAAACTTGATTTTTCCAGAGCAGCCTCAAAAACAAAAACTGATTGCACAAAGCTATGATTAGGCCTGGGCGGTGAACTTCGCTCCGTTCACGGCGTTTGCTGAGTTTTCTGCACTCTGCACTCCGTGGAGCTCGCGGAGTGCAGAAAACTCCGCTTCGCGAAGTGCAGCGGAGTTTTTCCCCGCTCGCGATCGCGAACGGTAAGTTCACGAGCGCGAGCTGCCGCTCGGGTAGAATTTCTACCCGAGCGGCAGGAATACCAGCACAAACTGCAGTTCGCACTGCACTACGCCACTCGCGGATCTTCGCTGAGTTTTTTTTGTAACTTCACGGAGTTCCGCGTAGCAAAACTCCGCGAACTACGCCCAGGCCTGGCTATGATGGTGCTGCAGTAATGAGTGGAACCTCCGGTGGAGTACAAAAAAAAATTAGAGATGTGTACCCAAATGCCCATTATGTGCACTGTTATGCCCACCAACTTAATCTGATTATGCAACAAGCAGTAGGAAAGATCTCTGAGGCACAGATATTCTTTATGGATGTAGGAGGAATGACAGCATTCTTCTCACGTTCCCCCAAAAGAACAGAGGTACTTCATACAATTGTCAACAGAAGGATTCCAAAGGGAGGCCCAACTCGTTGGAATTTTCACATACTTACAATCAGCCTAATATACCAACATAGGGTTGACCTTGAGAAATGTTTCGAGACCATAGAAGCCAATGATGACTTTGAATATAAAACTCGGAATGAGGCCCGTGGCTTTGCTAGATAGATAGCAGACTGCCAAATGATTCTAGTTTCTCTAACTGCAGAAAAAACATCAGCAGTCTGGTCCGAATTGCAAAAGAGATATGTGACACCATAATTGTGCAGGCAAAGGGACGTTTTTCTTTTACAAACCATTTGTGAGTGCCACATTACTGCACTGCAAAGTGATCTGTTTGCAAAATATGATAATTCCTTCCCTGAGCAAGCACTGAATAAGGCTGTGGAAGCTTACCCTATGCTCAACAAAGAGGATCTGAGAACTGAATTAACTGTACTCTACAGTATGAATGTATATCGGCAGGCCACTGGTGCAATTTCTTTGCTTGCTTTAATTCAGAACCTTAACATGGAAAAGTCACTTACAGAGACAGTGGCTTTACTAAAAATAGTCATTACCACTCCAATGACAACAGCAGAGGCGGAACGATGTTTTTCCACTTTGAACAGAATTAAGACATTCCTGAGGAACATCATGATTCAGGAAAGACTGAGGGGCAGATTTACAAGCCCCGTACGCCACTTTTGCGCCGCCGTTGCGTCACTTCTGTGACGCTAACGGCGGCTCAAGCTCAACGCCATGCTGCGGGGTATTTACAACGTGACGCATCTAGGGAGATGCGTCACGTTGTAAAGCCCTGCGCCACATGAAATCTGCGTCAGGTTTCATGTGGGCGTTCCGGAGCAGGGGGGGTGTTCCGGCGCAGGAACGCCTCGCAAAAGTGGCTGAGTGAAATTTACAAGATTTCACTCAGTCACTTTTCCGACCTTGCTGCGTCTAAACCTTGCGCCTGCTTGAAGCAGGCGTAAGGTGTGACGCACCATGTGCAAGATAGGCCGGGTTGGCACAGTGCTGGAGTTGCGTCGTGCCCGCGACACAACTCCAGCACTGCGCCAACGTTACGGCGGCAGATGCGACACGCATCTGCATTTCCTTGTGCCATTGATGCGCCGCATTGTAAATGCGGCGCATCCGTGGTGGCGCAAGGATTGTGATGCGTGTCGCAAGTTTCCTGGCGCATCCCTGCTGATTTGCAGGGATGCGCCAGGAATTGTAAATCTGCCCCTGAATGCTTTAGCAATGCTCTCAATAGAGAGAGACCTAGTTAAAAGAATCCCAGACTTTAACGTTCAAGTTATTGAAAAGTTTGCTGCTCTTAAAGACAGACATGCTGATTTTATCTACAAAAAGTGAACAATATGTTGAATGCTGCTAGTTTGCGACCTGTTTAGTTGTTTGTTAAATAAAAAACATCTGTGAGGTACTCAGAAATGCATTGTATCTCGAAGTCTGTGGTTATACTGAATAAGCAGCTACCTATGTTATATGACATCTCTTTATTAATGTAATAACTGCACTTTCACAATTGCTTTATTAACCTTCCTGCTTTCTCAAATTTGCTTAAAAATGCACCATTTGTCCACTCTTTTTCAAAATTTTCTCTGAGGAGAACCCCCCGAACTCCCCGTAGGTTGTTCGGGCTCGGTCGCTACGCTCGCTCGCTACGGTGCAGTATGACAATCATTTTACGCCACACCACTTTCAAATGTCTCCAGCCGCCACTGATATCATCTGAGGTAATATCCTCAGAGGCATCACCTAAAGGACACCAACCATCTCTAGAATGTTTACATTCAGCTGTACATCTAATCATAAAGTTGAACTTAACGTTGAAACTGCATTTTGGCCAACAATCTCACCAACCTATGATATGATTTGTTAAAATTGCCATCACCTAAAAGATAAACCAAAGGTCTGGGGTCAGTCACTAACGTACATTCTCTGCTCCACAAGTAAGTAGAGAAATGATGAGTAGCCAAAACACATGCCTATGCGTCCCTTTCTATTGATCGGTAATTCTTCTCAGCCTTAGGTAAACTTCTGGAAGCAAAAGCCAATGTGTTCTCCCTGCCTTTCACCAATTGACTCAACACTGCACCTAGGCCCGTCCACTTGCAACAACTGTGACTATAGATTATGCAATGTCATCAAAAGTCTGAAGAGCAGGAGCTTTTATTATCATCTATTTAAGGAGTTAAAAGTTAACTCTTCTTCTTAACCCCAACATAATTTATCATCCCCTCGAAGTAGTTCCATCTGAAAGGCAACATTTTCCACAAAGCTTGAATAATATTAGCATGCACCTAAAAATACCTTAATTGATCTTTTTTACTAGCCGCAGGTGCCTTCCAAATGGCTTTCAGTTAATCTGTCTGCAGTCTGATACCATCAGACGAAATGTGATGGCCTAAATATTTTACTTTCTTTAGGAGAAATTGACATTTATCTTACTTGTCTGTAATACCCACTCTTTCAAGAATGTCCACAATTTTGTCAAGAGTTCTTAAGTGTTCTTTTACTGTTTTCGCAACAATTATAATGTCAAATTGAAACTCAAATTGCGTTTCTGAATTGCCTTTGATATCAGTCCTCTATTTTTGTAATGCAACCAAGTCGATATAAGGCTTCCCTAACTCCAGCTGTCAGCACATGTCTTCCACCCTGATACTTAGGGATGCAATCATGGACTTTTCCTAACCCATCTTAACCTTGAATAGGCCATCTCTCATCCTCCAGCTTCGATCTGGATGTTGGAGTTTACTTGAATATAAGAATATTGGAACTAAGAATATTGGGGCGTGGTCTGATAAGGCAATGCAATGTACATATGATTGTTTTTATATATCAATGTAGTGATGCTGTGATTTAGAAGAGTTCTATCCTGGAGTAAGCATGGTGAGCCAACAGTATGGTGTATAGTCTGTGTCATTAGGTCATTAAAAGTAACACACATATACCAGACCCAAGCTCTCAACCATTCCTGGTCATCTTTGGTCAGGGTGCTTGTTTGTCCTGTCCATTGACTTGATCTGTCCTTAAGATTGTCCATGACTACTTTAAGGTCCCCTCCAAAAATAGAAACCCTGTAGCTATGTTTATGATATCTGCTGCAGTGTTCTTGAAGAATGTCTCTTGACTTGCGTTGGGAGAATATACATTTGCAACTGTGAGTGTGTTTGTTCCTAATACAGGTATCAGAGTCAAGGACCTGCCCTGTGAGCCAGACTCAGCCTTTAAAACTTTATGGACCGTATTACAGTAAGTACCCCAGGGGTGCAATGGGCATTTGCACCTGCTTTGCGTGCCGCCGGGGCACTTTGGTATTACAGAAGGGGACTCAGATGCTTGTGCGTCCCCTTCAATAATACCGATAGTGCTGGTGCACCTAAAGCAAAGAGGCTCTCAGGGGGAGCAATGTGAGTGCACCCCCTGAGAGCAGCCATCAGGAGTGGGTAAAGGGGGTCCTATGGACCCCTCAGACATCCTCTTGCAGTCACTGACTGCACCCGCCTACACCGGGATTTCTAATTCCCTTTCAAAGTGCAGGCGGGTTGCCGCCTGCACTGTGAAAATGACGAGCGGCTGCAAGCAGCCGCTCCATGCTTTCAAATGAATGTGCTGCCCTGGGAGCAGCAAGAGTTTGCGGCTGCCCTGGGGCAGCGCATTCATCGTAATAGGGCGCATTTTCATTGTTTGCGCCTGGCACACCTTTTAAAAGGTGCGCCCGGTGCAAACAATGAAAATGCGTAATACAGCCAGCCCCATGTGGGCAATTTTGAGTAGGAAGAATGTCCAACACATGCCTCATTTTCGATCTTGATGCACAGTAATGCCTGGGAACTATTTAGATTTAATCAGTGCCACTGTTTCATGAGCAGCAGTGTCACTTGCAGAAGACAGATGTTGCCTTGCATGGCTTGTAACATACCCAGTACTGTCAATAACTTTATAGGGGCATTGAATCCCTCCACGTTAAAGCAAATCCATCTTACCATCATGTTTGATTAGTCTGTTATCCGTTAGCAGGTGTCCGTGAATGTATAATACCTCCTTCATAACCAAGAAAACCCTAGCAAATACCTATCCATGCCAGTTGTTAACAGCTGTCTGCATCTTCCAAAACTGAAACAAACTTAAAATAGATAGGGGAAAACAATAGACTGAGTGATTTACTGAGGATGCTTTACATGATGAGTCAACCTCAAAGTGAACCCCAGGTCTGTATAGCATTAGGGTTCAAAGAGTGCTCAATGTGAGTCAGTGGTTGCAGGCGGAGCCCACTGATGGGGCAGGGTTTTCGCGAAATAAATCCTGCTCGAATTGAACCCTCAGTAACATTTACTAACCATGTGCGGTGAAAAACTAATGTGGAAAAGAGCCTAACATGAGGGAAAATGCTACTGCACAAGCGTGTACTAAAGCACTGAAGTAGGCCGCAAATGCTTCTTGACAAACAAAAAATAAAGACTAATGCTGCTTTTGTGCACATTAATAACGTTTGCTAGAAAAAAATTATTAACATGGGTTGTGCATGGATAGATGCAACATGGGGTGGATGCGTAATGAAAAGCATTATAAGTGATTAATAATGCATGTGTTTGTTTTTCATAGAAGCATGGTTTTCTGTTCTGCGGGAAAACACGGGGTTAAATGAAAATAAATAAACTCTGCAAAATAATACTGAGCAAAAACGATGGCAGTGGAAGACAAGTGTCCTTCGCCAGTCCTGTGTGCCTGCCAAGAAACAACTGATAGAAACAAAATTTTCCTTGAGTGAAAGAACATTTCCTCTTTGTGCGGCACGAACGGATAAATGTGACACATAATTTGCTACATGACTAGGATGGAGGAAACGAATGTTATGACGGAGGCTCGAATTTGTATTTCCTGGGGTGGAAGTAGATATGCAGAATAAATGAACAATAAAGAAGATGAGCTAAGGGACATGACGAGAGTGGTGTGACAGTACACCCCCTTCCTTAACCAATCATGTGTAGAGGAATCCTCTGTTCTGACACAAGTGTGGGTTGGACATTTGGGTTTTCGGGTATAATTGAGGTTCCTGGTGGGAGGGGTTTAGGCTTTGTTGGAGAGTTTGTTGGTGGTTAGTTGGTGGCTTGCTTTCCTACCTGCGTGAGGAGAGGCTATCTATGTTGTCTCCTAATCTTGAGCTGGCTGTTCCTGTCTGCTGATTCCTGACTTAGTCTTTGCCTCTTCAACTCTTCTTGAGGTGCCTTACTGCTCTCATGGCCAGAGAGTAGATTTCCTATTCAATTGGGTTAGTATGGACAGAAAACTGAATTTGCATAAGCATTTGCAAATGTTTTTTGTCTCTGAACCTTTTGTCTCTTCGCCTTTCCACTCCTTTATGCATTGACATTTTGAGATGTTTGTTTATCATTATTTTCTCTGATATTGTTGCTCTGCGATGATCTATGATTTGTACTGTATTTTGGTATTGATGAGCATTTATTTGACATTATTTAGATAAACATTATAAATATACAAATGTGTCTGTCTTTATTAGAGTTGTTTTTCTAGTTTATGAGTATTCTAGAAACAAGTATTGGTTTGCCAAACCCTGACAACTATATAAAGATGGCATCGCCTGAGTTGGTATAATAGAAATGAAGACACACATTGGATTTTGGTAATTTTGGTAATTAGTTTGGAAATTCACTAATCTCAGCGTGAAGGGGCTTGTGGGTCATGAAATTGGGCCTAATTTGTGGAAGATTATTAGTCCCAGATCGCTGGATTAGTTTTGGTAGCAGAGGATGGTTTATATTGATTATTTTGGCAAATTAATGGTTGAATTATTGATTTTGGTTACTAATATGAAAAGTTGGCGTCTTTGTTTTATGTAGTCTGGAAGTACGGGTACGGAGTTACCTAAGATCCCGGGATGTTAATTTAGCCCCAGGGGCAGAGGAATAGTGTGGAAAAGTATCACACTGCAGAAGTACTTTGTCTGTTGTTGTAATATCGAACAGTGAAATGCTGTTGATGTTATTCTAAGGGACCTATTTTATTGAAAGAAGATTGTATGAAAATAGTGAAAGTCCGCTTCCAAAACTTTGGCCTTACATCCCTGAAGGAGTACCAAGACCTCTTTTCTAAAAAGCCCTCTTCCAAAACTTTGGCTAGTATCCCCATAGGAGTACCAAGACCTCTTTCACTTTGATTGAGAGTAGAGTGACGCTGGTCGTTATTCTGCTGGTTGTAAAGGTTCTCTTGAACGACTGAACTATCTTTCATTTAGTGGAGCAGACAAAGTAGCAGCGTTTTGTGTCGTTTCTAATAAGAATTTATTTAGAAAGACTTTTGTAGTACATTGCCGTATTATTTTGTAAAGGGAGGGTCAGTCGCAGGAGTTATACTGACGTCACAAAAAGCCGCGCTGGCATTGGTCAGATAGTGGGCGTGTATTGTGCTGCGATTGGTTGGTTGGTGTGAGTTGCGCTGGTATTGGACGAGTGCGAGCCAATAGAGTGAGCAGAATTACGGAAGGATTTTCCTTGATTTCTAAAGCATTTTGTGAAAAGAGAGAGTTGAAAATGAAGTTGATAAAGATGATACAGGATTTGTTTAAAAAAGACAAGCCAATAGTTACTAGAGAGGGACTTCCTGTACCTCCTGCAAGATCGCATGATTCTTTCATGATGATAGAGCGTGGATATCATACGTGTACATGGTTAGAGAATTGGGTGAGTTATACGGAGGATGATGGAGTTTTAGCTTTCCCAGAGCATGGTACTTTCAATGTAAAGATTTTGGAGAATTTGAGAAGACAAATGTATTTATTAAAACCAAATCCTAGACCTATGCAGTATGAGGCGCTTGAGGAATGGGAACATGAGGCATACAGAAGGGAGAGAGATAGGAATGGGATGAAATATAGGAACACAATGAGATGGTATTCAGAGGCTAAATGGGATGCGCAGTTGAAAAGGTGGAGGAGAGATGTAATGATAGATGGATTATATCCAGTAATGGTTCCTGAGGGACAAGCTAGTGGAAAGTGCAAGGAGAAAAAGAATAATGTAGAGACTTCAGAACTAGATATAGATCCAAATGAAATTGATGATGAGTTATTAGATGAGATGTTATTGAAAAGACCTCCACCATATCAGGAGAGTCCAGATGAGATTACTCCAAGTGCACCATTAATTGAAATAGAAGTTCCACAAGTTCCACAGGTTACACAAGCTTCACAAGCTCCATTAGTTTTACTGTCTTCATCAGCTACAAGAGTCTCACAGGAGAGAGAGAGTGAAATGCTTAATAGAGCAAAAGAAGAATTGACTCAGAAAATTAGTCAGATGAGTTTAAATGCTGAAGCATTATCAGTTCCGATAACAATTGGTCCTATAGTTCCATTGTATAGTGAGGGTCAAAATATTTCGAGAGTGCAAACATTGACAGTTCCAGTGAATAGTGCTAGGGATATTAGTGGACCAGAATCAAATGAGATGAGTACGTCACTGATTGATATTCCAGCAAATGGAAATGTAACTGAAACAACAAAAAGGAGTGTACAAATTGATCCTAGAAAATTATTGTCAAATGTGAGAGAAACGACTTCACTATCAGGGAGTTCAGTGGGACCTTCGCCAGAAGAGTTGGATGATTGGATTAGGGGACTGGCATCCAATAAGTCCAAAAAGAGTAAAGATATAGGTAGGTTAAGAGTAGATCTGGAAGAAATGATTATTGGTACAATAAGTCCGGAGAGATTGAGTAAATACCAGGATGATGAGTTGTTATTTTTGTGTAAGAATATTACATTGAAAGCAAGAAATTGGCATGAGAAGTTGGCAGAAGCAGCACAAGAATATGGAGTGGATATTGAGAAATCAAAAGTTTTACAAAAGACATATAGGTTGCAATTTAGTGACAAAGACTTAGAAAGTTTGAATGCATCTGGTAAACGATTGCAAATAAAAGTTGATTAATACTTTGAAGAAATGGGGTGATTTGGATCGATGAAAAGGTAGATGGGCGAGAAAGAAAGAAGAAGCGCTTGCAAGTAAGGGTGTGACTGCATCTTCTCTGCTTCCGTTAAAAGAGGCAGAACCTGCTGAAATGATATATCCAATGAGAGAAGTTCCGGATGGTGGATATGTTCATATTCCTTGGTCAAGACAGGACATATTGTCTTTTACAGATGACTTCCCGTGGTTGAGAAAAAAGCCTGTCGAGTGGTACAAACAGGTAGGGAGGTTTGTTAAGGTCTCAAAGGTCCTGTTGAAAGATTTGGATGGTTGTTTGACATTATAGTTCCAGCTGATTTATGGACTGAGTGTAAGATTGCAATCGACTGGCCGAAAGAGGAATGTCCTAGAGATGTTAAAACTGGAGCGCCTTCAGAAGAGGTGATGAAAAAATATAATCAAGTGATTACTTATTTGAAGAGTAAGATTTCCCCAAAGGAAACAGATTGGGTTAAGATTGACAGGACGACACAGGAGTCAAAAGAAACAGTACATGCCTACTACGAGAGACTTTTGCAGGTGTTTAAACAGTATAATGGTTTTGAAAGCATAACTGACAAAGATATAGGACATTTTGTGTATAAATTTGTGATTGGATTGAAACCAGAAATTAGTAATATGATTCAGCAGCATTTGATTTGTTGGCAGAACAAAACAGTGGATGAAATACTGAGGTATGCAAAGTATTGTAGTGATGATATTGAATCTAGGCATAAGAAATTGAAAGAGAAAATGATGTGGGCGCAAGTGAAAGCAGCACAGCAGAAAAATGGGAATTTTGTTGATTATTCTCAAACAGGTTTTCAGATGAAAGGACAGAATCAGAATTTTCAAAATGGTCAGGTATCTGGTTTGAATATTGTACCGAATGGTGGTGTTCAAGTGCAATTACCGGGAAAGGGTAGAGGTAGAAATAATAAAGAAGAGATGAAGAGAAAATTCCCTTGTCATGCGTGTGGCAGGTTAGGACATTGGAAGAACGAGTGTAAGTTCTTGTTAGAAAATAATGGAATGGTTCAAAATTCTAATCCACAGATGCAGAATGAGGTGGTTGTGAATCAACAACAGCTGCAACAGCAACAGGCAGTTACACCACAGGTACAACAGGTACAAGTGCCTCAAGCTCCTATGCCAAATAATCTGAATGCTCAGGTACAGAGATACAGTGCGAATGCTGGATTTCACTCGAGTGAACAAATTGGTAAGAAACAAAATGGACAAATGTTTTTGCAATATTGGTTGCAATGTCATAAGAGTGATTCAGATTCATCTCAATAACGGTGCCTGAGGGGGGAGGAAGAGTGCGTGCTTGGCGCATCTCTAGTGGCAGAACAATCAGGTCCTTTTGTGGATGGGAAAGTGGAAGGTAATGATATTACATTCCTTGTGGACACTGGTGCTACCCGTTCTACTGTGAGAGCAGCAGAAATTCCAAACCTACCCCTCTCGGGAGAAACTATCCAAGTTGTAGGAGTTTCAAACAAGTATATTAGAACTCCAGTGACTAAACCAATAGAGGTTCATATTGGAGAATTCAGAGATTTGCATCGGTTTGTGGTGTGCGATACGAGCCCGGTGAACCTTTTAGGTAGGGACTTGTTGTGCAAGATGAACTGCACCATCTATTGGACACCAGATGGTATTGCTTTTCAAACACCAGATGAGGATGTTGCTTTCAAAGTGATGTTAGCAAGGCAAGGGACAGAAGTGAATGATTTGTATCCTTTATTTACAGCGAAGGATTTGCCTGTTGAATTGAGAGATACTGTGACGACTTATGTGTGGGATTTTTCAGGGGAAGATATCGGATTAATGAAGGGTGTTGATCCAATTCAAATTTTGGTCAAACAAGGTGCAGAATTTCTGAAAACACCAGAATATAAAATGAGTCCTGAGACTATTGAGGGAGTTACCCCTGTGATTGAGCAAGTGATTCAACAAGGTATTCTGAGAGAAATACTAGGGAGTCCTTGTAATTTACCTATTATGGGAATTAAAAAACAGAGTAACAAGTACCGAATTGTGCAAGATTTGCGAAAAATTAATAAGATTGTAGTACCTTGTTGTCTGATAGTGCCAAACCCAGCAGTAATTCTTTACCAAATTCCCTGTGACGCAGAATGTTTCACAGTGATTGATTTGTGTCAAGCCCTTTTCTCGATACCCTTGCATCAAGATAGCCAGTATCTTTTTGCTTTCCGGTTCGGAGACCGTGTCTTGGCATGGTGCAGCGTTCCTCAAGGGTGTACAGAGAGTCCTTCAATTTTTAGTCAGATTTTGAAAAAGTGTCTGGAGTCATTGGTTATGCCAGAAGACTCAGTATTGGTGCAATACATCGATGATCTATTGGTGGCATCAAAGACACAAGAAGCATGTGTGACATATACAATTGCTCTACTGAACCATTTGGCAGTAGGTGGGCATAAAGTGTCACCAGCAAAATTGCAGTTTTGTCAAAAAGAGGTTCAATATTTGGGACACAAAATTGAGTCAGGAAAGTATCACAAGATCAAATTGCTGTGATCTTGCAAATGGGTTCTCCCAGAACATAGAAAGAAGTTCAAATGTTTCTGGGCATGGTTGGATACTGCAGACAGTGGATCAGTGGTTTTTCACTGATAGCCAAGCCATTACAGAGATTGACTCACAAATATGTAGTCGATCCGATCGAACTGGATGATGAAAGCATGAAGGCTTTTGTTGAGTTGCGAGATAGTCTTTGTCGAGCACCTGCATTGGGAATGCCAGATTATTGTAAAGACTTTGCATTGTTCTGTTGTGAGAAGGATGGATGTGCACTTTCAGTTTTGACGCAGACACATGGAGTGGCGCGTCGTTTAGTGGCATATTTCTCTGCTACTTTGGACTCAGTGTGTGCAGCGTTGCCAGGTTGTTTGAAAGCAGTGGCTGCTACTTGTGTGAGTCTGGAGCAGAGTGAATCAATTGTGATGGGACATCCATTGAGAGTGTATGTGCCACATTCTGTTGAGATTTTGCTAACAAGGATGAGGACACAGCACATGACAAGTAGTTGTTGACTAGATATAAGAGAGTGATCTTGGGTGCTGAGAATGTGACAGTAACAAGATGCACGACAGTGAACCCAGCGACTTTGTTGCCGAGTTCGAGTTGTGAAGAAGTAAAAGATGAAGCAGATCATGATTGTCTGGATGTGACAGAGTTGTGTACAAAACCAAGGCCTGACATAAAAGATACACCATTGCCAGAATCAGATTGTGTGATGTTTGTAGATGGTTCGTGTCTGAGAGATGAAAAGGGTGCATTGCGTGCTTCATATGCAGTATGTACAGTGGCCATGGTTACTGAAGCATCTTGTCTAAGAAGGATGAATTCAATAACAATTTCTGAGTTGGTCGCATTGACCAGGGCATGTATAATTGGCAAAAATATGAGGATAACCATATTTACGGATAGTCAATATGGTTTTGGGGTGGTGCACGATTCTGGTCAATTATGGATGCAACGTGGATTTCTGACTTCTTCAGGATCCTCGATAAGAAACGGCAAAGATGTAAAAGATTTGCTGAATGCATTACAATTGCCTAAAGAAATTGCAGTGGTCAAATGCCCAGCACATAAAACAGGAAATGATTATGTGACTAGTGGCAACAGATACGCAGACCAAGTGGCTCGTTTCTGTACACAAAATTCAGTTTTGATTAATAAAGGAGCAGAAAAAAAGAATACAAATTGTCACTTGATATTCTCTTCTCTAGAAACATGGGATGAAGTTAGACAATTGCAAGAAGAAGCTAGTGAAGAAGAGAAGAAATTTGGATTAAAGCAGGATTTACAAAGAGACCCGAGGATGAACTATGGGTGTACATGGATGATAGACCAGTAATGCCAGACTGTTTACTTTCACAATTCGCAAGGATGTACCATGGAGTGACTCATGTGGGAAGAGATGCTATGATTATGCTCTTCAAACAGTCATGGTACAATACAAAGTTCAGGGTTATTGCAGAGAGTCTTTGCCAAAGATGTGTAGTCTGCCAGCAGCAGAATCCAGGTAGAAAGACTGTTGTCAGTTGGGGACAGATTGGAAAAGCAGCAGTTCCTTTTACTAGATTGCAGGCATATTTCATAGAGTTGCCTCCTTGTAATGGACTGAAATATGTCTTGGTTGTTGTCTGTCTGTTTTCTCGTTGGGTAGAAGCATATCCAACAAGAAGAAATGATAGTTTAACAGTTGCTAAATTGCTTTTGAGAGAGATCATTCCTAGATTTGGATTTCCAGTCTCTTTAGAAACGGATAGAGGAACTCATTTTAATATTGAAATAATTCTGATGATTTGCGCAACATTACAAATTGAGCAAAAGCTGCATTGTGCCTATCGACCAGAAGCCTCAGGTGTGGTCGAGCAAATTAATGGCACTATTAAATTGAGACTGTCAAAGGTATGTGCATCCACAGCACTGAAATGGCCAGCTGCTTTACCATTGGTATTAATGAGTCTGAGAAGCATTCCTGATAAAAAGACTGGGTTATCCCCTCATGAAGTTATAATGGGAGGAGCAATGAGACAGCCGATTATACCAGTGAATCAACTGATGAATATAACTGATGATTTGGTGCTTGATTATTGCAAAGGATTGGCTGATGTGGTGCGTTCTGTGTCTCATCAGGTTGGAGAAAGTGCAACCACAACACAGCAAGAGGAAGCACATGATTTAAGTCCAGGAGAGTGGATCCTGGTGAAGAAACATGTGAGAAAGTCGTGTCTGGAGCATAGGTGGCATGGCCCATACCAGATAATACTGGCGACAACGACAGCAGTGAAGTGCGCAGGCTTTCCGAATTGGATACACGCAAGTCACACAAGAAGAGTCCCAAGTCCACTTGAAAGACAAGAAGAAGAAGAGCAGAGACTGGCAGAGAGTCAAGAAGAGCCAGAAGCTGTAGAACGTGAAACCATAGAGTCTGAAGCTACAGATTCTGAGAGTGTTGAACATGTGGATGATCGAGTACAAAGTCGAATAAAGTGGGCACCAGCTACTGGGTCTCGTGAGCCTGCTGTTGAAAGTAATGATGGAGGAGTGTTAAATGAGAATCAAGAGCAAGTGCAACAGAGAAAAGAACTGAATAAAAGAACTTGTGAACTTGACACTGAAGCAGAGGGAACTGTGCAAGTTAAGAGAGCAAGACAAGGTGACGTGTGGCCAAAAGGAGTGAAAAGACTGAAATACACTCGGAAAAAGAAAATACCAGACACGATAGTTGAAGTACCAAACAAAACAGAACAAAGTGAGTCAGAAGAAGAATTAGTTTGGAAAACTAAGAGAGTAAGAGTTCCGAACAGGAAATACACAGCTCCAGAATGGACATATGTGGTATTGGAAGAAATTGAGCATACAGATCAGAGCAAAGAAGACACGTACAAAGCAGAGTGAAGCAAATGGTTTTGAACCACCCTAAGAGAACTGTGTAAACTAAAGGGTGCATAAAACTAAAGAATGTATTCAAAGAAAAGAGAACTGAAAGAAGAAATTAAACTAAAGGTTGTGAAGAAGGGGCGTGGCTTGCAGCCGAGGAAGATGGCCGCAAGCTAGAAGAGCTGCGCTAGCAGTCAGCTTTACAACACCCAAAATCCGGCAAAATCCGACACAGAAGTACCACCCCACGGCGTGTGATGGTGTCGGGAGGTGGCGCACTGCAGCGGTGCCCGAGACGACCCCCCCAGGTCTGTTAACACCGTGCTTTGGGGACCCGGGCCGTTCGAGCCGGAGCGGCAAAATGGCGCCCGCCATCAGGGAGAGTATCGCCTGACGGAGACCCCGCAGCAGTGTGGCCGATCGCGCCTGCTGTGGTGCGCTCCACTAACCTCCTGAGGCGGTGGCGGCAGACAGCACAAGTACAGCAGCAGGAGGTGCCGTGACCTGCTCCGGATGAGGCTCTGGTTCGACTGAGCCTGCGGCGTGGGAGTGGAGATAGCCGCGGTGCATCCCCGGGCATTGACTCACGGGGAGGCCCTGACAGTGAAGGCCGGCGGCGAACTGGGGTTACGCACAGTGCCCCAGGGTGGAACGCCGGGCAGGAGCCCACCCCGCCTTGGAGAGCCTGCTGAGGAGCGGTCGGGCAGTGAGTACGCAAGTAAACAGACTAGCAGCATCCGGGAGTGGCCTCGTGCAGCGTTTGAAGGGAGAGGCTGCGCAACAGGGTGGAAGTGAGGGCGGGAGGCGTCTGGCCGGTGGCCGGCTACGGCAGCAATAGTGACAGGGCCCGGATAAGACACCGGCCCCAAACAGGACACTCACTGGGCTGAACTTCCAGTAGGACTCGGATGGCTGGATGCGTCCCGAGAGACCGCCTGAAGCACAGGGGTAGCGAGCAGCAGTGACGACCCCCGGCGAGGTAAGAACCCGGCGCTGCAGGCGGCAGTTGGATCCGACACACTCCGGGGGCGGCGGCCAAACACAGCGGCGGACTAAGTAGGAGCAGGCGGCCCGTGGGTTGAGTCCTGGGTCCTGGGAGAGGGTGCATCAACGGTGCCATAGCCCAGGCACCACAGCACCGGCAGCCCCCGCGAGCACGACCAGCCCACTGACAATCCTCCATCCGAGAAGGGAGAACGGGGCACAGTGCGGAGGGGACCTAGCCAGAACTTTGAGCCGCCCACACAGGCTCGAACGGCAGGACGGGCAGCTCCAGCGGGTGACGAATAGGTCAGTGGCGGGAGCCGGAGGGCCCCACAAATTCACTGCGAGCTGACCAGCAGTCCCCCTGCACCACGTGCGCCAGGAATACGTCTCCTGCAATGGGCCGCACTAGACCGTTAGGACACGGCCAGTCTAACCACATCGACAAATACACGGTGGCCATGGGAAAGGAGGATGGTCTCCTAGGGCCGCGCCAGCAGGGGGAAACCGAGGATAACGGGCCCGACCCGTCGCTCAGAGACATTATGGCGGCCATTAGGGACCTACGCGGCACATTGGAGCCTAAGCTGGACTCAGTGACGGAGGAGGTTAATTTACTGCGCGCAGACTTCCGGAAAATGTTGGAGAAAGTGGCCGTGGCAGAGACTGGGATCGGCAGCCTCCAATCCAAGACAAAGAGACTTGAAGAACAGGTAGCTGCCCTGACGAAAAACCAAACGGACATATATGCGCGGCTGGAGGATCAGGAGGGACGTGCGAGGCGCAACAACATCCGCATAGTGGGGGTCCCGGAGGGGCTGGAAGGACCATCCACGGACTGGTTCGTAGAGGACCTCATACTCAATCACCTGAAGCCGAAGCGCCTCTCCAACTTCTTTTCGGTGGAAAGGGCTCACCGCACACTGGGGGGTAGGCCCAAGCCTGGGGCCCCTCCGCGTACCATCATCGCCCGAATCCTGAACTACCGCGATCGGGACGCTATCCTGCAAGCATCACGGGTATCTGGGGACCTTCAGCTCGAGAACGCCACGATCCGTTTCTTTCCGGACTTCACTCTCCATGTCCAAAGACAGAGACGGTTCTTTGAAGGGGTTAAAAGAGCCCTTAGGGTACAGGGAGTGAAGTATATGATGCTATACTCAGCTCGCCTCAAGATCTTGGACGGCAATAAATCATATTTTTTTGATTCACCGACAGAGGCCAGCGACTGGTTGGAGGGGTGGCGAACAGTGGGCAGAAATGGAGGCCCGCGCAGACCGGAGAGCCGCCAGGCTGGCCGCGACCCAGTGGACATTGACGGAGCAGCACCGGACACCGAAGGTCGCGAACAGAGTGGGCTTGGATGACGGGGTAATGGGGGGCACAAGGCATTTGAGACCATGGGGATGCACGGGAACTCAGAGGGACACTCCTGACTGCCGAACTACAGTGTTGTGGGCATGTTCCCGGGAGGAAAGGCAGACTAAATGCCGCAAATGTTGATTCAGTGCAGGCAGGGAGGGCTCTGGGGGGGGGCTCGGGGAGTTGGCCGTATTAGCTAGGGGTACAGGCATAATAGTGGGTGTTATATCCGCCACTTAGGTATACTTCTTTCTGCTGACTGCAGGCTTACGTTCCCTTTCAAGTTGAGTTGGGGCTGATGGGGCGACAGGCACTCTGCCAGTTTGAAAGGTGGGAGGTTGGGGACCCACCGAGCAGGGAGGCAGGGAGGGGAGAGTTGGGGGGGAAGGGGACGGGTTTGTGGGGAATTTTATGTTTTGCTCATTATCAAATAAGGGGCATATTAACAACGAGGCGATAAACAATTATCGCCGCTTTAGCGTCCGTTTTCGGACGAAAAGCGGCGATAATCTTATCGCCTAATCAGCAAGGTCACGCTATCGCGTGAATCCTTGCACTATCGCCCTTTCCCCCAACACCCATCTTTGCATCTCTAATGAGATGCAAAGTGGGCGTTACTGGGCGTACCCCGGATGGGCTACATTGCAAATATCGCCGATGTGCACATCGCGATATTTACAAGGCAGCCCACAGGATTATAGCAGATGTTAAATTTTGGCGAAAATAGACATAGGAGGTGGATTCTGCTGATACGACCACAGGGTCGTATCAGCAAGGTTATCGCCGTTTTGCAGGGAACATCGCTGGAAAACCAGCGATGTTCCCTGCAAAACGGCGATAACCTCGCTATCTCTGGAATTTTATCGCCTCGGCGATGCGCTTTGTTGATAACGCGCTAACCGGGCGATAAATTGCAGAGATAGCCGGCGATAAATATGCAAGCGCTAAGCGCGCTTAGCGATATTTATCGCCGGGCCTTGTTAATATGCCCCTAAGTGCTTTTGCATGTGAGATTTGCCATCATAGGACACGGAGGGTCATGGTCTATCCGAGGAAAGTGGGATCCCGGGCCAAACATGGGCGAACAGACACAGGTTAAAATATGGGCGTGGAACGTAAACGGGCTGGGTAACAAAATCAAACGTACTCTGGTGTTGCAGCACCTAAAGCGGCACACCCCTGATGTGGTCCTCCTGCAGGAGATGCATCTAAGAGGCAATAGATGCAAGGCACTTGACCGCTTTGGGTACAAAATGGTGGTCCATTCGGGGTTTACATCAGGCTCTAGGGGGGTGGGTATTTTGATTCGCAACGCCCTTCCCATGGTAATTTCTGATGCGTGGACTGACGATTTGGGCTGCATGGCGGCAGTGGCGGGTAGATGGGAGGGCCGTACGGTTGTGCTGGGCTCATGCTATATCCCGCCCGGCCTTCACACCACGACTTTTGCACGGCTGGGCTCCTTCCTGGCGGATCTTCCCCGGGGAATCCTTCTGGTTGGGGGAGACATGAACGCTGTAATGAATGCTTACCTGGATCGCTCGGGCGGGGGGCAGGGGTTCAGGGGAGAAAATGGGTTGCAGAGCTTCACTAAGGCACTGGGACTGGGGGACCTGTGGCGCACGCACCATCCCACACGCAGACATTACACGTTCTATTCGGCCAGACACTGGTCCTTTTCGAGACTAGACCACTTGCTAGCGCGTATCGACCAGATGGGCGAATATGCGGAACCCCATATCATGGCCTGGGGAATCTCTGACCACTCCCCAGTGAGTGTTATCCTTAAGGGTCCGGCGATTAACAAGGCGGCATTCCCGAGGATAGACCCGTGGTACCTTCGAGACGCAACCCTGGGAGACAGACTTCGGGAGGGCTCTAAGCTGTATTTTGAAGAAAACAGGCGGTCAGTTGAGTCCCACCTCACACTATGGGAGGCATACAAGACCGTCTTGAGAGGACAGGTCCAGGCCCTGATTGGGGCCAAAAAGAAAGAGGAGTCCCTGCAGATCAGGCAGCTAGAACAGGAGATAGCAGCTCTCGAGCGGGATGCCGGCGACACCCCCACAGTGGATCGCAGCCATACATTGGCCCTTAAACAGAAGGAACTCCGGGCGTTGGCAGAGAGAGAGGCGCATGCCTACTCCCTCGCCATGCAAAACCGGATCTATGATTTAGGGGATAAAGCCCTGAAGCTTTTGGCGTGGCTGGAGCGTCGGGATAGGGAGCGGTCCTGGGTGGCTGAGATACGGGGCGCGATAGGTTCATTAGCATCCACTAGCACGGCTATAGCGGAGGAGTTCACGTCTTACTTTGAGGGGGTCTACACCCCGGTCTGCACCAGGTCAGAGGAGGACTGTGCGGAATTCTTGCAGGACTTCCACCTGCCCACACTGTCTCAGGAACAAAGAGATCGACTAGAGGCAGAATTAACAGGGGAGGAAGTGGGGGAGGCCCTCAATTCCCTCCAATCTGGGAAAGCACAGGGACCAAACGGGCTCCCAGTAGAAATATTTAAGCGGCAGGCGAACGTCATCACGGGGCCCCTTCTTCAGATGTATCAAGAAGCGCGAAAGATAGGAAGGCTCCCACCTGATCAGAGGGAAGCCACGATCATAGTGAATCACAAGGCAGGCAAGCCGGCAGACCAATGCTCTTCTTACCTGCCGATCTCGCTTATTAACGCCGAGGCAAAAATCCTAGCTAAGGCCCTGGCGGATAGGCTGCTTCCGGTTATGTCGGACCTTGTGCATGTTGACCAGTCGGGTTTCATGCCGCGCAGGAGCACCCGCCATAATCTACGTCGCCTATATGGCGTACTACATATGACAGAAGACGTGGGGAACACTCAGACGGCACTGATGGCGCTAGACGCCTCAATGGTGTTCGATAGTATTGAATGGCCGTACTTATTTATGGTTCTCCAACGATTAGGTTTCGGCCCGACATTTTGCAGCTGGGTGCGCCTCCTGTATGAGCAACAGACAGCGAGAGTGAGAATTAATGGGACGGTGTCCAGAGCCTTCCAACTCCGAAGGGGTACGAGGCAGGGCTGCCCCCTGTCCTCCCTCCTGTTCGCGCTGGCCTTGGAGCCGCTGGCCCACTGGATCAGGAGGGATGGGGCCTTCTGGGGTCTGGCACTGAACAGTGCCTGGGAAGAGCGTATTTCCTTATACGCGGATGATATTGTGTTATATATGGCCAGGCCATACCAGTCGATGGCGCGGGCGCTGCATCTCTTCGAACTATTTGGTAGCTATTCGGGATACACTATTAACTGGGCGAAATCAGTGATTTACCCGCTTTCGGGTCCTCCACCGCGGATCCCGACCAGGTGCCCAGCATCACTTGCTGTTGACGGGTTTAAGTACCTGGGGGTATACATCACCAGGGATAGGGCGGAGTTCCACGCCAAGAATCTGGAATCCCAACTGACACACCTGGCAAACGACGTGTGTCATTGGCGGTCGCTACCTCTCTCCCTCATGGGACGTGCGGCAATGTTCAAGATGCTTGCACTGCCTAGACTCCTATACATCCTACAAAACACGCCGTATCCGATTCCGACTGGGGTATTCACACGAATAACCCGGGCAGTGCGGACTTTGCTCTGGGATGGTGGCAACCCCAGGATTGCGCTGCACAAGCTGACGAGAGGAGTGTATGATGGGGGGCTGGCCCTCCCAGACATACAATTGTACTACTGGGCCTCCCAGCTACAGGTGGTCAATGATTGGGTGTATGCGCCCAGGACGGAACCGGCCTACAGGGTCGACCGGATGGTAATGCCAGATGGCAATTGCGAGCCATTGCTCTACGCCCGTAAGCCAAGGAAGGACTGGCCCCCACACACGGCGGTAGTGGTCCAGTGTTGGAGGGAAGCCAACAAATTCCTGGGGTGGCAGGGCTCTCTGACGGGCAGAACCCCCTTATGGCAAGGCGAGCTCTTAGAAGACGTGACCCGACTCAATGGTTTCCGGGGTTGGAAATTAATAGGCATCGAATACTTAGGAGACGTAGGGCAGGGTACGGCCCCCGCTCCTTCGAATACTTGAAGAAAGAGTACGATCTCCATGACTCACAGCGATACCACTACCTTCGCCTCACCCACGCCCTACGCTCCCACATACGGAGTGGCACGTCCATCCCGGAGTACTCCCCCAAGGAGGATAGGTTGCTCCTGGATCCCATCTTGGAGAAACCCACGTCTACCATATATCGCAAACTCATAAATAACAAACCTGACCCATTGGTTTCGCTGCGAGAGCGATGGGCGAGTGACGTGGGTGCCATGGAGGATGATGATTGGCAGGACGCCCTGCAAAGCCCGCGGGAGACAGCAATTCGCGCCAGGTTCCGCCTAGTGCAGTTAAAAATTTGACATCGCGTATACTATCCTCGCACACATTTGTATACCTGGGGCAGAAGTTCGTCGGCCCTATGTGTACGGGGATGTAGAGGGGACGGCTCCTTCTATCATATACTGTGGGAGTGCCCGGAGATAGTGCCTTTCTGGACTAGGGTTACGGACACAATGGCAGCGGTTGTGGGCTCACCGGTCCCGCGGGAGCCCAGATGGTTATTGTTAATGATTAAGGGGGCAACTGACTGGTCCAGACACAATGAGATCTGGCTGGCACTGGCAGCCGGGGTTGCAAAAAGGAATATCGCCAGCGGCTGGGGGGCGCAGGTCCCTCCGCAATGGGATCAGTGGCTGCGGGACCTTTATTGGTGTCAGAGAGCTGAGGAGACGATTTATAAGAGTAGAGGCTGCCCTAAGAAATGCGAAAAGGTCTGGGGGCCTTGGCGGAAATACAGGGCGAAGGGGGGTGGGTCAGGATTGGGTTGTACCACTTGAATGCCCTGCTTGTGTCTATGCTCGCTGTACATAACACTGTAAAATGTGTCTACATAATACTATGGAATGTCTCTATCACATGCTTTATGAACAATGTTCTGTAATGTCTGATAATATGAGCACAGTTAATAAAAAGATTTATTTAAAAAAAAAAAAAAGGCTGTGAAGAAGATATAAAAAAGAAAAAAGAAAAAGAGGGGTGAAGAAAGAAGAAGGCTTGAAGTGTTTGGATACACTACTTAGATAGTTTTTTATATAGTTTTTATAGTTTTTCTTTTTTCTTTTGAATTTATATACATATTTCCTTAAAATGGCAAAAATAACAGAGACTGGATATCAAAATCGTAGGTTCAAACGTAGATGTATTAATGCTTGCTTCTTTAGTATTTTATTACTAATGATGGTGTGGTTAACACTAGTTGTTATTGGGCCTGTCTTAATGGTAATTAACCATAAAAATAATACTAATGGTGTGACGAGTGAAAAAGTAGATTTTAAAAGTCTTAAAGAAATCTCACATACTAATATAGAAAAGATGGAAGGTGACAGCATCTACCATCAAGATAAATCAATTAATGACTTTTCGTTAAATGTATTTACTAAGTTGTTGTATTAGTAAGTTGACACAATGGATGCGAGAGGCTGTTATGTGTGCATGCAATTACCATTGTCTGTCTCAGAGGGGGTGACTTATCATCACCTACATTTAACATATGGTGTGTCTTGTAGTGTACTCACAAGTCTATTCTATAGGAGAGGTAGCTTAGAGTACTACTATTCTAACATGGATTTAGTGTTTTCAGAAATTCCTATTAGAAAAAACATGAATAGAGTAAGTAGTGCTGAAAATACAGAATATGTGGGGGAATTTTTCCAACAAAAACAATTGATATAGTATACGCTCATAGACATAACTTAACATGTAGACTGCGGTTTGAAGACATAGAATTCATTAACATGGTAGAGGATAGAAGGCAGGATTTTTAGAGAAAAGCTGCTGAGCAAAAGTCTCATGTACCTCCATGGGCTTTCAGAGAAGGAGATTACAAAAAGGGTGAGACATATGCTGCCATGACTAAAAACTGATTATAACAATTTTTTCATTGGTTCTAGTGAATGTGATCATACTTTCCTAATTAAGAGAGGATGGGGAATAAAAGGAGGAACTGATCCTGTCTTTCCAGGAATCTATTATGTGTGTGGTAAGAATGCCTACTATAGGTTGCCTGCACATTGGTATGGATGTTGATATATTGGTATTGTATTTCCAAAGGTGTACCATTTGGATAAAAATGACAGAATCAATGAAGTAAAGAATGGACTAACACGTAATAAGAGAGGGGCGAGTTTTTCAGAAATAGTGGGAGATATTTTTGGAGCATTGATACCTTCAGTTGGAGTCATATTAAACTCACACAAAATTAGAAAAATGTCCACATTTACTACGGCTACTACTGTTAATGCATTGACCTCAAACTAGAGTTTTCCTCCATGTACCATTTTGGTTACCAGCGTTTTCCTCCATGTACCATTTTGGTTACCAGCGTCTTCCTCTGATTACTATTTTGGTTACTGGTAGACTCATCTTTCCATCCTTCAATTACCTTTTCACTTTTTCTTCTGTATGCCCAGTGTTAAGATATTTAATCAGTTTTAGTTTTATTCAAAATAAAATAAAATACTACCACCAGGCTTTTTTTTAATAATGCAGAATGCCACAGCACCTCCTTTCTTCTCAGCTTCTCCTGGTGATCCCATTATTAAGTGGGAAAAGTGGAAGAACGTTTTTGGACCATATGCTAGAGTGTGTGGCACCTCGTCGAGTGCTAAGATATAAACCTCTGTTCTTCTTCATTGTTTTATTTATTTCAGGGGGTCTTATAGAGTGCATGGCTACCCAAACATGGGCTTCCCAGTGCTAACAGGAGACCTGAGGGATCACAAACTAAATCAAGAGAACAGATAAGCTTTCAGTTGCTTCCTAAATCTGAGCAGATTATTATTAGATCTTAGGCCTAGCGGAAGTGAGTTCCAGAGCCTGGGTGCTAGTTAGGCAAAGGAATGCCCTTGGCTTCTGGCTCTTTTTATTCTCGGTATTGCCAGAAGAAATTGTTGTCTGATCGTAGGTACCGTGCATTATGGTGAGGAACGATGAATTGCTTCAAAATATGTGGTCTCTAAGCATGCTTTACTTTGTGAACTATACCGAGAGTCTTAAACTCAATTCTCTTCCTCACAGGCAACCAATGAAGGGTCACCAGTGCTGGTCATGCTGAATGTGAATTAGGGACATTCAGCAAGACTCTAGCTGCGGCATTCTGTGCGACCTGTAGCTTTCTGGTGACATACATAGGGCTCCCAATATAAAGAGAGTTACCGTAGTCTAGACGAGACAGGATAAGTCCTTGTATTACTATTCTACGACTATCGGTGGGAAGCTATGTGATTGTCTTCCTGAGGGCTCGTAAGAGACCAAAACATGATCCTGCCAGTTTCTTGGCCAGTGCTGCCACGGTGAGGTTCTTATCGAAGAATACTCCCAGGCTTTTGCCCTCATCTTTTGGAGTAGGACGGTCGCCCAGGCATAAAGGCCATGAAAAGTTTTCCCAAAGAGAGGGATTATTTCCGACCAACATAACCTCTGTCTTGTTGCCATTCAATTTAAGGCAACTATTGTACATCCACGTATGTACCTGCTTCGTACATACCACTAACTTCGCCTCAGTTAGTCTAATGTTTGAAGCAAGGGAGATGACAATCTGAGTGTTGCATGCATATGAGACCATCGCAAAGTCCGCCGAGCAGAGGATGTAAGCTAAAGGGCGCATATATACATTACCTGACCTGGCTGCTTCTATTTTCCAAGAAGGAGGTCAGCCAGTTCAGTGCTAATTCCTTAATTCCTAGCATCTCCAGCCTACTTTGCAGGATCGAATGGGAGACAGGATCAAAGGTTGAGCTTAAATCCAAAAGGATGAGTGCAGCTGAACCCCCTTGGTCCAGTATTCTCCTGAGATCTTCAGTAGCTGCTGGGGGAGATATGTCTCAGTCCCGTATCCTGGTCTAAATCCCTTTTGAGTTGGATGTAGCAAATCATGAGATTCCAGGAAGTTGGTCTACTGGCTATGAACGACCTTCTCTAGAATATAACTTGCACAAGGAAGCAGAGAAATAGGTCTGTAATTCTCTGCCTTGTCGGGATCTAAGGAGGGCTTTTACAGCTATGGACTAAGAACCGCATGTTTCCAACGGTTTGGAACCTGGCCCTTTTCCAAGGAAAGATTATATAGGTTAGTCAAGGCTGATAGAATATTATCACCTCCTTTCAGTAGAATGTCAATAGGGGCAGGGTCTAGTGAGGGTCCCGTTTTGACTGTCTTTGCTATTTCCTCAATCACCGTATTTTTTAGTTGAGGAAACATGGAGAAAGTGGGAGTATATGAACTGACTGTGTTGTGGCCTTCTTTAGTGATTTGAACCGACTCCTGATCAGAGTCGTTCCCCAGAGAGTCATAAATATTATTTAATTTACTGACAAAATAGCAAGCAAGCTCTTCACATCGTTCTCTGGAGGGAGGGGGCCTACCCCTGTGATTTTAGGTTTCAGGAAAGAATTCACTATACTGGCGATTTCCCTAGAGGCCTGTGGGCACCGTGTGATGCTCTCACCAATGTCTCAACCTGGCTTTCCTGATAGCATGTTAATACTTTTTCACAGCTTTTTTCTAAGTTTCCTTTTTGTCAACATCAAAGTTTCACCTCCAGTTCCTTTCCTCTCTTTTGCATAGTTTCTGTAAATCTCTAATTTTGCGTGGAAACCATGTGACCTTTGTCCTAGTAAAATGAGACTTTTCTTGTGATCTGATTCTCCAGAGATGATTCCTCCCAGACCTCAAATGCCTTATAAACAGCGTTGACATCGCCATCTTGTGAGCACCCTAAATCCTGAAGAGATTTTATCCACTGAGGAATGTTGATTTTAGACCATTGCCTGGTTAGTTTATGGCAATGTGTATTAGATTTAGTCCTGTCTAACTTGTTTATCATGAATTCAATCAAAAAATGATCTGACCAAAGCACAGGTCGTGGGTTGCTAACCGTTATGTTGGACATGTTAGAGAAAATGGGATCTAATATATGTCCCTTACAATGAGTCGAGAGCCTGATTAGGTTGTTTAACAAATTTTGTGACTGACTACAAGTAGTATCATCTAAATGTATATTTAAGTCTCCCAAAAGGGTAAAGTTTGCAGTTCGGAGAATGTAAGACGATATGATATCCGGGATATGCTGCAAAAAATACGTAGCCGGCCCAGAGGCCTATAGAGGAGCAACCCTGAAATGTGAAGGAATGCGAGAGTTTAATAGAAAACAAGATTTTCCCTAAAAAGAATAGCTATGCCCCACCCCCTCACCCACCCAACCCCCCCGTTTTTTTTAATTAGCTCGGTCGCTCATTGCAATCGCATAGTCTGGGGGAAGAGCGATTGTAAAATCTGGACAGCTATTTGCGTGAAGCCATGTCTCTGTGAAGAAGAGAGCAACTGGTTGTTGGTCCTCTAGCAACATTTTTGACCCCGGAAGGTCAATATGATGAAGGTTTAAATGAATCTGAGGTGGCATTAAAAAAGTTGGCTAAACATTATCTCTCTAAAGTTAATACCATTCTTGAGCGGTATCTGTTGGGTAAGAATGTGCAGAGACAGCAAGAGTCAGTTGAGAACTATGTTACATACTTGCATACACTGACTTTGATGTGCAAATTTGGAGGTACTTTAGAAGATTATAAATGTTGTAAATAAAATTGAGTACTCTCTAGTATGGGTAGATTTGATAAAAAGGGAGAATGGTAACTCCAGTTTCACTACAGAGAAAGTGCAAAGTATTGTGCAGGAGAAGAAATCAGATACAGTTGTTGCTCATAGGAAGAAATTCTTTGTGGCACGGCTGGTCACATGGCAAATCATAAGAATTATCCAGCCTGGAATGCCACATGTAAGATTTATGGTAAGAAAGGTCAGTATAGGAAAAACTGTAGATTGCTTAACAGAAAAAGAATGTAAAAGGGGTACAGATTAAAGATGATGACACAGAACATGAGCTACAATGCGAAGAGATTATTTTACAGATACAGCAACAAAACAAAGAGGAACCTTTTGACGCTGTGTAAGTCAATGGGTTTTGATGTGAAAAAGCCTTTTACTATGGTGCTAAAATTTTACTTGTGCCTAAGGTGTTTTATGAAGAAATGCTAAAAGGATAAGGTCAAGTTGTTGAAGCCAAATAACAGACCTTTGGCTTGCAGTGGTCAACAGTTTAAGCTTGTAGGTTATTTTTATGGTAAAATAGAGTATGAAAACAGAATCACCATGGGTAAACTGTACGCTTCTTGCAAAGGTGACAGCATCATCAGCTGGTTTCATCAGAACGAAATGGGATTGATGCTAGATACTAACAATGTACCTTCTATTATATTCAGAGATACATTTCCAAACAGATCTATTCAAGGTAGAGATTAGAATGAATTTGCTGATGTGATACACAGGGACTTTCCCGATATATTTACTAACAAATGTGTATGTTGGATAGGTTATACTCACAAAATAGTTTTGAAAGAGAATGCCAGTCCAGTTGCTTACAAGATCCAATTGAAGCAAGGCAGTCTATGTTGGATGAACTTGAGAAATTAAAAAAAGAGGGTTTAATCAAGAAAGTGGAGACTGCTAATTGGTTTGCCCCTTTAGATTTGGCATGCAAGGCCTCTGGTGAGGTGAGGTTACGCATTGATTTGAGAGCTTTAAATAAATCTGTGGTGGTAGATAGGTATCCTCTTCCTAAAATAGCCTAGATGTTATCTCAAAGTAACTGTACTGTTGCATTTTCCACAGTAGATCTCAGATCTGCTTACCATCAGATTAAGCTTGATATGAACAATATAAGGATTTGATTTTGTTCATCACTCCATTTGGTGTATTTAGGTTTACAAGACTGCCTTTTGGCACTTATCTCTGGGGCTTCGGCTTTCCAGAGGTCTATGGAAGGTGTACTGCATGGCATACCTGATGTGATAACATAACAGGATGATATGTTAATTTATGCTGCGTCCCATGATGAACATGTAGGTCATTTGAGGAGTGTGCTTCACAGATTCAAAATGAGAGGCTTCACACTCCAAGATGCGAAATGTAAACTGAATAGCAAAGAAATAGTTTACTTGGGTCACAGATTGTCTGGTGAGGGTGTTAAAATGAAAGGTGATTTGGTGGGAACAGCATGCCTGTGTCTGAAAGCAAAGTTGATTTATTCGAATTTCTGGGTATGACAGAATATTATAACAAGCGTTTTCCTCATTTTGCTAGTTGTATGATTAATATGAGGGAGCTACTTAAACAAGCATTGGTAAATGCATTAGGTTTCGCCTATCTGATTAATATCAATTTTTTGTTGTTGTATGGTTTTAGCTTGGTGCACGTTACAAACAGATGGCAAGGAAAGCATCATTATGCATAGATAGAAAATACTGCACATTACAAGCTAGAGGGATGGTGTACACTTTACACACGGAAGGAGAACAGTAATGGAAATCCGCAAACACACAATGCACAAGGCGCTATAGATACCAGTGAACTTTACAAACAGATGGCATTGAATGCGGGTCACTCATAGATGAAATAACATAATGCACATCACGAGCTAGAGGGACAGTATACACTTCACACTCGGAGAGAGAGAACAGTAAAGGTAATCCGCGAACCCAGTGGACGAGGCACTATAGAGACAGTGCTGGGAGCTCTGATTAAAGTTTTATAGATACTGTTGAGTGCGCGAGGGAGGGTTTGCACCTGTGAAGCATGATGTGTTCTGTACAGATCACATACGAAAAGGAGAGAGGCTATTTCATACACATGCACTGAGTAAATGTTAACTTTGCAAGGCTGCTTGCTGATCTTGCTTTTTAAAAATGTGTTGGTGTGGATTCCGCAGGCTTCAATGTCCCAAGCACTCTGTGGCATTGAGTGCAGTTCTCATTTCCTGGGGAAGGAGGAGGCACCCAGTTGTAGATCTTCAGTTCATCAAGTGATATGGGTTCGTCAGCTACAGAAACCATAGCCATTAATCTGGGCGCACCAATGAAACGAGGCACCAGTGATTTGGAAACTCTAGTAAAAGTTTTATAGATAGTGTTAAGTGCTCGAGGGAGGGTTTGCACCTGTGATGCATGAGGTGTTCTGTACAGATCAGACTTCATGCAAACCTCAACTTTTGAATCACTCCCACCATCTTTAAGTGGAGATTCACTCTGGGTCCCTGTTTGTAGTCTTTGTACATATTCCTGGCAGTCAATGTTCACAAGCCACATGGCACATTGTGGTTTACCCCATGTATTCTAACATGTGTCACTGGCTAATTAATTATCTGAGCTGCAAGAGCTAGTCTGTAAATAAATGCTGTACAGTATCAACAGTACATGATACATAAGATCAAAAACGATCTGACCGATAGCATTTAGAACTATCTTGTGGAAAGTAAACAGAGTGACTATCACTGGAGGGTAACTATTCCTAATAAAGTAGCTTGCCCATTCGGCCACCTAAAGTGTAGGTGAAAGGAGACCTGTCTCCTTTATGGGTTAATCGTTGGATATGAAGAGAAGAGGTGTGGAATTCCTCCTGATTAGAGAAGTGCCCTCACACACCCATAAGAGTGTCATGCTTCATCATTGGGCGTTGCGCCTCGTGGGGGTGGCGCTACTATCCCCCATGGGCCCCACGAGAGGGCTCTTTGGCGGAGATCTTTTCAGAGGAACGCCGCAGTGGTGAATGTGGGTGTGTGGGGAATAGTGTTAGTGAGTTAAAAATATCGTACTGGTACCCTAAGAGAATTTTATTCTGTGGTCCGTGCGATATGGTTAAAATAAAGCAAAGAGGGGTACTCGTGACCTGGTTGTCAGAGTTGGGAGTATTTTCCTCTGCAAATCTCAGTGCAAGTGGTGATAATAAACAAACAGGTTGTTAAGTGGTGAAAATGGTCATTTCAGGTCGACATGTTTCACACCTATTGTGGTCTCTAATGGATCCAATGGCGATTCTTCAGGACCGTGCAAATATTAAAAAGAAAGAAATAGTGATACAGGGGTTCAAGACGGCGACACTCAATACACCCTGTAGTTATACCCAGATTCGAGTGTGTGGTCAAGGCGGCTCTGCACCTATACGAAATCGACCACCTTAGTATCAGTATCCAACCTGAGAAAAGGAGAAATAAGCACAATGTATAGGTCTGTATAAGTGTTGTTAATCCTGTAACGATAGGTCTAAACGCTGCAAATGCGAAGATAAGACATGCCTGAACAAACATGGCTTTAAGGTGACAGACACACTGCTCATTTGTGCGCATACGTAATGTAATGGCAGTGAGTGGATCAAACACATCAGAGCACATTAGGTGTGGACATGCCTGAAAAAGCATGGCTTACAAGCCGTGGTCCGGCTGTGAAGTAATAAATACACTGCTCATCTGAGTGCAATCGTGACATAAAGGCAGTGGGTCAGTGAAACAAACGAAAACACACAACACAGAAATATATATGCCCTACCCCAAAAAATTGTTCAGGGAAGCCTCAACATCGGGGGAAGTGGCTCAAGAGGTTACCTAGAGATGACATATTGGGAATGAAATGCTAGCTGCGAATGCTAATAAAAATGGACTATCAACTCACATGGTGCAGACAACAGATGGAAAATACTCACATTGACCTCATCGAATGACAGAACTGGTGCCCGCCCTCAGCCGCTTGCTCGCCGGTGGGAGGGCGGTCAGCGGCACTCGTTTTAAATACTTGCGGCCCCGCCCCCTCGTTATCTCCTCACTGTGGAGTGACGTAGGGGCATAGAGCGGTGCCCATATTTAGCAAGTGGTATTTTCGGGCGCCATGTTGGAAATAGGGCGGGAGGGGGAGAGAACTTCATGTGTATGGTGCATGTCTCTCAGGGAATGTTCGTTTTTCATGAGAGGTTTATTTGAGCGCCATGTTGGAAGTAGGGTGGGAGGGGGAGAGAACCACATGTGTGTGGTGCATGTCTCTCGGGGGAGGCACTTATTCAGAGGCCATGATGGGAATGGGGAGACAAAGAGATATCATGCCGGGGCCAAAGGGCCAGATGTGGGTACTGCCTAAGTCAAAACGCATTGGGCCGAACAAGGAAAATAACCTGTTGTTGTATACTTCATAGGGTGTCCATAAACGGGCTTTCTAGAATCATGACCATATATAGGCACAATCCAACCTGCCCTTATATAGGCATAAAATCCCAGACCTTATTTAGGCATATACCATGCATACCAAATACAGGCATGGATTCCGACATCCGTCCACCCTAGCGTCTCAACGAGTCCATGAAAAAACAGACCCTTAGGCTGCGGGAGTTTCCCTTGCCCAGGACTATTGATTTCTTCAAGGACTCATACATTATGCATGAACCGTTAATCCCTAAAGGTTCATTCATGACGTCTTTCGCTACCCAACTTACGTCAATGCTAACATTTTCAGGTATAAATATACCTTCCCAAATCCCTGTAAATCAGAGGAGACCTCGACTTCAGAAGAGCCCGATTCCCGGCCGGACGCACTGAGAAGACGCTGTCATTCCTGCACGCAGAGAGTCCAGCTTCCAGTGATCTAACTTCCCTTGCGGGGTGTTGGAGTTCGAGTCCGGATAGAGATTCCTACCTCTCTCATTCTTCAGGTATGGAGCAGACTAGAACCTAGAGGGACTCTTGGCATACTAGACTCTTGGCATACTAGGCGTAACTTACTCTTAGTATACTCTAGTCAGGAATACAGCACCTACTTCTACTTCTCCCTACACCTAGGAAAGGTTAGGCACACTGGGTAGAACTAGGATAGAAACGCATCGTATGAGTACTCGCATTTTTAGGCTGTGTCATTTTATGTAAATGCATATATGCTGAAAAGATAATGCTAACGCAGTATTATTTATTTTTACTGCTCACCTTGTACATCATTTATCTCGCATACTGTCTTGTGATCATAACAGCACATCTAACTTACAACAGAAACAAGACTGTTCAATAAACCTCTTTATTGAAACGCCCGTCTGTTATTTCTGTGTAACTTTGAGGAGTAACTGAATCATGCACAACTGAGCTGAGTGAAATAGTTATCTATTGTTTCTACGACTCTGGGACACGTCCTGATTCTGTAAGGGAAACACAGTGGTCATGTTTTGCGGCTGCCAGAAACTGATCCCTTCTTGTTGTCAAGAAGTTTCTAGTGGCCTCTGAGCTAGCTGGCACAAGTAATTAAGTTTAATATACTCGATAGGGACATACCGACCTTAGTCCTATGTCAAACCTATAGGATATATTATTCCAATGCGCAGAGCCTATTAGGTAAATAGGAGCTACACTACATGGCGCCCAACGTTTGGTAAGGCAGTAATTCAACGTTAGATACTGAGTAACTCAGCCGTGCATATATTCTTTTTTCTCTCAGAGACCCCTACTCATATACTCCTAAAGACGTCTGGAGTGGGCAGGGTTAAGTATCCGCCACGGCTACATAGGGCAGAACCCTATATATTAGCTGTTTGGTTTGCTCAACGTTGAAGGATACAGTGTTCCACAATATTGTGCACCTTATCTTTGTTTCCTTGAAACTTGTTCTACATTTTTCATAAAACAAAATGAATGAAGACGCCGGAAACGGTGTAGCTGCGGCTGATCCAGCCCAGCCAGCATTTTTTAACAACACCGGTTTAAATGAAACCGAGGAGGGTGTCATCGACATCGCTCCAAACTTAAGAAGAGCCATTACTCTAAAACTTATAAAACATGGCCTACCACCGAGAGGAGGTAGAGCAGTTTTCGTGATTGAGGCACATGAATACTTTCAGACAGAGGTATTCTATTCATGGGTAATTCTTCCTGAATCCAATCAAGTAACACACTTGTTTCACTTCTACAAAGAAGATGAACCACCAGAGGAATACATTCCTTTCGAGGATATTGAGATTCCATTAACATACCAGGAGCATCAGCTCTGGTTTAAAGGCGCCCTAAAACATCATAAAAATATAACCAGGCTCGGTCCACTAGGTAGACCAGGAGCAACTTGGCCGATTCTAGCCGGCTACACACCTCATCCAGACATCGAAATAATGTCAGACGAGGAACTACTTAATCAACTCACAGAGTTAATAAAAATCTACAGACAATTGGTTCAATATGTCATGCAGACTTTCTCAGTCCAACCTCCATTAACAGTTCCAAATCATACTCCTCCACAGGGGAGTACATTAAAAATTACACCACAGACTCTATACGCAGTCATGGGTAAAATGCCCACTAAGCGGGAGCAAATTCCATTTTGGATAGCTCAAAAAATTACTCAAATCGAAGCAGTATTTCCAAATACTAGCCCGCATGAGAAACACAGAATCCTAACCATTAGTTTACCAATGGGGATCACAACACAATTGGAAGACTGCACCACTTGGGGCTCAGTCTTTGCTGCCATCTACACTAAAACACACGGCATTCCGTCAATTGCGGTAATACCTGATGTCCTAAAACAAATTCAAAACGAATACGGGGCAGAGCCTGCTTTAAATTTAGGTATGAAATTACTGAAAAATTTCAACCAGGTCTCAACAATAATATTATCAAATATTAAAGGGGAGGCAGCAGCAGTGGCGATCCGACAAAAATTAAGGGAATTTGATGTTACAGAACATCAAACAGAGCTACACTACATTAGAACAATCTTATGCAGAATTAGGCAGAGATAGTTTGGGTGGGAGACCAGCTAAACCAAAACTATCTGAAAGTCCTGAGAAGGACTCAATTAAACAAACTCCTACATCTTCTAAAAAGAAGTGGGAGTCTACTAAACAAAATTCAAATGAGAAAAGATCTCAATCCCGAGGTAGGTCTCCTCAAAAGGAGCCCTCTGAAAGGAGGTACAACCTCAGGAATAGGGATAATTTGAGAAAACCTGACAGGTATCAAGATAATGATACACGTTCCTCTCGTCCCTTTCAGGTCTCATCACAGACTTCGGAAAGAAGAGGACGAACAGAACATAGAGAAGAACGCGTGAAATCGAAAGACGACAAGCATGCAACAAAAATTAAAGCTAAACCTCAATTCTCCAAAAAGAAAGTAGCAGGTCTAACAATAAGACATGCCGAGAATACTGAGATCTCAACTCAAGAACGGAGAATGGGCTCAGACAATGCTGGACAGTGCAGCAGAAGTCACAATAGCTCGCCAGAACCTGATGGAACTTCTGGAGATAGTGGACTTGAATGAGTACATTACAGTAGAGACTGTAGACACCAGGGTTAGTACTCCACAAAGGTTATATGAAATAACACTCCGGATGGAGTGAGACAAACCTAGACAGGTTAAAGCACTTTTTTGGGAAAAACTATCAAAGGTAGCAGAAAAAGACTGGCCACCACAATTTGTCAGGGAGTGCCCACACGGCGAGGACATGATTATGCCTGCCTTCTCCAATAACATACCAATTCACTTAAAATATACATATGCCAGAAAATGGGCAGTGGCCCAGGCTCCAGCATTATATAAAAATCATGTAGGATGGGATGAGGACTCCCCTCACCATAAAATAAATCTGAAACATGAACCAACTGCTCAAAGGCAGTATCCTATTAAGCAAGAAGCTAAAAAACAGGTCAGGGAGATTTTAAATCAACTTGAATACCAAGGGGTGATTGAAACATGCACCTCATCCATGAACAATCCTTTGTTTCCTGTCTCCAAACCAGACAATACATATCGTCTAGTTTTGGACTACAGACATTTAAACACTTGTTCTAAAACTTTTGCAGTGCAAATTGCACATAGCACAGCATTAATGAATAACATTGTGCGTAAAAAATACAAAACAACATTAGACATCTCAAACGGTTTCTTTTGTCAAAATATAGCACCTGAAAGCAGGTACTTAACGGCATTTTCCATAATGGGGACCCAGCGTCACTTTTGTCGACTCCCACAAGGGTTCAAGAACAGCCCAGGTTTATTCTCAGCGAGAGTAACGGAGTTACTACAAATTTATGACAACGAGGCATTGTCCTATGTCGATGACATCTATCTGACAGACGATGACTTGGAAAGACACTTGAACAGGGTGAGCACCATTATACTGGGATTCGCCTCTGAGGGCTACAAGTTCAACTTTAAAAGTCCCGAATTGCCCATCTCAATGTCCTATTTTTAGGATATGAGCTTTCAAGTGAAGGCAAGAGCTTGGCAGCTAACTTTCTAGAGAAATGTGCGCTGCTCCAACCTCCAAAAACGCAAAAAACTTACAATCAATACTGGGATTCCTAAATTTTGGAAGAACATACATTCTAAACTACGCAGAAAGGGTTAAACCTCTCTACGCATTAATCAAACCTGATTTTACAATTAAAAACTGGACACAGGAACACACAGAAATTTTGCGTTCACTCCAAGCTAACATGTTAGCAACAAATCACTTACAAACACGCGTAAGTCAAAGAAATTTGGTGATTCGAATAATTTCGGGTCAATGTGGATTCACTTACTTAACCTTTAATGAGGGTGAGAAAGTACCAATTGCATACAAATCACATTTGTATACACAAGCGGAAATGCGCTTCAGTTCAACTGAAAAATTCTGACAGCAGTTCAAACAGCTGTAGCAAAAGAAAGAGCCTTAGCCCAAGGGAAACGCATAATTGTCGTTACCCCAGTACCGGCTTTAGAAGCGGTCACAAAAGCGAGCATTCCAAATGCTAAAGCTTTACATCCGAGATGGATACAGTGGGTTAATTCTCTTGCTGCAACTGATGTTGAATATATTTTTGATCCAGATTTAAAGACACAGGCATTTCTCCAATATGAACAAGAATGTCCTCTGCCCACTGAGATTCTGCCTCTCGATCAGTATGAATTCGTAATTTACACTGACGGATCCGCACAACCCGCAACAGGGAGTAAGCAAGCTTACAGTGCAGCGTGTGCTATCGTTAAAGGTCGCATGCGAAATGGCATCTTCAGACCTATGGTCACAAAAACTCAGTCACTAGGTGATTGTACAGCTCAGCGAGCTGAACTACAAGCATTCAAACTGGCACTTGAGAGTACGGATCGAGAATTCCTCACACTAATCGTGTGCGATTCCTTTTACTGTGTTCAGTCGTATAATGATTATATACGAATCTGGCTTGAAAATGGTTTTAAAGATGCGAAAGGTGGCACAATTAAGCACAAACTGCTTTGGGAACAAGTAGTTCAGTTGAAAAACGAACTACCAAAGGCTCACGTGATTCACACACTGAGTCATCAGCGTGATGGCGTTCACGTTGCAGGGAATTCATTGGCTGACGAAGCCGCGAAGGGGGCTGTTCAGACGGCTTCCGTAGCTGCGATCACTCGTTCAAAAACAAAAATAGACGGTGAGATAATGTTAGCTGTCAATGCTTCAAGCAAAGGCAGCAGTGCAGCGTTACCTAAAAGGTTTCCACTCAAGTACTCTTATGTAATTGATGCGAATAACGTTCCTTTTGCTCGAATCCCTGGAGTGGGGGATAGGGTAATTCCAAACATGGAACGAAGATTAGGCCTTGATCTTATGCAACACATTTGAAGGGATGGCTTCTGCCCATGCAAGGTGATTTCAGCGACAGTATCTTTGACATCAAGCAAAGATATACTGGTGGCCTGGCATTCGGATACACACATCACATACAGCAACTACTGTTTTAGAATGTGATATTTGCCAACAGATGAAAGTCTCAACAGTGAAACGTCCTGCGCAGACACCCTTATTAATTTCAGATAAACCATTAGCTTGTGTTTACCTGGACCTCTGCGGTCCCTTGCAAAGGGACGGTAATTATAAATACATCATGGTTGCAGTGGATTCATGCTCTAGGTTCCTATGGTTATGGCCTCAGCGCTCGGCTGACGCTCGAACTGTTATAAAAGATTTGCGAGTCTTTATCGGCACATACGCAATAGGCACGCTACATTCTGACCAGGGTCCTGCGTTTAGCTCTAGGGCTTACAAGGAGGCCATGGCCAGTCTGGGCGTTGCATTGCGGTACTCCTCTCCATTCCATCCTGAGGGAAATTCTGTTGTGGAAAGGAAAAACCGGGACATAAAGCAGTCTATAACAGCTAGGGTATTAGGCTCGGGTGACGGGTGGGTCAAACACCTCATTAGCGTTCAGCGCTCACTTAACAACCTGCCAAGAAGTTCTCTAGGGGGGTCACTCCATATGAGGTCCTATTTGGGACAAGAATGTGGGTTCCAGACTTAGAACACGTAGGCACAGTGGTGGACATGAAACCATTTGATATCAAAGATCGTTTGGCTGTTTTACAGGATCTTAACAAATTAAGAACGAAACAAAGCAACATATCCCTACAGCCAACCACCACTGGGGAAAAATCGGCGGTCCCAGCAAGGCCTTTCTGGATTCCAAAAGTTGGGGATCTAGTCAGAGAAAAATAGCGGACAAGAAGGAATTTGGACCTTCTTACAGACAACCGGTACCTGTTCTAGCTGTTCAAGGAACAAGGACAGTACTTCTGCCGCCCCTTGCTGGAAGAAAGGAGAAAAGATTTGTGTCAATCGACCTGATCAAACCACAGTATGTGGCCAATACTAAGCAGTAGGCCTCGTGGACTCCGACCTAGTAGCAGACGCACTCCTCTCGCTACTATTCAAGAGGTTCAGACTGAAAGACTGATCACGATCGAGAATTCAGCTGTAACAAATGAAGGACTAAGCAACCAGGCTATGGAACTCATCCCTCTTGATAACCAAGTAACAGTTCGTCCAAATACACCTGTCTACACTAACGTGACTCGTGAAGAACTGGTTCCTGTGATTTCAACGAATCCTGATGCAATTCCAACAATTGACAGAACTGCTTCTGGCTATTTCATTGACTTTGATACGTTCTCAGAAGATCCAAGTGAACCTGAAACGACGCCAGCATCATCAAAATTCAAGCAGCAAGTACAAGACTTTATTCACTTTTTGAAAAAGACTTATCTGGTTTCTCCATGGATTGAACTCTGGATTACATCTGGACTTTTTGTTTTCCTGCTCTGGCTAGCTTTGGTAACAACAGTAAGCATGCTTATAAATGGCAGATACATCCATGTGAACAGTGAAGGAAAAGACGTGAATGTACTTTTGAAACCACATAAATCTTCCCATCGTGAAGCAAGAGACTTGTCATCAGTGAACATCACAGCTGTTCCTATACAGGATGGTATAGTGTGGGACAAAACAGATTATGAAATCTTCGGTCCAAGTGAACAATTGAACATTCCACATTTATTTAAAATTTCACTAAATGATTTAATTACGTCCAGTACCTATTCAGATGATTGGGACTTAGAGACTGTTCAAGATATAATGTTTGATCTAGAAAAATCTGCTGCATTTTCTAAAAATGAATTTTTAGAGGGTTCATCTGATTATGAAGAACTGTATTGTTATAACCACTATGGTCATCATTATTTGCACAAAACTGCATATCCAAGAAATGTGTTTATGTTTAATCAATGGGAACATTGTCCTACACCACCACAAGGTAGTTCGAAAACTTTTGCTAGTAAGTTTCCATATTTTTCAGGTTATAATACATCTGACCCAGAAACGTTTTACTATAAAAATGTAAACAAAACAGGAATGAAAATTATGTTAACAAATACGAAACAGATTTATTCTGAAGCATTTATTGCCCAACTGTCTATACAGGGTTTCGACTTATGGAAAGACACAATTGAGACAAAAACTGTCTGGGGTAGTAAAGATTGGCAAGTACAGGGTATAGAAGCTTTATTTAGAGCCTGTATTATCCCTGAACAAATAATGTTTTTGAATGACACCGTCCAACAGACATCTTGTCTTGGATTAGCCAAGATCAAAGAGATGAAAACACCTTCTGTGCCAACACCTGCCAGTGATAATAATACAAAGGCAGTGGTGACAGTTGACAATATACTACAACTCAACAGAACTCATCCGAATTGGAAGAAATGGTTGATCTGGCCCACAGACACAAACAACTGTCAGGAAAGGTTCTTGAACAAAACTCAGGGCTTTACTATTCATAGGCCAGACCCAAGATATGTCCAAAGACAACATCCGGGGGTAGTAACAACATACAGTGTAGGTAAATTATGCCTCGATTGGCTGCATAAATCTACACTACAGGATGTGAAGCAACACTTAACCTTACTTAAAGAGGACGCAGATCTTAGGGAATTCTTGCTTGGACCAAGAAAACCGCGTCAAAAACGTTTCATATATGCCGGCATCTATGCTGCTTATAACGAAGCATGGAAAGTGTCACAGATAGAGGCTGCAGAACGAATACGTGAACTTGATCGTATTAATTTAGAGAAAACACTCTCTGTAGTCGACAATGGGTTAACAACTTTGTCCTCCAGGATTTATTCATTGGATGGCATTGTATCCTCTGCTATCGACATTCTAGAACAAGATTTGGCTATGTTACAACAAGGTCAGTCTCAATTACGTTCTATTGTGTTATTGACATGGACGCTGCAATCTTTGCGAGCGGGCTATGTGCCTTGGCGTTTCATCAACACGTCGTCTCTGTTTGCAGAATACAATCTCACTGATAAACAGATCGAATTGGCACAAAGAGGAGCGAGGTATACAGTGCTAAGCATTGAAAAAATGGAAAAACTACCGTTTACAGTGGCAGAAAAACCAGCTACAGAATGGGTTATTCATGGCAAAATAACATTACCTGTGACAACTTTTCAGTTTCAGTATTGCCTCAGACAGATGCAAGCAGGCAAATATGAAAGGTTGGGTAAGGAATACATTAGGATATCTTGGAATTTACCGTATACACATAGATGTTGGAGTGGGGATCGTGAAGTGTTTCTTAGCGGTACTAACTGTAAACATGCACTGACCGGTTCACTCATATGTCAGGACATTATTTTACACGGAGCTTGTAATGGTTCTGTGGCAAACTTGTCTTGCCATCAGCACGGTTCACCAGCTGCTGTGATTAATCCAACGTTTGGACAACTTTCGAATGGGAGTTACCTCATGTTGAATGATCAGAGCTGCTGTGGAATGTTGCCAGGCATCCCATATCTAGTAACGGTCAACTCCAGGGTCACTTGCTGTATGCAAGTATTGTTTCCCCCAATAGACACAGTCAGGGAGTCGCCTTTATGGCCTTCACTGAACGTCTCTTTTATAAGATTTGATACTTTAAGCAGAATGAAAGCCATGCTTTTACAGCAAACAGTGCCTTTGACCTCGGCCAAAGAAACCTATGATCTACAAGTTGCAAGGACTTCGGCTGAGATACGGACTTTAATACGTACAAACTGCCCTATACATTTCGTAGAAATGATATCACGTATCTTTAACATGTCAGATACGACAGGAATTGTACATGTATTTAAGAGCATTTGCTCCGGTCTGTTAGCACCGTTCCAGGCAATACTTGGAATCATTCCGACCTTTGCACATTCGGTGTTTGGTGGCATACCATTAATTCTAGCACTTGTTGCGGGGATTTTATTCATCTGCCTGCTATTGCGCTATGGCCAGCCGATTCGCCGATATCACTCCGAGCGAAATGGAGAAAGCTCTCCTTGAAAGAAAGTGCCGTGAGCGAATAGTACAGCTATTGGGCATGACTCGTCTACGGGACCTTAATACCACGTGGTTCCTGTCATTCAGACCAATCTGGCATGATTGCATCTTACCTGTTCTACGCTGCCTGCTATGCGGTGAAGAATGCGTGTTGGACGCTTGTCTAACATATCCATCAGCTACGCCAAAGGATGTCGATGCTTTGCTGGACCCGATAACGGCCCATGCTCTGTGTTGTCCCCAGAGGCTTCCAATTCTGATGTCAGCATTCATTGAGATCTCACAGTCGCCTCCTGCTGCTGCTGAGGTACGAGAAACAACTCCAGGCACACAGGTAACAACGAACGCGAACATTGCTGCGGCGACCTATGCTGAGAGCGATGCTTCCCATCTTTGTGCGATCAATCTTCTACACGAGGTGTTCCAACTTACACCAACGACAGTGGATGATGTTTTGTCTATTGAAGTAGATGATCTCATGTTTACACCAGACCCGTAAACTAACTCTGATTCGGCATACTCTGTTCCAGTACAACAGCAACAATTTGGCCTTCATTTTTCAAAACCTTGGAACTTTACCAAATTTGAACTTTTGTCCCATTTTTTCGAACGAAAATGGCACTCCAATCTGCTTAAAGTAGAACTAGCCTTATAATACAGACTTGGCAGTACTTCCAGGGACACTTAGTCATCTTGTGTGTCTAAATCAGTTCATTTAAGTTACATGACAGGAAATGACTTTTGATTTTGGACAAACTTATCGATCATTTTAGTCATATGTAAATATTGCTTTTATATTACGTTCCGATTGCATTTATTTCACACTTTATGCAGGAAATGAGAAGCACTGCTTTATGATGTACAGCAACCTTTACATTTTTAATATGTCTTTTAAAGTTTTTAGGATATGTTTTAATATGCAGTACTCCATTTTTAATGTTTAGCATTTTAATGTTTAGCATTTTAGTATTGTTGTATACACAAAAGAGGAGTGGGTGTTGTATACTTCATAGGGTGTCCATAAACGGGCTTTCTAGAATCATGACCATATATAGGCACAATCCAACCTGCCCTTATATAGGCATAAAATCCCAGACCTTATTTAGGCATATACCATGCATACCAAATACAGGCATGGATTCCGACATCCGTCCACCCTAGCGTCTCAACGAGTCCATGAAAAAACAGACCCTTAGGCTGCGGGAGTTTCCCTTGCCCAGGACTATTGATTTCTTCAAGGACTCATACATTATGAATGAACCGTTAATCCCTAAAGGTTCATTCATGACGTCTTTCGCTACCCAACTTACGTCAATGCTAACATTTTCAGGTATAAATATACCTTCCCAAATCCCTGTAAATCAGAGGAGACCTCGACTTCAGAGGAGCCCGATTCCCGGCCGGACGCACTGAGAAGACGCTGTCATTCCTGCACGCAGAGAGTCCAGCTTCCAGTGATCTAACTTCCCTATGCGGGGTGTTGGAGTTCGAGTCCGGATAGAGATTCCTACCTCTCTCATTCTTCAGGTATGGAGCAGACTAGAACCTAGAGGGACTCTTGGCATACTAGACTCTTGGCATAATAGGCGTAACTTACTCTTAGTATACTCTAGTCAGGAATACAGCACCTACTTCTACTTCTCCCTACACCTAGGAAAGGTTAGGCACACTGGGTAGAACTAGGATAGAAACGCATCGTATGAGTACTCGCATTTTTAGGCTGTGTCATTTTATGTAAATGCATATATGCTGAAAAGATAATGCTAACGCAGTATTATTTATTTTTACTGCTCACCTTGTACATCATTTATCTCGCATACTGTCTTGAGATCGTAACAGCACATCTAACTTACAACAGAAACAAGACTGTTCAATAAACCTCTTTATTGAAACGCCCGTCTGTTATTTCTGTGTAACTTTGAGGAGTAACTGAATCATGCACAACTGAGCTGAGTGAAATAGTTATCTATTGTTTCTACGACTCTGGGACACGTCCTGATTCTGTAAGGGAAACACAGTGGTCATGTCTTGCGGCTGCCAGAAACTGATCCCTTCTTGTTGTCAAGAAGTTTCTAGTGGCCTCTGAGCTAGCTGGCACAAGTAATTAAGTTTAATATACTCGATAGGGACATACCGACCTTAGTCCTATGTCAAACCTATAGGATATATTATTCCAATGCGCAGAGCCTATTAGGGAAATAGGAGCTACACTACACTGTGCTAGGGTGAAATGGACTATTGTATAACACTGCTCTGGGTGTCAGAAGCTGGAAAGGACTTGATTAGACAATACAGCACCGTGGGTCATACTACGAATGACCCTACTCGGTGGCTACATTGCGTAAGTGGTGTTTGTGGGGACAACCCTTATAAAGAGATAGGGAAAGGTCTCGGGTGAGAGATGGGTAACAAAAATGATGATGAGTTTGGGGACAGTCCCTTGTAATCTGTCAAAAATCCATCTAGAGTGGGAGATAGTGGACAGAAATAAAAAAGAAGTCAGTATGGTCACGTTGTTAATAGTGGTAACGGACCATGTCACTGCCATGGATATGAAGTATCCTAAAGGGTAGTATTACAGTGGTGCTGACAGATAAGACAGTCATTTAGTTAATGAATTCGAACCAGGGAATGTCATCATTAAGCCCCCGTGTATTGGACTGTAAACGGAACACCCAGCGTTGTTCCTGAGTGAATAGGGTTCTCGCAGGCCAGTTAGGATTAGAATCGATGATTGTCCATTGTAAATTGTCCTGTGTATGGTGTGCCTCAAGAAAATGTGTTAACAATCTGGTGTTAGTTTTCTTGCAGCGGATCGTGCTTCTATGCTCGCTGATATGTACCTTAACAGGTCTTGTGGTCATACCCACGTAACGGAGGTTGCAAGGACATGTGATTAGATAGACACAGTTTTTTGTATTGCAGTTAGTGTGTCGTTTCTGTTAGCAAGGCCTCTTTAATCCTAGGTCGATGTTTTTTGTTGCTGTAGTTAGGTGACACACAGAGCAGGATCCACAGAGGAAATGACCCTCGACTGGTGGTAAGGCCCAAAGAGTGGGTTGTCTTCTTTGTTGGGTATGTGGGCGGGTATGTACCAATAAGTCCCTCATGTTTTGTGTGCATTTGAATGCAAATAAAGGGGTAGGTCCGGGAGTGAAGTTACCTGTGTTAAGGATAGCCCAATGTTTCTTGATGACCTTCTGTATTCTATTGGAGGTGGGAGTGAACGTCGTGACACACGTGAGGGTGTCAGTGGGTGTTCTCTTCCTGCTCTCCAACAAGCTCTCCCTATGATTATTTTTCGCTCTCTTGTAGGCCTGGTGTATCACTCTGTGTGGGTAGTGGCGGTCCACTAAGTTGGATCTCAGAGTGGTGGCCTGCCTTTAGTATTCGGTGATGGTATTACAGTTCCGGCGTAAACCGAGGAACTTGCCAACTGGGAGGTTATCCCTAAGGGATTTGGGATGGTGGCTATCATAGAGCAGAAGACATTTTCTGTCTGTTGGTTTTCTATAATTTGTGGTGAATAGGCCACCGTCTTGGGTCGAGATCAACAGATCGAGAAAAGGTATAGAGCTCTCTGACCCGGTGTTGGTGAACTTCAGAAAAGGGTCCAATGTGTTAACCCAATCTCAGAATGATACACATGTTTCTGAGTCACCACTCCAAAACACTAAGATGTCATCAATGTAACGACGCCATAGCAGTATGTTGTTGCAATATGGGTTGTTCTCGTGTTCAATGTACTTGCTTTTGAATGAGGCCATATAGATACAAGCCAAGCTTGGAGCAAAGGTGCTTCCCATGCTGGTACCTTGTACCTGATGGTAGAGTTGGTCTTGAAAAGCAAAGAAATTCTCTTTTAGGGCTATGGACGCACATTTGACAATGAAGGTGATCGGGGTTTTGAATGGCCATGGGTCTTCCTGGTGAAGGATGGTCTCCAGGACTTCGAGGCTGGCGTCCTGGGGGATGTTAGTGTACAGGGCTTCGACGTCCAACGTCACCAGGAGATCGATCTTATCAGGTGTCGGAAATGACTGTATCAAATTGAGGACATCAGTCGTATCTCTTAGTTATGTGGGAGTCTTCATCACGATGGGTCTCAGAAAGAAGGCGCAAAATTTGCTAAGGGGTTCGAGGAGTGACTCAATACCCGAGACAATCAGACGGCCCGGAGGGGGGTTGACTCCTTTAGGAATTTTAGGGAGGGTGTAGAAATATGGAATCCGGGGTTGATCATTATTCAGGAATTCTGACTCTTGTGGGGTGATCCATCCTTCCGTCTCAGCCTCTGAGACAAGTCTTCTGATCTTGATGGTTAAGCGCTCGGTAGGGTCATTCTCAATGGGAAGGTAGTACCCAACAAACAAGACAACCCACTCTTTGGGCCTTACCACCAGTCAAGGGTCATTTCCCCTGTGGATCCTGCTCTTTGTGTCACCTAACTAAGGAAACAAAAAACATAGACCTAGGATTACAGAGGCCTTGGCAACAGAAACACCACACTAACTTCAATGCAAAAACTGTGTCTATATAATCACATGTCCTTACAACCTCTGTTACGTGGGTATGACCACAAGACCTGTTAAGGTATGGATCAGCTAGCATAGAGGCACGATCCGCTGCAAGAAAACTAACACCAGATTGTTAACACATTTTCTTAAGGCACACCATACACCGGACAATTTACGATGGACAATCATCGATTCTAATCCTAACTTGCCTGCGAGAACCCTATTCACTCAGGAACAACGCTGGGTGTTTCGTTTATGGTCCAATACTCAGGGACTTAATGATGACATTCCCTGAGCCGAATTCATTAACTAAATGACTGTCTTATCTGTCAGCACCACTGTTATACTACCCTTTAGGATACTTAATATCCATGGCAGTGACACGGTCTGTTACCACTATTAACAACGTGACCATACTGACTTCTTTTTGATTTCTGTCCACTATCTCCCACTCTAGATGGATTTTTGACAGATTACAAGGGACTGTCCCCAAACTCATCATCATTTTTGCTACCCGTCTCCCACCCGAGACCTCTCCCTATCTCTTTATGAGGGTTGTCCGCACATACACCATTTACGTAACAAAGCCACCGAGTCTGGTCGTTCATAGTATGACCCACGGTGATGTATTGTCTAATCAAGTCCTTTCCAGCTTCTGACACCCAGAGCAGTGTTATACTATGGCCCCTTTCACCCTGGCACAGGCTATTTACCTTGTTCTGCCCAATGCGTTTTGACCCAAGCAGTACCCATATCTGGCCCTTTGGCCCTGGCATGATGTTTCTTTGTCTCCCCATTCCCAACATTGCCTCTGAATGAGTGCCTCTCCCGAGAGACATGCACCACACACATGTGGTTCTCTCCCCCTCCCACCCTACTTCCGACATGGCGCTCAAATAAACCTCTCGCGAAAAACGAACATCCCCTGAGAGACATCCACCATACACATGAAGTTCTCTTCCCCTCCCGCCCTACTTCCAACATGGCGCCCGAAAATACCACTCACGAAATACGAGCACCGCTCTATGCCCCTACGTCACTCTGCAGTGAGGAGATAACGAGGGGGCGGGGCCGCACGTATTTAAAACGAGTGCCGCTGACCACCTTCCCACCGGCGAGCAAGCAGCTGAGGGCAGGTACTAGTTCTGTCATTCGATGAGGTCAATGTGAGTATTTTCCATCTGTTGTCTGCACCATGTGAGTTTATACTCCTTTTTCAGGAGCATTCGCAGCTAGCATTTCATTCCCAATATATCATCTCTAAGTAACCTCTCGAGCCGCTTCCCCCGCTGTTCAGGCTTCCCTGAACAATTGTTTGGGGTAGGGCATATATATTTCTGTGTTGTGTGTTTTCGTTTGTTTCACTGACTCACTGCCTTTATGTCACGATTGCACTCAGATGAGCAGTGTATTTTTACTTCACAGCCGGACCACAGCTTGTAAGCCATGCTTTTTCAGGCATGTCTACACCTCGTGTGCTATGATGTGTTTGATCCACTCACTGCCATTACGTTACGTATGAGCACAGATGAGCAGTGTGTCTGTCACCTTAAATCCGGATTCCGGCGTGTATGCCATGTTTGTTCAGGCATGTCTTATCTTCGCATTTGCAGCGTTTAGACCTATTGTTACAGGATTAACAGCACTTATTCAGACCTATACATTGTGCTTATTTCTCCTTTTCTCAGGTTGGATACTGATACTAAGGTGGTCGATTTCGTATAGGTGCAGAGCTTCCTTTACCACACACTCAAATCTGTGTAAAACTACAGGGTGTATTGAGTGTCGCCGTCTTGAACCCCTGTATCACTATTTGTTTCTTTTTAATATTTGCACGGCCCTGAAGAATCGCCATTCGATCCATTAGGGACCACAATAGGCGTGAAACATGTCGACCTGAAATTACCATTTTCACCACTTAACAACCTGTTTGTTTATTATCACCACTTGCACAGAGATTTGCGGAGGAAAATACTCCCAACTCTGACAACCAGGTCACGAGTACCCCTCATTGCTTCATTTTAGCCATATCGCACGAACACCAGAATAAAGTTCTTTTAGGGTACCAGTACGATGTTTTTAACTCACTCACACTATTTCCCACACACCCACACTCACCACTGCGGGGTTTCTCTGAAAAAATCTCCGCCAAAGAGCCCTCTCGCGGGGCCCGTGGGTGCAGCAGCGCCACCCCCACGTGGAGCAACGCCCAATGATGAAGCATGACACTCTTATGGGTGTGTGAGGGCACTTCTCTAATCAGGAGGAATTAACCCTCTCTTCTCTTCATATCCAACCATTAACCCATAAAGGAGTCAGGTCTCCTTTCACCTACACTTTAGGCGGCCGAATGGGCAAGCTACTTTATTAGGAACAGTTACCTTCCAGTGATAGACACGTCTGACTTTGGGAGCACGGGTACTGGACCTTTTCCCGCTAGCGCCCAGTCCCCCCCTCTCTTGTGTTTTTGAAGTAAACAGAGTGAAATATTGAGGCACAATAAACAGATAATCCATGGAAGAATGACTATATATACGCTGTATTTACAGTAAAGGGAGACTGGGGAGAATGGAAGAGCAGGGTGTAGGAGGGAGTGGGCACAGTGGCGTAACGAAACTTGAGGGGGCCCCCCTGCAAAGTACATGGAGGGGGCCCCCCATTCTCCGCGTCAGTCAAGAGCTCTCAGGCCAGCGACCCGCCATACTGCAGGGGCTCAATCCAGCCATAAAAAAAGGATTCTGGTTCCTCCATTGGTCACATCCGCCTTTTCATTGGGCGATTTACATATATCAGTAAATACTGCTGCTGCGCCCTCCAGCAAAGTTACATAACACTGCCTCCAGCCGGCCCACCAAACACATCCTCCTACTCGATGACCCACCTTCAAGCGAAACCCGCTCAGTTAACCACCTCCGAACACAGACCACTGCCTTCGTGCCTGCTACTAACGCATCCATTAACTCTACTCTCACCCCTACGAAACCCGCAGTTTCCGCCCGCCTTTAAAACCACCCCTCGGATGTCACTGCGAACCCGTGACCGCCGCCCACTGCTCCCCTGTCCACCACCGACAGAAAGACTGATGGCCGGTCCCCATCTAACCACTGCCTACCAGTAAAGACAGAGTCTTTCAGCTGCTGCCCTCCCCAATGCCACTGTGGTAGTTTAAAACATGTTAAACAATCTCTTCAACTGACCACCCCAAAACAGTTCTTCCTGCTAGCCTCTGCGGCATCAAAGCCCTTCCTGCTACTTTTCATCCTCTGCATGATGCACACAATAATATTAAATGTACAAAGGGTCCGATTTTTGTTTCCTCACGCCAACATTAATTTACACTATGTACCCCACTAAACCATACCTCCTGTCAAAGGCAAACCTGATCCCATGTGTAGCACCAGTCAGCAAGTACCCCAAAGACAAAAACCAGAGAGAATGCGTGATTCATGTAATTAAACCTATAGTGACAACGTAGCATTTCCCCACCCACTGTCAGCCCAGCGAAGTCTGCAACCGCACAGTAGCCATCAATACCGGCAACATCTAAAGCGCATTTCCACTTCCTTTCAATGGCAGCTCCTGATACATATACCTATGACTTCTGGCAGCATCTACCACAGACCACAGCATTCTTTGTCTCCCGAAGACTAACCGAATGCTGTCGGTGAACGCTTCTCTTCCCCCTTCCTTATTAATAACTAATGGAGGATAATGAAAAAATATATAGTATTTTCTTATGCAAATAGCGTATCAAGCACTTGCTGCCCGCAGTCCTCCCCAGATCCACACGTATCAATATTCTGCTATCGCACCTTCCTGTCAACCCTATTATTATCTGGAGATGTTTTTTATCCCTTCCGTGAACTGGGAAAAGCAATACCTTGCACGAAAACAAGTCCCTTTAAAACCTTCGCTACTTATAAAGGCTCGCAAAGCACTTACATGTTTTACTAACTGTTGTTGTAAAGCAAACAGGTAACTCATTCTACGATTGGAATTACTGCTTAGAAGTGTGGAAGTTAATACTGAGACGTAGGATGATTTTTTGCATGTCTGCCAGACACTTGTTCTTCCCTGCATGCGCACACAATGCAACAATACAATTTAGCTTAACAAATTGTTCAGAAATGTACTGGAAGGTAAAGAAACAGCCCATATGATTTTTACAAAGAAAAATAGACAAACGTCCTCTTTATACCCCATGACATAAAAGCCTTAGCGTGCACAGCTTGTCCAAATCCACGCCACCTAATTCAGCCCTGCCAAGTACCACACATCTGGCGTTAGACTAACGCATTTAAGTGTGGTGATCCGCATCACCGCACTGAAATGCAAAATCACGCATAACAGGCATCACGCCTCCTCGGGTACCAGTGCTGCTAATCAATGCTGGTGTAGTATTATTTCCATGTGGCCGCCGTCTGTTTTCTGGTGCTTCCCCTGTCTCCTAAACGCGATGCAGTAAATTTCGTTATGCAGTACAGCTGCCTGTGTAGTAGTCCTGTAATGAATGTCCCTTTTCTATGCCCACAACATTTTGCCGTATTTCTGTAGTATGTCCATAAAGTTAGGTCTCGCGAGGATTTGTTGCAGGCACGCGCCATGCACCGGCAGCCCTACGATGTCAGCCGTTTCGAGTGCGACATATGCAAGGACTGGTTCCTGACGGGAGCTAGGGGCTTGAGAAGGTCACCGGAGCTCTGGAGTGGGTGATGTGACCCGGGATAACCTCCGCCTCCCTGCGGGGAGCGATGTGCAAAAACGGCCACTCTGCATGGAGGAGCCGGGATCTAAGATTCCAACACGATGACACCACAGCGCTGAATTGCCCAATTTCATTGCTGTTTTGTTGTTGGGGGAACGGAAATAAAGATGAGTAAGTATTAAAGGAATAACATGCGGGAGTCTGTTTCCAGGCTGATTTCTACTTGTTTTCTTCGAAACTTTCACATGGCGGTAATAGCTACTTTCAGAAGCAGACATACCGGAATGAAAAACAAAAACGTTAATTGTGAAGGTCCCGTAACTCCTGTGACCTAGGTGTATTGGTAACTCTTACCTGTGTCAGAGCGTTGATTTATTCAGATGCAAGATAGATATATAGCTGCACTGATTAGGGGTGTTACATTGAGTAATTGCTAAATGAGTGACAATGGTTTCCGAAAGCGTTACTATACCCAGGTGACACTGTATTGATACAGCACAATACACTCTCGGAGTGCATAGACATAACCTCCCCTCCCCTTACTGCCATGAATTATTGCTCCTCAGAGGGTTAGCGCCTCCAGTCATCTCTTGTAGTTCCACCTGTTACTGTGGTCAGTCACCTCGCAGCCATCCAACGCCTGTTGGCCCTCCCGCGGTCCTCAATGCTCCTCTTTTGACTAGAGTCCATCGAGAGGCATGCTCTAACAGTCTACTATATTGCCTCATCCAGCCTCTCAAGTTCGGGCCTCTGCCTGCTGGTCGCAGGCCCGTGAGGCCCAATTTACACACACACAGAAGAGGCCTTAGGTCCCCCTCCGTCCAGCAGGTGTTGTATTAATGCACCTACAGACCTTGCTCCGCAGATGAGCTGATTGCGCCGAGGGTCTAGGTGCCTACCGTGGCGAAGGGAGCTGTGGCCTAACTCTATTCACCTCAATTAGAGCACATTTTCACACTGATTCACTCATAGATGCCAAGGTTTCAGATTGGTAAGTGTGACGTTTTCATAATTTAACTGTAATTATGGGTGACATTCACGCAGTCTGAGTCTGCTCAGTTTTCAGTAGCCTGCTGTTAGCGCACTTTAGTTCAGTGACTTTCTTAGAGTTTCTAGTTGCTCAAATGGGCGTAATTTCTAATATTTATTTATTTCCCTCCTCTTCATTGCTTGGTTTTGCTCACGTGAAATTGTCACTCATAGTCGTTGAAATGTCACTTATAATTACACTGAAATTATGAAAATGTCACACATCGTAATCTGAAACCTTGGCAGCTATGCTAAGTCTACCACACACAGCACATTTGAACATCTCATAATTCCATGCCACACAATTCAACTATAAATAATTTAACCCTACAACATTCCATACCACATAATTACAATCCTAAAAATTAAAAAACACATATTTCCACTTCACTCCATATCTTATAATTCCACATCACATAATAACATTCCACACAACTCAATACCACTCCAAATCACATAATTACAATCCACACAACACAATTCAACTACACATAATTCCACTTCAACCTATATAATTATACTTCATACAACATATTTACACTCCACTCCAAAACACATAATTACCCTCCATAAAATACAACCCTGCAACATGCTGCATAATTCCACTCCGCACAATTATACACCACACCATGCCACATAATTTCACACGTCACACAATTCCACAATTCATCCCCACACAATTCATCACACAACATAATTACACTCCACATAATACTACTCAGCACCACATAATTTACCTCCACATAATTATGCTCTACTCCATATTGCATAAATACACTCCACATAAATCCAGTCTATGCACGTAGCAACATTCCACATAACTAAACTTCACACCATGCCTCATAATACCACTCAACATAATTTTCACTCAACAGCGCACACTTCCACGTCACACAAATTCAACTCTACACATTTCCATTCCACACCACATAATTCAACAACAAACTACATAATTCAAACCAACAACACAATTACACAACACACCACTTACATCCAATCTACACCACAAAATTCCACATCATGCTACAATATTTAACAGCACACCACATCCACTACATACCACGCCACAACACAAAATACCATTCCAGATAATCTCTCTCCAAAACACACAATCCCACTCCATAACACACAATCCCACTCCACATAAGTCCAGTACACTCAATACCACACAATTATCCACATAATTACACTGCACACCATGCCACATTATTTCACTACACAGATCCAATCCACACAACACAATTCCACTACTAAGAATTCCAATCCAAACCATATATGACTTGCATATCTGCAAATGCATGTATTGCAAAACCATATATTGCAAATGCTTGTTTACCTTCCAATGTGTCCCAGCAGATCCTGTTCCTGGAGCTGCAATCCTTCTCCTGCCCCTGTCAGCTCTGTGCTGCCTCCTCCCTTGTCAGAGGCTGTGCCCTGTGGTGAATGCTCCCTCTGAGGGCCCCCACCCCCATCCTTTTTCCGGGCCTGGCTCTGACTGAAGAGAAACAATGTAACTTGTTACTTTGTTTCTCTTCAGTCCTGCCCTGGGTCAGCGCGAGGAGCTCAGAGCAGGCTGCACACTGCAGCTGCTTTAGAGCAAGCCTCTCTCTCACAGCTCTCTACCGAAGAGCTGAGGGGGCCCCCTTCACCTACTGAAGACTGGGGGCCCCCACGCACCGCGGGGGCTGCGGGGGTGTTTGTTATGCCCCTGAGTGGGCAATGAGGTGTGGTTGCTTTTGGTGTGTCTTCACAGAAGGAATGAAGGTCGAGAGTGAGTTGATGGAACAGGGGGACTTGAAAGGAGTAGATTACAGTGGTAGTGGTGAGTATATGTGACTTGGTGTAGCGCAAGAGGTTTTAGTATAACAATTGTGTTTGAATCAGCCCAGCGGAAGTCACTCAGAAGCACATGCGAGGTGTGCTAAAACTGAAAAGAGTTTCTGTATCTGTACTAAGTACACCTGCCCACTAGGAAGCAAACTAACTTCACTATTAAAATTATGATTATCAAAAAATACATCATCTTTACATGCACACGGCTTGCACGTTTGGGTGGTGGCATTTTTTCCCATTTCCCTTGTTTACTGTTGTGACATATGAAATAAATAAAATACAAAAATCTATATATAGTACCTTGCATAGTCCAAAACTATTGCCTTTGCTAGAGTCTGTTTCGAAGCGCTGCACAGTCAAATGAAACTTCGGCGCGCTGCAGCTATAAACGACAAACCCTGATGGACAGATTTTTACAGGAGCAGAAGACCGTTTCTAAAGCTGAAACTCGGTCAATTGTTTGGATTTGGGGCAGTTGCATGTGAGAATTAGGGTGAAAAAAATAGTGGGGCATATTAGCAAGAAGAGGCGATAATCATCGCTAACCCTGCTTAGCGTGATTTTTTTTATCGCGGGCTATCGCTGGAATACATCGCCACGCTAACGCTGTATTAGCAACGATTAGTGCTATGGCGATGAATATTCCAGCGATAGCGGGGGAAATGGGCCAACATCGCTGAAAAACCAGCGATGTTGCATGGAGAAGGGAGAACACCTTGCTGATACGACCCTGTGGTCGTATCAGCATAATCCACCCCCCCATGTTAGGTATGGCTAACACCTGCTAATTGCAGGTGTTAAATAAATGGCGATGACCCCGGTTAGCGCGACTTTTCACGTCGCTAACTGGGGCCATGGCCACCTTGCTAATAGGCGATAGGCCTGTTAGCGAATGTTTCCCAGGTTTGTTCGTCGGGAACGCCCACTTTGCATGTCATTAGCGATAAATATCGCTGACATGCAAAGCGGTAAAAACGGGCGCTGATGCCCGCAAACTGTCGCTAACTGCTGTTAGAGACAGTTTGCTGATAGGGCGATATAAATATCGCCGCTTTAGCGGCAAAAGTGCCGCTAAAGCGGCGATAGTGCCCTTGCTAATATGCCCCTGTGTCTTCCTGGGAGAGGGGGTACTGGTGCTACAGGCACTGCGAAGCACGCTCAGTTGAAAATTTGTGAACATTACTATTACAAGCTACTGCAATACCGTCCCCTACAGTCATTGCGCTGCTAGTAATGCTGTTTTTAAGTAAGTGAAGTTAGTGTGTGCGAAGTGTGCGTCGACTTTTGTTTGCCAAACTATTGTTTAAAGCAAACAAAAAATGTATGCACAATATATACGTACAGGGCCTTCTGAAAACGTCCCTGAGCCACTGGTCTGTTAAATCGTCATTCATAATTGCTTCTGCCTACGACGCGGGCAACAGGTCAGCACGTTTTATCCACTCCCTCTCTTCACTTTGAGTGACTGACATAACTTGTGCACACTGTGCACATGCACAGGAAGACATTGGCAACGGCAGTGCGTTCTATTTATTTCTCACATTAATTTTAAATGCCACATATTTTTAGCGCCCCGTCAGGGGTTGTAAGCAGTATGTAAATGCAATGTAAATGCGATTTAGTTTGCTTGCACTTCGGTGCTCAGTTGACAGTGAAGTATTTTTCTGTCTCCTATTTAAAATTGGTCATAAAGTACCAGTGGGGCATTATAACATTGTAGCCGCCTACAATTTTGAGTACTTGCTTGTGAGGTAATTTCTTGTCTACATTACGGAAAATAAATGAGTTGCCCAACTGAAAGGCTTACTTAACACGTTTCTTAGGGCCACATGCATCAAGCTTTTTTCCGGTCGCAAATGGGCCGATTCACAGAATTGGCCTTATTGCGACCGGAAAAAGGCCTTTTCCGATGCATGTACCTTTTTGCATTCACAATATAGGTAAATGCAACTTATTGCGATTACCTAAATTGCGAATGCATTTAGGGAATCGCAAATTGTGATTTCCTATTTGAGATACATCAAGCCTTTCCTAAATGTGACTTTGCATTTAGGAAACGCTAATTACCATCAACTTCAAGTTGATGGTAATTTGTAAATTCTTTGAAAAATGCACAAAAGTTCATTTTTCAAAGTGAAATGTGGCACGCATGTGTGCGCACCACATGTGCACATTTAACCTTTTGGGGGGGTGAATCAGGGGGGCCTTAGGCCCCCTGGCACCCTTGCAATTGCATTCGCAATTTGCGATTACCAATTTGGTAATCGCAATTTGCGAATGCATTCCCATTCATTGAATGAATGGAGTGACATTACCTAATAGAGATTCGCAATTTGCGAATCGCTATTAGGTAATGTGTAAGAATTGAAATTTATTTTGCGATTCCTACATGCATAAGGAATTGCGATTCCTAAATAGCGATTCCTTAAAAATCGCTATTTAGGAATCGCAATTCCTTATGTTGATGCATGTGCCCCTTAATCTTATACTTTTTATTGAAACATGTGGGAGCCGCATTTGGAGGGCTATGGGACCCCTCCACCCTTTATTTCGGTGCCATATACTTACATTGAAAAAATAAACCTATTAACTTCCCCAATACGTGTTCTAAAGTTGACTGGAAGAGAAGCGGCGTCCCTCCACGTAGAAAATGTGCATTGAAAGAAGTGGGCAACTGTGCATCTAGTTTTACAAGAGTGGGACTGTCACTTCTCTGCACTCAGTCTAGTCAGAATTAGGCATTTGCCATGAAAACAGTGGGGCTTATTTACAAGGCCCTTGCGCCACTTTTGCGTCATTTTTAACATGGGAAAAGTGACGCAAAGGTGGCGAAAGGGGCTTGTAAATCTGCCCCAGTGTCTCAAGATTCATGCACGTCCTGTTCCAGAACAGTTTACCTACAAGCAGGAAGTACAATTGTACTCATTTTTGTGAGCCAGCTGTAAACAGAATGACAAATTACCTAATTTTTTCATTTTTATATAGTGCCTCATCCTGCAACTTCTAAGTATAGCACCGAATCGGCTTTACTATTGCCCAAAGTAATAGTACTACTCCATGACCCTGAAAGGCCAAGTTACCTTGTCCGGATTTACCAGGTCACCTGAGGATTACATCACTCATCAGTGGCAATATATATATATATATATATATATATATATATATATATATATATATATATATATATATATATATATATATATTCGTCGGAAAGGAGATTCTCCTGCAGACGCCCGGCCACGTCCACCTGGCGGGATCGGTGCAAGTTACGGGTGCAGGCCCCGTCAAAATGTCGGCAGCATCGTAATTAACCCTGGGCGAAGTGCTACGCTACGCTCGCGTAGTTTGCGAAGCTTGCGCTGCTTCGCACAACGCGAGTTGCACGTAGCACAGTGCGAACACGCGTAGCGTAAGCGTAGCGTAGTGCCGCGATCATTTTGCTTGCTCGCGGTCCTCAACGTCAAGTTGGCGACCGCGAGCAAGCAAAATGACATCCCGGCGAGACTTTTTCTCGTTCGCGATCAGCAACATCAAGTTGCCGATCGCGAGCGTGGAAAATAAACCTCCCGGCGAGATTCTCAACGCGGGGAGGTCAGGTTTCTCATTGCGAGTGGTCGCGTATGCTCGCGACCGCTCGCGATGAGAAACTACCAGTCCGCGTTGAGAAAGCTGCCGCTCGAGTAAAAATCTACTCGAGCAGCAGTAAAGACAGCTCGCACTGTGCAAGTTGCCGTTTTCAATGATTGCACAGTGCGGACAAGCATCCGGCACTGTGCAATCATTGCGAACAGTGCGCTACGCAGTTCGCGTAGTGCTACGCGAAGCTTGCGTAGCGCGAACTGCACTTTGCGTAGCTTCGCGAAGCATTACTTCGCGAACTACGCCCACCCTTAATCGTAATCCAAAAGGTATCACAGACTACGAAAAGGACTCGCACTCTACAGTTTAGTCCAAGGTTTATTTACGGCAACGCGTTGCACCCCCTCAGGAGGTTCGTCACAGCCTTCTGACATACACCGTGCCCTATCACCTTTAAAAAGCGGGCTTTTTGCATGGATTCATGAAAATGAAAGAAACACTTGCAGCAGCAAATAACAATTACAATCATCATCTGTAAATTCATTTTTTTGTGCGATATCATGTCATACCTGAAAAATTTTGATGATATATATACATAATAATCAAACATTGGTCACGTCGACCCGGCAGTCATAAATTCATAAGGCTTACCAGCTTCGTATTATGTTGCTTAAAATATGCCAGCAAATAGCAGTGTAAAAATAAACAAAAAACTGGTGCATGAGTCAAAACGATTAGAGATAGCCAAGTGGCATTGTTACAGGAGCAGTCAATTTGTTGGATACAATCAAACGAGGGTACAAACATGATAACCCAGCTAACCAAGTGGCAGCCTCAAGTTATTGTTGTGAGGACATAATATAATTGTTCATCAGTACACAATAAGCCCCAAATTGAAAAAGTAACAGCCAATTGGCCATATAGCTTATGTAGGCCATGACGAAGCCCCTGAGGGGGTGAAACGAGTTGCTGTAAATTAACCTTGGACTACACACACACATATATATATATACATATATCTTCTGTGCTCGACAGCACTGGGATTGCTCTAATCGGTGTGATCAAGGGCAAGTGTTGCCTGAAACGCGTAATATTTTGAGCAATTTCCAATAAATAATTTTTGCCTGTATTTCCGGTGGTTCGTGGTCCTTACGTCATTGGAGGCTGATACGAGTGCCTTTTTGGGCTGCCAGAGGACCTTGGTGAATTTCTTTAATATATATATATATATATATATATATATATATATATATCCAAAGGAATGTTGTAAACTGTTTAACAAAACAACACCACAGCCCTTCGCTTAAATCCAACGTAGTTTATTTCATGGCACCACCACCCAACGCGTTTCGGAGCCTTAACTCCTTGTTCACGAGTAATTGGGCGTGAACAACACAGTGTTTTTAAACAATCATGTGATCATGGTATACAACATAGAAGACAGACTTGAAAGTCTACAAAAACGCCACTCGTTTGTTATTCGTATTTACAAAAGGAAAAAGCCAAACCAGATAACACATAGCTCTATACAAATAAATCACAATTATTTGTAATTCCACTATTATGGCAACAATATTACTTTACATATCTGATGCATTCCCGAATTTGTCTGACGCTGCAATGTCAATCAAACTTTATTGCTCGTACAAACCACAGACAAAGAGCATCCTCATTCATTGCCCTTGCTGTCACTTCGGTTCAAATCCTCAATGTAGCATTATTTATGCCTCTTTTCATTGCATACAGTAATGTAGTACTATATATTTTATATCAAATACCATGGAAATTTTACACTTAGCAAATATTTGTAATATACCTCATCATTGAGTAATCAAAATCTCAAACCAAAAAACAGTCAAGCCCTGGTGGGCAAAAACAATTAACACCCAACAAATCACGCCACAGTGGGCTCTTACAAGATGAAGATATTTTAGAGCTGGCTTTTGCATTCCTCATGCGTGGAATTTTTAATTCAAAATCTGTAAAAACATAAAAACATAATTACCATCAAATGAGACCAAAAACACAATTTCACGTATTATATCACATCCCAAAATATCCCTTATACTAAAACTGTGAAAAAACTACATAAAGCATGTATTTACTCATTATTAAAATTCAACAACTTAATCATTACTTGGACTCTTGTTCAGTCAATCAAAAACATTAAAAAAATTACAGTTATTCATCCTAGGTGTACAGACAGGGCTTCATCACTGTTATGTCCTTCGGGGTACATAGTTCGATATTCAATAATTATCCTAGACTCGCGACTTCTTAGTTCCAGAACCCTGTCCCCTCCTCTTTCTCTTACTGGTATTTGATCAAGGACACAAAAGGACAAGAGATCACTATTTTGATTATGTTCACTTTTAAAATGTCGTGCAATCGGGTACTGTCTATCATTGTTCTTTATCGCCCTCAGATGTTCAAGCACCCTCTTTTTGGCTTTATGTATGGTGCTTCCCACATAGTATTTATTGCATGGGCATCTGAGGGCATACACAACGTGGTCAGAGTTGCAGGACAAATGTTTTTGATTATAAATGGTTTCATATCACTAGACAGTCCAACAGATTTACAGTTAAAACTATATTTGCAGGCTTTACAATTGCCGCAAGTATAGAAACCCTGTATTGAACTTTGCCTGTTTTTCTTAGTAGTCACGGTGCGGCAAATGCTGTCCCTAATCGATCTTGCCTTTCGATAAGTAATCGAAGGGAACTCACTTGCCAAGAGCCCTACGCACTTCATGTGACTGTTTGTTAAACGTGGTAATGAACTTAACTTTGGGATCTTCTGCACTCTTTTTATCAGCATTTTGCCAAAGTAAACTATTTCTGTTCCGTTCTTCCACTTTTGTACAGGCTTCTTGAATGTTTTGACTAGAGTACCCTCTCGCTTTAAATCTTTGTATCATGTTTTCCTTTTCTCGCTCAAATCCTTCACTAGTACTGCAATTACGCTTGGCTCGCAGAAGTTCCCCATACGGGATACTTCTGATCAAGCTTGTGGGATGACCACTTTCAGCATGGAGAAGGCTATTACCTGCTGTAGCCTTTCTGAACAAAAAGGTTTCCAATTGATTATTAATAACCTTAATGTTCAGGTCTGAGGAATTCAATCTCATCATGATGCATCTCACAACTGAATTGGAGATTCAATGTATTTTCATTCAATTCATTAACAAAGACAATGGCCTCATTTATGTCACCATCCCATACACAAAAAATGTCGTCTATGTATCTATGCCTGTTTTTTGGTTTGAGATTTTGATTACTTAAGGATGAAGTTTATCACAAATATGCTGTTAATTGTAATATTTCCATGGGCATTGATATAAAATATATAGTACGATAGTACTGTTTGCAATGAAAGAGAGGCATAGATAATGCTATATTGAGAATTTGATCCGAAGCTATAGTAAGGGCAATGAATGAGGGTGCTCTTTGTCTGTGTTATGCACGAGCAATAAAGTTCGATTGACGCTGTAGCGCTAGACAAATCGGGAATGCATCAGATATGTATAATAATATTGTTGCCGAGAGAGTGGAATTACAAATAACTGTGAGTTCATTATCAAGAGCTACATGTTATCAGATTTTGCTTTTTCCTTTTGTAAATACGAATAACAAATGAGTGGCGTTTTTGTAGACTTTCAAGTCTGTTTTCTATGTTGTGTACCATTGATCACATGATTGTTTAAAAACACTGTTGTTGTTCACGCCCAATTACTCGTGAACAAGGAGTTAAGGCTCCGAAACGCGTTGGGTGGTGGTGCCATGAAATAAACCACGTTGGATTCAAGCGAAGGGCTTTGGTGTTGTTGTTTTCAACTGTTTACAACATTCCTTTGGATTCATTAGGGGTTCGCAAACCCCGCCACGGCCCGCCGTCACTTAAAGAGGCTCGGATCTTTCGCGAGACTGTGTGTTGGATTTAAAGAAATATGATCCTTGCCCGCCCTTAGCAGGACTGAGTATCACGAAGAGCTACCCCAGGCAGTCCGACTTAGCCATGACGACGAAGAGAAATAGTGTGTCGGACTGAAACAAGATACCGGGGTAAGCGGAGCGTGTTCTCTTTCTTATTTTTCCTTTGGTTAAGGATAACAGTGTTTGAGAATCGGGCAGACGGAGGCACACAACAGCGTACATGCTGGGTGGTGTGTCAGCTTAAAACAACGTGTGCGCGAAAAAGTAGCGCATTTAATTCTGTGATTTATTTTCAACATGGCAACCATAAGAAATGCTAAAAGATGTGAAGCAGCAAATAGGATGTTCAGTAATGAAACGACTGGTGATTCAGACGGGGTCACAGGAGATACACGAATGAGTAATGGCGTTGTCTCTAAGAAACAACTATGGGACCAATTGTGGAGACTGTTGAAAATCGAACAAAACAAATGGTGGGAGGCAACAACGTTGCAGAAATATATTGATGTTGCACGTGTACCGAGGGGATTAAGAATATTTGTAACCCCAACTTTCAATGACCCGGACCCAGAGCTAGTCGAGGAGTGGGCAACGAATAACCACCGGTGTTCCACTATTATGTTGGAGCTATTGGTCAAATATGCAAAAAGGGACTGCGAAAAGATCTCTGGTGAAATTGAAATTCTAACCAACAAATTGAAAACAGTTTGTGGTGAAGAAGAATTTAATAATGATATGATCAAAATGGAGACAAGATTGGAAAAAATAGAAGATGAAATTAAAATAAAAAAACAAAGGAAGTTTACACGAGATCAAATCGATTACGAGAAGGGCCAGATCCTTACGTTTGCTAAGCGCTATGATCATCTGAGAAACCCCAAAGGTGTTACATTTGAAGGTGACAAGAGTTTAAATATGAGTATGGGGAATGATGGGAGCACTGTCCTTGATGAAGAATGCAATACAAGTACTGAGGATAATACGGACACCGCAAGTGTCCTGAAAGTGAAAGGACCAAAAGAACACATTTTAAAGGAGTTTACAATGATGGCCCAAGGTCGTATGTCTGTACAAAACAAACAAGGTGCTACACCAAAGAGAGGTCGAGGTCGTGGTCGAGGAGGATTCGTAGAAAGAAGACTGAACACAAGAATTGGAGAAGAAGTAAGCAGCCCTGTGGGAAGCAGAACGAGAGGGCAGAAAAAGGTAAAGTAATGGATACCAAGACAGTAATTAACTTGTCTAACCGAGTGTTGACTAATATCGAGACTGAAGTACTGTCATTGGGATTATCGTTCTGCCCCACTGCTGACTTCAATTACACACAAGGAAGAATTGACTTGTTTCAATTCACCCGGAAATTAAGACTGAAAAAATGGTTTGAAACAAAAGCTAATGTTGAAATAAATATTGAAAGAGATGTTCCCAGTGGAATTGCTATTGGGGACGTGGACCTTTTGTTTGCCCTACATGAATTGGAGGGGGGACCTGATTTGATTGGTGATCCATATTTGAATCTGATAAATGATAACATTTGCTTAGACTTGAGTTATAACAGTGGGTTTAAACCCAAGTTGATATTTTTACCTCAAATAGCAAATGATTCAATTGACGTATTTGAGAAAGGTGTTATTGATGAACTGAAGAAACTATCCAAAAAGAAAGTTTATGGTAGATATAATTTATCACAGGAGCATATAAGAGCTATTCAAGATTTAAGGAATGATGATGATATAATAATCAAAAAATCTGACAAAGGGGGAAATATTGTTGTTTTGTCAAGACAGCGGTATTTGGAGGAAGGTAGAAGTCAAGTAGGTGATACGATGAAGTATGAAAGAAGTACTAAAAGCAAATACGAATTGGCAAATAAACAGTATCAAGAACAGCTCCTGGAATGGAAGGAAAGAGGTCTCTTGGAGCTGGAGGAATGGCAATTTTTGAGATGCAAATTTCCCAAGTTGCCAGCTCTCTACCTCCTACCAAAATTACATAAAGACAACAAAAAAAACCCCGGGAGACCTATTGTATCTTCCCGGGGTAGCTGTTTAGAAAACACGTCACGTTACGTTGATTATTTTCTACAACCACTGGTCCGTAACCTACCCTCGTTTATCAAAGACACAAGTGATTTTTTAAGAATAATCAAGGGGCTCGAATGGAAGGAGGAATACCTTTTGCTATCTCTGGACGTCAACAGTTTATACACCAACATTCCCCATGAGTTAGGAATCAAAGCCTGCAGACATTTTCTTAAGGATAGGTCCTTATCTTATTTGTTCCATACAGAAATGTTATTGGACATGATGTATACGTGCCTTACGCAGAATTTCTTTACATTTGATGGACAGATTTTCAAACAGATTCTCGGGACCGCGATGGGCACCTGCTTCGCCCCCAGTTTTGCGTGTCTTTACCTTGGCTGGTGGGAGGAGCAGGTGGTCAGCAGACTCCCCATGTATAAAGAGCATGTTAAACTATGGGCTAGATACGTAGATGACATTTTTTGTGTATGGGATGGTAACAAAAATGAGGCCATTGTCTTTGTTAATGAATTGAATAAAAATACATTGAATCTCCAATTCAGCTGTGAGATGCATTATGATGAGATTGAATTCCTCGACCTGAACATTAAGGTTATTAATAATCAATTGGAAACCTTTTTGTTTAGAAAGGCTACAGCAGGCAATAGCCTTCTCCATGCTGAAAGTGGTCATCCCACTAGCTTGATCAGAAGTATTCCGTACGGGGAACTTCTGCGAGCTAAGCGTAACTGCAGTACTAGTGAAGGATTTGAGCGAGAAAAGAAAAACATGATACAAAGATTTAAAGCGAGAGGGTACTCTAATCAAAACATTCAAGAAGCCTGTACAAAAGTTGAAGAACGGGACAGAAACAGTTTACTTTGGCAAGATGTTGATAAAAAGAGTGCAGAAGAAAGTGAAATTCATTACCACTTTTAACAAACAGTTACATGAAGTGCGTAGGGCTCTTGGCAAGTTTTGGAATGTTTTAAAAACAGATGGTGATGTGATGAAATACATTGGTGAGTTCCCTTCGATTACATATCGAAAGGCAAGATCTATTAGGGACAGCATTTGCCGCACCTTGACCACTAAGAAAAACAGGCAAAGTTTAATACAGGGTTTCTTTACTTGCGGCAATTGTAAAGCCTGCAAATATAGTTCTAACTGTAAATCTGTTGGACTGTCCAGTGATATGAAACCATTTATAATCAAAAAACATTTGTCCTGCAACTCCGACCATGTTGTGTATGCTCTCAGGTGCCCATGCAATAACTACTATGTGGGAAGCACCATACATAAAGCCAAAAAGAGGGTGCTTGAACATCTTAGGGCGATAAAGAATAATGATAAACAGTACCCGATTGCGCGACATTTCAAAAGTGAACATAATCAAAATAGTGATCTCTTGTCCTTTTGTGTCCTTGATCAAATACCAGTAAGAGAAAGAGGAGGTGACAGGGTTCAGGAATTAAGAAGACGTGAGTCTAGGATAATTATTGAATATCGAACTATGTACCCCCAAGGACACAACAGTGATGAAGCCCTGTCTGTACACCTAGGATGAATAACTGTGATTTTTTAATTGTCTGAACAAGAGTCCAAGTAATGATTAAGTTGTTGAATTTTAATAATGAGCAAATACATGTTTTATGTAGTCTTTCACAGTTTTAGTATAAGGGACATTTTGGGATGTGACATAATATTTGAAATTGTGTTTTTGTTTTTATTTGATGGTAATTATGTTTTTATGTTTTTACAGATTTTGAATTAAAAATACCACGCATGAGGAACGCAAAAGTCAGCTCTAAAATATCTTCATCTTGTAAGAGCCCACTGTGGCGTGATTTGTTTGGTGTCAACTGTTTTGGCCCACTGGGGCTTGATTTTTTCTGGTCTGAGAATTTGATTACTTAAGGATGAAGTTTATCACAAATATGCTGTTAATTGTAATATTTCCATGGGCATTGATATAAAATATATAGTACGATAGTACTGTTTGCAATGAAAGAGAGGCATAGATAATGCTATATTGAGAATTTGATCCGAAGCTATAGTAAGGGCAATGAATGAGGGTGCTCTTTGTCTGTGTTATGCACGAGCAATAAAGTTCGATTGACGCTGTAGCGCTAGACAAATCGGGAATGCATCAGATATGTATAATAATATTGTTGCCGAGAGAGTGGAATTACAAATAACTGTGAGTTCATTATCAAGAGCTACATGTTATCAGATTTTGCTTTTTCCTTTTGTAAATATGAATAACAAATGAGTGGCGTTTTTGTAGACTTTCAAGTCTGTTTTCTGTGTTGTGTACCATTGATCACATGATTGTTTAAAAACACTGTTGTTGTTCGCGCCCAATTACTCGTGAACAAGGAGTTAAGGCTCCGAAACGCGTTGGGTGGTGGTGCCATGAAATAAACCACGTTGGATTCAAGCGAAGGGCTTTGGTGTTGTTGTTTTCAACTGTTTACAACATTCCTTTGGATTCATTAGGGGTTCGCAAACCCCGCCACGGCCCGCCGTCACTTAAAGAGGCTCGGATCGGTTCGCGAAACTGTGTGTTGGATATATATATATATATATATATACTCATAAACTCTCCATTTGCCCAAATGGTTTCGAGACGCACTCGGGAACGACCAATTTCATTTATTAATACAGGACAATGACTGCTGCATGTCTTCCCTACGCGTTTAGGCAATCAAGCCTTGATCACGGGTACAATCAACAATGAACAGCAGGAAGTCCATCTTTTATCACAATAGCACTCCAATGAGCCTCTCGAATGAGAGTAACAATGCATTCTGGTCCTGTTAGTCCATATGCTATGACATCCTCAATAAACACGCAGCACTCGTGCACCAATTTCATCATCCAAATGTCTGTTCCCCTGCATTGCAGCCCCAAATCTAAAGGCTGAGCAGGCCCCCATGAATGCAGTGAATCCACGAGAACAGCCACCGCAGATAATTCCTCACGGGCGGCTTGTGCTCCTCTTTTGAAGGGTGGTGCAGTCTCTTTACGGCTTCGGGAAAAGCAGTTATAAATTCATAAACTCTCCATTTGCCCAAGGAGATGCGAGACGCACTCGGGAACAACCAATTGAATTTATTAATACAGGACAAGGACTGCTGCGTATCTCCCCTACGCGTTTCGGCATTCGAGCCTCGATCACGGGTACAATCAACAATGACCAGCAGGAAGTCCATCTTTTATCACAATAGCACTACAATGAGCCTCTCGAATGAGAGTAATAATGCATTCTGGTCCTGTTAGTCCATATGCTATGACATCCACAATAAATATGCAGCAGTGCTAAAATAAAGAAAGGAGGGTGGCCATGCTCCCCCCACCTGGAGCTCCAGATGACCCTGGGGACCTCCACCCTGCCATGGCCGGCTCCAGCAATGTCCCATGGCGCCCACCTGGGGACATTGCAGTTTGCTTTGCCTTGGTGGGATCACCACTACCGCGAAGCCATAGCAAAAAGTGCTCTGCTTTCAGCAAGCGAGAGCAGAAAATGCTCTCACTTGCTGAAAGCGGAGCATGTCTGTTTCCCTGCCTGCTGTCAAGTGAGCAGGGAAACATAGAAATTGCTCTGAGATCCAAGGGGCTGCATGTTAGCAGCTACCTGGGTCTCAAAGCAATGCCGGCACTCGCAGTAGGTGGCGAGCCGGCAGGGACCGCAGGGGCCTTCAGGCCGGGGGATGGGATCCTAGAGGCCGAAATTGGTGCAGGGAATAGGGGGTACGCAGCCCCCATTCCCTTTGAAAAGAAAACAAAACAAAAAAAGAGCCCGGCATCTCGCCGGAGGTCCTGCCCCCTTTCTCCACCACTCTGCAAACGCACCTCCTGGCATGCTGATGGTTGTGGGATGAAGTCAACACAAAGAGATGATGATGATGATGATGGTGTTTGCTTTGTGGGATGAAGTCCCCTTGGCTGCTGAGGGTCCTTAGGGGCCAACAAGACCTCTTGTTACCGCCAGTAAGTCCCACACAGTGGAATTGCTGAGAGGTGGTCGGAGGCCATGCCCCCTTTCTCCACCACTCAGCAAACGTGCCTCTCAGCACACTGCTGGTGGGGGTATGAGGTCCAGTTGCCTCCTGAGGGCCTCAAGACTAAAGTGGACTTCTTCCCCCAAGCAGCAGTATTATGGTACAATGATTACAAAATCTTTACAGGGATCATAACTAAGAGATTGTGGCGTGTTAGCCATACAGCTGTCCATGCTGACCAAAGGGTTTTATCCCGGGTAGGCAGCTCTATGAACAAACTCACCTCCTGATTGGAGTTTTATCTCCCCTCTAACAGTGAGAATTGTCGATGCTGTCAAGGCTTTTGACAGAGTCAGCTGGATATACCTTTGGGAAGTATAATGAAATGGGTCTATATGATTCAGCTTTCTTAAGGTCCTTTCCCGGTTTCAAGATCATGACAACTGCGGCTTCATACTAGGAGGAGGGGACCTCTTTGTTATCTAAGGATACTTCATTGTAGATAATTCTCCAAATAGGTGCTACCTTCACAATTATCTGCTCATATAATTCAGCTGGAATCCCGTCAGGGCCTACCGCTTTCCTGCTTTTCACGCTGGTAGCCTGAACTACATTGTTAATAGGGTTTGAGCACCAGTTTCTCTGTCCTTCTTATGGAGCCACTTGGTATTTGAAATGTATTGCTCATGTTAGCTCGTTTATAACACTTCAAGTGGACAATCAAAGGTCCATATGACCAGTGGGGGATTCTCTTTCATGATTGTACCAAGAGATTAAACTTTAAGAAACCTTGCTCTATCATCAGTCTAGCCAAAACTTTACTGCCAGGGAGTATTTGGCCTAAAAAAGTTTGATCCTTTGTGCTGCTAGGAGGCATGCATGCTGGCTCGCCGTAAAGCAAAGGGTACACTAGCACATTTTATTTAAGATTCATAGGGTTTGATGAGGACTAGACCTTCCTGGCCTCAACTGTTAACAAGGTGCACTGTTGTAATAACTCCTCTGTCTAACTCTTGCCTCCTGATGCAGGACCCTTAGATCGAACTGTCAGATTCTGAGGGCAGTTCTTTTAGATGCCTAGACTTAGGGGCCGATTCCGATTCAGGCCGGAAAACATACCGACCGACTCGGTACGGGAATGTAGCCCGACCGACACGTACCGGCGCAGTCCGATCCGCGTAGTACGATGCTATGCATGTGAATTACGACCGACTCGTACGGAACACAAGCCGAACAACCGAACCGCACGGAAAGCAGCCATCCAGCCGGAAAATCTACGCGAATCGAACCGACCGACACGTACCAGGAATGAACCCGACAGATACGTACCCGCGAACTCCGACCCGCGCAGTACGATGCAATGCGTGTACAACCAGACCGAGTCGCACGGAGCTCAAGCCGTACGACCGACACGCATAGAAAACAGGGAGCCGAAGCAACCCAATACTCCGCGACCGACGCGTACGCCGCACATGAAACCCAGCAGAAAGACAACGTGAAAGACTCGGAGAAGCTCGCACGAGACAACTGCAGCGTCCGACTCGGTCAGAAGAACGTCTCCTACATGCCCAAAAAATACAAAGGAAAAAAATACAAAAAAAAGGGCCAAACAAGCAATGACAAAGTCAATAAATACTGGGGGAAAAAAACATGGAACAAAGACACACCCACAACTCCACCCATATAAAGGCCACAAATCCCTACCATGATCCTTTGCAAATTCAACTGACCTGCCAGCACAGAACACCATCAGACAGCAACCACAGACACACTCACAACTCATCCATCACACAAGCCACACACCATTAGCACTTCCCTAATAGCACCCTCACATACACCCAGCAAAACTGACACTCACCCACCCTCACTTGCACACTCACACACACATCAATCCCCACCACCACCCATCACCATGCCCCCAAACACGCATCCTTCAAACCCTGGGATTAATACTTTTCTACGCTCACGGAGCATGCAAAGTTTGTGTTATTATGCACTACACAAATTGCACGTAGCAGAATAAAAAACTGTGCTAATCGACGTAGCTTAGCAGTAGTATGTTAAACACATACAAATGCTTTGTTAAAGCAATTTTCTACGCTAAAACGCATATAACAAAATCACAAAAGTGAACTTTGACAATGAAAATATCAAGCAATGAGAGAGGTGATGATTTTGGGTTCCCCCCTAACTTAGGGGGAGGACCAAGCAGATGCCTTGAACACAAAAAGCATATCATGTGAACGATTCAGTGGTGGTCCCTTCCTCCTAGGACCACCTCAAGCACAGTTATGGGCAAAAATACAATCCCAACCAAAGGCCCTGCAAAGCATTATGGGACGAGATTAGCAGTGGGCAGTGAATATTATAGTGTCAATATCAAAATAATTCTACAAAGAGCTGCAGTTCAACTAGTCGTTACTAGATGTCCCTCACGAGTCAAATGCAAAAGCATTGAAATTATTAATACATCAAGCTGCAGTTCCACTAGTCGTTACTAGATGTCCCTCACGAGTCAAATGCAAAAGCATTGAAACCCTTTCATGAAGCTTTTGCATTTTGACTCGTGGACATCTAGTAACGACTAGTGGAACTGCAGCTCTTTGTAAATTATTTTGATATTGGATACTATAATATTCACTGCCCACTGCTAATCTCATCCCATAATGCTTTGCAGGGCCTTTGGTTGGGATTATATTTTGCCAATAACTGTGGCTGGGGTGGTCCTAAGAGGATGGGACCACCACTGAATCGTTCAAAGATGTGCTTTTTGTTTTCAAGGCATCTGCTTGGTTCTCTCCCTAGGTTAGGGAGGATACCAAAATCATCACCTCTCTCACTGTTTGTTAATTTATTGATTTCACTTTTGTGAAATGCTATGTGCATTTTAGCATATAAAGACAGAGATACTTATTTTATCTTAACTTGCACTGTGCAAGATTCCTTTGGCAATTATTGTACAGTGCAGTCAAGCACACAGCTACGCACTATGCAATTTGCATAGCTACGTGTAGTTCAAAATGTACTTCACGTAGCTACGTGAAGTGCTACTACGCAAACTACGCCCAGGGCTAGACGTAATACGCGTCGTTCAGCAATGGAACGATCCGTGCGCATGCATTGGCTATGGACTGACATGGTAACGGACGCGTATTCGAAGCTTTTGCGAGTCGGATGCAGTGAATTCAGTTGGCCACCCACAACAATGTTGCAAATTCATGGGTGTCATCAAGTTGAAATTTTGAAGGATGCTGTAGGCGTGTATTAGTGGTGCAATTCCATGGATTGGCCAGATTCAGAAGATGCAAACGACTTGGACCTATCACATTGGACACATGGGACAGTATCTGCCTCTGCAGCACACATATAATGCTGGCTGTTCCCCTGAGAGCTCACTTGCCTGCACTACATGCTCCAGGACGACATCTGCCATCACCACTGCTGCTGTCTCTGCATCCTCTGGCTACTGCAATGGCACGTACTGTGGAGAGAGCCCCAGCCTTCAGCACTGAGGAGAACCAGGCCCTGCTGGACAGCCTCCTTCCACAGTACAGCAAGCTGTATGGGAAACCAGGGGAGCAGGTGAGTGTGCTGTCCACTGCCTTACTAATTGTGCATGTTGTCTGACTAGCAAGACTTACAGTGTGTACACCAGGGGCTAGCATGCTCACTGAGTAGTTGTCACCCCCAAAGTGTGTAGTTACATGCACTGAACAGGTATAGTGCAGTAACAGTGCATTCCAACAAGGTTTTACTTCCCAGGCAATGATACCATTTAGTAACTGCTGGACAACTGTTCATAGCCATAGTTGCACTACCTGTGTACATCATATGCCCCTGTGATTGAGACATGTATATCCAACTGTGTGATGCACGGATATGTTGCATGTGTAGTAATGGCCTTTTCACTTTGTCATCCTCACAGGTTGATGCCCACCAGAAGCAGGAGATCTGGCTGACCATCGCCCGGGCAGTACGATCTGTGGGGGTCTACAGGCGCAGGATCCGCAACTGCCAGAAGAGGTGGCAGGACCTTCGTGGCTGGACCCGGAGGATCGCAAGGGTCCAGCTGAAGCTGTCGCCTCCTCGCAGGAGGGCGGACACCGGACCCTGACCCCCACATGCTCCAGATTCTGGCGGTGGTCTTCCCTGACCTGGATGGGCAGCTGAAGGCCAGACAGCAGCAAGGAGGGGGTAAGTGCTAGCCTTTTCTGGGTACTATGACTAACATGCTCTATGCACTCCTTTAGCCTGGTTCCACTTCCACAGTACGACTGTCTTGTCGTCCTGGACTCATGTCCCTCACTTGTGTCATGCCCCCTCCTCATCTGATACACAGGTGTGGCCCTTACAGTCTGTGACTTAGGTCACTTGGGTACTGTGTACTTGCAGTTACCTGTGGTTCAAGTTGGGGACAGCATCAGTTACAGGAACTTTGTTGTGGGCTGCATGGGTGGTACAATTGCTCACACAATGCCTTTGATCTGACATGTACTCTGGGTATGGCTTTAATATGTGTTCCAATTGCTGCTCTGAATCACCACATGTCTGGGGTATGTGCCACACACCCATGCTGCTGCAGAGACCAAGGTAGGAGCCTCAAAAGTATGTACATCATGTGTGTGACACATGCATAGCCACCTGCCTAGTGTTCAGGGTAATACCATGTTGCACATGGACCAGGACTGTAATGCCTACTCCGGACACCGAAGGCACTCTGTGCTCCCACTCCCGTGTGTCAGCATACATATTGGGCATTGTGAAGAGTGCACTCAGGTGCCTGCCTCTGTGTCACTGTGGTGTGGCCTTGCTTTTTGGACTCCTGGAGTGTTTAACAATTTGGGGTGGCCAGCCATCTGAGTTGTGACTATAGGATCTGCACATTGGTTAATGCATAGGTCTCTGATCCCTTGACTGTGCACAATGGTGTATGAAACATTGAGGTGCAGGCAGCTTTGGTTCATTCTCATCAGACGGTGAAGTGCTCATGTGTATGGATTTGTGTTTGCAGTCACTCAAATGTCTCATTTGAATGACGTGGGATCATCTTAGTCCTCATGATGTGGGTGGCCAGGAGTGCACATGTGCAGCTGTCAGCTACAGGGCTTGCATTCCCAAAACTTCCATGATTGTGACACAGTGCAGACTGGTGTTGTGTGTATGCACTGCCCCTGTGACAGGAGACAGTTATGACTGACTTGCCAGGAAGGCCTGTGCCATGACATTCAACTTGCAAAGGGTGATCCAGCAGTAGTGTGATATGTCCTGCATGCACACCATTGTCGCATTGTCTATCAGGACATGAGGACATCATTGTGTCTGGTGATGGAACCAAAACCCGCATATCGACAGAGACTCTGCACATCGCTTTTCCTGACACATGTACTGAGTCAGTGGCAGGAGATGGCATGTGTTTGGAGTGACACATTTCCATATGTTCTCTTGGATGTCCAACAACTGTGTATGTGGTGCATGTGTGCACATATGATTAGTCGCATACAACAGGCACCAGACAGATGGGTGCATGGACAGGTAGGACATGAGTGGCATGAATGACTGTCAGGCAGACAATGGGCTTCTTCAAATCAGTGTCAGCACTTATTGCAATGTCTAGCAAATGATGGCAGGGCTTGCTCTGTGATGTGCTGTACTTACTGTGGTGTGTGTGGTCAGTACAGGTGACTGATGTTGCTCTGTTCATCCTGATTGTTTGCAGATACATCCACGGCCACAGGAGGAGACAGCTCCACGGACCAAGAGGAGCGGCAGAGCCAGACTGGGTCCACTGCAGAGGAGACCGAGGGACCCAGTGGCACGGAGGGTGAGGGGAGCCACACTGAGGAGACCTCAGCTACAACCACCTCGGCTGAGGTACACAGCACTTCCAGTGAGGACTCCCTTGTGGAGGCGGGTATCAGCAGACCACAGACAGAATCGAGCAAGTCTGTCCCCGCCACCACCACCATCTCCACCCTCCCATCTGCTCCCATCCCACATGTCCGTGGAGGCTCTCGTGTAGGGGAGCGTGTCTCCTTCATGCCAGGCACCGCACCCCCTGCCTCTGTCTCCCCTGCTGCCCTGAGTGTGGAGTCTGTGGACTTGCTGAAACAGATACATGTAGGGCAGACATCAATGCTGAGTGTCCTCTATGCACACACACGGGTCTGTTGACACAACTGGTGTCATTCATGGAGGGCATGTCATCTGGCATGTCTGACCTACAGCGGACCAATCAGTCCATGGCCTCCTCACTGATGGAAGCAGTGTCCCTCCTGCAACAGTCCCTCACCCCTCCTACCTCTGCCCCATCCACAATGCCCAGCACCCTACCTGTCCCAAGCACACACACACCGGCACAGGCACGCACCAGCACAGACACAAGCAGCACACAGACACACACGCCAAAATCCAGACGCACACGCACGCACAGTCAGGGGTCTGATACCTCACTCACAGGGGATGGGGCCCAGACACACACACACACGCATCCACAAGCACTCCGCAGTCCTCAGTTGCCTCTCCCTCCAAAACCCCTTCCCTTGCCTCACCTGCAACCCCCCCTCCCAGAAGCTCTTCCTCTGTGAGCTTGGCCTCTTCCCCACAGATCCATATGACCCAACGTACAGGCGGAAGAGGCGACCACCACACCCGGACACCCTCCCCCAGGCACAGGCAGACTGAGGACCCCATTAGGAAGTCCCCCCGGACCAGGAAGGGCAAGACCCCACCACGCAGCTCCACCACACAGTCTCTCTCCTCCATCCCCCAGGCCACCACTCCACAGGTTCCCCGCCACACCCTGCCCCAGGTTCCCTCACACACCCATACCGCATCCCCAAACTGCTTAGGCCCTCCCCCCTACCACTTGCTCTTCCACCCCCAAGCCAGACGCTCGGCCTGTTTGTGCCACTGGTGTGGAGACCGGGCCCCCCTCTGTCCTGCCCACCTCATCTGCCCCCCTTCCACTCCCTTGGAGTTATGCACTGCAGTGGAGTCCACAACCACCCCGTCTGACTTGGGCACTGCAGTGGGGACCCAGTCCACTCCATCTGACTGGCCCACTGCAGTGGTGCCAGCACCCACACCATCTGACTTGTGCCATGCAGGGGTGCCGGCCCCCACTGAGTCAGACACCTCCACTGCAGTTGCCGGTGACACTCCTGCACCCACCACCCCTTCACTGCCGCCTTCTGGCATCCCCTGATCCTGTCCCTGCGGTGCCTGGCCTGCCCCTTGTATGCCCCTCCGAGGGGGATGTCCCCTGTCCGTACCAGTGCAGGCAAGCAATGGGTGACAAGTTGTCACATGTCACCCTGTTCGGACTGTGAATGTGGACTGGCCATTGGCCTTAGTTTCTTTTGGACTTCCAATTTTTCATTGACATTGGCTGAATAAAGCGTTTTTTTGTTTACTAGTGGTTTTGCTTTTGTTGTACATGATGTAGATGAGTATCATCATGCATTTGCTGTTGTAATAGTGTTCAGATCAGGAAAATGAAGTGTTGCTGTGATGGACTCCATGTGGTCCATGGGATATGTGTCCTAATCTAGTCTGGATCCATAGCATCCTTTGCTGCAGTCTGAGGGTGTAATGTTCAGCATTTGACACAGGGATGTACGTTTTGCATTTGTAATTTAACATCTGTGGCTTACACTGATGCACATCTGTGCATCAGTGCATGTCCACTGTTCAATGTTTCTATTTCCCTGACTGTGTGCCCATCTCCACTGGACATGCAGTTTAGCACATCAATGTTGAAGGACTCATCTGTGTATACAGTGCAACTTGCCTGACACGTGTTTTGGGTATATGCAGATGACTGAAGTGACACTCCCGTACCCAGGCTGATGTGAGCAGAGCCTTCAGTGTGTTGTAATTGTTATCTCACTGACCGAGTGTTCTGCTGACATGTTTGAGTCGTGCACAGACAAGGTTTGGCACAGCGGACCTTCCACAGGAGTGGAGTGCCCTCATGGCAGTGTGTAATCCCGTGACATTGCCTGGGCCCGTGTTGTGTGTTGTGTAAGCATGTCTGTGTGTGTTCCCTTCCCTTTTCCTACACAGGCTGTGTCCCTACGGATGTTCCTGTTTGTGATGCTTGCTGAGTTGTCCTGTGTTCATCCAGCATCTTGGACCTGGTTTCTCCGTGATGTGGGTGCATGGCAAACTAATGTTCATCAGGTTGTTATCCCTAGTTGTCTTTGTTGTCAGGGCTGGGGATGTGGGCAAACGCAGATGGGACACAGTCAGGATTCCCCTTGGCACTTGTTGGTTACACAAGTCATGTAATTTACAGTTTGTGGTAGCTTTCAGTGATTGTGACAAGTTGTGTGTGTGACTGCTGCCACTCCTCAGGGTCAGAGCTGCAATGTTGGAAGTTGTCTACGTGTGTTCTTTGTGGGTCACCTTGGCTTCTTCATTGGTGAGTGACTGTGGCCGGGATCCCATTGATTGGGGTGGATTTCACGTCATGCCCATGTACGGCGTACTGTGCAATGTGTCAGACATTCACGAGTCTTGTTGACTGGCCAGGTGTTATGGGTTTCTGCACCTTAGTTCCCACAACCACCCCTGGGATTGTCATGGGTGCATGTGCAATGTCACCAGTCCATGTGAGCTTCACTGCTGCACATTGGTGGAGATCAAGGTGTGTGGTGTTGAGTGTGTGCAAATGTGAGTTGTTGCACGGCTAGACCCCTACCTCCATAATGGCCTTGGCTGACAGGCCGTGCTGATTGATTTGTGCTTGTGTAGGTGTGATGGTAGTTTGTTGCTCAGGACACATGGTTGTGGTTCACAGTGTGAACGACATCTACCTTTGTCATCACAGTGGGATTATCATGCAGGCTAGTGTCACCACAATGTGGGGTCCCTGGGGGTAGTGCTGTGGTGGGTCTGTCTCTTGCTGTGTTAGTTGCTGTTCCTACAAGCTTGTGTGACATGTGTAATTTGGGCTCCCTCTCATCTAACAATGCCTGATTGCCCACATAGGGGAATCCGATCCATGAGTTACTTTTGTATGGCACTGTATACACATCTGTGTAATTGGAATTCAGGCCTCCTCATGTGTTGTGTGGTTGCCTGGGGACACTGGCACACCCCCATCACCTGTTGTGTTTGATATGCAGTGTGAGGCTGCCTGTTTGTGTTTGTGCATCTGCACCACTGCATTGGCATATCTTTAGTGTGCCATTGCCTGTATGTTGTTTGGAGGATTTCCCATGCTGTCCCTGGGACTCCTAGGTCATCAGTCAGCACAATAATCATGGTTTGTATGTCCCATTGCTGCCATGGTATGGTATTTGTTCACCTCACATCTACAGTCTCCACAGGATATCTACATTTGTGTGTCCATTAGTGCAGATATGTGGGTCTGCATTATGATGGTCACTTCTGGCATTGTGTAATTGATAAATGGAGACAATGTCAGTCCCCATGGGTGATGTTTGTCTGCACATGGCCAAAGGTATGTTTTATTTGCACTGCACTGTTTGCCTCACCCAATCTATGTTGCTATGGGACACAACCACTACTTTGCCACTGATGTGTTTGTTGTTCTGTGACCAGGAATCATCCATGCTGTTTGGCAATTGCAGCTTTTTCCATGACAACACTTACCTTTTGGTCACTGTGATGATGGGGGTTTAGGCCCCATTGCCACATTGTTCAAAATGTGCTTCAGCTATGGACCCCACACTTACCTTTTGGTCACTGTGATGATGGGGGTTTAGACCCCATTCCCACAGTGGTCATGGTCTGCTTGCATTGTGAAGGCCACACACATGTTTGTGTGACACATGTGATAGGGGGTCACATTGTATGTTCAATGTCATGTTCAGTGTTGTAGGCATTTGACACAGACTACACACTCTTGTCATGATGTTGGGGGGATGTCTTTTGCTGACATTCCTTATTTTGGAGTATGCTGGTTGTGTCATGCATTACCCGTCCTATGAGTGGGGATGGTAGTAGTGGTAGGCATCCAGGCCCACATGAGTAGGGGTGGTGGTAGTGGTAGGCATCCATCCCCCCATGAGTAGGGGTAGTGGTAGTGGTAGGCATCCATCCCCCCATGAGTAGGGGTGGTGGTAGTGACAGGCATCCAGCCCCCCATGAGTAGGGGTGGTGGTAGTGGTAGGCATCCATCCCCCTATGAGTGGGGATGGTAGTAGTGACAGGCATCCAGCCCCCATGAGTAGGGGTGGTGGTAGTGACAGGCATCCAGGCCCCCATGAGTAGGGGTGGTGGTAGTGGTATGCATCCATCCCCCTATGAGTGGGGATGATAGTAGTGACAGGCATCCAGGCCCCCATGATTAGGGGTGGTGGTAGTGACAGGCATCCAGCCCCCCATGAGTAGGGGTGGTGGTAGTGGTAGGCATCCATCCCCCTATGAGTGGGGATGGTAGTAGTGACAGGCATCCAGCCCCCCATGAGTAGGGGTGGTGGTTGTGGTAGGCATCCATCCCCCTATGAGTGGGGATGGTAGTAGTGACAGGCATCCAGTCCCCCGTGAGTAGGGGTGGTGGTAGTGACAGGCATCCAGGCCCCCATGAGTAGGGGTGGTGGTAGTGACAGGCATCCAGCCCCCCATGAGTAGGGGTGGTGGTAGTGGTAGGCATCCATCCCCCTATGAGTGGGGATGATAGTAGTGACAGGCATCCAGGCCCCCATGAGTAGGGGTGGTGGTAGTGACAGGCATCCAGCCCCCCATGAGTAGGGGTTGTGGTAGTGGTAGGCATCCATCCCCCTATGAGTGGGGATGATAGTAGTGACAGGCATCCAGGCCCCCATGAGTAGGGGTGGTGGTAGTGGTAGGCATCCATCCCCCTATGAGTGGGGATGATAGTAGTGACAGGCATCCAGCCCCCATGAGTAGGGGTGGTGGTAGTGGTAGGCATCCATCCCCCTATGAGTGGGGATGATAGTAGTGACAGGCATCCAGGCCCCCATGAGTAGGGGTGGTGGTAGTGGTAGGCATCCATCCCCCTATGAGTGGGGATGGTAGTAGTGACAGGCATCCAGCCCCCCATGAGTAGGGGTGGTGGTGGTAGCCATCAGGCCCCTATGGGTGTGTATGGCATTGGTGATAGCCATCCCACCCCTATGGTTCTGCAGTTGCTAGTGTACGACATTTCTGCATCCCTATGTGTGTATGACATATGTCGGGTACGTGTCGTTTGTTTGTGTAGTGGGTGTCTGACTTACCGTCTGCGCCGTACGCGTCCGTACTGGTTCCGGTAATAGATGTACAGTATTGGTAGGACCTGCGCGATGGGATTCATGGTTGGTTCGTCTCGTTCGGTTTTCTCGTGGCTTCGACTCGTACTCGTAGCTGGCTTGTTCGTTTCGTAGCCGTGGATCATCTTGTGGCGCGAATCGGAGCTTATGTGCAGCTCTCCCGGATGCTCTGACGTGCCGGACATAGCGACCAGTTCGGCGCGTACGGATTGCGCATCGTACTAGTCCTGCCGGAAGGTGCTGTGTATTTACTTCCGTGCGACTCGAATCGGCGTTTGCGGATCCAGCTCGGTCGGGGAACTGGAGCTGGATTGGGAACGTACGGCTCGCTCGGAATTTTAGCAGTAATGTGCATCGTACTTGCTCGCTCGGACGACTGTTCGAATCGTTCGGGAAAAACGCGTTCGGCTCGTATTTTTTCCGGACGAATCCTATTCGGTGCGCTTCCGGCCGAGATCGGAATCGACCCCTTAGTGTTTAGAGTGAAGGTTCAGTGCACATACTAAGCCTTAAATTCACAGCTGGTTTGTAAGTTTTGGTTAGTGTTGGTCTTTTTGTTACTTCTAGCTTAGTGGTCATTAGTTTCCTAAGAGCCAAAATGCTTCTTGAAATAACAGGACATGAAAGGGAGACACAGAAGATGTGGCGGAAGAAGAGTGAGGAGCAAAGAGAGAAGCAAAGAGTTTACTAGCAAGAGAAGATATGATGGTTTGAGTTGTACCAAAATAGGATATGTAGATGTTGGAGAAAGAAAGTAAAAATGTATGCTCTGGGGCTGGTATCTGGTCAGTAGTGAAATTTGAAAAAAATACTTAATGTAAAAACTCTCCAAAATGTTCGCGTCAGGAGTAAAAATGGAGAGGATATGAAGGAAGTACCAAGAGCAAAGAAGATGAAAAGGAGACATGGATGTGCAGCAGTGGATGTAATAAACGACTGCAGTGTTGGAGGAAAGGCTATGGATTTTTACTTTTTCTAGTTGCCTTATTCTATATAGTTACTTAACTTGTTGGTTTATGACGAGTAGGATTATTCTGTTAGTTTTGTGTCCGGTTTCTTTGTCTCTTGTGTTTAGTAGTGGTGGATTTATATTTTTCTTCTTTTCAAAAAGGACAGATGTGTTGTGTCTGAGTCTTATCCTTATTACGAGTGTCCTGCACGGTGTTCTGTGTCAAGAGTTGGATGTTGTGAGAACATGTAGAATTAGATGATGTGTTATGGAATGTAAGGCAGCTGGAGAGTGCCTACTGCTCTGGTGGTAGCTTTGTTTCCTTGTCTTAGTTTCGTTGGCTGCAGTAAATGGGACCTAGCTCGTACAGCACTGTCTTTGTGTCTTCCTCTTTTGGGTTTATACCATGCCTTGTTTGAGTCTGTTGATTCAGACGTGGGATGTTATGTTATGTTATGTTACGGAATTTCTTAAGCGCAACGGTTACCCAGAGGTGTCCTGGCGCTAGTTACCTATCCTGGCGCTAGTTTTGTTTGTGGTTGCTTTGAAGTATATATTTCTGATAATTTAATACATAAAAAATATTTCAAAACTACAAGAAACAAATAAGTAAATCACAAAAATAAGGCACACTCAGAGTACACAAGTCTTCTAAAGGTCACCCATGATGTGGTCCAAGGAATCAGTTTAAAAGGACACCACATGTTGGGTTAAATATTTTTTTCCAGACCCACACAGCAATCACCTTGTTAGCTGTCAGCCATGACCAGGCAGCTGTTGGGCAGAAAAGGAAACTTACTGAAAGAGTTTACAGTCTTCCAATCCAAGTCAAGAACTCAATACTTCGAAGCCACTGACAGACACGTCAAGTCTCACATGAGGTTCATGATGTGAATTTGTCTCGCACCAGGTCAAGTGACTCGCCATCAATATTACTCACTTGCTTGAACTTTGAAATTTCCATGCCGGGCTTTAGGTTCTGGAAAGGGAAACATGAGTGTCGACTTAGAAAGAGGCTACCAGGCGAATATGATATGCCAGTCGAGGAAGTTGCCCAAGTCGCTTTGTTTGCATCTTAAAAACATGTTGGTTATGTTGTTCTGTGCATTGCCAAGACTGTCCTTTCTCAAAGACCTCCAGAAGGGTTCTGTTATCTTTGAATTCTGTCAGATATATACACTTTCTATTTTGGGGCTACCTTACGGGAAAAGCTGTGAGGTAGTTAGTGGATGAAGTCGGTGCAGCCAGAGTGGTACCAACTATCCAGATATTGTCAAACAGATGTGTTGACATGTCAGCACATGCCTGTTTTGGGCAAGAGAAACATAGGATGAGAGAGAAAGGGTTAGAGAGTGAGAGAGAGGTCTATAGGACTCTCTCCTAGTCCATAGGCCACCTCTGCCTCCCCTCCTTCACTGATTTTGTCACTGCCACTTCCATATCAAGGTGCCCTCTACAGGAAACCCTATACCCTTGACTCTTTGTCGAGCCTGTCCCACAACACTGCCACTGTGTGTGTGGCTCGGTCCTTCCGCCTGCCATCCTGACCCGAGTCAGCTCATGTCCTGTAGACAACACTGTAATCCTAGTGCACTTGGTTACATACACACAGGAAATGGGTCCCAGTGATGCCAATTATTATGTGAGGATAACTAATCCTGCCTTGTTCTTTAGTTATGTTTGGAAATTATTTAATAAATCGTTATATTTAGGAAGTATCCCTTAGTACAAGTGGACAAAATAAGAACAAATACAGAACTTCCAATGTGTGCATGATCATAATAATGCTGGAAAGCAAAGGTCTTATTCCCAACAACTGATACCAATAGTCATAAATTTACCATACATCAACTCAATCAACAACCGTAAGCCTACCCATTCATGAACACAGAAAGAAACAAGGGGCCATATTCACAAGCCCCTTTCACCACTGGAGCATTACTTTATTTGTGGTGTAGCGCCATTTTCCATATTTACAAGGTGGCGCAAAGCCATTTAGAGTGGTTTAACGCCACCTTGTAAATATGCCCCTTTCTGCCACAGTCCTCTGCAGCAAAGGAGTGGGCAATGTGTGTTGCTGTGGACGTTCCTCCACTACACCCATGGCTTTTTGGTGCTGCCCCCAATTTACAAGGCTGAGTCAACGCCAAAAACTAACACCATGGAATACCAAGCGTTAGAATGGTGATACAATGAGAAATTATTAATTTCTCCTCGTTTTTGCTCTTTCCATGTGTATTGTATTCTGCAGCACACATAGAAAGAGCAAATCATGATTATTGATTGTTTATGTGCAGGAAGATATCCCTTCCTGCACATAAACATTCGTCCCTGCAGCACAGGCACCCTGCCACCTGGTGGCAGGGTGCCTGCACTGGCACTAGGCAGGTTTATTGTGACAGCACTAGAGGAAACACATAGGTGCACTGTATTCTTGTGAATACAGTGCATCCCTGCATTTGAAAAATGTCAGCGCGCGTTGCTGCCAAATTTGGCGCAGCTCCGAGCTCCTCCATTTTTTTGTAAATATGCCCCAAGATGTGGTGTTTTATGTAATGAACTGAAAAAATGGAGGATCGTCAGTATATCAATGCTTCTGTTTGTCAGCAACCTGTAAGTAGTAGTGTTGGCCCTTGTCTGTTCTATACATAGGGGAGAAACAACCCCCTGCCATACATTATAAGGATATTGCAAGTCACCGAGGAGTTCCATGGCCATATAGAGGAACAAGACCAAAGGCTGAGTTATTTTATAAGGTAAAGGAACTCTGAGGTGACTTGCAATATACTTATCATGTACTGCGGGGTACTTTATCCCTTATAATACACGATCACACCATCATCTTTCCCACAAACCACTTAAATCCCTGCTGTGTAGCTCTTTCAAATAAAAGAGACTGCATGTTTGCAAACATGTAGAATAAAAATAGAATCACTGGTGCAAAATTAAACACATCAAAAAAAGTTGTTAGCTAGTTGTTGAAAAAAGATATTAGAAGCAGTTGAATAGGTTAGTTCTCTTTTAAGATGCAGCAGAAACATTCAGAAAGATTCTAACTTTTCTATAATTTCCCAAGAAGTGCAAAAAATAACATGTCATAAAATCTACTTTCTGCTTGGCATCCTAGAGTTAAAAAACACAGAGCAGAAGAAAAGATGTATTTTCCTTCCAGCTGTTTTAATTATGCACCATGACCTGACCTGCCTTTCTCCTCAGTTGCCGCCTCTGGCACAGGCATTGTGAAGTCAGAACTGGACTGTAATAAGTTATTACAGTTGAGCTCTGACTCATTTCTTTAGAAATGGTGAGTAGGTGCGTCACAATTCGCCGATTATAAAGAAATTAGAGAAGCATTTTTACACAGGGATTGAAGAATCACATGTATTATGGATAGTTATGAGAACCTCCATCGGGACAGCGATAATCCAGTTGCATATGTGAATGTGTAGTACAATCAAGTTTACTTCAAAGTTAAAAAAAAAATCGTAAATTCAAGATCAACAAAATTTATGTGGATTTCAGAGCAAAAAATATGATTTCACAAATGTTAAGTTTTCAACTATCTTGATTGTGGTTAATGGTTCATAAATAACCCTGAGCTACAAATCGCATTTGCACGAGTGATGAGTGAAAAAAGCTTTGTGGCGTCACCAATCAGGCGTTCCACTGGTCTGAGAATAGGGAGGTGGCACTGAACTCTTCCTCCAGACACAAATAATAGAAACGTCAGGGAATAGCAACCCTGGGGCGCTAGCTAAACCACTTTCTTGAAACTATGACACCTCTCCTGTATGACTGGTTAGCTCCATCCACTCCTTACTCTATCTTCCCTACACCTCAATCCTGACAACAATAAGACTGCTTATAAATATATCTATGAAACTGGAAAACCATGCATTAAAGCCGTCTTGAACAACATTTTCAGGAATACTGGACAAGTAATTTCTTTCTGGGTGCCTGTAAAATTGGTAAAAGGACAAAATATGCGCTAGAATCTGTCTGAAATCCTGGTCACGTGGACACCCAGCAGCGAACATTTCAAGAAGCTGGTTTTGTTCCAGAGACACCCCTAACTGGAAGTCTGGTTAAAAAATTTGCTTGTGTTTGTGAAAAACCCATCTGAAACATTGTTCCATCTGCAGGGACATCTTAATGATTTTAGGGCCCCTAGGCCAAACGTATTTTGGGGGGCCTGTTCCGAACAGCTTTGAATTTATGATCCAATTTCAGCTCTTTCATGCCCTCTTTGGCCAGGTCACTGACAGTGTGCAGGCATACTAGTCCAAATTCTAAATGTGTTTACATCTGATAGTGAGGTGTGTTTTCAATATTGTAACACAGCACCAGCTCACTAATATCACTGAAAACAAATCTCTGTGATAAATTAATATGTGAGGTCCTGTTTTAATCTAAAAGAATGAAACATAAGGGCAACATGTCTCTCCAAAATGTCTGTAATAGACTCTCACATATCACCCACATTAGAAATAAATGAAAGGAAAGGAGTATTTGAAACAATGTGTTTAAGAATTATTCAAGGTCATTAGGACAAGACTCTCTGCAGAACAGAGCTGAATCTATCATCCTGAAAGGCTGGGGCCCTGGGCCAGAGCTCACTTTGCCCATGCCTTAAAACGTCTTTGGCTCCATCTCACTAGAAGTGGGGTAGCAAGGGGGGGGTGGAGGGGGCGGCACGTGATTTGCATGAGGTAGTCTCCCCCATGCCCCCCTAACAAGCGTTAGGGCGGCAAACGTAGGAATCACCAGCACCCCCCGACTCCTGCCCTCCCGCTCTTCCATGCAGCCGCCGCGGGGCAGCAAAGTGACTAGCTACGCCACTGCTCACTAGCATCGCTTAACGTAGATAAAGCCCTAACCCTTGGTTTAACCCCTTCGGTGCTCACGACGGCCGGGAGCCGTCGTGCGCAACGGTGCTCGTGTGCGCACAACGGCTCCTGGCCGTCATGGCACACCGCACCGGAAATCCCTCTGGTGCAGGCACCAGAGGGATTTCTTTTTCACCCCCAAAGCCTCGGGAGCTGGGGAAGAGCTTCCCCAGCTCCCGAGGCCCCCCTGGTTTGTGTGCAATGACGATCAGCGCGCACGTCGCGCTGTCGTCATTGCACAGAAACGGAAACTGAAATGAGCCTTTAGGCTCATTTCAGTTTCACTTCTATGTGCTCAGGGGCTATCTCAGCCCCCCGGGCATGTAGAAAGACGGGAGAGGTATCATTGGAAAGGGGAGAATCTCCCCTTTCCAATGGTACCACTCCCCAGTGGATCCCTGCTTGGGGATCTCCCCAGGAGGGCGATCCCCAAGCAGGGATCCACCCACTAGACACCAGGGAGGGGGGAGCGGCCTCTTGGGCAAGGGCCTTTGCTCCCCCTAAATAAATTTGGTATAATTTAGTCTTTTTGCCCCCCCTGGGGGGAAGCTGGGGGCAGTAGCCCCCAATCTGCCCCCCCAGGGGGGCAAAAAACCCACTAGACGCCAGGGATTTTTTTTTGGCGCATATATTATTAGGGTGGGGGCTGCCCATAAAGGGCATGTCCATGCCCTCACCCCCGCAAAATTTACAGCCTTTCTATACGCCAGGGATTTTTTATTGCCAAATTAAATTAGGGTGGGGGCTGCCCAAAACGGGCATGCCGATGCCCCCACCCCCCGGCCGCAAAAATTACAGTCTTTCTGCCCCCAGCTGGCAGTAGCCCCCAATCTGTCCCCCTGGAGGGGCAGAAAGCCCACTAGATACCAGGGATTTTTTTAAAAATTATAATTAGTGGTGGGGGCTGCCCAATATGGGCATGCCCATGCCCCCACCCCCCCGCAAAAATGACAGCCTTTCTGCCCCCCCGGGGGGGCAAAAAGCCCACTAGACGCCAGGGATTTTTTGGGGCAAATCTGAATTAGGGTGGGGGCTGCCCAAAATGGGCATGCCAATGCCCCCACCCCTCCCCCACAAAAATTACAGCCTTTCTGCCCCCCGGGGGGCAAAAAGCCCAGTAGACGCCAGGGATTTTTTGGGGCACATTTTAATTAGGGTGGGGGCATTGGCATGCCCGTTTTGGGCAGTCCCCACCCTAATTAAAATTTGCCCCAAAAAATACCTGGCATCTAGTAGGCTTTCTGCCCCCCCTGGGGGGCAGATGGTGGCATTAGCCCCCAATCTGCACCCCCGGGGGGGGGCAAAGAGCCCACTAATCGCCAGGGATTTTTTTTGGGAAAATTTGAATTAGGGTGGGGGCTGCCCAAAACGGGCATGCCCCCACACCCTCCCCCACAAAAATTACAGCCTTCCTGCCCCCCCTGGGGGGCAGATGGGGCAGTAGCCCCCAATCTGCCCTCCCGGGGGGGCAAAAAGCCCACTAGACGCCAGGGATTTTTTGGGCAAATTTTAATTAGGGTGGGGGCTGCCCAAAACGGGCATGCCAATGCCCCCACCTCCCACCCACAACATTTACAGCCTTTCTGCCCCCCCGGGGGGGCAAAAAGCCCACTAGACGCCAATGATTATGCTGGCTTTTTTTATGCGTGGGGGCTGCCCAGAATGGGCATACCAATGCCCCCACCCCCCAAAAAATAACCACAGTGTTTCTGCCCCTCTTGGGGGCATATCGGGACAACCCCACCCCCGATATCCCCCCCAGGGCGGCAGAAAGCCGACTAGGCACAGATTTGTTTTTAGCAATATGCCTACCTGTGGATTTTGGGCCATAGCGCAGCCGGCACATAGGGAAACCTAGCAAACCTGTAAATTTTTGAAAACTAGACACCCAGGGGAATCCAGGATGGGGTGACTTGACTGGCTCTCACCAGGTTCTGTTACCCAGAATCCCTTGCAAACCTAAAAATCTGTCAAAAAAACCACATTTTCCTCACATTTCTGTGGTGGAAAGTTCTGGAATCTGCGTGGATCCACAAAATTCCACCCACCCCGCGTTCTCCAAAGTCTTCCAAGAAAAATGGTACCTCACTTGCGTGGGTAGGCCTAGTGCCCGCAACAGGAAACGGCCCAAAACGCAACGTGGACCCACCACATTTTCACAGTGAAAACTGACCCTTTTTTGCAAAGTGCCTAGCTGTAGATTTTGAACCCTAGCTCTGCCGGCACCTAGGAAACCTAGCAAACCTATACATTATTGAAAACTAGACACCCAGGGGAATCCAGGATGGGGTGACTTGACTGGCTCTCACCAGGTTCTGTTACCCCGAATCCCTTGCAAACCTAAAAAGTTGTCCAAAAAAACACATTTTCCTCACATTTCTGTGGTGGAAAGTGCTGGAATCTGCGTGGGTCCACAAAATTCCACCCACCCCGCGTTCCCCAAAGTCTTTCGAGAAAAATGGTACCACACTTGCATGGGTAGGCCTAGTAGCCGCGACAGGAAATGGCCCAAAACGCAACATGGACACACCACATTTTCACAGTGAAAACTGACCCTTTTTTTGCAAAGTGCCTAGCTGTAGATTTTGAACCCTAGCTCTGCCGGCACCTAGGGAAACCTAGCAAACCTATACTTTTTTGAAAAGGAGACACCCTGGGGAATCCATGATGTGGTGACTTGACTAGCTCTCACCAGGTTCTGTTACCCAGAATCCCTTGCAAACCAAAACATTTGTCCAAAAAAACACATTTTCCTCACATTTCTGTGGTGGAAAGTTCTGGAATCTGCGTGGATCCACAAAATTCCACCCAACCCGCGTTCTCCAAAGTCTTCCGAGAAAAATGGTACCTCACTTGCGTGGGTAGGCCTAGTGCCCGCGACAGGAAACGGCCCAAAACGCAACGTGGACACACCACATTTTCACAGTTAAAACTGACCCTTTTTTGCAAAGTGCCTAGCTGTATATTTTGAACCCTAGCTCTGCCGGCACCTAGGGAAACCTAGCAAACCTATAAATTTTTGAAAACTAGACACCCAGGGGAATCCAGGATGGGGTGACTTGATTGGCTCTCAACAGGTTCTGTTACCCCGAATCCCTTGCAAACCTAAAAATTTGTCCAAAAGAAACACATTTTCCTCACATTTCTGTGGTGGAAAGTTCTGGAATCTGCGTCGGTCCACAAAATTCCACCCACCCCGCGTTCCCCAAAGTCTTACGAGAAAAATGGTACCACATTTACGTGGGTAGGCCTAGTGGCCGTGACAGGAAATGGCCCAAAACGCAACGTGGACACACCACATTTTCACAGTGAAAACTGACCCTTTTTTTGCAAAGTGCCTAGTTGTAGATTTTGAAGCCTAGCTCTGCCGGCACCTAGGGAAACCTAGCAAACCTATACATTTTTGAAAAGTAGACACCCAGGGGAATCCATGATGTGGTGACTTGACTGGCTCTCACCAGATTCTGCTACCCAGAATCCCTTGCAAACCTAAAAATTTGTCTAAAAAAAACAAATTTTCCTCACATTTCTGTGGTGGAAAGTTGTGGAATCTGCGTGGATCCACAAAATTCCACCCACCCCACGTTCCCCAAAGCCTTTCGAGAAAAATGGTACCTCACTTGTGTGGGTAGGCCTAGTGCCCACGACAGGCAAGGGCTCAAAACCTATTGAGGCGACATCAAAATTACCTATCACAAAACAACCTGGTTTTGCAAGGGGGGTCCTATGAGTTTTTGGCCCCGGGCTCGGCGGCCATCTAGGGAAACCTACCAAACCCTCACATTTCTGAAAACTAGACACCCGGGGGAGTCCAGCGAGGTATGGCTTGCATGGGTCCCCCAACGTTTTCCTACCCAGAATCCCCTGCAAACCTCAAATTTAGCTGAAAAAATCACTTTCTTCTCAAATTTCTGTGTGGGAAAGTTCTGGAATCTACGTGGATCCACAAATTTCCTCCCACCCAGCGTTCCCCCAGGTCTCCCGATAAAAATGATACCTCACCCGCGTGGGTGGGTCAAGTATCCGTGACAGGCAAGGGCCCAAAACCTATTGAGGCGACATCAAAATTACCTATCACAAAACAACCTGGTTTTGCAAGGGGGGTCCCATGAGTTTTTGGCCCCGGGCTTGGCGGCCATCTAGGGAAACCTACCAAACCCTCACATTTCTGAAAACTAGACACCCGGGGGAGTCCAGCGAGGTATGGCTTGCGTGGGTCCCCTAACGTTTTCCTACCCAGAATCCCCTGCAAACCGCAAATTTAGCTGAAAAAATCACTTTTTTCTCAAATTTCTGTGTGTGAAAGTTCTGGAATGTGCGTGGATCCACAAATTTACTCCCACCCAGCGTTCCCCCAGGTCTCCCGATAAAAATGATACCTCACTCGCATGGGTGGGTCAAGTACCCGTGACCCACCCATAAGTGGGGTACCATTTTTCTCAGAAGACTTTGGGGAACGCGGGGGTGGGTGGAAATTTGTGGATCCACGCAGATTCCAGAACTTTCCACCACAGAAATGTGAGGAAAATGTGTTTTTTTTGACAATTTTTTAGGTTTGCAAGGGATTCTGGGTAACAGAACCTGGTGAGAGGCAGTCAAGTCACCCCATACTGGATTCCACTGGGTGTCTAGTTTTCAAAAATGTATAGGTTTGCTACAGCTAGGCACTTTGCCAAAAAAGGGTCATTTTTCACTGTGAAATTGTGGTGTGTCCACGTTGCGTTTTGCGCCGTTTCTTGTCGCGGGCACTAGGCCTACCCACGCAAGTGAGGTACCGTATTTCTCGGAAGACTTTGGGGAACGCGGGGTGGGTGGAAATTTGTGGATCCACGCAGATTCCAGAACTTTCCACCAAAGAAATGAGAGGAAAATTTGGTTTTTTTGACAATTTTTTAGGTTTGCAAGGGATTCTGGGTAACAGAACCTGGTGCGAGGCAGTCAAGTCACCCCATCCTGTATTCCCCTCGGTGTCTAGTTTTCAAAAATGTATAGGTTTGCTAGGTTTCCCTAGGTGCCGGCAGAGCTAGGGTTCAAAAACTACAGCTAGGCACTTTGCCAAAAAAGGGTCATTTTTCACTGTAAAATTGTGGTGTGTCCACGTTGCTTTTTGCGCCGTTTCCTGTCGCGGGCACTAGGCCTACCCACACAAGTGGGGTACCGTTTTTCTCGGAAGACTTTGGGGAACGCGGGGTGGGTGGAAATTTGTGGATCCACGCAAATTCCAGAACTTTCCACCACAGAAATGTGAGGTAAATGTGGTTTTTTGACAATTTTTTAGGTTTGCAAGGGATTCTGGGTAACAGAACCTGGTGAGAGGCAGTCAAGTCACCCCATCCTGTATTCCCCTGGGTGTCTAGTTTTCAAAAATATATAGGTTTGCTAGGTTTCCCTAGGTGCCGGCAGAGCTAGGGTTCAAAAACTTCAGCTACGCACTTTGCCAAAAAAGGGTCATTTTTCAGTCTGAAATTGTGGTGTGTCCACGTTGCGTTTTGTGCCGTTTCCTGTCGCGGGCACTAGGCCTACCCACACAAGTGAGGTACCATTTTTCTCGGAAGACTTTGGGGAACACGGGGTGGGTGGAAATTTGTGGATTCACGCAGATTCCAGAACTTTCCACCACAGAAATGTGAAGAAAATGTGGGTTTTTTTACAATTTTTTAGGTTTGCAAGGGATTCTGGGTAACAGAACCTGGTGAGAGGCAGTCAAGTCACCCCATCCTGGATTCCCCTGGGTGTCTAGTTTTCAAAAATGTATAGGCTTGCTAGGTTTCCCTAGGTGCCGGCAGAGCTAGGGTTAAAAACTACAGTTAGGCACTTTGCCAAAAAAGGGTCATTTTTCACTGTGAAATTGTGGTGTGTCCACGTTGCGTTTTGTGCCGTTTCCTGTCGCGGGCACTAGGCCTACCCACACAAGTGAGGTACCGTTTTTCTCGGAAGACTTTGGGGAACGCGGGGTGGGTGGAAATTTGTGGATCCACGCAGATTCCAGAACTTTCCACCACAGAAATGTGAGGAAAATGTGTTTTTTTGACAATGTTTTAGGTTTGCAAGGGATTCTGGGTAACAGAACCTGGTGAGAGGCAGTCAAGTCACCCCATCCTGGATTCTCCTGGGTGTCTAGTTTGCAAAAATGTATAGGTTTGCTAGGTTTCCCTAAGTGCCGGCAGAGCTAGGGTTCAAAAACTACAGCTAGGCACTTTACCAAAAAAGGGTCATTTTTCACTGTGAAATTGTGGTGTGTCCACGTTGCGTTTTGCGCCGTTTCCTGTCGCGGGCACTAGGCCTACCCACACAAGTGAGGTACCATTTTTCTCGGAAGACTTTGGGGAACGCGGGTGGGTAGAAATTTGTGGATCCACGCAGATTCCAGAACTTTCCACCACAGAAATGTGAGGAAAATGTGGGTTTTTTGACAATTTTTTAGGTTTGCAAGGGATTCTGGGTAACAGAACCTGGTGAGAGGCAGTCAAGTCACCCCATCCTGGATTCCCATGGGTGTCTAGTTTTCAAAAATGTATAGGTTGCTTGGTTTCCCTAGGTGCCGGCAGAGCTAGGGTTCAAAAACTACAGCTAGGCACTTTGCAAAAAAAGGGAAATTTTTCATTGTGAAAATGTGGTGTGTTCACGTTGCGTTGTGATAAGCTACAGTCTGTTTTCCACATTCACTATTTCTAAAGCATTTACTTTTCGCGCCATTTTCTGTTTAAAAACACCGGGATAGATGCAGTCAGGTTGTAGGCGGCATACCAGAAGGAAGTTAAAGAAGCAAGTTCGGCGTGATGTTTCTGTAAGTAGGTGTTGTTTTTACAGTGGGAGTACTAGAGCTTTGGTAAAGATGGAGCAGTTAGTGACTTGCTCTCATGTTCTTTTCAGTTTGGATTGTTAATCAAGGACGCACTGTTGCTGTTGCAGAGGTAGATATACGAAGAAAAAGGAGGAGGTAACTTTTGCTTCTCTTTGTAAAAATCATGAAGCTTCATGATAAGCTACTAGGCAACTAAGGTTGTTTTCACCATTTGTACTTATAGATACGGCACACAAAGCATAGAATTTGAACCACTGTATTCACCAATTGAATTGCTTATGCTGGCTAGAAAGCAACCATAAATACTATGGCTACAGCAGACAGGAAGAACATCAATCTTGCATGTGAGTTATACTTTGCATTTTAAATGGCGGTTGATGGTGATATACGTTTGATAGTATTAAGTCCACGGCTGTGGCATATTTTAATGAGGTTGTTTTCGTTTTTCAGAATTGGAGTAATTGTCGTTTTATACCTGGATAGGTGAGGCATTAGGTGATTTACTGTTTTCTTGGGAATCTTTGGGTTATAAGGTGCAGTTTCATTTTCAACACAATAGATTTAACACCTTACACTGGAATTTCGATACAGGTTTTTAGCGCATGCGCACATCCATCTCTTTAATTCGCCTTTGACGGCATTTTCACGTGTTAAGCTTGAATTATCTAAATCTTTGACAAAAAGAAAAAAGAAAAAAGAAAAAATATATATTATTTACCTGTAGGACACAGGTTTATTTCTGATTAGCCTGTAGAACGAAATAATGAGATAAGTTTCATACTGTTTTTGATCAAGGAATTTACTTTGTTGTTATTTTCAGTGTTCCCCTGATGAAGGGTTTTCCCGAAATGCATTGGGATATGTAAACACTACATGAAGTTGGATACTTGAAGAATGAATTCACATCTTTTGATTGACTGCTCAATAAATAAGACACTATATAGCATCATTATGATTTTTGTATAATCATTGATTTTTAGGAACGTTCTGTAAATTGGTTCATGAAGTCCCGCACTTTAATGTGAATATTATGTTATTCGTAAAATGCTTTAAATCTTAAAAAACTTTATTGATGAAAATAATCATTGTAACTGTATAGCACCAATTCTTGGGCTGGTGAAAAGCGCACCTTGCACTCATGTAACAATTTTTTGTTCGCATGTTCTTTTGATTCACTTACCTGACAGGAGCTGGTCAGGGGAACAGGGTGGCGCCATTTAGAAAATTATTGAACACACAAGTTATAAGTTGATATTAATAGCGGTGTGCAGGTTATAACCCTACAAAATTGTGTTCACGTTGCGTTGTGAGCCATTTCCTGTCGTGGGCACTATGCCTACCCACACAAGTGAGGTACCATTTTTATCGGGAGACTTAGGGTAATTCAGATTTGTAAAGCAACTGTTATTACCTATTGACTTTTGATGTATTTCTGCCTTCCAAATGAAAGACAATGTGTAAAAGAAGTAATTTGAAAAATGATCGATAATTCTCATGCTAGTATGAGTATTCCCAATTTCGGAAATGTGCAAATATCTACTGTTTCTAAACTCTATATTTTGTTCCCATTTCAGAAATACATAGGTGTCTTTCATACCGATTTTTCCATGTATACATTTTCCCAGAATAATTGCTATATACCCGGTACATAATAAAAAACCATTGCAAGTCGCTGCTCAGTTTTTGGCTCTGGGTTCGTCGGGTTCTTGGTGAACCTACAAGTCCTATATATCCCCACAACTAGTAAGGTCCAGCGGATGTAACGGTATATTGCTTTCAAAGAGCTGTCATAATTAGAAGAAGTTACAGGTGAAAACGTTGACACAAAAGGATGTTTTTTTCAACTAATTTTCAATTTTTCCTATATTTAACTGTTAGTTTCTATAAAGAAACCTTGAAGAATATACACAAATGACCCCTTGCTGAATTCAGAATTTTATCTACTTTTCCAAAATGTATAGCTTTCCAGGATCCGTTATTGCTTTCATACCCATTTCTTCCATTAACTGGAAGGAGGTTGAAAGCTCAAAAAATAGCAAAAATAGGCAATGTCCCAGAAAAATGCCAAAACTGTGTAAAAATGTTTGGTTTTCTGACAAAAGTCTGCTTGTCCCTGAAATCTGGGAAGATGGTGATTTCAGCACCACAACCCCTTTTTTGATACCATTTGCAGGGAAAAAAACAGACGCTTTCATCTGTAGCCCTTTTTTCGCATTTTTCCCAAAAAAAACAAAATGTAGCTGTATTTTGGCTAATTTCTGGGTCCCCTCCAGGGGAATCCACAAACCCTGGGTACCTTTGGAATCCCCATGATGTTGGAAAAAAAGGACGCAAATTTGGCGTGGATACCTTATCTGGTCAAAAAGTTATAGGGGCCTAAGCGCGAACTACCCCAAATAGCCACAAAAAGGCTTAGCACAGGGGGGGAAAAGGCTTAGCAGCGAAGGGGTTAAACATCTGTCTTGAGTCCATCTCCTTCCTGTCTGACTCAATGAACTTTGCTAGCAGCCATTTTTCTTGCTCACTGTTAAGCATAGGCTCTGGAAGTAGTGTTGCTGGGGGTACTGCAGCACCCCCAAAATAAACATGGTGAGGTTCAGAAGGTAAGTGAGCAATAAATATGCGCTTTTCCTTTTTACGTTTCCACTGCATTCAGTGTCAGGTTATGTATTCTGACATATTGCTCTTTATACTTTTAACATGGGAATTGCCATTTACCTTTCTTCCTCTGACTGCAAATTGAGAGGCGTTTGTAATTTGAACAATGTGACAATCTTGTTTGTAAAATGATAGGTTATGGAATGTCATTTTTTTAACACACAACAACATTTAAATATCTGTAAAGGAACTGTACAAGTATTAAACAAATTGCAGTTATGAAAGCACAATTTCTTTGCAATTCTGAACTGTGACGGAAACAAATGTTTTAGTAGGATCAAAACAAATCAAGCCACTTTACTTGTTGATGTTTAAATGACAAATATGCCCTGAAAGCCAATTTCCAGACACTATCTTTTGTGTGCTGTACAGTTTTGTTAGTACAACTGCATTTCTCTGCAAATGTAGTGGTGATTTTAATGGAAAATACATTGTCTGTAAGTGACAGTGCGCTACTGATAACGCCGATTCTTATCTAATTATCTATAAGAACCTTCTGGTCGCCAAGATCTTTTTACCTGTTGAATAGTGTAAAGGAGAGAATCTCATCTGGTTATATAACAGCATTCATTTTGTCTGAAAGGACCACTGACTCCGAATTCAAGTTTAAGAATTTATTATCGCCAAAAATAACTGGACATGCAAGCACCTCAACACGAGGTTAAAGAAATAGATGGGCACTAATACAAATAATAACCTACGCAGGAGTCTCATCCGACTCAGAATAAAGAGGATCGATAGTTCTAGAAGGATCAACCAAGCTATGATTGCTCCAATTTCTACGTTGCTCTTCATTTATCTAAGCAAGCTTTAAATCAATTGCTGTCCCTATACTAACACTTAGTGACATCCCTACATAACGATCTTCCAAGGCAAGAGTGAATAAAAGGTGTCAGCTGTGAAGACTTCCTCAGAAGTGCAATCACATAATACCTAAGCTCAGCTCCTTCCTCAGGACACTCTTTGTCCTTCTCTCTGGTCTCCTCTACCTCTTCTCTGGCCTCCTCCCTCGGGACACTATCCCTAATACAAAATCCTAATACAATTGTACACGCCTTGGTCACGCCTCCTTGGCCAGGTCTTCTTTCTTGTGCTTTTCCATCGAAACGGTTACTTCATCCTGGACGGTTGCGATGACCTTGAGTCCCAGGCACCTTCTCCGCTGAAAGTATCATCCCTAAATTCCATTGCACTCCCCGTACCATGCCTCCCATCCCTCTAACTTTTGAAAACAAAGAGTTAGTCTTTACTAACGAGACATGTGTCCTTGCACCTGCAACAAAAGATACGTTCAACAGAAACCTTCTACTGTGCTAATTAAATCTACCGTTTGTGCCCAGAGAGCCTTACCAAGAGAAACTTTTCTCTGCCTACAAAATAAGCTAACATAAGAATAAACCAGGCCTTCCCTAAGCATATATGTAGTCAGGCCTTTACATATAACTTTTAAACACACACCTTACTTTTCCCTATAAGCATTTTCATTACAATTCATATGCAAAAATGAATTACATGTGCAACTTTAATATGGTGCACGTTTAAACTACTGCAATTGAATTACACACAAACTAATTCCTCTATGCGTTATTTTTCACACAATTCAATAAACATTACATTGCATAATTACCATAACACAATTATACTGCTGATTCACTTTATATCAGTGAACTATTCATTCTTTACTAAACATGCATGAATATACAACTAATTATATACGAATATATTTCTGAGTACATGCGGGTGCGGACTACCAGTGATTATGATGCACCCTACAATTCACAAGAACATTTCGCTCTATCAGTTCCCCCTTTGATGACTCCTGTCATCACATTTCATTCAACTCCTTGGAGAAAGAACCGATCTAAACAGAACTCGTTACCATTTTCCCTGATCTTAGTTTCTCCATGCTCTTGAGCCTCTGATATTGACTGTCCTGCAGTCTTGCCAATCTCATCTCATTTTCCCTCAAAGCTCTCTTGACTCGGCCTGCTCGATACCACTTGTAGGCCTTGATCAAAATCCACAGACAGACCACACAAACCACCACGATAAGGAGGGGTCTCAGAACATACCCAAGGAATCCTTTTCCCAGATTTGCAACCCAACTTCCCACTTGACCAAATCCCTTGCCAATTTTTTCCCAAGCCCCCTCTTCGGTCAAATCCGCAATTTTTGTGTGGATTGTAGTGATGTTACTTATATATTTCTCCAGATCTTTGCTACGGTCTGGTATATAAGTGCAGCACTCTTGAACCTTCAACAATTTACAGACTCCGCCCTCTTTTGCCAACAAGACATCCAAAGCAAGGCGATTCTGCAAAACCATTGCCCTTATCGACAACATCTCTCCTTCCACCAGCACCAATGACTTTGCTGTATTCATTGAAAATTCATCTACCACAGTCGCTAATCTCCGGATTTTCACATCATTCAAGATTACTCCCAGGCTGGGTATCATAGCTCTAAAGATATCCCCCACAACAATTCCTGCACTTGCAGCTCGTCTCGCTTTTGAATGCTTCCCACTTTCTAGAAGTTCCAAATCCTCTGTATGGTAAATCTTTGGAAATATTATTGCCAAATAACATGTTCCATACCAATTTGCAGGCAACCTCACATAAGCATTCTTCCCACACACAAAATACACCGTTGGTATCACTTGTACAGGACCTTGGAGAAAATCTTTTGCCACATCTGCCATGGTGAAAACGTGATCACAAGTGCTTTGTCCCACTGCAACCTTTTCGTAGTAAGTCTGATAACGCCTTATACACAACTTACCCCTCTGCTCTTTGTCTAACGCTATAGGACCATAGCTTCCCTTTGTCTTATGCAACTTTTCTTCATCTGTCCAATCAAGTCTGTTATGCCCCATGTCTCGTGACTGGGTCAGCTTTCTATACCTGTCCTCTACCTGATCTACAAACTTTTTCTCTACATCTGACAACGAGCAGGTCAGATTGTGTCTGTGAGCGAATGCTGTATCCAATTCCAAACTCGGTATGAAGAACTTCCTGAGTCTATCCTCGGTCTTATAATAGTCATACTTATTCAAATGCTTGTAAGCTGGGACTTCAGGAAGCACTGCGTGGAAATTGGAAAAGAAATACTCAAACTGATCTCTCTCATAAAATATACTAAGCAAAAGACTACATGAAATTCCATAAGTCAGTGGAAGATGGTGATACCTAATACCCTCGTCCACTGAAGCAGGCAACTGCATACACACATAACAATCTTTCGCATCCATCACATCAACATACTCATATAGCAGCTTAGCATATGCATTAAGCTTAAAATCACTCCTAGACAAATTTATATGTAACCTACGACTTTCTTCTAATAGCAAAGCTCTGTCAGCTCCCATGTTTACCCCCTTTTGGCTAGGTGTAGTAGGTGTAGGTGTCCCTGGCACCCCTTCACTTCTAGCTCATGCGAACCAGTATATGAGACTATGATTACTATGATTATAGAGAATATCACACTACTTATAAGTACGCCTACAATCCACTTAGATCTACGATTGGGATCTCCCGGCTCCATGGTTTCGAAAGTTCTCAAAAGTTCTTGGTTATACCAATGAACCCTGAAAAAGTCTCTGTTCCTCTACTCGTGACTTGCTTAACCGACTCGAGCAACCATGAAATCTCCGGATTTTCCCTTTTCGATCACAATCTTATTTACACAGTCCAGAAAAAGACTTCCCTAGTTTTCGTTCCTCTTCTGTGGAAAGTCCATAAGTTTATTCTTCTTCCACTCGGACCTAGGTTATCTTCTTCTTTTAGACTTTTATTTACAGTTTATAGTTGATCTACAATAAGATCCTCATTGAGCAGTTCCAGAACGTGATACAAAAGTTCGAGACGCAAAATTACCATTTCATGTGAAGACGGCTCAAACCCAAAAGACGGAAACTCGAGTCGATGCAGAACCAAGTTTCGGACTTCACTCAGAAGCGGGGGATTCGGAACTGTGAGGGTCAGTATTCCTTCTACTTCGAGCCCCGGCAACTGCAGCACCACCTTCACCACCACATTCGGGCTTCGACGGACCACCAGCACTGACCTCAGCCTTCCCGTACTCACTACCCCCTGCATCAAACACTGTGTAAGTCCACTCAGGGGTAGAGTATCTGCGACAAGGTACTCTGGTTCTTTTCGACCTTCGCCGACTATCTTGAGCCTGGTCTTCGTCACTTGCCTCTGTTTCAGATGCTTCAGACACTGGGGCAAGGTCTCTTTCAGGTGCTAACTTCAGGTTCCGTCGCCTCTGTCTTTCAGGCCAACTTTCTTCACTTCTGTTCGTTCGTCTGCCTTCCCCTGCTATACCCAGTGCACTACTTCCTCTTTCTGCTGAATCTGACTCTTCTCCGCCCACTGCACCGTTTCTGTCTTCGGTGTCTGAGTCAGGGTTCGAACTGTGGAAACCCCTTCAGCTTGCTCTAGTGCACCACCAGCTGTGTCAGCGACCCTTACAGCTTGACTTGTCCTCTCATGTGGCCCTGCCACATCAGCTGGATTTTCATTCACGAGAGGAGCTGTTTCTTCCAAGGGTGCTGAAACTCTGCGGGTATGGGAGGCATGCACCCAGTTCGGCAATCCTCCACACTTTACTGCTGTGTTCGTGATGAGTATCACCTGGTACGGGCCACGCCAGCGGGCATCCAAGCAACTCTTCCTCACGTGTTTCCGGACAAGCACCCAATCTCCGGGACACAAGTCGTGGCACAGATCACTCGAGGCTGGGACCACTGCAGCTTGCACCTGCTGGGATACAGAACGGACCACATCAGATAGTCCTTTACAATAATCGAGAATCAAGTCATCAGTGATGTTTATCAAGGCTGTAGCTGGTACTGCCGGCAACCTCATTGCCCTTCCCATTAGTATCTCGTGGGGGACAACCCGGTTTTCCTGTCTGGGACACTTCGCATGCTCATCAACACAAGCGGCAAAGCGTCGGGCCATTTCAGGGATGTCGAAGAACACATTTTTGCCATCAGGGCCTTCAGAGTTCCATTAACTTGTTCCACCATCCCAGAAGCCTCTGGTCTGTAACTACAGTGGAGTCTCTGGTCAATATTCAATGCAGCACAAAGTAACTTCATGATTTCACTGTGGAAGTGCCTTCCTCTATCAGATTCCAAAGAGGTTGGGATCCCGAACCTAGGGATGAGCTCCCTCAACAATAACTTAGCCACTGTGAGAGTGTCACACCTGCGTGTTGGGTATGCCTCCACCCACCGTGAGAATACACATACCAACACTAAAATGTACCTCAACCCATTACACTTAGGCATTTCCACGAAGTCTAGCTGTATCCTGTTGAAAGGCCCACCTGACCTCCCAATGTGACTCAAAGTGACCACAGTTTTCTTTCCAGCGTTCATCTGCTGACACGTAACACACCTCTGACACACTGTTTCAGCCATTGCCCGAAATCGTGGGTTGTACCACGTCGGTCTAAACACCCTCATCATTGCATCTCTACCAAGGTGTGCCTGTCCATGTATCAGCCTTGCCATCGGACTCAACAGCTCTTCTGGTAATACGGCTCTCCCATCACTGGAGACCCACACATCCACGTCTCCTCTCTCACAACCAGCTTTGATCCATCCCTCTCTCTCCTGGTCTGAGACTTCATCCTGCAATCGCTTGAGCTCTTCCCAAGTGTCTGCCATGGCCAACATTATGCTGAGTTTGGTTCTTTCTTGGCTCTCCCCTGCGTATCTATCTGTGAATATGCATCCTTGTTCTGCACAGAACCGGGCGACCTCGTCCGCGTAATTATTGCCCAATGACACAAAGTCCTCCCCCTTCCCATGTGCTGAACATTTTACAACAGCAATTTCCTTCGGATGCTGTAATGCATCCAACAGTTGTCTTACATATTCTCCATTCCTAATGGGTGAGCCAGATGATGTCAAAAATCCCCTCTGAGACCATAACTGCCCGAAGTCGTGCACCACACCAAACCCATATTGGCTGTCAGTGTAAATCGTGATTCGAATTTGGTCAGCGGCCAAACAGGCACGGGTCAAGGCAATGATTTCAGCTACCTGTGCGGAGCGTACTCCTTCTAGGCAAGCAGCCTCAACCACTCCCGAAATGGTACACACAGCAAACGCTGCTCTCAATTGCCCAACACTGTCCCTTAAGCATGAACCATCGACAAAGAAAATTTCATCTGGGTCAGCCAGAGGTTCATCGACAATGTCAGGTCTCGGTTTGGTGCAAAGTTCGGTTACATCGAGACAATCATGGTCCGCACAATCTTCATCATCCGTGTTCGGTGTAGGCATCAATGTCGCAGGGTTCAAGACAGAACACCTTTTCAGAGTCACATTCTCTGCGGCAAGTATGACTTGCTCGTACCTCGTTAACCTATTGTTCGTTAGGTGCTGAGTCTTGGTCCTGGTCATTAATAACTCAACCGAGTGTGGCACATGTACAGTCAATGGATGTCCCATTACAATGCTTTCACATCTTTCAATGCTGACACCGGTTGCAGCAACGGATCTTAGACATCCGGGCAACGCAGAAGCTACTGGATCTAGAGTAGCTGAGAAATAGGCAACTGGTCTACGGACACCTCCATGGTTCTGAGCTAAGACTGCTAATGCACATCCTTCCCTCTCATAACAGAACAATGAAAAGGCCTTGTTATAATCAGGCATCCCAAGTGCCGGAGCACTGCACAATTCCTCTCTCAGTTTCAGGAATGACATCAAGCACTCCTCGTCCCATGGTACCGGATCACTCACATCCTTGTGCGTAAGCCTCTGCAAAGGCTTTGCTCTCAAGGAGAAACTAGGAATCCACTGTCGATAGTAGCCGACCATTCCCAGGCACATCCTAACTTCTCTCTGTGTAGTGGGTACTGCCATACTCATTATTGCCTCAATTCGGTCTGGCGACACCTTTCTCTTGCCTTTTTCCAATCTGTGTCCCAAGTACTGTACCTCATTCAAACAGTACTGCAGCTTGTTCGGGGACACCTTATGTCCATTCTCTGCTAAGTGGTTCAACAGGGCTACAGTGTCAATTCTGCAAGCATCTTCTGTTTCTGAGGCAATGAGTAAATCGTCTATGTATTGCACGAGGACTGAGTTCTGCGGCAACACAAGGCTCTCAAGATTCTTTTTCAGGATCTGGTTAAAGATCGATGGACTTTCTGTATACCCTTGAGGGATATGACACCATGTTAACACGCGATTTTCCAGCCTGAATGCAAAAAGAAATTGGCTTTCCTCATGGAGCGGTATCGAAAAGAAGGCTTGACACAAGTCGATGACCGTAAACTACTCGGCTTCGCATGGGATCTGGAACAGTATTACTGAAGGATTCGGTACCACTGGACAACAAGGGACAACTATCGTGTTGACCTTTCGCAGGTCTTGCACGATCCTGTATTTCCCGCTCGGTTTCTGTAGTCCCATAATAGGTGAATTACAGGGGCTACCTCTGATCTCTTTTAGAATGCCTTTCTCAATGAAAGTCTCGATCACAGGTTTTATCCCTGCAATCATTTCAGGCGACAAGTTGTATTGAGGTGTCCTGGGGAAATCAACATTTTGCTTCACCTCAATCCGCACTGGTTCAACCCCTCTGATTAGACCTATTTCATCGCCTGCGAAATCCCACACCACAGATGACACTGCGTCTCTCAAATCAGGTGGAAGTTCTTCCACAGTCACCATTGGGTACAGATCTATACATAGATGCTGATTTGTAACCTTAAAGTCAGCATCGTCATCCCTCGTCTGGACCTCCACTCCATGAGGCGTACAATAAATCGTGCAGTTCAACTTGCACAACAGATCTCTTCCCAAAAGGCAAACTGGACTCGTATCACACACTACAAACTGATGTCTAGTTTGGAAGGAACCTATCTTTACTAAGATCGGTTCTGTCAACGGGCTGCTTATTCTTTTGTTCGCTACTCCAACAACCTGGATTGATTGTCCCGAGAGGGGTAGGTTAGGGACCACTGCTGATCTTACAGTAGACCGGGTAGCACCAGTATCAACCAAAAGTGTGGCAGGATGACCCTCAATATCTGCCTCCACAAAGGTCCTCTCTGGTCTACCTCCAAGACCGCTCCAAGCGTGCAGTCTTCCTCCCCCCTCAGGCACCGTCAGGATAAAGGGTCTGAGCTACTCTCATCATAGTCTTCGAACAGGGGCATCTGTTGGTACGTTCGTATTCCTTGTGAAATCCTTGGAGCCTGGGGAACCTGGGCGTGAGAGCTGTATATTCCCCCTTTCATCGTCCTAGTCCTCGTCACAGTGTTAACTACCTCTTGCGCGGGTGCCTGAACCCCCTCTTCCTCTTCCTGCAACTGATTAACTGGGTTCAAAGGACACTCGCGTTTCCAATGTCCGACCTGGCGACAAAGATGACACGCAGTGGTCTTCTTCAGTGTGGCCACGTCCACTCCCGTCTTGGGGTCTATTGGTTTTCCCTTTCCCTGTCCTTGTCCATTCTGGTTCCCCTGGAAATTTCCTTGTTTTCTTCCTAAGGTCCCTCCATTAGACTGACCCTGTGCTGTCTGCATCTGGACAAGCATCAATTTGTCTTTTAGCTTCCGATGTTTCGATTCCACCTCATCACTACAGTATCTCGCATACCTCAAAATTTCATCTACCGGCTTGTTCTGCCAGCAGATCAAATGGTGCTGTATCATGAGACTGACTTCTGTTCTCAGACCCAGTACAAACTTTGAGACAAACTGTCCCATATCCTTTGGGTCTAACGTATCTAATCCACTATACTGTTTAAAAGCTTGCAGAAGTCTTTCGTAATATTCATGCACCGTTTCTTTGGGTTCCTGTACAGTCCGATCTATCTTAACCCAATCTATATCTTGAGGTGAAATCTTCAGTTTTAGCCATGTAATCACCTGCTCATATTTTTTCATTACTAGGGGTGATGGACCATTTGTAACCGCCTCCCTTTCAGGTTCCGAAGTCGGCCACTCGACAGCGACTTTACAAGCTGTCCACAAATCTCCCGGCACCACTATGTCAAACAAGGTGTTCAAATCAATCCACAATACTTTTGAAATTTTAACAAACCGCTCAACCTGCTTGTACCACTCTACTGGTTTCTCCCTCAGCCGAGGAAAATCATTTGTAAATGCAGCCAAATCACCTCTATTCCACGGCACATGCACATACCCTCCATTCTGTACTTCCCGTAAAGGAAAATTTCCGACACCCGTCGCCCCCCTCCTGGAGGCGGCGTTTCCCCCTCAGCTTTCTTCGCTATTTTCTTCTTGGACCACCTTTCTTCCCATTTGTCCAACAAAATCCATATCCGCATTCCTACAATCAGATCTCTGGTGTGTGTCCTTAATCCTGTGATTCTTTTCTCTTCCAGCTCCTGGTCACTGTATTGTAATCTATGCGGTCCTTGCAACGTTTTAGTTTTATTCAGGTCTACCTCATATCTTTTGGCCAACGCCGTTAAGTTTTCATGTGCTATTCTAGCTTTTCGAGTCACATCTTTTGCTACGAACAGCAACTCATCTGATCCATAAATTTCTATCCTTTCCAAAGGCAGACTCCCGCTAATCATCTCGTCTACCTCTGTTTTCAAACTTACTACGTCTAGCAACCTTGCCTGTACTGCACTCCTCAGTACTTCTCGACAAGTTGAACCGTCCCGCTCATCACAGTCACTATTCTGTCCTTGTGACCTATTCCCTTCCATCATATTCCTGGAACTTGGTCTGTCTTCCGAGATGTTTTGTGCCCTATCTCCTGGCATCCTATCACTTTGGTTTGTTACTGTTGGTGTCCACATCCTCAAAGCTGACTTGGATTCGTGCAAAGACCTCGGTCTGACTGGTCTCTCATCCTCCTGTCTAAAGGAAGAGTCTGCAGTAGCCGGTAACGGCGTACTTGTCTCCAATGGTCTTGGGAAATGAACCACTCGTACTCCTAACCCATTCCCACTCTCACTGGTTACTTCTTCCCTTCCCATTTGTACGGAACTCCCTTCTCTCACTCGGTCTGGGTCATATACCGGTACTATAGGGCCAATGGTAACCGGTACTGTCAAAGAGTCCGGTAACCTTGTGTTCCCAACAGGAGGCTGTGTTATCATAGACGTCGTTGCCCCTTCCGTTCCTGTGGAAATCCTTCCCACTACTCTCATGCTAGTCTGATTCTGTCTCTCATCAATTGTTACTGCTGGAGTCGGCTTTCCCTCTTCTGAGTCTGGATTAAATGGTGGTGGCCTCTCTGCCAACAACCTATCTAACAGGCTGTCGTCTGTATCACTGTCGTCCTCATCGATTCTTGTAATCTTTCCATTTTGTATTAGCAGTGGGTATAACTTATCTCCCTCAATCGTTTCCACTCTCCACCTTTTCTCCAGTGCATCCCACCTTGCATCTTGAAATGCCCTGACCGATTTCTTCACCCTTTCCTGGCTCTTGTCTTTCCTCCTATCGTACGCTGCTCTAATCCACGCATGTAGCGCCTCAAACTGTGTTGGTCTAGGTAGTGGTCGTAAAGAAGCCATTATACTTTTTAGCTGGTACAACACCTCTAACCTAAAAGTACCATAGCGTGGGAAAGTCAATTCTCCTTCCCCTTCTGTCATTTTATGCCAATTCTCAAGCCAAATTATAGTATGCAATCCTACATTCTTTGCCATATAATGTGCTGGCGTATCCTCGGGAGGAGCTTCCTCTCCTTCCCGAGTAACCACATGTCTATCACCTCTACAAAGTTCCCGCAAAACTTTAAAACATTTCATGATGAATCAACTTTTATTTGTACTCAAAATGTCAGCTTTTGCTTCCTGATTTCAATCCACCAATGCCAGCGCGGCTCACACCAACCGGCCTATCGCAGCGCGGCACTTGTCTGACGTCACTTTTCCTCCGCTCGCAGCAGTTCCCCTCCTTCCTAATTCACTCATTCTCTCTCGCACCTGTCACAATCATACTCTGAAATAATGTCCGTCCTACCGAACAATTACCTCTCTGACTGTCAGTCTTACCAATGACCGATCAGCCTCTTGAGCTTGTTGACCTCAATCTGGCAACCGTCTGTCCGCGAAACGACCGGACAATCGCCTCTAACACACTCGATAGGATTCAATCACTCGATGTTCTGCATACAATAACCTACGACCTGCGTTGGTTATTCACACACTCACACATGTGTTCCCTATCTTCAGTGGGTCTGTCAATGACGTCTCGTGACCCCCACAACCTCTGGTCAACGCTCTCAACTCTGGGTGTATTCTACACCACAATAAATCAAGTTTAAGAATTTATTATCGCCAAAAATAACTGGACATGCAAGCACCTCAACACGAGGTTAAAGAAATAGATGGGCACTAATACAAATAATAACCTACGCAGGAGTCTCATCCGACTCAGAATAAAGAGGATCGATAGTTCTAGAAGGAACAACCAAGCTATGATTGCTCCAATTTCTACGTTGCTCTTCATTTATCTAAGCAAGCTTTAAATCAATTGCTGTCCCTATACTAACACTTAGTGACATCCCTACATAACGATCTTCCAAGGCAAGAGTGAATAAAAAGGTGTCAGCTGTGAAGACTTCCTCAGAAGTGCAATCACATAATACCTAAGCTCAGCTCCTTCCTCAGGACACTCTTTGTCCTTCTCTCTGGTCTCCTCTGCCTCTTCTCTGGCCTCCTCCCTCGGGACACTATCCCTAATACAAAATCCTAATACAATTGTACACGCCTTGGTCACGCCTCCTTGGCCAGGTCTTCTTTCTTGTGCTTTTCCATCGAAACGGTTACTTCATCCTGGACGGTTGCGATGACCTTGAGTCCCAGGCACCTTCTCCGCTGAAAGTATCATCCCTAAATTCCATTGCACTCCCCGTACCATGCCTCCCATCCCTCTAACTTTTGAAAACAAAGAGTTAGTCTTTACTAACGAGACATGTGTCCTTGCACCTGCAACAAAAGATACGTTCAACAGAAACCTTCTACTGTGCTAATTAAATCTACCGTTTGTGCCCAGAGAGCCTTACCAAGAGAAACTTTTCTCTGCCTACAAAATAAGCTAACATAAGAATAAACCAGGCCTTCCCTAAGCATATATGTAGTCAGGCCTTTACATATAACTTTTAAACACACACCTTACTTTTCCCTATAAGCATTTTCATTACAATTCATATGCAAAAATGAATTACATGTGCAACTTTAATATGGTGCACGTTTAAACTACTGCAATTGAATTACACACAAACTAATTCCTCTATGCGTTATTTTTCACACAATTCAATAAACATTACATTGCATAATTACCATAACACAATTATACTGCTGATTCACTTTATATCAGTGAACTATTCATTCTTTACTAAACATGCATGAATATACAACTAATTATATACGAATATATTTCTGAGTACATGCGGGTGCGGACTACCAGTGATTATGATGCACCCCTACAATTCACAAGAACATTTCGCTCTATCACTACCACACCATGCTTTAGCTATATGCTTGCAACAGTATGCTCAACAATGCCCCACTGGCTATATACTATACCGGTGGTTCTTAACCTTTTGATTTCTGTGGACCCCCACTGTATCATTACCGGAATCCGGGGACTCCTACGGATTCATTATTGGAAGCTGGGGACCCCTGACATACGCAATTTCTATGAATTGAACCTCAAAACAATACATAAATATACAAAAACTAGCATAACCAAAGCAAATGCTCAAATATTGAAATATTTTGTTTAATTCACACTCAAATATAGAAAAAGTTTTCAAATTTTCAATTTTGATTTTTTATTTGGATATACTTTATTAATTTGAATGTATTAATTCTAATATTATTTAATTTTGTAACACAGTTGTGGATCCCCTGAGTAGGCCTTGCTGACCCCCAGGGTTCCTTGGACCACAGGTTAAGAACCACTGTACTGCACCATTACCACTTACCACTCACCTGTTAATGGGTGTGCCTCATTTGCTACACTTGTTCTTTGTGTCTATGAGTGCAGTATTGTAACATTAATAGCAGCACTCCCCCCAGTCTGAAATTTGTTCCAGCACCACTGCTGTTAAGTTATTTGGCAAATCATTAGCAAATAAAACACCACTGTTCTAATGTTCCCGAGATTCAAGAATGCCACTGGGCTTTGACTGTGCAAGAAGATCACTCAGAATTAATCTTGACAGATTAGCGGGTGGATTCTCTAGACTGTCATCCAGAACACCAATAATCTTATCTACTAGGTGGGGTTACTCTAATTCACCACTTTTAATGGAATTAGAAACAGAACTTGGTAGTCTCAATTATGTTTGCATTGATGTCATCGTATTGTATTTCCAGCACAAAACATAAATTAATGGGATACGTTTTAGATTATAAAGCCTCATCATGGGCAGTATCTCTACTACTCCATGGGCTGTTGTGAAGGAAAGGATAGACCCGTCTGCTCTCACAAGTTTGAGCCTCACAAGTTTGAGCTTAACCTTGTCCCGAGTGAACGTTTCCTTCTGTACAGTGCTTCAGGTTGTAGAGCTTTCATCTGCATTGTATAGGACATTGGAACAGGATCAGTTTTATGATGATCCCCATTGCTCTAGCAAGATAAAGGTACTGTACATACCATAACTGCTGAGACTTTTCCTGCTTCAGTGATGAGTATTTTCTTATGTTTGTGGCACTTTGCACTTAAGCCATAGAAAGTTTTTTTTTGCAAAAGATATTCAGTCCAAATTTGGGTCCTTTTTCCACATCTTGGGGATTCTGAAGGTACCCAGATTACTCTAGGAAGATAAAAGAAAATAGCCAAAACTCAGTAAAATGTTTTTTTGTTAAAAATGGGAGAAAGTGCTGTGAAAGAAGCTTAGAGTTTTTTTTCTGAAAATTGAATCAACAAATGGTTTACGGTGTGAGTATTACAATTTTCCCAGCATTCGAGAACAAACAGAATTTAAAAAATATATATATATTTTTACGCAGTTTTTGCATTTTTCTAAGTGGGAGTACATTTTTCCAATTTTTTTCTGCTTTTAACAAATTTGTGGTGTGTGTTGAAAGTCATGGGTGAACCCAGAAAAGTATATATTTATGAAAATTAGGTAAAATCCAATATTGAACTAAGGGTCACTTATGTAGATCACAAATGTTTTCCCAAAGAAACTAACTGTTGAAATAAAAAATAAAGAAAATAAGTAGGAAAAAATTAAAATTGGTGACAATGTTTTAAACTGTAAGCTTTTTCCCCTCATAGATGATTTATAAAAGCAATATACCATTACATCCTTCAGGCCCACCCAGTCGCAGACATAGTTAGTGTTTGTTGGTTGTCTAAAACACTGGATACCTAGAGTCAACAAGCGATAAGCAGCTTGCAGTAATTTTCACTGCGTACCTACCATGCAGCAATTCATATGGTAAAACTGAATGCTAAAATATAAGAAATAAAAAATGAGTATGAAGGAAACATATCCATTTTTTTAAATGTATCCAAGATACTGAGTTTAGGAATAGCGTTTATTTGTACAACTTTTAATTTGTGGTTACCCATACTTCCATGTTATTCGTAAGGTATTTTGTAAAACGTGCTTTTTCTTGCATCCTAGCTAACAATTGGAAGCCTAAAATGGAGAGAAATTCAATTAATAATAACAAATGCTTTACTGTCCTTTGGTTTCATACTTCTAATGATAAAAAGGTTGTTCCACGTGTGTGGGTGGGTATATCACTTACCACAGGAAAGGCCCAAAGAGCAACGTGGAGACATCAAATTTCTGTCATGAAAAATTAGTAATTTTGGCGATGTGGGTAGCTGCTGCATGTGGGCCCGAGCTCTGCTGCCACCCAAGGAAACCTATCAAACACAGGCATTTGTGAACACTAGATAACAATGGCAGTCCAGGGAGGTGTGATTTAGGTAGATCCCACTACCTTTTCTTACCCAGAACACCCTGCTAACCTCAACCTTTGGCTAAAATCATGCATTTTTTCTCTCATCTATGAGGCAAAGTTCCAGAATCTGCGGGAATCCCCAAAATTCTTACCGGCCACTGTTGTCAATAGTAGCCTACTTGTGTGTCTAAGTCTTGCCCTATAACAGAAACATATCATCCAGGGACCATGCAAAGATCACCGTTTTCATTTGCTAAGCCCATTCTTGGGATGGACATGGCCCAATGTCCGGGCAGGCCACCCGACCACTTCTGATTTTTTCTTGACTATTTTTTTCTGGCACTTAATGTGCCCTTATCCCCTTGTCTGAGAGGGGGCAGATTGTGGTGAAACCCATCCGGCCCCCTAGGTTGGGTAGATAGACTGCTGAACCCGTTCTGGGGCTGGGATGAGGGCAAGGTCTGATGTTTGGGCTGGCCTCCCCTTCTCTTCTGTTTTTTTAAAAATATTTGTCCCTGGTGTCAAGTGGGATTTGACAGGTAGGGCGGATTAGGTCTAAACACCCTACTGGGGCAGAAAGACTTCCCCACCTGCTTCATCCTTTCCACTGTCAACTGGTGGTCTGCTGTATGCATGATTCAGGATGTTCTCCTAAGAGCTAGGAAGCAGTATAGTAGTATGGAAGATCAAAGATACCAGATGGAACAAGGGCCATATGACAGGCATTCAATCTCTCTTGTTTCACCTACCAAACAAGTAAGATATGATGATGGGAGTGTTTAGGGCAATATTCATTCCTAGCCAAGATCGTCGTATTCCCAGTCTGCATTGCCAGGGTTTCCCTTTTCAAGCTGGCGTTCAACCATTTTCCTGTGGAGTAATTTCCAGTTCTACCCAGTGATCTTGGATCTGGCGATACGGTGCATTCCTGTCCTTTTCCCCGGCTCTGGAGCACAATGGGCTGCCATGCGCCCTCTAAGCCGGAATCAACAGAACTCTTCTACACAAACTCCAAACCATCCAGAACTCCGCAGCCAGACTCGTCCTCGGGACACCGCGCCACGAACACATGACCCAACACCTACGAGACCTCCACTGACTCCCCGTCGAGAAGAGGGTCACCTTCAAACTCCTCAATCAATCAATCAATCAATCAATCACAGAATTTGTAAAGCGCACTACTTACCCGCGAGGGTCTCAAGGCGCTGGGGAGAAAAAAAAGGGGGAGGGGGTGCTGCTACTGGTCGAACAACCAGGTCTTGAGTAGCCTCCTGAAGGTCAGCAGGTCTTGGGTCTGTCGTAGGCTTAGTGGAAGGGTGTTCCAGGTCTTGGCGGCGAGGTGGGAGAAGGATCTGCCGCCGGTGGTAGTTCTTCGAATGCGAGGGACGGTGGCGAGGGAGAGGTCGGCAGAGCGGAGTTGGCGGTTGGGGACGTAGAAGAGGAGTCGTCTGTTGAGGTAGGCTGGGCCAGTCTTGTGGAGTGCCTTGTGTGCGTGGATGAGGAGCTTGAAGGAGATTCTCCTGTCGACGGGGAGCCAGTGCAGGTTCCTCAGGTGGGGGGTGATGTGGCTGTGGCGTGGTACATCGAGGATCAGGCGTGCGGAGGCGTTTTGTATGCGTTGCAGTTGCTTGATGAGCTTGGCCGGGGCTCCCGCGTAGAGGGCGTTCCCATAGTCAAGTCTGCTACTGACGAGGGCCTGGGTGACTGTTCTTCTTGTATCTGTCGGGATCCACCTGTAGATCTTGCGAAGCATGCGAAGGGTGTTGAAGCAGGAGGAGGAGACTGCGTTGACTTGCTTGGCCATGGAGAGCGTTGAATCGAGGATGACTCCCAGGTTGCGTGCGTGGTCGGTGGGTGTCGGGGCTGCTCCCAGCGTCGTTGGCCACCAGGAGTCGTCCCAGGCTGAGGGGTTGGAGCCGAGGATGAGGACCTCTGTCTTCTCCGTGTTCAGTTTTAGTCGGCTGATCTTCATCCAATCGGCGACGACCTTCATTCCTTCATGGAGGTTGGATTTGGCGGCGAGGGGTCCTTGGTGAGGGAGAGGATCAGTTGAGTGTCGTCGGCATAGGAGATTATGTTGAGGTCGTGCTGTCTGGCGATGCGTGCGAGCGGGGCCATGTAGATGTTGAACAGTGTTGGGCTGAGGGACGATCCCTGGGGTACGCCGCAGATGATCTCGGAGGCTTCGGATCGGAATGGTGGGAGGCGGACTCTCTGGGTTCTGCCGGCGAGGAAGGAGGTGGCCAATTCCAGGGCCTTGTCTCGGATCCCTGCGTCGTGGAGGCGTGCGCGTAGAGTGCGGTGGCAGACAGTGTCGAAGGCAGCGGAGAGGTCCAGCAGGGTGAGGGCTGCGGTCTCACCGTTGTCCAGCAGGATCCTGATGTCGTCGGTGGCGGCGATGAGGGCAGTCTCAGTGCTGTGGTTGCTGCGGAACCCCGATTGGGATGGGTCCAGAATGCTGTTTTCTTCGAGGTATCGGGTTAGCTGTTTGTTGACGATCTTCTCGATGACCTTGGCTGGGAACGGAAGCAGGGAGATGGGCCGGAAGTTCTTGAGGTCTCTCGGGTCCGCCTTGGGTTTTTTGAGTAGGGCGTTGATCTCTGCGTGTTTCCAGCTCTCTGGGAAGGTCGCGGTCTCGAAGGAGAGATTGATGACGTTGCACAGGTGGGGTGCGATGGAGCTGCTGGCTTTGTTGAAGATGTGGTGCGGGAAAGGGTCTGACGGGGAGCCGGAGTGTATTGTGCTCATGGTCTTGATGGTGTCATCGATGTTCACGCTGGCCCAGGCTGGCAGGGGGTCGTGGTCGATGGTGTGCGGCGGGTCTGGTGCATCGATCTTAGTTGGGGCTGTCTGGGTGTTGAAGCTGTCGTGGATGTCGGCGATCTTGCGGTGGAAGAAGGTGGCGAGGGAATGGCACAGGGGTTGCGACGGCGGGATGTCGTTGGTGTTGGAGCTGGGGTTGGAGAGTTCCTTCACGATGTTGAAAAGCTCCTTGCTGTTGTGTGCGTTGTTGTCGAGGCGGTCTTTGAAGGAGATTCTCTTGGCGGACTTGATGAGGTGGTGGTGGTTACGGATGGCGTCTTTGTGGGCTGCGTGGCTGTCCGGTGTCTTATCACTGTGCCATTTCTTCTCTAGTTTCCGGCAGGTACGCTTGGAAGCTAGGAGTTCCGAGGTGAACCAGCTGGCTCTTTTGGTGGTGTCACTGTAGGTGAGTTTTTTCAGCGGGGCGAGGGTGTTGGCACAGTCGTCCATCCATCGTCTGAGGTTGCAGGCAGCGTCGTCGGTGTTGGATGGGTCGGAGGGAGGGCTGAGAGCGAGGGTTGCCCGTAGTTGGTCTTCGGTGACTTTGCTCCAGCAGCGGCGTGGGATCTGTTGGGTGCGGTGGTGTGTGGTGGGTTTCTGGAAGGTGAAATGGATGCAGCGGTGGTCGGTCCAGAGGAGTTCCATGGTGTGGCTGAAGGAGACGTGGGAGCTTGAGGAGAAGATGGGGTCAAGCGTGTGGCCGGCGGAATGGGTCGGTGTTGTGGACGAGCTGGCTCAGACCGAGGTTGGCGAGGTTGTCGATCAGGGTGGTGGAGTTGCTGTCGTTGTTCTCCAGGTGAAAGTTCAGGTCTCCGAGGAGGATGTAGTCGGTAGAGGTCAGGGCGTGCGTGCTGATGAAGTCGGCGATGGAGTCGCTGAACTGGGGTCGGGGCCCAGGGGGTCTGTAGACAAGGGTGCCTCTAAGGGTGGTGTTGGGGTCCGTGTGGATCTGGAAGTGCATGTGTTCGGCGGTGCTGAGAGTGTCGTCGGTGCTGGTCGAGACCCTGATGGTGTTCTTGTGGACGATGGCGATTCCTCCTCCTACTGCGTTGACGCGGTCTCTGCGGGTGATCTTATAGCCGTCTGGGATGGCTATGGCGATGTCGGGGGCGGAGGAGTCGTTCATCCAGGTCTCTGTCAGGAAGGCGACGTCTGGTGATGATGTGTCGAGCAGGTCCCAGAGCTCGACGGCGTGTTTGCGTGCAGAGCGGGTGTTCAGTAGGATGCATCGGAGGTGGTTGAGGTCCTTCTTGGCGGGCGCCTCGGTGGCTCTGAGGCTGGTGTAGCTGCAGTTCCGGCAGGTGAAGGGACCATGGGTGCGTTTCGGGGCGGCCTTGAAGCAGTTGTGCGTCCGTCCGGGGTTGAGAGCGTGGAGTGTGGTGGCATCGTATCGGCATCGGTCCTCGAGGTTGGAGTGGGGGGCGCACGGCCCAGGGGTTCTGGCGCTGGGCGTGGTCCAGGCGCGGATGGGCGCAGACGGGCTTGCCTTAGGCGCGGCCGCGCAGCGGCCGCCATATATGGGGAGGTGGGAGGGAGGAGCAGCTGGGAGGCGGGAGGCAGGGGCAGCGAATGGGCAGTCAGGGGGGCGGGGCCGCAGGGGACGCAGCGGCGGGAGTGGAGAGAGGCAACGTGGGGTACAGAAGGCAAAATGGGCACAGTTCAATGGGGGCAGCGAGGGGAAACAGAAGGAAAATGGGCACAGTTCAACGGGGGCAGCGAGGGGAAACAGAAGGAAAATGGACACAGTAAAAATGGGGGCAGCGAGGGAAACAGAAGGAAAACGGGCACAGTTCAACGGGGGCAGCGAGGGGAAACAGAAGGAAAATGGACACAGTAAAAATGGGGGCAGCGAGGGGAAACAGAAGGAAAACGGGCACAGTTCAACGGGGGCAGCGAGGGGAAACAGAAGGAAAATGGACACAGTAAAAATGGGGGCAGCGAGGGGAAACAGAAGGAAAATGGACACAGTAAAAATGGGGGCAGCGAGGGGAAACAGAAGAAAAAACGGGCACCGAGGCCACAAGCAGAGGGGCGAGCTTACCAGCAGCAGCAGCGGGCAGGACACCACAGGCGGAGCTGTGTGGCGGGGGAGCGACCTACCTGGCAAGGTCAAGGGTCGCTCCTCACCGCGCAGCGGCCGCCATATATGGGGAGGTGGGAGGGAGGAGCAGCTGGGAGGCGGGAGGCAGGGGCAGCGCATGGGCAGTCAGGGGGGTGGGGCCGCAGGGGATGCAGCGGCGGGAGTGGAGAGAGGCAACGAGGGGTACAGAAGGCAAAATGGGCACAGTTCAATGGGGGCAGCGAGGGGAAACAGAAGGAAAATGGGCACAGTTCAACGGGGGTAGCGAGGGGAAACAGAAGGAAAATGGACACAGTTAAAATGGGGGCAGCGAGGGGAAACAGAAGGAAAATGGACACAGTAAAAATGGGGGCAGCGAGGGGAAACAGAAGGAAAACGGGCACAGTTCAACGGGGGCAGCGAGGGGAAACAGAAGGAAAATGGACACAGTAAAAATGGGGGCAGCGAGGGGAAACAGAAGGAAAACGGGCACAGTTCAACGGGGGCAGCGAGGGGAAACAGAAGGAAAATGGACACAGTAAAAATGGGGGCAGCGAGGGGAAACAGAAGGAAAATGGACACAGTAAAAATGGGGGCAGCGAGGGGAAACAGAAGGAAAAACGGGCACCGAGGCCCCAAGCAGAGGGGCGAGCTTACCAGCAGCAGCAGCGGGCAGGACACCACAGGCGGAGCTGTGTGGCGGGGGAGCGACCTACCTGGCAAGGTCAAGGGTTGCTCTCCTCACCGCGCAGCGGCCGCCATATATGGGGAGGTGGGAGGGAGGAGCAGCTGGGAGGTGGGAGGCAGGGGCAGCGAATGGGCAGTCAGGGGGGCGGGGCCGCAGGGGACGCAGCGGCGGGAGTGGAGAGAGGCAACGAGGGGTACAGAAGGCAAAATGGGCACAGTTCAATGGGGGCAGCGAGGGGAAACAGAAGGAAAATGGGCACAGTTCAACGGGGGCAGCGAGGGGAAACAGAAGGAATATGGACACAGTAAAAATGGGGGCAGCGAGGGGAAACAGAAGGAAAATGGACACAGTAAAAATGGGGGCAGCGAGGGGAAACAGAAGGAAAACGGGCACAGTTCAACGGGGGCAGCGAGGGGAAACAAAAGGAAAATGGACACAGTAAAAATGGGGGCAGCGAGGGGAAACAGAAGGAAAACGGGCACAGTTCAACAGGGGTAGCGAGGGGAAACAGAAGGAAAATGGACACAGTAGAAATGGGGGCAGCGAGGGGAAACAGAAGGAAAATGGACACAGTAAAAATGGGGGCAGCGAGGGGAAACAGAAGGAAAAACGGGCACCGAGGCCACAAGCAGAGGGGCGAGCTTACCAGCAGCAGCAGCGGGCAGGACACCACAGGCGGAGCTGTGTGGCGGGGGAGCGACCTACCTGGCAAGGTCAAGGGTCGCTCTCCTCACCGCGCAGCGGCCGCCATATATGGGGAGGTGGGAGGGAGGAGCAGCTGGGAGGCGGGAGGCAGGGGCAGCGAATGGGCAGTCAGGGGGGGCGGGGCCGCAGGGGACGCAGCGGCGGGAGTGGAGAGAGGCAACGAGGGGTACAGAAGGCAAAATGGGCACAGTTCAATGGGGGCAGCGAGGGGAAACAGAAGGAAAATGGGCACAGTTCAACGGGGGCAGTGAGGGGAAACAGAAGGAAAATGGACACAGTAAAAATGGGGGCAGCGAGGGGAAACAGAAGGAAAATGGACACAGTAAAAATGGGGGCAGCGAGGGGAAACAGAAGGAAAACGGGCACAGTTCAACGGGGGCAGCGAGGGGAAACAGAAGGAAAATGGACACAGTAAAAATGGGGGCAGCGAGGGGAAACAGAAGGAAAATGGACACAGTAAAAATGGGGGCAGCGAGGGGAAACAGAAGGAAAACGGGCACCGTTCAACGGGGGCAGCGAGGGGAAACAGAAGAAAAACGGGCACAGTTCAACGGGGGCAGCGAGGGGAAACAAAAGGAAAATGGACACAGTAAAAATGGGGGCAGCGAGGGGAAACAGAAGGAAAAACGGGCACAGTTCAACAGGGGCAGCGAGGGGAAACAGAAGGAAAATGGACACAGTAGAAATGGGGGCAGCGAGGGGAAACAGAAGGAAAATGGACACAGTAAAAATGGGGGCAGCGAGGGGAAACAGAAGGAAAACGGGCACCGAGGCCACAAGCAGAGGGGCGAGCTTACCAGCAGCAGCAGCGGGCAGGACACCACAGGCGGAGCTGTGTGGTGGGGAGCGACCTACCTGGCAAGGTCAAGGGTCGCTCTCCTCACCGCGCAGCGGCCGCCATATATGGGGAGGTGGGAGGGAGGAGCAGCTGGGAGGCGGGAGGCAGGGGCAGCGAATGGGCAGTCAGGGGGGCGGGGACGCAGCGGCGGGAGTGGAGAGAGGCAACGAGGGGTACAGAAGGCAAAATGGGCACAGTTCAATGGGGGCAGCGAGGGGAAACAGAAGGAAAATGGGCACAGTTCAACGGGGGCAGCGAGGGGAAACAGAAGGAAAATGGACACAGTAAAAATGGGGGCAGCGAGGGGAAACAGAAGGAAAATGGACACAGTAAAAATGGGGGCAGCGAGAGGAAACAGAAGGAAAACGGGCACAGTTCAACGGGGGCAGCGAGGGGAAACAGAAGGAAAATGGACACAGTAAAAATGGGGGCAGCGAGGGGAAACAGAAGGAAAACGGGCACCGTTCAACGGGGGCAGCGAGGGGAAACAGAAGGAAAATGGACACAGTAAAAATGGGGGCTGCAAGGGGAAACAGAAGGAAAATGGACACAGTAAAAATGGGGTCAGCGAGGGGAAACAGAAGGAAAAACGGGCACCGAGGCCACAAGCAGAGGGGGGAGCTTACCAGCAGCAGCAGCGGGCAGGACACCACAGGCGGAGCTGTGTGGCGGGGGAGCGACCTACCTGGCAAGGTCAAGGGTCACTCTCCTCACGCGCAGCGGCCGCCATATATGGGGAGGTGGGAGGGAGGAGCAGCTGGGAGGCGGGAGGCAGGAGCAGCGAATGGGCAGTCAGGGGGGCGGGGCCGCAGGGGACGCAGCGGCGGGAGTGGAGAGAGGCAACGAGGGGTACAGAAGGCAAAATGGGCACAGTTCAATGGGGGCAGCGAGGGGAAACAGAAGGAAAATGGGCACAGTTCAACGGGGCAGCGAGGGGAAAAAGAAGGAAAATGGACACAGTAAAAATGGGGGCAGCGAGGGGGGCAGCGAGGGGAAACAGAAGGAAAACGGGCACAGTTCAACGGGGGCAGCGAGGGGAAACAGAAGGAAAATGGACACAGTAAAAATGGGGGCAGCGAGGGGAAACAGAAGGAAAAACGGGCACAGTTCAACGGGGGCAGCGAGGGGAAACAGAAGGAAAATGGACACAGTAAAAATGGGGGCAGCGAGGGGAAACAGAAGGAAAATGGACACAGTAAAAATGGGGGCAGCGAGGGGAAACAGAAGGAAAAACGGGCACCGAGGCCACAAGTAGAGGGGCGAGCTTACCAGCAGCAGCAGCGGGCAAGACACCACAGGCGGAGCTGTGTGGCGGGGGAGCGACCTACCTGGCAAGGTCAAGGGCCGCTCACCCACGCCTACAAATCCCTCAACAACATCGGACCCAAATACCTCAACGATAGAGTTTCCTTCCACGTACCCGAGAGGAACCTCTGCTCCACCGACCTCGCCTTGGCAGAGGTCCCCCGCATCCGCAGAAACAGAGCAGGCAGGAGAGCCTTCTCCTACTGGAACGAGCTCCCGGTGAACATCCGACGCTCCCCTACCCTGCAAACTTTCAGGAAGGAACTCAAGACCTGGCTCTTCGACTGATCCGGAGCTGCACCCTCCCCCCCGAGCGCCTTGAGACCCTCACAGGTGAGTAGCGCGCTTTATAAACCCCTGATTGATTGATTGATTGATGAGCCAACGCAGGCATCCTTGCACCATGGTGCAAGAGTGCCTGAGTTGCGGGGCTGATTGATTTTGTGCAGAAAGGCAGACCTTCCTGCACAAAATTAATCAATTCAGGTGATTTCCTCTTTCTATTAGTGCCGCATAATGCAGCACACATAGAAAAAGGAAAAAACAATAAGAAATTAAAACATTTCTCCTCATTGCGCCTCCCTAACGCCACCCTAGGGGTAGCGTTAGATTTTGACGCATTCCCAGGTTTATGATATCTCGTAAATCTGGGAATGTGACAGATTTCATGGGTGTTGCATGGGAACACTCACTGCAATACCCATGGAACGCCCCTTTCCCGCAGTATTCTGCGTGAAAGGGGCACATATTTACAAGACCATGAAAATCCACATAAAGTGGCTTTACGTGGCCTTGTAAATGTGTCGGGGCACATTGCGCCACCAGAACGTCAAACAAGTGATGTTCCGGTGCACGCCTGTAGATGCTGGATTGAACAGAGTAGACAATAGTGAGCTTTGATGCATACACAAGACAGAAGGAGAGCAGGCTTCATTGAGAAGCCTATTTGCATGAACTGGGACTTGAGGGGGATAAGGAACCAGTGTAGTACAATTCTGCTCATTCTCTGGGTCATATTTCAGTCTGAATCCAGACAGGAAGTAATTCAGTGACCACAGTACCATCACAAAGTTCTAAGACCAAACGACCAAAACATGTTCAACAGTATTGCCTAAAACCATGATTTCTAGCTCTAGATTATATCGTTTTTCTTGTTTTGGGTAAATGTGACCCCCATTTATTTAGCAAGAAATACATTTCCATTTGTAAGTAAAAGCTTTTCATCTTTCAGAACTAAGTAAGATGCAGAAGGAGCACCATTTTTGATCCAATTTACTTGAATACAGCTCTCAATGAATTAGAATGTTTGGGGCACTCTTCATTTAAATGTTTTGAGAAGAAGTTGTAAAATTCTACACCTAACATTGTGGAAGTTATTCTACTTTCTAGGGAGTCTAAATACATCTACACCTGATGATTTGGACGTTTATGGATTGTACAATAGAAACATTGGAAGACTGTTGTTGGGCAAGGTGTGGGAAGGAACCAAAGGATATGTAGGAATTCCAATGTGAGCAGATAGAGTTAAAGGAGTGACTCAGGGATGATTGAATGGAAGAAAAGGAGGCATCTGTCAGTTTTATTATACACCTGAGGCTCCCAAGCTGAAAGTAATGTTCAAGCACAATACCATGTTTAGCCATGTTTGACTTGCTGGAGCATTTTTAAGATTTCTCTGGTTTGGCTGGCATTTCAAAACAATTCCACCAAGGAATTAACCAAAGACCTAGTTTGATGTCCCTAAAATGGCATAGTTTGTAGTAAAATAGATTGTGTGAAAGGGGAAGAACAATGAGGGATTGAACTATGGTAGGAAGTATTCTAGTCTATCTCAATATTTCTTCATATTGTCTTGTGGTTTAAGATGTTTAATACAAATTACTCCGAATGGTGAAGTGCTGATGCAGAAAGAGGGTAGGTTTCATGGTTTTTAATTGCATAAAGAGCTTTTTGGTAATCCTAAGTGTTTTTTAGATTTCATCTTTGTTAACTTTAGCGTTTCAACCATTTTTCACTCTTCTCTTTTGTGAATTAATTTTAGTATCTTCAGCATGGTTTCACTTTTCTTTTCCTTTGCTCCCATTAAGAATTTTGGTAAAGTTGGTGGAGGAAAGCTAGGAAGTTTTCCCTTTGAATTTCTTTGCAACTGATATTCTTAGTAGGACAAAGTTTATGAACTACATGATTAAGTTCATCAATAACATGGAGCTTGTGAGTTACCATTTAAGATTTTTCTCAAGAAATTAATCGAGGTATCTGCCAAAATGTTTTCATAGGGTGACAAATGGTTGCTTCTCTTTTTCTATACTGTCTCACCAAACCACCAACTGCATCGGAGATTTTATGTTTTTTTCCGAAGGCAATATCTGATTTATCAAATGGTACCATGATTGCTGATAGCAATTTGCTGTGTACTGATTAGATCCAATTTGTTTTCACTTACAGCAAATTAGAAATGTCACGTTTGGACTAAGTCTTAAGATGCAGCTGCACAGAGGGATTTTTACTAAAGATGCTATGGAATTCTGGGGCATATTAGCAATACCGGCGATAAAATTATCGCCGCTTTAGCGGCAGGAAACTGCCGCTAAAACGGCGATAATGGGCTTACTAATATGCGTTATAGAATTCCAATAGAAGCCCAGGTTAGTTGTGCAGGACATCTAACCTGGGCTTCTATTGAATTCTATAACGCATATTAGCAAGTCCATTATCGCCGTTTTAGCGGCAGTTTCCTGCCGCTAAAACGGCGATAATTTTATCGCCGGTCTTGCTAATATGCCCCTCAGTGTTATCTTAATGGAGTGTTGAAAACTCTTAGGACATTATTCCACTAAGACCACAAGAGCATTATGCTCAATAAATCTGGCACCTGTGGTTAAATATGTCAATTTAATCTGCAGACAATAGGTGATATGGAATTGTTAGCAACTGTGTGATGGAGGTTTGAACTATGAGGGGTTTGTACTGCTTTTTGAGCAGGTCCCTGTTGGGGAATAATTAAGCAAACTGGTAGAAAGATATTAAAGATAGAAGAGTAGGTGACTGTCAGAAAATGTTTTGTCAAGAAGTATATATCTTGCTTGTTCAGCTAGGATAGACCAGTGAGTACCGTTCTATTGGTTATGTTGATCTTGCATTGGTTAGTATCCGGTTTACAGGGGACTGGCTAAATCCTGGATGAACTTGTGTTTTTGAAGTGACCTATTTGTGAATAGTGCTCCCTTTCTGGTGATCCTCTCATGGTTTAGTGTTGTTTTTTTGTTTTCTTTTGATTTGCATTTTCATGTACTGAGTAATGCGGCAATAGATCTTCAGCAGTCAAGTTCATTTTATTGACACAGTGAAAGAAAGGCTCAGACCAGGGGCATCCAAGTAGATTAATGAGAGCCTACATTGAATAGTTGTGCCTGAAAGGGTTTTTACAGGTGAAACAAGAAGCTGACTTTGGTAAATAGTACAACCAATATTAAGAAAGAGACATACATCAAAGCATGAGGTTGGTGAGAGGAGGGAGACATATTGAGTAATTACTTTTGTACGGGAAGGCTAAATAAACAGCCAGGACCTCTTTGTGTACTGAAGTAAAACCTTTGAACATGTTGAAAGTTGAAACAAGCTTTCCATCACTTTAAAGCTAGGTGAGTGAAGTTTCAATGGAAGCCTATAATATGACCGTGTGATTCACACAAGGTCTGGTGTCTGCTCCTAAATGATTCACTTGCTTGATTTTAAGATTTCCAAGCTGTGCTTCAAGCTCTTGAAATGAAAAGACTTGGAAAGTCAAGGAAACTGGCTAGAAGCAGATGCCAATGTGCCCTTCTGGCTATTCAGGGCAGCTGACCATATGCTTTTGCCTGGAACATTGAAGCATGTTCTGTAGTCATCTGGTTTCAATATTATGCTGTTGCCAACAGTGATCTTTCTTACTGACATTCAGAGGTGAGTGCTTTCCCGCTGTGCAGTAATAGAGCCAAACATTCATGGACTGGGAGAAAACATTAAGGGAAGAGGGAAGAAGTGTAAGCCCTAGCATGACACAGGCTGCCTTGCATGAACCCATCAGCTCACAGTGGACAGTTCTTCAGAGCCTTTACGTCCCATCATGATAATGTCACAAGGTCCAATTTACGAACTGATATTCAGCAATGTGTAACAGTACGTTGTGCAAACATCTACAGCATACATCAGTAGAATCTTTTTGCTATTCCTAGAAGTCCATTAAAAAAGACATGTGTAGTAGAAGCTTGACTTCTGCAAGTGTAACTATCTTCTCAAAAGTGAAGGAAGGGCACAGGAGAACAAGGCAAATCCACTGACATATCTTCAAAAGAATGAATCAAGCTGCAGGAAACACCCACTTCTAGTTAAGCACTGCTACAGGCCAAGAAGGCTCCAATTTACATCCACCCTGCCATGAGGTAAGTTACACACCATTTGCAAGTCACTGGATCATACCAGATGATCAGCATCATCATGGCTTTTGTTTCTAGGCAAAGTAATCCCATGCATGCACCACCTATTGAGATGCATTACCGTATGAGCGTAGCAGTGCATCACTATGTTACAAAGTTTCTGTTCCGCTCTACTTTCCCTCGTGGAGCTTGCAACCAAAACCTGCATAGATGTGCATCTTTAGCCACTTCCACAGATGGCATCACCATTATCATAATCAACACCGCTGGCATTCCATCAATGTGATTCCACTGGCTACCCGTAGCTAAGAGGATTCAATTTAAATCTCTGTGCATCGCATTCAAATCCCTCAACAACATTGGGCCAACCCACCTGGCAAAATTCTTAAAACCTTATACACCTGCCAGAGCCCTTAGATCCACCAACCTAGGAAATGTACTTGTTCCTAGAGTCAACAGGGCCAGATGGGGCGGCAAGAGCTTCACTGCCACAACGGCTAGCCTATGGAATTCTCTACCCATTATGTTGAAAAAAGAGCCCAGTCTCCTCAAATTTAGGAAAGGCCTAAAAACGTGGCTATTCTCAGCTTAATTGTACCTCAGGGTCCGCTCTGATTAATTTACACCAAAGGCAGCGCCTAGACACCTCAGGGTATTTGTCGCGCTTTATAAATCTTTCATCATCATCATCATCATAATGTGCAAGGTTTCTGCGGTCAGTGCCTCTTCTCAACTATAGATACTGGATTTCCTGCTGCATTACATAATAACTTCATGTTCTGTTGGTTGGTGATGGCACCAGGGCCATATGTCAGTATTCGAGGAGGCATAAAGCCACTTGCTTTTTACAGCAAACACACATACACACCCCATCCATGTTCCCCTGTGACAATCTTGACAATTGGCACACATTGTAGCACTCTTCTACATGACGAGGGGGGCATTGAGAACTTTTCAATGCCCCATACCGACAGGTTTTTTCCTGGCGGTGACAGGCATTGTAAATTGGCTGTTTGTCGACCCAACTAAATGAGACGGGCAGACATATAATTCGAGGGACTTGGCCTCTCACTCCCGCCATGGTGAGAGTATTCCGCTGCCCTGCAAACATCTACTTGAATTTTCAAGAACCTCCATCATGGAGGTTCCTGGAGATGCACTGTAAGCTTGACAGACGGTTCCATCAACATGACGGAGTCATACGTCAAACTTACACTTTTTTTTATTTTCAGAAACAAAATCCCAATGTGGGATTTTCTTTCTAAAAATAAAAAAAAAACAATGCCCCCCTTCCCATGGGAGTTTCCTTTCATGGCGAGGGGGGCATTGAGAACTTTTCAATGCCCCATACCAACAGTTTTTTTCCTGGTGGTGACAGGCATTGAAAATTGGCTGTATGTCGACCCAACTAAATGAGATGGGCGGACATATAATTCAAGGGACTTGGCCTCTCACTGAGCCTGGGGTGGGGCTAAGTCCCCCAGACTCTCCTGCAGCAAGATGTGGCCGGACCTCGATTGTGCTAAAAGCGCTTTTGTGATCCTGCTGCGTGGGTGTGATTAGAAGCGTTTCCATGCCTGCAAATCCCACGGACTTGGCCTCTCACTGAGCCTGGGGTGCGACTATGTCCCACAGACTCTCCAGTTCTACTCACGTACAACAAAATGCTATTCACAAACCTGTGGCCGGAGACCGCCGCCTCTGCCTCTGCTATCCTATCTGTGCAGATGTGTCTGCCATGGACCGGAGGACTTTGTACATGTAGGTATATGAGGTTTTATCTCATCATCATCAACTTCATCTAGCTATCATCATTAACTTATCTTGCAACTAATAGACTGAAAAACCTCCAGAACATTCCGGAAGTACATCACTAATGTAGGAGTCATTTTAGCTAAATGGACACATGTTAAATGTGCAGAATGTTTACATTTTGAAATATTTCCATCACACAATCATATTCTCAGTATTTCAGCAATGTATCGTACATTTTTACTGAAAAAATCCCCAAATTCCTGATATACGTCAGGAATGACATTCATGAGGCTAATAAGAGATTTATACGACAATATGGAACTAGAACACAGAAAAATCATTAGCCTGGATAAAAGCATCAAAAGGGCAGAGGCCAATACATCAAAATAAAAAATACATAAAAAGTATTAAAAGAAACGCTTAGAAAATTAAATTGAGACCTGAGATTAAACAGAATATTTATAAAAACCCTAACTATGCTGAAAAAAATGGCAACAATTTTGTGTAGTTCCTTTCATAGTGTCTCGTTCAAAACTAAGCAAAAAATCAGAGCTTCCCTGAATTCCACAGTTATGGAAAGGGATCAAGTGTCCTACAGGCTACATTTAGGGCCTGATTCTGATGCGGGTTGGAAAAGCTTCCCGACCGAGGGCCTGATTCTGATGCGGTTAGGAAGGCCTCCTAACGGCATTTGCTCCTTCCAAATCGGATCGGGAACGTGTCTTCCCGACCGAGGGCCCAATTCTGATGCGGTTAGGAACAAATGTTCCCATTGAAGTCAATGGGAGTTCAACCAAATCGTATCTGGAAGCATCCGGATGCATCCTACTCCGCCGGTCGGACTTTCCCGATCCGAGTGGGTCGGACACCATTTCCCAACCGATTCGGTCGGGAAGCTTTTCCAACCCGCATCAGAATCGGCCCCTCAGTGTGTTCCTGCATGCCATGCCACGTTCAGAGCAGGATCTTCTTCCTGTTTAAGTTGCTCCAGCACCTCTGCGTCCGCGGCTACCAGCAGGGTCTTATACGAGTAGTGGATGGCTTAGAGCTCAGGTGGTGGTGGTGGACCTCCAGAAAACCGCAGGCCACGCGGAATGTCAAACTTGAGCCTCTGTGGAACCAAGGATGCCATGAGTTCTCAGTCAACGATGGAGTTTGATCATATGAAGTGCTCGAGCCAAGAAGGCGGTGTCTCCATTGGCGGCTATTGGAACTTCCCAATTCAAGATGGGGCAGAGATTCTTCCTGTCAGGTCAATTCTTGTTTGGCATATAAAAGGTGGCATTTGAAAAGGCAAGCTGCATCTCAAGATGCATCACAAGGCATTCGATCCCTCATTTTTCGCCACACTCTTCACCACCTTGCTCCTCATTTTTTACCCTGATTTTTCTGAGCAGATTGGATACCTCCTTCTAGCTTTTCTCTTTCATCTCTTGGCCTTCTTAGCATTTGTCTCCACTCTCTTGCCCCCTTGCTCTACAATTGTGCCGCTAATATTGTCTTTGTTCCTCAAGAAGTTTGATCATTAAACTCTGGACTGTATCTACATGAGTGCAGCTCTTTTGGTCTAGCTTGTATTCTCGTTTGGAGTAGAGTTGGCCTGGCAATCCTGGTAGGACACCATAAACGCAACTTGTATGCCCAGATGTAGGTCCCATGCTCACTGTGCCAGAGGACTTAAACTGCACCTCGGTGATGAGCCCCAAGTCGTCCGAAACCCAGCTGCTTGTGTGGCCTTCAGAAGCGGATTTAGCCTGGTGGTTCAGTCTAGGCTGTTCTTACTGGAGCAGGACTAAGATCCATTTGAATGTGTCTGGTCTCTGTCTAGAATGAGACTGTGGAAGAAAAATTATTAAATGGAATGCTAACCGAGCGATGACCACTGGCTGAAATTAAGTTAAGCATTCATTCCATCATTTTGCTCTTTGCCACAAGTATAATAGTGAGGAAGCTCTTGTGTGTTTTAACCAAATTGTGCAATGATGTTAGTTGCTGTGCATTTGAATTCACAAATGCGTACTGGCATGAAGGTATTGCAATTAAAACAGAATTATTACGATTTATTAAGTTGTGTTTTTCTAGTTTAGATTTAACTAGCCTCAGTTAGGCCTTGGTGCCATCTTGTTTAAAATGGATGCTCACAATGTTCATTCTGTGTTTATGTTTTGCTTGACATTACATGCAGCAAGACATGCATTGTTTATTTTTGTATGACATATTGTTCTTGAAGAACTCCCTACTGGAAGCCTTTTTTGTAACATTCTCAAGGTTCTTCCTTCTAGCACACTGTATTTCATTAATTCACAATGGTTCTCTGTAGAGAATCGCTGACAGAATATCGAGGAGCTAAATATCGACCTACAAAAATATCGGTGACAAAATATCGACTACCAGAACATCGAATTCCTATCTACAAACAGGTAAGTACAAAAATATCGAATCCTAAATATCGTTGTAAATAATATAGTTTGCTAAAATATCGAATTTTTTAAATGTCTTAAAAGTAATGTAAAATTAATGAAATAATAAATATAATTAAGTAAAACTTACCTAAGAATACTTAAATAACCTTAACATTGATAAATAATAAATGTAAGTTAATACAAAAAATAAACATGCATTTTAAATTTTTATTACATATATATTAACTTAATATTTAAAAAAATCAGTATTTTTAATACTTAAATGTTAAAAACATAATTTTAAATATAATTACATATATATATATATATATAAACCTATAATATGAATATAAAAATAAATTATATATAATAAGTTAAAACATAAAAAAAAAATAATAATAATTATATTTGACACTACATTAAATTTAACAATACTGAAAAGATTGCATAGCGTAAAAGATAAAATTACTATTCCCACTCCAGTGAGTACAACAGTAGGGAAAGCGTTGGATAGCGGGTGGGTAAAAATTACTATTCCCACTCCAGTGAGTGCAACAGTAGGGAAAGCGTTGGATAGCGGGAGGGTAAAAATTACTATTCCCACTCCAGTGAGTGCAACAGTAGGGAAAGCGTTGGATAGCAGGGGGGTAAAAACTACTATTCCCACTCCAGTGAGTGCAACAGTAGGGAAAGAGTTGGATAGCGGGAGGGTAAAAATTACTATTCCCACTCCAGTGAGTGCAACAGTAGGGAAAGCGTTGGATAGCGGGAGGTTAAAAATTACTATTCCCACTCCAGTGAGTGCAACAGTAGGGAAAGCGTTGGATAGCGGGAGGGTAAAAATTACTATTCCCACTCCAGTGAGTGCAACAGTAGGGAAAGCGTTGGATAGCGGGAGGGTAAAAATTACTATTCCCACTCCAGTGAGTGCAACAGTAGGTAAAGCGTTGGATAGCGGATGGGTAAAATTACTATTCCCACTCCAGTGAGTGCAACAGTAGGGAAAACGTTGGATAGCGGGAGGGTAAAAATTACTATTCCCACTCCAGTGAGTGCAACAGTAGGGAAAGCGTTGGATAGCGGGAGGGTAAAAATTACTATTCCCACTCCAGTGAGTGCAACAGTAGGGAAAGCGTTGGATAGCTGGGAGGGTAAAATTACTATTCCCACTCCAGTGAGTGCAACAGTAGGGAAAGTGTTGGATAGCGTAGGGGAATAATTTAATATACCCACTCCTGCAATATAATTAAAATTAATTAACAATTAATAATTTTTTAAAAATTAATTTACCTCCCACCATTTTCCCCTATAAACATTACCTACAATATTGTAACATATTAATAAATTAACATAATTAATTAACAATTAATTAATTAACTAATTACAATTAACAATATAATTAATAACAATCAAATCTAAATTAATTCACACAATTAACACTATAAAATAACTTAAAAAAATTATAATATAACAAATAATAAAAAATACATAAAAATAAAGTACTTCCTACCCTACTCCCTATCAACCCTCAACCCACTGATAAAAAAGTACACAATTAACATATTTACAAATTAATTGTTAATAATGAATATCTAATTAATTACTAATTAATAAAAAAATACACAATTAACATACTTACCAATTAATTATTAATTGTTATTAATCAATTTATAATTAATTAGTAATAAATTAATTAACTTAATTAACAATATACATTATTAAATATTAAATTATTAAGTAATAAAATAATAAATTAATTAATTTCAATTAAATTACTTCCCACCCTATTCCCCTATAAACCCACAACCCGCTACAGACTTAAATTACGTAAATAATATTAAACGTATAATTAATTAATTCTAAATAATGCTAAAAATATATATTATAATTAAATTACTTCCCACCCTATTCCCCTATAAACCCACAACCCGCTACGGAATTAAATTACACAAAAATTAATTAACATAAAATTCATTACTTTTACAAAATTCAAACATACATGACAAAAATAATACATACTTTTAACACATATACTAACACTTAAAACACACACAAAAAATCGATATTACTAACTTCGATATTTTGGAAATCGATATTTCTTACCTGCATTTCGATATTCTGCACCACTATATTTTTGCAATTCGATATTCTGTCCATTCTATATAGAAAACTCGATATTCTGTCCAGTCGATATTTTTTCTTCGATATTGTGACTAGTTACCCTCTGTAGATTATGTAACTAGTTTGTTCTATCACCTCCGGACAATTTTAGGCCAAAAGAGGCAATCAATTTTCTTGTGGTGGTTCAGTGCAGTGATGGTAGGGTGATATGATGTTTTAGAATATTGCAGTTTGATTTGTTGAAATAATGATGTGTTTGCTTTACCATGCTGACTTTGCAGTTTCTCTAGCATATCAACCCTAGAATTTGGGGGTAAGCCAGAGACCTTTCTTGAGCCTCCAGGAATTCTGTATGATTTCCTACTGATTTTGCTGCCCGTTTGAGACTTATGAGCTGATTTATTTATGAATACTTTACTCTCGCCATGGTGAGAGTACTCCGCTGCCCTGCAAACATCTACTTGAATTTTCAGGAACCTCCGTCATGGAGGTTCCTGGAGATGCACTGTAAGCTTGACAGACGGTTCCATCAACATGACGGAGTCATACGTCAAACTTACACCTTTTTTTTATTTTCAGAAAGAAAATCCCAATGTGGAATTTTCTTTCTAAAAAAAAAAACCAATCCCCCCCTTCCTGTGGGAGTTTCCTTTCATGGCGAGGGGGGCATTGAGAACTTTTCAATGCCCCATACCAACAGGTTTTTTCCTGGTGGTGACAGGCATTGAAAATTGGCTGTATGTCGACCCAACTAAATGAGATGGGCGGGCATATAATTCAAGGGACTTGGCCTCTCACTGAGCCTGGGGTGGGGCTACATCCCCCAGACTCTCCTGCAGCAAGGTGTGGCCAGACCTCGATTGTGCTAAAAGCGCTTTTGTGATCCTGCTGCGTGGGTGTGATTAGCAGCATTTCCCTGCCTGCAAACCTCAAGTGACTTGGCCTCTCACTGAGCCTGGGGTGGGACTGTGTCCCACAGACTCTCCAGCGGCAAGGCAGGGCCGGACCTGGATGGCACTAAAAGCACTCTGGTGATCCTGCTGCATGGGTGTGATTAGCAGCGTTTCCATGCCTGCAAATCCCACGGACTTGGCCTCTCACTGAGCCTGGTGTGGGACTATGTCCCCCAGACTCTCCAGTGGCAAGGTGGGGCCGGACCTGGATCAGGCTAAAAGTGCTCTTGTGATCCCGTTGCATGGGACGTGCCTGGGCAAAGACCAGGCCAAGAAGGGCCTGTCTGCGCATGTCCGCGGCCAGATGAGTCTAGGCTGGGCCATTCCTCTAACATCTGCCTTCTAACTGGATGAGTGAATACTCCTAAATCTCTTATCTAATATCTGGGTCGCCAATCAATTGGTGTTTCCGTTTTAGGCCAGCAATCCCTCATGTTATGACTGAATGACTATATGAGCTGTATTGAGGCAGTGTCTGGAAACACCATTCTGTAGTCTTTGCTGCGATCACTCAGTGAGACACTATGCTGCTGGCCCGAAGGTAGTAGGCTCTCTTAGCAGTAAGTCATCAAGGTCTACAGAGATTTATAACTCCCGGTGAGAGACTCATGGGCAAAAGGAAAGGGGATGGGAGTTCTTCAGCTGTTTCCCCTCCTCATAAAACTACTTTAATTGACTGGATGCTGCAAAGGGCAATAGGGGTAATCTCTACAGAGATTGAACAATCAGAGAGGATATGGTCTGCACTCACCTCCACTGTCCAACTCAAATGATACAAGTCTTCCTACCACCACAGCTAATGTAGTCTGTTATGACTTGGAAAATGGTTATTTATTAACACAAGGTTCATCACTTGTTTTGCCTCTCCTTGAAGCGAGCCATGAAGAGTGCTGCAATACCCCAGCAATCACCAAGAAGTCTAACAGAGTGGTTCGGAACAATGTCACTGAGGTCGGCACTCAAGTTGACTCAAACCTGATTCCCTCACTCTACGAACAGCCCTCAGGCTCACAATTGGCACTTGGTGTTGATCTGCAGCCTTCCTGGATGACTCAGACTGTGGCAGAAATCTTTTCAATGTTAAGGACATTTTGTGCACTGAACTTGCCTCCATTATGGCCCGCCTTTCAGCAATGGAGAAACGATTTGATGGCATTCTAAAATTGCTTCTGCTAGCCGGTAGGCTCCATGGCTTTGAGTGGAGTATGGGGCATCACTAACACCGTCGGGTGCTACTAGGCATGAAGTACCCACTACCAGCACCCCCCAACGCGATTGCGCAGGCCATATTAGTACTCACTCATCTCACACTGGAGCACCCATGCTAAAATGCCAATCTACTGTCAAGAATAAATAGGGGGAACCTGTGAAACGTGATGAGGATAGCCATGGGCACAATAAGTCTCATAATCCCTCTCAAAAACAGAAATTTCCAGCAATAAACATCCCCCTCCCCCAGCTTCATGCCCATATGTAGTGATTCTATCAGGAGTACCACAGTTGTGAGAGGACCAGAGAGAAACACACGATGAACTAGTAAATAACTTTTTGGACTGCCTGGTGAGAAATGGTGATTTCCCTCTTACGGTGGCAAATAATATCTTACTAACCTGCAGGGTGGGTTGGATCGGCCCGTGACCAGTGGACCGTACAGGGGACTGTATCATCATTAACTTTTGAAGTCCATATGTGGTACGCAGGTTGCTATTTAACTCTGTAGACAAGCCTGGTGGTGGTTCGGGCATTACTTTACTGTCCCTTGGATATTTGTACAAACCCAGGGGCATATTTACAAGCCCCTATCAGCAAAGAAACGTCACTTTTAATGACGTTCCTGTGGCCTTATGGGCTTCGCCTTATTCACAAGACAGCGTTAATCCACTTTTTTTTTTTCAGTTTTAAAAATAAGTTTATTTAAAACATAATAAGACATAAAGGTAAGGAACAATACATTACAGTAAAATGTCCATAAATTATAAGGTATGAAATAATACAGTCATCTTATAACAAAAACACAAGAATAAGGTCAAATGAAAAAACAAAGGTGTTTGGTAATACAAGCGTATAAAGGGAAACATGTTGTATATAAGTAATATACAAAATTGGATTATCCAACATTGAAGTAAGTTATGCTAAGTGAGTATAGGAGGAAAATCAGGGGGGTTTAAGAACCTCCTGTTGGGCAGGTGTGCGCGCCAAGGAATTTTGTGCACTTTCATCAAAAAATTGAGTAATGGGGGTCCACAAAATCTGACGTTTCAAAGCTAGAGACATAGGGGAGACGTAGTTAGTATCCAGCCTGTGATTATAGCAAACCGCATTCCACCAAGCTTGAAATGATAGTTTAGTGAAGTCCTTCCAATTTTTAGTGATTTGTTGAAAAGCTGCTGCCAATAATAAGTCTAGAATACGAATATCACAAGATAATGAAGTCCAAGCTTCAGATATACTACCTAAAAAGAGATTAAGAATAGAAAAAGGAACGTCCGTATGAAAGATTGAATTAATCTGAGCCCATATCTGCAACCAAAAGTGCATCACAAGAGGGCATGTAAAAAGTAAATGCTTTAAACCAGCTTGTGGCAAAGAGCATGTCCAACAAGTGTCCGGTGTGTCTGGATGTATTGTATGCAGAAGAGTAGAGTAGGAGTCAATAATAGTTATATATGAAAAAAAGAGATTGCGTGGTATTAGCTGCCCTAGAAGATTTTCTAATTTTAGTCCAAATTTTAGCCCAGAAAGTAATTGGCCCTCAACCTCAAAGTCAGACTCCCAGGCCAATTCCACCTTTGTTTTAGGTCTGCTAGAACCAGAAGCAGACAAGTAGGAATAAATAGTAGATGCTCTCGGAGAGGACTACAACAAAGTAGACCAGAGGTTACCAACAGATGACGCTGAGGATACTGGACATTGACTTTGTTCGTAAGCAGCACACAGGGCAATATACAACACTTTGGGGCCGATTCCGATCTGGGTCGGAAAACTCTCCGACCGAGCCGGATCCGGAGAGATTTCCTACCGAGCCGGACTCCTGCAGTCCAACCGAGCGAGTACGATGCGGCCGCATGCTGCAGGACTCGATTCGGTCGGACTCCCATTGAAGTCAATGGGAGCCGGTCGTACGACGCGTACACGGGCTCCCATTGACTGAATGGGTACGTCGCAAACAAGTGCGCCCCCTACAGCGTGTACGCGTCGGTGCAACTCGCACCATACATGCACGTTTAGGGGGGACCCTTGGGTTCCCCCTGTATTCGACTCATACAGCTACGGGTGCAGGGGGGTCCGGCACGGACCCCCCAAGTCCGGCTCCGGGAGCTTTTTCGAGCCGGACGCTCCGACTCGATCCGGCTGTCCGACGCGTCCATCGTACTCGCTCGGTCGGACAGCTGTACGAGTCGGTCGGAAACAAAGCCTCCGACTCGGATCCGGTAATGCCGAATCCGATTCGGAGCCCTACCGACCGAGATCGGAATCGGCCCCTTTGTATTTATTCTCGAATGTTGGGGGCAGATCAAATTGCCGAGAAGCTTGAGAAAAAGACAAGAAGGTATCATGCTCAAAAAGTTTGTGCACCCAGATTAAACCTTTATTTCTCCAAGTTTTCAAATAAAAGGGTTTGATGTTAATAAGTACAAATTTGTTGTGCCAAATAGGGGAATTTAAAAGTGTATCAATATCTGAGGAGTTAATATATAGAGTAGAATCCAATAATTTACATGAGTGCTTAAGAATAGGCATAGAGAGAGATTGTGGCTTGCGGGTAAAAGATAAATATTCCTTGAAAGAGAAGGGAAGGAGAAAGGATCTCTCCAGATCCATCCATAATGGACCAGGTAACGTGGAATCGGAGAGCCATCTAGATGACTGATGCAAAAGAAAAGCCCTGTGGTAATTGGGAAAATCCGGAAACTTAACCCCACCCTCTGACTTTGGACTAGTTAATTTGAGGAAGGATATGCACGCTTTTTATGATTCCAAAGAAATGAGATGAGAATAGAATCAATCTTTTTAAAATGTTTAAGAGGTATGGGTACCGGGGATTAGATATAAAGAACAGTCTAATGGGACTTAGCATCATTTTTATGGTATACAAGCGACCCCACCAAGAAAGATGAAGAAGGTGCCATCTAGTAGTTAAAGTAGTTAGTTTGTGCACACATTTCTCTAGGTTTAATGAAACCGAGGAAGAAACAAAAGGGGTAAACCACAGACCAAGATATTTAATGTGTTGAGGACTACACTTGAAATTGGATATGGACAACTCTTCTTTAAAGGTAAACTTAGTCAAGGGCAGTATTTCGCATTTATCATTATTCAACTTATAACCAGAGACCTTGCTATAAGAAGTAACCTCATGCAAAAAGGCTGGGAGAGACGAGGTAGGTTGGGAGAGGAACAAAAGGACATCATCCGCAAATGCAGCAAATTTAATCTGTAGACCGTTAAAGGGAAAACCCATAATATCTTGGTTCTGACGCATACGAGAAAGAAAATGCTTGAGTGCCAAATTAAAAAGAAACTGAGAAGGCGGACAACCTTGGCGTACACCCCTCGCCAAAGGAAAATAAGAGGAGATAAGACCATTAGAACAAACAGCAGCTCTTGAGGCAGAATAAAGAAGAGAAATAAGGGAGATACTTTTTGGACCAAAGCCTAACCATCGAAGAGTATGAAAAAGAAAGGGCCAGTAGATACGGTTCTATGCCTTCTCCGCGTCTAAGGCAATTGCTACAACCGACTCATTTTTAAGAGGAGATTTGGAGAGTATGTCAAAGAAGAGACGTGTGTTATCTGAGAGATATCTTCCTTTGACAAAGCCAGATTGTTCCTTGCCAATCAAATCAGGAAGATAGGGATCAAGTCTTAGGGCTAGAGCCTTAGAATATTTTTTATAATCGACATTGACCAATGATATTGGCCTATAGTTTTTGCAGAGATGAGGGTCTCTACCTTCGTTAGGGATAAGACAGATTAACATAACATAACACTTGTATTTGTAAAGCGCACTTATCACCCATGGGTCTCAAGGCGCTGAATAACAGATGTTTATTGTTACCCAACTCAATGGTACTCATTTTATCGACCTCAAATGGATGAAAGGCTGAGTGGACCCGCTGGGATTTGAACCTGTGACCATGAGGTCGAACACAGGCCCCTGCAGGGATGCATTAGTCCACTAAGCCACCAGATCCGACTTCTAAGAAGGAACATGAAGAAGAGCCAGAGGAAAAGAAAGAGGAAATTAAAGTTAACAATTTGGGAAGAAGCAATTTAGCAAAGTGTGAGTAAAATTCAGTGGTGAAGACATCGGGGCCTGGCGCCCTATCCTTTTTTAGTGTGTTTAGTGCAATGTGTAATTCTGACTGCGAAATATCATTTTGCAATAGTGAAAGGTCAATACATTTATCCGCAGGCCTATGAATGGAGGAGAGAAATTGAGAAATATCCACATCGGAGGCCTCATTTTCAGGTGTATACAAAGACTTATAATATAGAGCAATTTCATTCAAAATCTCGGAGTCCAAATATTTTGGTATTTGGTTCGCATCAATAATGGAATCAATATTAAATTTGTTATTTTTAATTTTAAGGTAATTCGCCAATAACTTACCCATCTTATTCTGACCACCGTAAAACTTCGCACTGGACTTCAACAAGAACAATGAAGCATTTTCTGTGGACTCCCTATTAAACTGTAGTTTAGCACGAATAAGTTCAGATAAACATTCTTTTGATTTGGAGGTATAAAAGGAGTGTTCCAGTCTCTTTATCTGGGTTAAAAGGTCAGATGTATGAGTGCGCAATGCTGTTCGCTTCTTAGCCACATATGAGATAATAAAGTCACATGCTGTTGCTTTAAAAGCATCCCAAATAACATGGAAGGGCATGCCTTCAGTTTGGTTAAGAAGGAAGTAATCTTGAAAAAATACTTCAAATGAGGAAGTAAAATTAGGGTCTAGGAGGAGCGAGTTATTAAAGTGCCATCTGCCCGGAGTACGGGAATGCAGAGAAATATCCAATTGAAGGGAAACAGGAGCATGATCCAAAATTAAAATTGACCCAGTATCCGCAGAACGTAGAGATTGTGAAATAATATGGGAAACAAAAAAATAATCAATACGGGAATGGGTTTGATGGACAGGGGAAAAATAAGAATATTCTCTTAAGGTAGGGATGCAGAGACGCCACGCATCTACAAGCTTCCATTGCTTGATATTTTGGACAAAAAGCTTATGGGCACTATTTGGTATAAAGGTTACTCTGGAGTTACGATCAACAAAAGGATCAAATACCTGATTACAGTCACCAGTTAAGATAAAATGTTCGTCAGAGTGATTAGCAAGAGTCTGATTCAGGTCGGACCAAAAATGGGAATCACTAATCGTGGGGGCATATATATTTAATAAAGAGACTGGAATTCCTCCGATCGACAATTTAGTGTACAGTCATCTTCCAACCTCATCAGAAATTTGTGAAATCAACTTAGTACGTAACGATTTATGACACAGCGTGACAACACCATTCCTTTTACCATCACCAGGGGAAAAGAAAACATCGCCCACCCACCCTCTTTTAAGTTTTAAAGATTCATGTTCCGTGAGGTGTGATTCCTGAATCAGTGCTATATTAGCACCAAGGTGTGCCAAATGGGATAAATAACGCTGCCTTTTAATAGGAGAGTTTAAACGCCTGACGTTCCAAGAAACGTTTTCCAAAGACATAGACAACTTTTAAATAATACAAAATACAGCAATTCATACCAAACAGGATAGAAAAGTATTATATACCTTATTGTGGCGTATGTGTACCAAAAAATCATGAGGGAAAGAACAACAATAACTAGATATGAGCAAAAAGAGAAAGAGGAGAGAAAAAAAAAAACGAGAGATAAAGGTAACAAGAGAGAAAGAAAGATCTATAAAGTAGAAAATAGTACAATGATGACAAAAAGTGAAACGAATAAAACATACCTATGAGAAGTAGGATCCAAGCGAAGATTGGAGGGGAATGAGGCCACACGGAAAAGATGGTACGTAGGGGATCAATGGGGAGAGCAAGAGAGGAGCAAAACATACTACAGAATATGGGAAAGACCTCAACACGAATGATGAACCTGCAGGGAAGCAAAGAAAGATTAATAATTAATATCAAGTTACAATAATAACTATGAGAAATGAGGGAAACAAAGTCCCTGAACCATATATGGAGGTAACAAAAAGTTTGAACATATTTTCAATAATCATATAACGCTCAAATTTTCAAAGTTAGAGATTAATGAAATTGAAAAGGTAACATGAAAAGAACACCACTCAAGGAGCAGAAGCGGGTCCTGAAGTATCCATGTTTTCAATTTTGCAAGCATTAATAAAGCTCTTCAGTTTAATCGGGTCCTTGTATGTAGTAGTCTTATTCTTATAGGTAACTTTAAATTGGCAAGGATGCAGCAAGCCAAAACGAGCACCAAGTAGACGAAGATCAGGCCTTAAGTTGAGGAACTCTTTACGTCTGTCAGAAGTAGATTTGGCATAGTCCTGGGAGAAAAAAAGAGGATTGCCTGATCAAGAAATACGCTTCAGAGATTTAACAGCTGCTAGAACTTAGAGAAGGTCAGTGTATTCAAGAAAGTACATAATAATTCCTCGGGGCTTACGTGCATGAGAAACATAAGCTGGCTGATGTCCCAGTCTATGAGCCCTTTGAATGTTAAGATGGATGCCCTCAGACAGATGCAGAACCTTGGGAAAGAAGGACTTGAAAAAGGATACAGGATCCGAGCCTTCTGACCCCTCAGGCAAACCATAAAGGCGTAAGTTGTTCCTTCTGCTTCTATTTTCCAAATTTTTGACTTGTTGGTGGAGGGAGAAGACCTGGTTTTGAAGAGATTGAATCTTGCCTACAGCAGAACCAAGAGAGGTAATGCTCTGTTCCACTGTGTTTAGCCTTTCCTCCATTTGAGACCACTTAGCAGTAAGAACTTGCAGTTTAGAATTAGTTTCTTCCATAAAAGGACTTAAAGCATGTATTTCCTCCAACAAAAGTTCCATTGAGACAGACAAAGCAGGTTTCGTAGGAGAAGGAGGATCCTTTTTTAGGCGTTTAGTAGTAGCCTTCCCAGCAGTAGATAAGGCAGGAGCACTATTAGACCCAGAGGAGGGGCTACCTTTATGCAAAGCGACCAAAGAGTCCTCCATATTTAATAACTTTGAAAAAAGAGTGGAATTCTTGATAAACATATGAGTGGGTGTTGACAGTGGGTTATTTGCCTTTCTTAGATGTCCCATATATATACAGAAGCAGAAATATGGAGTAATAACTTGTAAAACCAAAATGCCAACAGGAAACAGCACTTCAGTACCAGAAAGACACACCCACACTTCATAAGTATGATGAAAAGAGTCACAAGAGAGAAAAAGTTCACCTCTACATCCAGAACGTGAAGGAAATCAAATATATGGCAGGCAAACAGCAGAATATAATAGAGAAGAGCCCATAAAACAAGACTTGCACGCGTGAAGTACTGTCATAGGCAAAGGCATTAAAGAAAAAATGGTGAAAGTGCTGCTGCCGAAGAAAAACAAACTCCTTCATGGCTGGAAATGCTGTCTGCGCATGACCGCCAATTATGTAAAATGGCGGACGGCTCTCTGAGGAAAACGGAGCCATCAGCCAAAGAAGAGCTTCGCGCATGGAGAAAGGTCGGCGAACTTCAAGAGACGCCATCGGACTTCACTGCAACATCCTAGACCCCCGCTGGGCACGAAGAAGCCGCACTGAGGGTTAAAAATATGCCCACAACCGTGCCGGGTCCCGGAGATCAACCCGGACACCGCCATCCACCATGAGTCCCAAGCCACACCCAGCGTTAAGCCACTTAACGTGGCTTAAAGCTGCCTTGTAAATAAGACTCGCTGTCACGCTATACTTAGCGTGAACGCGGTGGGCAATAGGTGTTGCGGTTGGCGTTCCGTTGCAACACTCATTGATGTTGACGCTGCCCCATATTTACAAGGGTAGACAAAAATGGGGTAGTGCCAAAATTAGGACCAGGGAAAACCTGGTTTTAAACAGGCGAAACGAGGAGAAAAGCTTTATTTCTCCTAATTTTTTTTGCTGTTTCTATGTGTGCTGCATTGTTCAGCACACATACAAACAGCAAAACACCATGCATGATTGTTTATGTGCAGGAAGGTGTCCCTTTCTTTACATAAACAATCATTTTAAAAATGACAAGTTGCAACTTCTATGTGTGCTGCACAAAGCAGCACACATATAAGTTACAAATCGCCATTTAAGATTGTATATGTGCAGGAAGGGACACCTTCCTGTACATAAACAATCATTCCCCGTATAGCAAGCACCCTTGCACTAAGGTGCAAGGGTGCCTGCATTGGTGCTAGACAGCTGTAATTAGTGCCAGCTCAGGGGGAAATGCAGGGCTGCACCGTATTGTTGTAAATACGGTGCAGCCCTGCGTTTCCAAAGTAGTGGAGTGCGGCGTTAAGCCAAGAAGGCTAACGCTGCGCTCAGCCACTTCCCTTGTAAATATACCTCCCAGTTTCTTCATTAGGCATGACTGGCCCTTGCTACAGAAGACTTCCCCCCCACCCTCCACCTTTGCCAATTTCCAATGGACACAACATAACCCTGTGGGCTACAATGCTCCAGTCTATAATCGGTTTCCCGTGCTTGACGGGGTTGATTGACTTATGGGCAATGGGGAGCATGACTTCTATACTGGTCCTGATGTAACTACTGCTGGATGTTGCTTGGAAGAACCACAGTAGGAGGGAGATGGGCGCATGTTCTGTTTAGTATCGCAGGCTGATGATGCCTGGAATCAATATGACCGTTGCTCTGATTCCCTGATTTATGTTCGGGGTGTAACAGAGTTATCAGGTGGTTTCTTTCACCCTACACAGGGGGCAAGACCATCAAACAGCCCATTAGGTAGATGTATTGGGGAGCCAGTGCAATCCGGCGATTTCACATTCACGTGCTCAGGCTCAACACTACACTGAGGCAACTATAAGGGAAGGGACTATTACGGGGGTAGGCATCACTGAGTCCCAATTTCCAGTTAGGATTCTTTCATGGAACATTGCAGGGCTGGGTTGCAAGCATGATTGTTCAGATTGGGGCCTTTTTATAGACATGCACGATCTCTGTCTCTTCCAAGAGACATGGCTCTTTAAACCAGCTTGTCGTATGGCTTATGCCAATTTCAGCAAGGCCGCCATTATTAAGGGCAACTGTAGGCCCTCGGGGGGACTTATGATGTGGCTCAGCTCCGCACTTGGGTGTGCAGCCATTGAAGTTGCAATCAACTCTAGTGGTATATTATGTGTTAGACTCACATTCGCATTGACCATGGTTGTCTATGTCTGTAATGTTTATTCCAGGCCTGTAGGGATTAAAAGGGAATCCCCAACCATTGAAATACTGTCCACTCACTTAGCTTCCCTACCAGAAGAAGTATTTAAAAATGTGGGTGGAGATCTCAATTGTCAATCTGAGCCTCTTGATAAAAGCATTACTAAGCTCGCTGAAGAGGAGGATAGAGTTTGGTCTATCCCTGAATAGTCCCCCATTCAAAAATGGTCCCTCTTGGCCTTACAACTAAATGCTTTAGTACTCAAACATCGTATTCATGCATGTAATGGGAGAACCCTCTCTGACAAAGATGGGAACCACACATACAATCGCAGTCTTCGTACCTGAAAAATTGATTATTTATTGCTAGACGTAGGACTATGGGAATACCTTATTGACATGGTAGTCACACCCAGGCACAATAGTGATCACAATGCCCTAGTTCTTAGTCAGGATATCCCCAAATGTAGGGGACCTTGCAGTTGCCCCAATCCCCTTGACAGTAGGTTGCAATTATCCTCTAACCAACGCTGGGTTAAATGGTGTTCTATGATGCAGTCACAAGAGATGGTTGGTTCGATTTATAAGTTAGTGGAGGCAACCTTGGGTAATTTGCTAAATCTGGATTTGGCTTGGGTTCCAGGTGTGCCCCCCCCCCATTGATGATGATAGGGGACTCCAATAAGCTTCTGTTTGAGGGCCTGAGTAATTATTTTACGATGGAAGCCAAACCTGTGGCCGGCAGAAGAAAACCATTCACCTGGTTTAATCGATTTTGCAGAGCTGCAAAATCAGAACTGATTATTTCCATAAAACAACAGGATTAAAGGCTGATTTCACTAAGGGGGGTGGCGTATAAGAATGTAATTGCAGAATCAAAAAGGGAGTGGGATCAAGGGAAGTGCGATGACTTGATGGCTGCTGCAAAAAAGGGCGATCAACGTAACTGTTGGAAGTTAGTAGCTTAAGGGAGTAAGGAGGGCTATTGTTGCTGACTGGATAGAGCATTTCTCTTGTTTGTATACAGTGGAAGATTAAAGATATATGCTGTCTGAGAAAATTGTATAGCTTGGGTTTTATGGTGATATTAAAAATCACCAAAGGGGTAGTTGATGGAGCAGGATAAATGAAAAAATGTTAACCTCCTAATAATTTTTGTAAAATAATTAATAAACATGTTCGTTTAAGTAAATAACCAACAATGTATGTTACATGTAAAGGGTTAAAGGTAACACGCTATTTTTGTGTGCAAATTAATCAACTTATAATTGTTTACGTGTCTAACATAAATATTTGCGTACTAATAAAATAATAAACGCATGATTTGTGCTTTGAAAATAAAACGTGTGGTGGCAAAATAAAGCGATGGTAAGGAAGGGACGGCTTTATATGTTGCTTTTTTGCTAGGTAATACCTAATTGGGGTACGTAGAAAGACGGGAGGGAAACGAAAGGGTTTATATTCTTTATTTTAACAATATTTTGTTTATCTTTGAAAATAGTGCGCTTAGGCCTGTTGAGCAGCGATATAAAATGGCCGCCATTTGCTAGAGTACGCATGAGCAAGAAGCCGTGTGGTAGAGGAGAAAGGCTGTGAAAAAGGATGACCACGTGTTCGTGCTGAGAGCCTAAGATGGAAGTATGGTCAAGGCTATTGTGACCTTTTTGAGCAAATGTGTGCCAAGATGATCAGCAAGAAGCGTGAGAAGTCAAACTGAATAAATGGACGGAACTGTTGAATCTAAAAAGTATCAGAAAAAGATACAAATTGGACTGATCGAAAGGGATGAGCAATGTCATGAACTGTGGGAAACGATGCAAGCATGGACATTCCACAAAGAACTGGTTAAGACAAGGAAGTTTGATTAAAATGTATATGGACTTGAATGAACCAATGAGAGAGAATCACGCCATAGAGATGCAACATTTTTATTCAGTAAGCTAGAATTAGGGTATAAGAAGACCTACTCTTGGTGGGGAGGGGTTAGATGCTGGAGAGAGTGGATGCTGTAGATGGGTGAAGTTGCGGTTGCTGATGCTGACGAGCTGATGCTGCTATTTTATATTTTTAGTTGAGTATAAGATGCTGCTTTTGGAGAACCTTTTTACTCCTGATAGATTTTTTATTTAGAACTATTAGATTTTCCAAGACAGATAGATTGATCTTTTGGAGTTCTTGCTGTAACAACTTTATTTTTCCGTCTAATAGGTATGAATTGCAATTTCAATTTATTCTTATAATGATGATAAATGTAATGATCTGAATAATAAGCTTAAACTTATTTCTTGCTTCAAAACTTTATATAAACTTTATTATTCTTTAAACAAATGACTCAGTGATTCTTTAGCTCAATAATTAAGGTAAAATGTTACAGAGTTTATTGTGATTGAGCTGGTCTTAATCACCATCAACTGATTCCTACTAGTTGGTCCATCGACCAATGAGCGGAATACCTTAAAAGCAATGAGAAACATTATGTCGTGTTAAAAAGAGGTATCCCGTCTCCTTCCAGCGAATCGTTTTCTCCTAGGTTAAGGACGGAGGTAATCCAGGGAATAAATGAGTAAGTGAATGTGTATGCGGTGTTATGGGCCCCACCGTCATATGGATATAGTTTGTGTGTTGGAGGGATAAGTTGCACCTGGATGACCGAAGCATATAGGAGAAGAATTTTTATTGTTAGCGCTGGATCAGATTTCTTGGTAGCAGAGTTATGGTTACTATAGATTAGTTTGGTGATTATTGATTATTGATTAGTGATTATTGATTATTGATAAGTTCATGTCTAACACTTTATGTTGAGTCGCGTTATGTTATATGTAAGTTTTCACGCTTCCGGGAAGTAGGAAGTGGAACACGTGTGGCAAGAGAAGTCACATGGAATAGTGCATTGTCTGAGTTCATATTGGTGATAACACAGGTTGTGTTATGATAGGGACATTTTCCGCATAAAAGGTGTGTGAGTGAAATAGTGACCGGTTTTCTTGTGAAACTCTGGCCTTAATTCTCAGGAGCAGTATAGTCTCCACATGTGTTTTATCCCCAGAGAAACGGGTTTACCGCTTGCTTGAAAGAAGGGTAAGGTAGAGGGAAGTGCTATTTTATCGGCGAAAAAGAAAATTCTGTGGTAGGGTAGAGGAAGCGCTGCCTACTGGAAAATACAGAATTCTTGTGTAAATGGACAAAGCTATCTCTTTGGTTTAGCGAATCAGACAATGGAAATGTGTTTGAAATGTTGTAACTAACGAAGAATTGTTGAAAAAGAAATTGCTGATAAATTTTGTAAAGGAGGGGTCAAGAGCAGAACTGACGTAGACAAAAGCAGCGCTGGGATTGGGCAGTGCGCTAGTCATACAGAAACAGGAGCAGAGCTGACGTAGACAAAAGCCGCGCTGGGATTGGACAGTGCGCTGTAGACTGAAACGGCTCTGATTGGAGAGTTGGTGTGAGTCGCGCTAGTATTGGTTGAATAGAATAGTGACGTGGAAGTTTCTGATTGGAGAATTGGTGTGAGTCGCGCTAGTATTGGTTGGAATAACGCATAGAGAACAGTGTTGAATTACGGATTGTTTGAGGAGAGAAAGCGATTGTGAATCATGTCGTATTATGAATATGGTAGAGAGAAAATGTCGTGGATGTCGAAAGTTAAGAACTTCTTTAAGAAAGACAAAAAGGTAGTGACTAGAGAGGGACAAGTAATTCCTCCGCCGAAATCACCAGCTTCGCACATGATGCTGAAATATGGATATCATACATGCATATGGTTAGAAAATTGGACAAAATATACCAAGAATGATGGAGCATTGGCTTTCCCTGAGAATGGTTCATTTAATGTAGCTGTACTACGGAATTTGAGAGAGAAGATGGCAATGTTAGAACCTAGACCTAGACCGACACAGTTTGAAGCTTTAACTGAATGGGAAGATGAAATGTATGAACGAGAGAGATTCAGAGGATTAAAGAATCATGAGTTTGTGCCTGGAAGGTTATGGGGAGTAAATCATGAGGACAGAATAAAGCGTTGGAGATGTGCTAATATGACAGGAGGTTTGTTTCCAGCTTTTACAGTAGAGGAAGAAGCAAAGAGAAAGTGTACAGAGAAAAAGAAACATGTAGTTATAGAAAAGTATGGGTATGGTGGTAGTGAAACGGATGACGAATTGCTGGAAGATATTTTAAACAGAAACCCACCTCCATACCAACAGACTTCTGCGGTGGTGACACCTAATGCACCGCCAATGGAAACTGGGAGGAATAAAAATCCCGAACGAAGAGATGAGATAAATAGGTCACAAGATCAATTAAAAACTTCACAAAATGAAGAGATAGAAAGTGACAATGCAACTGAATTAGCAAAAACCACAAGAGAATTGACTGAGAAAATAAGAGCATTGACAAAAAATATGGAAGCTGTAACTGTACCAGTGACGATAGGTCCAGTAATGCCAATTTTTGAGAATCAGAAAATTGATGAACGTTCTTTAGTGATTCCCATGAATTCACATTTGCAAAGAAAAAGAGAAGGGATGGAACTGAATAATGAAGGTGCACACCATTTGGTTAGTACCTATAGACCAAGCCCACCTACTAATTTGACGATAAACGAGAATGAGTTCAGGAGAATACCCATGGTAACGGAGTCTGCATCAGGGACACCAGAAAGAAGTAACAATTGGATAGAATTAAATAGTACGCCTGTAGGTCCGACTCCAGATGAGTTAAATGAATGGATGAAAACGCTAAAAACAAAAGAAACAGAAGTAAAACCATTAGATGTAATTAGGTTAAAAATAGACATGGAAGAATTGATTTTAGGAACGATTGGTACAGAAAAATTAAAAAATTATCAGGATGATGAGATTATGTTTTTATGCAAAAGTCTTACATGGAGAGCTAGGAATTTACATGACAAATTAGAAGAGACAGCAAGTGAACTAGGAGTAGAATTTGCAAAAATGAGAACGTTGCAGAAACCATACAGAGTAGATTTTTGTGAGAAAGATATAGAGAATCTGAATACATCAGGAAGATTGACCCAAATAAAAGAGTTAATTGTTTTACTGAGAAAATGGGGTGATGTGGATAGATGGAGAAATAGATGGACGAAAAGGAGTGAGAAAGTTACAGATAAAGCATCTTTGGCTTTTGCAGTGACAGATAAGGAACCAGTTGTAAGGGAGTACCCGATGAGAGAGACTCCAGGAGGTAGTTATGTGCATGTTCCATGGACTAGACAGGATATACTGTCATTTACAAATGACTTCCCAAAGTTGAGAGAAAAGCCAGTAGAATGGTACAGACAAGTGGAGAGATTTGTTAAAGTTTCAAAGGTGTTGTGGATAGACTTGGATGGATTGTTTGATATAGTAGTGCCAGCTGATTTGTGGACAGAATGTAAGATTACTATTGATTGGCCAACTGTAGAATATCCAAGGGACGCTAAAACAGGAGCGCCAGGACCAGAAGTGATGAGGAAGTATGACCAAGTAATTACCTTTTTGAAGAATAAGATTCCACCTAAAGAAACAGATTGGGTAAAAATAGACAGAACAACGCAGGAAAGTAAAGAATCAGTGCATGCTTATTATGAAAGGCTGTTGTTAGTTTTCAAACAGTATAGTGGTTATGAGACACTAAATGAGAAGGATATGAGTCATTTTGTATATAGATTTGTATATGGGTTGAAACCAGAGATAAGTGAGATGATTAAACAGCATATGATTTGTTGGCAGAATAGCACAGTCGACGAAGTTTTGAGATATGCTAAGTATTGCAGTGATGATATTGAGAGTAGACAGCGTAAATTGAAAGAAAAAGCCATGTGGGCACAGGTGAAAGTTGCAGAGAAGCAAGAAGCTCAATTGAGTAATACAGGTAATGAAGCAGGACAGGCTAGATCTCGACCAAATATAGGTAAAGGAAAAGGTCAAATGAGCATAGATGAGGCAAAGAAAAAGTGGCCATGCCACAACTGCGGAAAGCTAGGGCATTGGAGAAACGAGTGTAAATTTCCTCCAAAACTTAATGTGGAAAATCAATCATTAAATTCACAGGTGCAGAGTGAGGTAGTTACTCAACAAAGTCAGGTGCCACAACCACCACTTCCCAAGAGTGTTAACCAACAGAAATACAGTGCAGAAACAGGATTCTACGGAGGAGAACAGGTAACACAGTTGCCGCGTGCAGCTGCCATTTCTCAATATTGGTTACGACAGGATGAGGATGAAACGGATGAAAGCTTCTGACGGTGCCTAGGAGAGGGGGAAGAGTGCGTGCTTGGCGCAACTCTAGAGGTAGATCAGTCTGGTCCATTTGTGGATGGAGAAGTGAATGGTGCAAATGTAACATTCCTTGTGGACACTGGAGCTACCCGTTCTACTGTTAGGTCAGTGGAAATTCCAAACCTTCCTCTCTCAGGTGAACATATCCAAGTAGTTGGAGTTTCGAATCAGCAAATAAAGACGCCTCTTACTAAATTAGTGGAGGTAAAGATTGGTCCATTTAGTGAAATGCACCGATTTGTGGTATGCGATTGTAGTCCCGTGAACCTATTAGGACGCGATCTATTGTGCAAAATGAATTGCACTATCTATTGTACTCCAGATGGAATTGCATTTCAGACCCCAGATGAAGATGTACTGTATAAAATGACAATGGTAAATTTAGAACCAGAAGTAAATGATTTGTTTCCTGTATTTGATGCAGAGAAAATCCCAATTGAATTGAAAAAGACAGTGAAAGAAGAAGTGTGGGACTTTACAGGAGAAGATATAGGATTAATGAAAGAAGTAGATCCCGTTAAAATAACCGTAAAAGAAGGAACGAGTTACCCAAATACGCCCCAGTATAAATTGACACCAGAAATAATTGAAGGAATAACGCCAGTAATAAATAAAATGGTTGAACAAGGGATTCTAAAAGAAATAATGAGCAGTCCATGTAATTCGCCAATAATGGGACTGAAAAAGCCAAACGGAACATATAGAATTGTACAGGATTTGAGGAAGGTAAACAAAATTGTAGTGCCTTGTTGCCCAATAGTACCGAACCCTGCTGTGATTCTATACCAGATTCCACGTGAAGCAGAATGGTACACAGTAATTGATTTGTGTCATGCATTTTTCTCTATTCCATTGCATCCAGATAGCCAGCCATTATTTGCGTTTAGGTTTGGAGAGCGTATTTTGGCATGGTGCCGAATTCCTCAAGGGTACACAGAAAGCCCCTCAATCTTTAATCAGATTCTAAAGAAATCCTTGGAAGATTTAAAAATGCCAGAAAAGTCAGTGATGGTTCAGTATATTGATGACCTACTGGTGGCATCAAAAACGAAGGAAGCATGTGTCAATGATACAATTGCTTTGCTGAATCATTTAGCAAAAAGAGGACATAAAGTGTCCCCATCAAAATTGCAGTTTTGTCAACAAGAAGTCCAATATTTAGGGCATAAAATTGAGAAAGGAGTGCGAAAGGTAACGACTGAAAGAATAAAAATGATTCAAGGAATGAGAGCTCCAATGACGCAAAGAGAGGTAAGAATGTTTCTGGGAATGGTTGGATATTGTCGACAATGGATAAGCGGTTTTTCGCTGATTGCTAAACCGTTGCAAAAACTAACAAAGAAGGATGTTAAAGATCCTTTTGAAATGAATGAGGAGGAAATGAAAGCATTCAGAGAGCTGAAAAAGAAATTGTGTGAAGCTCCAGCATTGGGAATGCCTGACTATGAGAAAGATTTTGAGTTGTATTGCAGTGAAAGAGATGGATGTGCATTTTCAGTCTTGGTACAGAGACATGGAACTATGAAAAGACCCATTGCATATTTTTCAGCTGTTTTAGACCCTGTAGCGAAAGCGTTGCCTGGATGTTTGAAAGCAGTTGCTGCTACTTGTGTGAGTCTGGAACAGAGTGAAGGCATAGTGATGGGATATCCACTGAGAGTATATGTTCCCCATTCTGTGGAAATTCTCTTGACAAGAACGAAAACACAATATATGACACATAGTCGGCTGACTAGGTATGAAAAAGTAATTTTAAGTGCAGATAATGTGACCATTGACAGATGTATGAATGTGAATCCTTCGACATCATTGCCAGATGAAGAGAGTGTGATTGAAATGGATGAAGTAGATCACGATTGTCTGAATGTGCTTGAATATTGTACAAAACCGAGATCAGACATACGAGATGAGCCCTTAAAGGAATCAGATTATATTCTGTTTGTGGATGGCTCATGTTTGAGAACGAATGATGGAGTTCTAAGTGCAGCATATGCAGTTTGCACAGTAGCAACTGTAATGGAAGCATCTTGTCTGAAAGGGATACGGTCTGCCCAAGTCGCAGAACTAGTAGCTCTGATTCAAGCATGCAAGTTGGGAAGAAATGTACGGGTTACGATTGTGACAGATAGCCAGTACGGCTTTGGGGTGGTGCATGATTTTGGTCAGATTTGGTCACAAAGAGGTTTCTTGACGTCTGCAGGAACGCCAATTAGAAATGGAGATTTTGTGAAAAAGTTGCTTGAGGCGATACAGCTGCCTAAACAGATTGCTGTTGTGAAGTGCAATGCACATAAAAATGGGGAAGACTACATAACTGTCGGCAATAAATATGCTGACGAGATTGCACAGTACTGTGCAAAGAATGTGGTTTCTTTAAACAAAAGCCGAGAAAGAGAGCATATTTCTTGTCCTTTGCTTTTTACTAACCCTGTTGAGACATGGGATGAGGTGAGACAGTTACAGGAAGCAGCAGATGATGAGGAAAAAGATACATGGATAAAAGCAGGATGTAGAAAACATGAGGAAAATGATGTTTGGGTTTACAGAGATGAAAGACCAGTTATGCCTGATAGCATGATTTCTGACATGGCACGGATGTACCATGGACAAGCACATATTGGGAGAGATTCAATGATCAGACTTTTTAGACAAACATGGTATAATCCAAAATTCAGAGCCATAGCTGAGAGTCTTTGTCAAAGATGTCTTATTTGTCAACAGTTAAATCCAGGAAGGAAGACAGTAGTGAGTCTAGGAACAATAGGACGAGAAGGAGGTCCGTTCACTAGAATGCAAATGGATTTTATTGAAATGCCCCCGAGCAACAGACTAAGGTATGTCCTAGTAGTCGTCTGTTTGTTTTCCCGTTGGGTGGAAGCATACCCAACCAGAAGGAATGATGGAATCACGGTAGCAAAACTTATGCTGCGAGAATTCATTCCGAGGTATGGTTTTCCAGTCACGATTGAAACAGATAGAGGAACACATTTCCAAAATGAATTAGTTAAACTGATTTGTGAAGCACTTAGTATTAAACAGAAACTGCATTGTGCATACAGACCAGAGGCTTCTGGAATAGTAGAGCAAGTGAATGGAACAATTAAGAACAGGTTAGGAAAAATGTGTCAAGCTACAGGACTCAAATGGCCAGATGCCTTGCCATTAGTTTTAATGACAATCAGAAGTATTCCGGAAAGGAAAACTGGACTCAGTCCCCATGAGATAATTATGGGACGAGCAATGAGACAAGCACATGTACCTGTCAACAAACTACTGACTATAACTGATGATCTGGTGCTGGATTATTGCAAAGGATTGGCTGATGTGGTGCGTTCTGTGTTTCATCAGGTTGGACCGGATGCGACCACTCTTGAAAGAAAACCAGCTCACGACTTGAATCCAGGAGATTGGGTCCGCATAAAAGTCCACAGGAGAAGAAACTGTTTGGTTCCTCGCTGGGACGAACCACGACAAGTGATCCTGGTGACAACCACTGCAGTCAAATGTGCAGGAGTGAAACACTGGGTGCATGCCAGTCACACCATCAGAGTTCCAGAACCTGAAGATCGACATGTGAGTCGACATCTGGAAGTATTGGATAACAGTTCAGCATCAGAAGCAGAAGAAGAAACAAACAGGGTGCCAGAATCTGAAGATCGACCTGTAAGTCGACATCTGGAAGACCCAACTACAAGTGCAACGACAGAAGAAGTAGAGGAAATAGCTGAAGTTCCAGAACTTGAAGATCGACATGTGAGTCGACATCTGGAAATATCAGATACCAGTTCAGAATCTGATACAGATCATTCGGATTGTGAAGAAATTCTGAAAAGAAATTGGAAATTTGAAAGCATAAGAGAAGAAACTGAGCAAGAAGATAGTAACAGTGAGCAACCAAGTACAAGTTGTGGTAAAAATCCTTCGGAGATAATATTAATAGATGAAGAAGGGAGAGTTTCAAACAGAAAGTTAGAAAAATCGGAAGATCCCCGAGGAGCAATAGGGACAGATAGCCAAACAAAAGAACAGGGAAATTTAGAAGCAGATAGAGAGATTGACACAAATTCGGAAGAACCTCGAGGAGGGACAGAAATAGGTGAACGAAGGAAGATAAGAAAAGAACCACAAGTAGAGGAAGAAAATGAAATTATAAGATTCAAAATAAGAGACAATAAAGAAAAAATTGAAACAGAGTCCGAAGAAAGTGGAGAAGAAAGAAACCAAAAACTAGAGTCAAGAAAAAGGAATTGGAAAACAGAAAGAGAGGAAAAAGGAAGTGAGGCAAAAAGGCCAAGAAAAGGAGACAATTGGCCCAACGAAGTAAGAAAGTTAAGATACAGGATCATAAGGTTAGATGGAAAAAGTGCTGAACAAGTGAATGAAATAACAAGCCAGAAAGAGCAAGAAAAACAAGGTGGAAAACACTTGCAGAAAACGAAAAGAGTAAAGAAGGTAAATCCGAAGTATAGATCGCCTGAATGGTTGTATCTTGCTTTGACTGATATCAAAGAAGAAAAGAACACTCACGAGAACCCAGAACACAGAAACCTAATGGGTGAAGGTGAGGTGCAACAAACTTGAAGAAATTTAAACAAATTTCTACCGGACTTGACAAAACACTGGATCTGACGAATTTCTACCGGATTTGACAAAATACTGGATTTGACAAAGAAAGAATTCTGAAAAGAATTAAAAGAAAGTACCAAGCAAAAACAAAAACATTGGAGTGCAGAGTGGCTAATAAGTCATTTCTGAGGTGTAGTGACACAATTTTCTTGAAAATAAATAAATAAGGTTATAAAACAAAATGGAGGATACTAGAGATAGAAAATGTAAATGTGAGTTTTTAAGTAAATGGTGTAAGATGTGCTTCTTTTGTACAGGATTATTAATGACAGTATGGGTGGTTTTAGCAATCACTATTCCAATTAGTTTAGCTGTAGTAGAAACGTCTAACAAAACAGAGAAAGAAAAAGGAGCTAACACTCAAGAACCAGTTATATTAAAAAGTAGTGCAGAGTTACATAAAGATAAATCAATAACAGATTTTTCAAAGAATGTTTTTACTAAATTATTATATGAGTATGTAGAAACAATGGATGTAAGAGATTGCTATGTTTGTATGCAATTGCCTGCGTCTGTAGCAGAAGGTGTGACTTATCATCACCTTCCTTTGACGTATGGAATAACATGTAGTGTTTTAGCAAGTTTATTTTATAAAACAGGTAGATTAGAATATTATTACACTGACATAGATAAGATTTTTGCGAAAGTTTCTGTAGTTCCTGAGCTAAACAAAATAAAAGAGGGAAAAACGTTTGGTGAATATTTTATAGAAGATAAGATTTTAACATTAGAGAATATAGTTAAAAACAACCTTACCTGTGAGTTAAAGAAGGAAGAAAAAGTATTTTTAGAGATGGTTGAAGAAAGAAGAGTGAAATTTCAAAGAAAAGTGATAGAAGAGACAAAAACACCTCTTTGGGCGTTTGAGGAAGACAATCATGACAAGAAAAAGACAAATGCAGCTATGACTCTGGATTGGCCCCAACAGGGAAGGTTGTGCATTAGAAGAAATAAAACAAAATATGACAATTATTTTGTGGGTTCCAGTATTTGCCATGACAATTATCAAATTTTAGGTGGATGGGGATTCAAAGGGGGAAAAGATCCAATATTTCCAGGGATCTATTATGTTTGCGGTAATAGGGCTTATTACAGGTTGCCGGACCATTGGTATGGGTCATGTTATTTAGGCCTGGTCTTTCCAAAGATTTTTCATATGGATAGAAAAGAAAAAGGAACACACAAAATGATAAATACCTTTACACGTAGAAAAAGGGAAAGTTTTTCAGAAATAGTAGGTGATATTTTTGGTGCATTGATACCAGCAGTGGGAATATCTTTGAATGCATTTAGAATTAGGAAATTATCCACAGTGGTAGATCGTTTATCTACAGATACTGCTGGAGGGTTCTTGATGGTAAATACCGAGATGGTTGCCATGAGAGCTATGGTGATGCAAAATCGACTTGCCCTTGACATTCTTTTGGCAAAAGAGGGTGGAGTCTGTGGAATGCTGAAAGTCCAACATTGTTGCACTTACATTCCAGATAAAAGTGAAAATATACAAAAGTATATAAAGAATATTACAAGTTTGCACAAAGAACTTGTTCCACTGGAGGTTGAAAGTGCATTTGGAAAACTTGGTAAAGGGTTTTCTTCAGTAATAAATTGGTTAACAAGAATGAGTGGATTAATAATAGGGAAAGTTATAATAATAGCGACCATGATAATAATAATAATTTTAGTGCTGAAGCTTGTAATTACATGTATAAAGAAAAGAAGAAGACAGAATAAAATAGAAAAAGAAAACATGATAAACAAGGAGAGAGAGAGAGAAATGGGAGAAATAGAGCTAGAAGAAATAAAAGAGAACATGTACAAGAAAACGAAGAGACAAGTTGAAAGGGATACAGTTGTGTAAACTAACAAAAGCAAACGGATAAAAGATATATGCTGTCTGAGAAAATTGTATAACTTGGGTTTTGTGGTGATATTAAAAATCACCAAAGGGGGAGTTGATGGAGCAGGATAAATGAAAATTTTTTAACCTCCTAATAATTTTCGTAAAATAATTAATAAACATGTTCGTTTAAGTAAATAAGCAACAATGTATGTTACATGTAAAGGGTTAAAGGTAACACGCTATTTTTGTGTGCAAATTAATCAACTTATAATTGTTTACGTGTCTAACATAAATAATATTTGCGTACTAATAAAATAATAAACGCATGATTTGTGCTTTGAAAATAAAACATGTGGTGGCAAAATAAAGCGATGGTAAGTAAGGGACGGCTTTATATATTGCTTTTTGCTAGGTAATACCTAATTGGGGTACGTAGAAAGACGGGAGGGAAACAAAAGGGTTTATATTCTTTATTTTAACAATATTTTGTTTATCTTTGAAAATAGTGCGCTTAGGCCTGTTGAGCAGCGATATAAAATGGCCGCCATTTGCTAGAGTACGCATGAGCAAGAAGCCCTGTGGTAGAGGAGAAAGGCTGTGAAAAAGGATGACCACGTGTTCGTGCTGAGAGCCTAAGATGGAAGTATGGTCAAGGCTATTGTGACCTTTTTGAGCAAATGTGTGCCAAGATGATCAGCAAGAAGCGTGAGAAGTCAAACTGAATAAATGGACGGAACTGTTGAATCTAAAAAGTATCAGAAAAAGATACAAATTGGACTGATCGAAACGGATGAGCAATGTCATGAACTGTGGGAAACGATGCAAGCATGGACATTCCACAAAGAACTGGTTAAGACAAGGAAGTTTGATTAAAATGTATATGGACTTGAATGAACCAATGAGAGAGAATCACGCCATAGAGATGCAACATTTTTATTCAGTAAGCTAGAATTAGGGTATAAGAAGACCTACTCTTGGTGGGGAGGGGTTAGATGCTGGAGAGAGTGGATGCTGTAGATGGGTGAAGTTGCGGTTGCTGATGCTGACGGCTGATGCTGCTGCTGCTATTTTATATTTTTAGTTGACTGCTGCTGCTATTTTATATTTTTAGTTGAGTATAAGATGCTGCTTTTGGAGAACCTTTTTACTCCTGATAGATTTTTTATTTAGAACTATTAGATTTTCCAAGACAGATAGATTGATCTTTTGGAGTTCTTGCTGTAACAACTTTATTTTTCCGTCTAATAGGTATGCATTGCAATTTCAATTTATTCTTATAATGATGATAAATGTAATGATCTGAATAATAAGCTTAAACTTATTTCTTGCTTCAAAACTTTATATAAACTTTATTATTCTTTAAACAAATGACTCAGTGATTCTTTAGCTCAATAATTAAGGTAAAATGTTAAAGAGTTTATTGTGCTTGAGCTGGTCTTAATCACCATCAACTGATTCCTACTAGTTGGTCCATCGACCAATGAGCGGAATACCTTAAAAGCAATGAGAAACATTATGTTGTGTTAAAAAGAGGTATCCCGTCTCCTTCCAGCGAATGGTTTTCTCCTAGGTTAAGGACGGAGGTAATCCAGGGAATAATTGAGTAAGTGAATGTGTATGCGGTGTTATGGGCCCCACGTCATATGGATATAGTTTGTGTGTTGGAGGGATAAGTTGCACCTGGATGACCGAAGCATATAGGAGAAGAATTTTTATTGTTAGCGCTGGATCAGTGGATGATGGTTCCCTTATATCAGTTGAGTTGGGTTCCCATGCATCTGGCATTGAAGCCTCTTTAGAGTATCCGACTATCACGATCCAGGAAGTATGTGCAGCAATCAAAAGGGTAGTGCCTAACAAAGCGCCAAAGATTGATAAGATCCAAGGCGATTTGTTTCTTTATGAGATTGATACATGTGGCCCATATTTCAGGTTATACTTTAACACCATTATGGCTGGGACCCCTACTCCAACATCTTGGGCACGAGCAGAGATTATACCAATCTATAAAAAGGGCTCCCCTGTCTCACCTGCTAACTATAGGCTCACTGACAGTACGTAAAAGCTGTTTTGTTGAATTATCTTAGGTAGACTAAAAAGACTGGATGGAGGCTAATGACATACTCACCCACCCTACCAGATGGTTTTCGTGAGTGCGCCACCACTATCAAACAGGTATTCAGGATTCAGATGCTATATTGGAAAAATGTGGTGCTAGAGAGAGGCGTTTATATGTGGTGTTTGTGGATTTATATTCGGCCTTTGATCTGATTCCCAGGACCACATTATGGCAGATGTTAGCTAAGATGGGGATTGCGTATTACCTCCTTACAATGATTGTAAGGTTGAATGAGGAAAGGTTTACTCAGGTTAGATGGGGTCAGCTGGGTGAAGTGACAGAGCCTTTTCCTGTTAATAGGGGGTGAGGCAGGGCCGTGTTCTTGCCCCAACCCTATGACCTGATAGTCCATCTTAGCTCATGCAAGAGTGACACCCCATGACTAGCTGATATGAAGAGGCCAGCCTTAATGTCTGCAATTACACTCTTCTCCTGTCCAAACCCCAATAGGGTTACATCATATATTAGACAGGGTTAGTAGCTTCTGCGAGCTGAGGGCCCTAGAAAGCGATGTGGCTGAAACAAAATATATGGTGCTTAACCCTCGGCCGACAACTAGAACCAACCCAACATTTAAAGGAATCTCCCTTGAATGGGTACATACCATTGAGTATCTTGGGGTCACACTTACGGAGCAACTGGAGTGGGCTTCTCATATCTCAAAACACAGACTGAAATTGTAACACCACATTGGAGGGCTGTTAAAAGCCCAAAGGGGCTCTTATTCTAGACCAGTCCCCCCGGTAATACAAGTCTAAAATTACCAACCCCAGGGTGGAGGGGGGAGGGTGGGTTGCCTTGTATGTTGACCGATCCTATACTGGAGAAGGATTTGGGCCACCCCTGAATTGGAGCCCTATTGACTAGGGTTGTAGCAAATACTTAATTGACCCGGTTAAGAAACCTACACTGGTTAAAGTATGTGGGAGAAACCTTGAGGCTATGGGGAATGACAGTCTGTGGGAGACTCCCTGGGAGGTTTCTGCTTCCACCCCAAAAATAGTCCTCAAGAGAAATGATTCGCAGCACAAACTGAGTTCCCTGTTATCTTGGACTGGGTTCCCTGACTAATGTCAGGTGTAGATTGTGTACCAAAACAGCAGAGCTAGCAATTACTTAATTCGACTGATTATTAGGTAATGTGTCAGAGTTGTTTCCTCTTTTTATTCAGTCCCCTGTTTAAATTTGCACAGAGATTTTATTTATTGTGATTGGTACAAATGTTTTGTACTATTTTTACTATTCACATTTATAACTTTAATCATTGATTTTGATAATTATTTAATCAATTATTTTAAGTGACGATTTTTAATATGCGTCTAACTGTATTATCACAACTTTTTATCGCAATTGAATATTGTAAACTGTTCTTTTGTGGCTGATATGCCGAAATAAAGATTGTGATGATATAGCAAAACCTCCGATGGCCCTTACTCCATTGAGCCGTTAGAGAGATTTCACAGAGTAGTCTCTGCCGTCGTCAAACCTATGGTCTGCCTGAATCTAAATCGGGCAGGCGAACCATTATGTTGGTGGGGAGGAAACTCTGTCACCGTTGCAACGGAGTTCTCTCTCCGCCGACAAATAAATCACACTTTTAGTCTATTTCTGATTTTACTATTATTTTGTAGCATACTTATTACTGAGAGCCTTCATGACAAATAATTTCTATGTATTTTAATGAGATTGCTACTGCATGTGCAATTTTCAAATTTCTGTTTTGCATTTCAACTTTAATAAATCTACCTTGTTTTTCTAAATTTAACCATGAACTCCCTTTTTCGAGTCATTCCTTTCTTAGTAACTGTTTTTTGAGATGCTGTTCTGAATCTTGTCTCTTGGAACACATTACCTCATAGAGTATGAGGTTAACACCTCCCCATCCACCCAACATTTGGGCGCGCCGCTGTCGTACGGATTCCTAGCGTACAGCACATCCACAAGGGCATCAATATATAGTTGAGAGAAACACTGTTAATCTACAAAACCTGGAAAGTTTGGAAATATTAAGAGGGTGATGGCATTTTTATATTTTCTTAGGGTTTGCAACACCAAGCTTGCAATTTCTTCTATTAATGTGCTTCTCTGTTGCCTCTTTGCTTAATTAGACCTCATTTTCCACTCTCAGCTCTCTAATGGGACAAACAAGGGTCATCATGAACTTGGATAATGCAGCCAAATGTAATATAGCACCACCGCCTGTGAGATGATGGACCATCTAAAGACCATCTGTTGTTGGATAAATGGGTCCCTGTCCACCATAGCAACCGTGGTCATGTAGCCAAGTTGTATTATGTTAAACAAAAACATAAAATGCAGGTTGTTAGGTGAACGAGGTGACATGGCTGTCTATTGAGAGGAGAAGTCAATAGGGCCTTTTACAGAGTGGAGACATTTCTCCAATTTAAGGCGGCAGCGCCGGACTTCAAAGCCACTGGCAGACGTGACCAGTCTCATATGAGGTCCAGGATGTGAACGTGTCTTGTATCAGGCCAGTGGACTTGCTTAGAAATGACTCACTAGCTTGAACTTTGCAATTTCCATGCTGGGCTTAAGATTCTGGAAAGGAAAACACACCCACTGGCTATGGAAATAGGCTAGCATGGAACTCGATATTCCAGTCTGCCCTTTAGGAGAAATGGGGCTGATGTCTGTTTACTTCTTTGCAAACACTTCCACAAGCATTGGGCTGGGTTTTCCTGTAGTATTACAAGCACCCACCTTTCAAATCCTACTGACATCCAGAGATGCATCTTAAATCTTGTACATCTTAAATCAGTACCTAGAAAGACGATAAGGGCAAAAAGTCTGAAACTGGTGCTCAACAAAACACATTGAGAACCTATCTTTAAAGAACAGTATATATTCTCTCCAAGAACAGGAATACAAAAGCCAAGGATCTCATGCCACCCCGGTGGAAACCTGCAGGTTTCAAGTTTGTACTCATTTACTGCTGCATTGTATTTAATTGAGTCTTTTGCAGTGAAAGAACCCCCTACAATGAAGCAATGCATCGTGGAATGAGATAAACAATAGGAACTGGCCCTCTGTCAATGACAACATCAATAAATCGATCATGGGTTTGTTAAGCGTGACTACTCACCCGTAAGGGTCTCAAGGCGCTGGGGTAGAGGGGAGGTGCAGGATTCTGTCCATCAAGGAGGAGGTCTATTGAAGAGCCATGTTTTGAGGTCCCTCGTGAAGATGGGGAGTGATGTCATCTGTCTGAGGTGGAGCGGGAGGGCGTTCCAGCCTCTGGCCGTGAGGAAGGAGAAGGAGCGGCCTCCCGATCTGGACTTCCTGGTGCGGGAGACCATGGCGTGGGAGAGCTGGGCTGATCGTAGGGTCCTTTGAGGTGCGTGGAATTTGAGTCAGCTGTTCAGGTATGCTGGTCCGGTGTTGTGGAGGGCTTTGTGTGCGTGGGTGAGAATCTTGAAGGTGATTCTTGCCTCGATGGGGAGCCAGTGGAGTGTGCGCAGGTGCTGGGAGATGTGGCAGTGTCGTGGCAGGTTGAGGATTAGTCTGGCGGCGGCGTTCTGGATGTTTTGTAGCTTGTGGGTGAGGTTTTTGTTGATTCTGGCATAGAGTGCGTTGCCGTAGTCAAGTCTGCTGGTGACGAGGGCGTGAGTGATGGTCTTTCTGTGTTCGAGGGGCATCCATTTGAAGGTCTTGCGTAGGAGGCGGAGGGTGTGGAAGCAGGAGGATGCGACGGTGATCTGGCGGTCCATTTTGAGTTCGGAGGACAGGATGATTCCGAGGTTGCATGCATGGTCTGTGGGGGTGGGCGGGCTTCCGAGGGCGGGGGGCCACCAGGTGTCGTTCCAGGCGTCGGGGTGTGGGCCCATGATGAGTACTTCTGTATTGTCCGTGTTGAGTTGTAGACAGCTGCTCTTCATCCATTTGGCGACTGCTTCCATGCCTTCTTGAAAGTTGTGTTTGGCTGTGTTGGGTTTGTTGGATAGGGAGAGGATGAGTTGGGTGTTGTCTGAATATGAAACAATGTTGAGTCCGTGGGTTCTGACAATGGGGGCGAGCAGAGCCATGTAGATGTTGAACAGCGTGGGGCTGAGGGAGGATCCTTGGGGGACTCCGCAGGTGGTCGGTGTAGGGTCCGAGAGGAAGGGAGGGAGTCTGACCCTCTGTGTTCTACTGGAGAGGAATGAGCGGATCCAGTCGAGGGCCTTGTCCCGGATCCCTGCGTCGTGAAGTATGCGTGTTAGGGTGCGGTGAGAGACTGTGTCGAAGGCCGCTGAGAGGTCGAGGATTATGAGGGCTACTGTCTCTCCTCTGTCCAGGAGGGAGCGGATGTCGTCTGTTGCGGCGAGGAGGGTGGTTTCTGTGCTGTGGTTCTTTCTGAAGCCGGATTGGGAGGAGTCGAGGATGTTGTGTTCTTCGATGAAGGTGGCGAGTTGGCTGTTGATGGCTTTCTCAATGACTTTCGCTGGAAACGGGAGAAGGGAGATGGGTCTGTAGTTCTTGAGGTCGGTGGGGTCCACCGAGGGTTTCTTCAGGAGGGGGTTGATCTCGGCGTGCTTCCAGTCGTAGGGGAAGGAGGCATTCGCAAGGGAACGGTTGATGGTGTGGCGAAGCATGGGTGCGATGGTGTCGGCAGCTCTGTTGAAGATGTGGTGGGGGCAGGGGTCCATGGGGGCCCCGGAGTGGATTGACTTCATCGTCTTCATTGTGTCTTTGGTGGTGAGGGCTGTCCAGCTGTCAATCGTTGGCTTCAAGGTGTCGGGGGTGGTTGGTGAGGGTTCTGTGTGTTGGCTGTCTTCATCGAAATTGTTGTAGATGTTCTTGATTTTGTGGTGGAAGAAGGTGGTGAGTTTGTCGCAGAGGTATTGTGAGGGAGGTATGTCTGTAGACTCGCTGATGGGTTGGGCGAACTCCTTGATGATCCTGAAAAGTTCTTTGCTGTTGTGCGCGTGGGTGGAGATTCTGTCTATGATCGCTTTCTTTCTTGTATTTCTGATGAGTTGGCGGTGGGCGTTGGTGGCGGCTCTGAAGTTGTTGTGGGCTTCTGTAGATTTGGAGTTCCTCCAGGCCTTTTCGAGGCGGCGGCATGTGCGTCTGGACTCTCGGAGTTCGGTGGTAAACGAGCTGGCTTTCCTGGCGTGTGTGTTGTTGTTCTTCTTGATGGGGGCTATGGTGTTGGCGCAGTCGGAGATCCATCTGTGCAGGGTTCGGGCTGCGGTGTTGGGGTTCATTATTAGGTTACTACCAAGTTTATGTTTAAGTAGTACTTCTGGAATCTGGGGGGCAGATTTACAAGCCCCTTGCGCCACTTTTGCGTCATTTTTAACATGGGAAAAATGACGCAAAAGTGGTGCAAGGGGCTTGTAAATCTGCCCCTGGGTGTCTTCTATTTTGCATGGTGTAGAAGTGAGTCATGGATTAGTGGCCAGTGATGTTACAACAGACTAGTGTATTGCTAAGTTATGGGTTCTGTGGTGAGAAGACTTTACAAACTTTTAAAAATCTTTTGGTGTATGTTTTCTAGCTGGAAAACATATAGACATTTGATTGATGTGCTTAGAAGCCTGAGGTGAAGACTAGAACCTACATGAGAAAAGGAGCTTGTACTAAACACAGTCTATGGGCCTGATACAGATTTGGGTGGTAAACAAAAATCTTTCAATTTCCAGGGCTAATGCCAAGTACACAGAGGAATTCATGTTTGGCATTTCCACCGCCATAAGAAGACAAAGGTGGAGGAAATTCCAGAAATTGTAGAATTTCTGTAACCACTGATTTAGCCCCTAGGTCTTTGCAAATAGCTGATTATTTCAATGGCAAGAGAAGATGCTTCATAATAATAGAAAGTGCTCATCACCCACAGGTGTTCTGACTAGGGTAATGTCCAGACCAGGTGCTGTCCTACAAAATCCACTCGCTAAACAGCAACTCATCCAGTATCGATTTGGTGATTTCCCGACCCTCAATCTGACCCCAAACTGGCAAAATTAGATGAAAAGCAGCAGTGCAGGCTACGCAATTACCACCAAGAGACAATTGAGCACATCAGCTGCACTTATCCACTTTGTCTGACTGATCGTCGATATTGGCAAAAATCTATCTATCTATCTATCTATCTATCTATCTATCTATCTATCTATCTATCTATCTATCTATCTATCTATCTATCTATCCTTTTTTATATACTTTTTTTCAGCTTTGATACAACCAAACAAAATAAAATGACATCTTGTTCAATGATTGCATGTACAGAGCACAATAAGAAAAGCAAGTACATGACTCCAAACTGTACAGGACACAGGGGGATCAAGAGCGCATCTCAAAGCTAGGCCTAGGATGCGCCTCGTATTCGCCATTGGTCCCATTCCTGCCGTCCTCTCACATTCACCTATGGAATCACACACAGCTCATGAGGTCATCACAGCCATCTAGCACACATGCTGCAAGTCCACCCCTTACCCTGAAATATCACTTCCCTTGGGGCCCTCATCAGCCAAAATTCTCAGTTCTGGCCAGGTACTCCTGGTATGCTCCTCAAATATCTTGTAGCTTGCTTCTATCTGTCATTAACTAATTGTATGCATCAGACATGGTGCTGCAAAACATCATGTCCACGTGCCGCTACTTTATCGTGGTGAGCGGCCCCTTCACCCTTCGCATGGCTATACTGCGCTTTGCCTGCAGACTCAGTGAGGTACCTGTTTTTCCCAGGTACCTCACTGAGTCTGCAGTCCACTATAAGGGATATTCCGTTTGTACAGGCGATGTGGTGGCCGTGAGGGCAAATATTAAGGATTAGTCGCAGTTAATATGTAAGCATGAATGCCCATCGAATAGTACAATTTCACGAAGGACAGGGGCCATAATGTGTTCTGGATTTCGCACAGAAAGAAGTGTGTCATCCGCATATGCAGGTAGGATCGGATTGTAATTGGGGAAACGGATACCCGGTGCGCATAGAAATAGAGCAGAGCACAAACCAAAGGTTCTGTCACCAGGGCGTACAACAAGGGCAATAATGGACTGCCCTGCCTGGTGCCTCTTGTGATGTCAATACAATCTGTTATTTTGCCATTAACCTTAATCCGCGCAGCCGACCTTGTATATAATATCCTTACAAGCTGTAAGAAAACTTCTCCCACTCCTTTCCACTTCAATACCACCATCGTAACTCCCACTCAACAGAATCAAACGCTTTTTCAGCATCTAGAAATACTGCACTATTGTGAACCTCTGGGTCGATTCTGATAATAGCTCCCAAAACATTCTGAGATTGTACCTCTGCGATATACCCAGTATAAGCCCGGCTTTTTTAGGCCCAAACATGCCTGCCATGAGAGGTGCCAATCTGTTGGCTAGGACTGTCGCAAAGGTGCCACTATTGCCACAAACTGCCCAAGGGCCTTTGGGATCTCTTTGTCATAACCAAATAGCACCAGGAGTGGAGTCGGCTCAACCTGCTCCCCCCTTATGTCTTTGAGCTCCCTAAATATTGTGTCTCAGTAGTGCCAGACTCCGGGGCAGAACCAGGGCATGCGGGTGGATTCCGCCTCCCCAGCAGTGCATCTATGGCATCCCGGACTATCTCACAAAGCATAACAGACAGGCAGGCAGGGGTGTAGTATACACTGTTAAGGGGTTTAAAATGTATCAACCAATGCCTGCTGCTCAAGGATACCATCTTAACGACCGAGCAGCTGTATGTCCATTGACTGTCATTTATGGCCACCCCTAGTTCTTCTTGCCTGTTTAACCATGCGTTGGTGACTCCTAGCTGCTGCGTGCCCCGCTAGTACGAATAGAGTTTTGTGATGAGGTGTTGGGGAGTTTCAATTTGTTGCAAGTACGTCAGGGCTGGCAGTTCAGGGGGTTCCCTCATTTCCTTACCCTGCAGCTCCCCCATGGTATGTCGTACCATAAAATACTGGAACATGTCTATAGCTGTGTGATTGCCTTCCAGCGCTAGTACCTGCTCCCAACTGCGCAGTGTCCCATTCGGAAATTCGCCGCAATAATATACCATGCAATATCCCTGGCGCATCCTTCTCTTGCCCTGTGGGAAACCACATGCACCAATCAAGTGGCAGCAGCAGTGAATATATAAGCGACTCGTTCTGTAGTCCGGCAAGCCTCTTCCAGGAATATGCAGTAGTGTTTATCAAATCAACAGTATTATAAGTACGCACAGACATAGCTAGGAGTTTCATAGGGAGTTGATGCGGAAAGGCAGCATCTTTTTCCAGCCACAGGTGTGGGTGGTCAACTGGACCATTTTCCCTTTCCCTTCCGCTGCTGCCCCCGCGACCCCTCCTCCCAGCACGACCAGCGCGACCGGCCCAATCCAGCTCCCCTCCCCGCTCCCGCCTCCCAGCTGTCCAGCCCTCCCCGACCCCTACTTATTGGTGGCCGCTGCGGGGATTGGCGAGCAAGACCACTGACCCATTGTCAGTGAAATTGCTCCCCCTGCCTCGCAGCTCCACCATTAAGTGAGGCCTGCCCCTGCACTCTCGAGTGTTTGGTGCTCGAGGCCCTCCTCCACCCGCAGGTTTCCCTGCGCCTCATCCCTGGTGGTCCAGTGGACCTCTATCTCCTTTCTCTAGCTCCGTTTTTCACTCGTTTTTCACTCGTCTTTTCACTCGTTTTTCACTCGTTTTTTTCACTCATTTTTCTACCCTCTATTTCTTCTCCTTTCTGCACTTTTCTGCATTTCTGCTCCTTTCTGCTCTATTTCCTTTTTCCTTTACTCCTCCTTTTCCCTCCTTTCCTGCCCACTTTCCCTGCCGCTGCTGCCCCCGCGGCCCCTCCCCCCCAGCACCACCAGCGCGACCGGCCCAATCCAACTCCCCTCCCTGCTCCCGCCTCCCAGCTGCCCAGCCCTCCCCGACCCCTACTTAATGGTGGCCGCTGTGCGGCCGCGCCACTGGCGCGCCAAAGGCAAGCCCGTCTACGCCCGTCCGCAACCCGACCGGGACCAGCGCCAAGAACCCTGGACCTCCGCACCGCCAACGCTACGACCCAGCAGCACTCCACACACTCAACCCAGGCCGAAACAACAACTGCATGATAGCCTCACCAGCCGACACCCACGGACCCTTCAGCTGTCACCGCTGCCGACAAACCTACAGCACTGCTAGGAACACGGACCCAGCACAACCCCACCGCAAGAACACACCCGTACCGGAGACCTTGCAATGCATCCTCCTCAACGTCCGATCCCTCCACAAACACGCCACCGAAATCTGGGACCTCCTCGACAGCACCACCCCGGACGTAGCGTTCTTCACCGAAACCTGGACCAACACCACCTCGAGGCCAGACATTGCCATCGCTATTCCCCAAGGATACAAGATCTCCAGGAAGGACCGCCCCACCCGCCCGGGAGGAGGAATCGCCATTGTCCACAAATCCACCCTCCGCCTGAGCACACTCCCCGACGAAACCACAGACCTGATGGAACACCTTCACTTCAAGATACTGACCAGCCCTACCACCACCCTCCGAGGAACCCTCATCAACGGACCCCCTGGACCACGCGGACCGTTCACTAACTCCATCACGGACATCATCTCCCCGCATGCCATCGCATCCACCAACTACACCCTGCTGGGAGACCTCAACTTCCACCTCGACAACCAACTGGACCCCAACACCACATCCCTCCTGGACAACCTCCACAACATTGGACTCCGCCAAATCGTGACCGAACCAACGCACTCCGCAGGGCACACCCTCGACCCCATCTTCACAACAGGAAACTCCATCACCTTCAGCCACACCACCGAACTCCCGTGGACTGACCACCGATGCGTCCACTTCACCTTCAGAACACCCACCATCCACAGACACCAGCACCTGCTCCCACGAAGAAACTGGACCAGAATCACCGACGACCAGCTCACCTCCTCACTCAGCAACTCCACCCCACCATCGCGGGAAACGACGACCCCAACACCGCAGCCCGAACCCTGCACAGATGGATCTCCGACAGCGCCAACACCATAGCCCCCCTCAAGAAAAACAACAACACCCATGCCAAGAAAACCAGATGGTTTACCACCGAACTTCAAGAGTCCAGACGCACTTGCCGCCACCACGAAAAGGCCTGGAGGAACACCAAATCCACAGAAGCATACAACAACTTCAGAGCCGCTACCAACGCCCACACCAACTCATCAGAAAAACAAGAAATAAAGCGATTGAAGACAGAATCTACACACATGCACACAACAGCAAAGAACTTTTCAACATCATCAAGGAGTTCGCCCAACCCACCAGGGAATCGACGGACATTCCTCCCTCACAAGACCTCTGCGACAAACTCAGCACCTTTTTTCACCACAAAATTAAGAGCATCTACGACAACTTCGACGAAGACAACCAACACACTGAACCCCCGCCAACCACCCCGACACCCTGAAGCCAGCGATTGGCAACTGGACAGCCCTCACCATCGAAGACACACTGAAGACAATGAAGTCAATCCACTTCGGGGCCCCCACGGACACCTGCCCCCACCACATCTTCAACAGAGCCGCCGACACCATCGCACCCATACTCCGCCACACCATCAACCGCTCCCTGCCAACCGCCTCGTTCCCCGACGACTGGAAACACGCCGAGGTCAACCCCCTCCGGAAGAAACCCTCGGCGGACCCCACCGACCTCAAAAACTACAGATCCATCTCCCTGCTCCCGTTCCCAGCGAAAGTCATTGAGAAAGCCATCAACAGCCAACTCGCCACATTCATCGAAGAGCACAACATCCTCGACTCCTCCCAATCCGGCTTCAGAAAAAACCACAGTACCGAAACCGCCCTCCTCGCCGCAACAGACGACATCCGCACCCTACTGGACAAAGGATAAACAGTAGCCCTCATCCTCCTCGACCTCTCAGCGGCGTTCAACACAGTCTCTCACCTTACCCTAATACGCAGACTCCTTGACGCAGAGATCCAGGACAAGGCCCTCGAATGGATCCGCTCCTTCCTCTCTGGCAGAACGCAGCGGATCAGACTCCCCTCTTTCCTCTCGGACCCTACACCAACCACCTGTGGAGTCCCTCAGGGGTCCTCCCTCAGCCCTACGCTCTTCAACGTCTACATGGCTCCACTCGCCCCCATCGTCAGAACCTACGGACTCAACATCGTGTCATACGCAGACGACACCCAACTCATCCTCTCCCTATCCAACAAACCCAACATCGCCAGACACAACTTTCGAGAAGGCATGGAAGCCATCGCCAAATGGATGAAAAACAGCTGCCTACAACTAAACACCGTGGTAAACGTAATGGGGGAACCCAGTGTCCCTCAGAACCTGGGTATGCGTATTAAAGTAAAAATTGGTTCTGTCGGGGTTTACAATTACTTAAAGTAAGTAGCAACAGCTTACTTATAACACGTATCAACGATTTGAAAAAGAAGAATATATAACACACAACGAAATTATGATTCAATAATGTATTCAGAAAAAATCAGATAATCATGGCTGTCGCAATTTACAATTTCAATTGCAATATGAAATACGTGACTGTGGTGAAAAAAGTGACATGTAGTGGTTGGTGATAAAGACAGTACACTATATACAGAAACAATTTGAGCGTTCAATAAAAGAAGGGAAGAAATATTTTTTCTCGTATGTCCTTATTATTTAACACATATGCTTCAAGATCCTAATGACAAATAAGACTGTGATCATGAGCGTTGTGTAGACATATGCAGTACGCCGACGTTTCGACCCTGTTAATTGCGCACAATTGAGATGCGTCAAGGTGGGTCTTCTTCAAGGCAGGATGGGGGGATGACAGCCAAAAGGTAGATTTCTATGGTAACTCCACAAATTATCAATGGTGGGTTTAAGAATAAACCACCTGCATCTCAACCAGCCGGTTGGAGCCTCAGAATTAGTCAGTAAATGACTTCCACCCATCGGTTGGAGTCTTAATTTTTTAGCCAGTCCAAGGATTTTCGTGATATGGCAAAGAAACGTCCATCCGTCAGTTGCTTTCTTTGAATATCAAAGGTTCTGTCACCAGGGCGTACAATAAGGGCAATAATGGACAGCCCTCCCTGGTGCCTCTCGTGATGTCAATACGATCTGTTATTTTGCCATTAACCTTAATCCGCGCAGCCGGCCTTGTACATAAAATCCTTACAAGCTGTAGGAAAACTTCTCCCACTCCTTTCCACTTCAATACCACCATCGTAACTCCCACTCAACAGAATCAAACGCTTTTTCAGCATCTAGAAATACCGCACTATTGTGAACCTCCGGGTCGATTCTGGTAATAGCTCCCAAAAAATTCTGAGATTGTACATCTGCGATATACCTGGTATAAGCCCGGCTTTTTCAGGCCCAATCCATGCCTGGCATGAGAGGTGCCAATCTGTTGGCTAGGACTTTCGCAAAGGTTTTCGTGTCAGTGTTTAGCAGCGAAAGGGGCCGGAATGACATGCAATGAACTAATAGGGCTAATGATAAGAGCCTCCCTGATTGTAGGAGGCATACAGCCCCCTTTGGCCATTACCTCAAAGAGTGTGACAAGGTGCGGCACAAGTTTCACCTGGTACTCCCTGTATAAGGCTACCATTAGGCCAACTGTGCCTTGTGCCTTCCGGCCAGGCATGTATTTAAGTCGCAGTAGGACCATAAGGCACTCCCTATGCTCAGCGGGCAGCCACTTCATTGTTGCATGTGCTAGGTAATCAGCCATAACCCGTTTATCACATTGGATGTGTGTTGTATATAAGTCTGTGCAATAGCGTAGGAAGCGTCCTGCTACCTGCTCCACTGTCCAGGGGAGTCCATTGAATTAAAATGTGTATATAGGCACCTGACAACACACACAATATATGGACTGAACAGAGGAGGAGTTTCCATCTGTGTCTGTGTGTGTAAAGGATTACCTACCCTCGGATTGCGCACATATATGTATTTTATTGCAACCAGGTTAAAATGGATGGGTACGGAAAGGTTTAGGAGTTTTTTGTTGGACCTTTGAGTTTTGTATGGACAACATTTTTGTGGCAAAAAGATGTTTTTTGTGTGGCAAAAATGTATATATATTTATAACAAAAAATAGATTAAAAAGACATGGAAATGAATTGAGAAAGACTCAGTGAGTGGGCAAATTATTTACGAGTTACACTTGGGGACTAGGCTCCCACACAAGGGAATAATATATTCCTTCCCTAGTTGAAATAACTGCTGTGTATTCATCCCCAGACATCACTCTCTTTTTGCGTCTGTATGCTTCTGCCCAGATGTGTTGGGGTCATTAGGGCATAACCAGCGTCTTTTGAATACTTTCCACCGTGTCTAGGCATTCTGGTTTGTTTATCCAGGTGCTCCATCATTCTCTCCATCCTGAATGTCAGTGGGTCTATCTTCCCATCAATTTTGATGAGACTGTGCTGCATCTCTGTCAATATGAAATGAAAGTTGCTGCCAATTTGTGGCTGCCCTACGTCTGTCGACCCTTTTGCCATCGTGGAGCCTTTCTCTCGGCTCCTAGGAGTTTTGCGCAAGTTAACTGCAGCTTGGGTTGAGACTTGTCAGTTATGCCCAGGGCTGGAAAGGCACCTCCTTGAAGTCTGTATGGTACTAGGGTGCGCACCACACTTCACCACCGCAGCTAGCCACTTACTGGGTCAGTCACTGTCTCTGGAGTGTATTGCAATGTGGGTACTCTTGCATCTCCTGTCAGCAGCAGCCCCAGGTTCTGTGTGGCTTTTTAATTTTGGAGTAACGCAAGGCAGCAGAAGTTGACAGCGGAGGCGTAACAAGGAGAAATATGCTGATTTTTCCTTGTTTTTCCTCTTTCTATTTGTGCTGCATTCTACAACACATGTAAAAAGAGTAAAACGCCTCAGAGGATTGTTTTTGTGCAGGAAGGTGTCCTTCCTTGCACAAAACAATCCTATCTACAACGCAGGCACCCTTGGTACAAGGGTGCTTGCGTGGACTCTAGGCAGCAGTTTGTGCGCCAGCGGAGGCAGAGAGCAGGAATGTGCCTTATAATTAGGGGTGGGTGAAGAATTCTGCTCCGCCGGCGGAGTTCGAGGAGTTTTGCCCACTCTGCGCACCACGCGGAGTTCCGAAAAACTCTTCAAAGCGATGCGGAGCAGAGTTTTTTCTCTCGAGCAACTCGCCAATGTTAACTTGGCGAACGAAAGAAATGGCATGCTAGACCACCTCCTGCCGAGATTTCTGAACCTGGGCTGGTGCGGCAGGTCGCTACTGCTCGCGTTGAGTAATCTGCTGCTCGCATTGAGGAAGCTGCTGCTCGAGTAGAAAATCCTGTCAAGCAGGAGAAAGAAGCAGTGCCCTCTGGTGCTCCTCATGATGCCGTTCATGCTGATTTTAAATCGCAGGACAAACTCCAGGCACTACAAATCAGTTCGAGCAGTGCAACTTACTGCACTCCACCACTTGCGGAACTCCGCAGATCATGGCAGAGTTTTTTCAGCACTCAGTGAACTCTGCCCAGGCTTATTTATATTGTTAAATACGATGCATTCCTGCCCTTTAACGCAGTGCAGCATTGTGGCTTCCGCTTATTGCGTTGCATGAATATTTGATAAATATGCCCCTGTGTGCATCACAGGCTGGACCATCCATCAAGTAAATTATAAGAAATAATATCCTGGTTGAACAGGTCATCCCACATCCTGTTTATGAACTGCTCGTCACTGTGATATAATCATTGTTTCTTGTTTGTTTCTATGAAATATTTAAATTTTCTCGTTTCTAAATTCCCTCATGAACTGCCTGTAATTGAAACATTGTCAAGTTCTTTTTTATATGATCGAAGATTTCTATGAAATGTTTTTATACGTGCATACATGCCGTGGTTTTTAATAAATGTGCATTAATAAGAAATAAGATAAATAATAATATAAAATCCACCCAATAGCAAAACATCTACTCTCTCCAGTGCTGATTCAAACTTCAGAGTTTGTACCTATGCTTGAGAGAGTGACGCAACGAATTGAACCAACACAGAATCTTTAACCGACGGCTTACCATCACTTGCACAGGGGTTAGTGACCACTTAGAAGGTGGCTGCAATGTGACTCCAAGCTCCTGCGGAAGGTGCTTGGAAGTGGTCCAGGGATCTCTGTGCGGCCCCTCTGAAAAGAACCCTCGAGACGGAGGGGAGCACTCACTAGCAAATAGTGTGTCCCCCGAGAGCTCTTGGCCCCTAGACCTGCATCAGTAATAGGGCATGGGCATAACAGCAAAGGTGTTTACAGATGTTATGGGGCGGACTCGCAGAAAAATAAGGGAACTTCACCTTGACAGTGAATGTAGCTGCAACGCCCGCTGCAGTCCATGCCCTGGTTGTATAGGCTATTCCTGACCCAAGATGTGGAAAAGCGCCACCTTTGACAGGCTGGGGTTTTCTCCCTGCTGTTTGAGGGCATTGTTGAATTTTTCCTGTTCCCAGCAGCAATGAAAAACAGGCAAAATGAGCCTTGAAGCCTCACTTAGAAGTGTGGTCCTTCCATCAGTCTGAGGGCGACCATGCCATGGTGGCTGGCCCGCCGCACAAAGTTTCTGATGGCTGAGCTTGGTAACTTAGGGTCTCTAAATGGGGTGAGGGAACAGAGACATTGGAGGACAGGGCATCCGTCATTGACAGCTGGCAGAGAAATGTCCTGTTACTGACATTGATACAAGAGTAAACACAGTACAAAAACATTACACTCTGAAGTTTTATGGTGACCAATAGGCTACTAGGACACATTTTTAGAACCTCAAACATTACAGATTATTGCTGATCCACCATGCTGCAGAAACTCTCCCATACAAATCAGCCACCCTTTTACAGATAGCATTTCTCCATATGAGAAATTATATCCTATATTTTCATTATTTACTTTGCAAAATCAATTCTCCCTTCGACTTTATTATGACCACAGATATTTTAAGCTAAAGTCATTATCGACCACGTGTAAAGGCCGAATATTAACAATGGACGTTTGACCAAAACTGTTTACCAACACCCTATTTGTCTTTTACAACAAGGAAACACTAGATACTAAATTAATCATTTGCTCTGGAGTAAAAATGCTTTGACATAATTCTAGCATGGATTTAAACATGTCTTTAGGGATAAAAACATAAATATAACCTATTAATAAAAAAAACATGGACAAGAAAAGAGCTGGATTATAGAATGAATGAGGTAAAAATAGTACATGACAACTTTGTTAATCATTAAGATTGATGTGCCCCTGACATATCCACAAAGGTGTGTCAAATAACAATCATTTTTAAAGCAGCGCCTCAAACACTCACGGGTGGTTTGCCGCGCTTTACAAATCCTGATTGATTGATTAATTTGATTGATTGATTGACATGAGAGTAACATTGACTGCCAAATGATCACATACAAATAGTAAACTACAGAACCGAAAGGAAAGGTGGTTAAAATACGACAAAAGATAATGAAAATGTTATTAGCAAGATCGAAAACACCGAAGGGTCTATTTACTAAATTCTTATGCAATGTAACGCAGTAGGCAAAACTGTTGCACTGCGTTGCATGTGAACGAGAGAGCAGGACAGCGCCATATCTGCAGTGATATGCTCTTCTCTTCCTAGATCAAGCCAAAAAATATGGCTGCCGAGCGCCGCACACCCATCTTTGTGCCATAGTGCAAAGGTGTCTGTGTGCGTCTATAGTATCCTTCCAATACATAATACTCTGCTTAGACTAGCTTTAAAACATTTCCTACTTTATATGTGTGCTTTACAGTGCTGCACAATAAAAGCATTTCTCCTTGATAGCACCTGTTTGAAAAGGACGTTAATTTTTTATGCAAAATCCTGTCTACTTTTTTATTAAATTGGGTTTTGAGCGCATATACCATGGGTGGTTGCATGGGAATGCCCATTCACCACCCATGGATCGCCCTCTTGGTGCTAAGTAATGCAAATCAGCCCTAGGGGCTGCTTTGCGCTACTTTCAATTGAAAACAGGTTTGACGCCGGAAATTAAATTGGAAAAAAAAAGATTTTGTGCCGATTTGCATCACTTTTGTGATGCAAACACAGCCGAATATCTTTGTACATATACCCCCGGGTAACAGAAAAGTCACCTTTCCAGCGCAAACGCTTTTTTTGCACTGGAAAGTAAATACCAATACGTTGATTTGTTTTGCTTTGCACCATCACAAAGTGTTGGTAAATCTGGGGCTTAGTGTTGTCTTCACAGTGCTGTCTGCTGGCTTCTTACCACAGCTCCTCTAGCCCAGTACGGCTCAGATGCTCATTATAAACACACACTAGTAACAAGAGTTCCCTTTACGTCCAGGAGGCGTGTGACCACAACGCATGGCACCAACTCCGCGCGGGGTGAGTGCGCTTCAGGTGTGGCAGCTGTCTGCATTGCACCAGCAACAACCAGAGGTGAGATTCCATGCAGAGCTCCACAAATGTTAGTAGTGGAACATAAATAAGTAGTGTAGTGCGCGTGCAAGCACCTGCGGCGCGGTGATCAGGGGAATAGTCGCCTGTGTCCTCTCAGGTTTGCAAAAGAAAGAGAGGAACGCACAACCAAGCCCAGCCTAGCTTGCCCATCCATCCCCCCTTCATGGATTCAAGTGCTTCATTTCATGTGTGTGCGGTGGGGACATCAACACTCATTTTTTCGGCCTGGAAATTACTTTTCAACATTAGAATTTATTTCTAGGCAGCCTTGGTGTTCATCAACCCCAGCAGTTGGCTGCACCGATGACTGGCTCCTAAGGTACACTTGGCCCCTTGTACTTGTTTCTTCACAAGTTTAGCACTTAGCAATGCCATGTGGGGGAGAAGGAAAGTCGCACGCCTTAAAAGATGGGAGTGAGGCAGGAGCTGCAAAGAGGGACAGGGGGCCTGAATCTACTCTTCCAAGTCATCCAAGGACATCTTTACCATTGGAACTAGAGGGCTGGTTGCACTGGAGGTCTTCACCAGAGCTGAAAGTTTCTGGGAATGGAGGGGTTAACAACAGCTGGGAGCAACCACAACTAGCTTTTCAGCTCATCTCTTGAATAAATAGATCTTGACTGTTTGAGGAGCTGAACACAAACAGATGTAGTTCATGAATCCCATCCTGATATATAATTTTCAGCAAAGGAACTGAAGGGGTGACCAGAGGAATCCTTCACTTGTCTTGACGTGGTACTTCTGTAGCCCTTAAACCTCTTGCTCAGCCAAATAGATCCTGACAGTGGCCTGAAATGACACATGTGGTTGTTATTCTTCTAAATTATTATGATTTCTCTGGCTAACAGATTCGCTCGAGGTTCCCACTCAATTTCTGAGGCGCCAATGAAGTTGACACCCGCAGTCTAAGGGAATATTAGAGGCCCCCAAAGAATTCTAAGATGCGGTACCCTGTTAGTGACACACCCCAACCCTCCTGCACCTCTTCTACCTCTCGTACTCCTTCCCCCACTTGACTTGTTCAGCACCAAAATCTAGTGGCCTCAAGAATATCCCAAAATATTGAGCCAATGATAGTACGGGGAATGCAGTGAGCCACAGCACGACTCGCGGACTTACTCCAACCTCAATCTTCTCCCTTAGTTATCGAGACCCTCAATTTGAGGAAAGAATGGAGCCTAGTCTTCATCTACCAATACCACAGATTAACAGCATTATTTGATGGTAGCTGAGATGTAAACATACCCTATATACTCTGCCTCGCCACAAATTACTCTCGGCCTGCGGTGGGAAATAGCATATATAGCTTAATCAATGTAAATTGGCTGCATAATTGGCACTGCTGCATGGAAAAGGATGGCAGGCACACTTAGTGAGGCCTGGATACGTAGAGCTTGTGCAAGCCTTTGGAGAAAAAAGTGCTGTATTCAGCACATGCATGTTATTTTCAGCACAATTTTGCTAATTAATTTTCTGTGAATGCATCTGTTCTAAAATTTTATAATGCTCCATTTGAATACTCAAAATACCTTAAATGATGTCAGATTATATCAAATCTAAAACTGAAAACAATGTAGGTAATATGGCCCTGCATCATTCAAAAATAAAAAAATAATGTAAATAATATCACGCGTCACTGAAACCTCAAAATAACGTAAACCATGTCAGATACAACATTGAAAAGTCAAAGTAATGTAAATGATATTGTACATGAGCATCAAAGAGTAACAACTCAACTAAGCACAACAACCCAATAAAATAAACTTTGATAAACATTGAGTGGAGATTATGAGAGGGAAACCACCCGGGTTCAAATCAAGTATGATTTCCATCACCCCTGAATCACCCCCCAGAAGGGTTTGAAGATTCTGGCAAAATATTGAGCCCATCCTGCTGCTGCACATGTTGGTGGCTCTGATGTGCTCACAAGAGAAGGAAGAACAAGGACATGAGTACAATGCACTGGAGAGCCACATGATATTCCTTCTACTTCTCTTGGTGCAATAGACGATATTCATCAACAATCTTTATCATTTCAAATAACAAGGATCATGATCTGGAACAGGGTTCGCCAAAGCCGGCCCTGGAACCCCAGATCCATGGCAGATTTTTAGCATTTTCCCATTTAGACAAATGTAGTTGTCTTAAAAATCTGGCATGTATCCGACCCTCCAGGACGCCACAATGTAACATACTGTTCAAGTGATAATGCGCAGTACAGGTTTCTCTGTACATCAGTTTTGCTCTTTCATGCTTGCATAGGTTGTTCTTACCCTCTCCTCCCCCCACCCACACTGCGATCCCCAATTTGCTGTCCATCCCCAAACCACCTCCTCTCCCAAGGAACACAAAAATCAACCAAACATAATGGAGCACACACGGGGACAGATGTTGTCCTGCCTACTCCCCCTGTTGCACTTTGCTGTAAGGGGCCACTTTCATACATATGGTGTGCTGTCCTGTAGATATTTTCAGTAATAGCAAGAATAATATACACTTTCCCACCCACCATGTTGCTCGAGGATAATATGTAAGAAGACAAAACTTCACCAGTCTGCATCCTGAGCATCGCCCTGGCATCATGATATGATCCAACTTCCCAAGTGGCAACAGTTAATGTAGGTCTGTAGAGGGCAGCCCACCCAACCACAAATAAGATTACCGGACAAGTTGTGTTATGTTCGAGGTAGGTGTATCCACAATTAGAGTGGCAATCGTTCAGGCAGTGCAGCCTGCATGCCACCCCTCTGGCAGTGCCATACATCTAGCCATGGACAGTGCATAAACTGCTGCACCTCAGTGAGTCTTTAGTCCTGCTCATAAAGGACCTGTGTTGCCGAAGAGTCTCCCTCATCGGTCCACAGCAATCACCGCCTAATATTTGAGGAATGGCTGCAGATGCTTGGGGTCACCGAAACTCTTTGGCTTTTCATCAATCATCACCTTCAGTCGAGCCGGATAGAGCATGCTATAGTCTATGTGGAGTTCTTGTAATTTCAGCTGGACCGTAGTGAATTGCTGCCTGCTGAACCTGTCTTGTGAAGTCTGGATAGATGAAGATCTACACTCCCACGTGATGCAGAACTTTCAATTTGCGTTCTCTGGCAAGTTCTGCATCACTATGTCTGTAATTCAGTAGTCTTGCTATTATTGGGCACACCCGTGCTCCTGGCGTATGCTTGGGAGCTACTGGCCAATAAGCCCGATCCACCACAAACAGCTCCGAAATAGTCTCTTGTCCCATAGTGTCTATCAGAAGCTGCTCCACAAATTTCTCCAGGTTGCCGGTGTTGGTTGACTCAGCCTGGCCAAAAATCTTTATGTTATTGTGCTGCAATCTTGCCTCGAGTTCTTCCGTCTTAGCCTGCAGCACCGTGAGCACCTTGTCCAGATTCTTATGGGACGCTGAGGTGGATACCTGATCATCTATGACCTCCGACACCTGTCTGTCCAATGTCTAGGTATTCCGTTTGTTTATCCAGGTGCTCCATCATTCTATCCATTATGAATGTCAGTGGGCCTATCTTCCCATCAATTTTGATGAGACTGTGCTGCATCTCGGTCAATATGAAATGAAAGTTGCTGCCAATTTCTGGCTGTCCTACACCTGTCGATCCTTCTGCCATTGTGGAGCCTTTGTCTCGGCTCCTAGGAGTTTTGCGCAAGTCGAACTGCAGCTTGGGTTGAGACTTGTCAGTTATGCTCATGCCTCGAAAGGCACCTCCTTGAAGTCTGTATGGTACTAGGGTGCACTCCACACTTCACCACCGCAGCGAGTCACTTACTGGGTCAGTCACTGTCTCTGGAGTGTATTGCAATGTGGGTACTCTTGCATCTCCTGTCAGCAGCAGCCCCCACCAACTCACTGCATTGCCATCTAAGGGAACTGCCCAAGCTTGCAGCAACACACTAGTAGCTGCACCTACGCATTTGTTATAATGTCCAGTCACTGCCTCCAGCTGTGATCCAGTCCTTGCAAGCTACTGATCTCAGACTAACTGCCCATTTTGTAAAATATATGGGTTGCGCGGCCAAGAAATTGAGGGGCATATTTATCATGGTTTTGCATCACCCTTGCGCCATACAAGGGGGAGCAAGTGTGGTGCAAATCTTAGAATGACATTTACCGAGCCACGCAAGGCCACCTCACAAGGTTCTGTGTGGCTTTTTAATTGTGGAGTAACGCAAGGCAGCAGACGTTGATGCGTTGCATTACTCTGCCTCAGGGAGGAGTTGCATGGTTGGAGCATGGGTGTTCCCACGCATCCACCCATGGATTTTGGCGCATTCCCAGATTTACCGTTAGTGGTGGGCATGGGAATGCGTCAATATGCCACGCCTCCACAGGGGAGGTGTAACAAGGAGAAATATGCAGATTTTTTCTCGTTTTTCCTCTTTCTAAGTGTGCTGCATTCTACAACACATGTAAAAAAAGTAAAACGCCCTTCCTGCACAAAAACAATTCTATCTGCAACACAGGCACCCTTGATACAAGGGTGCCTGCGTGAATTCTAGGCAGCGGTTTGGGTGCCAGTGCAGGCAGAGAGCAGGAATGTGCCTTATAATTAGGGGTGGGTGAAGAATTCTGCTCCGCCGGCGGAGTTCGAGGAGTTATGCCCACTCTGCGCTAAACGCGGAGTTCCAAAAAGCTCTTCGAAGCGACGCGGAACAGAGTTTTTTCTCTCGAGCAACTCGCCAATGTTAACTTGGCGAACGAAAGAAATGGCATGCTAGACCACCTCCTTGCGAGATTTCTGAACGTGGCTTTTGCGACAGGTCGCTACTGCTTGCGTTGAGAAAGCTGCCGCTCGCATTGAGGAAGCTGCTGCTCGAGTAGAAAATCCTCTCAAGCAGTAGAAAGAAGCAGCGCCCTCTGGTGCTCCTCGTGATGCTGTTCATGCTGATTTTACATCATGGGACAAACTCCAGGCACTACAAATCAGTTCGAGCAGTGCAACTTACCGCACTCCACCACTTGTGGAACTCCGCAGATCGTGGCAGAGTTTTTTCAGCACTCATCGAACTCTGCCCAGGCCTATTTATATTGTTAAATACGATGCATTCCTGCCCTTTAACGCAGTGCAGCAATGTGGCTTACTGCGTTGCGTGATTATTTGATAAATATGCCCCTGTGTGCATCACATGCTGGACCATCCATCAAGTATCTTATAAGAAATAATATCCTGGTTGAACAGGTCATCCCACATCCTGTTTATGAACTGCTCGTCACTGTGATATAATCATTGTTTCTTGTTTGTTTCTATGAAATATTTAAATTATCTCGTCCCTAAATTCCCTCATGAACTGCACGTAATTGAAACATTGTCAAGTTCTTTTTTATATGATCGAAGTTTTCTATGAAATGTTTTTATGCGTGCATACATGCCGTGTTTTTAATAAATGTGCATTAATAAGAAATAAGATAAATAATAATATAAAATCCACCCAATAGCAAAACTTCTACTCTCTCCAGTGCTGATTCATACTTCAGAGTTTGTACCTATGCTTGAGAGAGTGACGCAACGAATTGAACCAACACAGAATCGTTAACCGACGGCTTACCATCACTTGCACAGGGGTTAGTGACCACTTAGAAGGTGGCTGCAACGTGACTCCAACCTCCTGAGGGAGGTGCTTGGAAGTGGTCCAGGGATCTCTGTGCGGCCCCTCTGAAAAGAACCCTCGAGAGGGAGGGGAGCACTCACTAACAAATAGTGTGTCCCCCGAGAGCTCTTGGCCCCTAGACCTGCATCAGTAATAGGGCATGGGCATAACAGCAAAGGTGTTTACAGATGTTATGGGGCGGACTCGCAGAAAAATAAGGGAACTTCACCTTGACAGCGAATGTAGCTTCAAACGCCCGCTGCAGTCCATGCCCTTGTTGTATAGGCCATTCCTGACCCAAGATGTGGAAAAGTGCCACCTTTGACAGGCTGGGGTTTTCTCCCTGCTGTTTGAGGGCATCGTTGAATTTTTCCTGTTCCCAGCAGCAATGAAAAACAGGCAAAATGAGCCTTGAAGCCTCACTTAGAAGTGTGGTCCTTCCATCATTCTGAGGGCGACCATGCCATGGTGGCTGGCCCGCCGCACGAAGTTTCTGATGGCTGAGCTTGGTAACTTAGGGTCTCTAAATGGGGTGAGGGAACAGAGACATTGGAGGACAGGGCATCCGTCATTGACAGCTGGCAGAGAAATGTCCTGTTACTGACAACCTCATGATTGATTCAAGAGTAAACACAGTACAAAAACACTACACTCTAAAGTTTTATGGTGACCAATAAGCTACTAGGAAACATCTTTAGAACCTTAAACATTAGGGATTATTGCTGATCCTACCATGCTGCAGAAACTCTCCCATATAAATCTGCCACCCTTATACACATAACATTTCTCCATCTGAGAAAATATCTCCTATATTTTCATTATTTACTTTGCAAAATCAATTCTCCCTTCGACTTTATTATGACCACAGATATTTTAAGCTAAAGTCATTATCGACCACGTGTAAAGGCCAATATTAACAATGGACGTTTGACCAAAACTGTTTACCAACACCCTATTTGTCTTTTACAACAAGGAAACACTAGATACTAAATTAATCATTTGCTCTGGAGTAAAAATGCTTTGACATAATTCTAGCATGGATTTAAACATGTCTTTAGGGATAAAAACATAAATATAACCTATTAATATAAAAAACATGGACAAGAAAGAGCAGGATTATAGAATGAATGAGGTAAAAATAGTACATGACAACTTTGTTAATCATTAAGATTGATGTGCCCCTGACATATCCACAAAGGTGTGTCAAATAACAATCATTTTTAAAGCAGCGCCTCAAAACACTCACGGGTGGTTTGCCGCGCTTTACAAATCCTGATTGATTGATTAATTTGATTGATTGATTGACATGAGAGTAACATTGACTGCCAAATGATCACATACAAATAGTAAACTACAGAACCGAAAGGAAAGGTGGTTAAAATACGACAAAAGATAATGAAAATGTTATTAGCAAGAACGAAAACACCGAAGGGTCTATTTACTAAATTCTTATGCAATGTAACGCAGTACGCAAAACTGTTGCACTGCGTTGCATGGGAGAGAGAGAGCAGGACAGCGCCATATCTGCAGAGATATGCTCCTCTCTTCCTAGCTCAAGCCAAAAAATATGGCTGCCGAGCGCCGCACACCCACCTTTGTGCCATAGTGCAAAGGTGTCTGTGTGCGTCTATAGTATCCTTCCAATACATAATACTCTGCTTAGACTAGCTTTAAAACATTTCCTACTTTATATGTGTGCTTTACAGTGCTGCACAATAAAAGCATTTCTCCTTGATAGCACCTGTTTGAAAAGGACGTTATTTTTTTATGCAAAATCCTGTCTACTTTTTTATTACATTGGGTTTTGAGCACAAAAACAATGGGTGGTTGCATGGAAATGCCCTTCACCACCCATGGAACGCCCTCTTGGTGCTAAGTAATGCAAATCAACCCTAGGAGCTGCTTTACGCTACTTTCAATTGAAAACAGGTTTGACGCCGGAAAGTAAATTGGAAAAAAAAGATTTTGTGTCGATTTGCATCACTTTTGTGAAGCAAACACTGCCGAATAACTTTGTACATATACCCCCGGGTGACAGAAAAGTCACCTTTCCAGCGCAAACGCTTTTTTTGCACTGGAAAGTAAATACCAATACGTTGATTTGTTTTGCTTTGCACCATCACAAAGTGTTGGTAAATCTGGGGCTTAGTGTTGTCTTCACAGTGCTGTCTGCTGGCTCCTTACCACAGCTCCTCTAGCCCAGTATGGCTCAGATGCTGATTATAAACACAAACTAGTAACAAGAGTTCCCTTTACGTCCAGGAGGCGTGTGACCACAACGCATGGCACCAACTCCGCGCGGGATGAGTGCGCTTCAGGTGTGGCAGCTGTCTGCATTGCACCAGCAACAACCAGAGGTGAGATTCCATGCAGAGCTCCACAAATGTTATTAGTGGAACATAAATAAGTAGTGTAGTGCGCGTGCAAACACCTGCTGCGCGGTGATCATGGGAATAGTCGCCTGTGTCCTCTCAGGTTTGCAACAGAAAGAGAGGAACGCACAACCAAGCCCAGCCTAGCTTGCCCATCCATCCCCCCTTCATGGATTCAAGTGCTTCATTTCATGTGTGGGCGGTGGGGACATCAACACTCATTTTTTCGGCCTGGAAATTACTTTTCAACATTAGAATTTATTTCTAGGCAGCCTTGGTGTTCACCAACCCCAGCAATGGGCTGCACCGGTGACTTGGCCCCTTGTACTTGTTTCTTCACAAGTTTAGCTCTTAGCAATGCCATGTGGTGGAGAAGGAAAGTCTCAAGCCTGAAAAGATGGGAGTGAGGCAGGAGCTGCAAAGAGGGACAGGTGGGCCTGAATCTACTCTTCCAAGTCATCCAAGGACATCTTTACCATTGGAACTAGAGGGCTGGTTGCACTGGAGGACTTCACCAGAGCTGAAAGTTTCTGGGAATGGAGGGGTTAACAACAGCTGGGAGCAACCACAACTAGCTTTTCAGCTCATCTCTTGAATAAATAGATCTTGACTTTTTAATGAGCTGAACATAAACAGATGTAGTTCATGAATCCCATCCTGATATATAATTTGCAGCAAAGGAACTGAAGGGGTGACCAGAGGAATCCTTCACTGGTCTCGACGTGGTACTTCTATAGCCCTTAAACCTCTTGCTCAGCCAAATAGATCCTGACAGTGGCCTGAAATGACACACGTGGTTGTTATTTTTCTAAATTATTATGATTTCTCTGGCTAACAGATTCGCTCGTGGTTCCCACTCAATTTCTGAGGCGCCAATGAAGTTGACACCCGCAGTCTAAGGGAATATTAGAGGCCCCCAAAGAATTCTAAGATGCGGTACCCTGTTAGTGACACACCCCAACCCTCCTGCACCTCTTCTACCTCTCGTACTCCTTCCCCCACTTGACTTGTTCAGCACCAAAATCTAGTGGCCTCAAGAATATCCCAAAATATTGAGCCAATGATAGTACGGGGAATGCGGTGAGCCACAGCACAACTCGCGGACTTACTCCAACCTCAATCTTCTCCCTTAGTTATCGAGACCCTCAATTTGAGGAAAGAATGGAGCCTAGTCTTCATCTACCAATACCACAGATTAACAGCATTATTTGATGGTAGTTGAGATGTAAACATACCCTATATACTCAGCCTCGCCACAAATTGCTCTCAGCCTGCGGTGGGAAATAGCATATATAGCTTAATCAATGTAAATTGGCCGCATAATTGGCACTGCTGCATGGAAAAGGATGGCAGGCACACTTAGTGAGGCCTGGATACGTAGAGCTTGTGCAAGCCTTTGGAGAAAAAAGTGCTGTATTCAGCACATGCATGTTATTTTCAGCACAATTTTGCTAATTAATTTTCTGTGAATGCATCTGTTCTAAAATTTTATAATGCTCCATTTGAATACTCAAAATACCGTAAATGATGTCAGATTATATCAAATCTAAAACTGAAAACAATGTAGGTAATATGGCCCTGCATCATTCAAAAATAAAAAAATAATGTAAATAATATCACGCGTCACTGAAACCTCAAAATAACGTAAACCATGTCAGATACAACATTGAAAAGTCAAAGTAATGTAAATGATATTGTACATGAGCATCACAGAGCAACAACTCAACGAAGCACAACAACCCAATAAAATAAACTTTGATAAACATTGAGTGGAGATTATGAGAGGGAAACCACCCGGGTTCAAATCAAGTATGATTTTCATCACCCCTGAATCACCCCCCAGAAGGGTTTGAAGATTCTGGCAAAATATTGAGCCCATCCTGCTGCTGCACATGTTGGTGGCTCTGATGTGCTCACAAGAGAAGGAAGAACAAGGACATCAGTACAATGCACTGGAGAGCCACATGATATTCCTTCTACTTCTCTTGGTGCAATAGACGATATTCATCAACAATCTTTATCATTTCAAATCACAAGGATCATGATCTTTAACAGGGTTCCCCAAAGCCGGCCCTGGAATGCCAGATCCATGGCAGATTTTTAGCATATTCCCATTTAGACAAATGTAGTGGTCTTAAAAATCTGGCATGGATCCGGCCCTCCAGGACGCCTCCAGGACGCCACAATGTAACATACTGTTCAAGTGATAATGCGCAGTACAGGCTTCTCTGTACATCAGTTTTGCTCTTTCATGCTTGCATAGGTTGTTCTTACCCTCTCCTCCCCCCACCCACACTGCGATCCCCAATTTGCTGTCCATCCCCAAACCACCTCCTCTCCCAAGGAACACAAAAATCAACCAAACATAATGGAGCACACACGGGGACAGATGTTGTCCTGCCTACTCCCCCTGTTGCACTTTGCTGCAAGGGGCCACTTTCATACATATGGTGTGCTGTCTTGTAGATATTTTCAGTAATAGCAGGAAGAATATGCACTTTCCCACCCACCATGTTGCTCGAGGATAATATGTAAGAAGATAAAACTTCACCAGTCTGCATCCTGAGCATCGCCCTGGCATCATGATATGATCCAACTTCCCAAGTGGCAACAGTTAATGTAGGTCTGTAGAGGGCAGCCCACCCAACCACAAATAAGATTACCGGACAAGTTGTGTTAAGTTCGAGGAAGGTGTATCCACAATTGGAGTGGCAATCGTTCAGGCAGTGCAGCCTGCATGCCACCCCTCTGGCAGTGCCATACATCTAGCCATGGACAGTGCATAAACTGCTGCACCTCAGTGAGTCTTTAGTCCTGCTCATAAAGGACCTGTGTTGCCGAAGAGTCTCCCTCATCAGTCCACAGCAATCACCGCCTAATGTTTGAGGAATGGCTGCAGATGCTTGGGGTCACCAAAACTCTTTGGCTTTTCATCAATCATCACCTTCAGTCGAGCCAGATAGAGCATGCTATAGTCTATGTGGAGTTCTTGTAATTTCAGCTGGACCGTAGTGAATTGCTGCCTGCTGAACCTGTCTTGTGAAGTCTCGATAGATGAAGATCTACACTCCCACGTGATGCAGAACTTTCAATTTGCATTCTCTGGCGAGTGCTGCATCACTATGTCTGTAATTCAGTAGTCTTGCTATTATTGGGCACACCCGTGCTCCTGGCGTATGCTTGGGCGCTACTGGCCAATAAGCCCGATCCACCACAAACAGCTCCGAAATAGTCTCTTGACCCATAGGGTCTATCAGAAGTTGCTCAACAAATTTCTCCAGGTTGCCGGTGTTGGTTGACTCAGCCAGGCCAAAAATCTTTATGTTATTGTGCTGCAATCTTGCCTCGAGGTCTTCAGTCTTAGCCTGCAGCACCGTGAGCACCTTGTCCAGTTTCCTATGGGACGCTGAGGTGGAGACCTGATCATCTTTGACCTCCGACACCTGTCTGTCCACTGTCTAGGCGTTCCGTTTGTTTATCCAGGTGCTCCATCATTCTATCCATTATGAATGTCAGTGGGCCTATCTTCCCATCAATTTTGATGAGACTGTGCTGCATCTCGGTCAATATGAAATGAAAGTTGCTGCCAATTTCTGGCTGTCCTACACCTGTCGATCCTTTGCCATTGTGGAGCCTTTGTCTCGGCTCCTAGGAGTTTTGCGCAAGTCGAACTGCAGCTTGGGTTGAGACTTGTCAGTTATGCTCATGCCTGGAAAGGCACCTCCTTGAAGTCTGTATGGTACTAGGGTGCGCTCCACACTTCACCACCGCAGCGAGTCACTTACTGGGTCAGTCACTGTCTCTGGAGTGTATTGCAATGTGGGTACTCTTGCATCTCCTGTCAGCAGCAGCCCCCACCAACTCACTGCATTGCCATCTAAGGGAACTGCCCAAGCTTGCAGCAACACACTAGTAGCTGCACCTCCGCATTTGTTATAATGTCCAGTCACTGCCTCCAGCTGTGATCCAGTCCTTGCAAGCTACTGATCTCAGACTAACTGCCCATTTTGTAAAATATATGGGCTGCGCGGCCAAGAAATTGAGGGGCATATTTATCATGGTTTTGCATCACCCTTGCGCCATACAAGGGGGAGCAAGTGTGGTGCAAAACTTAGAATGACATTTACCGAGCCACGCAAGGCCACCTCACAAGGTTCTGTGTGGCTTTTTAATTGTGGAGTAACGCAAGGCAGCAGAAGTTGATGCCTTGCATTACTCTGCCTCAGGGAGGAGTTGCATGGTTGGAGCGTGGGTATTCCCACGCATCCACCCATGGATTTTGGCGCATTCCCAGACTTACCATTAGTGGTGGGCATGGGAATGCGTCAAAATGCCACGCCTCCACAGGGGAGGCGTAACAAGGAGCAATATGCTGATTTTTTCTCGTTTTTCCTCTTTCTAAGTGTGCTGCATTCTACAACACATGTAAAAAGAGTAAAACGCCTCAGAGGATTGTTTTTGTGCAGGAAGGTGCCCTTCCTGCACAAAAACAATCCTATCTGCAACACAGGCACCCTTGATACAAGGGTGCCTGCGTGAATTCTAGGCAGCGGTTTGGGTGCCAGTGCAGGCAGAGAGCAGGAATGTGCCTTATAATTAGGGGTGGGTGAAGAATTCTGCTCCGCCGGCGGAGTTCGAGGAGTTATGCCCACTCTGCGCTAAACGCGGAGTTCCAAAAAGCTCTTCGAAGCGACGCGGAACAGAGTTTTTTCTCTCGAGCAACTCGCCAATGTTAACTTGGCGAACGAAAGAAATGGCATGCTAGACCACCTCCTTGCGAGATTTCTGAACGTGGCTTTTGCGACAGGTCGCTACTGCTTGCGTTGAGAAAGCTGCCGCTCGCATTGAGGAAGCTGCTGCTCGAGTAGAAAATCCTCTCAAGCAGTAGAAAGAAGCAGCGCCCTCTGGTGCTCCTAATGATGCTGTTCATGCTGATTTTACATCATGGGACAAACTCCAGGCACTGCAAATCAGTTCTAGCAGTGCAACTTGCCGCACTCCACCACTTGCAGAACTCCGCAGATCGTGGCAGAGTTTTTTCAGCACTCAGCGAACTCTGCCCAGGCCTATTTATATTGTTAAATACGATGCATTCCTGCCCTTTAAAGCAGTGCAGCAATGTGGCTTACTGCGTTACGTGAATATTTGATAAATATGCCCCTGTGTGCATCACAGGCTGGACCATCCATCAAGTATCTTATAAGAAATAATATCCTGGTTGAACAGGTCATCCCACATCCTGTTTATGAACTGCTCGTCACTGTGATATAATCATTGTTTCTTGTTTGTTTCTATGAAATATTTTAATTGTCTCGTCCCTAAATTCCCTTATGAACTGCACGTAATTGAAACATTGTCAAGTTCTTTTTTATATGATCGAAGTTTTCTATGAAATGTTTTTATACGTGCATACATGCCGTGGTTTTTAATAAATGTGCATTAATAAGAAATAAGATAAATAATGATATAAAATCCACCCAATAGCAAAACATCTACTCTCTCCAGTGCTGATTCAAACTTCAGAGTTTGTACCTATGCTTGAGAGAGTGACGCAACAAATCGAACCAACACGGAGGGGCTTATTTATGAAAAGTGACGCATCGCTGCGTGAAAACAGCGATGCGTCACTTTTCACTGCGCTCTCCATGCGACACCAATGATGCGTCATATTTACAGTATGACGCATCATGTCGCAAGGAGTTACAGATACGTCAGTATTTCTGACGTATCTGTAGGCGCAAAAATGACGCATTGCTGGAGTGTGTCACAAAAGTGACGCAACTCCAGCAATGTGTCCTTTCACATGGGGAAGCCCCATGTGAAAGGGCCTGCGTCAGTCTTACGCCTGCCATGAGGCAGGCGTAAGATATTGACGCATTAGTGTCAAAGAAATGGCGCAGTAAAATCTTATAGATTTCACTGCGTCACTTCTACGACCCTTTCTTGCGTCGGAACGCCCACCCTGCATACATTATACCTGGCGCAGGTATAATGTGGCGCAGGGGTTTACAAAGTGACGCATCCACCTAGATGCGTCACTTTGTAAATATGACACACCATGGCGCATTTTGTACACTGCTGGTGCGTCACAAAAAGTGACACACCGGCAGCGTAAAAGTGACGCATGGGCTCATAAATAAGCACCGGAATCTTTAACCGACGGCTTACCATCTCTTGCACAGGGGTTAGTGACCACTTAGAAGGTGGCTGCAATGTGACTCCGACCTCCTGAGGGAGGTGCTTGGAAGTGGTCCAGGGATCTCTGTGCGGCCCCTCTGAAAAGAACCCTCGAGAGGGAGAGGAGCACTCTCTAGCAAATAGTGTGTACCCCGAGAGCTCTTGACCCCTAGATCTGCATCAGTAATATGGCATGGGCATAACAGCAAAGGTGTTTACAGATGTTATGGGGCGGACTCGAAGAAAAATAAGGGAACTTCACCTTGACAGCGAATGTAGCTGCAACGCCTGCTGCAGTCCATGCCCTGGTTGTATAGGCCATCCCCGACCCAAGATGTGGAAAAGCGCCACCTTTGACAGGCTGGGGTTTTCTCCATGCTGTTTGAGGGCATCGTTGAATTTTTCCTGCTTCCAGCAGCAATGAAAAACAGGCAAAATGAGCCTTGAAGCCTCTCTTAGAAGTGTGGTCCTTCCATCATTCTGAGGGCGACCATGCCATGGTGGCTGGCCCGCCGCACGAAGTTTCTGACGGCTGAGCTTGGTAACTTAGGGTCTCTAAATGGGGTGAGGGAACAGAGACATTGGAGAACAGGACATCCGTCATTGACAGCTGGCAGAGAAATGTCCTGTTACTGACAACCTCATGATTGATACAAGAGTAAACACACTACAAAAGCATTACACTCTGAGGTTTTATGGTGACCAACAGGCTACTACGAAACATCTTTAGAACCTTAAACATTAGGGATTATTGCTGATCCTACCATGCTGCAGAAACTCTCCCATATAAATCTGCCACCCTTATACACTTAGGGGCAGATTTACAAGCCCCCTGCGCCACCAGTACGTCACTTTTGGTGACGTACTGGTGGCGCAGGGGGCTGCTCCATATTTACAAGGAGAGGAAAAGCCACCCTGCGTGACTTTTCCTCTCCTTGTAAATACGGCCCATTCACACGCAGCACTTTGCGGTGAAGGGGCGTTCCATGGGTGTTGCTGTGGGTGTTCCCACGCAACACCCATGGAACAAGACACATCTCCAGAATTACGAGAAATCGTAACTCTGGAGATGCGTCTGAAAGCTACGCCACCCTAGAGGTGGCGTAGCGAGGCGCACCGAGGAGAAATGTTTTCATTTCTCCTCGTTTTTCTCTTTCAATGCGTGCTGCATTCTGCAGCACGCATTGAAAGAGGAAAATGGTTGTAGTGATTGCTTTTGTGCAGGAAGGTTCCCTTCCTGCACAAAAACAATCTCCCACGACGCAGGCATCCTTGCACCATGGTGCAAGGGTGCCTGCGCCGGCGCATGGCTGCAGTTTGTGCGCCAGCGCAGGGGGAAGCACAAGGATGCGACATATTCTTGTAAATATGTCGCATCCCTGTGCTTTCCAAACTAACGCAGCATGGCGCAGCAAAATGACTTGCTGCGCCGTGCTGCGGTAGTTAATTGTAAATCTGCCCCATAGCATCTCTTCCTCTGAGCAAATATCTCCTATATTTTGATTTTTACTTTGCAAAATCAATTCTCCCTTCGACTTTATTATGACCACAGATATTTTAAGCTAAAGTCATTATCGACCACGTGTAAAGGCCAATATTAACAATGGACGTTTGACCCTATTTGTCTTTTACAACAAGGATACACTAGATACCAAACTAATCATTTGCTCTGGAGTAAAAATGCTTTGACATGATTCTAGCATGGATTTAAACATGTCTTTAGGGATAAAAACATAAATATAACCTATTAATAAAAAAAACATGGACAAGAAAGAGCTGGATTATAGAATGAATGAGCTAAAAATAGTACATGACAACTTTGTTAATCATTAAGATTGATGTGCCCCTGACATATCCACAAAGGAGTGTCAAATAACAATCATTTTTAAAGCAGCGCCTCAAAACACTCACGGGTGGTTTGCCGCGCGTTACAAATCCTGATTGATTGATTCATTTGATTAATTGATTGACATGAGAGTAACATTGACTGCCAAATGATCACATACAAATAGTAAACTACAGAACCTAAAGGAAAGGTGGTTAAAATAAGACAAAAGATAATGAAAATGTTATTAGCAAGATCGAAAACACCGAAGGGTCTATTTATTAAATTCTTATGCAATGTAACGCAGTAGGCAAAACTGTTGCACTGCGTTGCATGGAAAGGAGAGAGCAGGACAGCGCCATATCTGCAGAGATATGCTCCTCTCTTCCTAGCTCAAGCCAAAAAGTATGGCTGCCGAGTGCCACACACACCTTTGTGCCATAGTGCAAAGGTGTCTGTGTGCGTCTATAGTTTCCTTCCAATACAAAATACTCTGCTTAGACTAGCTTTAAAACATTTCCTACTTTATATGTGTGCTTTACAGTGCTGCACAATAAAAGCATTTCTCCTTGATAGCACCTGTTTCAAAAGGACGTTATTTTTTAATGCAAAATCCTGACTACTTCTTTATTACATTGGGTTTTGAGCGCAAAAACCATGGGTGGTTGCATGGGAATGCCCATTCACCACCCATGAAATGCCCCCTTGGTGCTAAGTAATGCAAATCAGCCCTAGGGGCTGCTTTGCGCTACTTTCAATTGAAAACTGGTTTCGAGCCGGAAAGTAAATTGGAAAAAAAGATTTTGTGTCGATTTGCATCACTTTTGTGATGCAAACACTGCCGAATATCTTTGTACATATACCCCCGGGTGACAGAAAAGTCACCTTTCCAGCGCAAACGCTTTTTTTGCACTTGAAAGTAAACCAATACGTTGATTTGATTTGCTTTGCACCATCACAAAGTGTTGGTAAATCTGGGGCTTAGTGTTGTCTTCACAGTGCTGTCTGCTGGCTTATTACCACAGCTCCTCTAGCCCAGTACGGCTCAGATGCTCATTATAAACACACACTAGTAACAAGAGTTCCCTTTACGTCCAGGAGGCATGTGACCACAACGCATGGCACCAACTCCGCGCGGGGTGAGTGCGCTTCAGGTGTGGCAGTTGTCTGCATTGCACCAGCAACAACCAGAGGTGAGTATCCATGCAGAGCTCCACAAATGTTAGTAGTGGAACATAAATAAGCAGTGTAGTGCGCGTGCAAGCACCTGCGGCGCGGTGATCAGGGGAATAGTCGCCTGTGTCCTCTCAGGTTTGCAAAAGAAAGAGAGGAACGCACAACCAAGCCCAGCCTAGCTTGCCCATCCATCCCCCCTTCATGGATTCAAGTGCTTCATTTCATGTGTGGGCGGTGGGGACATCAACACTCATTTTTTCGGCCTGGAAATTACTTTTCAACATTAGAATTTATTTCTAGGCAGCCTTGGTGTTCATCAACCCCAGCAGTTGACTGCACCGATGACTGGCTCCTAAGGTACACTTGGCCCCTTGTACTTGTTTCTTCACAAGTTTAGCACTTAGCAATGCCATGTGGGGGAGAAGGAAAGTCGCACGCCTGAAAAGATGGGAGTGAGGCAGGAGCTGCAAAGAGGGACAGGTGGGCCTGAATCTACTCTTCCAAGTCATCCAAGGACATCTTTACCATTGGAACTAGAGGGCTGGTTGCACTGGAGGACTTCCACCAGAGCTGAAAGTTTCTGGGAATGGAGGGGTTAACAACAGCTGGGAGCAACCACAACTAGCTTTTCAGCTCATCTCTTGAATAAATAGATCTTGACTTTTTGAGGAGCTGAACACAAACAGATGTAGTTCATGAATCCCATCCTGATATATAATTTGCAGCAAAGGAACTGAAGGGGTGACCAGAGGAATCCTTCACTTGTCTCGACGTGGTACTTCTATAGCCCTTAAACCTCTTGCTCAGCCAAATAGATCCTGACAGTGGCCTGAAATGACACATGTGGTTGTTATTTTTCTACTCAATTTCTGAGCAGCCAATGAAGTTGACACCCGCAGTCTAAGGGAATATTAGAGGCCCCCAAAGAATTCTAAGATGCGGTACCCTGTTAGTGCCACACCCCAACCCTCCTGCACCTCTTCTACCTCTCGTACTCCATACCCCACTTGACTTGCTCAGCACCAAAATCTAGTGGCCTCAAGAATATCCCAAAATATTGAGCCAATGATAGTACGGGGAATGCGGTGAGCCACAGCACGACTCGTGGACTTACTCCAACCTCAATCTTCTCCCTTAGTTATCGAGACCCTCAATTTGAGGAAAGAATGGAGCCTAGTCTTCATCTACCAATACCACAGATTAACAGCATTATTTGATGGTAGCTGAGATGTAAACATACCCTATATACTCTGCCTCGCCACAAATTGCTCTCAGCTTGCAGTGGGAAATAGCATATATAGCTTAATCAATGTAAATTGGCCGCATAACTGGCACTGCTGCATGGAAAAGGATGGCAGGCACACTTAGTGAGGCCTGGATACGTAGAGCTTGTGCAAGCCTTTGGAGAAAAAAGTGCTGTATTCAGCACATGCATGTTATTTTCAGCACAATTTTGCTAATTAATTTTCTGTGAATGCATCTGTTCTAAAATTTTATAATGCTCCATTTGAATACTCAAAATACCGTAAATGATGTCAGATTATATCAAATCTAAAACTGAAAACAATGTAGGTAATATGGCCCTGCATCATTCAAAAATAAAAAAATAATGTAAATAATATCACGCGTCACTGAAACCTCAAAATAACGTAAACTATGTCAGATACAACATTGAAAAGTCAAAGTAATGTAAATGATATTGTACATGAGCATCACAGAGCAACAACTCAACGAAGCACAACAACCCAATAAAATAAACTTTGATAAACATTGAGTGAAGATTATGAGAGGGAAACCACCCGGGTTCAAATCAAATATGATTTCCATCACCCCTGAATCACCCCCCAGAAGGGTTTGAAGATTCTGGCAAAATATTGAGCCCATCCTGCTGCTGCACATGTTGGTGGCTCTGATGTGCTCACAAGAGAAGGAAGAACAAGGACATGAGTACAAAGCACTGGAGAGCCACATGATATTCCTTCTACTACTCTTGGTGCAATAGACGATATTCATCAACAATCTTTATCATTTCAAATCACAAGGATCATGATCTGGAACAGGGTTCGCCAAAGCCGGCCCTGGAAGCCCAGATCCATGGCAGATTTTTAGCATTTTCCCATTTAGACAAATGTAGTTGTCTTAAAAATCTGGCATGGATCCGGCCCTCCAGGACGCCTCCAGGACGCCACAATGTAACATACTGTTCAAGTGATAATGCGCAGTACAGGCTTCTCTGTACATCAGTTTTGCTCTTTCATGCTTGCATAGGTTGTTCTTACCCTCTCCTCCCCCCACCCACACTGCGATCCCCAATTTGCTGTCCATCCCCAAACCACCTCCTCTCCCAAGGAACACAAAAATCAACCAAACATAATGGAGCACACACGGGGACAGATGTTGTCCTGCCTACTCCCCCTGTTGCACTTTGCTGCAAGGGGCCACTTTCATACATATGGTGTGCTGTCTTGTAGATATTTTCAGTAATAGCAGGAAGAATATGCACTTTCCCACCCAGCATGTTGCTCGAGGATAATATGTAAGAAGATAAAACTTCACCAGTCTGCATCCTGAGCATCGCCCTGGCAGCATGATATGATCCAACTTCCCAAGTGGCAACAGTTAATGTAGGTCTGTAGAGGGCAGCCCACCCAACCACAAATAAGATTACCGGACAAGTTGTGTTAAGTTCGAGGTAGGTGCATCCACAATTGGAGTGGCAATCGTTCAGGCAGTGCAGCCTGCATGCCGCCCCTCTGGCAGTGCCATACATGTAGCCATGGACAGTGCATAAACTGCTGCACCTCAGTGAGTCTTTAGTCCTGCTCATAAAGGACCTGTGTTGCCGAAGAGTCTCCCTCATTGGTCCACAGCAATCACCGCCTAATGTTTGAGGAATGGCTGCAGATGCTTGGGGTCACCAAAACTCTTTGGCTTTTCATCAATCATCACCTTCAGTCGAGCCGGATAGAGCATGCTATAGTCTATGTGGAGTTCTTGTAATTTCAGCTGGACCGTAGTAAATTGCTGCCTGCTGAACCTGTCTTGTGAAGTCTCGATGGATGAAGATCTACACTCCCACGTAATGCAGAACTTTCAATTTGCATTCTCTGGCGAGTGCTGCATCACTATGTCTGTAATTCAGTAGTCTTGCTATTATTGGGCACACCCGTGCTCCTGGCGTATGCTTGGGCGCTACTGGCCAATAAGCCCGATCCACCACAAACAGCTCCGAAATAGTCTCTTGCCCCATAGTGTCTATCAGAAGTTGCTCAACAAATTTCTCCAGGCTGCCGGTGTTGGTTGACTCAGCCAGGCCAAAAATCTTTATGTTATTATGCTTTAATCTTGGCTCGAGGTTTTCCTTCTTAGCCTGCAGCACCGTGAGCACCTTGTCCAGTTTCCTATGGGACGCTGAGGTGGAGACCTGATCATCTTTGACCTCCGACACCTGTCTGTCCACTGTCTAGGCGTTCCGTTTGTTTATCCAGGTGCTCCAACATTCTATCCATTATGAATGTCAGTGGGCCTATCTTTCCATCAATTTTGATGAGACTGTGCTGCATCTCGGTCAATATGAAATGAAAGTTGCTGCCAATTTCTGGCTGTCCTACGCCTGTCGATCCTTCTGCCATTGTGGAGCCTTTGTCTCGGCTCCTAAGAGTTTTGCGCAAGTCGAACTGCAGCTTGGGTTGAGACTTGTCAGTTATGCTCATGCCTCGAAAGGCACCTCCTTGAAGTCTGTATGGTACTAGGGTGCACTCCACACTTCACCACCGCAGTGAGTCACTTACTGGGTCAGTCACTGTCTCTGGAGTGTATTGCAATGTGGGTACTCTTGCATCTCCTGTCAGCAGCAGCCCCCACCAGCTCACTGCATTGCCATCTAAGGGAACTGCCCAAGCTTGCAGCAACACACTAGTAGCTGCACCTCCGCATTTGTTATAATGTCCAGTCACTGCCTCCAGCTGTGATCCAGTCCTTGCAAGCTACTGATCTCAGGCTAACTGCCCATTTTGTAAAATATATGGGTTGCGCGGCCAAGAAATTGAGGGGCATATTTATCATGGTTTTGCATCACCCTTGCGCCATACAAGGGGGGGCAAGTGTGGTGCAAAACTTAGAGTGACATTTACCGAGCCACGCAAGGCCACCTCACAAGGTTCTGTGTGGCTTTTTAATTGTGGAGTAATGCAAGGCAGCAGACGTTGATGCGTTGCATTACTCTGCCTCAGGGAGGAGTTGCATGGTTGGAGCATGGGTGTTCCCACGCATCCACTAATGGATTTTGGCGCATTCCCAGATTTACCGTTAGTGGTGGGCATGGGAATGCGTCAAAATGCCACGCCTCCACAGGGGAGGTGTAACAAGGAGAAATATGCAAATTTTTTCTCGTTTTTCCTCTTTCTAAGTGTGCTGCATTCTACAACACATGAAAAAGAGTAGAACGCCTCAGAGGATTGTTTTTGTGCAGGAAGGTGCCCTTCCTGCACAAAAACAATTCTATCTGCAACACAGGCACCCTTGATACAAGGGTGCCTGCGTGAATTCAAGGCAGCGGTTTGGGTGCCAGTGCAGGCAGAGAGCAGGAATGTGCCTTATAATTAGGGGTGGGTGAAGAATTCTGCTCCGCCGGCGGAGTTCGAGGAGTTATGCCCACTCTGCGCTAAACGCGGAGTTCCAAAAAGCTCTTCAAAGCGACGCGGAACAGAGTTTTTTCTCTCGAGCAACTCGCCAATGTTAACTTGGCGAACGAAAGAAATGGCATGCTAGACCACCTCCTTGCGAGATTTCTGAACGTGGCTTTTGCGACAGGTCGCTACTGCTTGCGTTGAGAAAGCTGCCGCTCGCATTGAGGAAGCTGCTGCTCGAGTAGAAAATCCTCTCAAGCAGTAGAAAGAAGCAGCGCCCTCTGGTGCTCCTCATGATGCTGTTCATGCTGATTTTACATCATGGGACAAACTCCAGGCACTACAAATCAGTTCGAGCAGTGCAACTTACCGCACTCCACCACTTGTGGAACTCCGCAGATCGTGGCAGAGTTTTTTCAGCACTCATCGAACTCTGCCCAGGCCTATTTATATTGTTAAATACGATGCATTCCTGCCCTTTAACGCAGTGCAGCAATGTGGCTTACTGCGTTGCGTGATTATTTGATAAATATGCCCCTGTGTGCATCACAGGCTGGACCATCCATCAAGTATCTTATAAGAAATAATATCCTGGTTGATCAGGTCATCCCACATCCTGTTTATGAACTGCTCGTCACTGTGATATAATCATTGTTTCTTGTTTGTTTCTATGAAATATTTAAATTATCTCGTCCCTAAATTCCCTCATGAACTGCACGTAATTGAAACATTGTCAAGTTCTTTTTTATATGATCGAAGTTTTCTATGAAATGTTTTTATGCGTGCATACATGCCGTGGTTTTCAATAAATGTGCATTAATAAGAAATAAGATAAATAATAATATAAAATCCACCCAATAGCAAAACTTCTACTCTCTCCAGTGTTGATTCAAACTTCAGAGTTTGTACCTATACTTGAGAGAGTGACGCAACGAATTGAACCAACACAGACTCGTTAACCGACGGCTTACCATCACTTACACAGGGGTTAGTGACCACTTAGAAGGTGGCTGCAATGTGACTCCAACCTCCTGAGCCCGGGAAGTGGTCCAGGGATCTCTGTGGGGCCCACTGAAAAGAACCCTCGAGAGGGAGGGGAGCACTCACTAACAAATAGTGTGCCCGAGAGCTCTTGGCCCCTAGACCTGCATCAGTAATAGGGCATGGGCATAACAGCAAAGGTGTTTACAGATGTTATGGGGCGGACTCGCAGAAAAATACGGGAACTTCACCTTGACAGCGAATGTAGCTGCAACGCCCGCTGCAGTCCATGCCCTGGTTGTATAGGCTATTCCTGACCCAAGATGTGGAAAAGCGCCACCTTTGACAGGCTGGGGTTTTCTCCCTGCTGTTTGAGGGCATTGTTGAATTTTTCCTGTTCCCAGCAGCAATGAAAAACAGGCAAAATGAGCCTTGATGCCTCACTTAGAAGTGTGGTCCTTCCATCATTCTGAGGGCGACCCTGCCATGGTGGCTGGCCCGCCGCACGAAGTTTCTTATGGCTGAGCTTGGTAACTTAGGGTCTCTAAATGGGGTGAGGGAACAGAGACATTGGAGGACAGGGCATCCGTCATTGACAGCTGGCAGAGAAATGTCCTGTTACTGACAACCTCATGATTTATTCAAGAGTAAACACAGTAGAAAAACATTACACTCTGAAGTTTTATGGTGACCAATAAGCTACTAGGAAACATCTTTAGAACCTTAAACATTAGGGATTATTGCTGATCCTACCATGCTGCAGAAACTCTCCCATATAAATCTGCCACCCTTATACACATAGCATCTCTTCCTCTGAGCAAATATCTCCTATATTTTCATTTTTACTTTGCAAAATCAATTCTCCCTTCGACTTTATTATGACCACAGATATTTTAAGCTAAAGTCATTATCGACCACGTGTAAAGGCCAATATTAACAATGGATGTTTGACCAAAACCGTTTACCAACACCCTATTTGTCTTTTACAACAAGGAAACACTAGATACTAAATTAATCATTTGCTCTGGAGTAAAAATGCTTTGACATAATTCTAGCATGGATTTAAACATGTCTTTAGGGATAAAAACATAAATATAACCTATTAATAAAAAAAAACATGGACAAGAAAGAGCTGGATTATAGAATGAATGAGCTAAAAATAGTACATGACAACTTTGTTAATCATTAAGATTGATGTGCCCCTGACATATCCACAAAGGTGTGTCAAATAACAATCATTTTTAAAGCAGCGCCTCAAAACACTCACGGGTGTGTTTCCGCGCTTTACAAATCCTGATTGATTGATTAATTTGATTGATTGATTGATTGACATGAGAGTAACATTGACTGCCAAATGATCACATACAAATAGTAAACTACAGAACCTAAAGGAAAGGTGGTTAAAATACGACAAAAGATAATGAAAATGTTATTAGCAAGAACGAAAACACCGAAGGGTCTATTTACTAAATTCTTATGCAATGTAACGCAGTAGGCAAAACTGTTGCACTGCGTTGCATGTGAACGAGAGAGCAGGACAGCGCCATATCTGCAGAGATATGCTCCTCTCTTCCTAGATCAAGCCAAAAAATATGGCTGCCGAGCGCCGCACACCCACCTTTGTGCCATAGTGCAAAGGTGTCTGTGTGCGTCTATAGTATCCTTCCAATACAAAATACTCTGCTTAGACTAGCTTTAAAACATTTCCTACTTTATATGGAGGCTTTACAGTGCTGCACAATAAAAGCATTTCTCCTTGATAGCACCTGTTTGAAAAGGACGTTATTTTTTAATGCAAAATCCTGTCTACTTTTTTATTACATTGGGTTTTGAGCGCAACAACCATGGGTGGTTGCATGGGAATGCCCATTCACCACCCATGAAATGCCCCCTTGGTGCTAAGTAATGCAAATCAGCCCTAGGGGCTGCTTTACGCTACTTTCAATTGAAAACAGGTTTCGAGCCGGAAAGTACATTGGAAAAAAAAGATTATGTGTCGATTTGCATCACTTTTGTGATGCAAACACTGCCGAATATCTTTGTACATATAACCCCGGGTGACAGGAAAGTCACCTTTCCAGCGCAAATGCTTTTTTTGCACTGGAAAGTAAATACCAATACGTTGATTTGTTTTGCTTTGCACCATCACAAAGTGTTGGTAAATCTGGGGCTTAGTGTTGTCTTCACAGTGCTGTCTGCTGGCTTCTTACCAGAGCTCCTCTAGCCCAGTACGGCTCAGATGCTCATTATAAACACACACTAGTAACAAGAGTTCCCTTTACGTCCAGGAGGCGTGTGACCACAACGCATGGCACCAACTCCGCGCGGGGTGAGTGCGCTTCAGGTGTGGCAGTGTCTGCATTGCACCAGCAACAACCAGAGGTGAGTATCCATACAGAGCTCCACAAATGTTAGTAGTGGAACATAAATAAGCAGTGTAGTGCGCGTGCAAACACCTGCGGCGCGGTCATCAGGGGAATAGTCGCCTGTGTCCTCTCAGGTTTGCAACAGAAAGAGTGGAACGCACAACCAAGCCCAGCCTAGCTTGTCCATCCATCCCCCCTTCATGGATTCAAGTGCTTCATTTCATGTGTGTGCGGTGGGGACATCAACACTCATTTTTTCGGCCTGGAAATTACTTTTCAACATTAGAATTTATTTCTAGGCAGCCTTGGTGTTCATCAACCCCAGCAGTTGACTGCACCGATGACTGGCTCCTAAGGTACACTTGGCCCCTTGTACTTGTTTCTTCACAAGTTTAGCACTTAGCAATGCCGTGTGGGGGAGAAGGAAAGTCGCACGCCTGAAAAGATGGGAGTGAGGCAGGAGCTGCAAAGAGGGACAGGTGGGCCTGAATCTACTCTTCCAAGTCATCCAAGGACATCTTTACCATTGGAACTAGAGGGCTGGTTGCACTGGAGGACTTCACCAGAGCTGAAAGTTTCTGGGAATGGAGGGGTTAACAACAGCTGGGAGCAACCACAACTAGCATTTCAGCTCATCTCTTGAATAAATAGATCTTGACTTTTTGAGGAGCTGAACACAAACAGATGTAGTTCATGAATCCCATCCTGATATATAATTTTCAGCAAAGGAACTGAAGGGGTGACCAGAGGAATCCTTCACTTGTCTCGACGTGGTACTTCTATAGCCCTTAAACCTCTTGCTCAGCCAAATAGATCCTGACAGTGGCCTGAAATGACACATGTGGTTGTTATTCTTCTAAATTATTATGATTTCTCTGGCTAACAGATTCGCTCGAGGTTCCCACTCAATTTCTGAGGCGCCAATGAAGTTGACACCCGCAGTCTAAGGGAATATTAGAGGCCCCCAAAGAATTCTAAGACGCGATACCCAGTTAGCGCCACACCCCAACCCTCCTGTCCCTCTTCTACCTCTCTTACTCCACCCCCCACTTGACTTGTTCAGCACCAAAATCTAGTGGCCTCAAGAATATCCCAAAATATTGAGCCAATGATAGTACGGGGAATGCGGTGAGCCACAGCACAACTCGCGGACTTACTCCAACCTCAATCTTCTCCCTTAGTTATCGAGACCCTCAATTTGAGGAAAGAATGGAGCCTAGTCTTCATCTACCAATACCACAGCTTAACAGCATTATTTGATGGTAGTTGAGATGTAAACATACCCTATATACTCAGCCTCGCCACAAATTGCTCATAGTCTGCGGTGGGAAATAGCATATAGCTTAATCAATGTAAATTGGCCGCATAATTGGCACTGCTGCATGGAAAAGGATGGCAGGCACACTTAGTGAGGCCTGGATACATAGAGCTTGTGCAAGCCTTTGGAGAAAAAAGTGCTGTATTCAGCACGTGCATGTTATTTTCAGCACCATTTTGCTAATTAATTTTCTGTGAATGCATCAGTTCTAAAATTTTATAATGCTCCATTTGAATACTCACAATACCGTAAATGATGTCAGATTATATCAAATCTAAAACGGAAAACAATGTAGGTAATATGGCCCTGCATCATTCAAAAATAAAAAAATAATGTAAATAATATCACGCGTCACTGAAACCTCAAAATAACATAAACTGAAACCTCAAAATAACGTAAACCATGTCAGATACAACATTGAAAAGTCAAAGTAATGTAAATGATATTGTACATGAGCATCAAAGAGTAACAACTCAACTAAGCACAACAACCCAATAAAATAAACTTTGATAAACATTGAGTGGAGATTATGAGAGGGAAACCACCCGGGTTCAAATCAAGTATGATTTCCATCACCCCTGAATCTCCCCCCAGAAGGGTTTGAAGATTCTGGCAAAATATTGAGCCCATCCTGCTGCTGCACATGTTGGTGGCTCTGATGTGCTCACAAGAGAAGGAAGAACAAGGACATCAGTACAATGCACTGGAGAGCCACATGATATTCCTTCTACTTCTCTTGGTGCAATAGACGATATTCATCAACAATCTTTATCATTTCAAATCACAAGGATCATGATCTGGAACAGGGTTCCCCAAAGCCGGCCCTGGAATGCCAGATCCATGGCAGATTTTTAGCATATTCCCATTTAGACAAATGTAGTGGTCTTAAAAATCTGGCATGGATCCGGCCCTCCAGGACGCCTCCAGGACGCCACAATGTAACATACTGTTCAAGTGATAATGCGCAGTACAGGTTTCTCTGTACATCAGTTTTGCTCTTTCATGCTTGCACAGGTTGTTCTTACCCTCTCCTCCCCCCACCCACACTGCGATCCCCAATTTGCTGTCCATCCCCAAACCACCTCCTCTCCCAAGGAACACAAAAATCAACCAAACATAATGGAGCACACACAGGGACAGATGTTGTCCTGCCTACTCCCCCTGTTGCACTTTGCTGCAAGGGGCCACTTTCATACATATGGTGTGCTGTCTTGTAGATATTTTCAGTAATAGCAGGAAGAATATACACTTTCCCACCCAGCATGTTGCTCGAGGATAATATGCAAGAAGACAAAACTTCACCAGTCTGCATCCTGAGCATCGCCCTGGCATCATGATATGATCCAACTTCACAAGTGGCAACAGTTAATGTAGGTCTGTAGAGGGCAGCCCACCCAAACACAAATAAGATTACCGGACAAGTTGTGTTAAGTTCGAGGTAGGTGTATCCACAATTGGAGTGGCAATCTTTCAAGCAGTGCAGCCTGCATGCCACCCCTCTGGCAGTGCCATACATCTAGCCATGGACAGTGCATAAACTTCTGCACCTTAGTGAGTCTTTAGTCCTGCTCATAAAGGACCTGTGTTGCCGAAGAGTCTCCCTCATCGGTCCACAGCAATCACCGCCTAATGTTTGAGGAATGGCTGCAGATGCTTGGGGTCACCGAAACTCTTTGGCTTTTCATCAATCATCACCTTCAGTCGAGCCGGATAGAGCATGCTATAGTCTATGTGGAGTTCTTGTAATTTCAGCTGGACCGTAGTGAATTGCTGCCTGCTGAACCTGTCTTGTGAAGTCTGGATAGATGAAGATGTACACTCCCACGTGATGCAGAACTTTCAATTTGCGTTCTCTGGTGAGTGCTGCATCACTATGTCTGTAATTCAGTAGTCTTGCTATTATTGGGCACACCCGTGCTCCTGGCGTATGCTTGGGCGCTACTGGCCAATAAGCCCGATCCACCACAAACAGCTCCGAAATAGTCTCTTGCCCCATAGTGTCTATCAGAAGTTGCTCCACAAATTTCTCCAGGTTTCCGGTGTTGGTTGACTCAGCCAGGCCAAAAATCTTTATGTTATTGTGCTGCGATCTTGCCTCGAGGTCTTCCGTCTTAGCCTGCAGCACCGTGAGCACCTTGTCCAGTTTCTTATGGGACGCTGAGGTGGATACCTGATCATCTTTGACCTCCGACACCTGTCTGTTCACTGTGTCTAGGCATTAGGTTTGTTTATCCAGGTGCTCCATCATTCTATCCAACCTGAATGTCAGTGGGTCTATCTTCCCATCAATTTTGATGAGACTGTGCTGCATCTCGGTCAATATGAAATGAAAGTTGCTGCCAATTTCTGACTGTCTTACGCCTGTCGACCCTTCTGCCATTGTGGAGCCTTTGTCTCGGCTCCTAGGAGTTTTGCGCAAGTCGAACTGCAGCTTGGGTTGAGACTTGTCAGTTATGCTCATGCCTGGAAAGGCACCTCCTTGAAGTCTGTATGGTACTATTGGTGCGCTCCACACTTCACCACCGCTGGGTCAGTCACTGTCTCTGGAGTGTATTGCCATGTGGGTACTCTTGCATCTCCTGTCAGCAGCAGCCCCGCCAACTCACTGCATCGCCATCTAAGGGCACTGCCCAAGCTTGCAGCAACACACTAGTAGCTGCACCTCCGCATTTGTTATAATGTCCAGTCACTGCCTCCAGCTGTGATCCAGTCCTTGCAAGCTACTGATCTCAGACTAACTGCCCATTTTGTAAAATATATGGGCTGCGCGGCCAAGAAATTGAGGGGCATATTTATCATGGTTTTGCATCACCCTTGCGCCATACAAGGGGGAGCAAGTGTGGTGCAAAACTTAGAATGACATTTACCGAGCCACGCAAGGCCACCTCACAAGGTTCTGTGTGGCGTTTTAATTGTGAAGTAACGCAAGGCAGCAGAAGTTGATGCCTTGCATTACTCTGCCTCAGGGAGGAGTTGCATGGGTGGAGCGTGGGTGTTCCAATGCATCCACCCATGGATTTTGGCGCATTCCCAGATTTACCATCAGTGGTGGGCATGGGAATGCGTCAAAATGCTACCAAGGAGAAATATGCTGATTTTTCCTCGTTTTTCCTCTTTCTAAGTGTGCTACATTCTACAACACATGTAAAAAGAGTAAAACGCCTCAGAGTATTGTTTTTGTGCGTGGATTCTAGGCAGCGGTTTGGGTGCCAGCACAGGCAGAGAGCAGGAATGTGCCTTATAATTAGGGGTGGGTGAAGAATTCTGCTCCGCCGGTGGAGTTCGAGGAGTTAAGCCCACTCTGCGCTAAACGCGGAGTCCTGAAAAGCTCTTCGAAGCGACGCGGAACAGAGATTTTTCTCTCGAGCAACTCGCCAATGTTAACTTGGCGAACGAAAGAAATGGCATGCTAGACCACCTCCTGGCGAGATTTCTGAATGTGGGTTTTGCAACAGGTCGCTACTGCTCGCGTTGAGAAAGCTGCCGCTCGCATTGAGGAAGCTGTTGCCCGAGTAGATAATCCTCTCAAGCAGTAGAAAGAAGCAGCGCCCTCTGGTGCTCCTCATGATGCTGTTCATGCTGATTTTACATCATGGGACAAACTCAAGGCACTACAAATCAGTTTGAGCAGTGCAACTCTACCACTTGCAGAAGTCCGCAGATCATGGCAGAGTTTATTCAGCACTCAGCGAACTCTGCCCAGGCCGATTTATATTGTTAAATACGATGCATTCCTGCCCTTTAACGCAGTGCAGCAATGTGGCTTACGCTTACTGCGTTGCGTGAATATTTGATAAATATGCCCCTGTGTGCATCACAGGCTGGACCATCCATCAAGTATCTTATAAGAAATAATATCCTGGTTGAACAGGTCATCCCACATCCTGTTTATGAACTGCTCGTCACTGTGATATAATCATTGTTTCTTGTTTGTTTCTATGAAATATTTTAATTGTCTCGTCCCTAAATTCCCTTATGAACTGCACGTAATTGAAACATTGTAAAGTTCTTTTTTATATGATCAAAGTTTTCTATGAAATGTTTTTATACGTGCATACATGGCGTGGTTTTTAATAAATGTGCATTAATAAGAAATAAGATAAATAATAATATAAAATCCACCCAATAGCAAAACATCTACTCTCTCCAGTGCTGATTCAAACTTCAGAGTTTGTACCTATGCTTGAGAGAGTGATGCAACGAATTGAACCAACACGGAGGGGTATATTCACAAGAACGTGCGATAAACAACTCCAAAATAGCTTACCCCAACTTCTCACATCGCAGCCCATCGCGTGAAAATAACCCCGTGTTAACGTGGCATTCACAACATGGCGATACCGTGCGATATTCTCACGCGAACGCAGAAAATGTCCGCGAAACAACTAGCGCGACGGCGATAAAAATTCAAAGCTGAACGCGAAAAAAGTTGCGATGGGCCCAATCGCGAAGAGACAATCCGCGATAAGGCGCGCAAGGCCTCCAATACACACACGTCAGGCGGGAAAAATCACCACAAAAACAGTTAAAAAGAACACCAAACAAAAAAACACCAACAGCGAAGCGTGATGGAGTCAGGCGGAGCAGGCACAGGGGACGATCGGAACCCCACAAGCCCCCCGGAGCCCCAGCCAGGGCCCTCGGGGACAGGGAAGGACAAAAAGAAGAGGAAGCCGCGGTTCAGTCCGCAGGAGAATCAGATCCTGGTCACGGAGGTGATAGGACACCATCAACAACTGTTCATCACCTCCACCGTGTCACTGGCCACAAGAAATGGAATATGGCAGTCCATCTTGGACAAGGTGAATGCTGACGGAGTGCAGAGGAGGACAATGGACGAGGCCAAGAGGCGATGGACTGACATCAAGCACAAAACCAAGAGCAAACTCGCCAACAACCTCAAAGCAGCAATGCAGACTGGAGGTGGGAGTCCGGCGCCGCAGGAGGAGCTGGACGAGATGGAGGAGATGGTGTCGACAGTCATCAGTGTGGATAAGGTGGCAGGAGTCGGGGGCCCGGACACTGCTCTACAGGACCGGACACAAGAGCAACAGGGTGAGTAGCGACCAGGGACTGGGGGGACGGGGGGAGATGGGCACAATGGCACACATGCACAAATAAGCAGACCACACTGCACACCCACAATGACTATGGATCATGTCCCTGAACCCCTTGCCATACTGCAGCACACATTGGAACACCAAATACGTCACCCTCGACCATCTGCCCAGAGTGGGCCCACCCCACACATCACACAGCTCACATACAACCCATGCACATGTGCTGAATCCAGCCAAGCTGCTGCTCCGTGAGCCACACTGACAACGTAAGTGACACTGCATGACGAATACCATGCCTGCAGTCCGATTACCATGACATGGTGCACGCAACGACACTGAGGTGGCTGAGTGTGGACCACATCCGTAAAGGAGCAGGTCACACTCTGACACATCCACCTGCACAATCAACCCCTGACGTCAACAACACAGCTGCAGACAAACCATGCCCCACAGTCCCCACTCCCACCAAGACACACATCCACCCAAGACTGGTAACGTCTCAACACTGCATGGACACAGAAGTCAAAGGCACACCGCCTGCAAGGGACAAGAGGCAGCAGACTCAGAGCTGCAGGGGCGACCCTCACAACACTGCAGCACTCTCATATGACAGTCAGAGCACAGCAGCATAGACAACAGTGTGGGACAAACTGAAACACGTGAACAACAGGACAGGGGGCGAAACTGCTGCCGCATGTGTGAAGATACTGGCCAATTACATTTGGCATAGCAGGGGTATGTGAGATGAAACTGCACAAGTATAACCTCACATCCCTGATGGTGTTGAAATGTCAACTGTCCCGCATCCAACAGGCATCTCCACCAACACAGCCACAATGTACCCCGTCATGCAGTCTGTATGTGAACTTGTACAATGCCTGGTCAAACATGTCAACACGATGTAATGCAGCATCTCCCCTTAACATTGCAGAGGGACCATCAACACCACCTGCAGAGCAGACCCAACAACTCTACACTGATGACGAGGATGACAACCCCATCATCGACACCGAAGCCCTCAGAGAGCTCATCGGCTGCATCAGCTCCCCACCTCCAGGATCAGGGCAGCCCAGCTGCATTGAGACGACCCCACCCCCTGCACAGACCACACAGCAGGCAGCACCTTCCACACCGGCTGACTCCCAAGACCCCCACGGAACACACCTGGCCTTCCAAACCCGTGTGTTAGAGGCCCAGGAGAAGCTGGCTGACCAGGTGCGGGTGGGGTTTGACCTCCTGGCAGCCAAACTTGATGCCATCCATGGGTGTCTACGTCCCTTCGGGGACCACTTACAGTCCCTGACGGACACCCACAGTCCGCTCCATGGCCTCCAACGAGCCCTGGCCGACATCGCTGGAGTCCTGACTTGGAGACAAGAACACCTGTCAAGTCAGAGTGGCTCCAGCGATCTCAGCAGTGACTTGGCACAAATGCGGAGGCTCATGGAGGACATGGTGCGGATGGAGGCAGAAAGGTTGGCTGTCACTGCTGCACATCAGCAAAATGTAGCTGGGATATACCATGCCCTGCAGATCCTCGTCATGGCATTGCTGCCACAAGGCCTGGCGCAGATGGATGCTGCTGCTCCTACACCATCCCCATCTGCGCCCCCTGGTGTGCCTGTGCCTCACAGTGCAGCAGACATTTCTACTCCTGCACCTGATGTGTCACTGCCACACGGTGCGGCCGACAATGCACCTCCGGCCCCTGATGTGTCAGTGGCACACAGTGCTGCAGCCGGAACTGCAGCACCCACAGGTGAGGCAGAGCACACATCAGGAGACGAGGATGTGGATGATCCAGACTTCTTGATCATGAGGCGGCAGTAGCATTCCTCCCACACATTTGGGCTGTTTCATCTTGGTTCTGCCCTTGGCATCATGACCTTCCACTGCCCCCAGATGCACCCATTGACTCTCACCTTGGACCTCGACATGGACTGCCATATTCTGTCAGATGACCGATGACACAGCGATCAGACTGCGGTCTGGACTCTTCCTCTTCCGATGTACTTGTCATGCCCTGAAGGACTCTGGCTGGCCCGCCACGTGCCAATGATGTGAAGTGGGGTCTGCATGGCCCTGTACTGCTCCAGCTGCAACACTCCATTGGATGACAGTAAATCATTCACTATTGCACAGTTGTGTCATGTCTTCGATCATTCAAGTATGTGAGTGTGGATGTGTGTTGGGTCAGTAATTCCCCCTGACGTCCATGTTGCACACGTCGTGGGACATGAGTCACAGGGTGCTACATTGCCGATTGCGTTCCGTGCGGCGTAGTCACGACATCAGGGACACAAGTATTTGTCACTTCCTTGTCCGGACAAGGACTGAGCCAGCGCACACAGTCCGGGATCATTCCTACACGCCCGACGCAGGTCCGGCGTACGCCAGGCCAGACCACTACGCCTCCGCTCCGAGGGGGGACGAGATAGCTACATGTCCCAGGATTCCAAGCTTGGGATCTGCTGGTCACTGTTCTAGTTGCCAGCATGCCACGGCCACTCCCTGAGGGCAGGTTTACACACACACCACACCCATCCAGCAGATGTGTCACGGGCCATGTGACACTGCCAATAAAAGGGGCCTGCAACGTCACATTCCCCACTGCCGGAGGTGACCTGTCGACGTACGCGCAATGTGGCTCAATCATGGAGGCTCCATGACTTGTAGCGCACAGGGTTAGTCGCCCCCGACGTCCGGCGGCCGCCACGGGCCTACCACCACGTGGCGCTGGCTTGAGTTGCACAGGGTTAGTGGCACCTATGAAGCTGAGCGGGTGTGCAGCCTGCGATGATGACGTGTGCACTGATATGCTCTCTGCCATTTCTGACGCAAGACCCAGTATCAAGTGTGTGACCTGCTGGACCGCGTGGGGGTGCCGCATGATGTGGGGACTGCCAAGGCTTCGTGCCCCGGCCTTGGAGTTGGCACCGGCACGTGGTGTGCCCTGTTGGGGACACACCGGTGGCAGCAGGTGAGCAGTTGGGCCTGGGTGCGCAGGGGCGGACAGTCACCGCTGGCCGGCGGGAGGGGCTGGGGTGCAGCAGCATGTGTGCGCAGGAGCGGACAGGCAATGATGCCGTGTGCAATGATTTGGACTCTGCAATTATTTGTTGTGTACTCGTTTCAGACATGGGACCTGGTGGACTGCAGTGTTGTCCGGAGCCTGCGTGCGACGCGGGCCTACCGCCACGTGTTGTTGCCTCAAGGTTCACAGAGTTGGTGGCACCTATGGAGCTGAGAGGGTGTGTGCAGCCTGTGATGATGACGTGTGCACTGTAATGGACTCTCCCATTCCGAACTCAAGGCCCAGATTCAGGTGTGTGACCTAGTGGGCCGCGGGACAGGTCTGCGTGATGTGGAGGCTGCCAAGGTCGCGTGTCCCGGGCTCGGAGCGTGCACCGGCACGTGGTTGGAGACACACCGGTGGCGGAAGGTGAGCAGTGGTGCTCATGGGCAGCGCTCTCTCCCTTTCTTTCTTTCTCTCCCTTTGATTCTTTCTTTCTCTCTCTCCCTTTCTTTCTCTCTCTCTCTCTCTCTCCCTTTCTTTCTCTCTCTCCCTTTCTTTCTCTCTCTCCCTTTCTTTCTTTCTCTCTCTCTCTCCTTTTCTTTCTCTCTCTCCCTTTCTTTCTCTCGCTCACTTTCTTTCTTTCTCTCTCTCTCTGTCCGTTGATGTGCGCATGACACACCTTATCTCGGATTTTTACTTGCAGGCTGTGACTTCCAGATTGTCCGGAGTGGATCCGCATGGACTCTTCAGAATTGTTGTTTTGTGTTGTGTATTAATAAAGTTCTGTTGTGATTTCTTAGTTGTATGTTTGTTTCTCCTTCTTCTGACCACACATGTAGGTTTGTTGTTGTATTTGTGCGACATCAGGCTCTTATTTTTCTCGTGATTTCGAGAAGTTGCTGTGGCACATCTTTGTCAGGGGTGGGGGGGCAGGGGTGTGGGGGGTCCTGGGGGTGGTGGCGCTTGGTGTTGAGGGCCTCAGGAATCTCCGAGCTGCATTGGCAGTGGCTCCATGGCATCTGTTGTTCTTCAGGTGTGGCTGTGGGCTGGGCTCCCTTTTGTGGTGCAGGTAGTCGTCCTGCTTAGCACCAGCAAAAGGCAGGTGTTAAATCCCTGCTGCTACCGCGGCTTATCGCCTGTTTTTGCCTCGCATCGCAGATCTGGCTGTCCGTAGAGAAACGCGCGGTGTTGTCTTTTCTTGTGTTTTTGCACGGACACGCCTTTTCTGCATCTCATTAGCGTTAGTTGGCGGTGTCAACCGTGGCAATGTTTTTGGCGGCAGCTATCGCGGCTTATGTGGTGATGTGGGCAGTTAGCACCAGCTTGCGAAAGGGGCGGTAATTCTATCGCCACTTTTGCTGCGCTAAAGTGCCGATAACTCGGCGATACGTCCTTGTGAATATGCCCCAGAATCTTTAACCGACGGCTTACCATCACTTGCACAGGGGTTAGTGATCACTTAGAAGGTGGCTGCAATGTGACTCCAAACTCCTGAGGGAGGTGCATGGAAGTGGTCCAGGGATCTCTGTACAGCCCCTCTGAAAAGAACCCTCGAGAGGGAGGGGAGCACTCACTAGCAAATAGTGTGTCCCCCGAGAGCTCTTTGCCCCTAGACCTGCATCATTAATAGGGCAACGGCATAACAGCAAAGGTGTTTACAGATGTTATGGGGCGGAGTCGCAGAAAAATAAGGGAACTTCACCGTGACAGCGAATGTAGCTGCAACGCCTGCTGCAGTCCATGCCCTGGTTGTATAGGCTATTCCTGACCCAAGATGTGGAAAAGCGGCACCTTTGACAGGCTGGGGTTTTCTCCCTGCTGTTTGAGGGCATTGTTGAATTTTTCCTGTTCCCAGCAGCAATGAAAAACAGGCAAAATGAGCCTTGAAGCCTCACTTAGAAGTGTGGTCCTTCCATCATTCTGAGGGCTACCATGCCATGGTGGCTGGCCCGCCGCACGAAGTTTCTGATGGCTGAGCTTGGTAACTTAGGGTCTCTAAATGGGGTGAGGGAACAGAGACATTGGAGAACAGGACATCCGTCATTGACAGCTGGCAGAGAAATGTCCTGTTACTGACAACCTCATGATTGATACAAGAGTAAACACAGTACAAAAACATTACATTCTGAAGTTTTATGGTGACCAATAGGGTATTAGGACACATTTTTAGAACCTCAAACATTACAGATTATTGCTGATCCTACCATGCTGCAGAAACTCTCCCATACAAATCTGCCACCCTTATACACATAGCATCTCTCCATATGAGAAATTATATGCTATATTTTCATTATTTACTTTGCAAAATCAATTCTCCCTTCGACTTTATTATGACCACAGATATTTTAAGCTAAAGTCATTATCGACCACGTGTAAAGGCCAATATTAACAATGGACGTTTGACCAAAACTGTTTACCAACACCCTATTTGTCTTTTACAACAAGGATACACTAGATACTAAATTAATCATTTGCTCTGGAGTAAAAATGCTTTGACATAATTCTAGCATGGATTTAAACATGTCTTTAGGGATAAAAACATAAATATAACCTATTAATAAAAAAAAAAACATGGACAAGAAAGAGCTGGATTATAGAATGAATGAGCTAAAAATAGTACATGACAACTTTGTTAATCATTAAGATTGATGTGCCCCTGACATATCCACAAAGGTGTGTCAAATAACAATCATTTTTAAAGCAGCACCTCAAAACACTCACGGGTGGTTTGCCGCGCGTTACAAATCCTGATTGATTGATTAATTTGATTGATTGATTGATTGACATTAGAGTAACATAGACTGCCAAATGATCACATACAAATAGTAAACTACAGAACCTAAAGGAAAGGTGGTTAAAATAAGACAAAAGATAATGAAAATGTTATTAGCAAGATGGAAAACACCGAAGAGTCTATTTACTAAATTCTTGTGCAATGTAACGCAGTAGGCAAAACTGTTGCACTGCGTTGCATGTGAACGAGAGAGCAGGACAGCGCCATATCTGCAGAGATATGCTCCTCTCTTCCTAGCTCAAGCCAACAAATATGGCTGCCGAGCGCCGCACACCCACCTTTGTGCCGTAGTGCAAAGGTGTCTGTGTGCGTCTATAGTATCCTTCCAATACAAAATACTCTGCTTAGACTAGCTTTAAAACATTTCCTACTTTATATGTGTGCTTTACAGTGCAGCACAATAAAAGCATTTCTCCTTGATAGCACCTGTTTGAAAAGGACGTTATTTTTTTATGCAAAATCCTGTCTAATTTTTTATTACATTGGGTTTTGAGCGCAAAAACCATGGGTGGTTGCATGGGAATGCCCATTCACCACCCATGGAACGCCCTCTTGGTGCTAAGTAATGCAAATCAGCCCTAGGCGCTGCTTTGCGCTACTTTCAATTGAAAACAGGTTTCACGCCGGAAAGTAATTTGGAAAAAAAAGATTTTGTGTCGATTTGCATCACTTTTGTGATGCAAACACAGCCGAATATCTTTGTAAATATACCCCGGGGTGACAGAAAAGTCACCTTTCCAGCGCAAACGCTTTTTATGCACTGCAAAGTAAACCAATACGTTGATTTGTTTTACTTTGCACCATCACAAAGTGTTGGTAAATCTGGGGCTTAGTGTTGTCTTCACAGTGCTGTCTGCTGGCTTCTTACCACAGCTCCTCTAGCCCAGTACGGCTCAGATGCTGATTATAAACACACACTAGTAACAAGAGTTCCCTTTACGTCCAGGAGGCATGTGACCACAACGCATGGCACCAACTCCGCGCGGGGTGAGTGCGCTTCAGGTGTGGCAGTTGTCTGCATTGCACCAGCAACAACCAGAGGTGAGTATCCATACAGAGCTCCACAAATGTTAGTAGTGGAACATAAATAAGCAGTGTAGTGCGCGTGCAAACACCTGCGGTGCGGTCATCAGGGGAATAGTCGCCTGTGTCCTCTCAGGTTTGCAACAGAAAGAGTGGAACGCACAACCAAGCCCAGCCTAGCTTGCCCATCCATCCCCCCTTCATGGATTCAAGTGCTTCATTTCATGTGTGGGCGGTGGGGACATCAACACTCATTTTTGCGGACTGGAAATTACTATTCAACATAAAATGTATTATTAGGCAGCCTTGGTGTTCACCAAACCCATCAATCGGCTGCACCGGTGACTGGCTCCTCAGATACATTGGGTCCCTTGCACTTGTTTCTTCACAAGCTCAGCACTGCCTTAGCAATGCTGTGTGGGGGAAAAGGAAAGTCTCACGCCTGAAAAGATGGGAGTGAGGCAGGAGCTGCAAAGAGGGACAGATGGGCCTGAATCTACTCTTCCAAGTCATCCAAGGACATCTTTACCATTGGAACTAGAGGGCTGGTTGCACTGGAAGACTTCACCATAGCTGCATCTGAAGAGCTGTACTTTTCTGGGAACTGAGGGCTTAACAACAGCTGGGACCAACCACAACTAGCATTTCAGCTCATCTCTTGAATAAATGGATCTTGACTTTTTAATGAGCTGAACATAAACAGATGTAGTTCATGGATCCCATCCTGATATATAATTTGCAGCAAAGGAACTGAAGGGGTGACCAGAGGAATCCTTCACTTATCTCGACTATAGCCCTTAAACCTCTTGCTCAGCCAAATAGATCCTGACAGTGGCCTGAAATGACACATGTGGTTGTTATTTTTCTAAATGATTATGATTTCTCTGGCTAACAGATTCGATCGTGGTTCCCACTCAACTTCTGAGGCGCCAATGAAGTTGACACCCGCAGTCTACTGGAATATTAGAGGCCCCCAAAGAATTCTAAGACGCGGTACCCTGTTAGCGCCACACCCCAACCCTCCTGTCCCTCTTCTACCTCTCTTACTCCGTCCCCCACTTGACTTGTTTCAGCACCAAAATCTAGTGGCCTCAAGAATATCCAAAAATATTGAGCCAATGATAGTACGAGGAATGCGGTGAGCCACAGCACGACCCGCGGACTTACTCCAACCTCAATCTTCTCCCTTAGTTATCGAGACCCTCAATTTGAGGAAAGAATGGAGCTTATTCTTCATCTACCAATACCACAGCTTAACAGCATTATTTGATGGTAGCTGAGATGTAAACATCCCCTATATACTCAGCCTCGCCACAAATTGCTCATAGTCTGCGGTGGGAAATAGCATATATAGCTTAATCAATGTAAATTGGCCGCATAATTGGCACTGCTGCATGGAAAAGGATGGCAGGCACACTTAGTGAGGCCTGGATACATAGATCTTGTACAAGCTTGGAGAAAAAAGTGCTTTATTCAGCACGTGCAGGTTATTTTCAGCACTATTTTGCAAATTAATTTTCTGTGAATGTATCAGTTCTAAAATGTTCTAATGCTCCATTTGAGTACTCAAAATACCATAAAAGATGTCAGATGATATCAAATCAAAAGCTGAAAACAATGTAGGTAATGAGGCCCTGCATAATTCAAAAATAAAAATAATGTAAATAATATCACGCGTCACTAAAATCTCAAAATAACGTAGACCGTGTCAAATTACAACATTGAAAAGTCAAAGTAATGTAAATGATATTGTACATGAGCATCACAGAGCAACAACTCAACGAAGCTCAACAACCCAATAAAATAAACTTTGATAAACAATGAGTGAAGATTATGAGAGGAAACCACCCGGGTTCAAATCAAGTATGATTTCCATCACCCCTGAATCACCCCCGAGAAGGGTTTGAAGATTCTGGAAAAATATTGAGCCCATCCTGCTGCTGCACATGTTGGTGGCTCTGATGTGCTCACAAGAGAAATAAGAACAAGGACATGAGTACAATGCACTGGAGAGCCACATGATATTCCTTCTACTACTCTTGGTGCAATAGATGATATTCATCAACAATCTTTATCATTTCAAATCACCAAGGATCATGATCTGGGACAGGGTTCACCAAAGCCGGCCCTGGAACCCCAGATCCATGGCAGATTTTTAGCATTTTCCCATTTAGACAAATGTAGTGGTCTTAAAAATCTGGCATGGATCCGGCTCTCCAGGACCTACTTTGGAGAACCCTGATCTAGAACTGTACAAGGGAGTCGAGTATTAGGGCTCGAAAACCTAGCAGTTTGTTTTAGATCTGAAGGCGAGGATGACAGGGTAGCACGGGCACATCGCTAGATGCGCTAGATGCGTATAAACTGTTTGAGGCCCCTCCCCCAACCCGTGATATGCTGCACATATTGGAACTTTTTGGTGGATACTGCTTTCTCTAATCTATGTTATTTACCCTGCGGGTCTTCTGGCCGGAACGCTAATGCTAATGTTTTAAGGGGCATATTCTCAAGGACTCATCGCCGATTTATCGGCACTTTAGCGCTGCAAAAGTGGCAATAGATTTATCGCCCTATTCTCAAGCTGGTGCAAACTGCCCATATCGCCAGTTTTCCAGCGATAGCTGCCGCAAAAAACATCGCCACGGATGAGTGCGACAACTAACGCCAATGATATGCAGAGTAGGCGTTCCCGTGCAAAAACACCACTTCGTGAGATTCACAACGACCAGTCAGATCTGCGATGCGAACCAAGAACAGGTGATAAGGCGCATTAGCAGCAGGGATTTAACACCTGCCTTTTACTGGTGTTAAGCAGGACGACCAACTGCAGTAGAAAGGGAGCCTAGCCCAGAGCCACATCTGAAGACCAACAGATGCCATGGAGACACTGATCATGCAGCTTGGAGACCCAAGAGGGCCACAACACCCACCGCCACCACCCCCAGGCACTCCCCCCCCCCCTGGAACCTCCCCCCAAGGTCATGAAGTCCAGTAGTCAACGGTAGTGGAAAAACAGAACTTTATTACAAATACATAAATCAACAAAACGAAAAGCTCAGCCAACGCGTTCCATTCCCAACAGGGAACTCCAACAGGGCAACGTGTCTTCAAAAACCTGTGGGAAAAATGGTGACAATGGTCAAACTTCCGTATAGTCACATGCCTAATCTGGTACAGTGTACTGCACTTGGACAAATCGGAATGCTCACAGGCCAGATAAACCATGCATGAGAAGACCGTAACAGAACTACGTGTGGCCGTAACCGTCGTAGGAATGAAGAGGAAGGTAACGACCACACGAACTGCTGCTACGGTCACATCATGCAGGACTCATCACACCTGAAAGCATCACGGTGTGTGTCAGCTCGATACACCTGCCCCTCACTCCCCCCACACTGCGCAGGAACATCTTGAGACCACGCAAGGGAACTACGCCATAGCTGGCGTCACGCACATGTTGGGGGCAATTCACAGCACACGTGTATGACTTGTGCCCCCTGCCGACACTGCACACAATCACCGTAACAGCAACCACACGCATGCCATCACTGTGCATACAAAAGTGGACCACCGTGGCCTGTCCACCAATGTCGTCGCAAATACCCCAGGCAGTGTGCATGATCCCCACATGTCCGCAAGTCCGCCACCAACCAGCGCTTTGAGGATGGCCCCCATGGAAATGCACTGCCCATCACCAAGTACCAACTGAACACACCACACACCTCAACTCCACAATCCCCCAACTCACAACTGTGGGAATGCACACGTCACCAGTCTCCGCCACAACCTGCCCATAGGCCTACACACACGTGGCCGACCACCTTCAACGGGCACATTCACACTGGAGACGAGGTGGCTACGTCACAAACCAACCCGCGCACATCACGAACATCGCATGCAGGGCCATGTCAGCAAGGGCGGTGCCCCCCACCCAGCCACGAGTCCGCCGCCGTGACTGGTGGTGTCTGCGCGATCCTGTGCGCCTGATGCACCCCAGACCGGTCCTCCGCCCAGCGATGACTGGCCGCCCCTGAGCACCCAGGCCTCAATGCTTACCTGCCGCCACTGGCGTGTCTCCAAGAGGGCCCACCACGTGCCGGTGCATCCTCCTCAGCCGATCGCTGGATTCCGCGCCACAGGCCCACAGCGCACCCTGCGGCACCGCACCGCGGAGTCATGTGTGCTGACTGCTGTCTGCACGTACACTGCGGTCCAGCAGGGCACACTGTTCAATTTGAGTCTTGATTCGCTGGACGCCGTATCGAGGCCAACGCATCATCGCAGGCTGCACACCCGCTCAGCTCTTCAGGTGCCACTAACCCTGTGCAACGCAAGTCATCGTCACATGGCGGTAGGCCCCTGCCAGCCGCAGTGCAGCGGGTGCCACTAACCCTGTGCAACGCAAGTCATCGTCACGTGGGAGTAGGCCCGTGCGGGCCGCAGTGCAGCGGGAGCCACCAACTCAGTGCACCGCAAGTCGTCGTCCCGTGGCGGTAGGCCCATGCGGGCCGCAGTGCAGCGGGTGCCACCAACTCAGTGCACCGCAAGTCATCGTCCCGTGGCGGTAGGCCCGTGCGGGCCGCAGTGCAGCGGGTGCCACCAACTCAGTGCGCCACAAGTCATGGACCCTTCATGACTGGGTCGCATGGTGCGGACGCCATCATGTCATCTCCGGCAGTGGGGTATGTGACGTGCTAGGCCCCTTTTATTGGCAGGGTCACATGTCCTGTGACGCCTGTGCTGGATGGGTGTGGTGTGGGTGTGAACCAGCCCTCAGGGAGTGGCTGTGGCATGCTGACGACTAGACCAGTGATCAGCAGATCACTACAGGGAAGACCTGGGACATGTAGCTTTGTCCCCCCCCCCCTGAGCGTAAGCGGAGTGGACTGGCCTGGCGTATGGCAGGCCAGCGTAGGGGAGGGAACAATGAGCCCGGGGCTCTGGGCGTGCTTCAGTTCTGGGCTGGACATGGAAGTAACTGATGCTTGTGTCTCTGTTGTAGTGTCTACGCCACCCGGACCGCAATCGGCACTGTTGCACCCTCTGACTCAAGTCCCACGACATGAGCAACATGGATGTAGGGGGAATCACTGACCCTACATTCATCCATACTCTCATACTTGAATGATCAAACGCATGACACATCTGTGCGATTCTGAATGTTTAATTCACATCCAGTGGAGTGTTGCAGCTGGAGCAGTACAGGGCCATGCAAACCCCACTTCACATTATTGGCCCGTGGAGGGCCAGCCAGAGTCCTTCAGGGAATGACAAGTACATCGCAAGGGGAAGAGTTCAGTCCGCAGTCTGATTGCTGTGTCATTGGTAACCAAACAGAAAATGGCAGTCCATGTCGAGGTCCAAGGTGAGTGTCGTAGAGTGTATCGGGGGACAGTGGAAGGTGATGATACAAAGGGCAGAACCAAGCAGAAACAGGCCATATGGCGGAGATGAATGCTACTGCCTCCTCCTTACCAGTAAGGTTGATTCACCCGCATCTTCATCGTCTGATGTCACATGTGCCTCACACGCGGGTGGCGGTGGATTGCCTGCCGCACTGTGAGGCACTGACACATCAGGGGGCGGAGATGTGGATGTAGAAGCAGCAGCAGCATTCATCTGCGCAAGGCCTTGAGGCAGCAATGCCATGACGATGTGCTGCAGGGCATGGAAGGTCCCAGCCACATCTCGCTGGAGTGCAGCCGTGGCAGCCATTCTTTCCGCCGTCATCCGCTCCATGTTCTCCATGAGCCCCCGCATCTGTCCCAACTCCCGGCTGACATCGCTGGAGCCACTCTGACTGGACAGTTGTTCTTGTCTCAGTATCATGACTCCAGCGATGTCAGCCATGGATCGGTGGAGAGCATGGAGCGGACTGTGGGTTTCCGTTAGGGACTGTAAGTGGTCCCTGATGGTACTCAGACACCCATGTATGGCATCAAGTTTGGCTGCCATGAGGTCAATCAATCAATCAATCACAGAATTTGTAAAGCGCGCTACTTACCCGCGAGGGTCTCAAGGCGCTGGGGAGAAAAAAAGGGGGGGGGGGTGCTGCTACTGGTCGAACAACCAGGTCTTGAGTAGCCTCCTGAAGGTCAGCAGGTCTTCGGTCTGTCGTAGGCTTAGTGGAAGAGGTCGAACCCCACCCGCACCTGATCAGCCATCTTCTCCTGGACCTCTAACACACGGCGTTGAAAGGCCATGTGTTGGTCGTGGGGGTCCTGGGAGACAGCCGTGGTGGTGGGTGCTTCCTGTGTGGTCTGTGTGAGAAGTTGGCCTGGTATATGCTGTCCACTAATTAAAGTGGGCACCTTGCACCAGTCCAAACGACCTTTATTGATGATTAGGTTAAAGACAACCTTTATTGAAAGCTATCCTAGTGGTAGCTATGGAGAGCAGCCTTCAGGCTAAGTCTCGAAGGAATGTAAAGCAGCTTGTTTTACCAGTACATAACCTCCTGAATGACCAAATGAAAGGAGAACCACACAAGGTATATATAAAATATATGTATTTATTACTAAAAACTCTCTACTAACCTCTTTATGAGATTAGAGAACAAGGCACACAATATTAAATCACTAGAACGACAGTAAATAGCACAATACACAGTGGGCTCCAGGGGGAGACCAAACCATATAATAAGAAAGTGGTATAACAACCACGACTTGACTAGACACAGTGCCTAGAGCACATAGAATCGCTGGGACCCCAAGGAACCACCCAAGGTAGTGACACAGGGGACCCACGGAGGACGGGTGCAGTGTGGGAACACAGACGCGAGCTCCGTACAACTCTATGGGAAAGTCGTGGTTGGGAATTTAAAGATTAAGGACACTTAGGAGAGGACTTTCAGCAAACCCATCTAAACATAGAAGGTTCTAAGGCCAGCACCCTTGAGAGTACCGAGGTACCCGTGTTACCTATCCCAGAGGAGCCGGGTGCATAGGGGTCAAGTGGTGTCGGAAACCCTCATCGTTTTCAATGGCGCGATGCGAAAAAGTACTGCTGCCGTGGAGAAGAAAAGTGTCCGGTGTGATCCAAGCCTGGATCGGAGATGAGAAGAACCTGAAAACAGAGGGGACAAAGTCTGGGTCACTTCACGTGACCAGGAGCGGAGCAATCGAATGCCCACCGATGTCGGGTGCTTCAGGTGAGAAGAGGTGAAGCTTGACTCTGCAGCCACGGGGATCAGGAGGCGTCGACAATGACCACAGTCCGGAGGCGAGCTGTCCCATAAAGGATGTCGAGTGCTGGGGGGTCAGTGTCTCGATTGAACACCAACAAGCCTTGGCAACTGCAACCCACGCGGTCAGAGGAAAGATGCTTCTGTGAGAACCAGCAAGGTCCTGGGGACTCTCCAAGCAATGGAGAGTCAGGGCATGTCTGGAGCAACCAGGGAAGCCCACTGAAAGTTAAAGTTACCTTCACAGGGACCCACAGGCCAACGGACCAGGGATCGCAAAGGGACCTCAAGCTGAATCACTAAATACCAGCCCACGGAACACTCGTGGAGTTAAGGCCGGAAATATTCGGTGGAATTACTGCTCGGGGTCAGGACTACAAGTAGCCCAAAGCACAGCTTCAGGGATTGCCGAAAAGCATATGCTGCTGCAAATGTACACGGTGCCCAGGGGTACGGGTTTCACGGTCCCCACGAGGGATACAGGCCTCAGTATTGCTGAGAGCACAGATCGACCTCGGAGACCTCGTGAACCCACCTCCTGTGTTGCAGAAATCTTCGGAGTCCTTCAGGAGCTTCATAGATGCAAACTGGTCAGATGAGTTTAGGTGCCTGCTCAGCAGGGGAGTAACTCCTTTACTCCAAGGGAGATTCTTCTGTCGTCCAACGAAGTGTAGATCATCAAAAGTACTTGGTTTCTGTAGCAGAGTTTAGTCCAGGTAAATCCAAAGTCCTGTAGTCAGGGGGTCCTACTTTATACCCAAGGAAGGGGTGGGACAAACTCTGGGGACCCACCTATGGGAGGGTCAGGACAGAGGGGTGGCTACACCCATGTCCTTTGTCCAGTTTCGTGCCAGAGCAGGAGCAAATGGCTCCTGCAACCGGTTCGAGCTGGACTATGCACAGGGACACCAAATGTGCCCCCAGTGCAGACATCAAAGCACTCTCAGAGTGCACCCACCCAGCCCCAATACACTAAAGCCTGTCTGGGAGGTGGTCACACCTCCCTGTGACAGGAAACCTATTGTCAAACCTTCCCCTGCCGGAGTTTCGTCCAGCAGCAGGACGGCAGACTCGTGTCTGTGGCTGGCAGCATCCATTTTGTGATGCCAGGGTCAAGAAAGCTGGTACTGGGTGTACCGGTGCTGTCATATTTCTCCCTCTAGGAGGGTGGGATCATACCTCCCACACCAGTTACTGGTGTGGAGGTATGATTCCAAGGTGTTTGACACCAAACACGACATGTTTCCATGCAGCCATATTAAAGTTAGCATTTACCGCAAGGTTATAAATGCACTTAAGTATATATGGTATGCTGCATCACAAACAACCCCGGAGAATAGGTTCCGAAGGCTGCAGAGGGGCTCTGCTCATGCATGGGCACCCTCTCACATAAAACCCATCACCCTGCCTTCAGGATTGATAAGGCCTGCCATAGGGGTGACTGATAGGTTTATATGTGCAGTGATTAGGATAGATATAGTGAACCTATATCTAAGTAAGGAGTGCATGCACCACCTTACACAGGCTGCAGTAGCAGACCTGTGGTGTCATTTTAAAAGGTCTCTCAGGGGTGGCATAATACATGCTGCAGCCCCTGGGAGGCCTCTGGGGTACCTATGCCCTGGGTACATAGTATACCATATACTAGGGACTTATAAGGGTACCCCAGAATCCAATCTGGAGTGTACCTAACGTACATGTAGTCAATTTAGAGGAGAAAGCAGATAGACTGGGGTCCTAAATAGCAGGATCCCAGTCAGACTAAGTCAAAAACAGTGAAACATCAGCAAAAAGTGGGGGTAACCATAAGAAGCAGACTCACCTACAGTCTGTGCAGGGGGTGGGATCTCCTCAATGCAGCTGGGCTGCCCTGCTCCTGAGGGTGGGGTGCCGAGGCTGTCCATGAGCTGTTGGAGGGCGTCGGAGTCGAAGGTGTGGAGGTCCTCTTCGTCATCAGTGAAGGTGTTGGTTCTCCCTCTGCAATGTGAAGGGGAGATGCAGTTTAACATTTTGTTCACATGTATGTTGATGCATTGTACAGGTTTACATACAAACTGCATGACAATGTACATTGTGACTGTTTGGGAGGAGCTGCCTATTTGATGCGTGACAGTGGACATTTCGACGACATCACGGATGTGTGTTTGTACTTGTACATTATCATCTCACATTTCCCTGCTATGCCAAATGTGATTGACCAGTTTCTACACACAAGCGGCACCAGTTGTGTCCTCTGTTCTGTTGTGAACGTGTTGCAGTTTATACCACATTGTTGTCAATGTTGATGTGCTCTGAATATTATGTGTGTGTGCTGAATTTTGGGAGAGTCGCCCCTGCAGCTCTGATTTAGCTAGCCCTTATCCCTTTCTGGCGGTGTGCCTTTGACTTCTGTGCTTCTACAGTGCTGAGATGTTGCATTCTTAGGGAAATTGGGCTCTTGGTGGGACTTGGGACTCTGGGGCATGGTTTGTCCGCAGTTGTGTTGTTGAGGTCAGGGGTAGTTTGTGAACGTGGATGTGTCAGAGTGTGACCTGCTCCTTTACGGATGTGGTCCACACTCAGCCACCTCAGTGTCGTGGCGTGCAACATGTCATGATATATTGACTGCAGCCATGCTATTCGTCATTCAGTGTCACTTGCATTGTCAGTATGGCTCACAGACACGCCGCTTTGCTGGGTTCAGCACATGTGCATGGGTTTGTTGTGAGATTAGTGATGTGTGAGGAGAGCCCCCTCTGTGCACATTGTCGACGGGGGCCTACTTGCTGTTTCTATGTGTGCTGCAGTATGCCAAGGAGATCAGGGACATGATCCAGAGTCATTGTGGGTGTGCACTGTGCTATACTTGATTGTGCATGTGTGCCATTGTGCCCATCTCCCCCCAACCCCCTAGTCCCTGGTGGTTACTCAGCCTGTTGCTGTTGTGTCAGGTCATGTTGAGCAGTGTCCGGTGCCCCAACTCCTGCCACCGTCTCCACACTGACGACTGTGGACACCATTTCCTCCATCTCATCCAGCTCCTCCTGTGGCGCTGGACTCCCACCTCCAGTCTGCATGCTGCCTTCTGGTTGTTGCCGAGTTTCAGCTTGGTTTTGCGCTTCACATCATTCCAGCGCCTCTTCAGCTCTTCCATTGTCCTCCTCAGCACTTCGACTGCATTCACCTTGTCCAGGATGGACTGCCATATTCCATTTTTTTTGCCAATGACACAGTGGAGGTGACAAACAGTTGTTGATGGTGTTCTACCACCTCCATGATCAGGATCCTGTTTTCCTGCGGACTGAACCTCGTCTTCCTCTTCTTCTTGTCCTTGCCCTTCCCTGTCCCTGAGGTCCCAGGCTGGTCCTCCGTGGGTCTTGTGGGGTTCTGGCCGTCCTCTGTACCTGCTCCAGCTGCCTCCATTGTGCTTCGCTGTAGTTCGGTTTTTGTTTGTTTATTTTTTTTTCTGCTTTTGTAGTGATTTTTCCCGCCTGACGTGTGTGATTTGCAGGCCTGGCGCTGCTTTTCGCTGATTGTCTTATCGCGGTTGGGCCCATCGCAACTTTTTTCGCGTTCAGGTTTGGATTTTCATCGCCGTCCCGGTAGTGTTATCGCGGACATTTGACGCGTTATCGGGGTACTATCACATGTTACCGCCGTGTTGTGAATGCCTCGTTAACACGGGGTTATTTTCCCGCGATAGACAGCGATATGTAAACCTGCGTTAACCTATTTTGGCGATGTTTATCGCACGTTCTTGAGAATATCCCCCTAAGTTACTAAGGAGAAAAGGTGTGGTGAAGGAGGGGGATTACCTTTGAATAAACTAAAAAATACTTCTCAATTAACCCAGGGCTTAGAAAGCAGTGAAACCTTCTCCAAAAATGGCTCTCCTATATCAGATAGTAAAATGCTGGGAATGCAGAAAAAACTGGTGGGTGAGGGGGACAGATAGAGACTTGGGGACTGACAGTTTGGACACTACAGATACTTTGAAAAGCGCTGATTCCCCGTGGAGTGATGTAAGTGGGCTATGTGGCAGTGCAAAATCAGCACCACCCTCATCAGCATTAAAGTTGGCTTCTTCCTCCATGAGTATAAACAATGTGGTCAAGGTTTTTCCAGTGTTCTACAACATGAAAGAGGGCAAGAAGGAGGTAAAGGGCCCTCAGCTGCGTCATTAATTAAATAGGTCTGTTCAGGAACTAGTAGAATCGCCCCCCCAAATCATCCTCACTCCGACTAGAGCCAGGAGTCGACTGTGGATATTCATCTGCCTGTAAATGTGGGTGCGACGCCTGCCTTGCCTGAAATGACAGTATGATACAATTGTCTGGTACAAAAATTGAATCTCATCTGACTACAATCTTGACAGAGATATTTAAGATGAATGAAAATTAAGCGAGGAGTCAAATTCAGCCCCTACAGTGGACTTTAAGGAAAATCTGATTTGCACCCATATATTGCAGGGGAGCACAGAGGATTTGACCTTGTGAACTTCTTTGATAATATGGCCTTAGAGTAGGTGCTCTTTAAGACTATTAAGGAAAAGGTGGTCATAAGAGTGATGGGTGTAATATTCAGGTCTTCCTGGATATGACATTTGAAACCTCTAAAAGATGTAAGAAACTCCGAAAGATGATTCCATCATTTCAGGACCATGGGCGCAAGAATTATGAAGCCTGCCAGATTAAAGGTTCTGGCAAAAGGAACCCTGAAGGGTTCAGGGAGCTGCACAGAATTATTTAGAGAGATCGAGTGGCAGGGCACTGTAAAAAAAAGTATGGGGGATTGCTATCGGCAACAGCGGTAGATTCACAAAAGATTATGGGCCTTATTTATGAGCCCTTGCGTCACTTTTGCGCCGCCGTTGCGTCACTATTAGTGACGCAGCAGCAGCGTAAATAATGCACCATGTTGCGCCATATTTACGAAGTGACGCATCTAGGTAGATGCGTCACTTTGTAAACCCCTGGCCCATTATACCTGCGTCAGGTATAATGTATGCAGGGTGGGCATTCCCCCGCATTAAAGGGTCGTAGGATTGGCGCAGTCAAATCTATGAGATTTTGCTGCGCCACTTCTAGGACGCCAATGCTTCAAAACCTTACGCCTGCCTCATGGCAGGCGTAAGGGTGACGCAGGCCCTTTCACATGGGGCTTGCCCCACGTGAAAGGAACATTGCTGGAGTTGCGTCACGCTTCCGACACAACTCCAGCAATGCGCCACTTTTGCGCTGACAGATACGTCAGTAAAACTGACGTATCTGTCATTCCTTGCGACATGATGCGTCATACAGTAAATATGACGCATCATTCGGGTTGCAAGGAAGGCGCACTGAGAAGTGTCGCATCGCTGCTTTCACGCAGCGATGCGACACTTCTCATAAATGAGGCCCTATATATTATCAGCAAGGGTGTAGCGGGGTGGGTGCAATGGATATGAGAGTATTAAATGGTATCTTATCAATTGGCTAGACCTCCTCTTTTTTCTGAATGAAGTATATTGTAGGTGTAGCTGAATGTATCGTTCCGTATAAAAGAGCATGTTTATGGAATGAGTTGCTGCCGTGAAAGAGGGAGGGGGGAAATTGATGTTGTTGAGACTGTGGATAAGAGACGTAGATTTGTGGATGCAAAAGGGGAGAGGGGGCGTGTGTGATCCTCACCAAGATGCAAGCATCGCACCGCAAAGGATGGAAGGGACATCACGGCCGGGCAACTTAAGACCATGGTAGGTAGGTCGAAAGCAGAGGGATTGGGATGGGAGTGGTAGGTGGAAGGGCACGAAGAGGGGAAGGTAGGTGAAGATTGGTGGATTTAGGGGAGCTGCAACCTCCTTCGAGGGGTTGTAGGCAGTCATAGGAAAAATATTAAATAGTCTCCTACAGGGACTGGATAATTTTTGTATGTTTATTAAAGAAGGTAAAAAATGAAAACAATGGGGTTTACAAGCTGCATCCAATTTTACAAAAAATGTCCAACTCGAAATTTAAGGTTGTATCTGTGAATGGGGTGAATAATCCAAGGAAGTGAAGAGCAATAATAGATTGGTTGTTTGAGCAGAAAGCAACATTCACTCTGCTTCAGGAGACACATATTTAGAAGTTAAAGATGGAGTATATTAGCTGGTGTACTCTTCACCTAATTGGTCACTCTTCAACATCAGCAAGTCTTACGGGGGTGGAAATCTTAGCCAGTAGAAAATTCTGAGGAAGTATAGGCAAGGTTGCTTTCGACTAGTCAGGCAGATGGGTCATAGCTGAGATCCAAATAAATTTGCTTAGTTGTTCGTGAGTTTCGTTTTATGGATCAACACTGGATGACCCTCAGGCATTGCATGAAATGTTTCTCCAGTTAGTGGACTTCCCTAAAGCAATAAAAACTAGGAGGCAATTTTAATTTTATACAATCATCTGATTTAGATATTAAAACACAATTTGGCCCATATTTTTCAAAACTTCACGCAACGCAGTAAGCCACCTTGTTGCGCTGCATGAAAGGTCAGGAATACACTCTATATACCATTATATGGCACATTCATGTCCTTTCCCAGTGCTAACACACTTTAGGCTGCATTACACAGGCAACTTTGCGTAATGTTGTAAGGGAGCCTGCATTGCAGGCAGGATTATTTTTGTGCAGGAAGGTAAATATCTTCCTGCACAAAAACAATCCTCAGAGATAAAGATATTTCTCCTCATTGCTCCTCTGGTGGGCATACAATTTTGACACATTCCCAGGTCTACCAAATGTTAGCAAATCTGGGAATGTGTCAGAATCGATGGGTGGATGTGTGGGAACACCCATGCTCCACCCACGGCACGCCACCCCTGCCTCAGAGTAATGAAAGCCAGTGATTTGCCCTGCCTTGCATTACACTATATATATCAAGCCACTCAGGGCCATGCTAGATGGCCTTGCGTGGCTTGATAAATCCCATTTAGGTTTTGTGTCGCCCTTGAGTCCTCTTGTGTGGCGCAAGGGCAACGCAAAACCTTTACAAATACGCCCCTTTATCCATCAACGCAAACCAAGGACAGCTAAAGACAGCAGGGGCAGCTCCTCCTCAAGAGCAGAGGGACGTCACCCTGCCTGCTTCCAGCGCATCAGGCAAACACAAATAAATAAAATGGCATGTCAATGCCATTATTTTATTTGCCACCACACTGTGTACAGCGCAAGGGTGGGGGCGGGGCTGAATCCTGCAAATGCAGGATGACAGCACAGGTCTACAGTGCGCATGTCGGATTGGGCAGCAGTCTTGCGATGGCCAGCCCTACATTCACAGTGTAGAGCCAGCAATCAAAAGTGTGTGAAACAGCCTGAAGATTTCCGGCACAGGCCCCCGGCCTCAAAATGAGCGCTGGGTTAGCATGCTCCAATCAATCCTGGAGCAACTCTCATGCTGATGAGAGTAGCTCCAGGATTGGCTGGATCGTGTTCCACTGAGCAGGAAGGGAAGTCCTTCCCTTTCCTGCTTGTGGACAACCAGGATACGATTCCCGGCAGAGAAGTGCTCCATCGGTCGTGCTCCCACTCCTTATGGTGAGTTGTGTGTCATCGCGCCTACCATAATTTTTAAATGCTAGCCGCCACTGAAAGACAGCTAAGGCTATGGTTAAGCTTAAAGGTGGTACATAGACTAATTTCTCCTTGGAATTACGCCAATCCATTTTGTAAGTCCCGATATTGCTCAGCCACTAGGATAGATTGTTTTTTAGTAGCTCTTGAAACAACTCAGATTGTTGCGGGGATTCTGCACATACACAGAACTATGTGCAGGAAAGCAGGACCTCGCTGTATAGGGGTTGTACCTTCCTACCACCTTAGTACCCAAAATCCCAAAACCGACTAGCTATAGTGTCTCATTCGTTCTCCTACATAATCACAAAGCTACAAATGATTAGACAACCCAGAACACAACACTCCCGACTCTCTCAGGAATCGCGGTAGCAAGACATACCCTTTCGCTCACTCACTCGTACTTGTCCACAATAAGAATTGTCAGAGTCACTGTAATAGTTCAAAATGTTTATTTTACCTATCAAGCTCTATAATGCAGTATACGAGCCACTACCAGCAGCGAAATGTATAAACTCAAAACAATTAGCATTGTTACAATTCCATAAAATATAAAGGGGGATGTCATCATATACAGACAGTGGAAAAAGGACTATACGGCCTAACCACCCTCCCCTTGGCTGGAAGAAGTTTTATTATATAAAGGAAGATCTCTGGGCTTTGTCAGCAGACCCCAAACCTTAAAGACTAGATGGAAGGTTTACATCATAGGAACAGCATAGCTCTTCTCCATGGAAAGGTCTCTCTCCAAGTGTGTGTTTGAACAACATGCATCCCAGTAATATCAAAGCACGTGTCTCCAGCAGTGCAGCTGTGTTTAGCATGTTTTGTCTAGGTGCTAGGGACTGACCAGACCAGAATAACAAGGGACATTGTTTATCGACCTTGCACTTCGTGTTCAGACTAAACTCCAGGAACTAGCAGAGAACGCGAAAAGCAGACAGTTCTCATGTGAAAGGCATAAACAGAGTCTTGCAAAATAAAGTCATGTAGTAACGTGCACTAAAGTAGCATCATGGCAGCAAAGCTCATGCTAACTTAGCAATGACGGCAATGACCCTAATGGCCATATAACACCCTCCCCTTGGTAAGGTCATAGTGTGTAGACAAAGGACCAAAACAGAGTTTAAAAGACAAGCAGAGATCAAATGCGCTAGAAAAAACCAAATTGGAAAAAATCAAAACAAAAAAGAGTGTATGTCGTTTAAAAAACGTGATTAAGAAGTAGGTGGCAAATCCATCAAAATATGTGAACCTAAGAATGCAATTTGTTCCAAAAGGTCATCCCTATCGTTTGTAGAAAACAGGGATGCCATCCAATCAAGTAGGTCGAAGGAACAGACATGCGCCTCGTAATCTGATGCTTCCAAGAGCATATTCGGACAACTTGCGTGATATTCGATGAAACTTCGTCGTAAAAGGTTCTGCGCAGCTGCACAGATATCCCATTCAGCCAAGACTCCAAGTGCAGCCGCACGCACCATACGGCCATTCTCAGAACAAGCCTGGTCATGGGCCGCCAAGGGACCCATTAATTGGTTAAAATCCAGGACAGGACATGACGTATTGGAGAGGCATAAATCCATAGCCCAATAGAAGGGACACCGTTGACAGTAGAATACAGGTTGCACACAAGTGAAGTAGGCAAAGCGAAAAGTTAATCCATAACTCACGCTAAGCATTGCTAATGGCAAGCATCCAAAAATGTGTTGCATTCGATCATGGTACAGTTGCAATTTGCCTGGTCTGTGCATTACCACAAGATGAGCAGCCATTGCGCAGCAGGAACAGAGGAAGCAGGATTCCACCAGCTAACGCCAGTAATAAAGGGAATCCTCCGAAGACGCTGGAAAATATAGAATGAATAAAAGGCGGTATTACTCCAAATATCGTCTGAAAAGAAGTCACAAGGCAGGATCCCACATGTTTACAAAAATGCGCAGGGCCTTTAGTGTCAGACGCATTAAATATTTGATGTATAAGCTCCCCAAAGTGAAGTGGGAGGTTAGTGTTCAGAAGTGACTGAATCTCGCTAGATGTTCTGGCCACCTGCAACTCGAAGGTCTCTCGAGCTGAAATGAGAGCCACTTCTTGTTGAAACAATAGCGCTTTGAGCCTTCTTAATTTGTTGAAATCTGTTTTCAAAGTCGGAATGGAAGGCCAAATGGAACTATCTACTTTCCCATGCGGGGGCGGAAAAAGCACATTGCTACAACAAGTAACACGTTGTGAAACTGTTACTAAATACGGTATTCCTGCCCGTAAACCACAGCAGTCGTGGTTGTTCAAAATAAGATAACTGCCGTTAGTAAGCAATGTAAAAGCTGGAATTATCGCTGGGACTTGGAGTTCCTTTTAAAAAAACAAGCAAGATTAGGCACGGATACATTACAAGCGCCGTGCAACTTAACGTGTTTACAAACTAGGGAATGTCCTACTGTGGAATCGCAGTCCTCCCTTGTTAGGAAAACTTCCTTACCCTCCCGTTGACATCTGTAAGTGAAAGGTAGGGACCATAATTCATGGAAAAATGTACTACCCAGGGGTTCAAAGCGGCCAATCGGAAAATGTTGCATACATGATTTAAATTGCAACAGCGAGAATGGGAGAGAGATAACCCCATGAATTAACCAAACAGCTGAATCCGTCTCCGCCACAGAGAATGGCAAGGGTTCCAATTGTTCAATGTGCAACAGCATGTATGTAGCATCTTTCATGGACATAAATCTCTGTTTATCAGTCAGATTAAATGGTAAAAACAAAGCAGAAGCATTCAAATAATCCAGAGGGACTTTTCCCATTTTGAGAGTCTGTAACGTATATGCAAACTGCATAACTGACCGTAATTGATTTTGACCATGATATAACACAGATACATCATTCTGAACAATATCAATAACAGATGAAACAATATTATCCAAGGTATAAATGTGTGAAGAAAGTGTATTGATGCTATTGTTGACCACTGCAAGGACTTTTTCCAAATTTGCTTGATCAATTTGGCGCAGACGAAGCGCTGCCTCAATCTGCGAAAGTTTCCAAACTTCATTGTAAGCTGCATAGATAAACCTCTTGGATCTAGGAATTCTAGGACCTAACATAAAATCAGCCAAATTGATGTCACTCGACAAAAGTGACAAGTGTTGTTTTACTGACGACAAAGTGGAGTGTTCCAACCATTGTTGGCACAATTTACCCACTGAGTATGTGGTTACCGAATATGAATGGGGATAACGAGGATCCACTCTAGTCTGTGTGAAACCAGGTGTTACATTATAAAAACGCAGTTGACATGCATTTGAATTCGTCTGCCACACCAACCATCCGGATGGCTCAATTTCAGAGACATTGAAAGTATCATTTCGAAACAAAGTTTGCAACACATCGATCGTATAATTCGACTGTGCGCGCCAATTGTCATATTCCGCGAATGACGGAATGGATGGGATATTCAAATTTTTTGCAGTTGCCAAGCCAAATCAAGTGGTTTGGTGCACTGTTTAATTTTAAAATAAAATTTGAGTTGGAATTAGGCAGGCACGATGCAATGCTTCAGTTCCCTGAACCTGCCAAGGCTTAGTGCCCCAAATTGATTTTAAATCAATGGTATCTTTCCAGTGATCATAACCCTGTGTGGCCAATTTAGTTCTAAAGGAATTGGAATAAATCAATTTAGTGTAGGTCAAGATAAATTTGGATTGAGATGACAATTGCAGTTTAAAGAAATAGGATTCCGGATTAGACGTGTCATAATCTGTGAAATAGGTGAACTTATCACTAAGGGTTTTAGAACTCCCCTGTACGGGAGTAGGACAATGTTCCCATTGAGTGTAATTAAAAACAGGTCTTAACGTGTTTGTTTTATGCAAAAAATGATGGCCATAGTGTTGATAACAGAATAAATCAGCATAATTAGCAGAATTTAAATATAAATCTTCAGCATCAAAAGCAGCATAATATTTTAAATCAGAAAACAATGAATGCACTGCTTGCACATCCCAATCATCAGAATGTATGTCCTGTGTTACCACATCTCCTAATGAGACGCGAAACACGTATAGTATCTTGAGCAGCTCCGTCGGGCCATGAATTTCGAAAGCTACTTTATCCCAAATGATGCCATCTGCAACCGGGAAAGCTGAAATGTTGACAAGAGTTTGATCATGTTTCATGATATGGGAAGATGTATGAGGGGCCAGAATTCCATCGACCAAGTTCACAGCAGAGCGTTCTGGCAAATAATGACCATTGATGAGCAAGAAAAATACTGTCACAAATCCAATCGACATGAAGAGGAAAATTAGGATAAGCACCAACCAGGTGTAGGTCCACGGGGGAACCAGGTAAGTCTTTTTGAACCAAGAGATGAAAATACTTAATTTGCTGGCATGGTCCCCAAAATAACCGCTTGCACCCATGGGTATTAGAGGTGGGTGGGCTGCATCAGCGTGATGTTGTCGAGGACGGTTTGGCACTTCCCTTTGGGAATCCTCTGTAGGGTAAGTATACTCGACTTCTGCGGTGGAAGAGGATGGAGGCAGAACACGCAAAAGATCAATAGTAGTTTCCATCTCACCGATACGGGCATTAGTCGTAGAGGTTGAGGTTACCGGATTGAAAGAGATAGCGTTGCACGAAACTGCAGGTGTTACACTATTCAGAATCGGCCAGATGGTGTAACCTGACATTGTCCACTGAGATGTATCTGTTGTCCTTGTGACCAGGTAAAGGTGGTAAAATGACTATACGAGTACCCTTCAATCCAAGTACTGGAACTGGTGCACGATGAGAGGGACCAAATTCTTTTTTGTTCTAAGCTTTTCTCGTACCAGATCCCCAATCTTAGGAAGCCAGCCGGCAAAGGGAATCAGCAGTGCTGCATCATTGGAAGAGGGTAAATGTTCAGTTGCGTAGCTGTCACGGGTCTTTTGTAGACCCTTTAACATAGTAGAATGATTATCTACATCAAAGGTTGTGGCAGCCGCCACAATGTCTAGACCATCAAGGTCTGGCACAAACATTTTAATGCCAAAGACAATTTTGTATGGGGACCGCCCACCCAGAGATCTTCTAGGGAGATTATTGAGTGCACGTTGAACACCATTCAAATGGGCCAGCCAGTTCCTGCCAGTACCTAAAACCCTAGCTGTCAAAGATTGCTTTAAGTCACGGTTCATTCGCTCCACTATAGAATTGCTCTCAGGCCTGTATGGAGACGAAAACTGCACCAGCACCCCCATTGACGTCATCGCGTCCTTGTACGCCTTAGAGGCGAACGCTGGACCTTGGTTTGAATGGAGGGTGCCACAGGCAAACATCCCGACAAAGACAAGCAAATCTCTAATGACATTTCGAGCGTCAGCACTGCGTTGTGGCCAAACCCAAAGGAATCTAGTGCACGAATCAACTGCAACAAAAATGTATTTATATGCAGTATCAGAAGAGAACGGACCGCAGTGATCAAGATACACACAGCCAAATGGCTGATTAGAAATACATATCTGTGTTTGTGGTGGGCGTGTGACTGTAGACGGTTTGATTTGCTGACAAATGTCACACAAAAGTACATAATTACGGGTCTGTTTATATAAACCACGCCACCAGTAACGTTGTTGTAAAATAGAGACTGTCGCAGACACCCCGGCATGTGCGGAAGCCATGCCCTCTGGTGCGGCAATGATCAAAGCAAGTCTGCGGTCCTTGTTGGGAATTAGCCGATCCCCAACAGATGGAATTTTAGCCATGGACCTTGTAACTGCTGCAACGGAACACGTGGCTACTGCAGATTTGGCCACTTTGTCAGCCAAAGAATTACCAACTGCATGTGCTCCCACACGCTGATGGCCAAGAGTATGGATAACCTGTGTGAGTGGGAGACGTTTTTTAAGTTCTGCCACTCGAACCCAAAGCATTTTTTTTTTTAACATCTTTTTATTGCACATAAATACAGGCTTCAGATCAACATCATATTCAAATTGACATAGCAGGAGAAACATGTGACACAGGAACCGCAATACATGGTAAACGTCTTATCGCAATTACAGGCTATTGGTCATTCTCACTCTCTTGGGTATACAATAACATCTCATCTCCCAGGCAAGTGTGAAACATTCCTCATGGCGCCTGCCAATGGCCTCTATACCTAGCCCATGCACCCCATATCTTTTCACCTTTACGTGGGCAGCCCCGACTCTGATATATCACCTGCTCCGCCCCATAGCACCAGTCCAGATCTTTCTTCCAAGCAGCTAGTGTGGGGGCTGCCACTGCCCCCCATGCTCGGGCGATGTTCCTCTGGGCCACCCCTCCTGCTAAGTCCAGCCAAGTCGTGGCCCACTGCGGCCATGTCATCTCACCCGTCACTCCCAGGATGAGCCACCTTGGTTCTAGCGGGACATTCTCACCTACCACCATCGTCATCACTCGGGTTATGCCGTCCCAATACGTTTGAATCCTGGGGCATGACCATAATATGTGGAAGAAAGACCCTTTCTCGCCACAGACCCGTACACACTCGTCAGTCACACAGTTGCATATTCGGACCTGAGCCATTCGGGAAGCATAGCATCTATGGAGAATTTGGAGCGGAATCAGCCTGAATCGTGCCCTTATAGCTACTTCTCGGGGGCTCTGTAGGGCTTCGGCCCAGTCGTCGTCCTCTAATAGGCCTACGTCCGATTCCCAAGCCTCTCGTAGAGGGCCCAAACAGTCTGGGGAGTTGTTCACCAGTTTCCGATAAGTCAGAGAGATTGCCTTATCGATCATGGGGTCTAAGAGGAGACGGTCTTCAAGTGGCGAGTATTCCGGTATCATGGACCCCTCTTTCAGATGGCAATGAAGTGCATGGCGTAGCTGTCGGTAGTGGAGATACTCCGCCCCCCATTTGGAACTGCTCCCGCAGGGTGTCGAAGTGTAACATTTTACCTCCCTTCCAGACGTCCCCCAAGTGATCAATCCCAATAAGGCTCCATTTCCGAAAGCCCGTTAGTTGTTTCAGCTCTCCCAAGTGGTCACTCTCCCAGAGAGGAGTCTGCCCCGTAAGTTTGTTTGCCAATTCAGTCATTTTGGTTGCTTTATGCCAAGCTTCGATGACTGTTCGGGTATGAACCGGGAGGAGCGAATTACCTCTTCCTTTCCGATATAGCTCCGTCAAATAGCTGTTGTTGCTTAATGCCAAACGGTCTACTCTGTACGCCGGTTCCTCTAACGGTGAGAAAGCCCACCCATTAATATTGACGAGCTGAGAAGCCCAGTAGTTTTTTCTAATGTCAGGAACGGCGAGGCCCCCTTCATATACTCCTCTCTGGAGTTTCTTCAGCGCTATTCTGGGGTTACCTCCCCCCCATAGCAATATGCGCTGCTCGGACTCGACAGATCGAAAAAATTTCTCCGGTATCTGATACGGGGTATTCTGGACTACATACAACAGACGTGGGAGGGCCATCATTTTAAAAATAACCACTCTACCCACCAAGGAGACAGGAAGTCGTCTCCAATGTACAATGTCATCTCTCAGTCTATCCAATTGTGCCTGCACATTGGGCCGCATAAACTCTTCCTCTTTTTTGGTGATCCATACACCCAAATACTTAAACGTCTCTTTGTGGACCAACTCTGAGCAGACCGACATCAGGGGTGGGAGCGCTCCCACCAAAGAGAACACCAGGGATTTATCCCAGTTGACGCAGTATCCTGAGTATGTGCCGAATGACTGTATTATATGGATGAGCCGATGGAACGTTTGTCTTGGGCTGTGGGCATAGAGCAGGATGTCGTCTGCATACAAAGATATGCGTTCTTCCCAGCCGCCCCCTAAATCGATACCTCTCACTACTGGGTCCACGCGTATCCAAACAGCCAGTGGTTAAACCCAAAGCATTTTATGCTTTATTGCGCTGCCTTTAGAATCTCGATAGTCATTTTGTGAACAAAAGAATAAGTTGTCATTTAAAAACTGAACACAGTAGTAAGTATCGCATACAATAAGAGTATTCACATTAGGATCAGCAAACTCGAGAGCAAGAACAAGAGCACGCAGCTCCGCCAATTGTGCTGTACAGTCCCCAAGCGCCTGTGTATGCACTATGGAAGACTTAAATTTACCATTGACAATTGAACCAGCCAGAATAGCGCAAGCCGCTGAATAAGCATGTTTGGAACCGGTGGCTGGTTGGGCCGAGCCATCGGTATAAATGATACATTTGTACTCATCTAAAGGAAGCAACAACAACGGAGGAGGATGAACATGTTCATACTGTAAAAAACTCCTGTGTCTGTAGAGCAGGATCAAAGATAAACATGACATCAGCCGATGTCAAAGAAGTAGCCCATTGTATCCAACGGGGATGTAATGCATTAGAGTTTGGCACACTTACCTTAGTCACTGCTTCTAAAGCAGGGAGAGGCATGACCATAAGAATGCGTTTTCCCTGCGCCAGCGAGCATTCTTTCAGAATCGCCATTTGGACCGCTGTCAAAACTTTTTCAACATTCGAAAATCGCATTTCAGCCGATGTGTATAAATGTGATTTGTATGCAATAGGTACTGTGTCACCCTCATTGAACGTCAGGTAAGTGAAACCCACTGTCCCCGGTACTATACGCATCACCAGGTTCATGGTATTGTTACGCGTCAACAAGTAGTTAGTAGCAAGCAAATCTGATTGCAAAGATAGCAGTATAGAGGTATGTTCCGGAAGCCATCTGGCCGAAGAAAATGTGGGTTGTATCAAGCGGTTTGATACGCTGGGAGTAATCGGGAATGTAAGTCCTCCCGAAATTCAAAAATCCCAGCAAAGACTGAAGCTTTTTCAGTGTAGATGGAGGTCGCAATTGTGCACATTTCTCCAGAAAGTGGGGGGCCAGCCTCCTACCTTCATTGTTGAGCTCGTAGCCCTAAAATAGCACCGCAAAATGTGCGATGTGTGATTTTTCAAAATTGAATTTGTATCCATAGTCGGCAAACGACAAGATAATGCGGTCGACTCGGACTAGATGTGGCATCAGTTCATTGTACGTCAGATAAATATCATCAACGTATGAGAATGCATCAGAGTCTATGCTGTCCAACAAAGAGACAACACGTGCAGCGAAAGCTCCGGAGCAATTCTTATACCCCATAGGCAAACGCATACATTTTTTCTGATTCCCAACAGCGGTAAATGCTGTCAAGTCACTGCTCTCAGGAGCCAAATTGTGACTATAGAAACCATTGGAAATATCCAGTGTAGTTTTGTATTTCTTACGAATAAGATTGTTCACTAGCGCAGAGCTATGAGTGTTTTGTACCGCAAATGTACGACAATGACTATTCAAATTTTGATAATCTAATACAATGCAATACGACTCATCGGGTTTCGATACCGTAAAAAGAGGATTATTCATTGGCGATATTCAGGATTCAATCACTCCTTGATACTCCAACTGTGTTAGAATATCACAAACGGGAGCCTTAGCTTCTCGTCTGATTGGATATTGGGGCTGTGGCTGTGGCATAGACCGTAATGGTATCTCATGTGCCGGTGAATCTCTATCCCAGCCCACCTGATTACGGTACACCGGATGCGTAAGCCTTTGCATGTTCCTCAGGGAGGTAACGCGAAAAACCCGGAAGTATCACATCCTCCCTTCTAGAAGCTGCTAGCACAAATGGTGGAGGCCAATCTGCCTCTGCCAACAAAATCTCGTATGAAGGTGAGATTTTCCCCAAAAATCCCCTTGATTGTACGCTGTATATCACCTTCAATTTGGAAGACAATTTCCTAGAGTCTATCCGGGGGGGCAACTTGTGTATCTGCTGTTTCTACTGTAATGAATGTATCAGTTGCTCTCGCCTCCAGACAGGGACGCAGTGCCTCCCGCACTATGGTAACCTCTGCTGCGCTGTCGAGCAGAGTCACCGCCCAAGTCCAATCTAGAAGTCGGGTTCTCACCGTCTGAGACATATTTTGCTGTTACAGCAGCAACTTTTTCTTCTGATACTGGGGTCTAAAATGAGGCAGATCCTCTTGTTTGGCTTTGACGTCAAACTGTCAAGGTTGATCCCGTCCCTGTTGTGTGGTCGGACCCTTGCCACGATCCTGGCGCTCCCCACTACCGGCTTGAGAGTCCGATGTGTCCTGTAAAGAACGAGGAGAGCACAGATCAGGGACTTGAAATCTATCAGGAGTCTTAATTTTCGCGCGGTCGCGCAAGTCATAAGTACGCTCAGAAGACTCGGGTGTCGGTGAATCAGCACGCGAACCCTGCTTCTGTTGTTGCTGCCCCTGTTTTTTATTTCTCCAGTTCTTTTTAGGAAAGAACGGGCGCCCATCTTTATCAGTCCGGGCCTTTTGTTGACCTTGATTTTGTGTTTGAATCTGTGGTTGAGTAAAAGGTTTGATTCCCAGACTATTGCGCCCTGTGGTTTTATAAGCCTTAACAATAATCTTTGGCAATTTGCGTTGCTTGTCTTGGTCAGCCACAGCCTCCAACGGTTGCGCCACTTGTAAGCTCACAGCATCACCCTTAACATTAGCAAGGATCATATTGCAAACAATATCGAACACCCCCACCAGCCTCATTCCCAATTCCAGGGCCGCCTCGGCCCCATGTTCCTCCTGAACACGTTTTATCATGGATAGGAGGACGGTCATTGAGGGGGTGCCGAAACACATCGAATATAAATACACCGCTGCAAACACCTTACCCCAAGTGTTACAATCAGCTAATTCGGGAACCAGGTTTTTCGGAAGACTGATGGTCAAAATCCTGTGTTTCTCCACAGGAGTGGTATTTGGAAAAACAGCTTTGAGGTGCCCAAATTTCTCGGCAAGCCAATAAGGAAGCTCATCCTTATTCTGGGGACGCTTGCCCATCACTGAATTAACCATTAATGGACTGATGGTCACACCACCAGGTGCAGGTGGTTGCGCAGCAATGCCAGGTGGTCCCACCTGGAAGTTGCGCGACATGAACTGTATAACAGCTCTATGTATGCGTATTAATAAAGCATGTAATACGCAAAGCTCTGCGATTGTAGTTAAATAACCTGGGTGTGGAGTATACCCAGCCAAAACGGGCCACGTGGCCCCATTTATCGATAAGGAGCCTAAACGGACCGGCGTTATTGGGTGAGGAAGGGCGCCATTAAACCATATTTGGTGTTGCCAAGCCGTTAGCGGAACTTCAAGAGACCTATAAGGACGATAATCCTGAGGAAGGGCCGTGGCAGTATATTCGTGAAACAAATTATCTGTTCCATCGACGGCCGGAAAGGTGACCCAAGAATAAAACACCTCGAAGCTGTAAGCAGCATCCGCTTCCACAACAAAGATAAGCACAACACCAGCATCAGGTACTCCATATTGAGTCAAATAAGCCCTGAGCGGTGCGCGGTTAGGAGGTGCAATAACAATCGCCATAATCAATTATAGAGAATAACAACCTATGCGTGGCAGCGCAATAACGGGGTAATATGAAAGAGAAAAGACCTTTTAAAATTCAAGCTTGAAAGACATATCAAATATCACAATATAGGAGGCAACACCGTCACAACTGTCTCCGGAAACAGAAGTGAGGGGATTGTGGACATGCACAAGCACTACTCAGGAGTCTCGCAGATAAGAACCAGACAAAACGTTGGTGGCGCCATGTTGCGGGGATTCTGCACATACACAGAATTATGCACAGGAAAGCAGGACCTCGTGTATAGGGGTTGTACCTTCCTACCACCTTAGTACCCAAAATCCCAAAACCGATTAGCTATAGTGTCTCATTCGTTCTCCTACATAATTACGAAGCTACAAATGATTAGACAACCCAGAACACAACACTCCGACTCTCTCAGGAATTGCGGTAGCAAGACATATCCTTTCGCTCACTCACTCGTACTTGTCCACAATAAGAATTGGCAGAGTCACTGTAATAGTTCAAAATGTTTATTTTAACTATCGTGCTCTATAATGCAGTATACGAGCCACTACCAGCAGCGAAATGCATAAACTCAAAACAATTAGCATTGTTACAATTCCATAAAATATAAAGGGGGATGTCATCATATACAGACAGTGGAAAAAGGACTATAAGGCCTAACCACCCTCCCCTTGGCTGGAAGAAGTTTTATTATATAAAAGAAGATCTCTGGGCTTTGTCAGCAGACCCCAACCCTTAAAGACTAGATGGAAGATTTACATCATAGGAACAGCATAGCTCTTCTCCATGGAAAGGTCTCTCTCCAAGTGTGTGTTTGAACAACATGCATCCCCGTAATATCAAAGCACGAGTCTCCAGCAGTGCAGCTGTGTTTAGCATGTTTTGTCTAGGTGCTAGGGGCTGACCAGAACAGAATAACAAGGGGCATTGTTTATCGACCTTGCACATCGTGTTCAGACTAAACTCCAGGAACTAGCGGAGAACGCGAAAAGCAGACAGTTCTCATGTGAAAGGCATGAACAGAGTCTTGCAAATTAAAGTCATGTAGTAACGTGCGCAAAAGTAGCATCATAGCAGCAAAGCTCATGCTAACTTAGCAATGTCGACAATGACCCTAATGGCCATATAACAAGATAACCTCCTCAATCATCTTGAACTTGTTATATGATCATATAGCTATCTCTCTAGGTGTGCTGGGAATTTGGCACATCTTTATAGCTGTTCTTTGAACAGAGCTTTGCTCCAGCAGACTCCTTTGTCGAACAGATGAAGGCCAGAACAAGGCTGTTCTTCGAAGAAAACAAGGATTCCTCCCCTGTAGTGACCATTTGTAAAGCTTTTTTTTTTTTTTACAAATTTTTTATTAGTATAGCAGCACCATTGTTACACTTACACTTAATACATGAGGAATTATCAATCATCCATAGTACATACAGGAAATGAAGAAAAACCATCTGAATATAGAAACAATAAAGAAACGGTAAATCATTATCCTTGAAAGAAAAAAAATTAGTTACTTCAGGCAAAGCAATATATACCGTTATTTACATATCTAGCAAACAAATACCAACATTTGAAAAGTAAATTGCAAGCCTGCCTGTACAAAAATAGATAAGGAAAGAGTGATCATGCTGTCAGTGAGGGTCTGTTATCCACCCTGCCTTCCTTCCATCTATAAATGGGTGCCCAAATACGCCTGCCAAGCATTCTCCCTCTTCTGCCCTTTCTCTCATAGATCCCCTTTTCAAGATTATATATGGCGAGCAGCCTGGCGAGCCATTGCTGAAATGTTGGGGCTATTTGATCAAGCCAGGCAGAGGCAATGCAGATTCGCAACATAGCCATGGCCAGGAAAAGGAAGTAGTGAGACGAGTCTTGCACTTCGCTACTATTTATCCCCAAAAGCATTAGTACAGGCGTGAGCGAGACCTTTAAGTTAAATGTTTGATCTAGAAATTTTTCAATTGCTCTCATTAAGATTTCTAACCGAGGGCAAGTTGAAAACATGTGAATTAAATCAGCATCAGGGCTGTCACAGCGGGGACATCTAGTTCCTTCCTGTCCCCCCCACTGCGCTATCTTTGCCGGAGTATAATACAATGAAAAGATTGTTTTAAAATGTTGAGCTTGCAACCCCGCGGAGCACAGGACGGTCTGTCCCATATCTAAAGATTCGAAAAATTTGTCTTGATCTACACTAAGCTTGTCTGCCCATTTCTTCCCCTGCTTATCAAGGGCATCCTGCTTTAGTAAAGAGAGTTCTGCGTAGATACTCTTAATGGTGCAGTTCTCACCATTTCTTATAACATCAATGATTTTAACTTCCCTAAAGCCATTCAGTCCTCCTTTTTTCCCTCTTAGAAAACTACGTAGCTGGAGATAGTTTAAATAAATTCTTTTATCAATACCAAATTTGTCCTGGATATCGCCAAATGAACGAATTCCCTCTTGCCCTATGAGATCCCCTATTTTCCGGAGTCCCACTCTAGCATTATGGTATTAGAGAAGATTCCTGGAAACATAGGATTTCTGTACATCTGAGTATAAAAGTTAATTCTCCCTAGGCCAGTTTTGTTTTTGAACGCTGCCCAAATCTTGAATGCTGCCATCAGGGTTTTAAATCTTGTTTATTTGAAGTAGCTGGGTTCACTGAATTTCATGAAGCAATTCCCCGCATCCTCCCCTAGCAATAACTTATATATATCTGGAGACCCAGTTTTAATCCAAGGATCTGTGACGCTCCCACCGATTAGCCCGCGCATGTATTGAAAAGCCGCAGCCCAATAATACATTCTGAGGAATAGGACTGCCCAGCCTCCTCTTTCCCTTGGTAGCGTCATATACCTTAAGGCCCTCCTTGTTTTCCTGTGTGCCCATATGAACCTGTTCAGGATGTTTTCAAGCGTTGTAAACCATTGTTTCTCGAATTCTAGCGGTATAGCCCTAAAGAGGTAAAGTATTTTGGGTAAAAAGACCATCTTGACCACATTGCACCGACCGACCTCTGACAGATGAAGATTATGCATTATGTATTATGTTTTTGCCTTCCGAATTACTGGCTTGATATTTCTCTCTACCAATTGTCCCAATTCGGGTGTAATATTGATGCCTAAGTATACGGCCGTATCTGTCACCCGAGGGTCATCCAAATCAGCCATCCTATTCTTGACTATCTGTGTCTTTTGTCTATTAAGTGCATACCCCGAGATCCGGCCGAAAGCTTGGGCTTCTTCCTCAATTGCGGCTATAGCGGTTTGAGGGTCAGGAGTGACTACAGCGATGTCATCTGCATAGGCCAGGGTTTTTGTTTCCAGCCCATGATATCTGGTTGGCTTATTTCCATTGTTGTCCTCCAGCTTCCTGATCAGAGAGTCAATGTACAGGGCAAAAAGAAGGGGCGAGCACGGGCAGCCCTGCCTAGTGCCCCGCATGATTGATAGTGGTGCGGTATACCCCCCATTCAATCTTAATCGGGCCGTCGGTGCTTTGTACAGAACCTGAATTGCGTTAATAAAGCAATTCCCAATACCAAACCATTTCATAACCACCCACAGATAGTCCCAGGAGACCCTATCAAATGCTTTTTCGGCATCCATAAGCATCAGAGCCATAGGATCCCCTGAGACTTCGGCTGCATCGAACAGAGTTATGACCCTGCGAATGTGCTGTGTTGTTCCCCTCCCTGGTATAAACCCGTGCTGACGGGGGTGGATCGTTTTACCAATAATGGAGTTTAAACGGGTCGCCAAGGCCTTAGAGAATATTTTGGCATCGCTGTTCATAAGCGTAATTGGTCTATGAGACCCTGGCTCTCTAGATGGTTTGCCCTTTTTAAGAATATTGTAATATCCGCCACAGCCCAGGATTCAGGAACAGAGCTCCCTTGCTGAGCTTGACATACAGTATCGACCAGGTCCAGCCCAATTACATCCAGAAAGATTTTGTAGAACTCTAAAGGAATCTGGTCCAGGCCAGCTGCTTTGCCAGAGGGGAGGCTACCAAGCGGGCCATAAATCTCCTCCTGAGTCAATGGGGTCTCGAGTAGCTCCGCATCTTCGGGGGCAATACGCTGTATAGGAATTTTGCTTAATACCCTTGGATTGGACTCTCCTCCACTCGATGTTCCCCGCGATACAAATTTTTATAGAATTGCCGAAATACTTCCCGAATCCCCGGTGAACCCTTAATTAGATTCCCCCTGGTGTCTAAAATTTTGAGAATCTCCCCCACCGCGCTCTTTTGTCTCAGTCGTGCTGCCAGGGCGTGCCCCACCCGCTCACTGAACTCATAGCAGTGCTCCCTCCTGTCAAGGAACCTTTCAACTGCCTTGGCTGCAGTAATATCTCCTATCTCTGCCTTAACTAAAGCCAACCTAAGTAGTATATCATCCAATGGTTTGCCCAGCGTCAAGGCAACTGCGAGCTCTTCTTCTACCTCCATCAAGGTCTTATGAAGCATTTTCTCTCGTTGTGCCTCGCTCTTCTGCCGATACAAACTATAACTCATTGTCTCCCCCCTGACCCCAGCTTTAAATGTGTCCCAAACTACCCCAGAGCTGGCACTCTTCCTATTAATATCCCAGAACACCTTGATCCATTCATTCATATGGAGCACATACTCTGGATCCTTTAAAAGCCCTCTTTCGAAAGTCCAGACCCGCTCTGGCCTTTCCCCTGCAAAAGTAACTGTTAAAATTAAAGGATTATGGTCTGATATTATCCGGGGATGTTTCTCTATTCTGCACCTAGAAATTAATAGGTGTGAAACAAAGAAGTAATCAAGTCTGACAACTGACTTATGAGGGACAGAAAAGAAAGTGCTGCCCGGGTCAGCAGGCTTTAGGTGTGACCACACATCTGTGAGTCCATTGTTCTGTACTAAATTAGTAAGGGCTCTAAAGACCTTTCTCTTCCGTCCTGTGTAACTATCTCCCGCTCCCCCCCAGAGTCCACCCAAGCCATTAATGTTAAAATCCCTGCACATTATTACTGGGGTAGGCCACAGTGCTAACTCTGTATCCAGAAATCTAAAAGCTCAGGATCATCCCCGGTCGAGCCGTAAACTGAGCATATAGTAAAAGTAGCGTCATGTAACATACATTCTACCAGCACCCAGCGACCCCACCTATCTGACAAGTTTCTTTTAAAGGGTATATCTTCCCTCCAAGAGAGAATGGCAACCCCTCTTGTTTTAGTGCCTTGCTTGGTATTGACAATACGTTTAAACCCTAACTGTTCCATAATACTGCCTCTAGTGCCCTCTATGTGGGTCTCTTGTAGACATAAGATGTCAGCACGGAGTGTTTTCAAAACGATTGCAGCTCTTTGTCTCTTGGCCTGATCATTTAAGCCACATATATTCATAGAAGCAACTCGGATACTCCTTAGCTGGAATTATACAGGTTACTAATCAAAATAATAACTTTAATATATCTTTGCACTCCTTTAGCAGTTATTTGGTGAATCATTATTTTTTCATTTCTTTTCCTGTTTGTCAAATTAATCCTCAAGTTCTGTGCTGCCCCCTCACCCTTCCCATTTCCCCTGGTCCCCCCTCCCCATCCCTCTGCCCCCCCTGCCCCTCCCCCCCAACACCCATCACAAGCAAATAGGTCGGCTATGACCTATGTGTGGCAGCCGGTACTCACAACTCAAGTCGCAGCAGAATCCCCAACCCGATCCCAAAATACACCATTGTGTTTCGCACCCATTGACATATATAAAGAAAATAGAAACCATTTACATTTACATTTTGACCAGAAAGATTCTACGGAGCCATACAACCTCCTGAGTAAGAAAATCTCAGCCTACTGTAGGGCCCCCTTGAGACAGCCGCACCTCTCCAGACCTCCCCTTTGCATCTTTCAACTCATTCATATACTCCTGTGCCTTAATTTCAGAAGAAAACATTTGCACCCTCCCATTCGAGATGACCTTAAGCCGGGCAGGGAATAACAAATATGCTTCACATCCGATCCCCTGGAAGGGAGCTATCATCTGCCGGAGCCTCCATCTCCTTTCGACCGTTATATGGCAAAAGTCCAGCCGAGCAAAGAATGTGTGCCCCTCAAATGTCCGTTTTGCGTCTGGCCTTGCTCTGTCCAGTATGGCCTGCCGAAGGAGAAAATTACTGCTATAAATTTGAACTACCCTGGGCCGCTCCACTTGCCCCACAGTGTTGCCTTTCCTTTGTGTCATCGGGAAGCGATGGGCCCTCTGGACCTCCATATCCCAATTCCATTGGGAGAGATCAGTAAATGCTCCCTTTAAAAGGTTTACTACGAATGACATATTTTCCCCTTCGATGTTTTCAGCAAGGCCCAGCAATCTCATGTTGTTTCTTCGTTGCCGGTTCTCAAAGTCTTCAAGCTTCCAAAGCACACCCTCTGATTGCTTATCATGCGACTCCTTGTATGTCTGCAGCTTTCCCACTTCCTCTTCCAGAGTTGCTGTTCTTTCCTCTACATGAGTTACCCTTTCTGCCATATCTGTGCACAGTTTATTCACTTTTCGCAGGGACCTCTGCAATTTTTTAGTGGCTTGATGCGCCCTGCGGCTCTCCTGTCTGGCTTCGCCCTGCATCTGTTTTAGGGTGGAGTAAACAAGGTCTAATGATGGTGGGGCAGTAGAGTCAGTAGAGCTTGCAGGCCCCCTTGTGCTGAGACCTGCCCCTCATCTTCATAGATCTGACTAGTGGCAGAGTAATCCCACTTAAGTTTGTGGGCTGTCGCTGTATCCAGTTTAAGAGGAATGGCTCTAGATTTAGCCCTGCGTTTCTGGGTAGCGGTCTTGCTACGTTGCGCCCTTTGGGTAATGGAGGATTCCCCTGACTCAGACCCTTCTGATCAATCAATCAATCAATCAATCACGGCATTTATAGAGCGCGCTACTCACCCGGGAGGGTCTCAAGGCGCTGGGGGAGGGGGTAAGTTACTGCTCGAACAGCCAGGTCTGATGTATTACCATCGCTTGTAAGAGAGATATCTGTGTCGTCGGCAAGAGAAAAAAACGTATCTCCCTCTGGGGACCCAAGAGCCGATTTAGACCATAGTGGGATTAGGTTTTGGCCCATAGCCCCTCCCTGAGGCATAGCAACATTAGGGACATCAGGTGTAATAGATAGTTTGTCTTTACCTTTCTCAGCAGGCTCTGTCCCTGGAAACAAACCAACAGGTTCGGGTGCGCTTCTGCCGTTGTCAACCATGCTGCCTAGTGAATCCTGTGATTCCTGTAGAGCCTGCTGTTCAGGCCGATTGGCAGCCTCCACAACCTCCTCTCCCTGTAGCCCCAGCTCCAGTCCAGGCTGCTGCTGCAACATAGTAACCGTGGGAGGTGGAGCCATGCCTGTCTCAGCCGTTCCCCTTGTCCTGGTCTCAGTTGGGTTGAGGACGTTTCCCGTGCCGCCAGCCGATGCAGATACTGACAGCAACCGTTGGCTGCCGCAGAGAGCCCTCCGCGCCAGCCGCTCGCAGCTTGCTTCGTCCCTACATGCCTCCGTCTCTCGCCTTGCTGCCAGCCTCCTCAGTCTTTTTAGAATATGCCCCACGCCGAGCTTGGCCCGAGCCGAGCACAGCCGTAGTTCCCGCAGCAGCAGCCTCCTTCGGGGGGTCTTTCGAGACTTCCTTCGTGGATTTGTTTGTTTTTGGGCCCATCGTCCCTTCGTGAATCGGGCACCTCTGGCGTGCTCTGGCAGTGAAACCGATTCCCAGCAGCGCCATGATTGCAACGGCCAGTCCCCTTCATCTCCGACGGACACTACTGTACAACCCCCACGAAATCAGCCGGTCAACCAGGTAAGTGCGGAGCGGCATACCAGCACGACATCTCTATATCTCTAGAACAAATTGAACAACGGGTGGCCCAGCACTCAACTAGTACATCGTGTGAGTGGAGCTTGTTTATAATCCACAAATTTTAAAAACTCAACATGAAGAAAACAATTGTTAGACCTGGCACCATTGGCGTGGGTCTCCCTTCCATTTTTCGCTGTTGTCTCCTCTGTTTTTGCTGGTGTTAGATGCTCTGGGCGCTGTGCCACTGCCATTCAGTGCCACAGCGCGAATGCTCCCTGTGTAAATATGTCTATATGAATTGGTATATCCCTGATTGGCTTATTTGGTTTACCTGTTAGTCCCTAGTAGTGTGGCCTGTGTGTGCCCAGGGCTGGTAAACCAAATGCTGCTGGTGGGCCTGCAGCACTGATGTGTGCCACCCACAGAAGCAGCTTGTAAAGTGGGTCTCAGACCTGCCACTGCAGTGTCTGTGTGCAGTCCAGAACTGCCATCTTGGCTGTGAAGTGCACCCACTTCCCAGCCCCTGAACCTTCCCTTGGCATCATGTAAGTCACCCCTATGGTAGGGTGCATTGTATGTGTAAGGTAGGACATGCCTTGGTGTGTGTAGCATGTCCTGGTAGTGAATTACACCCAATTTCGTTTTTCACTACTGTAAGGCTACCTGTTCCTCATAGGCTAGAATGGGCAGTTTGACTATTACATCCTATAGTCCTAACTGACCCCAGGAACATGGTAGAAAAACGAATTTAGTATGCCTGAGCTCAGAATAATCAAATACATCTTTTAGTGAAGTTTATTTTTTTATTCTGTGTTTGAAAATATCACTTTTAGAAAGTAGGTATTTTCTTGCCTAAGCCTTCCAGTGTGCTCTGCTGTTATGTGTATTGGCTGTCTGGTTTTGGAGGGGCAGGGCAGGCTGAGTCAGACCTGGGTTGAATAGAGAGATCTGCATTTAGAGTATGGGGAGGGGTGGCTCCTTGACCTGAATAGGGCTGTGCCTGGCAAGGTGAATGCTGGCTCCACCTCCTACTGTGTGTCTGCTAGCAGACCCCTCTTTCTGAAAGGAAGGATGCAGCCTGGTAAACAAAGTGCTCCAGGTCTGAGCAGAACTGGTTCTGGCTAGGTTCAGTGACTTGTAGCTTCTGAGAACAAAGACTTTTGGGGTATAAATATCTGTGATCAAACCCCTACAAATTGTATTGCCCCTGGATCTGGAGAGGAAACTCTGTCCATGCCACTGGAGGAATCTGCAGGAAGTGACTGTCCTTGTGCTTGTGTGTTGTTTCTTGCACTGGCCTGCAGCAGTGACCACTGGACCTTGAAGAAGAGGAAAAGGAACTTTTGAGAGAACTTTTATTTTTGTTACAAGCAATTACCCAAGGGCTAGGAAAAGAGCTAGCCTCCTGCTGGAGTCTCAGGCACATCAGACTCCACCACCAACCTCCTGCTTCCTCCCTGCGAGGACTGCTATCTGCTGATGAGGCTCCTGTGAGTTCCAGGGCCTCTAGTTTGCTTCAGAGAAAAGAGGGCTGGAAATCGACGCTAACGCACCTTTGCGAGCCGCTGCAGCCGAGAGCGCTGGGAAAATCATCCCGCTGCTGCCGCTGAGTGCTCGCAACACGAAACCATCGGTAAGGCCCCTTTGTGAGCCGCTGCAGCCGAGACGCGCTGGAAAAATCATCGCGCTGTCTCGCGTGCGCTCGCAACCCCTAAAGAAATCATTGCTTCAAGACATCGCATTGCGGACGCTGTGCGTACGCCATTTTGATCGCATCGCACCGAACTTCGTCGCTCCCTCGCGGAGCGTCTTCTCTTCGCATCGCAACACTATCGCACAACGCAACAGGATCGTCGCATCGACTTCTCCCACGCGGCAAGAAAGTCATCGCATCGGCGGTCCAGCGTGCAGAATTTTGTCGCAACGTCTCCGCACGCATCACGCAGATCGGCGCATCATCCTCCCTTGCGGCAAGGATTTGAACGCATCGCCGGCCTCGCGTGCCGAGAATCATCGCTACAGCTTATTTGCGACATTTTGTTGGTTTTGCTACTAAACCCAGGTACTTTGTGAGAGAAAGGGTCGCAGAGACCACTGCTTTGAATTTGAACCTTATTTTTGCAACCTTTGAACTATTTTTTGACAGTCCTTCAACAGCAATCCTATTTTTTTTACAGTATTGTGGCTTTGACAGTTATTGGTCTTGTGATAAGTCTATATATATATAAATATACTTATTTTTTATAACTACTTGTGTGGTGTCCCTTTGTAGTGTGCCTCACTGTGTTACTGTGTATGGTCATAAATGCTTCACACCCTGCCTCTGAGATAAGCCTACCTGCTCGTGCTACGTTACCACAGGGTTGAGCAGGGGTATCAAGGAGGGTAGCCCTCTTACTCTGACTTAGGAAGAAGGGTCCCTACTTGGACAGTGGCCAGCCATTGCCAACTAGAGACCCCCATTTCTAACATTGGTGGTCAGCGGTGAGGATCTGGACTTGCATTTATGATCGCACACAGTAATTATAGTGTACACTACTAGTGAGTGCAGACCATAACGTACCGCATACATTTTTGAGAGTTTTTTTGGATCCTATATTGTGATTGATATTGCCGGTGATTTTTTACCCGCATACATTTTTGGGAGAATTTTCTTCTATCCTTTATTGATATTGCCAGTTATTGCTACAATGGGCAAGCCCAGATCCAATGCCTCGGAGGATCTCTCCTGGGAAGAAGAGAAAATAGAAACCTACAATGCCAAGCAGCTCAAATATTTTTGCAAGCAATTCACAGTCCCTATCACAGGTCTCACTAGAAGGGAGGAGTATTACAAGGCACTGAAGGCCTGGCTAGAAGCCAGGGATGCCCCTAAGGATATGGGAGAGCTTGTGGAGGGGGGAGAGAATGCAGGAGAGCAGCAGGGCGAAGTAGTAGACTTAGTAGGAGATAAAGCAATTTCCAGCCCGGGCACTAGTGTGTCCGCTAAGGGTCTGTCCCCAGAAGAGATGGAGGACAGGGAGAGAGATAGGCGGCATAATATGGAGATGGCTAAGCTTAAAATGGATGGTCACCGGGACCTAGAGAACAAGAAGTTAGAAGTTGAGATTATCAAAATGAAACTTGAGCATGAGAGAGTATTGAGGGAGTTGGAGATTAAAGCTAAGAGTATGGAAATCTCCCCCTCTGGTGGCAGCGTACCTGTAGTGCACCCTGAGAGTAGGGTGTATATACCCAAGGAGGTTATTAAGGATTTCCACAAAAGTGAAGATATTGGGCAATGGTTTGCCGCTTATGAATTAGCCATGGTGTCCCACCGGGTCCCTGAGAAGGATTGGGGAGCGGGGTTGTGGGGACGCTTTGTGAGTGAGGGGAGGGATACCTTGTTGGACCTGCCCCCAGAAAGTAGGATGGTTTATGCCCACATGAAGGAAGCGTTGATGACCCGCTATGGTTTGACCCCTATAGGCAGAGGTTTAGGATCTGCAAGAAGCTAGAGGGTACCACGTGGGTTGAATATGTGTCTTTTTTTGCAGAGCCATGGAACGCTGGGTAAAAGGTAGCAAAGTAGAAACTTTTGCGCAGCTTTATGATTTGATTGCATGGGAGCATTTATCTAGTAATTGTTTTCCTGAGCTACGCCAGCACCTGATTGATTGCAAGCTGACTAACCCTAGAAAGCTTGCTGAGGAGGCGGACCGCTGGGTGAGCACCCGGGTTCGCAAGGGTCCAGTGGGAGACTTCGCCAAAGGTGGGCAGGGTCCCCAGCAGAGGAGTGGGGGGACAAGGGTCAACAGAGGGAGTTCCACCGAGGGCCCCAAAGTAATCCCCAAGGGAACCAAGCAGTGGTGTCCCAGCCCCCCAAGAAAGGAGGCCAGGGCCCCCAACAGGTAGGCCTGTTCCCAGGGGGCCCCCACTTGTTACAACTGTGGTCAAGTGGGCCACAGATACTTTGATCCCCAGTGCCCCCAAAGGGGGCCAGTGCACCACCCCGTGCACCACCCCGCCAGATTGCTAGTGTAGCCCTGGGGGAGGAGGAGATGGGTGCCCAAGAGGGGTGGGATCCCGTAGAGTTGACCCTTGTCTCATTAGGGGATTTTGAGATGGTCCCCAAGCCTGCACTGCCTGCTAACACTAAAAAATACAGGCAGTGGGTGACCATCAATGGCCATAGAGTGGAGGCTCTAAGAGACACAGGAGCCAGTGTAACTGCTGTCAGCTCCCGGTTGGTGTCCAAAGAGCAGGTTGTCCCCCATGCATTCTACCCAGTAGTGTCCGCAGACAACTCAGAGAGCCAATGTGAGGTGGCTCAAGTTCCCTTTGAGTGGGGGGGGGATCTCAGGGACTCTTCAGGTGGCTGTGAGGCCCGCCATGCCTGTAGACTGTCTGCTGGGCAATGATTTAGAGGACTCCCCATGGGCTACGGTGGAGAGGAAGGCTCACTTAGAGATGTTGGGTCTGCCTGAGTGGGCGTGTGCTACCACTCGGTCCATGGCAGCCAAGGAGGGTGTTGAGAAGGACCTGGAGCCTGAGAGTATGGCCCAGATCCCTGCCTTAGAGAGAAGGGGCAGGGGGTGCGGGAAGCCGGCCCCCTTGGTTCCCACGGCCCAGGAAGGAGCAGACCCTGAAGGGGATGCCCTGGAGCCTACCGGGCAGCAGATCGCCAAACTGGGGGACCTGCCTGAGCTGACCCATTGGCAGCAGGAAGGGGGGCCCACCAGGGAGGAATTTTGTGAGCAGCAGAGAGTTTGCCCCTCTCTTGAGGGTATGCGGCGACAGGCTGCAGCCCAGGCAGAAGGTGACATGTCTCGTTCACATCTGATTTATTGGGAGAACAGTCTCCTGTATAGCGAGCCTAAGGCTGCTGAGCCGGGGTCAGCCCGTGCGCTGGTGGTACCCGAGTGCTTCAGAGCCTTCCTACTGGGGTTGGCTCATGACATTCCATTGGCAGGACATCTGGGGCAGACCAAGACCTTTGAGAGGCTGGCCGCCCACTTTTATTGGCCCCAGATGCGCAAGAGTTCAGACACTCATTGCAGGACATGTGAGACTTGCCAGGCAAGTGGGAAGAGTGGGGGGAAGATCAAGGCCCCACTCCAGCCCTTTCCAGTTGTGAGTACACCATTCGAGCGAGTGGGCATTGACATTGTGGGGCCTCTGGACCCCAAGACAGCCATGGGCAACAGGTTCATCCTGGTCTTGGTGGACCATGCCACCCGGTACCCTGAAGCCATCCCGCTCAGGACAGTGACGGCCCCCGTGGTGGGACGTGCACTGATGGGGATTTTCTCCCGTGTGGGATTCCCCAGAGAGGTGGTGTCTGACAGGGGGACCAACTTCATCTCCCAGTACATGAAGTCTCTGTGGAAGGAGTGTGGGGTAACTTATAAGTTCACCACTCCTTACCACCCCCAAGGTAATGGTCTGGTTGAAAGGTTCAACCGGACCTTGAAGGGCATGATCATGGGCCTAGAAGAGCCCCTGAGGCGTAAGTGGGACGTCCTCTTGCCATGTCTGTTGTTTGCCTACCGTGAGGTGCCACAGAAGTCCTTAGGGTTCAGTCCCTTTGAACTCCTCTATGGCCATCCGGTTAGAGGACCTCTGAGTCTGGTCAAGGAAGGCTGGGAGCAATCTCCCAGGAAACCTCCCCAAGATGTATTTAGCTACATATTGGCCTTCAGGAACCAGACTCGGCGTTTCAGAAAGATTGCTGAGGCAAATCTGGAAGCCAGCCAGGAGGAAATGAAACATTGGCACGACCAGAATGCCACTCTGGTCAAATTTCAACCTAGTCAGAAGGTTTGGGTACTGGCCCCAGTGGAGCCTTGTGCGCTCCAAGATAAGTGGACCGGTCCATTTGAGGTGTTGGAGCGCAAAAGTCCAGTTACCTACTTGGTGGACTTTCAGTCTCCCAGGAACCCCTGGCGGGTCCTGCATGTGAACCGCCTGAAGCCCCACTTTGAGAGGTCTGAAGTGGGCATGCTTCTTGCCACAGATGATGGGATGGAGGAGGAGAGTGAGCCTCTTCCTGACCTCCTGTGTGCAGGAGAGAAGGATGGGTCAGTGGAGGGTGTGATCCTCTCCACCACACTGACCCCTGAGCAGCAGAGAGATTGTCACCAACTGTTGGGGCAATTTTCTGATTTGTTCTCCCTGGTGCCTGGTGTCACTGATTGGTGCGTCCATGAGGTGGATACCGGGGACAGTCCTCCTGTCAAGCACAAGGCTTACAGAGTGACTGACAGGGTCAGGGCTTGCATTAAGGAGGAGGTCTCCAAAATGTTTGCCCTAGGGGTGATTGAGTCCTCTAGCAGCCCCTGCTCCAGCCTCGTGGTCTTGGTACCAAAAGCTGCGACGCCTGGTGCCACTCCTGAACTCAGGTTCTGTGTGGACTACCGAGGTCTCAATTCGGTCACGAAGACCGACGCGCACCCCATCCCCAGAGCTGATGAGCTCATAGATCGGTCAGGGGCTGCCCGGTACCTCAGCACGTTTGATCTGACGCATGGGTACTGGCAGATCGCCTGAACTGATGGGGCAAAGGAGAGGTCAGCATTCTCCACACCAGACGGGCACTACCAGTTCCGTGTGATGCCCTTTGGGATGAAGAATGCCCCTGCCACCTTTCAGAGGTTGGTCAACCAGGTGTTGGTTGGGCTGGAGGATTTCAGTGCCGCCTACCTAGATGACATTGCAGTGTTCAGTTCCTCCTGGGAGGACCACTTGCGCCACCTCTGGGAAGTGTTGATGGCGCTGCGCAGAGCAGGCCTCACAATCAAGGCCAGTAAGTGCCAGATTGGGCAGGGTTCTGTGGTGTACTTGGGACACCAGGTGGGGAGTGGCCAGGTGGCACCCCTGCAGCCCAAGATTGAAACCATCCTGGCTTGGGAGCCCCCAAGGACCCAGACCCAGGTGAGGGCCTTCTTAGGACTCACGGGTTACTACAGGATGTTTGTCAAGGGATATGGCAACATTGTTGCACCCTTGACTGAGCTGACTTCCAAGAAGCGGCCAAAGATTGTGAACTGGACTGACACCTGTCAGAAAGCCTTTGATGCCCTCAAAACTGCCATGTGTACAGCACCCGTACTCCAGGCGCCCAATTTTGCTAAGGAATTTGTTGTCCAGACAGATGCTTCAGAGCATGGGGTGGGGGCCGTTCTGTCACAGATAAATGAGGAGGGACTAGACCAACCTGTAGCCTTCATCAGTAGGAGGTTACTTCCACGGGAACAGAGGTGGAGTTCAATTGAGCGTGAGGCATTTGCTGTGGTCTGGGCACTGAAGAAGCTGAGACCATACCTGTTTGGGACTCACTTCCGGGTTTAGACCGACCACAGGCCCCTCAGATGGTTGATGCAGATGAGGGGTGAGAATCCCAAGTTGTTGAGGTGGTCCATTTCCCTACAGGGTATGGACTTCATGGTGGAACACCGCCCTGGTACAGAACACGCCAATGCTGATGGTCTGTCCAGATTTTTCCGCCTTAGTGATGAGAACTTCCAAGGGGATGAGTAGTTCTCCCCACATTTCAGCTGGAGGGGACACGTGTTAGACCTGGCACCATTGGCGTGGGTCTCCCTTCCATTTTTCGCTGTTGTCTCCTCTGTTTTTGCTGGTGTTAGATGCTCTGGGCGCTGTGCCACTGCCATTCAGTGCCACAGCGCGAATGCTCCCTGTGTAAATATGTCTATATGAATTGGTATATCCCTGATTGGCTTATTTGGTTTACCTGTTAGTCCCTAGTAGTGTGGCCTGTGTGTGCCCAGGGCTGGTAAACCAAATGCTGCTGGTGGGCCTGCAGCACTGATGTGTGCCACCCACAGAAGCAGCTTGTAAAGTGGGTCTCAGACCTGCCACTGCAGTGTCTGTGTGCAGTCCAGAACTGCCATCTTGGCTGTGAAGTGCACCCACTTCCCTGCCCCTGAACCTTCCCTTGGCATCATGTAAGTCACCCCTATGGTAGGGTGCATTGTATGTGTAAGGTAGGACATGCCTTGGTGTGTGTAGCATGTCCTGGTAGTGAATTACACCCAATTTCGTTTTTCACTACTGTAAGGCTACCTGTTCCTCATAGGCTAGAATGGGCAGTTTGACTATTACATCCTATAGTCCTAACTGACCCCAGGAACATGGTAGAAAAACGAATTTAGTATGCCTGAGCTCAGAATAATCAAATACATCTTTTAGTGAAGTTTATTTTTTTATTCTGTGTTTGAAAATATCACTTTTAGAAAGTAGGTATTTTCTTGCCTAAGCCTTCCAGTGTGCTCTGCTGTTATGTGTATTGGCTGTCTGGTTTTGGAGGGGCAGGCCAGGCTGAGTCAGACCTGGGTTGAATAGAGAGATCTGCATTTAGAGTATGGGGAGGGGTGGCTCCTTGACCTGAATAGGGCTGTGCCTGGCAAGGTGAATGCTGGGTCCACCTCCTACTGTGTGTCTGCTAGCAGACCCCCTCTTTCTGAAAGGAAGGATGCAGCCTGGTAAACAAAGTGCTCCAGGTCTGAGCAGAACTGGTTCTGGCTAGGTTCAGTGACTTGTAGCTTCTGAGAACAAAGACTTTTGGGGTATAAATATCTGTGCTCAAACCCCTACAAATTGTATTGCCCCTGGATCTGGAGAGGAAACTCTGTCCGTGCCACTGGAGGAATCTGCAGGAAGTGACTGTCCTTGTGCTTGTGTGTTGTTTCTTGCACTGGCCTGCAGCAGTGACCACTGGACCTTGAAGAAGAGGAAAAGGAACTTTTGAGAGAACTTTTATTTTTGTTACAAGCAATTACCCAAGGGCTAGGAAAAGAGCTAGCCTCCTGCTGGAGTCTCAGGCACATCAGACTCCACCACCAACCTCCTGCTTCCTCCCTGCGAGGACTGCTATCTGCTGATGAGGCTCCTGTGAGTTCCAGGGCCTCTAGTTTGCTTCAGAGAAAAGAGGGCTGGAAATCGACGCTAACGCACCTTTGCGAGCCGCTGCAGCCGAGAGCGCTGGGAAAATCATCGCGCTGCTGCCGCTGAGTGCTCGCAACACGAAACCATCGGTAAGGCCCCTTTGCGAGCCGCTGCAGCCGAGACGCGCTGGAAAAATCATTGCGCTGCTCTCGCGCGCGCTCGCAACCCCTAAAGAAATCATCGCTTCAAGACATCGCATTGCGGACGCTGTGCGTACGCCATTTTGATCGCATCGCACCGAACTTCGTCGCTCCCTCGCGGAGCGTCTTCTCTTCGCATCGCAACACTATCGCACAACGCAACAGGATCGTCGCATCGACTTCTCCCACGCAGCAAGAAAGTCATCGCATCGGCGGTCCAGCGTGCAGAAGTTTGTCGCATCGTCTCCGCACGCATCACGCAGATCGGCGCATCATCCTCCCTTGCGGCAAGGATTTGAACGCATCGCCGGCCTCGCGTGCCGAGAATCATCGCTACAGCTTATTTGCGACATTTTGTTGGTTTTGCTACTAAACCCAGGTACTTTGTGAGAGAAAGGGTCGCAGAGACCACTGCTTTGAATTTGAACCTTATTTTTGCAACCTTTGAACTATTTTTTGACAGTCCTTCAACAGCAATCCTATTTTTTTTACAGTATTGTGGCTTTGACAGTTATTGGTCTTGTGATAAGTCTATATATATATAAATATACTTATTTTTTATAACTACTTGTGTGGTGTCCCTTTGTAGTGTGTCTCACTGTGTTACTGTGTATGGTCATAAATGCTTCACACCCTGCCTCTGAGATAAGCCTACCTGCTCGTGCTACGTTACCACAGGGTTGAGCAGGGGTATCAAGGAGGGTAGCCCTCTTACTCTGACTTAGGAAGAAGGGTCCCTACTTGGACAGTGGCCAGCCATTGCCAACTAGAGACCCCCTTTTCTAACATTGGTGGTCAGCGGTGAGGATCTGGACTTGCATTTATGATCGCACACAGTAATTATAGTGTACACTACTAGTGAGTGCAGACCATAACGTACCGCATACATTTTTGAGAGTTTTTTTGGATCCTATATTGTGATTGATATTGCCGGTGATTTTTTACCCGCATACATTTTTTTGAGAAGTTTTCTTCTATCCTTTATTGATATTGCCAGTTATTGCTACAATGGGCAAGCCCAGATCCAATGCCTCGGAGGATCTCTCCTGGGAAGAAGAGAAAATAGAAACCTACAATGCCAAGCAGCTCAAATATTTTTGCAAGCAATTCACAGTCCCTATCACAGGTCTCACTAGAAGGGAGGAGTATTACAAGGCACTGAAGGCCTGGCTAGAAGCCAGGGATGCCCCTAAGGGTATGGGAGAGCTTGTGGAGGGGGGAGAGAATGCAGGAGAGCAGCAGGGCGAAGTAGTAGACTTAGTAGGAGATAAAGCAATTTCCAGCCCGGGCACTAGTGTGTCCGCTAAGGGTCTGTCCCCAGAAGAGATGGAGGACAGGGAGAGAGATAGGCGGCATAATATGGAGATGGCTAAGCTTAAAATGGATGGTCACCGGGACCTAGAGAACAAGAAGTTAGAAGTTGAGATTATGAAAATGAAACTTGAGCATGAGAGAGTATTGAGGGAGTTGGAGATTAAAGCTAAGAGTATGGAAATCTCCCCCTCTGGTGGCAGCGTACCTGTAGTGCACCCTGAGAGTAGGGTGTATATACCCAAGGAGGTTATTAAGGATTTCCACAAAAGTGAAGATATTGGGCAATGGTTTGCCGCTTATGAATTAGCCATGGTGTCCCACCGGGTCCCTGAGAAGGATTGGGGAGCGGGGTTGTGGGGACGCTTTGTGAGTGAGGGGAGGGATACCTTGTTGGACCTGCCCCCAGAAAGTAGGATGGTTTATGCCCACATGAAGGAAGCGTTGATGACCCGCTATGGTTTGACCCCTGAGATGTATAGGCAGAGGTTTAGGATCTGCAAGAAGCTAGAGGGTACCACGTGGGTTGAATATGTGTCTTTTTTTGCAGAGCCATGGAACGCTGGGTAAAAGGTAGCAAAGTAGAAACTTTTGCGCAGCTTTATGATTTGATTGCATGGGAGCATTTATCTAGTAATTGTTTTCCTGAGCTACGCCAGCACCTGATTGATTGCAAGCTGACTAACCCTAGAAAGCTTGCTGAGGAGGCGGACCGCTGGGTGAGCACCCGGGTTCGCAAGGGTCCAGTGGGAGACTTCGCCAAAGGTGGGCAGGGTCCCCAGCAGAGGAGTGGGGGGACAAGGGTCAACAGAGGGAGTTCCACCGAGGGCCCCAAAGTAATCCCCAAGGGAACCAAGCAGTGGTGTCCCAGCCCCCCAAGAAAGGAGGCCAGGGCCCCCAACAGGTAGGCCTGTTCCCAGGGGGCCCCCACTTGTTACAACTGTGGTCAAGTGGGCCACAGATACTTTGATCCCCAGTGCCCCCAAAGGGGGCCAGTGCACCACCCCGTGCACCACCCCGCCAGATTGCTAGTGTAGCCCTGGGGGAGGAGGAGATGGGTGCCCAAGAGGGGTGGGATCCCGTAGAGTTGACCCTTGTCTCATTAGGGGACTTTGAGATGGTCCCCAAGCCTGCACTGCCTGCTAACACTAAAAAATACAGGCAGTGGGTGACCATCAATGGCCATAGAGTGGAGGCTCTAAGAGACACAGGAGCCAGTGTAACTGCTGTCAGCTCCCGGTTGGTGTCCAAAGAGGCGTGTGCTACCACTCGGTCCATGGCAGCCAAGGAGGGTGTTGAGAAGGACCTGGAGCCTGAGAGTATGGCCCAGATCCCTGCCTTAGAGAGAAGGGGCAGGGGGTGCGGGAAGCCGGCCCCCTTGGTTCCCACGGCCCAGGAAGGAGCAGACCCTGAAGGGGATGCCCTGGAGCCTACCGGGCAGCAGATCGCCAAACTGGGGGACCTGCCTGAGCTGACCCATTGGCAGCAGGAAGGGGGCCCACCAGGGAGGAATTTTGTGAGCAGCAGAGAGTTTGCCCCTCTCTTGAGGGTATGCGGCGACAGGCTGCAGCCCAGGCAGAAGGTGACATGTCTCGTTCACATCTGATTTATTGGGAGAACAGTCTCCTGTATAGCGAGCCTAAGGCTGCTGAGCCGGGGTCAGCCCGTGCGCTGGTGGTACCCGAGTGCTTCAGAGCCTTCCTACTGGGGTTGGCTCATGACATTCCATTGGCAGGACATCTGGGGCAGACCAAGACCTTTGAGAGGCTGGCCGCCCACTTTTATTGGCCCCAGATGCGCAAGAGTTCAGACACTCATTGCAGGACATGTGAGACTTGCCAGGCAAGTGGGAAGAGTGGGGGAAGATCAAGGCCCCACTCCAGCCCTTTCCAGTTGTGAGTACACCATTCGAGCGAGTGGGCATTGACATTGTGGGGCCTCTGGACCCCAAGACAGCCATGGGCAACAGGTTCATCCTGGTCTTGGTGGACCATGCCACCCGGTACCCTGAAGCCATCCCGCTCAGGACAGTGACGGCCCCCGTGGTGGGACGTGCACTGATGGGGATTTTCTCCCGTGTGGGATTCCCCAGAGAGGTGGTGTCTGACAGGGGGACCAACTTCATCTCCCAGTACATGAAGTCTCTGTGGAAGGAGTGTGGGGTAACTTATAAGTTCACCACTCCTTACCACCCCCAAGGTAATGGTCTGGTTGAAAGGTTCAACCGGACCTTGAAGGGCATGATCATGGGCCTAGAAGAGCCCCTGAGGCGTAAGTGGGACGTCCTCTTGCCATGTCTGTTGTTTGCCTACCGTGAGGTGCCACAGAAGTCCTTAGGGTTCAGTCCCTTTGAACTCCTCTATGGCCATCCGGTTAGAGGACCTCTGAGTCTGGTCAAGGAAGGCTGGGAGCAATCTCCCAGGAAACCTCCCCAAGATGTATTTAGCTACATATTGGCCTTCAGGAACCAGACTCGGCGTTTCAGAAAGATTGCTGAGGCAAATCTGGAAGCCAGCCAGGAGGAAATTAAACATTGGCACGACCAGAATGCCACTCTGGTCAAATTTCAACCTAGTCAGAAGGTTTGGGTACTGGCCCCAGTGGAGCCTTGTGCGCTCCAAGATAAGTGGACCGGTCCATTTGAGGTGTTGGAGCGCAAAAGTCCAGTTACCTACTTGGTGGACTTTCAGTCTCCCAGGAACCCCTTGCGGGTCCTGCATGTGAACCGCCTGAAGCCCCACTTTGAGAGGTCTGAAGTGGGCATGCTTCTTGCCACAGATGATGGGATGGAGGAGGAGAGTGAGCCTCTTCCTGACCTCCTGTGTGCAGGAGAGAAGGATGGGTCAGTGGAGGGTGTGATCCTCTCCACCACACTGACCCCTGAGCAGCAGAGAGATTGTCACCAACTGTTGGGGCAATTTTCTGATTTGTTCTCCCTGGTGCCTGGTGTCACTGATTGGTGCGTCCATGAGGTGGATACCGGGGACAGTCCTCCTGTCAAGCACAAGGCTTACAGAGTGACTGACAGGGTCAGGGCTTGCATTAAGGAGGAGGTCTCCAAAATGTTTGCCCTAGGGGTGATTGAGTCCTCTAGCAGCCCCTGCTCCAGCCTCGTGGTCTTGGTACCAAAAGCTGCGACGCCTGGTGCCACTCCTGAACTCAGGTTCTGTGTGGACTACAGAGGTCTCAATTCGGTCACGAAGACCGACGCGCACCCCATCCCCAGAGCTGATGAGCTCATAGATCAGTTAGGGGCTGCCCGGTACCTCAGCACGTTTGATCTGACGCATGGGTACTGGCAGATCGCCTGAACTGATGGGGCAAAGGAGAGGTCAGCATTCTCCACACCAGACGGGCACTACCAGTTCCGTGTGATGCCCGTTGGGATGAAGAATGCCCCTGCCACCTTTCAGAGGTTGGTCAACCAGGTGTTGGTTGGGCTGGAGGATTTCAGTGCCGCCTACCTAGATGACATTGCAGTGTTCAGTTCCTCCTGGGAGGACCACTTGCGCCACCTCTGGGAAGTGTTGATGGCGCTGCGCAGAGCAGGCCTCACAATCAAGGCCAGTAAGTGCCAGATTGGGCAGGGTTCTGTGGTGTACTTGGGACACCAGGTGGGGAGTGGCCAGGTGGCACCCCTGCAGCCCAAGATTGAAACCATCCTGGCTTGGGAGCCCCCAAGGACCCAGACCCAGGTGAGGGCCTTCTTAGGACTCACGGGTTACTACAGGATGTTTGTCAAGCGGTATGGCAACATTGTTGCACCCTTGACTGAGCTGACTTCCAAGAAGCGGCCAAAGATTGTGAACTGGACTGACACCTGTCAGAAAGCCTTTGATGCCCTCAAAACTGCCATGTGTACAGCACCCGTACTCCAGGCGCCCAATTTTGCTAAGGAATTTGTTGTCCAGACAGACGCTTCTGAGCATGGCGTGGGGGCCGTTCTGTCACAGATAAATGAGGAGGGACTAGACCAACCTGTAGCCTTCATCAGTAGGAGGTTACTTCCACGGTAACAGAGGTGGAGTTCAATTGAGCGTGAGGCATTTGCTGTGGTCTGGGCACTGAAGAAGCTGAGACCATACCTGTTTGGGACTCACTTCCGGGTTTAGACCGACCGCAGGCCCCTCAGATGGTTGATGCAGATGAGGGGTGAGAATCCCAAGTTGTTGAGGTGGTCCATTTCCCTACAGGGTATGGACTTCACGGTGGAACACCGCCCTGGTACAGAACACGCCAATGCTGATGGTCTGTCCAGATTTTTCCGCCTTAGTGATGAGAACTTCCAAGGGGATGGGTAGTTCTCCCCACATTTCAGCTGGAGGGGACACGTGTTAGACCTGGCACCATTGGCGTGCGTCTCCCTTCCATTTTTCGCTGTTGTCTCCTCTGTTTTTGCTGGTGTTAGATGCTCTGGGCGCTGTGCCACTGCCATTCAGTGCCACAGCGCGAATGCTCCCTGTGTAAATATGTCTATATGAATTGGTATATCCCTGATTGGCTTATTTGGTTTACCTGTTAGTCCCTAGTAGTGTGGCCTGTGTGTGCCCAGGGCTGGTAAACCAAATGCTGCTGGTGGGCCTGCAGCACTGATGTGTGCCACCCACAGAAGCAGCTTGTAAAGTGGGTCTCAGACCTGCCACTGCAGTGTCTGTGTGCAGTCCAGAACTGCCATCTTGGCTGTGAAGTGCACCCACTTCCCTGCCCCTGAACCTTCCCTTGGCATCATGTAAGTCACCCCTATGGTAGGGTGCATTGTATGTGTAAGGTAGGACATGCCTTGGTGTGTGTAGCATGTCCTGGTAGTGAATTACACCCAATTTCGTTTTTCACTACTGTAAGGCTACCTGTTCCTCATAGGCTAGAATGGGCAGTTTGACTATTACATCCTATAGTCCTAACTGACCCCAGGAACATGGTAGAAAAACGAATTTAGTATGCCTGAGCTCAGAATAATAAAATACATCTTTTAGTGAACTTTTATTTTTTTATTCTGTGTTTGAAAATACCACTTTTAGAAAGTAGGTATTTTCTTGCCTAAGCCTTCCAGTGTGCTCTGCTGTTATGTGTATTGGCTGTCTGGTTTTGGAGGGGCAGGGCAGGCTGAGTCAGACCTGGGTTGAATAGAGAGATCTGCATTTAGAGTATGGGGAGGGGTGGCTCCTTGACCTGAATAGGGCTGTGCCTGGCAAGGTGAATGCTGGCTCCACCTCCTACTGTGTGTCTGCTAGCAGACCCCTCTTTCTGAAAGGAAGGATGCAGCCTGGTAAACAAAGTGCTCCAGGTCTGAGCAGAACTGGTTCTGGCTAGGTTCAGTGACTTGTAGCTTCTGAGAACAAAGACTTTTGGGGTATAAATATCTGTGCTCAAACCCCTACAAATTGTATTGCCCCTGGATCTGGAGAGGAAACTCTGTCTGTGCCACTGGAGGAATCTGCAGGAAGTGACTGTCCTTGTGCTTGTGTGTTGTTTCTTGCACTGGCCTGCAGCAGTGACCACTGGACCTTGAAGAAGAGGAAAAGGAACTTTTGAGAGAACTTTTATTTTTGTTACAAGCAATTACCCAAGGGCTAGGAAAAGAGCTAGCCTCATGCTGGAGTCTCAGGCACATCAGACTCCACCACCAACCTCCTGCTTCCTCCCTGCGAGGACTGCTATCTGCTGATGAGGCTCCTGTGAGTTCCAGGGCCTCTAGTTTGCTTCAGAGAAAAGAGTGCTGGAAATCGACGCTAACGCACCTTTGCGAGCCGCTGCAGCGGAGAGCGCTGGGAAAATCATCGCGCTGCTACCGCTGAGTGCTCGCAACACGAAACCATCGGTAAGGCCCCTTTGCGAGCCGCTGCAGCCGAGACGCGCTGGAAAAATCATCGCGCTGCTATCGCGCGCGCTCGCAACCCCTAAAGAAATCATCGCTTCAAGACATCGCATTGCGGACGCTGTGCTTACGCCATTTTGATCGCATCGCACCGAACGTCGTCGCTCCCTCGCGAAGCGTCTTCTCTTCGCATTGCAACACTATCGCACAACGCAACAGGATCTTCGCATCGACTTCTCCCACGCGTCAAGAAAGTCATCGCATCAGCGGTCCAGCGTGCAGAAGTTTGTCGCATCGTCTCCGCACGCATCACGCAGATCGGCGCATCATCCTCCCTTGCGGCAAGGATTTGAACGCATCGCCGGCCTCGCGTGCCGAGAATCATCGCTACAGCTTATTTGCGACATTTTGTTGGTTTTGCTACTAAACCCAGGTACTTTGTGAGAGAAAGGGTCGCAGAGACCACTGCTTTGAATTCGAACCTTATTTTTGCAACCTTTGAACTATTTTTTGACAGTCCTTCAACAGCAATCCTATTGTTTTACAGTATTGTGGCTTTGACAGTTATTGGTCTTGTGATAAGTCTATATATATATAAATATACTTATTTTTTATAACTACTTGTGTGGTGTCCCTTTGTAGTGTGCCTCACTGTGTTACTGTGTATGGTCATAAATGCTTCACACCCTGCCTCTGAGATAAGCCTACCTGCTCGTGCTACGTTACCACAGGGTTGAGCAGGGGTATCAAGGAGGGTAGCCCTCTTACTCTGACTTAGGAAGAAGGCTCCCTACTTTGACAGTGGCCAGCCATTGCCAACTAGAAACCCCCATTTCTAACAACAATGTATTAAGATCTTCCCAAAAAGTAAAAGAAACACTGATGAATTTTGATTGTAGTTATGAAAATCTTTATTCTTTTCTCAATTTCTTAAAATTCATAATCGCCAATCGCCAACGCGTTTCGTCCTCATACAGACTTCTTCAGGGCTCCGATGTATTTTAAGATCTTTATTTGGCTTAAGGGATTCTTATATGAGATCCAATTGAGTTTTAAAAAGCAAGACAGTATGCTATGAAAACACAAATACGTGTATTCGTGTTGCTCCTCTTGATCCTAGGGGATCTAGTTTCAATTCAGGTTTTTAGATTAAGTCATTTGGGATATGTATCTCCCCTTCAGCGAAAGTAACGTCCGGTTCAGCATCTCTATATCTCTATATCTCTCGGGGTGAGAATTCTACAGCAACTCTCACAGCGGTCAGTCGGCGGCCATCTTGCTCCAAACATTTATGAAGCTTTTTAATGTACTTTGGGGGAGGGGGGGAGGGTTGCTTTTCAGACGAATTTTGATAAATTAAGAAAAAAGAAGTAAAAGGCCCTGACCAAGGCCTTTGCGAATGCAGAGTTAAAGCTTTCTCAAGCAGATAACCAGCAGCATTATGTTGCTAGGGAGACAGCCATAAAGGGAGCTACAGTGGTTCCTGCTTGTGAAACAAGTTGTCAACAGCAGAACATTTAGGCAGCGGTCATACGAAGGAGAGATGGGTGAGTGAGTGCTGGCCTGGATGTCTAGAGTACAGTAGTCAAAAAATTACATTCTAAAAATTAGGGACCATTCCAAGGGTCATTTACTCTTCGAAACTCAACAAATAGGAGTGTTTCAACACCACTTTTCTAAAATGTATGAAGAGGAGCAGTATCTTGGGGACAGTGATATAAAAAAGTTTTTGTCACAGATTAAGCTCCCAAAGCTGTCGAAGGAGGCCGCACAGAATCTTGTTCGCCCCATATATTTACAGGAAATAGAAGGGGTGGTTGAGCGCTCTCTAGATGTAAGGCAGCTGGTGAAGATGGGTTTCCATCAGAATGGTATCAGATGCTACTCCCAGAACTGAACACCTCCCTGCCAGATATGTTTAATCAAATTTTGAAGGGTGGTGCTTTTCCTCCTTCAACTTGCCTAGGGTTCTCGTCTGTTTTTTAAAAAGGATAAAAATCCAGAAGATGTTAACTCTTTACGCCCCATTATGCTGCTGATATAGTTCATGCTTTGCTTAACCCTTTAAGTGAGCAAAGAATGCTGGGCCAGTGGGCAAACTGATTACAGGCTAAGCATAGTAATTCTAGGACTAGTTTCGATCTATTCAGAGTTAATGACCAAAAGAAATTAAGGCAAATTCAACCGGGGAGGAGTGGTTGCAAGCCCCTAACCTAGCTCTAAAATATTAACGGGCCCTAATTTCTACAAAATGGTGGTATGTGCTCAGTGGGTGGCGTACTATACTCTTGCACTATTACATACATGGAACTTGAATGTTCTCATACAATGCCCATGATGTATGTAAGCTTGTATGTGTGATCCCCTCGTTGCCCCCATTTTTCTGTGTCCATTTTGCCTTCTGTACCCCTCGTTGCCCCCATTTTTCTGTGTCCATTTTGCCTTCTGTACCCCTCGTTGCCTCTCTCCGCTCCCGCTCCAGCCGCTGCGACCCCTGCGGCCCCGGCCCCCTGACTGACCATTCGCTGCCCCTGCCTCCCGCCTCCCAGCTGCTCCTCCCTCCCACCTCCCCATATATGGCGGCCGCTGCGCGGTGAGGAGAGCGACCCTTGACCTTGCCAGGTAGGTCGCTCCCCCACCACACAGCTTCGCCTGTGTTGTCCTGCCCGCTGCTGCTGCTGGTAAGTTCGCCCCTCTGCTTGTTGCCTCTGTGCCCGTTTTGCCTTCTGTTCACCTCGTGTGCCCCTGACTCTGTGCCTGTTTTGCCTTCTGTTCCCCTCGTGTGCCCCTGACTCCGTGCCCGTTTTGCCTTCTGTTCCCCTCATTGCCCCCATTTTTCTGTGTCCATTTTGCCTTCTGTACCCCTCGTTGCCCCCATTTTTCTGTGTCCATTTTGCCTTCTGTTCCCCTCGTTGCCCCCATTTTTCTGTGTCCATTTTGCCTTCTGTTCCCCTCGTTGCCCCCATTTTTCTGTGTCCATTTTACCTTCTGTACCCCTTGTTGCCCCCATTTTTCCTTCTGTCCCCCTCGTTGCCTCTCTCCGCTCCCGCTCCAGCCGCTGCGTCCCCTGCGGCCCTGCCCCCCTGACTGAGCATTCGCTGACCCTGCCTCCCGCCTCCCAGCTGCTCCTCCCTCCCACCTCCCCATATATGGCGGCCGCTGCGCGGTGAGGAGAGCGACCCTTGACCTTGCCAGGTAGGTCGCTCCCCCACCACACAGCTCCGCCTGTGTTGTCCTGCCCGCTGCTGCTGCTGGTAAGTTCGCCCCTCTGCTTGTTGCCTCTGTGCCCGTTTTGCCTTCTGTTCCCCTCGTGTGCCCCTGACTCTGTGCCCGTTTTGCCTTCTGTTCCCCTCGTGTGCCCCTGACTCTGTGCCCGTTTTGACTTCTGTTCCCCTTGTTGCCCCCATTTTTCTGTGTCCATTTTGCCTTCTGTACCCCTCGTTGCCCCCATTTTTCTGTGTCCATTTTGACTTCTGTTCCCCTCGTTGCCCCCATTTTTCTGTGTCCATTTTGCCTTCTGTTCCCCTTGTTGCCCCCATTTTTCTGTGTCCATTTTGCCTTCTGTACCCCTCGTTGCCCCCATTTTTCTGTGTCCATTTTGCCTTCTGTACCCCTTGTTGCCTCTCTCCGCTCCCGCTCCAGCCGCTGCGTTCCCTGCGGCCCCGCCCCCCTGACTGACCATTCGCTGCCCCTGCCTCCCGCCTCCCAGCTGCTCCTCCCTCCCACCTCCCCATATATGGCGGCCACTGCGCGGTGAGGAGAGCGACCCTTGACCTTGCCAGGTAGGTCGCTCCCCCACCACACAGCTCCGCCTGTGTTGTCCTGCCCGCTGCTGCTGCTGGTAAGTTCGCCCCTCTGCTTGTTGCCTCTGTGCCCGTTTTGCCTTCTGTTCCCCTCGTGTGCCCCTGACTCTGTGCCCGTTTTGCCTTCTGTTCCCCTCGTTGCCCCCATTTTTCTGTGTCCATTTTGCCTTCTGTACCCCTCGTTGCCCCCATTTTTCTGTGTCCATTTTGCCTTCTGTTCCCCTCGTTGCCCCCATTTTTCTGTGTCCATTTTGCCTTTTGTACCCCTCGTTGCTCCCATTTTTCTGTGTCCATTTTGCCTTCTGTACCCCTCGTTGCCTCTCTCCGCTCCCGCTCCAGCCGCTGCGTCCCCTGCGGCCCCGCCCCCCTGACTGACCATTCGCTGCCCCTGCCTCCTGCCTCCCAGCTGCTCCTTCCTCCCACCTCCCCATATATGGCGGCCGCTGCGCGGTGAGGAGAGCGACCCTTGACCTTGCCAGGTAGGTCGCTCCCCCACCACACAGCTCCGCCTGTGTTGTCCTGCCCGCTGCTGCTGCTGGTAATTTCGCCCCTCTGCTTGTTGCCTCTGTGCCCGTTTTGTCTTCTGTTCCCCTCGTGTGCCCCTGACTCTGTGCCCGTTTTGCCTTCTGTTCCCCTCGTGTGCCCCTGACTCTGTGCCCGTTTTGCCTTCTGTTCCCCGCGTTGCCCCCATTTGTCTGTGTCCATTTTGCCTTCTGTACCCCTCGTTGCCCCCATTTTTCTGTGTCCATTTTGCCTTCTGTTCCCCTCGTTGCCCCCATTTTTCTGTGTCCATTTTGCCTTCTGTTCCCCTCGTTGCCCCCATTTTTCTGTGTCCATTTTGCCTTCTGTACCCCTCGTTGCCCCCATTTTTCTGTGTCCATTTTGCCTTCTGTACCCCTCGTTGCCTCTCTCCGCTCACGCTCCAGCCGCTGCGTCCCCTGCGGCCCCGCCCCCCTGACTGACCATTCGTTGCCCCTGCCTCCCGCCTCCCAGCTGCTCCTCCCTCCCACCTCCCCATATATGGCGGCCGCGCGCAGCGCGCGCGCCTGGACCACGCCCAGTGCCAGAACCCCTGGTCCACGCGCCCCCCGCTCCAGCCTCGACGACCGACGCCGATACGATGCCACCACACTCCACGCTCTCAACCCCGGACGGACACACAACTGCTTCAAGGCCGCCCTGAAACGCACTCATGGTCCCTTCACCTGCCGGAACTGCAGCTACACCAGCCTCAGAGCCGCCGAAGCGCCCGCCAAGAAGGACCTCAACCACCTCCGATGCATCCTACTGAAGACCCGCTCCGCACGCAAACACGCCGTCGAGCTCTGGGACCTGCTCGACACATCATCACCAGACGTCGCCTTCCTGACAGAGACCTGGATGAACGACTCCTCCGCACCTGACATCGCCATAGCCATCCCAGACGGCTATAAGATCACCCGCAGAGACCGCATCAACGGAGTAGGAGGAGGAATCGCCATCGTCCACAAGAACACCATCAGGGTCTCGACCAGCACCGACAACACTCTCTGCACCGCCGAACACATGCACTTCCAGATCCACACGGACCCCAACACCACCCTTAGAGGCACCCTCGTCTACAGACCCCCTGGACCCCGACCCCAGTTCAGCGACTCCATCGCCGACTTCATCAGCACGCACGCCCTGACCTTTACCGACAACATCCTCCTCGGAGACCTGAACTTTCACCTGGAGAACAACAACGACAGCAACTCCACCACCCTGATCGACAACCTCGCCAACCTCGGACTGAGACAGCTCATCAGAACACCGACCCATTCCGCCGGCCACACGCTCAACCCCGTCTTCTCCTCAAGCTCCCACGTCTCCTTCAGCCACACCACCGAACTCCTCTGGACCGACCACCGCTGCATCCTCTTCATCTTCCAGAAACCCACCACACACCACCGCACCCAACAGATCCCACGCCGCTGCTGGAGCAAAGTCACCGAAGACCAACTACGGGCAAACCTCGCTCTCAGCCCACCCTCCGACCCATCCAACACCGATGACGCTGCCTGCAACCTCAGACGATGGATAGACGACTGTGCCAACACCCTCGCCCCGCTGAAAAAACTCACCTACAGTGACACCACCAAAAGAGCCAGCTGGTTTACCCCAGAACTCCTAGCTTCCAAGCGTACCTGCCGGAAACTAGAGAAGAAATGGCACAGTGAAAAGACACCGGACAGCCACGCAGCCCACAAAGACGCCATCCGTAACCACCACCACCTCATCAGGTCCGCCAAGAGGATCTCCTTCAAAGACCGCCTCGACAACAACGCACACAACATCAAGGAGCTCATCAACATCGTGAAGGAACTCTCCAACCCCAGCTCCAACACCAACGACATGCCGCCATCGCAAGCCCTGTGCGATTCCCTCGCCACCTTCTTCCACCGCAAGATCACCGACATCCACGACAGCTTCAACACCCAGACAGCCCCAACTGAGACCGATGCACCAGACCCGCCGCAAACCATCGACCACGACCCCTTGCCAGCCTGGGCCAGCGTGAACATCGATGACACCATCAAGACCATGAGCACGATACACTCCGGCTCCCCGTCAGACCCTTTCCCGCACCACATCTTCAACAAAGCCAGCAGCTCCATCGCACCCCACCTGCGCAACGTCATCAATCTCTCCTTCGAGACCGCGACCTTCCCAGAGAGCTGGAAACACGCCGAGATCAACGCCCTACTCAAAAAACCCAAGGCTGACCCGAGAGACCTCAAGAACTTCCGGCCCATCTCCCTGCTTCCGTTCCCAGCCAAGGTCATCGAGAAGATCGTCAACAGACAGCTAACCCGATACCTCGAAGAAAACAGCATCCTGGACCCATCCCAGTCAGGGTTCCGCAGCAACCACAGCACTGAGACTGCCCTCATCGCCGCCACCGACGACATCAGGACCCTGCTGGACAACGGTGAGACCGCAGCCCTCATCCTGCTGGACCTCTCCGCCGCCTTCGACACTGTCTGCCACCGCACTCTACGCGCACGCCTCCACGACGCAGGGATCCGAGACAAGGCCCTGGAATGGACCACCTCCTTCCTCGCCGGCAGAACCCAGAGAGTCCGCCTCCCACCATTCCGATCCGAAGCCTCCGAGATCATCTGCGGCATACCCCAGGGATCATCCCTCAGCCCGACACTGTTCAACATCTACATGGCCCCGCTCGCACGCATCGCCAGACAGCACGACCTCAACATAATCTCCTACGCCGACGACACTGAACTGATCCTCTCCCTCACCAAGGACCCCCTCGCCGCCAAATCCAACCTCCACGAAGGAATGAAGGCCGTCGCCGATTGGATGAAGAACAGCCGACTAAAGCTGAACACGGACAAGACGGAGGTCCTCATCCTCGGCTCCAACCCCTCAGCCTGGGACGACTCCTGGTGGCCAATGACACTGGGGGCAGCCCCGACACCCACCGACCACGCACGCAACCTGGGAGTCATCCTCGACTCAACGCTCTCCATGGCCAAGCAAGTCAACGCAGTCTCCTCCTCCTGCTTCAACACCCTCCGCATGCTTCACAAGATCTACAGGTGGATCCCGACAGATACAAGAAGAACAGTCACCCAGGCCCTCGTCAGTAGCAGACTCGACTATGGGAACGCCCTCTACGCGGGAGCCCCGGCCAAGCTCATCAAGCGACTGCAACGCATACAAAACGCCTCTGCACGCCTGATCCTCGACGTACCACGCCACAGCCACATCACCCCCCACCTGAGGAACCTGCACTGGCTCCCCGTCGACAGGAGAATCTCCTTCAAACTCCTCATCCACACACACAAGGCACTCCACAAGACCGGCCCAGCCTACCTCAACAGACGACTCTTCTTCTACGTCCCCAACCGCCAGCTCCGCTCCGCCGACCTCTCCCTCGCCACCGTCCCTTGCATTCGAAGAACAACCACCGGCGGCAGATCCTTCTCCCACCTCGCCGCCAAGACCTGGAACACCCTTCCACTCAGCCTACGACAGACCCAAGACCTGCTGACCTTCAGGAGGCTACTCAAGACCTGGCTGTTCGACCAGTAGCGGCCCCCCCCCCTTTTTTTTCCCAGCGCCTTGAGACACTCGCGGGTAAGTAGTGCGCTCTACAAATTCTGTGATTGATTGATTGATTGATCACATGATCTGGGAATGTGACAGGTTTAAAGTATTTCGGGGAGGGGTCTAGAAGTGTATGTGTGTCTAAATAGGGGCTGAATTTGTAGCAGATGTGAACTCGAATCCACTTGGTCGTTCATAAAATTTGGGAACTTGTCTAGGACCTACACGCAGATGGTGTATTTTTTATAATTCCAAAGTTGTAAAGCAGGACTTACCACCCCTACGGGTATCTAGATGCTGGGGCCAGGGGCCGCTGGGGAGATTAAGTGAGATATTGCCCAGAGTCACATGATGCTGAGCTGAGCTGCCACCAAGGATTGAACTGTGAACCCTGCGCTGCAGAGACAGCCACTCTGGCCGCTGCGCCACACCACTCTGGTTTATTGGAATGATAGCGGCACGATCGGTCATAACTGCCCACTGGAAGTCGGCTGAACCACCAGAACTGCGGTCCTGGGTTGAGAAGATAAATATTGTATAAGAACATCTCTATGCAAAGAGACTGGAGAAGGTGAGGAAATTCTTTATGACTTGGAACTGTGCCTTCCATCTTATAACTTCATGATACAACAGATGTACTTTATTGTACGAGATGTAGCAGAATTCTTAAGCTTAGGGGGCATTCACTGCCAATGCACCGAACTGGAATGACTGCTTCTATTTTTTAAGTTTGTATGGAAAGTTCTAAATGGCAGTTCAAGATGTACTGGGCTTCGGAAGGATAGAAGTTTTATGGAATTAAGCCGATTGAAATAATGTTCTACTAAGCTGGCATGAAATGATTTAAGCAGGAGTTTGTTATGGTATTTTTTTATGTGTATTAGGAAACTGAGATAAAAATAAAACAAAAAAATTATCTTGCGATTCCAACTTTATCCATCTTGAGTCACCGCACTACTCGAATTGGCTCTACCTTCCAAGGCGATTGCAAAACATGGGATCACATTTTGTGAAGAATGAAAGTAAGCAGATTTTAAACCAGTCTCCTGTTTAAACTAACAGAAGTTTGGAACAGTTTCTTCACTGTCACTTACAGACATTTTGTTTGGCTCTCTGTTTTTGAATTCTGTAATATTTTCCAAATACCCTCCAATTCCACTGAGAGCAGTTTCCTCAACCACCCTGGACAGACTTGAGATGAATGAAGTCTCCCTCTGAGCAACAAAAACAGGCTTTCACCCATTACCGAAGGAGACATAATTGTAACCATCCAGCTGAATACTTTCCTTCAACATTTATGAAAGTATTCTGCTCGCCCATTACACTGTGGGTCATACAAAGCAGTCGTGGCATGTTTAATAAGAGATTTGGTAAGGAATTCAGTCACCTTACTAAACCTCTAAGAGGAAGCCCATTGATAGAGCGAAATGTTCTTGTGAATTGTAGGGGTGCATCATAATCACTGATAGGCCGCACCCACATGTATACAGACATATATTCGTTTATATTCCGTTGTATACTCATGCATGTTTAGTAAAGAATGAATAGTTCGCTGAGACAAAGCGAATCAGCAGCATAATGGTGTTAGGATAATGATGTAATGTAATGCTTATTGAATTATGTGAACATAATGCATAGAGGAATTAGTTCGTGTGAAATGTAATTGCAGTAGTTTAAACGTGCACCATAGTAAAGTTGCACATGAAATTCATTGTTTGCATATGAATTGTAATGAAAATGCTTATAGGGAAAAGTAAGATGTGTGTTTAAAAGTTATATGTAAAGGCCTGACTACATAAATGCTTAGGGAAGGCCTGGTTTATTCTTATGTTAGCTTATTTTGTAGGCCGAGAAAAGTTTCTCTTGGTAAGGCTCTCTGGGCACAAACGGTAGATTTAATTTGCACAGTAGAAGGTTTCTGTTGAAAGTATCTTTCGTTGCAGGTGCAAGGACACATGTCTCGTTAGTAAGACTAACTCTTTGTTTTCAAAAGCTAGAGAGAGGGAGGCATGGTACGGGGAGTGAAATGGAATTTAGGGATGATACTTTCAGCGGAGAAGGTGCCTGGGACTCAAGGTCATCGCAACCGTCCAGGATGAAGTAACCGTTTCGATGGAAAAGCACAAGAAAGAAGACCTGGCCAAGGAGGCGTGACAAAGGGGTGTACAATTGTATTGTGGTTTTGTATTAGGGATAGTGCCCTGAGGGAGGAGGCCAGAGAAGAGGTAGGGGAGACCTGAGAGAAGGACAGAGCTGAGCTTAGGTATTATGTGATTGCACTTCTTAGGAAGTCCTCACAGCTGACACCTTTTATTCACTCTTGCCTGGGAAAATCGTTATGCAGGGATGTCACTTAGCGTTAGTGTAGGGACAGCTATTGATTTTAAGCTTGTTTAGTCCAATGAAGAGCAACTTAGAAATTGGAGCAATCATAGTCTGGTTGATCCTTCTAGAACTTTCTATTCTCCTTATCCTGCGTCGGATGAGATTTCTGCGTAGATTATTATTTGTATTAGTGCCCATCTATTTCTTTAACCTCGTGTTGAGGTGCTTGCACGTTCAGTTATTTTTGGCGATAATAAATTCTCAAACTTGAATTCGGAGTCAGTGGTCCTTTCAGGTAAAATGAATGCTGATATATAACCTGATGAGATTCTCTCCTTTACACTATTCAACAGGTAAAAATATCTTGGCGACCGGAAGGTTCTTATAGATAATTAGATAAGAATCGGCGTTATCAGTTGGTAGCAGAGTAGGATGGTTACCTTTGATGGTAAGGGGAGATCTAGAGCAAGATAGGAGATTAAGTTGCCCCATAGAGCCCGAGTGACGCAGATCCAGAGGACCGCGGGAGAAGGATGTCGGAGGTCGTGGAAAACTGACGGAGAGTGACGGTGCGGCGGAAGTAGCAGTTCATAGTAGAGTGAGTATGAAAAGAGTGATGTTTGGTAGATTGCGGTGTTTTATTGTTGTGTGATGTCTTGCGGAGTTGGAAAGAGAGTTGTGTGATTGAGAAACGGACCGTGAGCGCGCGCGGGACCGGGAGATTTATTGTGGTGTAGAATACACCCAGAGTGAGAACGTTGACCAGAGGTTGTGGGGGTCACGAGACGTCATTGACAGACCCACTGAAGATAGGGAACACATGAGTGAGTGTGTGAATAACCAATGCAGGTCGTAGGTTATTGTGTGCAGAACATCGAGTGATTGAATCCTATCGAGTGTGTTAAAGGCGATTGTCCGGTCGTTTCGCGGACAGACGATTGCCAGATTGAGGTCAACAGGCTCAAGAGGCTGATCGGTCATTGGTAAGACCGACGGTCAGAGAGGTATTTGTTCGGTAGGACGGACATTATTTCAGAGTATGATTGGGACAGGTGCGAGCGAGAACGACTGAATTAGAAAGGAGGGGAACTGCTGCGAGCGGAGGAAAAGTGACGTCAGACAAGTGCCGCGCTGCGATAGGCCGGTTGGTGTGAGCCGCGCTGGTATTGGTGGAGTGAAATCGAGAAGCAAGAGCTGACATTTTGAGTGCAAATACGAAGTTGATTCATCATGAAATGTTTTAAAGCTTTACGGGAACTTTGTAGAGGTGATAGACATGTGGTTGTTCGGGAGGGAGAGGAAGCTCCTCCCGAGGATACACCAGCACATTATATGGCAAAGAATGTAGGATTGCATACTATAATTTGGCTTGAGAATTGGCATAAAATGACAGAAGCAGAAGGAGAATTGTCGTTTCCTCGATATGGTACTTTCAGGATGGAGGTATTGTACCAGCTAAAAAGTGTAATGGCTTCATTACGACCACTACCTAGACCGACACAGTTTGAGGCATTGCATGCGTGGATTAGAGCAGCACACGAAAGGAATAGAGACAAAAGTCAGGAAAGGGTGAAGAAATCGATCAGGGCATTTCAGGATGCAAAGTGGGATGCACTGGAGAAACGGTGGAGGGTGGCAACGGTTGAAGTGGACAAGTTATACCCACTAATAGTACGAGACGGAAAGATTATAAGAATCGATGAAGAGGATAGTGATACAGACGACAGCTTGTTAGATAGGTTGTTGGCAGAGAGGCCACCACCATTTAATCCAGATTCAGAAGAGGGAAAGACGACCCCAGCAGTAGCAAGAGTTGATGAGAGCCAGAACCAGACTAGCATGAGAGTGGTGGGAAGGATTTCCACAGGAACGGAGGGGGCAACGGCGTCTATGATAACACAGCCTCCTGCGGGGAACACAAGATTACCGGACTCCTTGACAGTACCGGTTACCATAGGCCCTATAGTACCGGTATATGACCCAGACCGAGTGAGAGAAGGGGGCTCCGTACCGACGGGAAGGGAGGAAGGAAATAGTGAGAGTGGGAATGGGTTTGGAGTAAGAGTGGTTCATTTCCCAAGACCAATGGAGACAAGTACGCCGTTACCGGCTACTGCGGACTCTTCCTTTAGGCGAGAAGAGGAGAGACCAGAAAGACCGAGGTCTTTGCGGGAATCTAAGTCAGCTTTGAGGGAGTGGACACCAACAGTAACGAACCAAGAGGATAGGATGCAAGGAGATAGGGCACAGAACGTCTCGGAAGACAGACCAAGTTCCAGGAATATGATGGAAGGGAATAGGTCACAAGGACAGAATAGTAACTGTGATGAGCGGGATGGCTCGGGTTGTCGAGATGTACTGAGGAGTGCAGTACAGGCAAGGTTGCTAGATGTAGTGAGGCTGAAAGCAGAGGTAGACAAAATGATTAGTGGGGGTCTGCCTTTGGAAAGGATAGAAATTTATGGATCAGATGAGCTGCTGTTTGTAGCAAAAGATGTGACTCGAAAAGCTAGAATGGCGCATGATAGATTGAAGGAATTGGCCAAAAGATATGAGGTAGACCTGAACAAAACTAAAGCGTTGCAGGGACCACATAGATTGCATTACAGTGACCAGGAGCTGGAGGAGAAAAGAATCACAGGATTAAGGACACACACCAGAGACCTGATTATAGGAATGAGAATATGGATTTTGTTGGACAAATGGGAAGAAAGGTGGTCCAAGAAGAAACCAGTAAAGAGAGCAGAAGGGGAAACGCCGCCTCCAGGGGGGGGGGGGCGACGGGTGTTGGAAATTTTCCTTTACGGGAAGTACAGATTGGAGGGTACGTGCATGTGCCGTGGAATAGAGGTGACTTAGCTGCATTTACAAATGATTTTCCTCGGCTGAGGGAAAAACCAGTAGAGTGGTACAAACAGGTTGAGCGGTTTGTGAAAATTTCAAAAGTACTGTGGATTGATTTGAACACTTTGTTTGACATAGTGGTACCGGGAGATTTGTGGACAGCTTGTAAAGTCGCTATTGAGTGGCCGACTTCGGAACCGGATAGAGAGGCGGTTACAAATGGTCCATCACCCCTAGTCATGAAAAAGTATGAGCAGGTGATTACATGGTTGAAACTGAAGATTTCACCTCAGGATATAGATTGGGTTAAGATAGATCGGACTGTACAGGAACCCAAGGAAACGGTGCATGAATATTATGAAAGACTTCTGCAAGCTTTTAAACAGTATAGTGGGTTAGATATCTTGGACCCCAAGGATATGGGACAGTTTGTGTCAAAGTTTGTACTGGGTCTGAGAATGGAAATCAGCCTCATGATACAGCACCATTTGATCTGCTGGCAGAACAAGCCACTAGATGAAATTTTGCGGTATGCGAGATACTGTAGTGATGAGGTGGAATCGAAACATCGAAAGCTAAAAGACAAATTGATGCTTGTCCAGATGCAGACAGCACAGAGTCAGCCTAGTGGAGGGACCTTAGGAAGAAAGCAAGGAAATTTCCAGGGAAACCAGAATGGGCAGGTACAGGGAAAGGGAAAACCAGTAGACCCCAAGACAGGAGTGGACGTGGCCACACTGAAGAAGACCACTGCGTGTCATCTTTGTCGCCAGGTCGGACATTGGAAACGCGAGTGTCCTTTGAACCCAGCTAATCAGTTGCAGGAAGAGGAAGAGGGGGCTCAGGCACCCGCGCAAGAGGTAGTTAACACAATAACGAGACCTAGGACGATGAAAGGGGGGTTTACAATTCTCACGCCCAGGTTCCCCAAGCTCCAAGGATTTCACAAGGAACACGAACGTACCAACAGATGCCCCTGTTCGAAGATTTCGACGAGGATAGCTTAGACCCTTTATCCTGACGGTGCCTGAGGGGGAGGAAGACTGCACACTTGGAGCGGTCTTGGAGGTAGACCAGAGAGGACCTTTTGTGGAGGCAGAGATTGAGGGTCATCCTGCCACACTTTTGGTTGATACTGGTGCTACCCGGTCTACTGTAAGATCAGCAGTAGTCCCTAACCTACCCCTCTCGGGACAATCAATCCAGGTTGTTGGAGTAGCGAACAAGAGAATAAGCAGCCCATTGACAGAACCGATCCTAGTAAAGATAGGTTCCTTCCAAACTAGACATCAGTTTGTAGTGTGTGATACGAGTCCAGTTTGCCTTTTGGGAAGAGATCTGTTGTGCAAGTTGAACTGCACGATTTATTGTACACCACGGGGAGTGGAGGTCCAGACGACAGATGACGATGCTGACTTTAAAATTACCAATCAGCATCTGTGTATAGATCTGTACCCAATGGTGACTGTGGAAGAACTTCCACCTGATCTGAGAGACGCAGTGTCGTCTGTGGCGTGGGATTTCGCAGGCGACGAGATAGGTCTAATCAGAGGGGTTGAACCAGTGCGGATTGAGGTGAAACAGAATGTTGATTTCCCAAGAACACCTCAATACAACCTGTCGACAGAAACGATTGCAGGAATAAAACCTGTGATCGAGACTTTCATTGAGAAGGGTATTTTGAAGGAGATCAGAGGTAGCCCCTGTAATTCACCCATAATGGGACTACAGAAACCGAGTGGGAAATACAGGATCGTGCAAGACCTGCGAAAGGTCAACACGATAGTTGTCCCTTGTTGTCCAGTGGTACCGAATCCTTCAGTAATACTGTTCCAGATCCCATGTGAAGCCGAGTGGTTTACGGTTATCGATTTGTGTCAAGCCTTCTTTTCGATACCGCTCCACGAGGAAAGCCAATTTCTTTTTGCGTTCAGGCTAGAAAATCGTGTGTTAACATGGTGTCGTATCCCTCAAGGGTATACGGAAAGTCCATCGATCTTTAACCAGATCCTGAAGAAGAACCTTGAGAGTCTCGTGTTGCCGCAGAACTCAGTTCTCGTGCAATACATAGATGACTTGCTCATTGCCTCAGAAACAGAAGATGCTTGCAGAATTGACACTGTAGCACTGTTGAACCATTTAGCAGAGAACGGACATAAGGTGTCCCCGAACAAGCTGCAGTACTGTTTGAAAGAGGTACAGTACTTGGGACACAGATTGGAAAAAGGCAAGAGGAAGGTGTCACCAGATCGAATTGAGGCAATAATGAGCATGGCAGTACCCACGACACAGAGAGAAGTTAGGATGTTTCTAGGAATGGTTGGCTATTGTCGACAGTGGATTCCTAGTTTCTCCTTGAGAGCAAAGCCTCTGCAGAGGCTTACGCACAAGGATGTGAGTGATCCGGTACCATGGGACGAGGAGTGCTTGATATCATTCCTGAAACTGAGAGAGGATTTGTGCAGGGCTCCGGCATTGGGAATGCCTGATTACAACAAGGCCTTTTCATTGTTTTGTTACGAAAGGGAAGGATGTGCATTAGCAGTGTTAGCTCAGAACCATGGAGGTGTCCGTAGACCAGTTGCCTACTTTTCAGCTACTTTAGATCCAGTAGCTTCTGCGTTGCCCAGATGTCTAAGATCCGTTGCTGCAACAGGTGTCAGCATTGAAAGATGTGAAAGCATTGTAATGGGACATCCATTGACTGTACATGTGCCACATTCGGTTGAGTTATTGATGACCAGGACCAAGACCCAGCACCTAACGAATAATAGGCTAACGAGGTACGAGCAAGTCATACTTGCCGCAGAGAATGTGACTCTGAAAAGGTGCTCTGTCTTGAACCCTGCGACATTGATGCCTACACCGAACACGGATGATGAAGATTGTGCGGACCATGATTGTCTCGATGTGACCGAACTTTGCACCAAACCGAGACCTGACATTGTCGATGAACCATTGGCTGATTCAGATGAAATTTTCTTTGTCGATGGTTCATGCTTAAGAGACAGTGTGGGGCAATTGAGAGCAGCGTTTGCTGTATGTACCATTTCAGAAGTGGTCGAGGCTGCTTGCCTAGAAGGAGTACGCTCCGCGCAGGTAGCTGAGATCATTGCCTTGACCCGTGCCTGTTTGGCCGCTGATCGAATTCAAATCACGATTTACACAGACAGCCAATATGGGTTTGGCGTGGTGCACGACTTCGGGCAGTTATGGTCTCAGAGGGGATTTTTGACATCATCTGGCTCACCCATTCGTAATGGTGAATATGTAAGACAATTGTTGGATGCATTACAGCATCCAAAGGAAATTGCTGTTGTAAAGTGTTCAGCCCATGGCAAAGGGGAGGACTTTGTATCCTTGGGAAACAATTATGCAGACGAAGTCGCCCGTTTCTGTGCAGAACAAGGGTGCATATTCACAGAAAGAGAGATAGGGAGAGCCAAGAAGGAACCGAGCTCAGCATAATGTTGACCATGGCAGACACTTGGGAAGAGCTTAAGCGATTGCAGGATGAAGTTTCAAACCAAGAGAGAGAGGGATGGATCAAAGCTGGGTGTGAGAAAGGAGATGTGGATGTGTGGGTATCCAACGATGGGAGAGCCGTGTTGCCTGAGGAATTGCTGAGTCCGATGGCAAGACTGATACATGGACAGGCACACCTGGGTAGAGATGCAATGATGAGAGTGTTTAGACAGACGTGGTATAACCCACGGTTCCGAGCAATGGCTGAGACGGTATGTCAGAGGTGTGTTACGGGTCAGCAGATGAATGCTGGAAAGAGAACTGTAGTTACGTTGAGTCATATTGGAAGGTCAGGAGGGCCCTTCAATAGAATACAGCTGGACTTTGTGGAGATGCCTAAGTGCAATGGATTGAGGTACATTTTAGTGCTAGTATGTGTATTCTCACGGTGGGTGGAGGCTTACCCCACACGCTGGTGTGACACTCTCACAGTGGCTAAATTACTGTTGAGGGAGCTCATCCCTAGATTCGGGATCCCGACCTCTTTGGAATCAGATAGAGGAGGGCACTTCCATAGTGAAATCATGAAGTTGCTTTGCGCTGCATTGAACATTGACCAGAGACTCCACTGTAGTTACAGACCAGAGGCTTCTGGGATGGTGGAACAAGTTAATGGAACTTTGAAGGCCCGGATGGCAAAAATGTGTTCTTCGACATCCCTGAAATGGCCCGACGCCTTGCCACTCGTGCTAATGAGCATGCGAAGTGTCCCAGACAGAAAGACCGGGTTGTCCCCCATGAGATAATAATGGGGAGGGCAATGAGATTGCCAGCAGTACCAGCTACAGCCTTGATAAGCATCACTGATGATTTGATTCTCGATTATTGTAAAGGACTCTCTGATGTGGTCCGTTCTGTATCCCAGCAGGTGCAAGCAGCAGTGGTCCCAGCCTCGAGTGATCTGTGCCACGACTTGTGTCCCGGTGACTGGGTGCTCGTTCGGAAGCACGTGAGGAAGAGTTGCTTGGATGCCCGTTGGCGTGGCCCGTATCAGGTGATACTTATCACGAACACAGCAGTGAAGTGTGGAGGATTGCCGAACTGGGTGCATGCTTCCCATACCCGCAGAGTTCCAGCACCCTTGGAAGAAACAGCTCCTCTCGTAAATGAAAATCCAGCTGATGTGGCAGGGCCACATGGGAGGACAAGTCAAGCTGTAAGGGTCGCTGACACAGCTGGTGGTGCACTAGAGCAAGCTGAAGGGGGTTTCCACAGTTCGAACCCTGACTCAGACACCGAAGACAGAAACGGTGCAGTGGGCGGAGAAGAGTCAGATTCAGCCGAAAGAGGAAGTAGTGCACTGGGTATAGAAGGGGAAGGCAGACGAACAAACAGAAGTGCAGAAAGTTGGCCCGAAAGACAGAGGCGACTGAACCTGAGGTTAGCACCTGAAAGAGACCTTGCTCCAGTGTCTGAAGTATCTGAAACAGAGGCAAGTGACGAAGACCAAGCACAAGACAGTCGGCGAAGGTCAAAGAGAACAAGAGTGCCTTGTCGCAGATACTCTACCCCTGAGTGGACTTACACTGTGTTTGATGCAGGGGGTGGTGAGCACGGGAAGGCTGAGGTCAGTGCAAGTGGTCCGTCGGAGCCCGAATGTGGTGGTGAAGGTGGTGCTGCAGTTGCCAGGGCTCGAGATAGAAGGAACACTGACCCTCACGGTTCCGAATCCCCCGCTTCTGAGTGAAGTCCGAAACTTGGTTCTGCATCGACTCGAATTCCCGCCTTTTGGAGTTGAGCCGTTTTCACATGAAGTGCTGATTTTGCGTCTTGAACTTTTGTATCACGTTCTGGTATTGCTCAATGAGGATCTTATAGTGGATCAACTATAAACTGTAAATAAAAGTCCAAAGAAGAAGATAACCTAGGTCCGAGTGGAAGAAGAATAAACTTAGGGACTTTCCACAGAAGAGGAACGAAAACTAGGGAAGTCTTTTTCTGGACTGTGTAAATAAGATTGTGATCGGAAAGGGAAAATCCGGAGATTTCATGGTTGCTCGAGCTGGTTAAGCAAGTCACGAATAAAGGACAGAGACTTTTTCAGAGTTCTTTGCGATAACCAAGACTTTTGAGAACTTTCGAAACCATGGAGCCGGGAGATCCCAATCGTAGATCAAAGTGGATTGTAGGCATTCTTATAAGTAGTGTAATAATTTCTATAATCATAGTAGTTGTAGTCTCATATACTGGTTCGCACGAGCAAGAAGTAGAGGAAGTGACAGGGACACCGACACCTATCACACCTAGGCAGAAGGGGGTAGACAGGGCAGCTGATAGAGCTTTGCTATTAGAAGAAAGTCGTAGATTACATGTAGATTTATCTAAAGGGGATTTTAAGTTGAATGCATATGCTAAGTTGTTGTATGAGTATGTTGATGTGATGGATGCGAAAGATTGTTATGTGTGTATGCAGTTGCCTACTTTGGTGGATGAGGGTATTAGGTATCACCATCTTCCACTGACTTATGGTATTTCATGTAGTCTTTTGCTTAGTTTGTTTTATGAGAGAGATCAGTTCGAGTATTTCTTTTCCAATTTCGACGCAGTGCTTCCTGAAGTCCCAGCTTACAAGCATTTGAATAAGTATGACTATTATAAGACCGAGGACAGACTGAGGAAGTACTTCATACCGAGTTTGGAATTGGATACAGCATTCGCACACAGAAACAATCTGACTTGTTTGATGTCGGATGTAGAGAGAAAGTTTGTGGATCAGGTCGAGGATAGGTATAGAAAGCTGACTCACTCCCGAGACTTGGGGCATCACAGGACCGATTGGACAGAGGAAGAACGGTTGCATAAGACCAAGGGAAGCTATGGTCCTATAGCGTTAGATAAGGAGCAGAGGGGTAAGTTGTGTATAAGGCGTTATCAGACTTACTACGAGAAGGTAGCAGTGGGACAAAGTACCTGTGATCACGTTTTCACCATGGCCGATGTACCAAAAGATTTTCTCCAAGGTCCTGTACAAGTGATACCAACGGTGTATTACGTATGTGGGAAGAATGCTTATGTGAGATTGCCTGCAAATTGGTATGGAACATGTTATTTGTCAATAATATTTCCAAAGATTTATCATACAGAAGATTTAGATCTTCTGGAAGGTAGAGAGCATTCAAGAACGAGAAGAGCTGCAAGTGCAGGAATCGTTGTGGGGGATATCTTTGGAGCTATGATACCTAGTCTGGGAGTAGTCTTGAATGATGTGAAGATTCGGAGGTTAGCGACTGTGGTGGATGAATTTTCGATGAATACAGCAAAGTCATTGGTGTTGGTGGAAGGAGAGATGTTGTCGATAAGGGGAATGGTTTTGCAGAATCGCCTTGCTTTGGATGTCCTATTGGCAAAAGAGGGCGGAGTCTGTAAAATGTTGAAGGTTCAGGAGTGCTGCACTTATATACCAGACCGTAGCAAGGATCTGGAGAAATATATAAGTAACATCACTACGATCCACACAAAGATAGCGGATTTGACCGAAGAAGGGGCCTGGGAAAAGGTAGGAAAGGGTTTTGGTCAAGTGGGAGGTTGGTTTGCGAACCTAGGAAAGGGATTCCTTGGATACTTTCTGAGACCCCTCCTTATCTTGGTGGGTTGTGTGGTTGGCTTGTGGATTGTGATCAAGGCCTACAAGTGGTATCGAGCAGGCCGAGTCAAGAGAGCTTTGAGGGAAAATGACATGAGGTTGGCAAGACTGCAGGACAGTCAGTATCAAAGGCTCAAGAGCATGGAGAAATTTAGATCAGGGAAGATGGCAACAAGCTCTGTTTAGGTCGGTTCCTTCTCCGAGGGAGTAGAATGAAATATGATGACAGGAGTCATCAAAGGGGGGAACTGATAGAGCGAAATGTTCTTGTGAATTGTAGGGGTGCATCATAATCACTGATAGGCCGCACCCACATGTATACAGACATATATTCGTTTATATTCCGTTGTATACTCATGCATGTTTAGTAAAGAATGAATAGTTCGCTGAGACAAAGCGAATCAGCAGCATAATGGTGTTAGGATAATGATGTAATGTAATGCTTATTGAATTATGTGAACATAATGCATAGAGGAATTAGTTCGTGTGAAATGTAATTGCAGTAGTTTAAACGTGCACCATAGTAAAGTTGCACATGAAATTCATTGTTTGCATATGAATTGTAATGAAAATGCTTATAGGGAAAAGTAAGATGTGTGTTTAAAAGTTATATGTAAAGGCCTGACTACATAAATGCTTAGGGAAGGCCTGGTTTATTCTTATGTTAGCTTATTTTGTAGGCCGAGAAAAGTTTCTCTTGGTAAGGCTCTCTGGGCACAAACGGTAGATTTAATTTGCACAGTAGAAGGTTTCTGTTGAAAGTATCTTTCGTTGCAGGTGCAAGGACACATGTCTCGTTAGTAAGACTAACTCTTTGTTTTCAAAAGCTAGAGAGAGGGAGGCATGGTACGGGGAGTGAAATGGAATTTAGGGATGATACTTTCAGCGGAGAAGGTGCCTGGGACTCAAGGTCATCGCAACCGTCCAGGATGAAGTAACCGTTTCGATGGAAAAGCACAAGAAAGAAGACCTGGCCAAGGAGGCGTGACAAAGGCGTGTACAATTGTATTGTGGTTTTGTATTAGGGATAGTGCCCTGAGGGAGGAGGCCAGAGAAGAGGTAGGGGAGACCTGAGAGAAGGACAGAGCTGAGCTTAGGTATTATGTGATTGCACTTCTTAGGAAGTCCTCACAGCTGACACCTTTTATTCACTCTTGCCTGGGAAAATCGTTATGCAGGGATGTCACTTAGCGTTAGTGTAGGGACAGCTATTGATTTTAAGCTTGTTTAGTCCAATGAAGAGCAACTTAGAAATTGGAGCAATCATAGTCTGGTTGATCCTTCTAGAACTTTCTATTCTCCTTATCCTGAGTCGGATGAGATTTCTGCGTAGATTATTATTTGTATTAGTGACCATCTATTTCTTTAACCTCGTGTTGAGGTGCTTGAAAGTTCAGTTATTTTTGGCGATAATAAATTCTCAAACTTGAATTCGGAGTCAGTGGTCCTTTCAGGTAAAATGAATGCTGATATATAACCTGATGAGATTCTCTCCTTTACACTATTCAACAGGTAAAAAGATCTTGGCGACCGGAAGGTTCTTATAGATAATTAGATAAGAATCGGCGTTATCACCATCACATATGCAGTAGTGTTGTTAGCACCAAACTTAACTTCATGGCACTTGAAAGAAGCACAATGAATAATGCACGTGGGTGAACCATGTCCTTGTTTCTTCCTCATCTTTATCGTCCTCTTTGCATAGGGGACAGCAGATGGTTGGTCAGCAGTTTGCTGCTGAATCTCTCTCAGTAGCTGATGCAGAGACCTAGTACACCCGTAACCAACGTGTCTATCCCTTTGCCTGGATTTCAACCCTTTCCATTTTCTTTCCTCTGTTGTCCCTGTGTCGGACTTTACTGGTATGAATGGGTTTATAACTGTGAGGGGTCAATTTACAAGCCCCATTCGCCACCAGAGCATCACTTTTTTTGATGCTCCGATGGCGTAGCGCCATTTCCCATATTTCCATGGTGGCGCTAAACCACTTAACGCCACCTTGTAAATATGCCCCTTTCCACCGCAGTCCTCTGAGGCAAAGGGGCGTGCAATGGGTGCTGCTGTGGGCGTTCCACCGCCACACCCATTGCTTTTTGACGCTGCCCCAGATTTACAAGGCTGAGGCAGCGCCAAAAACTAACGCCAGGGAATACCTTTCCTTGGCATGGCAATACGTTTTGCTCTATCTATGTGAACCGCATTCTGCAGCACACATAGAAGGTGCAAACCGCCATTATTGATTGTTTATGTGCAGGAAAGTGTCCCTTCCTTCACATAAACAATCGCCGCTGCAGCGCAGGCACCCATGCAACATGGCAGCAGAGTGCCTGCGCTGGCGCTGGGCAGCTTTTTTTGCACCAGCGCTAGGGGAAACACAGGGATTCACCGTATTCTTGTGAATACGATGCATCCCTGCGTTTTAAAAATGTCAGAGCACGGCGTTGCCATTTTTTTTGTAAATATGCCTCTGATTGTCTTTCGAGGGTTTTCCAGTCCTCCGCGGATCACTGACAGAGTATCGGAAACAAATATCGCGGGGAAAAATTTCATGTAAAAAACATCAAGGACCAAAATATGGAGAAGGTAAGTGCAAATAGGTAAGTATAGATTTACTATTCTAAACTCCACATCTACGTGCCTTGAAGATATATATATATATATATCGTCAAGGTACCTATTTGTGGAGTTATCTATAGTAAAACTTTCCTTACCTATAGAAACTTACCTTCATGATACTTCTGTCTTGGATATTTTTGACACAATTTTCTGTCCCATGATATTTGTGTTTCGGATATTCTTTCTGAATACGCGGTTGATGGCGCTATGGATATGGATTGGCATCTTCTGTTCTCTGTGTATCTTTTTGCTTTCTCATTTACTGACGTGTAATGTATCCCATATTATACTAATGATAATTAGCCTCAAACAAAAAGGAGGCCAGACCCTGTAGAGAGATACTAGTTCTTCTGAATGACGGAGCCCTGTGCATGCATAAAACAGTGCACCTACTTGGTGTACAAAGCTGGTGTCACAATTATGCAGTATGTCCTGGTGAACAAGTAAATCACACATGTAGCACCGCACAATTACATAAAGATGACCCCTTCAGGAATATAGTAGTGATCCTATGAATTTTGATTCCCGAAACCAAGTGTAATGGATTTTATTTTTATTTTTTTAAATGGACAGCCTAGTGATTGTAAATTGTGGTCTTCTCCTGATGTGGATATGTTAGAGCTCCTAAGTAGCTCTATTGAACTTTCAGTGGGGGATACAAGATTGGACTCCAGCCATTGATTGAACTCTGTAGGTGGAACCAGGCTCAAGGGGCAAAGCCTTCACATGTTTCGGTGCAAACACAGAAAAGTGATGATCGCTTCTTTTCCTCTCTTGGGAGGTGGGAATGCGTACCAGAATTTGGTCTCTAGGTTTGTCTGCTTTTCTGGAAGCAGCTTTTCCATGGGGTGAGTCTTGATGACTAAAGTGTTTGATGCTGGACGGTCGGACCGCCAACCACTATTGCGGTGGTCAGGAGACCGCCGACATGCATGCAGGCGGTCTGACCACCCTATTCGGATGTGTTCGCCTGGCTGGCGGTCGGCAACATGGTGGGGGCATGCTGCGGTCTTTGGAAAGGGCTGCAGAACAAACTAACGCCATGAAGGCACATCCTGCACGTCTGTGCTCCGTGTGTCATGCACCATGTGGTGCATCGCACATTGTGCATGGAGGTGAGTGGGGGCACTGTGCCCCCAGGGTGACTTTACAGTGGCCCATGAAGGACGGGGGCCCTGTTTAGGGACCCAATATCCCTTTCCGACAACCTTTAAAAGGCGGTGTTCCCGCCATGAAAAGGCTGTCGGAAAAGGATATTGTAATCCCGATGACAGTGCCAAAGTCTGCACTGCTGACATTGTCGGATGCTGCTCCAACCGCCGCCCTGTCAGGATCGAACGGGGTCCAACCACCAGCATTGTAATGCAGCGGTCAGGCAGATGGAGTTTTGCCAGTTGGACCGCCACTGACTGCTTGTCGGTGTGTGGTCCGACCACCATAGTAATGAGGCCAATAGTCCCCAAAAGACGCCAATGTAGGGGACGTTCCAGCTCCAAGACATGGTCCCTTTTTCTTAAACTAGAGATCAGGTGGACAGCACCATTTAGTAATAGTGGCAGCCACTCTAGCTGATAGGGTAGCAAGGCACCAACGATGACCTTTCCAAAGTCAATCATGAAAGAATACTTACCCTCCCACTACTATTGGTTGAAAGTCCCGGACCACCAAGTCAATCTCTGCATTAAAGCTGAGTTCAGTAGGCCCAGAGATGTAATATTTTGAGCAAAATTGTTTGATGGCCAATGGGATGGAGACTCTCTGACATGTTAACTTGTGTGACAGTGCATGACAAGGAACCAGCACATAAAATCAGTCTTGTCAGTGTTAAGCTTGAGTACCTCATGCCCGGCATGATTTGAGACACCGGTAGTAAGCTCTCCTGAGGCTTCCTGGCACAAAGATAAATATGAAAGTAATTGTCATAATTATAAAAAATTAAGACAAGTTCCAGAGGACATGCATGAGGGGCTGCTGATTGATGTTTAAAAGTGAGGGGATGAAGGATATGGAATCAGAAGAGGGAAGAGGGAATGAACCCAGTCTCGCTGAAAGAATCATTCGAGCAGGGCGGGCACATATTGCTCTGGCACAAGTCTGTGTTCTATGCCTTGAAATGAAGCAGAGAGAGATCTAGTAAGACATTCAAGGACACATCTCTGTTTTCCTGGTCCAGAATTTTGCCCCAATCATCAGCCCCATCCCATTGAACCAGACCGTCAATGGCCAGCAAAGTCCATATATTTCTGTATTTTGCATTATTTTTCATATATTTACAATACTCAAACGAGCAAAAACCTTGTCATAATTGATTCACAGAGCATTGAAAAACAAGATATGACACAGTACAGATGCAATGAAATGTTTCATAACAACATAATTAGCAAAATTTATTCTGAACTTGGATGAATGCAAACTCACCACAAGTTAATGCCACCCTCAGAAAACAGACAAATAAACAACGATTAATTAGCCAAAATCTAAGTGAAAAAGGAATGTTTTCCTTCCTTGAACACAGTAAGATCAGGGCTGAATGCATCGATGGAGAAAACCACGCTCACAGTTTCTTGGAAGCAGTGGAATAATACTGAGAAAAAGATTGACATTTCTGTTCTCTTGCATGATCTCCTCACATCTACTGTTTGTGTTTTTTACTCTTTACATAAGTGGTTCTTAGGAACTTACTACGGATTTGTTGAGAACCACCAGGGTGATTAATTTTGCTACATGGTATGGTCCAAAGTCAGGGCTTTCTTTATGTGTGGCCAACTCAATTTAAATTAGAATAGGTCAAATGTGGTCATACTAGGTTGCCCCAACAATACGCGGGTAGAAGCAAGAGATGCACATGAGGTACATTACATATTCTCCTTAGAAAAAGAGCATCTCTGGGGTGGTCTATGGAGACCACATTCCTGCCATTCACCTGCCAAAATGTCAGAGCCTGATCTTTAGACTGAGAGCCTCAACTGGAATACAATCTAAAACATTTAAGAAAAGAAAATTAGTAGTGGGTGGAATTATTAGGCATAACGTAAAGTAGGCAAATAAGCTCTTTTTGAAATTTGGCTGCGGATCAAATTGAGCTACCGGAAGTGGCAAAATTCCCTCTGCATGCGACCCTGAGACATGGGTGGGTTTTGCATTTTGTGCAGTGTAGGGCTTATTTACGAGCAGTCTGCGCCCCAGTTGCGCCAAAACGTTTGATGTGCTGGCAGCGCAGGCAGTACTCCTGCATCAAAACCGGCAGCGGCACGCAGAAATTAAAATATGCAAGATAGGCGTTCCCCCATAACATCCAGTGCAAAACCCACGCAGTGATATTTATAGTTTTCAAAATGTGTGACGCGTAGTTGGCAAGCGGCATGCAGAGGCTGCAATGCATCAAACTTTCTGCGCATTGGCAACCCAGGCATAGGAAATGACGTACTGGCTGTGGTACATAAAGACAAGTCACACAAAACAGTCTAGCAAGCTCAACTAAGCCACAGAGGTGCTTATCTTCCTGCTGAGAGTTCGCAGGAGACCGCCACCACCTCCACCACCTCCATTTAGGCAGCACAGGAGAAGAAATCATGTTTGCCGCCAGCAGACTAAGCTCATTGACCTCAGGTAGTATGAGGTCATCACATACAGCTGACTCAGGAGGGAGTCCGTAATAGAGCTGCAGCACAAGATAGCGCCAAGGCTCCAGCCACCAACTGCCAGGCCCACCAACATTCCTCTGCAGCCCAAAGTGATGGCTGTCCTCCAAAGCTGGCATCTGGTTCATTCCAGACCACAACAACCAGGGAGACAGGAATCTTGTAGCCATCTTTTTTTGTCTTCCTTCTGTCTGTCCTGGATGCCATCATCCACCTGACACCGCAGTATCTCTCTTCCCCAACACACAACAACTGCAGATGTAGATCAAGCAAAAAATGGATTGCACACGTGCAACTGGTTCCCCCTGCAGCAACATCACACTTGTACAGGAACCAGAAGGACACCTACTCTATCAATGTCCAGGCCATCATGGACCATTAGGGGATGTTTACCAACGTACTTGCTAAATACCCAGGGAGTGCGAATGATGTCTACATCTTCAGGCACTCCATCATCAATGAGCGCTTCCAGAATAGGCGATATGGGAATGACCTGCTTGTAGGTAAGCAAAACTCTACTACATAACCTACTAAAGTTTTGAAATTGATGACATAATAGACATCTCTGTGTCATGGGACATGTGTAAGGCAAACCCCCAACTCACACGTGTTTAGACATGCAAAGCCACTTTGGGTGCCTTTGAATGGCGTAAAGATACAGAGCAATGCACTGGTGGCAAACATGCAGTATATCATCACTGTGTGCAAGGAAGGAGTCCCAGGGGCATTGTAGGGGTGTCTCCAAGGTTCATGAGGCGTGTCATGTATACCATACATGGAAAACTTTTAGATGTGACAAATCAATTGGTTTCCCCAGGTGATATCTAACGATGAAAAATTACGGAAGTCAACCAAGTCACTCCTGCTTCCTATGGGCCTCATTTATGGGAAATAGGAATAGGGCAGCACTGTAAGTCTTCTTGCTGCGCTGCCCTACCCCAATGTGAAAGGGCAGGAATGCACCATATTTATGAAATACTGTGCATTCCTGTCCTGTCCCCCTGTGCTGTTGCACAATTTGCCACCTTGCCCCAACACAGGCACCCTTGTACCATGGTGCAAGTGTGCCTTCATTGCAGGCAGCATTGTTTTGTGCAGGAAGGGTCAACTTCCTGCACAAAACAATCACTCTTACTATGTGCGCTGCAGAATGCAGCAACATGGAAAGAGTAAAAACGAGGAGAAATAAAAATATTTCTCCTGGTTACACGTGCTCTAGGGAGGCATAAGCTTTTTGCGCTGCTCCAGGTTTATGTGATTAAGTAAATCTGGGGCAGCATCAAAATCTATGGATGTTGTGTGTGGAAAGCTACTGCAACACCCATGGAACGCCTCCATGAAGCAGAGTAAGGCAAGGCAGTGACTTGCGTCGCTTTGTCTTACTCCATATCTATGAGGCAATGCAAAGCCACACAGAGTGGCTTTGCGTTGACTCATAGATATGATTAAGAGGCTTTCGCCATCAGAGCGTCAAAAAAAGTGACGCTCCGACGGCGCAAGCCTACCATAAATAAACCCCTATGTGTGCTGCATTCTGTGACACACATACGTAGATGATCAGGCCTCCAAGGATATACCATGTGCAGGAAGGTGCACTCCCCTGCACAAAGACAATCACTCATGCAATGAAGGCCCCCCAGAACCATGTTGCAACTGTAACAGTGTTTGTGCTAGGCAGCACATTGTGTGCTAGTGTAGGGTGGAATGTTTGGAATGTGTATGGGCCAAACACTGTGCACTACTGCCCTTTCTCAGTGAAGCTGTGCAGTGCAAACAGGTGGCTTGCTACACTGCACAGTACCACTCTCCCAAACATCAGGCCCTCGTGTCATGTGCACATAGTGGGAACAATGCACTGCAACATGTACACAATGAAGTGCAACATTGACATGCACATCTGTCAATGGCAGTAGCGACAGAATGTTAGTGAGTAGCAATGTGTCAGTTCACTCTGTGTGGATGGATGGAACCACATCAACTGGCCTGGGTAATAAAGGATTTATTACATCATGTGGCATGACAGACAAGTCAATAATGAGTGCAAAGGCAAAACCAGAGAAAATTCTGAGGTGAGTGTCTCCGCTATGGTGTACCAACTTTTGGGATCAGTCACAGGTTAACAAGGTCAGTGGTGTGAGAACAAGTACTATGGAAATCAGCAAGTGTGTCACACTTGGCAGTATACTTGTATGTTGAACAAAGTTTCAGGAGCAACACAGGAGGAACTATGTGGAAAGACTATGTGTGGCATGCCATGTCAGTGTAGGCCCCATACAAGGGTAAATGTCCATCCTGATTTACATCTTGACACCAGCTTAACAAAACACAAATATGTCTCCGCAATACTGACAGTCTATGTACACACATACATGTAGGCAGACATCCGCATTGACGAATGTAACCAATATGATGGGTCACCTGTTCTACGTAGTAAGTGGGCCAAATGAAAAGCCTTGGTATCCTGCAAAGTTAAGCTCCCAAGCTTCCAAGCATGCCATACAACATGCATCAACATAGATTAATATCCAACCTGGACAAGGCACCACAGTGTACTCAGGATAATAATATCAATAATCATTTGCCACCGCAATGAGGTAAAAATAAAGGTACAGAAGTACACAATCCCTTACAAGTTGGAGTCATACACATACATGTAAAAAATCAATGTATTGTGTCTACTTTTGTAGTACACACCTCCTTCTAACTACATCAGTGTCTCCCACATGAAGATGTTCCACATTGAAATATATGTGTGTCAATCAAAGTGCACCATGGCAACTTCTCTGCCCAAAACAGTAGTTGAAGCCGGACAATGATTACTATAACAATCCATGTGACAGTTGTGAGCTGCACCACATGTATGCCTCTAAATCACATGGACAAGAAAGTGTACTATGAAACGGCTGTGCCAATGTCATGTAGGCCACCAACAAAATGTGTGGTTTACCTTCAACATATGTATGTGTGAGTGTGAGACATGATGGCAATGTCGGTACCTACCTAGGGAGGACCAAGGAGCCAAATATCTGATGATCACTCTGTCATTTCACACATGTAGTGAGTGCACATAACATACTGTGGTAAGGTAGATCTCCACACAACCATTAAAGAAAACTACTGGATGAACAAAGAATTCAGGATGTCGAAGTTTACAGTGTATCAGACCATGCCCACCATGTACCATTACACAGAGAAAAGGACAAGACATGTTTAAATCTATGGCTGTCTACGTAACACATATTGTAAAACACTGTAATAAATATGTATGAGTATTTCAGTAGCCCCAACACACATGCACAGTAATATAGCTGTGACAGAGAGCAAAAGCATTGACAGTTGGTATTTCTGTTTCACTTTCAGCTGACCAAGGATATGGTCTTCAGCCCTGGGTCATGACCCCAATAGCACAGCCCCAGACTGTGCCAGACAGAAACTACAATCAGACAAGGAACAAGACCCGCAACATTGTGGAGAGAACCTTTGGTCTGCTCAAGTCCCAATTGAGGTGCTTGGACATGTCAGGGGGGCGATTGCTCTACTCTGCAAGATAATACTTGTATGTTCCATTCTTTACAAGATCTGTGTCCGGACAAATGTCCCATAGGACGGGCGCCATCAAGATCAGGAACCAATAGAGGATGAGGATGCGGATGGTGCTGAGATCCAGAATACAGTGGCTGGGAATAGGTGACGCAGCCACATAGTGCAACATTTCTTCTTCTGAAGCACATGTACGGTGTTGGAGCATGTCCAAACATGTTCTGATGGTTAGACATGCAAATAAGTGGTTGAAATCATCATTTATGTTTTCGTTTCTGTCACAGTCCCAGTAAACAACAACTCACTCACATCTCGACATGGAGAAATAGGCCATAAAATGTAACAAACATGTCATCATACCTGTTGAGCAACATGGGGCCATGCCTCACATCCATCAATTGCATTGAGACAGAACTGTTTAGTGAAGCAGTGTACTGCATTAAAGAGACAGGTCAGCCATGCCACATGTCAAATTCCAAATTGAGCCTCACTCTCCCCTTGTACTTGAGCAGTGCAAAGCTGCACAGCTGGCCGTGTTGCTGTGTTGTGCAGAAGCAAAGTGTACAACAGATGGAGCTCAGTGAAGTTCTACACTCAAAACAACAACTCCCATACCTGAGAATAATCTTACTATGTATTGTGTCTCACGAATGTGTGAGCATGCAGAATGACAGCATCTTGCTAGAACTAATGTCGGTGCCGATACCATCAGAGATGATGAGTGACAGTAGTCACGGACAAAGGCCTAGTGTCATGCAAACATGTAAAATATGTCACTGGTAAATAACACATACATGCATGGGTGGATTTCCGCAAAACACAGCACATATGCACTATTTGTTGCCGATTGTCACATATACCACATCATGCTACAGTAGATAAAGGATATTGCTCAACAATGCAATGAGGAACAAAGCCATGAAATATACAATATGAGCAGATGATATTGTACAGTCAGTAAATAGTCGGAGCAGTATGACATTGGATAGGTTATATGCAAACATCTGAACACCTGGAGAATACTGAGATGTCAAGAATGGGATTGCGCTTGGATCAAAAGGCAGACAAAAATGTATGTCCATTCACACAAAGTCATTGCAGATGGTTAGATGGAGGGATTTTGACATGAACTTTCGTTTACATGGCAAGAGTTGTGTACCTCTGATCTGAGTGCACAAGTGCATAGTAGAGAGGCTCACAAATCTTGTATTCTCCCAAAGGTGAAGTGTAAGTTGAGTGTGTCCCTTTACATAAGCCTGTGTAATGGAATGCAGTATTCTTAGACCAGGAGGCGCACACTGCGGCTGGCCCTTAGAGTAGATGTACTTCTACTGATGTTGATGGGAGTGACACAGATATATCTGTGGTAGGTGGTATTTCTCGTTTATATTTCCCATCCCATACGGACTCACTGCTCTCTTTTAGACTTCTCCAAAGCCTCTTGGAGCACAGCGTCAACATGCCCCCTCCTGTGTGCTTCAAATAAGGGACATCCGTGCCCTCAGCTCTTTGTCAGTTCGATAACTGTGCGTAACTCGTGCCTACATTACCACCAAACACCGCAAATCCTTCGCAACTGTTTTTTTAAACATTTTTAGAAGTTCAAACCCGACTGACCTCTGCTGTAGCTGCACCCTTTGTGAGCATCTACACCACCCCCTGCTCTGTTTCCCCCCCTCCTGCCTACACCAACCCCCTTCTCCATTATTTTCATCCACTCTCTATGTTTATTTTTGCCTTTCTATATAGCTGGAACGCAACCCAGGTGATTTTTACATGAGCACAAGTAACAATACACGTCGCATTCATGTTTTTTAGAAACAGTATAATAAAGTGATGTGTCCAGAATCACGGAATGTTGAGCTGGTACACACACACACACACACACACACTCTCTCTCTCTCTCTCTCTTTCTTTCTCTCTCTCTCTCCCTCTCTCTCTCACACACACTCACATTCATTGTTATGGCCTGTACAGAGATTTAAAATGGATCACAGTCACCTATTACAAATAAAATGATTTGAGCAACAGAAAAGAGGGGGATAATTAATCACAGGGTATGAATGGCGCTCAACCAAATACCGGTACCAAATAAAAGCAGAGTGAATATTCCAACTGTTTCACTTACTGATGTTTTGAGTATCCAGGACGTGCGGGACACACATTTACTGTTATCATTAACCGATACAGAGGACACCCCACTTCAAATGGACACACTATTACAAGATCTTGATGTACACACTGACTACACTATTAACACTGGTCTGAAATTGAAATCCAAATGGACACCGACTCTAACAAGTGGCAACACTATAGACCTTTTTCACAGACTTGTCAGTGAAGACTTGGACAAATACAGTGACATGAGGAAAAGGAATAGAATTAGACATATTGACAATCTCCATCCGGGTGAACGCACTGCTTTGAGAGCCCTGACCAGCAATAGAGACATCACCATCAGGGAAGCTGACAAAGGGGGGAATGTGGTCATCATGAACAGGGCTGATTATGACCTCGAAATCCTCACACAACTACAAGATGACGCCTGTTATGAACATCTTACACATAACCCAATGGGTCCTTTGACCTTAGAAGTCAATAAGAAATTGACCGAGTGGAAAACTGCAGGACTGATTAACGAAGATGAGTACACCTACATGAGAGTTTTCAGACCACAATACCCCTGCATCTAAATGCTCCCGAAAGTGCACAAACAGTTACCTTTCACACCAGGAAGACCAATCGTGGCAGGTATTGGGGGACCGACAGAACGCTTAGCCGAATACGTCGACCTCTTTCTCGGGCCTTTGGTCCGGAATCTCCCGTCCTACATCCAGGATACTAAGCATATACTGAGCATTCTGGATGACTTCACGTGGGAGGAACACATGACCTTAGTGACTTTGGATGTGGTGTCACTCTATACGAGCATCAGACCGGAATTGGGCATTGCTGCAGTAACACACCTGTTGCACAGAAGACCTGCTTCACAGTGGCAACACACAGATATGTTGATAGACATGATGAAACTGATCCTTGGCAATAATGTTTTCCTTTTGACTCAAAGTGGTACAGGCAAAAAGAGGGGTTGCCATGGGTTCCAAATTCTCACCCAGTTTTGCGAATCTTTTATGGGACGTTTGGAGGAGGACTGGATTTGGGGCACAAGAGGTAGTGATTTTAGTGATTCAATCATCTATTGGGGGCGCTATATAGATGACTGCCTTCTTATTTGGACAGGTACACAAAACAAGTTGGATGAGTTTTGCACTTACCTTAATTCCAACACATATGACATGCAGTTTACTTATCACAAGAGCAACTCGAAAATCACATTCCTGGACATAGAGATCTACATTAGCCAGAACACACTACAGACCCGTCTCTTTCGCAAGAGTACGGCATGCAACTCTATTCTACATGCCGATAGCGCTCACTCTCCGCACCAGATCAAGCAATCCCGCTAGGAGAGTTTACCAGAGCCAGAAGGAACTGCAGTAGTGACCAAGAATTTGAGAATTGTCTTTCGGCAATGAAACAGAGATTTAAGAACAGGGGTTATACATACCTCAGGAAAGCGGAAATAAGAATCAGGCACACAAAGAGAGAGTCTACAATTCGCAATAAAACACATAACAATGTGAAATCGACTGTCAGGCTTATCACAGAATACAATGACTGTAGTGGGGCATTACTTAAAAGTATGAATAAACACTGGAAAGTGTTGACTGATGACATTACTTTGAAAGAACATATCCACAGCAGACCACAGATTGCCTATAGGAAAGGTAGAACACTCAGAACGAGGCTGAGTCAAAGTTATCCTAGGACGGTAGACAAAGAGACATGGCTAACACCACGCACCCTAGGTTTCCACAAATGTGGTTCTTGTGGAGTGTGTAGATGGGCACTTGACCGCAAGACTTTCTTTGAGGGTCCGGACAAGGCGTATGACATAAGACACAATATAAACTGTCACACTAAATTTGTAGTGTATATATTGGAATGTACATGTGGGGACAAATATGTGGGGAGCACTATCAGAACTCTTAAAGAAAGAATTGCTGAACATGTTCGAGCGTTAAAACAACAAGACCCCAGATATCCAATGGCAACTCATGTATGGAGCTGTCCTTTCCAGGGCCTACACAAACAATTTCATTTTCATGGAATTGATGTAACTAAAGTTAATCCAAGGGAGGCAACAGGGAGTTACGCCTTAGACGTACTGAAGCCCTTTGGATTATGCGTCTGAAAACATATGAACAGGGTCTGAACAGTGACCGGGAAATGCATTATTTTCTAGGCAATTAATTTCATGTTTTTTGGTCTGCCACCATTTCTAATCATGTGTTCTTGCGTAACCTTTAAATGAATAATTATTAGTGTTGTGATGTTATCTCACAGAAATCGAGTTTCCAATGGAGTTTCTCGGAGGTTGTGAAAAACGACAACTGTTTACAAATGATGAATGTACCTGTGTATCACACGTGACTAACGCTAACATCACACATTACAGGTTGTCTGTGAATTTCACCCTATTAGCAGCATATGAAGGTTTTATTGTGAAGTGTGCACATTACGGTCTTCGAAACAAATTGTTTAATGTGCCTGTATAATACACGTAACAAATGCTCAAACGTATGTTTTGTCTCCTCCGAATACCATGTTAACATTTATTTTTATCATCCTGCGTGTATACAAGATGTAACACGCATACATCACATTTCATCTATGAATGTCTTTTCATAATGGTGATTTCGAATCCACTATGTTCCTACATTACTATTGTTTCCTCCTGGTACCGAGTTTAAATTTCAAATTTTAAAAATTCAAATTTAACCTTATCAGCCTGCCTTAGTATACAATTTCCTGAGTCACGATACGAGATCTAAATTCAATTTTTTTACTGCACCCACAACTACGTCGGTGCACGGATCCACGAGAGGTAATTTCTTTTGGATAAGAGTTAGCGGTGTAGCGTTCCGCGGTGGTCAATGTTCCGGGTTGGTTAAATACAACGCTTTTCCGGGTCAGATCCGCTTCTATTTCCGGCGCAAAACAATCCTTGACAACACGAGATAGAGAGTCAGGACGTACTCGTCCAGGTGAGTTTGTGATAATCCCGGCGTTGTGGGACTATTTGGATTAGTGGAAGGAGGGGGTATTTTGTTAAACCTTGGTTGCGAGTTCTAGGCTAGAATCTTACATGTAGTCTGCTTCACTTGGTTTCAGCTTTACCTAAGGCACTTGGCGCCACTACCTGGTTTCTGCCGCATTTTTAGGCACAGAGATGATGATGGACAGATACGGTGGCACATCGAACTGACGGTTTACACGCTTTCTGACTAATTATACCCAATTACAAAGATTTGGGGTAAGCATAGGGGTTTCATATACAGAATTGGATATATATGTGGGAATTATATATCAGGGATATGCATCTATACTTAAATATATTTTATGTGTTCTGATGCGCTCATATCTATTACTTAGATTCTAAGACTCCTAAGAAAATCTGATTACAACGTGAACGGATCATTTGACTAGGACCCGCTGGGTCCGAATTATCACCAGATGTAAGGTGAGCTTCTTGCTAAGATTTCCCTCTACTATGTTTTAGTACTCGCGCTGTCTCGACCGTGTGGTTCTACACGGCCGATGGTAATAGGATACCTCGATTTTTTCATTTTGTCTTGACTACGCAGGTCCAATGATAGATTATGTCAGCGTATAGGTAGGAGAGACTACGTGTCTCGCGTTTTATGAGATCGTCTTTTTCACTCTTTGCTCAAGTGCACTTGCTTACCCGTAGCCGGTTTTGTCTTTCTTTAAATTTCACAGGTGTATTGTGTCAGATGGTGTTGATTTGTGTGCTCACTTCTTCACCATAATTCTAGTCCTGGGACTGAGATGAAGTCAGGGAAACTTCTCATGCTTTCTACACGTTTTTAAGTCACGTTATTGCTCAGCACTATGCACTTTTGTGAACATGACATCGTCGTGTTTAGTCACTTTCCCATGCACTATGTTAGGCTGTGCGCCACGGGGAACACACCACATGGAAATGTATAGTCGGGTTAGGTTTACAATTTTTTCCATCGTCTAATTTGAATCATAACTCTCATATTTCCATGCCTTGTTTAGTCGCTTGTGTTATGAAATATCTTGTACCCTCGGTGAGACTATGATTTTCCTGTTTGCTTCCAGCCCTGATGAAGTCAAAGGTTACACACCTTTTTGACGAAACACGTGTTGGCTGGCCTATGAAGTTACACATGAATTAAACGACACTTCAAGAAAGAAATTTTTGCTTCCTTTTGTATTAACGATTCGCTATACTGTACATCTGTGTTATTGTTATTTTGATATTTTGTTGCTTGTGCGCAGGACCAGTTGTAATTAGTAACGGACTTGTTCCAATTTCGAGGGTTTAGGGTGTTTCCTCGCCTGCAGCACTGCACACTTATTTTCTGCATGAGCCTACTTCACGGTATTTGGTTGAGCGCCATTCATACCCTGTGATTAATTATCCCCCTCTTTTCTGTTGCTCATATCATAAGAGTCAGGGTAGGCTGCTGCCACGTGAAATAAATTAGCAATATGGACAGGGAAAAATTAGCTGAAGAGCTTTTTGAGAATCTAGCCAAGGGTAACACTATTAGCAGAAGTATGGGGAGTGCTAACACCCAACGTAAGGAAGGTCTAAGGGATAAATTCCTTAGACTAGAAAAACTTAAGAAGAGTGAAAACTCAAAATGGTGGGATGGGGCCACACTCAAGCAGTATTTACGACTTAATAGAGTGCCAAGAGGCTTGAGATCACAAATTTTCCCCACCTATGACGACTTGGAGGAAGACCTCCTCAAACAGTGGGAAGATACACTGACCAACAACTCTCAGACACTCATGGGAATTCTAATTGAGAATGCAGAAAGAAAAGTGACTAAATTGCAAATCGAGATCACACAACTTGAGAAAGAAATAAGAGATTTAGACCTCAGAGAGGCTACAGACAAGAACTATACCATACTCAATGAGATACTGGCCAAACACCAAAATGAAATCAAGGACAGGAAGGCAAGGAAATTAAGGCGGGATGAATTTGACTATAAAGAGGGAAGGATCTTTACATTTGCTAAAAAGTACGATCACTGGTTCAAGACAGGAGTAGAGGCTGGCAACATCAACAAACAAGATGTTGTTTCGGTCTCCTCCAGTTCCACCTCTCTCAATGCCCCCCTAACTAGTGACAGTGAAGCAGATAATGCTGGCACGTCCACAGACAGCAGACAGGGTAACTCTTCCTCTTCTTTTTTACGCGAAGTCCAAAGAATCCGGAAGGGCAATATGGCACAACCAAGACGGGCAAATACAGACACCGGACCCGTAGAGGCAAAAGATCAGGGAAGGGACGAGTACAGAAGGAAACTGAGATCAGGGAACAACAAGAATTTATAAATAGTACAGACATGGGGGTGGAAGTGATGAATCTCTCTTCTTTTACTCTGAATCAGGATATGATTTCGCTCCTTGGCAAAGGTCTGAGCTTTAATCCTAGAGAGGAGGGGGATATATGCAATACAAAGATAGACCTGTTCAAATTTGTGAGAAATTTAAAATTAAAAAAGTTTTTGAAATGAACCCGGTACCAAATAAAAGCAGAGTGAATATTCCAACTGTTTCACTTACTGATGTTTTGAGTATCCAGGACGTGCGGGACACATATTTACTGTTATCATTAACCGATACAGAGGACACCCCACTTCAAATGGACACACTATTACAAGATCTTGATGTACACACTGACTACACTATTAACACTGGTCTGAAATTGAAATCCAAATGGACACCGACTCTAGCAAGTGGCAACACTATAGACCTTTTTCACAGACTTGTCAGTGAAGACTTGGACAAATACAGTGACATGAGGAAAAGGAATAGAATTAGACATATTGACAATCTCCATCCGGGTGAATGCACTGCTTTGAGAACCCTGACCAGCAATAGAGACATCACCATCAGGGAAGCTGACAAAGGGTGGAATGTGGTCATCATGAACAGGGCTGATTATGATCTCGAAATCCTCACACAACTACAAGATGACGCCTGTTATGAACATCTTACACATAACCCAATGGGTCCTTTGACCTTAGAAGTCAATAAGAAATTGACCGAGTGGAAAACTGCAGGACTGATTAACGAAGATGAGTACACCTACATGAGAGTTTTCAGATCACAATACCCCTGCATCTACACGCTCCCGAAAGTGCACAAACAGTTACCTTTCCCACCAGGAAGACCAATCGTGGCAGGTATTGGGGGACCGACAGAACGCTTAGCCGAATACGTCGACCTCTTTCTCGGGCCTTTGGTCCGGAATCTCCCGTCCTACATCCAGGATACTAAGCATATACTGAGCATTCTGGATGACTTCACGTGGGAGGAACACATGACCTTAGTGACTTTGGATGTGGTGTCACTCTATACGAGCATCAGACCGGAATTGGGCATTGCTGCAGTAACACACCTGTTGCACAGAAGACCTGCTTCACAGTGGCAACACACAGATATGTTGATAGACATGATGAAACTGATCCTTGGCAATAATGTTTTCCTTTTTGACTCACAGTGGTACAGGCAAAAAAGAGGGTTGCCATGGGTTCCAAATTCTCACCCAGTTTTGCGAATCTTTTTATGGGACGTTTGGAGGAGGACTGGATTTGGGGCACAAGAGGTAGTGATTTTAGTGATTCAATCATCTATTGGGGGCGCTATATAGATGACTGCCTTCTTATTTGGACAGGTACACAAAACAAGTTGGATGAGTTTTGCACTTACCTTAATTCCAACACATATGACATGCAGTTTACTTATCACAAGAGCAACTCGAAAATCACATTCCTGGACATAGAGATCTACATTAGCCAGAACACACTACAGACCCGTCTCTTTCGCAAGAGTACGGCATGCAACTCTATTCTACATGCCGATAGCGCTCACCCTCCGCACCAGATCAACGCAATCCCGCTAGGGAGTTTACCAGAGCCAGAAGGAACTGCAGTAGTGACCAAGAATTTGAGAATTGTCTTTCGGCAATGAAACAGAGATTTAAGAACAGGGGTTATACATACCTCAATCTCAGGAAAGCGGAAATAAGAATCAGGCACACAAAGAGAGAGTCTACAATTCGCAATAAAACACATAACAATGTGAAATCGACTGTCAGGCTTATCACAGAATACAATGACTGTAGTGGGGCATTACTTAAAAGTATGAATAAACACTGGAAAGTGTTGACTGATGACATTACTTTGAAAGAACATATCCACAGCAGACCACAGATTGCCTATAGGAAAGGTAGAACACTCAGAACGAGGCTGAGTCAAAGTTATCCTAGGACGGTAGACAAAGAGACATGGCTAACACCACGCACCCTAGGTTTCCACAAATGTGGTTCTTGTGGAGTGTGTAGATGGGCACTTGACCGCAAGACTTTCTTTGAGGGTCCGGACAAGGCGTATGACATAAGACACAATATAAACTGTCACACTAAATTTGTAGTGTATATATTGGAATGTACATGTGGGGACAAATATGTGGGGAGCACTATCAGAACTCTTAAAGAAAGAATTGCTGAACATGTTCGAGCGTTAAAACAACAAGACCCCAGATATCCAATGGCAACTCATGTATGGAGCTGTCCTTTCCAGGGCCTACACAAACAATTTCATTTTCATGGAATTGATGTAACTAAAGTTAATCCAAGGGGAGGCAACAGGGAGTTACGCCTTAGATGTACTGAAGCCCTTTGGATTATGCGTCTGAAAACATATGAACAGGGTCTGAACAGTGACCGGGAAATGCATTATTTTCTAGGCAATTAATTTCATGTTTTTTGGTCTGCCACCATTTCTAATCATGTGTTCTTGCGTAACCTTTAAATGAATAATTATTAGTGTTGTGATGTTATCTCACAGAAATCGAGTTTCCAATGGAGTTTCTCGGAGGTTGTGAAAAACGACAACTGTTTACAAATGATGAATGTACCTGTGTATCACACGTGACTAACGCTAACATCACACATTACAGGTTGTCTGTGAATTTCACCCTATTAGCAGCATATGAAGGTTTTATTGTGAAGTGTGCACATTACGGTCTTCGAAACAAATTGTTTAATGTGCCTGTATAATACACGTAACAAATGCTCAAACGTATGTTTTGTCTCCTCCGAATACCATGTTAACATTTATTTTTATCATCCTGCGTGTATACAAGATGTAACACGCATACATCACATTTCATCTATGAATGTCTTTTCATAATGGTGATTTCGAATCCACTATGTTCCTACATTACTATTGTTTCCTCCTGGTACCGAGTTTAAATTTCAAATTTTAAAAATTCAAATTTAACCTTATCAGCCTGCCTTAGTATACAATTTCCTGAGTCACGATACGAGATCTAAATTCAATTTTTTTACTGCACCCACAACTACGTCGGTGCACGGATCCACGAGAGGTAATTTCTTTTGGATAAGAGTTAGCGGTGTAGCGTTCCGCGGTGGTCAATGTTCCGGGTTGGTTAAATACAACGCTTTTCCGGGTCAGATCCGCTTCTATTTCCGGCGCAAAACAATCCTTGACAACACGAGATAGAGAGTCAGGACGTACTCGTCCAGGTGAGTTTGTGATAATCCCGGCGTTGTGGGACTATTTGGATTAGTGGAAGGAGGGGGTATTTTGTTAAACCTTGGTTGCGAGTTCTAGGCTAGAATCTTACATGTAGTCTGCTTCACTTGGTTTCAGCTTTACCTAAGGCACTTGGCGCCACTACCTGGTTTCTGCCGCATTTTTAGGCACAGAGATGATGATGGACAGATACGGTGGCACATCGAACTGACGGTTTACACGCTTTCTGACTAATTATACCCAATTACAAAGATTTGGGGTAAGCATAGGGGTTTCATATACAGAATTGGATATATATGTGGGAATTATATATCAGGGATATGCATCTATACTTAAATATATTTTATGTGTTCTGATGCGCTCATATCTATTACTTAGATTCTAAGACTCCTAAGAAAATCTGATTACAACGTGAACGGATCATTTGACTAGGACCCGCTGGGTCCGAATTATCACCAGATGTAAGGTGAGCTTCTTGCTAAGATTTCCCTCTACTATGTTTTAGTACTCGCGCTGTCTCGACCGTGTGGTTCTACACGGCCGATGGTAATAGGATACCTCGATTTTTTCATTTTGTCTTGACTACGCAGGTCCAATGATAGATTATGTCAGCGTATAGGTAGGAGAGACTACGTGTCTCGCGTTTTATGAGATCGTCTTTTTCACTCTTTGCTCAAGTGCACTTGCTTACCCGTAGCCGGTTTTGTCTTTCTTTAAATTTCACAGGTGTATTGTGTCAGATGGTGTTGATTTGTGTGCTCACTTCTTCACCATAATTCTAGTCCTGGGACTGAGATGAAGTCAGGGAAACTTCTCATGCTTTCTACACGTTTTTTAAGTCACGTTATTGCTCAGCACTATGCACTTTTGTGAACATGACATCGTCGTGTTTAGTCACTTTCCCATGCACTATGTTAGGCTGTGCGCCACGGGGAACACACCACATGGAAATGTATAGTCGGGTTAGGTTTACAATTTTTTCCATCGTCTAATTTGAATCATAACTCTCATATTTCCATGCCTTGTTTAGTCGCTTGTGTTATGAAATATCTTGTACCCTCGGTGAGACTATGATTTTCCTGTTTGCTTCCAGCCCTGATGAAGTCAAAGGTTACACACCTTTTTGACGAAACACGTGTTGGCTGGCCTATGAAGTTACACATGAATTAAACGACACTTCAAGAAAGAAATTTTTGCTTCCTTTTGTATTAACGATTCGCTATACTGTACATCTGTGTTATTGTTATTTTGATATTTTGTTGCTTGTGCGCAGGACCAGTTGTAATTAGTAACGGACTTGTTCCAATTTCGAGGGTTTAGGGGTGTTTCCCTCGCCTGCAGCACTGCACACTTATTTTCTGCATGAGCCTACTTCACGGTATTTGGTTGAGCGCCATTCATACCCTGTGATTAATTATCCCCCTCTTTTCTGTTGCTCATATCATAAGAGTCAGGGTAGGCTGCTGCCACGTGAAATAAATTAGCAATATGGACAGGGAAAAATTAGCTGAAGAGCTTTTTGAGAATCTAGCCAAGGGTAACACTATTAGCAGAAGTATGGGGAGTGCTAACACCCAACGTAAGGAAGGTCTAAGGGATAAATTCCTTAGACTAGAAAAACTTAAGAAGAGTGAAAACTCAAAATGGTGGGATGGGGCCACACTCAAGCAGTATTTACGACTTAATAGAGTGCCAAGAGGCTTGAGATCACAAATTTTCCCCACCTATGACGACTTGGAGGAAGACCTCCTCAAACAGTGGGAAGATACACTGACCAACAACTCTTAGACACTCATGGGAATTCTAATTGAGAATGCAGAAAGAAAAGTGACTAAATTGCAAATCGAGATCACACAACTTGAGAAAGAAATAAGAGATTTAGACCTCAGAGAGGCTACAGACAAGAACTATACCATACTCAATGAGATACTGGCCAAACACCAAAATGAAATCAAGGACAGGAAGGCAAGGAAATTAAGGCGGGATGAATTTGACTATAAAGAGGGAAGGATCTTTACATTTGCTAAAAAGTACGATCACTGGTTCAAGACAGGAGTAGAGGCTGGCAACATCAACAAACAAGATGTTGTTTCGGTCTCCTCCAGTTCCACCTCTCTCAATGCCCCCTAACTAGTGACAGTGAAGCAGATAATGCTGGCACGTCCACAGACAGCAGACAGGGTAACTCTTCCTCTTCTTTTTACGCGAAGTCCAAAGAATCCGGAAGGGCAATATGGCACAACCAAGACGGGCAAATACAGACACCGGACCCGTAGAGGCAAAAGATCAGGGAAGGGACGAGTACAGAAGGAAACTGAGATCAGGGAACAACAAGAATTTATAAATAGTACAGACATGGGGGTGGAAGTGATGAATCTCTCTTCTTTTACTCTGAATCAGGATATGATTTCGCTCCTTGGCAAAGGTCTGAGCTTTAATCCTAGAGAGGAGGGGGATATATGCAATACAAAGATAGACCTGTTCAAATTTGTGAGAAATTTAAAATTAAAAAAGTTTTTTGAAATGAACCCGGTACCAAATAAAAGCAGAGTGAATATTCCAACTGTTTCACTTACTGATGTTTTGAGTATCCAGGACGTGCGGGACACATATTTACTGTTATCATTAACCGATACAGAGGACACCCCACTTCAAATGGACACACTATTACAAGATCTTGATGTACACACTGACTACACTATTAACACTGGTCTGAAATTGAAATCCAAATGGACACCGACTCTAGCAAGTGGCAACACTATAGACCTTTTTCACAGACTTGTCAGTGAAGACTTGGACAAATACAGTGACATGAGGAAAAGGAATAGAATTAGACATATTGACAATCTCCATCCGGGTGAATGCACTGCTTTGAGAACCCTGACCAGCAATAGAGACATCACCATCAGGGAAGCTGACAAAGGGTGGAATGTGGTCATCATGAACAGGGCTGATTATGATCTCGAAATCCTCACACAACTACAAGATGACGCCTGTTATGAACATCTTACACATAACCCAATGGGTCCTTTGACCTTAGAAGTCAATAAGAAATTGACCGAGTGGAAAACTGCAGGACTGATTAACGAAGATGAGTACACCTACATGAGAGTTTTCAGATCACAATACCCCTGCATCTACACGCTCCCGAAAGTGCACAAACAGTTACCTTTCCCACCAGGAAGACCAATCGTGGCAGGTATTGGGGGACCGACAGAACGCTTAGCCGAATACGTCGACCTCTTTCTCGGGCCTTTGGTCCGGAATCTCCCGTCCTACATCCAGGATACTAAGCATATACTGAGCATTCTGGATGACTTCACGTGGGAGGAACACATGACCTTAGTGACTTTGGATGTGGTGTCACTCTATACGAGCATCAGACCGGAATTGGGCATTGCTGCAGTAACACACCTGTTGCACAGAAGACCTGCTTCACAGTGGCAACACACAGATATGTTGATAGACATGATGAAACTGATCCTTGGCAATAATGTTTTCCTTTTTGACTCACAGTGGTACAGGCAAAAAAGAGGGGTTGCCATGGGTTCCAAATTCTCACCCAGTTTTGCGAATCTTTTTATGGGACGTTTGGAGGAGGACTGGATTTGGGGCACAAGAGGTAGTGATTTTAGTGATTCAATCATCTATTGGGGGCGCTATATAGATGACTGCCTTCTTATTTGGACAGGTACACAAAACAAGTTGGATGAGTTTTGCACTTACCTTAATTCCAACACATATGACATGCAGTTTACTTATCACAAGAGCAACTCGAAAATCACATTCCTGGACATAGAGATCTACATTAGCCAGAACACACTACAGACCCGTCTCTTTCGCAAGAGTACGGCATGCAACTCTATTCTACATGCCGATAGCGCTCACCCTCCGCACCAGATCAACGCAATCCCGCTAGGGGAGTTTACCAGAGCCAGAAGGAACTGCAGTAGTGACCAAGAATTTGAGAATTGTCTTTCGGCAATGAAACAGAGATTTAAGAACAGGGGTTATACATACCTCAATCTCAGGAAAGCGGAAATAAGAATCAGGCACACAAAGAGAGAGTCTACAATTCGCAATAAAACACATAACAATGTGAAATCGACTGTCAGGCTTATCACAGAATACAATGACTGTAGTGGGGCATTACTTAAAAGTATGAATAAACACTGGAAAGTGTTGACTGATGACATTACTTTGAAAGAACATATCCACAGCAGACCACAGATTGCCTATAGGAAAGGTAGAACACTCAGAACGAGGCTGAGTCAAAGTTATCCTAGGACGGTAGACAAAGAGACATGGCTAACACCACGCACCCTAGGTTTCCACAAATGTGGTTCTTGTGGAGTGTGTAGATGGGCACTTGACCGCAAGACTTTCTTTGAGGGTCCGGACAAGGCGTATGACATAAGACACAATATAAACTGTCACACTAAATTTGTAGTGTATATATTGGAATGTACATGTGGGGACAAATATGTGGGGAGCACTATCAGAACTCTTAAAGAAAGAATTGCTGAACATGTTCGAGCGTTAAAACAACAAGACCCCAGATATCCAATGGCAACTCATGTATGGAGCTGTCCTTTCCAGGGCCTACACAAACAATTTCATTTTCATGGAATTGATGTAACTAAAGTTAATCCAAGGGGAGGCAACAGGGAGTTACGCCTTAGACGTACTGAAGCCCTTTGGATTATGCGTCTGAAAACATATGAACAGGGTCTGAACAGTGACCGGGAAATGCATTATTTTCTAGGCAATTAATTTCATGTTTTTTGGTCTGCCACCATTTCTAATCATGTGTTCTTGCGTAACCTTTAAATGAATAATTATTAGTGTTGTGATGTTATCTCACAGAAATCGAGTTTCCAATGGAGTTTCTCGGAGGTTGTGAAAAACGACAACTGTTTACAAATGATGAATGTACCTGTGTATCACACGTGACTAACGCTAACATCACACATTACAGGTTGTCTGTGAATTTCACCCTATTAGCAGCATATGAAGGTTTTATTGTGAAGTGTGCACATTACGGTCTTCGAAACAAATTGTTTAATGTGCCTGTATAATACACGTAACAAATGCTCAAACGTATGTTTTGTCTCCTCCGAATACCATGTTAACATTTATTTTTATCATCCTGCGTGTATACAAGATGTAACACGCATACATCACATTTCATCTATGAATGTCTTTTCATAATGGTGATTTCGAATCCACTATGTTCCTACGTTACTATTGTTTCCTCCTGGTACCGAGTTTAAATTTCAAATTTTAAAAATTCAAATTTAACCTTATCAGCCTGCCTTTGTATACAATTTCCTGAGTCACGATACGAGATCTAAATTCAATTTTTTTTACTGCACCCACAACTACGTCGGTGCACGGATCCACGAGAGGTAATTTCTTTTGGATAAGAGTTAGCGGTCTAACGTTCCGCGGTGGTCAATGTTCCGGATTGGTTAAATACAACGCTTTTCCGGGTCAGATCCGCTTCTATTTCCGGTGCAAAACAATCCTTGACAACACGAGATAGAGAGTCAGGACGTACTCGTCCAGGTGAGTTTGTGATAATCCCGGCGTTGTGGGACTATTTGGATTAGTGGAAGGAGGGGGTATTTTGTTAAACCTTGGTTGCGAGTTCTAGGCTAGAATCTTACATGTAGTCTGCTTCACTTGGTTTCAGCTTTACCTAAGGCACTTGGCGCCACTACTTGGTTTCTGCCGCATTTTTTGGCACAGAGATGATAATGGACAGATACGGTGGCACATCGAACTGACGGTCTACACGCTTTCTGACTAATTATACCCAATTACAAAGATTTGGGGTAAGAATAGGGGTTTCATATACAGAATTGGATATATATGTGGGAATTATATATCAGGGATATGCATCTATTCTTAAATATATTTTATGTGTTCTGATGCGCTCATATCTATTACTTAGATTCTAAGACTCCTAAGAAAATCTGATTACAACGTGAACGGATCATTTGACTAGGACCCGCAGGTTCGGAATTATCACCAGATGTAAGGTGAGCTTCTTGCTAAGATTTCCCTCTCCTATGTTTTAGTACCCGCGCTGTCTCGACCGTGTGGTTCTACACGGCCGATGGTAATAGGATACCTCGATTTTTCATTTTGTCTTGACTACGCAGGTCCAATGATAGATTATGTCAGCGTATAGGTAGGAGAGACTACGTGTCTCGCGTTTATGAGATCGTCTTTTTCACTCTTCGCTCACGTGCACTTGCTTACCCGTAGCCGGTTTTGTCTTTCTTTAAATTTCACAGGTGTATTGTGTCAGATGGTGTTGATTTGTGTGCTCACTTCTTCACCATAATTCTAGTCCTGGGACGGAGATGAAGTCAGGGAAACTTCTCATGCTTTCTACACGTTTTTTAAGTCACGTTATTGCTCAGCACTATGCACTTTTGTGAACATGACATCGTCGTGTTTAGTCACTTTCCCATGCACTATGTTAGGCTGTGCGCCACGGGGAACACACCACATGGAAATGTATAGTCGGGTTAGGTTTACAATTTTTTCCATTGTCTAATTTGAATCATAACTCTCATATTTCCATGCCTTGTTTAGTCGCTTGTGTTATGAAATATCTTGTACCCTCGGTGAGACTATGATTTTCCTGTTTGCTTCCAGCCCTGATGAAGTCAAAGGTTACACACCTTTTTGACGAAACACGTGTTGGCTGGCCTATGAAGTTACACATGAATTAAACGATACTTCAAGAAAGAAATTTTTGCTTCCTTTTGTATTAACGATTCGCTATACTGTACATCTGTGTTATTGTTATTTTGATATTTTGTTGCTCGTGCGCAGGACCAGTTGTAACAAATAAAATGATTGATGGGTTGAGCACTCTGTTGTGTCTACAAGAAGGGGAGGGACTCTGGGCTAATTTGACAAGGTCCAGCATACAGGCCCAGACGCAATACAAAACAGAGTGGTATGCTGTTCCTACTGGGTGGTACAGGTAGATGTATGTATAGAACAACGATGTGCTCACTCAGGGCAGGAGAAAAATATCCTCCTTTCGGAAAGAGACCCTCACGCACCCAGTCAGCTAGGTGTCTTGCTTCATCATTGGGTCTGCTCCTCGTCGGGTCGGCGCTGCAATACCCGATCGGCACCCATGATGGGGCCTTTTAGCGGAGATCTTTTTTCCTGGCCGTTGGGTGCAGTGCGTGTGAGGGCCCTAGAGAGTGTAGATGTGAAAGATGTGAGGCTAAAACAGGAAATAGAGGTCCACTCAGAACAACTTTAATGAATGTGGCCACTATCCTGATTAAAACAACAATGCGCGCAACCCTGCTCTAACGTTACAGGGTACTGCGCTATGGAATCAGGCCAACATGTTTCTTGCCCTAGGTCAAGTAGACGGCAATTCTTCAGGACGGATGTAAGATCTATCTACACTTTTTGGTGGTGACGGTCGACCTACCCCTCACTCTGCCGGTCCTGGGACCGGCAGAGTGAGGGGTAGGTCGACCGCCGGAATAACGCAGTCAAACACGACACTGCACTATTCAGTGTCTACACCTGCCGGTACACGTTGCCACACATTGCTGACCCTAATCGGGTGATGTTGTAGATCTACAGGTACCACTTTTTAAGGTGCTGTATGGGTGGTCACTAATTTTCACTATTTTAGACCACCACCAAAAAGTGTAGATAGATCTTACATCGGTCCTGAAGAATTGCCGTCTACTTGACCTAGGGCAAGAAACATGTTGGCCTGATTCCATAGCGCAGTACCCTGTAACCTTAGAGCAGGGTTGCGGGCATTCAATCAATCAATCAATCAATCAATCAATCAGGGAATTGTAAGCGCGCTACTCACCCATGAGGGTCTCAAGGCGCTCATTGCTGAAGGCGCTGAAGCCGCTGAAGGCATTGTTGTTTTAATCAGGATAGTGGCCACATTCATTAAAGTTGTTCTGAGTGGACCTCTATTTCCTGTTTTAGCCTCACATCTTTCACATCTGCACTCACTAGGGCCCTCACACGCACTGCACCCAACGGCCAGGAAAAAAGATCTCCGCTAAAAGGCCCCATCATGGGTGCCGATCGGGTATTGCAGCGCCGACCCGACGAGGAGCAGACCCAATGATGAAGCAAGACACCTAGCTGACTGGGTGTGTGAGGGTCTCTTTCCGAAAGGAGGATATTTTTCTTGAGCACTCTGTTCCCAAGGCTTCCTTCACATGTACAAGTGACATTCTTTTGCCATTAGGTGGCCGAGCTCTTAAACAGGGAAGGTGGACCCTATGATTCACCACAATTGAGATCTCAAAGCCCATCTGTATCAGTATCATCACACAGGTTTTAAACTATCATGGAATGTGCAGATTTTTTCAATTGCATTACAGTGCCTCATCTGTAGTACTGCCAAGACCTGTAATTTTGCTCACAAGCCTGCAGCAGACTCTACTGAATGTCAGGGGTGAAGAACGCCAAGGCTGCCTAGTCTTGATTCTGCCTCCTGACTCTTTCATCCACCACCAGGCACTCTCCATCCCTTTATCTTACTCCAGTGGGTTCTTTTTCATCCCCGCTTTCTCCCTTTTGTCACTGCTTTTCCATCTTTCTCTTCCACCTTCTTTCCCCCTTTGGTGTATTTCACTCTCTGGCTCACAGACAAAGTCTGATGATAAAACATAAGTGCCGTTCCCCAGAAATGAGTGCCTGTTGGCCCCACCTGCAACCATCAGCGCAAATTAAGCACAGGTAGTGTGAAATCAGCAGGCCAGTCAGTAAGTGGGGCAGAGGGGTCATTGTTATGCTCACCCTACAAAGGGCACCACTTTACATAGTTGACTAGGGCCCCCCATCAAATTCTGACTTTTTTTTTACCATTCCAAGATGACAACTGTGTGCGCGCATTTGTGCACATGGATTGTAATGCACGCACACATAAGCTTTGTGGCACCAATGCAAACAACAATTGGCCAATAAAAAATGGATCAGCATTTGCTATTTAAAGGCGAGACCTATTGCTTTGCCAGTGCTTGTTAAGATAATGGTAGCATTTGGCATATTGTTGGCCTCATTGATATGGTGGCAACACCTGGCATTATAAAGGGTCTTGGGTATTGGTAACCTTCTCGGTTTTGTGAGAGGGCATCTCTTGTGTAGCGGTGATTCCTATATGATGTTGATCATGTTTAAAAACGCTTTCCTTTGCATACTGCGGCCCTTCATCTTACTTTAAAAGATGGATAACAAAGCCTACCATTGGCATAATGGTAGCAATTGCGTATTAGGTACCCCGCACATATTTGCGCCCCACCCCTTGCATAACAGTGGCCATGGCATACTTGTGGGTAGCCGTGATATCACTGGCCTGGTGGTGGCACTTACATTTTGCATCCCTCTTCAACACAATGGCTGCCTTGGCACATGGAGGCCATCTTTGCCATCTCAGGTGCATCTCGGGAACACATTTGTCATCCTGACCATCATGGCCTATTGTGGGCATTCCTATTGTGATGGGCATAACTTGGCCATGTGGGAATTATGACATGTGAATATTTGATGAAAATGACAGGCTGGTACTTGGTGATAAAACTCATGTATTTACTAAGAATGAACACGTGCTATTGGATTAATATGAGTTTTACAGACCACGTCAAGCTTTCGTAGTTACTCGAAACAAAATCTGGGGAAAGCAAAGTAGGTGTATTTTCAAAATATAACAAGTTACCATTAAAGGAAAAAAATATTTCATGTAATAAAATCAAAGAACCATCACTGACTTTCAAGTTGACATTCATTTAAGAAAATGCCAAGCTAATACTGAGGAGGAAAATACTTGTTTTTTCAAATTTTAAAATTGCTGCAGAGCTCGGTGCAGCTGTTGCTTTACGTGGTGCCTCAGGGCACTGGCTGCTTTGGCTCATAAAGCAAGATTTCATCATTTGTGTTTGCATTGCTTTATTGAGATTATCATCACCATTTATGTCTGAGGTCTGAGCCTCAAGGATTGTTACAAGCACCCACTATGTGTCCCCTCTGAGCCTGTCAGGCATGTGTAACAGATACATCTATTGTTCAAGCCTGGCATCCGTTTACCCTCATGGGCAGCTGCTGTTAGTGGTAATGCCCGTGGATTGAGACATCTGAGCACCTTTAAACTTTCTCACCTGTCCCAGTCCACTGATTATCCTTGACTGAATCTATGTGAAACGGACAGAGGACAGAAGTGAAGGAAGAAGCTAAAAATGTTTTGCAAAATGATGGTAGAGTATCTTCAACGTCATACACAAATCATCCACACTGCCTTTAAAATAGACCCAAAGCGAATTTCAAATTCGCCGCTGTGATTTGCGTAATTTGGGAATTTTGCTTTACATGAAATTCCCAAAATTACACCATTACACCATAGAGAGTATATATTTGAAGCAATGCAAATGACCATAATGCAAAAAAAAAACGTCAAAAGCACAAGTAGCGCAAACGACTGTTTGTGCTACTTGTGTTTTTGGCATTGTTTTTTTAGAGTGAAATGCATCCTAATGTCTAAAATGGAAATGAGGATGAATGACATGCTAAAATATAGTGCTAACTGTGATATTTACATTTCATATTGTTACATGCAATTTCATTTAATTTTCCTGAAATTTCCTATTATTACTCAAATGCAAATTATGCAAATTTTGCTCTTCTCTTTAAAACCTATTGCTTTTTGTTTTACCCAATTCGAGAAAAAATATACAGATGAATATATAATTTTACCACCATGGAATGAAAGATTTCTTCAGGTTCAATCTTCTAACATGTGAATACCATAGCCCACCATGGGAGTATTGAAATATTTCGTGAGCGTTTCTTGAGAACTGCCTACAAAACCAGTGGCTTTTAGCGAATTTATATCAAAACTGTACTCTAAAATGAACGATCTTCCCATGTTTTCAAAACTTCTTATTGGGGAAAAATGTCCCAGAGCTCACTAGGAAAAAAGGGCTTGTGCACTTGTTATACTTTATCGCAGCCTTTGATACCCCGCCACTTACAAAAAACTGGTGAGCCACTACTGACCTCTGGGATGAGCGGGATCGACATTTTACAGCACTGTTGACTTTGTAGTTCTATCACGGAAATGGTCAAGTGGGATATGGTAATTGCCTAGCAAATCAAAAGATTAACATTTTCCCAGATGGAATTAACAGGATCTGCCATCTCATGACAGATGACACATTGTATGCTGTAAGACGACAGATGAACCAGAAGACGGAGACTTTATTCTCCAGCGTGCACTGATTGGGTTGAGGAGGACCCAATGTTTTAGGCTTGTAGATGCAGTGTGATCTGAGGCACTGTTTACAATACCCTGCTCTCCTGCCATCATGTAGTGAGATGGTTCATTGACATGCCAGATCCAGGGTTGGCCAAGGATGTAGGATCATCCTCCACCACTAAAACTTGCAGGATATCAGAAAGTTTTAGATGCTACACATCAACAGATATCCATTGCAATGGGAAATTGGCTTTTGGGGATGAGGACAGACAGTCATTACATCGTACATGTGGTAATCATACTGATGGACAAAGAGCTTCAGATGCTCAACGCTCATCTTCTACTGTTTTATTGGTTATTTCAACAGCTTCCAGGCCTTCGGATACCATTGATCATGGTCTTTTGTTCCTCACAGTCAATGGACCTGGCGAGTTAGCATCATGTATCTACCACTTCACAGTGCTTCACTTCTACACACCTTCGACTTTCCATGGGTACCAGATATAAGTACCAAAGATGGTATTCAGTCACGGGTGGCCTGATAGGCATTATTTGTGCCAGTAATGAGGTTCCACAGTCTGGACCTGGGAGTTATTTGCAAAAATATAAATCATTTTGCTCATATGCTACAAACCAGGACGTTTAGCCCAAATGCTAAAGTTGATGATTTTCACACATAAGCAAATATCAGTCAGTTTAGTGAATGTTATTAAAAAAGTGAGTAACAGCATACTGCTGTAAATGCAAGCACACCATGAAAAAGCAAGCATTAGCAAAGCCAATAACTCTCGCATTGACTGCCAGCCTTTTAGTTTTGCCAATGCTTGTCTTGTTTCGTCATGCTTTTCGCAAACATTTATTGTTGGGGAAGCTGATGTGCTCTGATCAATCTAATAAAAAGAACATTGGCTAAAAGCCCATATAATTTTTGATCTCAAAAAGCACACATTGCTATAGTAGTCCCTGGCACTGAAGGGAACTATTTTGTGTGTGGATGTGCTTCTTGTGAAAGGAGAGAATGTTGTCACTCACAGTGAAGTTAACCAATGGCTGACCCACTGCTCCATACTGTATGATGTAGTGTGTGGAAAAATGTGAACGATGCAGTGATAGACCAATGGATGAAGAGAGCAGGCCTAACAAACAACTATGGAGCACTTTAACGAAATGCAGATCTCAGGTAAAACCTGAACACATTGAACACTACAAAACTTCTGCAGCAGACGGAACCCCTTGAACATACTTTTAGTAAAACCTCATTACTACTTGAAGTCATGGCTTTTAGCCCCCAAACAACATGACAGAGAGTGTCAAGCAAGGAAGCGCAGTGTTTGCATGTAGTACGGTTAGCACATCACTAAAGGCAAATTCCAAAAATACAAAAGTTTTTCTTGAGTTCGAAATAGGGTTACAGTTAGGGCTGGGCAAACCTTTTATACGCACAAATAGTCAGGCAAATTCCAAGATTGCCATACACTTCACAAACAAGTTGAAAGTACTCTGAATTTACCTGATGCAGCATAGCTAAAATTCACCAGATCCGTGCTGTTGGTTGTGCCTTCAACATAGATGGAAAAGCAAGTTGCACATATTGGTTTGTCCGCCTGAGTGGCAGTTGGTTGGTCCAATGGCAGCTTTCCTGGAAGTCCCACCAGGACTTCTAAAATTGGGGACAGAGGAAGAGAACGGTGTCACTGAAGACAAGGTATACTGCTGTCGCAGATGCCTTTCTGTGTAATAAAACGCATTGTAAAATGAGCTTACACTAACCTTGGTTGTGGTTGCACTGTCCTCCATATTTATCAACGTCACAATCTATCACGCGATGAAGACTGCTGTCTTCGTGTTGTAAATAAAGAATTGTGTAAGTTACACAAGCAACTAGAGAATGTTCCCGGAGACTGCCCCTCACTGAACTGGGCCACGAACATTTCAACTGTCCCTGGCGACCGTTATACAATGTATCAATTAGACTGCTCGAATAAACTGTGAGAATGCCTGCAAAACCAATGTATTACTACCAGGAGAAAAACTTTGAGTGTATTCTATATTAAAATGTTTCCTCTTGCTGGTTCCCCATTGGTGCATACCCTAAGAACCATGTACTCATGTAGGAACATCTTTGTTAGAAGTCTTCTAAGTGGATGCGTAGATTTCTATGTACAGGAGACTTTCCCCCCCACCATTAGAAGGTGAATCTATGCTGGATTTGACTTAGAACTGTATCAAGTTCTCTATACTTGAGATTTGTGTGCTTTGCTGCTATAATTTACCTATGGCATGTTTTATGGAAACTGCCAATTAGCTCTTTATATAAAACTTTGAAATGATAATCCTTGACTGTCATTTTTACAAGAATGTTGATCACCTGATACTGGGCTTATTCATGGAACAACTAGTGACAGTTCCAGTCGGGGAGATCCTTAGTCCGTCTCAGGACAGACCGCTCCGGGTCCTAGACGTTGACGCGCCTTATGAGTCTCCCTTAAAATGAAGCTGACCGTGCCCACCCTGCCGTTGCTCCCCACCTTGCGGAGCAGTGGGACAGTTGCTTTTGAGGAACAGTTTTCCTTTTTTCAGTTTTTTAAAATTAGCTTTGTATAAAGGTACGGTGTTGTAAGTTGTAAGGCTTCGATTCTTTGCACTGCACTTAATATTGATGTGTACTTTGTATATCCTGGCTGTGTTGAGAAGTTAAGCTTTTTTTCAGTCTTTTTCCCGTCTCCTCTGACTTTCCCTTGATTAGAATCTTGATTTGGCTATTACATGAAATGTTATCATATTCATTATGCTAATGACTAGTGTTTATTATCTTATTGTGTTCCTGCTTCTGGTTTTGGTGCACTAAGGTTCTGTGCCTCAAAGCAAAAGCCTGCTAAGGGCTGAACTTCCAGGGACTGGGCAGCTAGGTAGCTCATGGGTAGATTCACCTGACAAATGAGCGCAAATCATAATATCACACGCGAGAGGAGATCCCCCCGCAGGGAGGCACATGGAAGGGACATCAGATGGGACCAACTACAGTCTAACCGAATAGGAGTCGCAGCTCTGGAGACGCTCTCTCGTTTTTTGATGTGATTCTCAGGTATTGAAACACAAGCTCACTCACTCTTTGCAAGTTCCAAACCTTGGTGCACAGTTCAAATATTTTTGTGTGAGTCTCGTACCATAAAGCCCAGTCTGTCTCAATGAGTGCGGGCATCATTCTTAGGTGCGCCTCTCTTTCCCTGGAGTGTGAGTTTCACTTTATGAATGATAATATCACGCAATGCCTGCTAGTCTTATGCCATGGTCTCAAGAACTAATAAGACATCCAGAGACCGAAACATCGACACACTGACCACTACTACTGCAGGACAAACTGGAATTTTATGTTCCCTCTCGTGACCTTAGGTCCGGCAGCCTCGCTCTGGACAAAACTCCACACATCAAAAGGGTCAGGACGGGGGGGTCGCTCCTTCACCTACCTGGCAGCAACCCACTGGAACAACCTCCCGTTACAGCTTCGTCTCTTGGAAAATCACGTGAGTTTCGGAAAGAAATTGAAGACGTGGTTCTTTTCAGGTCTCAAGTAGGGCTCTAAATCCGATGTACTTAGCACGTACCACTTCCCACTCTAAACAGTTTTCCATTTATCCTAGCGCCGTGATGTCCCTTGGAAAGAATGTTGTGCTTTATAAAATATAAATACAAATTCAATTGCCCTTGAATGGACTTTAAACCCATTCTAGATGAATGGATACCAAGGGGGTACAACAGCTTTTGCTTTCTGTTGAGTGGTTGCCCATGCTCTTCATGGTCACTGTTTACACTTCTTGGAATGTGTGTGACTATTTAGCACAGCAGGGAGGTGCTGTGGAGTTTGACCCTACAAAAGATGCATTTCTGTTAAATAAATACTTTAGCGGTATGCTGTGAGGTAGAAAGTAGGCCAACTGTATTTTATTGCCAGATTGATAACTGGGATTAAATAATTGAGCATACTTTAATTTGTAATAGTGATTGGATACAGTGCTTACCAATCCTCTAATTAAGTGATTAGATGTGGAAATACTCCTTTAGGAGTCAAATTGTGTCAGTATTCTAGTGACATGGAGCACCTGCTCATTTATGGAATGTGAGTCATATGACTTAATCTGGTGTGAGTCCCATATATTCATGCAGTCTCACTCATTTGAGGAAAATCCCACACTTTCCAGTAACTTCTTTCTCAGTGGCTGTAAGTCAAACTTCTTGGAGCACAGTCTCATTTTAGGCCTTCCTTCATGACCCATTGACTTTAACTAACTGAGTCCGTCAGCAGGGAGTTTGACCATAACAACTTTCTGGTCATGGTTTGTAGGAAGTAGCAGCAGGAACCTATGAGGAGGGAGAAGGGTGATGTGCAATAGATGAGGAGATATGGTTAACACTGAAAAATCCATCAGTGCCAGGAAACAGTGGTGGCTGCTTGTATTTGAGAGTGGTGGGGCGTTCCGCCAAATATCTTGACCCACTTTCAGGCACTGTTAGAAACCAGGAATGCTCCTTAAGCACAACCCCAAAGCTCTCAATAGTGGTCCGTTGTAAACAATTAAGAGCTCTGGATTTTAGGCTGAAAGCAATGTGAGTTTCTCACACTGCCTGACAGTGAGCAAATAAAAAAAAAAATTTGTTAAAAAAAAAGACCTACTCCTCTCCTGTCCTGCAGTCCACATCTCCAAGGCAGTGAGGGTCTCAGAGCCAACTCCCCTAACCAATCCAGATGCTGCTCTCATGCTGTTAAACAGCAAGATAAAAGTGCCAAGGATTGCTTGGAGCAGGCTGACTTAGCACTTCTACAGGCCCTGAAGACCTGTGCCTGCTCTCCACCCAGCTGTCTAAGACACCTCGGGTTGGAGAGGGTTAAAGTGAGCGTGTCAGGCTGACCGACACAAGACAGCCAGACAAAGTGACATGCGCACTTTAAACTGAAGTGCACACCACTCCTTCCCTGCTGCCAACCAGCAGCAGTGGCCCTGCCTTGCCCTCACATTTGGCTTGGGCTGGATGCACTGAAAAATAACATTGTAATAAAATAATGTTATTAGCATGTTATTTTTCATGTTTGCTTCTTTGGTAGCAGGGTGGGCAACACTCCTCCGCCCTAATGGCGGAACAGCCACTGCCAAGAACACGCGGTTGACACTGTTAATGTTAATGTTAATGTTATTGACATTTCTAAAGCGCGACTGTTACCCGGAGGTGTCCTGGCGCTAAATGAAGTCTTACAGAGGCCTAAAGATAGGAGGAGTAAATGTTAGAAATTAAACAGAAAAGAGCCAAGTTTTCAAAGCCTTCCTGAAGGCAAGTAGGTTTGTCATGCACCTAAGATGCGATGGAAGGCCAATCCAAGCCTTGGCTGCTCCCACCACAAAACTTCTGCCACCCCAGTTGGCTTTTTTTACTAAGGGCACCGATACCAACTTAGCATCCGAGGAGCGCAGTAGTCTTTTTGGTGCATACTAATGGTTTGCAATGTAAGGTAGTTGGGCCCGGATCCATGAAGGGCCTTATGAACCATGCACAGAGCCTTAAATTGAACCCGTTTTCTAACGGGCAGCCAAAGAAGCCTTCTGATCTCAGCCGAGATTGAGGCGTATTTTGGTATGCCGGTGAGCAGCCTGGCTGCTGCATTCTGCAGAAGTTGCAGTTTATTCATAAGTCCTTCCTGGATATTGATATAGAGGCTATTGCAATAATCCAGTCTGGACATGGCTAAAGCAGTAATAACTGTTTGTTGACTGTCTTTGGGTAAGAATGGCATGATTTTCTTGCAAGATCTTAGAGTATACGATGCAGATGAGGCCACCGCATTCACTTGGTCCCTAAAACTGAGTTTGTTGTCTATCCAGACTCCTAGATTTTTTACCTTTTTGATAGGGGAGGGAAGGGGACTCAATGTATCTGGCCACCAAGCCGGGGTCCAGAAACTGGCGTCATTTCCGAAACAGCACAACCTCCGTGCAGAAAAGGGTATGGCTAACCTATAGACGGGGCTGGGGTGGCAGCAAACTATTGCGTGAAATGGGGGTGGAGATACAGTGAAAGAAAGCATCATTTGTGCTAACAAGTGCCAATTGGACTGAGGAGGAAAAAGGTTATGGCCGAAATAGAGGCAGCATCTAGGTTGAAACTGGGAAACAGCATTTAAGTGTGGCACCACGGCTGCAGAATCTAAAGCACCCCAGCCCCCAGGCTGCCGGGGAGCCGAAACCTGGTCATCGGGGACTAGTGCTAGCGGGATTAGGGGATGGTTGTTACAGTTAGGGGTAGCAGCATGTACCAGCTTCTAATATTCATGATTATCTGTAATTTTTAAAACATATGTTTATCTGTTTATGACATTTGTTTATGTATTTAAGTTAAATTATTTGAATCAAAATACTGTTCTCTTATTCAACTCAGACACTTAATAGAGGCTTATGTTACTCAGAGTCCCCTATGAATCCATCCATAAGCACATCCATCAGGTACAGGACACTATTGTTGACTAAGTTGTCATGAACAAACAAGCGTTAGCACAACCAATAGATCGGTGTTAAATCTACAGGGAACACACAAGGAAACAGCATCTGTGCATGTCTGCATTTGCGTGTGTTAGCTCATTAAAGCCAGAGACTTTGTCAATTTTTTTTATGTTAAACCAGATAAGGAGAAAAATGGAGGATGGAGAAAACAATGGGAAAATTCTTGCAGGAAAAGCAATTGGAAATAAACCTCCAGGGAAAGTCAATAGGAAAGGCACAGAGCGGAAAGGACGATTGGAAGACAGACAGGGACCCCACTTCCCCACACACACACACAAAAGCACACGCAAGCACACACAGACAAACTGACAAAAACAATTTTAAAAAGTGTTGCAGTTTTTCTTTATGCAATGCATAGGAGGTGAAATGGCACATCAAGCAGCCAACAGCATAATGTGAGGTAGAAATACTCTTTTAAGTTCAAGAAAAGGTTTATTGAAAAGATTAATATGATCATAAAAACAATACTTCGTATATGCAGTTATTTGTTAATACATAAATACATGAAGGTGTAATAAAGAATAATAATGATATATAGTATCCATTAAAATAGTAAAAGGATAATATAGAAGATGATATGAATACAATCAAAGGTTCACAGAAATCGTAAATAACAGTGCATGTCAAAAATACACAATTTTAAAAAATATTATAGAAAATGATAAATTAAACATAATTATAAATAAACAATAGGAGGTCAAGGAGGCTTGGTAACTTCTTGTTGTGAGGGAGCAGGTAAAGAAGTTTTCTTCACGGTATCGTCTAGAAATTGTGTGAGTGGGCCCCAAAGGTGAGAACGTTTAGTAGCAAGAGAGATAGGATGGACGAGTGCTGTATCGAGGCGATGATTGTGACATACAGCATACCACCAAGCTAAATAGGACAATTTAGAGGAATCTTTCCAGTTTTTTGATATTTGCTGAAAAGCTACAGCTATTAACAAATCAATAAGTGGTAACTGGGATTGACTCGTTTTCCAGTCCGGTGTTAAACTACCTAGGAAAATGTTTGTGGGGAGAGAGGATTTGTGGTGTGAAATATAGTGTTGATTTGGTGCCAGACCTGTTTCCAGAATATAAAAACATGTGGACAGGTGAAAAGCATATGATGGAGATCAGCGTCAACCTGGGAACATGTCCAGCAAATGTTGAGATTTGTGTTGTGTATTTTATGTAGGTATGTGGGGGTAAGAAACAATCTGTTGTAAATAAAGAAGAGTGTTTGTATTGTGCTGGCCGCTCTGGAAGATTTCCTAAGTTTCGTCCAAATTCTGTTCCAAAAAGAGATAGGCCAATTCGTTCCCAGATCGGATTCCCATGAGAGTTCCACTTTGGTTTTGTCTCGGATCTCAGGAGGTACCATTAAACGGGAATAAATGGTGGGCGCTTTGGGGTTTATGTGCAAAAGGTTATGCCATGGGAAAAGGGGGTGGGAGGGTGAGGAAGGTGAAGATTTTAGTTTAGCATAAGTGTCAAGTATTGCGTTCTGCAAGGTCAAAAATGTAGGTTTAAAGGAAGAAGGCAAATGATAAAGAGTTTGTAATTGCGTAAATTGAATGGGTGCGCCCTGATCTAAAAATTGATGAACCCAGAGTAGACCTTTATTTCTCCAAGCCTTCCAATATATAGGTTTCCTATTAAGAAGGATTTGTTTATTGTGCCAAATTGTGGAATTGAGAAAAGTGTCTAAATTATGTACTACCAAGTGGGGTGCAGTGGATAGTAGTTTACAGGATTGCTTAATTATGGGAGTAGAGAGCTTTTGTGGTTTGCGAGTAAAGGAGAGATATTCCTGAAATGAGAAGGGAGCTAAAAATGAGGTCTCAAGTGTGAGAAGTTGGCCTGGCATATGCTGTCCACTAATTATAGTGGGCACCGTGCACCAGTCCAAATCGACTCTTATGGTAGGTAGGTTAAAGACAACCTTATTGAAAGCTATCCTAGTGGTAGCTATGGAGAGCAGCCTTCAGGCTAAGTCTTGAAGGAATGTAAAGCAGCTTGTTTTACCAGTCTATAATCTCTTGAGTGACCAAATGAAAGAGCACCACACCAGGTATATATTCAAAATATATGTATTTATTACTAAACACACCCCTCTAGTCTCTTTATGAGGCTAGAGTTCGAAGTACATAGGTTATAAGATCTTAAATCACAGTAATAGCACAAATACACGTTTGGGCCCTAGGGGCGTACCAAACCATATACCAATAAAGTGGTATGCGAACCACGACTGAACTAGACACTAGGCCTAGAGCCTCTAGAAGTGCTTGGACCACAAGGAACCACCCAAGGTAGTGACACAGGGGACCCACGGGAGACGCGTGCAGTGTAAATACACAACCGCGATACGCCGTTAACTTCTATGGAGAAAGTCGGGATCGGGAAAATAGAGGAAAGGGACACTTTAAAGAGGACTAGGACAAAACCCTTTGAGATCTAGGACTTTGAAGAGTCTCTACCCACGGGAGCACCGGAGTACTCGTGTTACCTCACCCAGGGAAGCCGGGTGCATAGGTGCCTTTCGGGGTCGGGTTTCGTTGTCGTTTCTTATGGCGATCTGCTGCAAAGTGCTGCTGGCGACCAGGAGAAAAGTGTCCGGGTGGATCCAAGAGTGGATCGGAGTTCTGAAGAACCTGAAAGCAGAGGGGACAGAGTCTGGGTCACTAGCCAGTGACCAGGAGGGCGATGGACAGATGCCCACCGATGTCGAGTGCTTCAAGTTCGTTGACGGTCGTCTTGACTCTTCAGCCACGAGGTCCGGGAGGCATTGTCGGCGACCAGGAGCAGGATTCGGGCTGTTGCTCGATGTCTGTCGAGTGCAGAGGTGTCGACGACCAGATTGGACCCAACAGGCCTTGGCAACGGCAAGTCTCGAGTAAGATGTAGATCGTCGATGATGCAGACCAGCAAGGTCTGGGGAACTCACCCAGCAAAGGTAAGTGAGGGCAGGCCTGGAGCAACCAGACTGCCAAGTAAAGAAAAGATTGGCCTTCGGTAAGGGCTACTAGCCAACGGGCTAGCGACCGCGAAGGAGCCTCGTGACGCCGCACGTGGAGCTGGCTTACAGGACACTCGTGGAGTGGGGGCCAGTGATCTTCGGTGCAGGTGGTGCTGGAGGCTAGGGCTACTCGGAGCCCAAAGCACGACTTCTTGGGAGACCCAGAAGATGGTGCACTTGCAAATGTGCTCGGTGTCCAGGGGTCACGCTCTCACGTCACCCACGATAGCCACGGGCCTCAGCTTTGCTGGGGACTCAGGGTAGCCTCGGGGAAGTCTGAGAATCCACCTCTGGTGATGCGATGACTTCGGCGTCCGACGGGAGCTTCAGTGATGCAAACCGGACAGATGCTTCTTTGGTGCCTGCCAAGCAGGGGAGTCACTCCTTGACCCCAAGGGAGATTCTTCAGTCCTCTAATCGTGAGTAGAGCGTCGAAGGTCCAGGATTCTGTTTCAGAGTTTCGTCCAGGTATAATCTAAAGTCCTAAGGACTGGGTTCCTACCTTTATTCTAAAAATAGGGGATGGACTACTCTGTGGCCCCACCTATGGGTGGGTCAGGGCAGAGGGGTGGCTACACCCCTTTCCCTTTGTCCAGTTCGCGCCAAAGCAGGGGCTGCAAGCCCCTGATCCGGTTTGAACTGGGATATGCACAGGGACACCAAATGTGCCCCCAGTGCAGGACTTCAAAGCACCCGAAAGTGCTCCCGCCCAGCCCCAATACACATTGTCCTGTCTGGGGAGGTGGTCACACCTCCCTGGGACAGGAAACCTATTGTCCAGGCCTCCCCTGCCGGAGTTTCGTCCAGCAGCAGGAGGCCAGACTCGTGTCTGTGGCAGCAGCATCCATTTTGTGATGCCAGGGCTCTGGAAAGAAGTTACCGGACTCGTCAGAGTTAACATGCCTTTCCCTCTAGAAGGGTGGAATGCTACCCCCGCCGCCAGGATTGGCGGGGGGTAGTATTCCAAGATGTTTGACACCAAACACGACATGTTTAGGTGCAGCCATTCCATAGTTAGCATTTTACCGCGAGGATATAATGCGTTTAAGAGTATATGGTCAGGCTGCACTACAAACAGCATCAGAGATGGTCTCCGAACGCTGCAGAGGGGCCCTGCTCATGCAGGGGCACCCTCTCACATAGGAACCATGCACTCTGCCTTTAGGATTGATAAGGCCTGCCTTAGGAGTGACTTATAGGTTTATATGTGTGTATGCATTTAGTGATATAGGTAACCTATACCACAGCAAGGGGTGCATGCACCACCTTACCCAGGCTGCAGTAGCAGACCTGTGGTGTCAGTTTGGATGGCCTACCAGGGGTGGCATAATATATGCTGCAGCCCCTGGCAGGCCTCTGAGGTACCTATGCCCTTGGTACATAGTATACCATATACTAGGGACTTACAAGGGCACTCCAGATCCCAATCAGAGATGTGCCTAAGGCACATGGAGACCCTTTTAAAGAGGAAACAGCTAGGCTGGGGTTCTGAATAGCAGGGCCCCAGCCAGACTAATGTCGAAAACCAGTGAAGTATCAGCAAAAAGTGGGGGTACCCCTGTGAAGCAGATCCTACTCTCCTACACAACCCCCCCAAACGTAGGGACATTAAACTAACCTTGCCCAGTTAAGTCTTCATGTTCTAAGTGGAAATACCTAGAGAGTCCATCTGCATTCGCATGGTTACTCCCAGGCCTATGTTCCACTGTAAAGTCCATCCCCTGTAGGGAAATGGACCACCTAAGCAGTTTGGGGTTTTCACCCTTCATTTGTTTTAGCCATAAGAGGGGCTTATGGTCTGTCTGAACCAGGAAGTGTGTACCAAACAAGTATGGCCTCAACTTCTTCAGAGCCCAGACCACAGCAAAGGCCTCCCTCTCTATGGCTGACCAACGTTTCTCTCTAGGGGTCAGCCTTCTGCTAATAAAAGCTACTGGCTGATCCTGACCTTCTTCATTCAATTGTGACAGTACAGCCCCTACCCCCAATTCAGATGCATCTGTTTGAACAATGAACTTCTTGGAGTAATCAGGACTCTGCAGAATTGGAGCAGTGCACATGGCCTGCTTGAGGTCATCAAATGCCTTTTGACAGCTAACTGTCCACTGAACCTTTTTGGGCATTTTCTTAGAAGTTAAGTCATTCAAGGGTGTCACTATTGATCCATACCCCTTGACAAATCTCCTATAGTACCCAGTCAGGCCTAAGAAGGCTCTCACCTGAGTCTGGGTAGTGGGAGCAGTCCAGTCCATGATGGTCTGGATCTTGCTCTGCAAAGGTTGAACCTGGCCTCCACCCACAAGGTGGCCCAGGTACACAACCTGACTCTGCCCTATCTGGCACTTAGTGGCCTTGATAGTCAGGCCTGCCTTTTGCAGGGCCTGTAAAACATTCCTGAGGTGGACCAGGTGATCCTCCCAGGTGGAGCTAAAGACAGCAATATCATCTAGATAAGCTGCACTATAGGCCTCCAGTCCTGTGAGAACTGTGTTCACCAACCTCTGGAAAGTGGCAGGTGCATTTTTCAGACCAAAGGGCATCACCACAAATTGGTAATGCCCACTAGGGGTTGAAAATGCTGTTTTGGGCTTTGCAGCATCAGCTAGTCTGATCTGCCAGTAGCCAGCTGTTAGGTCAAATGTGCTGAGATATTTGGCAGAGGCCAAAGTATCTATGAGCTCATCTGCCCTGGGTATTGGATGGGCATCAGTCCTAGTGACTGCATTGAGGCCCCTGTAGTCTACACAAAACCTCATCTCTCTTTTCCCACCACTGGTGTGAGGTTTAGGTACTAGGACTACTGGACTAGCCCAAGGGCTATCTGAGGGCTCAATCACTCCCAATTCCAACATCTTCTGGACTTCAGTCCTGATACAGTCCCTGACATGGTCAGGTTGCCTATAAATCTTGTTTTTAATAGGCAGACTGTCCCCAGTGTCCACTTCATGAGTGCACCAGGTGGTCTGACTGGGTGTCAGTGAAAACATATGTCTAAACTGATTGAGGACTTGCCTGCAATCAGTTTGTTGCTGGGTAGTGAGGCTGCCTGACAAGGCTACACCATCAACTGACCCATCGTCAGGGTTCTGTGAGAGCAGGTCAGGGAGTGGGTCACTCTCTTCCTCCTGCCCTTCATCAGTAGCCATGAGCAAGCCCATGTCTGCCCTGTCCACATATGGCTTAAGTCTGTTGACATGGAGAACCCTTTGGGGACTCCTGGGTGTTCCCAGGTCTACTAAGTAAGTGACCTCACCCTTCTGCTCAACAATAGTGTGGGGTCCACTCCATTTGTCTTGGAGAGCTGCTGGGGCCACTGGCTCCAACACCCACACCTTCTGTCCTGGCTGGTAAACAGTCAGAACAGCCTTTTGGTCATGCCAGGCCTTTTGAAGTTCCTGGCTAGCCTCAAGGTTTTTGGTTGCCTTTTTCATGTACTCAGCCATCCTGGAGCGGAGACCAAGTACATAGTCCACTATATCTTGCTTTGGGGGCTTGAGAGGTAACTCCCATCCTTCCTTCACCAAGCACAGTGGACCCCTCACAGGGTGGCCAAACAGAAGTTCAAAAGGGCTGTAACCAACCCCCTTCTGAGGCACCTCCCTATATGCGAATAAAAGGCAGGGCAAGAGTATGTCCCATCTACGCCTAAGCTTTTCTGGGAGCCCTTTAATCATGCCCTTCAAGGTTTTGTTGAATCTCTCAACTAAACCATTGCATTGTGGGTGATAGGGTGTGGTGAACTTATAAGTAACTCCACACTCCTTCCACATTGCTTTTAAGTACCCAGACATGAAGTTTGCACCCCTGTCTGATACCACCTCCTTAGGAAAGCCCACTCTTGAGAAAATTCCCAGGAGGGCCCTTGCCACCACAGGTGCTGTAGTGGTCCTAAGGGGTATAGCCTCTGGATACCTGGTGGCATGATCCACTACCACCAGTATAAATCTGTGCCCAGATGCTGTTTGGGGATCCATGGGACCAACAATGTCAATCCCTACCCTCTCAAAGGGCACCCCCACCACAGGTAGTGGTATCAGGGGGCCTTTGTAGTGCCACCTGCTTTGCCACTGGCTTGGCAGGTTACACAGGAGCGACAAAACTCCTTACTGTCTTCAGACATGTGGGGCCAGTGAAAGTGAGGGACAATTCTGTCCCAAGTCTTGTTCTGGCCCAGGTGTCCTGCTAAGGGAATATCATGGGCTAGGGTCAATAGGAAGCCCCTGAACTTCAAAGGTATTACCAACCTCCTGGTAGCACCAGGCTTGGGGTCTCTACTCTCTGAGTACAGGAGTCCATCATCCCAATACACTGTATGGGGACCACTAGCTTTCCCAGCAGCCTCAGCAGCAGCTTGCTGTCTGAGGGGTTCAAGGGAGGGGCAGCTCTGCTGCTCCTGGCTCAGATCTGCCCTAGAAGGTCCCCCTGTCCCCAAGAACTCAACCTGTTCAGGTTCAAGTTCCTCTGGGACAGTTCCTTCTTCAGGGCTGAGATCATCCCCCTCAAGGGACTGATCTTCCTCCTGAGCCAAGGGGGAAGGCACTGCCTTAACCCTACTACTCCTCCTCTTGGAAGGCACTTGGTCCATTCTTCCAGAATCCAAGGCCTGTTCAGTTTTAGACAGGTTAGCTTGTGACCTGGTCACAGCAAACACATCTGCAGGGATCCCCAGCATTTCTGCATGGGTCCTGAGCTCCACTTCTGCCCAAGCAGAAGTTTCTAAGTCATTGCCAAGCAAGCATTCGACTGGTAGGTTTGCACTTACCACAACCTTCTTAAGGCCAGTTACCCCTCCCCAGGAGAAGTTAACAACTGCCAGAGTATGGTCTGTTCTGACATTGCTAGCATTGGTCACTTGGTACATCTCACCAAGTATAACTTGCCCAGGTAGCACAAGGTCTTGTGTCACCATTGTGACACTTGCCCCTGTGTCCCTAAATGCCAAAGCCTCTCGTCCATTGATTAAAGGCTGTTGTCTGTACTTGCCCAGATTACTGGGACTCACAGTGGAGGTCACATCCATGCCTCCATCACAGACTAACACAGCCTGAGTCAGTTCCCTGACTAAGTCAGAGCCCAACTCAGTTCCCAGGGTGAACCCTACTAAACCCTTTGCTGGAGCACCTCCACCAACTGTACTAGGGGGAACAGGTGCCTTAGGGGCATTGGTGGGTGCTGGACTGGAGTCTTTGGACTTGGTGCAATCACTGGTCCAGTGGGTCTTTTGCTTACAGACCTTGCACCATGGTTTTCTTTGGCCTTTACCCTTGGTAGACTGGGAATCCCCACCAGAAGAAGATTTTTGGGGGCCTGATGAAGACTTTTGATCTTTACCCTTCTCCCCACCCTTGTCAGAGTTCTTAGCATCTTGCTTCTTGGTTTCCCCACCTTGGTTCTGTACCTTCTGCTTCACCCTGGTTCTGACCCATTTGTCTGCCTTCTTTCCCAATTCTTGGGGAGAGGTCAGATCAGAGTCAACCAGGTACTGATGCAACAGCTGGTTTTGACAGTTATTAAGAATCTGCTCCCTCATTATCAGATTATACAATCCTGAGAAGTCACACACCTTACTGCCCATCAACCAGCCTTCCAGAGCCTTGGCAGAACAATCCACATAGTCTACCCAGTCTTGAGTCTGTGCTTTTTGGGTGTCTCTGAACTTCAACCTGTACTGTTCAGTGGTTAGGCCAAACCCATCAATAAGAGCACTCTTCAAGACCTTGTAATTGTCAGCATCCTCCTCTCTAACAGTGAGGAGCTTGTCTCTACCTTTGTCAGCAAAGGAGAGCCACAAGATTGCTGCCCACTGCTCCTGAGGGACCTTCTGTACTTTACAGGCCCTCTCTAAAGCAGTTATCCATTTGTGGATATCATCCCCACTCTGGTAGGGAGGGACAATCTTGCTCAGGTTCCTATGGTCATAGGACCTTTCCTTATCTCTAGGGATATGGCTGCCACCATGGGACTCTAGTCCCAACTTTCTTCTCTCTTTAAGGAGATCTAGGGATTCTCTATCTAAAGCCAATTGCTTCTTCCTGATCTCCAGTTGAGTTTCCTCATACTGGACCAGTCTCTTTCTTCTCTCATGAGAGGATTCCCTCCTGTGAGAAGAAACAGAGCTCCCTATTGAGGTGCCAGAGTGGTTAGACTCCTGAGAAGGAGACCTAGACTTTCTGAGCACACTCATAATCCTTCCTGGGGGACAAAGGTGTGGTTCTCAAGATCCTCATCTTCATCTTCCCCAGAAGGGATTGGGTTTTCCAGGTCAGGGTCATTGTCACCCTCCTGGTCAGTTTCAGAGGGGGGCTGGGGGTAGTAGTACCCCTGGCCCCTTCCTCATCTGCTGGCCCACCCTCTGCTCCTACCCCTTCAGTCTCTGAGGACTTACTAAGATCATAAGCCACCAACATCTCCTGGAGGTGTTGGGTGGTGGGACTTTGGCCTGTCCTTAATTTCCTCACGTTACACAAAGCTCTCAGTTCCAAGAATGGGAGTGTGTCATACTTGGAGGGGGAAGCTCAATGGCTTCCTGCAGGGCATCTCTAGATCCTGCTTTTAAAGACATCACTAGTGTGGTGTGGTGTATGCACTACCTACTCTAGTGTGGCCTACTAAACTCTCTTGAGTTGTAGAAAGGGTTGTGCTATCCCTTAACACACAACTCTAAGTTCAGTAGAACTTACTGATATTCTAAGCTTAAATTATATGTACCTTAGGTACCTTTAGTGGTTTTCAGTTGATCAATTCAATTGAGATTATCTGGTAAAACAATAGCAAGCTGGAATCCCACACGCTGCACACCAATGTGAGAAGTTGGCCTGGCATATGCTGTCCACTAATTATAGTGGGCACCGTGCACCAGTCCAAATCGACTCTTATGGTAGGTAGGTTAAAGACAACCTTATTGAAAGCTATCCTAGTGGTAGCTATGGAGAGCAGCCTTCAGGCTAAGTCTTGAAGGAATGTAAAGCAGCTTGTTTTACCAGTCTATAATCTCTTGAGTGACCAAATGAAAGAGCACCACACCAGGTATATATTCAAAATATATGTATTTATTACTAAACACACCCCTCTAGTCTCTTTATGAGGCTAGAGTTCGAAGTACATAGGTTATAAGATCTTAAATCACAGTAATAGCACAAATACACGTTTGGGCCCTAGGGGCGTACCAAACCATATACCAATAAAGTGGTATGCGAACCACGACTGAACTAGACACTAGGCCTAGAGCCTCTAGAAGTGCTTGGACCACAAGGAACCACCCAAGGTAGTGACACAGGGGACCCACGGGAGACGCGTGCAGTGTAAATACACAACCGCGATACGCCGTTAACTTCTATGGAGAAAGTCGGGATCGGGAAAATAGAGGAAAGGGACACTTTAAAGAGGACTAGGACAAAACCCTTTGAGATCTAGGACTTTGAAGAGTCTCTACCCACGGGAGCACCGGAGTACTCGTGTTACCTCACCCAGGGAAGCCGGGTGCATAGGTGCCTTTCGGGGTCGGGTTTCGTCGTCGTTTCTTATGGCGATCTGCTGCAAAGTGCTGCTGGCGACCAGGAGAAAAGTGTCCGGGTGGATCCAAGAGTGGATCGGAGTTCTGAAGAACCTGAAAGCAGAGGGGACAGAGTCTGGGTCACTAGCCAGTGACCAGGAGGGCGATGGACAGATGCCCACCGATGTCGAGTGCTTCAAGTTCGTTGACGGTCGTCTTGACTCTTCAGCCACGAGGTCCGGGAGGCGTTGTCGGCGACCAGGAGCAGGATTCGGGCTGTTGCTCGATGTCTGTCGAGTGCAGAGGTGTCGGCGACCAGATTGGACCCAACAGGCCTTGGCAACGGCAAGTCTCGAGTAAGATGTAGATCGTCGATGATGCAGACCAGCAAGGTCTGGGGAACTCACCCAGCAAGGGTAAGTGAGGGCAGGCCTGGAGCAACCAGACTGCCAAGTAAAGAAAAGATTGACCTTCGGTAAGGGCTACTAGCCAACGGGCTAGCAACCGCGAAGGAGCCTCGTGACGCCGCACGTGGAGCTGGCTTACAGGACACTCGTGGAGTGGGGGCCAGTGATCTTCGGTGCAGGTGGTGCTGGAGGCTAGGGCTACTCGGAGCCCAAAGCACGACTTCTTGGGAGACCCAGAAGATGGTGCACTTGCAAATGTGCTCGGTGTCCAGGGGTCACGGTCTCACGTCACCCACGATAGCCACGGGCCTCAGCTTTGCTGGGGACTCAGGGTAGCCTCGGGGAAGTCTGAGAATCCACCTCTGGTGATGCGATGACTTCGGCGTCCGACGGGAGCTTCAGTGATGCGAACCGGACAGATGCTTCTTTGGTGCCTGCCAAGCAGGGGAGTCACTCCTTGACCCCAAGGGAGATTCTTCAGTCCTCTAATCGTGAGTAGAGCGTCGAAGGTCCAGGATTCTGTTTCAGAGTTTCGTCCAGGTATAATCTAAAGTCCTAAGGACTGGGTTCCTACCTTTATTCTAAAAATAGGGGATGGACTACTCTGTGGCCCCACCTATGGGTGGGTCAGGGCAGAGGGGTGGCTACACCCCTTTCCCTTTGTCCAGTTCGCGCCAAAGCAGGGGCTGCAAGCCCCTGATCCGGTTTGAACTGGGGTATGCACAGGGACACCAAATGTGCCCCCAGTGCAGGACTTCAAAGCACCCGAAAGTGCTCCCGCCCAGCCCCAATACACATTGTCCTGTCTGGGGAGGTGGTCACACCTCCCTGGGACAGGAAACCTATTGTCCAGGCCTCCCCTGCCGGAGTTTCGTCCAGCAGCAGGAGGCCAGACTCGTGTCTGTGGCAGCAGCATCCATTTTGTGATGCCAGGGCTCTGGAAAGAAGTTACCGGACTCGTCAGAGTTAACATGCCTTTCCCTCTAGAAGGGTGGAATGCTACCCCCGCCGCCAGGATTGGCGGGGGGTAGTATTCCAAGATGTTTGACACCAAACACGACATGTTTAGGTGCAGCCATTCCATAGTTAGCATTTTACCGCGAGGATATAATGCGTTTAAGAGTATATGGTCAGGCTGCACTACAAACAGCATCAGAGATGGTCTCCGAACGCTGCAGAGGGGCCCTGCTCATGCAGGGGCACCATCTCACATAGGAACCATGCACTCTGCCTTTAGGATTGATAAGGCCTGCCTTAGGAGTGACTTATAGGTTTATATGTGTGTATGCATTTAGTGATATAGGTAACCTATACCACAGCAAGGGGTGCATGCACCACCTTACCCAGGCTGCAGTAGCAGACCTGTGGTGTCAGTTTGGATGGCCTACCAGGGGTGGCATAATATATGCTGCAGCCCCTGGCAGGCCTCTGAGGTACCTATGCCCTTGGTACATAGTATACCATATACTAGGGACTTACAAGGGCACTCCAGATCCCAATCAGAGATGTGCCTAAGGCACATGGAGACCCTTTTAAAGAGGAAACAGCTAGGCTGGGGTTCTGAATAGCAGGGCCCCAGCCAGACTAATGTCGAAAACCAGTGAAGTATCAGCAAAAAGTGGGGGTACCCCTGTGAAGCAGATCCTACTCTCCTACATCAAGATCCACCCAGAGAGGTTTATCCTCAGATTGATTAGTGATCCAATTCGATAGTTGTCGTAACTGAAAGGCTTTGTGATAGTTGGAGAAATGGGGGAAGCTGACTCCGCCTTCAGATTTTGGTCTTGTTAATTTCTGTAACGCCATTCTTGGTTTTTTAGCGTTCCATAAAAAAGAAATCAAAATAGAATTAATCTTTTGAAAGAATTTAGATGGAATGGAAAGTGGAATGTTAGAAAGGATATACAAAACTATCGGAGTCATCATCATTTTGATTGTGTCCAGACGACCCCACCAAGAAAGATGAAGGGGATGCCATCTTGCGACCAATGTTTTAAGTTTGGCAGAACATTTGTCTATGTTTAAAGAGATAGATGTCTTTATAGAGGGAGAGAACCAAATGCCAAGATATTTTATATGTTTAGGGTTCCAAGTAAAGTTGGAGATCTTAAAATCATCCTTAAAGGTGTATTTGGTTAAGGGTAGTATCTCACACTTTCCTCTATTCAGTTTATAGCCAGATACTAATCCATAGGCCTCCACCTCTCCCATGAAAGCGGTAAGTGAAGATTGTGGTTGGGAGAGAAAAACTAGAATATCATCAGCATATGCTGCCAGCTTAATTTGTTGAGGATCCGAGACAAAACCTGTGATTGAGTTATTCACACCCTCAGATACAGACATTTCCCAATATTTCTCCACAATTCAAAAACATATTAATCCCCAATTAGATTTAGCTTCTTTGGAAGCTGAACTTACACAAACAGAATTGTTAAATGCTTTAAAAACTCTTAAAAAAGACAAGGCCCCAGGCCCAGATGGCTTCACAGTGGAATTTTATCTACATTTCGTTCATCTATTACTCCCACACTTACACACTCTTCTTTCTTCCTTTATTGCTTCCCGTAATTCCACCAGCTCTTTTTCTGAAGCCTTGATCTGTCTAATACCAAAGGCTGATAAGGATTTACGTTACTGTAAGAATTATAGACCTATATCCTTAGTTAACGTAGATTATAAAATGTTCTCGAAAGCTCTAGCCCTAAGATTAGAACTACATCTTCCCATGCTGCTTGGAAAGAACAATCAGGTTTTGTCAAAGGCCGCAACATCACTGACAATACACGCTTATTCTTTGACATTTTATCTAAATCATCACATTATCCGGACTCCTTGGCGGCAATTGCGTTAGATGCAGAAAAGGCCTTTGATAGGGTTTACTGGCCTTTTATCTTCCACGCTCTCAAGTGGTTTGGGTTTGGACCGAAAATCATTTCTTTAATAGCCCTACTTTACTCTGAGCCCAAGGCCGCCATATCTACAAATGGCCTCATCTCCCCCTACTTTAATCTTAAACGAGGAGTACGCCAAGGATGCCCCTTGTCCCCTTTTCTTTTTAATTTGGCCTTAGAACCCTTTCTCTCAAGAATTCGCCAGAAATACTCTTTTAGGTGGCGCCAGAGCCCACTGTAGCATTTTTTTAAAGAATTGGTAATAACAGGTCATGCAGACATCTGCGCTACCAAGCCAGACCCAAAAATGGAAACACCATTTAAATGCCAAACTAACACGCAGGAGAAAACAAGTGTTTTAAGCAGCGGTTGTACATGGAATTGTCAGTATGGGCATACTAAATATAATATGGGGTTTTCTTAGGCGGCTGGGCCTTGTATTAGAAACAATGTGCTCAGGGGATGCTGGTGGAGTAGAATCAGTGGTAATCTCCATAGAAATGTTATGTTTGTTATCTTTGTATGGTGTAAGTGATTAAGAGAGTAATGGGGAGCCTAAAGTAAACATCAAAAGAGGATACCAAATATACACAAAGACCCTGATGCATTATTCCCATTTGCAAACCAGGGATGTGCAATTTGCACACTGATTGGTTGGTGAATTAGAATGCAATTTGCGATGTAACTTGTAGTAATTGGTCACATCTCAAATTGTACATTCTCAGTGGGTCGCAAAATATCCCTGCTAATGATTAATAATTAGGCAGATTACAATTTGCATCCCTCTGAATTTGGCTTTCAATGCAGGGTTGCAGACCCCAGTCCCTGCATGTGCATTCCAAAATGGGGAACATTAAAAAAAAAAACCTGTGTCCATTAAAGGAACCGGTGCTACGTTAAAAAAAAATCCCATTTGGGTAGGCATCGGTGATAGTAGCCAGTGGTCCTCGGGATCACGTTATGATTCCCAAATAGGAAGATGTCTCACTTGGACAGCTACCCCTTTGTGTGTGATATACCATGCCTTTCAGGTGTCGATGTCTGATCAATAGTTTGCAATCACAATTGGAGTCAAAAACAATTTACACATTCGCTCTGAATTGCAAACAGGATGAGGCACCCCTTACGCGCCCCCTCCTATTCTCAATGCAAGTCATTTTCTTCGTCTAAAAGAATTTTCTGACTCATATCGGGGCTTTTGCAAATAGTCAAAAGCTATTTTACTGTAGTAAACCGTGTGATTTTGCAAATCGCAAGCTATGTGATGGCAAAGTACCTTTAGAACATCAGACCCTGAGACCCTAAGAAATAGCACCCCTTGGCAGTGGAACAGGTGACACTGTCACTCTTTGAAGATGTGCAGAGCAAGTTTAATTATAGTCACAATATTGTTTTTTTAAACAAAAGGAAAACCTGTTACTGTAGTGAGCATAGTATAATCTGCAAATACCTCCTACAGTTACCCTTGCTGTCTGGGTTTTCCTTCGGGTGTGCGAAATTCACAGAATTTGTCTTGGCGTATGTAGGAAATTGCATTACTGTTTGAGGTAGGTGAAACCATACTCAAGAAGCAACCACAATTCTTACCACGGTGAAACACAAGCAAACCCCAAATAAGCCTGTGCTTAATCCTCTCTTAACTTGGCTTAAAAGCTGTAAGGCTTAATTTAGAGGTACTGTGTAAAGTAAAAACACAAGAATAGGCCCACACCAATTTGGAATACTAGAGTAAAATTTTATAAATTATTTGAGACCAATAGGACAAAAGCTAATCAGTAGAACCGGCGATACACAATTTTAAAGATTTAAGTGAAAACAGTCCATAAAAGCATAAAGCACCAACTGTGGGTATCTAGTCGCACTGAACCTGGGACAAGGTCACAAGTTCAGGCTGACCGGGATGGAGCACGGGCCGGATGCAGGGACAAAGTAACAACGGTGCGCGGTGCGCTTGGTGTTGCTTTGAGACACTTTGGGGGATATTCTCAAGAACGTGCGATAATCTTCACCAAAATATGTTAACACAATTTTTCACATCGCCGTCTATCGCGGGAAAATAACTCAGTGTTAACGTCGTATTCCCATCCCGGCGGTAACATGCGATAGTCTCCCGACAACGCGTCAAATGTCCGCGATAAAATTACCTGGACGGCGATAAAAATCTAAACCCGAACGTGAAAAAAGTTGCGATGTGCCCAACTGCGATAAAAAATTCCGCGATAAGCAGCGCCAGGCCTGCAAGTCACACAAGTCAGGCGGGAAAAACCACTATAAAAGCGGCAAACAAAAACACAACCAAGACACAAACAACCGCAAAGCACCAGAGGACAGAGGACAACCAGAACCCCACAAGCCCCACGGAGGACCAGCCTGGGACCATCATTGGGTAGACGGTGGCAGGATTTGGGGGACCGGACACTGCACAACATGACCTGACCCAACAGCAACAGGGTGAGTAACGACCAGGGACTGGGGGGACGGGGGGAGATGGGCACAGTGGCACACATGCACAATTAAGTATAGCACATCTGTGGACAAACCATGCCCAAGAGTCACAACTCCGAACAAGAGACCAATTTACCCAAGTCCGCAACATCTCAGCACTGTATAAGCACAGAAGTGAAAGGCACACCGCCTGAAAGGGATATGGGTGAGCCAAATCAGAGCTGAAGGGGCAACTCACCCACAATGCAGCACACACACATAAGAATCAGAGCACCTCAACATTGACAACAATGTGGTACAAACTGCAACATTCACACAACAGAACAGAGGACACAACTGCTGCCGCTTGTGTGTAGAAAATGGCCATTCGCATGTGGCATAGGAGGAAACTGTGAGATGATAATGTACAAGTACACCCTCACATCCCTGATGGTGCAGAAATGTCAACTGTCCCGCATCAAATTGGCATCTCCTCACAAACAGTCACAATGTACATTGTCATGCAGTCTGTATGTAAACTTGTACAATGCGTGAACATACATGTGAACACAATGTCAATCTGCATCTCCCCTTCACATTGCAGAGGGAGAATCAACACCTCCTGCAGAGCAGACCCAACAACACAGCACTGATGATGAAGAGGACCACACCAACATCTACACCCATGCCCTCCAACAGCTCATGGACAGCTCCGGCACCCCACCTCCAGCAGCAGGGCAGCCCAGCTGCATCGATGAGACCCCACCCCCTGCACAGACCACAAGGCAGGAAGCACCCACCACCATGGCTGTCTCCCAGGACCCCCACGACCAACACATGGCATTCCAACGCCGTGTGTTTGGGTGCCAGGAGAAGATGGCTGACCAGCTGCGGGTGGGGTCCGAACTCATGTCAGCCAAACTAGATGCCATACGTGGGTGTCTAAGTCCCATCAGGGACGACTTACAGTCCCTAACGGACACCCACTGTCCGCTCCATGCTCTCCAACAATCCATGGCTGACATCGCTGGAGTCATGACTCTGAGCCAAGAACAACTGTCTAGTCAGAGTGGCTCCAGCGATGTCAGTCGGGAGTTGGGACACATAAGGAGAATGATGGAGAGCTTGGAGCAGATGCAGGCGGAAAGAATGTTTGCCACGGCTACACACCAGTCAGATGTAGCTGTGATACTCCATGCCCTGCAGATCCTCGTCATGGCATTGCCACCACAAGGCCTGGCGCGGATGAATGCTGCTGCTACTACTCCATCCACATCTTCGCCCCCTGAAGTGTCAGTGCCACACACTGCGGCAGACATTCCACCTCCGGCCCCTGATGTGTCACTGCCACACAGTGATGCAGACAAAACACCACCACCCGCATGTGAGGCACCGGACACATCAGAGGACGGAGATGATGATGAATCGGGCTTTGTGGTAAGAATGAAGTGGTAGCATTCATCACCGCCATATGGCCTGTTTCAGCTTGGTTCTGCCCTCTGCATCATGCCCTGGAATAACACCTTCCACTGTCCCCCGATACACTCAGAGACACTCACCTTGGACCTCGACATGGACTGCCATATTTGGTTTGGTTACCAATGACACAGCAAGCACACTGCGGACTGAAGTCTTCCACTCCCGATGAACTTGTCAATCCCTAAAGGACTCCGGCTAGCCCTCCATGGGGCAACATTGCAAAGTGGGGTTTGCATGGCCCTGTACTGGTCCAGCTTCAACACTCCACTGAATGTGAATAAAACATTCTAATTCACGCAGATGTGTCATGGCTATGCTCAATCAAGTATGAAAGTATGGATGAATGTAGGGACAGTGATTCCACAAAAAGGTACTCCCTGGGTAATGCTATCAGTGCGCATGTATGGCCGTGACCCAGATAGGCAGTGAGACACACATTGTCATTCAAACCAACACTCATCACAGTTGAATACAAGTGAAGGTGCGTAGACTTTATTAACATATGCGTGTCAGTACGGGCAAGATTAGTGCCACAACATGCAGACCAATGCAGCAGTATGTCAGAATGAGGAACGTTGCCAAGCGCCACTGACCACTCCGGGGGAGTGCCTCACCTTTCACAGGTGTGTGTTGTTCGGCATTGTTGTCCGCTCATGTATTTGGAGTCCAGGCAAATGCAGCCATGTCCACTGTTGTCGTGGGATATGTGACCAGATCTCCAAGATGCAACAAGGTGTTGGGACATGTGCAATGGGTTCCAATCTGTTGTGGCTGCAGGTACGTAGGTACTCATCCATAAAAGCGATTGCAGCTTCGTAGGCTATCATTTCCAACATGAGCTCATTGTCGACTTCATCAAACAGGACGGCGAGGCCATCCATTAGCAGGTCCGGACAGATGTGCTGCGTTCACCCCCTTTCACCAATTAGCACTACAGCCCAATGTGGGAGCGGTTCAATGTGGTCACTGCACACGAGGAGTTGTGCAATCTCCCAGGTCCAGCTGCCAGCATGTATGCCAAGTACCAAGGCATCCCATAAACGGGTATCACGGTGACACTCCTGGTCGTGGGCCAACAGGGGGCGCACACACATGTCAAAATCCAGTTCAGCTACCGTCCTGTTGGATAGGCAGACATCCATGGAGCACTCAAATATGCACGATCGACAATGCAACACAGGCTGAACGCAGGTGACGTTGGCAAGGCGGAAGCTTAGCCGGTAACTGATCCGCAGCACTGCCAATGGCAGTACCCCCAGTAAATGCAGCATACGTGCACGGTACAGTTCCACGTGACAGGGGTTGTGCATGTGTCCGGGATGTTCTGCCGTTGCGTTAGTGGCTCTGGTTGAAGCGGCACTGTTCTGACCTGCGCCAGTTCTGTGGATGAAATGCCACAGCTCGGATCAATGAGTTGTTTTAGTGTGCAACGGTTGTACGCCTGGGATGGTGTGGGAGAAAGTGTGAAGGCCATTCCATGCAAGATGACTTCGAGCAAGGACTTCTGTGTGTGGGGTGTGTGTACGTTGGTCTTTCGTCGGGCTGTGCGTAGTGTGTGAGTCGACATCAGCTGCTATAGTATCTGTCAGGGGGTGCCGGGCACATGCAATTCCGAGGTCAGAGGTGCAGATGTGCTTCCGCCTGATAGTTCAGACAAAGGAGCTTTCATCCCTTATGTTAGTTTCTCATCTGCTTGCATTCAGGAAATGTGAAGTGGCTTGTTGGGGGTGGGGTGGGATGTGTGCGACTTTGGGATTCATGTTTGACATGTCTTGCATGTGGCAAATGTGCGGCATCACTGTGTGTTACGTTGCCTCACAGCTGCTCCTCCCTCCCCCGAGCCTATTTACTTGTGCGCGCAGCGCGGTTGCATCATTTGCACTCCTACGGCACACCATTGTCATACCTGTCTGCGCATGTCCACAAGCCTGAGAACCACACTGTGATGTTGTCCGTTGAAGGTGGGCGGCCACGTGAGTGTAGGCCTATGGTAAGGATAGGGCGAACACAGATGTAGAGTCCATGCGTGGCTGAACTCGCGCTGCGAGTAGGTCTAGGCATTTGGTTCTTGCTGCGGCATTACAGATACACACAACACTTGGCATGTATGAGCCAAGACCCCGACAGGTCTTGCGCTCCTTCATTTCTCCGTTCGTGCGAGCCCGCCCTCAGGGTGCATGCTACATTGCAACATTGTCGATTGCAGGCTGGGTGTTGCCGACACTACAACAGAGACACACGCATTAGTTACTTCCTTGTCCAGGCCAGAACCGAACTACGCCCAGAGCCCCGGGCAAATCCTTCACACCCCTACGCTGGCCTGGCGTACGCCGGCCCAGCCCACTCCGCTTACGCTTACAGGGGGAACGACAGAGCTACGTGTCCAAGGTCTTAGACACTGCCTGAGGTGACATGATTGCGTCCGCAGTCCACAGCACAAGGTAAGGTGGTAGGGCCCTGGCCCATCATGCATACATAATGACCACAAGGACACACTTAGATAGATAGTGGAACTGGCTACGGGCACGTGTGCCCGGCCACTTTTTATTGCCAGGGTCACATGTCCAGTGACGCTTGTGCTGGATGGGTGTGGGGTGAGTGTAAGCCAGCACTCAGGGAGTGGTTGGCGCTGGCAACAACTAGAACAGTGATCTTCGTATTACACACACAGATTCAATCATAAAGGGTCCATGACTTGCAGTGCACTGAGGTAGGGGCACCAGATCTGGAATCACACACAAAAGATTCAATCATAAAGGGTCCATGACTTGCAGTGCACTGAGGTAGGGGCACCAGATCTGGAATCACACACAAAAGATTCAATCATAAAGGGTTCTTGACTTGTGGTGCACTGAGGTAGGGGCACCAGAGATGAGCGTGCTCATGTGAAGTGATTGTTAATCATTGTGTCCCTTCGGGATATTTTCGCTGCAGCTGCAGTGGGGTGTGGTACACCTGCCTCATCTTCATCATCATCGTCCCAGGTCTTCCCCACTGCCTGAGGCGACATTGTCACGCCAGCTGTCCACAGCACAAAACTCAATCATAAAGGGTACATGTGTTGTAGTGCACTGAGTTGGTGGCACCTGAAGCGCTCAGCGGGTGCGCAGCCTGCGATGATGCATCGTCCGGGCGTGCCGCACTGATAGCAATGTCTGTTGCCTACTGGACTGGGCCATTAATAAATCAAGTCTCAATTTGAATTGTGAGCCCTGCTGACTGCAGTGTAGGCCAGAGGCAGCGGTCAGAAAGGGCCCACAACCACGTGGCGATGACTTGTGGTGCACTGAGTTGGTGGCACCTGAAGCGCTCAGCGGGTGTGCAGCCAGAAATGATGGCATGTCCTCGCAGGTCAGGATTGGATTTGATTTGAGAGCCCTGCTGACCGCAGTGTAGGCCGGAGGAAGCGGTCAGCAAGGGCCCACAGCCACGTGGCAATGACTTGTGGTGCACTGAGTTGGTGGCACCTGAAGCGCTCAGCGGGTGTGCAGCCTGCGATGATGCGTCGTCCGGGCGGGCTGCACTGGAAGCAATGTCTGTTGCCTACTGGACTGCGCCATTAATAAATCAAGACTCAATTTGAATTGTGAGCCCTGCTGACTGCAGTGTAGGCCGGAGGCAGCGGTCAGAAAGGGCCCACAGCCACGTGGCGATGACTTGTGGTGCACTGAGTTGGTGGCACCTGAAGCGCTCAGCGGGTGTGCAGCCAGAGATGATGGCGTGTCCTCGCAGGTCAGGATTGGATTTGATTTGAGAGCCCTGCTGACCGCAGTGTAGGCCGGAGGCAGCGGTCAGAAAGGGCCCACAGCCACGTGGCGATGACTTGTGGTGCACTGAGTTGGTGGCACCTGAAGCGCTCAGCGGGTGTGAAGCCAGAGATGATGGCGTGTCCTCGCAGGTCAGGATTGGATTTGATTTGAGAGCCCTGCTGACCGCAGTGTAGGCCGCAGACAGTAGTCAGCACACACATAACTCTGCGGTGCTGTGCCGCTGGGTGCGCTGGGGGCCTGTGTCGCGGACGCCAGCGATCGACTGAGGAGGCTGGCGGTAATGGCGGCGGACTCGTGGCAGGGTGAGGGGCGCCTCCCTGGCAGACGCGTTGGCCATCCGGGAAGTGAACCACGCCCAGAGCCCCGGCCTATTTATTCACACTCCTACGCTGGCCTGGCATACGCCGGCCCAGCCCACTCCGCTTACGCTTACAGGGGGGGACGACACGGATACATGACCGGGGTCTTCCCCACTGCCTGAGGTAACATGGTTGTGTCCACTGTCCACAACACTACAAACACCAGCAGTATATGTCCACATGGACATGTCTGTGCTCTGCATACTGTAGTCTGTCCAGCACATCACTGCCACACTTGGCATTGTGTACATTCTTATTCATGGGTGACTTGCCTCCTTCACACATACTTGGTTCCCACCTCTCCCCACATTCTGCAATTGTGTGGCTGAGGGGCCATGCCGTTTTGGGAAGGTCAGCTGTCTTGTTCTGCGCTGCCTCAATGGTAGTCCGGGGGGGGGGGGTTCTGGGGGTGGTGGCGGTGGCTGTTGTGGCCCTCTTGGGTCTCCGAGCTGCATGGTCAGTAGCTCCATGACATATGTTGGTCTTCAGATGTGGCTCTGGGCTGGGCTCCCTTTCATGCTGCAGGTTGTCGTCCTGCTTTACACCAGTAAAAGGCAGGTGTTAAATCCCTGCTGCTAACGCACCTTATCGCCTGTTTTTGGGTCGCATCGCGGATCTGGCTGGTCATTGAGAATATCGCGAAGTGGTGTTTTCGTGTGTTTTCGCACGGGAATGCCTACTCTGCATATCATTAGTGTTAGTTGTCACTCTCATTCGTGGCGATTTTTTTTTGCGGAGGATATCGCTGGGAAACTGGCGATATCGGCAGTTTGCACCAGCTTGAGAATAGGGCGATAAGTCTATCGCCACTTTTGCGGCGCTAAAGTGCCGGTAAGTCGGCGATAAGTCCTTGAGAATATGCCCCTTTATGTTTTCTGGTGTTAGTTCTCATGAAGCTGTGCGTCAAGTCTTTGTGGGGCTTTGTGTCACTCTGTGTCAGATCCGGTGAGCTGCGCAGCGAAACTTGGCAGGTCTTTGCATCGCTCTCCATCGGTACAGATGAAGCTGGAAGCTGCGCAGCGATGCTTTGCGGGGATTTCCATTGCTCGGCATTAATTGTAATGAGGCTGGCAGCTCTGTTGCTTGGATGTGTGGGCTTTTATGTCCCTTGGCATTAAGTCCTACGGCAGACAACCTTCACAGACGACAGGGCTGGCAGACAAACTTCAGGCTTACTTCTAAAGGTCCAGGATTGGGTGGCACCGCTTGGGTGGGGGGCAGGACTCACAACAGACAGAGTCCAGGTGCTGGGTTCAAGGTGGTAGGAGACTGTTATGTCTCTGAGGCTCTGATCAGGATGCAAGCCAACTAGCCTTTGGAATCACTCTGTTGGTCCTGGGCTAAAGATGCAGGTCCGCAGTCCAAAAAACCAACAAAAACAGGTTCAGAAAACAGGAGGGTGAAGGCAAAATGTTTGGGGGTGACCCTGCAGAGGGCCAGGCGCAACAGTGTAATTATACAAAATTTCTGGAAAATTATGCAAAGTTGTGCATAATTATGTGAAATGCAAACATGTCATTAGCACCACACTTTAGCGCAAAATACATCCTTGCGTCAATTTTTGACACGAGGACGCATTTTGTTGTAAAAAAAAAAAAAAGCATTGAAAGCCAAGTTGCGTTAGCAACCACTGCTCTCGTTCGTGCCATTCCTGTTACTCCTGAGCACTTGCAGTAAAATTTTGCTACAAACAGCGCTTAAATACACAATGTAATATAATGGTGGAATTTCATGTATCAAGTGTAATGCAAAATTCACAAAATTACATGAATTACACAAGCGTAATGTAAAATTTGCCCCCTATTAGTTTGGGACGCGTTTGCCCATACGTGATCTCCGTGCACAATGGGGAGCTTATTTACAAGCCCCTTGCACCGCTGGTATGTCACTTTTTCACATATTAAAAGTGGCGTACCGGCGGCACAAGGCACTTGTAGATAAGACCCTGGGTCACTAGAATCAAGCTATACCCTGCTGATGAGCCCCAACTAGGGCAAAACCTGGTTCAGGGAGGACCTAGCCACCGGCAATTCGCGCTGGACTGTTCCTAGTAGAGCATGGTCAGGGCTGGTTTGCATGTGGTAGGTCCAAACTGAGGTGGCATGATGTCAAAATAATGAGGGAATGGGATGCGACCACAACTGATTTCCAGTGGCTGAGATTAATTCAAGCATTCCTTCCATCACTTTTTTTGCATACTTTAGGGTGTCAACCTAAGTGGGGCGCGTATGCCCAGACATGGGTCCCATGCACACTGTGTCATTGCAACAAAGCCATTACTGGCTCATGAGTCCTAATTAGGGCAAAACTGGCCATGGGTTATGTGTGTTCCAGTTCAAGGAGGACCTGGACTGGCAGTTCGTGCTGGACTGTTTCCATTGGAGCAGGGTCACGGCTGATTTGCATATGGCTGTGTCCAAACTGAGGTGGCATGGTGTGCAAAATAATGATGGACTGTGATGCAGCCTGAGTGATTACCAGTGGCTGAGATTAATTCAAGCATTCCTTCCATCACTTTTTGTATACTTTAGTTTTCATATTATGGCATAGGAAGGCACTCTGCACATGGTCAAAATATCCCAGGCATAATGCTTGAGAATAATCAGTAAAATGACGTAAATGTTGCCCATAATTTCATCATGAGCATTTGCCCAGCACAATTTAAAAATACTCTCATAGTTGAGAGATGCTTTTTACCTGGTAACTAAGGACTCGGTTATAAATTAAATTGAAAAATCTACCCACATTGCTTTAAACCTATGCATTTGCGGCTGCACATTTCCGAATTTCTGGGACTCACAAAGCTTTCCGGTATCAAACATAAAACGCGGCAATTGGTGCAACTTTCAAGAAGTACTTTTGGAAAACATTTCTGAATTCCCATTTACGTTCATGCAAAGACATTTCTGCATACATAACTACGTTTTAGTGTAAAACTTCACATGCAAAAATTTATTTTTTATTTTTTACTCCCTGGGGAAATATTTCTATTTCCCACTTAGAAACCACCTACACCCACATTGTGTTTGAGTGTGTTCTCTGCCCATTGCCAAGCTGGGATGGGATCTACTCCTGCTGTTGACTGTAGTAAATCTCTGACCAGGGTAGACTTGGGAGGAGAAAAGGTTTGTGGATATACACAAACTCCTGATGGGTGTGCACAAACTTTCCATTGCATCTCTCCCATCGAACGCTTACTCCCATCGCTTGTAAAGAAGATTCACCTCTATGTATTATCTAAGGTTATATAATTTGTGAGAAAATACTGTTACTAGTCCCAGGAAGCATTGCTTCAGGTGGTTCACCTGAGCATAATTATTATGGGGATTTGCTGGTGGTTGCCGCACGCCGTCACGTCACATGGTCTGCCACTGAAGAGGGCGTTGGCCCGAAACGCGTCTGGCAGGAAACCAGAAAAGGACTTTGTTCATGGCGTGTGCCCTTGCTTTGGCGTAATTTCCACCTGGGAGTGCATCCCACCTAGAGGCAACTCTTTTTGCATTTTGTACAGTGGCCTGCCTGGTCGCGGGATTGCACCACAGCGAAACACTTGCGGGTCCGCGGCTTCTTTATTGGGGCAGCTAACTGTGGAACAGGAGGTGCCGTTTATATACAGGGGTGCCGGCGCGAACATCGGCAATCCTTTTAAAGACATTTTTGAATGTGAGTGACGGCGGCGACCCACTTGGGTTTTACTGAACCACCAGTCCCAGGAAGCATTGCTTCAGGTGGTTCACCTGAGCATAATTATTATGGGGATTTACTGGTGGTTGCCGCACGCCGTCACGTCACATGGTCTGCCACTGAAGAGTGCGTTGGCCCAAAACGCGTCTGGCAGGAAACCAGAAAAGGACTTTGTTCATGGCGTGTGCCCTTGCTTTGGCGTAATTTCCACCTGGGAATGAATCCCACCTTGAGGCAACTCTTTTTGCATTTTGTACAGCGGCCTGCCTGGTCGCGGGAATGCACCACCGCGAAACACTTGCTGGTCCGCGGCTGCTTTATTTGGGCAGCTAACTGTGGAACAGGAGGTGCCTGTTATATGCAGGGGTGCCGGCGCGAACATCGGCAATCCTTTTAAAGACATTTTTGAATGTGAGTGGCGGCGGCAACCCACTTGGGTTTTACTGAACCACCAGTCCCAGGAAGCATAGCTTCAGGTGGTTCACCTGAGCATAATTATTATGGGGATTTACTGGTGGTTGCCGCACGCCGTCACGTCACATGGTCTGCCACTGAAGAGGGCGTTGGCCCGAAACGCGTCTGGCAGGAAACCAGAAAAGGACTTTGTTCATGGTGTGTGCCCTTGCTTTGGCGTAATTTCCACCTGGGAGTGCATCCCACCTAGAGGCAAATCCTTTTGCATTTTGTACAGCGGCCTGCCTGGTCGCGGGATTGCACCACCGCAAAACACTTGCGGGTCCGCGGCTGCTTTATTGGGGCAGCTAACTGTGGAACAGGAGGTGCCTGTTATATGCAGGGGTGCCGGCGCGAACATCGGCAATCCTTTTAAAAACATTTTTGAATGTGAGTGGCGGTGGCGACCCACTTGGGTTTTACTGAACCACCAGTCCCAGGAAGCATTGCTTCAGGTGGTTCACCTGAGCATAATTATTATGGGGATTTACTGGTGGTTGCCGCACGCCGTCACGTCACATGGTCTGCCACTGAAGAGGGCGTTGGCCCGAAACGCGTCTGGCAGGAAACCAGAAAAGGACTTTGTTCATAGCGTGTGCCCTTGCTTTGGTGTAATTTCCACCTGGGAGTGCATACCACCTAGAGGCAACTCTTTTTGCATTTTGTACAGCGGCCTGCCTGGTCGCGGGATTGCACCACCGCGAAACACTGGCGGGTCCACGGCTGCTTTATTGGGGCAGCTAACTGTGGAACAGGAGGTGCCTGTTATATGCAGGGGTGCCGGCACGAACATCGGCAATCCTTTTAAAGACATTTTTGAATGTGAGTGGCGGCGGCGACCCACTTGGGTTTTACTGAACCACCAGTCCTAGGAAGCATTGCTTCAGGTGGTTCACCTGAGCATAATTATTATGGGGATTAACTGGTGGTTGCCACACGCCGTCACGTCACATGGTCTGCCACTGAAGAGGGTGTTGGCCCGAAACGCGTCTGGCAGGAAACCAGAAAAGGACTTTGTTCATGGCGTGTGCCCTTGCTTTGGCGTAATTTCCACCTGGGAGTGCATCCCACCTAGAGGCAACTCTTTTTGCATTTTGTACAGCGGCCTGCCTGGTCGCAGGATTGCACCACCGCGAAACACTTGCGGGTCCGCGGCTGCTTTATTGGGGCAGCTAACTGTGGAACAGGAGGTGCCTGTTATATGCAGGGGTGCCGGCGCGAACATCGGCAATCCTTTGAAAGACATTTTTGAATGTGAGTGGCGGCGGCGACCCACTTGGGTTTTACTGAACCACCAGTCCAAGGAAGCATTGCTTCAGGTGGTTCACCTGAGCATAATTATTATGGGGATTTACTGGTGGTTGCCGCAGGCCGTCACGTCACATGGTCTGCCACTGAAGAGGGCGTTGGCCCGAAACGCGTCTGGCAGGAAACCAGAAAAGGACTTTGTTCATGGCGTGTGCCCTTGCTTTGGCGTAATTTCCACCTGGGAGTGCATCCCACCTAGATGCAACTCTTTTTCCATTTTGTACAGCGGCCTGCCTGGTCGCGGGATTGCACCACCGCGAAACACTTGCGGGTCCGCGGCTGCTTTATTGGGGCAGCTAACAGTGGAACAGGAGGTGCCTGTTATATGCAGGGGTGCCGGCGCGAACATCGGCAATCCTTTTAAAGACATTTTTTAATGTGAGTGGCGGCAGCGACCCACTTGGGTTTTACTGAACCACCAGTCCCAGGTAGCATTGCTTCAGGTGGTTCACCTGAGCATAATTATTATGGGGATTTACTGGTGGTTGCCGCACGCCGTCACGTCACATGGTCTGCCACTGAAGAGGGCGTTGGCCCAAAACGCGTCTGGCAGGAAACCAGAAAAGGACTTTGTTCATGGCGTGTGCCCTTGCTTTGGCGTAATTTCCACCTGGGAGTGCATCCCACCTAGAGGCAACTCTTTTTGCATTTTGTACAGTGGCCTGCCTGGTCGCGGGATTGCACCACCGCGAAACACTTGCGGGTCCGCGGCTGCTTTATTGGGGCAGCTAACTGTGGAACAGGAGGTGCCTATTATATGCAGGGGTGCCGGCGCGAACATCGGCAATACTTTTAAAGACATTTTTGAATGTGAGTGGCGGCGGCGACCCACTTGGGTTTTACTGAACCACCAGTCCCAGGAAGCATTGCTTCAGGTGGTTCACCTGAGCATAATTATTATGGGGATTTACTGGTGGTTGCCGCACGCCGTCACGTCACATGGTCTGCCACTGAAGAGGGCGTTGGCCTGAAACGCGTCTGGCAGGAAACCAGTAAAGGATTTTGTTCATGGCGTGTGCCCTTGCTTTGGCGTAATTTCCACCTGGGAGTGCATCCCACCTAGAGGCAACTCTTTTTGCATATATATATATATATATATATATATATATGTATATATATCTTTAAGGTACATAGATATGGAGTTAAGAATAATAAATATATGTGTATCGTTATGCATATGTTATTTCTGTAGCGCAAATTCATACTTCATGACATACACTTACCTTCAATATTTTGGCCTTCTAAATTTTGGCTATGATATTATGGTGTTACGATATTCCTACTCGATATTCCAGACTACATCCCCTATTCAGACAGAGGTCATGCCCTTTGCCAGCTAAATTCATAGATGTAATGAGTGGTTTTCAAAGAGCCCTCTTGATAATTGTGCCAGGTGTGCAGAAGGATGTGGAGGAGACATGGACATCTAGAAATTTGGTAGCACGGAGACCCACTACCCATCCTTTCCCCAATGTGGCATCAACTCTCAGTACCCTCATTTCTTTTGCAGTGGTCATAGGTTGGCAGGAGTTGGCAGAGACAAAGGTTAGACTCCTAGGAAGTCCTGTTGGTAAAGTAAGCACCTACATTTAAAGCAAACTTCTGACTTAAAGTCCTTCAGTGTGAAAAGGAGACACAGCATTCTAGCACTCAACTTACACACAATAGACATACACAGGCGCATGCACACAGATGCATGTTTATAACTGTTCACTTTACATGAGCTTTTCCCTAGTCTTATTGATTAAGATCACTGTTAATACATGTGTTATTGATCTACTCAGGACAACATTATGAGCGGCCTTTTAATTCCAGTGTGGCTGGCAACAGCAGTCACTGGCCCATCAAAAGTATGAGATTCTGAGTGTTTTTGTAGATCTGTTTATTTTGACAAAATAATTAGCAGCCAAAATCTAAATAGGAAAATCTAGTGGAAAATGAGGCATTACCAGGGGAATCCCACCTGGAATTCCCGATTCCTCAGGTAATTCCTCATTGCTAAGGGGACCATCCAGGCCACTCGAAGGGGTTTTACTCCTTGTAAGAACGCTCAGTGGGTTTGTGCCTTCCTGCAGAGATTCACTTGTAACCTGCATGTTACAAGTTCCTTCACTGCTAGGATAGCTTAATGGGATATGCGCCTGCTGCACAGACCGTCATGTGAGGCACAGAGCATAGATTGGAACCCATGCTGTGCACAAGGCAGTTTTCATTCCTGTGAGGGTTGATATATGTAGTAGTTATTAACACCTGTTACTACATTCCAAGAAGCACTCTACTTTCTGTTCTCTACTATATACATTATCGTTATTAGTATATTTGCTTACCGAAATCATTGCATGTAATGTAAGTTTAGTAATCATTTTATCTTCCCCGGCGACCGCTCAGATAGGATGCAGCGCATCTTTCAGCAGGATTTCTTTGTTCTACACACATTTTCATCACTTTTATTTTTAAGGATCCCGTCATTTTTAGACAACTTGAGAAAGTTTATTGCTTTCATAACTCTGTCTCTCAGTCGACTTGCGATGAGAAGGTGACTGCACCCAGCAGTCTTCCAGGCCTTCTAGTGCACTTGACAAGGGCTGGGGTGTCTCTCTTTTTATTTTCAACTTACTTTCAAGAAATGTTCCAACTTTACATCGTGTTCGGGGACACAAACAGGGTTCTGTCGCCAGAGGACACTCGAAGCCTGGTAGGTGTCAGCTCAGGGAGCTGGGGAAACTGACTGTGACATCACAGACCTGTTGGCAAGTGTACAAGGCCGGCTAGTAAACAATGTGACAATAGGTCTCGAACTCCATGTGTCACCTTCAAACACAGTTACATTATGTAATCCTGATTCCTGGTGATAAATGAACTGGGTAAAGAGAACCCGGGGCTAGATGTAAGAACACTAGTAATAGCGATTACCAAATTGTAATTGCAATTGTATTTATATAGCGCTTACTACCCCTGACAAGGCGTCAAAGTGCTTTTCGTAGCGTTTTTTTGCAAATCGCTATTTGATAATCGCTATCTCTAATGTACAAAGGGGTTATTTAACCCCTATTCCTTAAATAGCGATTCCTAGTGGGTCTCAAATAGACCTACCTCAAGAATATTAATGCGGTAGGTGACAATTGTGACCCACTAGGATCCGCTGCCATCACAGGGATGGTGGTCTGCTGGAGTCAGCAGACCACCATGTCTGTGCTTGCTTTTAAATAAAGCAGCCTGGATGCGTTTAAAAACAAAAAAAAATTACATTTCAAGATAATTTTTCAAGAGTAGGCAGTGGTCAATGGGACCCCTGCCTGCTTGAAAAAATATTCGTTTAAACATTCATGTGGACCCCTTCCCATTTGCAAATGGTTTACTGCTGACTTTGAGTTGGTGGTAAAGTGCGAATGATTTGCAACCACACTTTGGTCACAAAACATTCATTCATCCCATTCTGATTCGGTACTTGGAAGGGGCGTGTTTAGCGCGTCGAATCTGTATGTATTTACAATTCCACATTGCGATTCGGTAACATATTACCGAATCGCAATTTGTTATTAATACGTATCAAAGTGCATTTTTGTGGTCGCAAGTGCACCAATCCTGCGAATCGGGCTGTTTGTGCCAACAAAAATGGTTCGTACATCTGGCCCCAGGTTCTTTATTTTTAGTGTATGGCCCCTTTAAGACTCAGGAATATTCTTGTCAACTCGTACACCTTTCCCCCTCTGCATTTATAATTGTTACTGGGCTACAACTTTCCTTCTCAACTAAGCAATGAATCAACCTCAAAACCTGGCTGGGCGGCTCCATTCTTTTCAGAATCCATCTGCCAGGAATGTAATCTTCCCGAGGTCTCCAACCACCTCATTCTGCTGGTCGGAACCTCATCTGAAAATTGTGAATTTATTGTTCAGTGGGAAGTCGTTCGTGCTCCCAGGCCTACCGCTTCCTGCCCCTGTAACCAGAAATCCTTTCCTGGCCATCGAAGCCAGCTTTCGGATTAGGGTGCGTGCTCATGGCTCTCTTTTTATTTGGGTTTACTGGGACCCTGTCCAAACCCACCTTATTTCCTGAAGAGACAACGTATGCCTCAGAGTCTGGGGGGGTTGCATGCACCGTTTAACTGGCTCTGCTTGTTCAATCCAAAAATGCATGTGTTTGTGTCTCCTGTTTGGTTGAACCCATATCCAAAGTGTTGTAGGGAAAAAGTCAAATTCGCCGACTCCACCATGGAGTAAAATTAGAATGCACACTTTTGTGAAAGGGAACAGTACAGCCCATCAGCCATGCTTCAATCAGATACATTATGATGTATCTATCTGGGGTGCGCGAAGTTGCAAAGTTGGGTGACTCAGAACTTTCCACATTTTTTATAAACATTGCACCGTTAGCAAAATGTCAAAGTTGTTTAATTTAAACAAGGGGCATCTTCAGTGGCCCTTTGCAGCAGCAGGAACCCATGGGCCTCATTCACAAAGGGCCTCCGCACTCGTGGCAGAGGCCCCGCAGTCGTGGGGGAGTCTCCACACTCGTGGCAGAGGCACTGCAGTCATGGGGGAGTCTCCACATTCGTGGCGGAGGCTCCGCAGTCATGGGGGAGTCTCCACACTCGTGGCGGAGGCCCCGCAGTCGTCAGGGAGTCTCCACACTCGTGGCAGAGGCTCCGCAGTCGTGGGGGAGTCTCCACACTCGTGGCAGAGGCCCCCCAGTCGTGGGGGAGTCTCCACACTCGTGGCGGAGGCCCCGCAGTCGTCAGGGAGTCTCCACACTCGTGGCAGAGGCTCCGCAGTCGTGGGGGAGTCTCCACACTCGTGGCGGAGGGCCCCCAGTCGTGGGGGAGTCTCCACACTCGTGGCGGAGGCCCCCCAGTCGTCAGGGAGTCTCCACACTCGTGGCGGAGGCCCCGCAGTCGTGGGGGAGTCTCCACACTCGTGGCGGAGGCCCCCCAGTCGTGGGGGAGTCTCCACACTCGTGGCGGAGGCCCCGCAGTCGTGGGGGAGTCTCCACACTCGTGGCGGAGACTCTGCAGTCGTGGGGGAGTCTCCACACTTGTGGCGGTGGCCCCGCAGTTGTGGGAGAGTCTCCACACTCGTGGCGGAGGCCACGCAGTCGTGGGAGAGTATCCACACTCGTGGCGAAGGCCACGCAGTCGTGGGGGAGTCTCCACACTCGTGGCGGAGGCCCCGCAGTTGTGGAGGAGTCTCCTCACTCGTGGCAGAGGTCCCGCAGTCATGGGGGAGTCTCCACACTTGAAGCAGAGTCAACGCAATGAGAATTCTCATAGCAGATATTCCGCCCCGAGTGCGTACACTCCCCTATGACTGCGGGACCCCCGCCACGAGTGCGGAGGCCCTTTGTGAATCAGGGTTGTGAGAGATTCCAAGGGGCAGCAGGTAGAAATCCACTACTTAGCAGCAGTCATCACCAGAGTCGCTACCCCAGTCCATTCAGAGCCCAGCCTCACGTCTCTCTAGCCACCTTTGTCCTCCCACTGACAAAGGTCCTTTTGCCTGTTCCTCATGCATTGTTACAATAGCTCTATAACAATCATCCCCCTCCCAGTCTGTACCCCTGGCTCATCCCCACCATACCTCCCTCTCACATCTCTGTGGTGCCAGCCTGCGGGTGTCCTCCTCTTCAAGGATGGGACATCCTGCAGACTGGACAAAAAGACAGTTGTGTGAGCACGGCTGGTATTCTACACCTCAACAAAGGTCCAGATTGGCAGGACTGTGATGGCAATTGTTTTTCTTAGTTCGCCCCTATAATGTACACATACCAAATAAGCTGGCCAACAAAAATGCAATCACACTATCGCATCGTCGTAAAGCTACACAAACTACCTATTCCAACTTGTAACAATTTTAAGCCACTCCGCATCATACATGAAATCATGGGGAGAGAAGTTGGCCTAACGGCTAGGGCGGTCGTCCTCGAATCTGGGGAACTGGGTTCGAGTCTCGGCAATGACGCTGAACATCCTGTGATTCTGGGCAAATCACTTAATCTCCCCAGTGCCTAACAAAATGAATATGTCCTCATGTAATGCAACTGGTGCTATGTAAAGCGCTCTGATACCCGATTCGGGTCAAGTTCACGCTATATAAAACTCTGTAAAATAAAAAAATCCATGGAAATAAAAAGAAGTACCTAGCTGCAAGACAGTCCCTCTCTGAATTCATCTGCACAATCCGTAACACCAACAGGATTACACAGAAAGAGAAGACAAGATGACGTCATCACTTCTACTTATGTCCCCAAACATGAGGAACAAATCCTGCACCGTTATCTGAGACAGCCTCTAGACCTTCTAGAAACTCAGTAAAAGCACATTTTCCTTGCAACACCTCGTCACTTCCCACTAACCTCTTCCACATGTTGTAAAATTGTTTACATTTCTCTGTTAACTTCATTATGGAAATTCCAAATTATATTTCATATATTTAAGCAGAAAAGGAAGGTACTAGGTGTAAGGATACAGCCCTTTTATTTCCTGACTGCGGGGTATTCGAGTATGCTTCTTAATAGTGACTCAAAGACTGGTTAGGCCCAAACATTTTCGAAGGGTTTGGAAACAGTAATGTATCAGAGTTACAAAAGGGCTTGCAATTAATTATAAGATACACATTCCTGAGATCTGCTTTAGACTGTAGGGTCTGATTCAGGGTTGGGCAGATGGCCCACTGTTCATCAGGTCAATGGAGGACTCTGTGTCCGCCATCTTGACGGACTACCGCCGTATATTGTGAAATCAGTGCCAGCCCAGCGATGATCTCTGTCCCCTCACCAGAGCCGAGACGGCAGACAATTTGATGGGGGTGTATTCCACCTCATTTGTGGCTGAGTTCCCTGTCCACCAAGCTCATAAATAGCAGTTTGATATGTTACATGAGGTTTATTCACAATGAAAGAGAATTTGGTAATTGTTCAAACTATTGCCAGACTTTTTTCTGCCTCAGGAGGGCTGGTCCGTGTGATTCTTGTCCTCTGCAGATTTTGGACTATTTCACGCCAGTTTGTTTATAAGTATTAGAAACTCTGGCTGTGAATCAGCTGGGATTTCTCTTCTGGCCATTTCGACCTATATGGGAGTAAAGGTCTCCCCCTTCGGACCACTTGCCTCTACGTTAGGAGATCTATTGTGCTCTTCGTAATATATTTTACATAGAATGTTATCCCTCTCCCCACCTGCTACAACAGACAGAGGTCTGTCTTGATGAGCCCCCTTGGTTTATTCCATCGACTACCTTCCCCAACCAGGACTCTTTTGGAAAGACTCTTTAGATTTTCTTTTTGGGACTCCAGTGACCCCCCACCGCCACTCTTACTTTGTATTATTGAACCACTTTTTCACTGTCCATTGCGCCGTCTGCACTATATGTTCTGCATATAAAGAGAGTATGTGTCTAGTGAGCATATACTGCAGCTGTAAATCAGAACCTCTGGTCTTGTTTTTTGTGTATTGAAATCAGATCATAAATACTTTTGTTAAGGAGTCACATTTTTCAGGGGTCCCTATTTTCATAATTAAGAGACTTAACTTTCTGCAAGTGAGACCGGGGGAGCTACAATGTATTTCTCATATGGACTGAAATGACGCAGTAACGTCGCAATATAGAGTACAGACCAATGGATTTGGATCTGACCAGATAGACCCACCCTCGACCTGTTCCTCTCTATCATGGAATATTTGAACCAAGCAAAAATATGAATTTCATTTTGCAGAGTAATTTTTAAGTTACCATCATAGTCAAAATGAACGAGCATGTTCCTTAAAAGGGTCATATATCCTAACGTTAAGGTAATGCACTGCCAACTGTAAGGACTCCATTCAGTGGGAGCAAAATTGCAGACAACAGTCCCTTCAAAGGAGAGCCCTCTGTGTCCTTCTTCTCAGTTTCATAGGAGGAAGGGGCATGGGAGGTAATTTTAGCTCCCACTAAGGGCCATATGTATCATTCGAAATTGCGATCGCAAGCGTTTACGATCGCAATTTTGCTGTGTGCAATGTATCACACACAAACCCACTCGCAAAATAAGGAATCGCAAAATTTGCGATTCCCTATTTGCGAATACATTTAAGGAATCACAAATTGCGATTCCTTAAATGCAATGTATGAAGCACCCAAGTTGTGCGAGTATGGCTTAGGAATCGCAAATTACCACCAACTACAGGTTGGTGGTAATTTGCGATTTCCTTGAAAAATGCACTTTGTTGCATTTTTCAAAGTGCCATGTGGCGCACATACATGCCTTTAGGGCATGTATGTGCGCCACATGTGCACCCATGCTCATTTCAGGGGAGTAACAGGGTGTCCTTTTCACACCCTGCACCTTGAAATTGCATTCGCAATTTGCGAGTACCTAATGGGTACTCGCAAATTGCGAATGTCATTCCATTCATTCCTATGGGCCTCTAGGCCCATTGGAATGCATGGGAAGGTATTCCTTAATTGCGAATCGCAATTTGCGATTCGCAATAGGAATATGTAGGATTCGCACATTTTTGTGCAAAAGCCTACATACATCGCGTTTTGCGATTCTCAAATAGCGATTCTCAAAAATTAGCTATTTGAGAATCGCAAAACCTAACTTTGATACATATGGCCCCACGTGGGATAAAATGCTTTCTAAAACAGAAAATTGTTAAAGCTGGGATAATAGAAACAGTGTACGTAATAAAAGCCATAATACCCTCTTATTTAAAGGTCATTCTACTGTAAAATGCTCATGTCTTTTCACTGACCCGCCGTTACCATCATGTTCTGGTGTTCGGGTAGTCCGGCCATGCAGCTGCCATAGCTCAGTCCAGTTCAGATGGCCAAGCACAGAATATCTGTCCCGGAACTGAGTTGTTCCTACAGTTCAATAAGATTGATCAAAAAAATTGAATAGAGTCTCGCACTCCCTTCCATTTCTTAGGGAAAGTCTTTTCTCTGTGCCTACCAGTACCGATGTAAGTTTGTGCAAAATATTGGTATGGATATGTGTACTAAAGGACCGCGTAGAGGACTGCGTTCTGATGTTCAAGGATTTCTCCAGAGCGAAAGTGGAAAATTAAGCCTTGGAGCGCTGCAAGTCAAGAGGATTAGATATCAGTGCCTTCAAACCAGAAAGCGGTGATATGCGTTCAAAAAACTCGGAAGACATAATTCAACTGAGACATCCCAGAGAATGCTAAGAGGTTTGGGGTCTGTATATCAATTTCTGGCCTGACAAAGTCTGACTCAACAATCTACTAAAGTAAAATTTTCCAGATCGCATGATAAGGCTTCCATTTATTCAATAACTACTATGGTTTCTCCTTTGTTGAAATAGGCGTGTCAGTAAACTCTATAATACTATTAAATTGCTTCTTCACTGCCCTTCATCAGCATGGGAGTGAGGATGTGGAACTCATGGAATTTTGGGCAGCAGACTATGGGGCCTATTACGATGTCAGTTGTAGTTTCCTCTGACCGACACCGTGGCGGAAACGTGACTGACCGACCTCCGGTCTGCGGTTCCGGCCGCCTGATTACGATGCGACCGCACAATGTTCGGTCGCATACTCCCATTTCTCTATGGGAGCTTGTGCTATGGCCATAACACAGCCGTAATACAGACTCCCATAAAGAAATGGGTGTGTGTGTAAAACCTTGCACACAGTTCAGGGATTTACAGGGGGGGCACCCTAGGTACCCCCTCGGCCAACAATCGTAGGCTGCAGAGCCAAGGGGGGCCTGATAGGGGCCCCCAAAGTCACTTTCTGCCAGTCTTTCCGTGTCGGAAAGGCCGGCACAGAAAGGCTGTCGGAAACCGACATCATAATCCCAACGGCAGAAACGCCATCCAAAGGGGATTACGGTGCATGTCTGACTGGCCGGAAGAATCAGAGAGCTGGTAACAACCACATCAGAATGACCGGCCGGTTTACGCTCCGTCTGCCGACATCGTAATTCAGCAGTCGGACCGCAAACCGACCGTGTCGGTCAGAAAGCCTCCTACCGCAGTCGGAAACCTTCCGACTAGCGGTCGGAGGCTTTCCGACATACACCGTAATCGGCCCCTTAGTGCTTGAGCTACTATAAGATGACTTTAAATGTGGGGTTGCCATGAAAGCAGGTTAGTCTGAGTCACGAATGTGTTGGGCTGAGAAGTAAAGCAATTTGCACTCACTCTGGAGGAAGGGAGTCCTGCTGGATTAGGAGGCACTGCTGAGGATAAGGAACTGTGATGGGTTGGAGGGGCAAACATCTCTTTTCTGCCTCTAAATGATAGGGAAGGGCAGAAGCGTGGAAGGAATTAGGCTGGAGAAGAGGCAGGTGAGGGTTGCACATTTTGCAGGAAGAGGCAGCCTTTTCAGTGACATTCAATGAAGAGACAGGTGACACAATGAGTACCCAGATTCTGGGACAGACTAAGGTGAGGAAGATAGGAAAATAGATTGAGCTATTTAACTGGGGTGGTTAAAAGGTGGGTTTTCTCCCACTGTAGGGGGAGAGGATATGGTGTAAGGGCCAGAGTTGCTGACTTTACAGTGGGGGAGCCAGTTTTGAGTCTCGGCTTCGGCTTAATATCCTGTGATTCTGGGCCAATCGCTTAATTTCTCCGTGCCTAACAAAAAAATGTATGTGCCCTTGTGTAAAGTAGCTGGTGCTCATGTAAATGCTCCAATACCGTCGGGTTGACTTTGCGCTATATAAAACTGAAAAAAACAAAAAGAAAAAAACATGAATACACCTTGTTTTATGTTTAGTATTCTAGTGCATACTATTAAGTCAAAGCCCTATGCATGTAGCACTTGAAACTGTAGCTTTAATTCCCAGATATTCATAATCAAAAATAACATTCCCTTCAAAACCAGCATTCACACCACAACAATGAAAATCAAAACCCTGCTGTCAAGATTTTGTCTGTTCCTACACTGGAAGTCTGATCATTTTGTCCTTGATTCTCTTCTCCAACCTTGTCCCTCTCTCCTCTTTCTATGTTTATACTTCTCTGGCTATAAAGGGGTGTGAAATGGGAGAGGGCAGAGCCATGAATCAGGACAGAGAGGAGAGTAGAGAGGCAGAGGTGTAGGAGAGGATAAGGGAGAGAGAGACGTGATGGAAAGATGGGTGCGGTAAGGAGAGATATAAAGGAATCAAAGGAAGGCAAGGTAGCCAGAAAGAAAAAGAGGAGTTAATATAAGAGGAAGTGTTAGCAGGTGAAAGAATGGTAAATAAATACATGTGTTTTAGAGTGAGGTGGAGTGACAGAGAGAGCTAAGGAGAAGAGGAAATGTAGAGAAGGGAATAATGAGTTGAAGGTTTGATAGGACAGTAAGCTAGAGAGGAAAATGCAGAGATAGACTGTGGTCGACTTGTAGAGATGTAATGTAGTGAGAGGAGTGTAGATATAGGGGAGATAGAAAAAGAGTGTTGAGGTACATAAAGGGGGTTACAATGAGAAACACAAAAATACAGGTCAGGTAAAATCAGTACTAAGGCAGACATAAAGGAAGATAGAGCGGGAAGAATGGCATAAAGGGAATGAGGCATGGAAAGAAAAAGGAGCTAAAATAGGCATGTGATGTACAGAGAGGAAGGTAGAAAGGGAGAAGGGCAGAGGTCAAGAAGGTGAATGAATGCTGATGTAAATTGTGAGGCTGGGTCAGAAGAAAAAAGGATATGAGGTTGGGAGAGATGAGGTAGTGAGGCAGATGTGAGATAGGGAACTGATGTAGAGAGCGAGAGACAGTTCAAGGAGAGAGTTGTGAGGTGAGAAAAGGTTGAGAGGTACAGAGCAGTGAGGTATAGTTAGAGAGAGACGTAGAGAGAGCTAAAAAGTGAGACAAGTTTGAAAGAGGTGATGTAGATGGAGTAAATATATTAAGGAGGTAATATGGGGGCATATTATCAAGGCGGCGCTATGAAATTATCGCCGCTTTTGCGTCCGTTTTCGGGCGAAAAGCGGCGATAATTTCATCGCCTTATCAGCAAAGACACGCTATAGCGTGTTTTGCTGACTTAGCGCCCGTTTCCAGCACGCCTAACTTTGCATCGCTAATGAGATGCAAAGTAGGCGTGGGGTGGCTGTGAAACCAACCAGGGAAAATATCGCGAAGGCAGCTTCGCGATATTAACAAGGAAGGGTAGCGATTTTTTAAATCGCGTTAAGTATGCCTTAGCGCAGGAATTTAACGTCTGTTAAATTCCTGACTAAGACATACTTAACATGGGGGTGGATTCTGTGGCTAAGACCACAGGCCCTATCATCTAGGATATCGCCGTTTTCCACCATGGAAAACGGCGATATCCACACTATCTCTGGAATTTTTATCGCCTCGGCGATGCGCGTTGTTGATAACGCGCTAACCGGGCGATAAATTACAGAGATAGCCAGCGATAAATATGCAAGCGCTAAGCGCGCTTTGCGATATTTATCGCCGGCCCTTGTTAATATGCCCCAACGTGAGGTAGAGAGGAAGTTAAGGTGATGTAGAGATTGGCACAGGGGATTATGGAGAGAGGTGAGGTTATGAGAGAGAGAGACAGACAGACAGACAGACAGAGAGATGTGTGCTAGGGGCAGGGACAGTTGCATTGGGGAGAGAGACGTCAGGTAGACACAGGTGATCTAGAGAGAGTCAGGATATAAGGAGAAGAAGTAGGTACATATAGATGCTAGTAGAGAGAACAGTAATGACGTTTTCTTAGCATTCGGTGAGTGTTTGTGAATTTGAAATATATAGATTTAAGTCTCATGCCCGGGAAAGTAAGGGGCATCTTGCCAAAAGACAATAGAGATGCAAGTTTTGGAAATAGATTTTAATGACAATTCTGTCATGCCCTCTTGGAGACACTTCATGATGCATCTGGACATTTTCAGAGAAATTTGTTAGACAGTTTTGATTTATACCAGGTTAAGTTCTACTTTGGCTTCTTCATTTTCGATTGGGAGCTCAGAGTGTTCCTACATCAAGGAAACTGCCTTAGAAATTTAATGCATTTGAGCAACATCTATTTTCCATTTTGCAGACAAATTCAACTTGATATCCTGGGAGATCTTCCATAATCCATGTGCTGCTTTTCCTATCCGCTTGGTGACATTTGGTGGCCTTTGCTTGATTTTTGCGGCTCCTAAGAGGCAGTTTTTGTGCTTCTTGGAATTCAGCCCCATTCCTTGTAAAATTCAGAGATGCTGATTGGCTAGTGAGCCAGCTTCAACCCGCTCAGTCTGAGTCATATTAGTCAAATCAGGAAGCAAAAAATTTTTCGTCCAGAACATACAGAGTTTTGTTCAGGACTAATTTGAAGCGGATTGGGCCTTCTGTGACCCCAGATAATTGTGCCCTGAGCCAAGGGTTGGTCTCAACAGTAATGATAAAAATTCCTCACTCCAAACTGAAAAGAAAATTGCTTGCTAGGTTTCTCTTGTCAATGAAAAAATGTGGCCAGGACTGAATCCAGACCAGTAATGATGGCTCATTCACAGTCGAGTACTGCCAAGAATTTAGCCTCTGTAACAAAATAATAACTGCAATGCTCAGGCTGAATCAATGCTGCTTGTGAAAGAGCATTACATGACGGGGGCCCCTGCTATTTCTAAGGGAATTGGGGTTTCCATTTGCTGTAGCCCCCTATACCACCCTTTTCCTCTTCCTCGCCCCATCATGACAAACACTTTGATGCCTAGATTTACAAACTTATCATACAACGCAAGGCAAGTTTCTGTGCTGTGTTGTGTGAAGGGGGAGAGCTGAACAGCGCTATACTTACAAAGACATGGTGCAGCTCAGCTGCCACCTATTGTTGGCACACTTATGGCTGCCTAGTGTCAATGCATTCACCCTTGTGCCCCGGCACAAGGGTGCCTGCATTTCATGCAGAATTGCTTTTGTGCAGGAAGGACTACCTTCCTGCACAAAAACAATCCTCAGAGGCTAATTCCTCTTTCTATGTGTGCATCTATGTGCATTGCAGGAAGTAATGAAGCAAAATGACAATATTTCTTCTATTTACACCTCTCTTGGGTAGGCAAACCATTTTAGTCCAAATCCAGGCTTACTGACTCTAGTAAATCTGGGTTTGCATCAAAATGCTTAGGTGGATGGATGGAAGCGCACATGCTCCACCCATGTAATACCTACCTGACTCAGTGTAATGCAATGCAGCACCAGGTGCTGCATTGTGTTTCTTTTGCTTTGCAAAGTCACACAATGCAAATGCAAATCATACCTTGTTTGGCTTTGTAAATCTCAACTAGCATTTTGCATCATGGTTGCGCCACTTTTTTTGGCAAAATGTTAGTACATTTGGGCCTAATTGTTTAACTCCTTTCTGGAGACCACTTTCTGTTTTAGAAATATTTCCAAGTTTACACACATAGGGGCTTATTACGATGTTGGTTCGAGTTGCCTACGACCGACACTGTCTTGGTCTCGGGACAGACCGTCCTCCGGTTGTTGGTTCCGATTGCCTGATTATGATGTGAACGAACACTGTTCAGTTCGATACTCACATTTCTCTATGGGAGCCTGTGTTACGGCCGTATACCAGCCATAATACAAGCTCCAATAAAGAATTGGGTGTTTGTGTAAAACCCTGCACCTTGTGGCAGGCACCCAATGGTGCCTGCCACACTGTGCATGGATTTACAAGGGGGCACCCTAGGTACCCCCTCGGCCAACAACCATAGGCCGCGGAGGGAAGGGGGCCCTGCTACGGGCCCCCAAAGTAGCTTTCCGACAGCCTTTCTGCATCAGAAAGGCCGTCACGGAAAGGCTGTCGGAATCCGACATCGTAATCCCGACCGTGGAAACACCGTCCATAAGGGATTACGGTGCGGTTTCAACTGGCCAGAAGACTCCGAGAGCCAGTCGGAACCGCTCGGAATGATCAACCGGTTCACCCTCCAACCGCCGACATCCTAATTCGGCGGTCAGACCGCAATCCAACCGTGTCTGTCGGAAAGCCTCTGACCGCAGTCGGAAAGCTTCTGACTAACTGATCGACATCGTAATCGACCCCATAATGTTTCTATGTACCCTAGTCATACATTAAAATGAGACCAAACTGTCAAAATGAACATTTTGGTTTTAGGAAAAGTGCCCCTACAAAGCTAGGAGAGGTGTGCCATTCTGCCCCTGCTGTTCTGGCATGTCCTTTTTCCCCAGTGTACTCAACAATCTCAAATTTCACTTGTTGTGCTCAATGGTTTTGTTACTTTCCCCACCAGACCATGACCACATTGGCCAGGGAGTAATCCAAAGTCCATCCAAAACTCATAGTCAAGTGTGGCTACTGCACCCCCCAGCCAGACAAAGAGGAACTGATGGTTAGTGCAAATGATCTTAGTTTCAGGGACACAAGCCTTATTGCACAATTGGTGGAGAGGCAGCCTGCTAGTCCTCACCCATAAAATCTGTCTAGTCCAGCATAACCAGAGAGCCAATCATGAGTGTATGCAATTTGAGGATTCTTCTTTTGTGGAATTATATGAAATTTCAACAACATTATGCAAAATTCGATGCAAATCCATCATTTTGCACTACATTTTTAGTGTGAAATGTGTCCTTGCATCAATTTTTGGTGCAAGATTGCTCTTATACAAAAGCACTCCAAACAACAGATACATTCCGTTGTTCCCATGCATTCGCTATAAAATCTTAGTGCAAACGGCACCATTCACTGTAACTTTTTTATCACAAAGGGCACGAAATTATGCAAAGTGGAAAAATGGCGTAGCTGCATGAATTTTGAGTATTGAGCATAATTTAAATTTTGCCCCACCCTAATGTAATGGGTGTGCAGTGTGCTGTTTATGTGTGGCATCTTACAGACGTGTTGTGAGACTAGGAGACAGTGAACAGGATGAATGGTGCCATGTGAAGGACATAATGTGTTTCCCTTGTGGACACCTGAACACCGGAAATAACTGAATGCTGCTGCCTATAGGCTTATGGCCAGATACTCTTTAAATATCTGCTGGGGTAGGTGCATTTGCATCTGATCCCTGACAGACAGCTTCTGCCTACCAAAGGCCCTGAACTCCCTTTCACCTTTAGGTTTAGCTTGATGTCTCCAATCATCCAAAAGGTCTTGACTGAGAAAGTTTGGGTAAAATCCACATTCCATTATCTAGTTGTTGTAAGCACTCTCTGCCTTATAGAAACCTCTGTAAGATACACTCTGATCTAAATGGAGACCTATTTACATTTTGAACCATATTTGTGTTTTGGTGACCTGGACATCCAACCAGCTTACATCCAAAATATCCTCTTCCTGACGGAGGTGTTGCTCTGCCTGGAAAGGCTAAAACCAGGCCCATGACTCGGAAGAAGCTCTGCAGCGGGGTCTAACCCTTGAAGAAGTGTGGGCTTTACGTGAATGGTGTGAGAAATGAATAAGGACCCTAAACAGGAGTACTAAAAAATGCCCAGCTGACAGATGCTTATAAGAACTTGAGGGAGTCAACTATTGGTGTCTTACTCAGCATTTGCATTGGTGTCCACCATTCACCATTCACCTGTAGCCTAAGGCCAACAAAAGTTCAATACTATTGCTGATTGATGTTCTTGCAATGTGCAGTCAACTATATGAGATTGTATTGCTTATGTTTCACTTTACGGTAGTGTACTTTTCGTTTCTACATCTACTTTTTCATGTATGGTAGGCTGTTTGGTTTGGGCCTAGTGCTTCATTAATTCATACATTCATACGCAAGATTGTAAGAATTTTCCCAAGATTCCAAATGCGCTGTCAGACACCATGAGGACACCTGCTCACAGATGTCCTCCGAATCAGTATAGGTATGATGCCTAGAGCTCTCTGAGACACAGAGGCACATATCTTTGCATCCAGGGACCTCCTTCTGCATGGCCGCTGACTGATAACCAAGCTCGGCTCTCACAGTTAGAACTTGACCTTGCAAGCAGGGGGCAGCTTGCCCTTACCAAACACAATGCCAGACATTTTAGGTTCTAATTGTTATTAGCAGAGACTAAGGGGCACATGCATCAAAAATGTCATTTGCGATTCCTTATTAGCGAATATTAAGGATTCGCTAATAAGGAATCACAAATGCCTATGCATGTAGGAATTGTTACAAAAATAGCGATTCCCTAAAATTCCTTAATTGCGAGTCGCAAATTGCGAGTCGCAATTAAGGAATTGCAACCCATACATTCCTATGGGCCTAGAGGCCCATAGGAATCAATAGAAATTGCATGCGCAATTTGCGAGTACCCAATAAGGGCCCTAAGGGCCACATGCATCAAAGGAAAAACCGGTCGCAAACGGGCAGATTCTCAGAATCTGCCCCTTTGCGACCGGTATTTTTGCATTTGGGATGCATCAATTTAAGTAATCGCAAAATTTGCGATTACCTAAATTGCGATTGCATTTAAGGAATCGCAAATTGCGATTCCTTAAATGCAATGCATTAAACAAAATAATTTAGCGATTTTGCTAATAAGAATCGCAAATTACCATCAATCTAAAGTTGATGGTAATTTTCGATTTCTCTGAAAAATGCACTAAAGTGCATTTTTCAAAGTCACATGTTACACACACACATGCCCTTGGGGCATGTGTGTGCGCAACATGTGGTTAAATTGTAAATTCAGGGGTACAACAGGGTATCCTTTTGGGACCCTTGCACCCTTGAAATTGCATGCGCAATTTGCGAGTACCTATTGGGTACTCGCAAATTGCGCATGCAATTTCTATTGATTCCTATGGGCCTCTAGGCCCATAGGAATGTATGGGTTGCAATTCCTTAATTGCGACTCGCAATTTGCGACTCGCAATTAAGGAATTTTAGGGAATCGCTATTTTTGTAACAATTCCTACATGCATAGGCATTTGTGATTCCTTATTAGCGAATCCTTAATATTCGCTAATAAGGAATCGCAAATGACATTTTTGATGCATGTGCCCCTAAGTGCCTGATTACCATCTTGGCGGACGGGTTACTCCATCACAACGGTGTCGGATATCCCGTCCGCCGAAATATAAATCCCATTATATCCTATGAGATTTATATATCGGCGGATGGGCTATCCATCACCATTGTGACAGAATAACCAATCCACTAAGATAGTAATCAGACACTTAGGGGCATATTTACGTTCCCTGGCGCATCCCTGCATATCAGCAGGGATGCGCCAGGGAAAATGCGTCACGCAAGTTTACCCTTGCGCCACGTCCGATGCGCCGCATTTACAATGCGGTGCATCGTTGCGCAGAGATAAGCAGATGCGTGACGCATCTGCCGGGCGGAAGGTTGGCGCAGTGCTGAAGTTGTGTCGCAAGCGCGACGCAACTCCAGCACTGTTCCAACCTTCCCTATCCCTAACATGGTGCGTCAATCCTTACGCCTGCTTGAAGCAGGCGTAAGGATTTGACGCACCAGCGTCGGAAAAGTGACTGCGTGAAATCTTGTAGATTTCACTACGTCACTCTTCCGAGGCGTTCCTGCGCCGGAACGCCCCCCTGCGCTGGTACGCCCACATGATACCTGCCGCAGGTTTCATGTGGCGCAGGGGTTTACTACGTGACGCATCTCCCTAGATGCGTCACGTTGTAAATATAGCGCAACGCGGCGCATGGTTTGCGTCGCTGCTGCGTCACATGCGTGACGCAACAGCGGCGCAAAAGTGGCGCAAGGGGCTTGTAAATATGCCCCTTAGTATGAAGAGCAATTTTTGAAAATACCATGTTACTTCTGTTCCTAATATTTACATTCTACTTATTTTCTATTGTTCCTGTAACTGTGGTGTTTGCTACCATCAGTCTGCAGATGTTCTTCACTAGTTTGTATTCTAATAAAACCATCTTGAACGAGCCCCACTCTGCAGCTGGCTGAGGAAATCGGGCCATCGTGCACATTGGTGTCATTAGCCCTATAAAGCACACAGATGATCCCGCAGCGTATGATGTACTGTGTGCCTTGGATCAGACTGCACTCATTACTCAAAAGGGGTATGATTCAGATAAAGGCTCATGAGGGAGGTATCATTATAAATCAAGCAGAATATGAGCCCCCTAACAACCATAAATGTAATTCACCCCTTATTTATGAGTATACAGAAGTTTGAGTCAGAGTGCACATTTTTATTACTTAAATTAAACTAGTTATTGCCATTGATGTCCCATCAACACATCATATAAAATCCATACTATATTTTTGTTATATTTGGCACATGAAGACAAAATAACACATGACATCACATGAACAATTGGTATATTTAAATATACATAAGACTCCAGAAAAGCTGAAATGACAAAAAAAACAACTTTCATAAAATAACATTCAATTCTGCTCGACATATAGAAATACGTTTATCAATTGCAAGTTCATCTTAATCTAAACATTCAGAAGTCCCAGTAGGTTAGGGTGTGTAGTTTAGAGTGGGCCCCGCCTTCAGAGTTGATACTAGATGTTATTTTTACATCTGAAGATCATTCCATAAATGGACTTCACTCTCCTCAATCTTTATGTGCCGACGCGTTTCAGCCTTCAACTGTGGGACCAATACCTTAATAGAAAGTCTACCTCACGGTGTTACATTAGACAGTAGAACACAAAACATAAATAAGGATATCATCAACAAACTAAGCTACATGTGAAATTGTACTTTATTAGTGCCAAGGAATAGTTTATTTGTATATACCCTGAGAACCTTTGAGTTAGGGATATTGGCATGTGCTGTTGCAGGTAGACTTTGCCCCACTGCATGTAATCTGAGCTGGTGTGAGTCTCACTTTCGGGGCAGGGGTGGTTTGTGTCCAGACGGAAAGCAAAAATTAAAGTGGGGAGTTGCGATTATTTGTTTATCCCACTTGTAGGTACATGAACACTAGCTGGAGTGGAAGGGAGTAGCCAATTTACCATGTTTCCAAGCTTCAAGCGTCTTTTTGAGGCAGGCTGTTTAGTGGCTTAGAGTCCCTCTTCTTGGTGGGAGTGGTACCTGGCCCGAGCTGGAAACACAGGGAAAGTGGGACAATTATTTGTCTGTCCTGGTTTTGGGTTAATGGACAATAGCTTAAGTTGAAGAGAGTGCTCAAATTGACCTTGTTTCCAAGATGTATGCATCTTTTTGATGCAGTCCGTTTAGTGGTCTGTGGTTGCTTATGTTTGTACTATGTTCATTTGCTTCCAAAATATGACCGGTCAGTGGCTTTTGGCTTTGTTCCTGGTGGTGAATGAGTCATTGTGCACCTTCCATTGAAGTGAACATGCCGGATGTTAGTGACTCAGGAAGTTTCACTATACAAACTAGTGTCAACGTAATACAGTGTAGCTGTGGTACTGCTGGGAAATGTAGCCCCCCCCCCCCCAGGCAGTATTTGAAATGCTTAAAGTATATGATTTAAAAAAGAAGTATAAATTGTACTTGTCATCCGTGCATTCTGGGATTAGTATTATAATGAATTCAAGGGTTTATGAGAATAAATTACCAATTTTTGACATCCTGTTTAAGTCATTCTGAGTGGTCTTAAGGAAGAAAATCGTTTGTGCTTCCAGTCTCAGAAGGGTGTTGTCCACATTAATATTACTTTCAACACGTCTCAGGACTTTCCATTTTTGGTCCAAGGCTTTATGATTGGTATCTGGGACATGTCCTACCATAGACGCAGACAATATCTTGCATGGAATTTTTGCCCTTTTTTATTTTTTGATACGTTTTACTGATGAATTATTTACCACAAGGGTTCACAGCACAATGCACAACATTTTTGGTGCTACAATTAGTAAATTCAATGCGCTCACTTAGGTTATTGCTGTACCTGAATTCCTCGCCTTCAATGGTATGTACACATGAGGGACAATTACCCAATCTTTGGCATCCTTTTACAATAAGAAGCCCCCAAAAGGTTCTAGTGGTGATACTTTGTAACTTCAAAGTTGTATTAGAGTGGACCAACTGTCTCTGATGTTTCAGCTCCCGCTGAAAGCAAAAAGCGGTGGACTTTTGAATTGTTCATGTCTTGACTCTATGTTCCATTTTTTTTCTGACTGTTTTTTTGATTGAGTTCGTAATCCAATTTAAGGTCGTTACACAAACCAAGCAATACATTTCTTTCTACTCTTTTGGTGCAAGTGAATGATCCTGAGGGGTGTACCATGCGCGTTTCATCATCTTGTCAGTAATATTCTGGAATATTGTCTCTCTTGTTGTGTTTTGAACAATATTATGGCGTTACTAAAGTAGTGTTCTTTTTTAGTCCAGTGTTGATGAATGTGCAGGAAGTGACTGTATGGGAGGTTATCTTTTAGGTCTCTTTGGTGTGAACTTAAGTAACGTCAAAACATTTTCTGGCTGTTATCTTGGTATGTAAGGCTGTATACAATCTTCCTTCTTCATGTTTGATTGTTAGATCAAGGAAGATATTTTCCTTCCTACTGTCCATCATATAGAATTAGGTATCTGAAATCCTGTGATTCAGCAATTCTAGAAATGTATTCAGTTCTTCTTCATTCCCTTTCCATATCATTATCACATCATCAATATACCGTTTCCAAAGGCCTATTTGCTGTTTGTAGGGACTGCCATCAATGATCCACTTTTTTCATGGATTGCCATGAATATAATAGCCATCTCTGGTGCAAAGAGACAACCCATGGCCGTTCCCTTCACTTGCAAATAGAAGTGTTGGTTTAAACTGCAAAAAAACATTTTTAAACAGATTGTGGCCATATCCAGGATGTTTCCAGTTGGAACCTCTTGGGTTTTTGATGAGTTTCCTGGAACTTTTCCATTGCCTCAATTGCAGTTTCTTGAGGTTATTAGTGTATAGGCTAACTATGTCCGAAGTTGCCAAGATATTTTCCTTGTCATTAAATTAAATGTTCTAAAATGTATTGATTACATCTATGGTGTCCTTTATAGCGAGGTGTACTTTCAATAAGATGTTTTTAGAATACAACAACATATTTTTCAAGGGGTTCTCGTGTGGAGATAACTCCTGATATTATTGATGGGGGGGGCCCTTATTTTGATTGGATCGGACTAGAAGCCCCACTGTATAGTGGGCAGAAAAGGTGGGGCCATGGTGCACCTTGGTGTCATTAGAGCAATAAAGCGTACTACCTGATCCGGCAGCATGTGGCGCACCCAAGCTGTTCCCAGGTAAAGACCTGGCCAACATCAGGCCCGTCTTTTCTTGTCAGAGCCCGGCAGAGGTTGGGCTGGGCAACCACTTTCGCCTCTTTCGGAAATATGGGAAAAAGAAAGATGGCAGGAAATGTTACTGCTACTACCATACACAAAGGATCCACTATTGATACGTTTTTAGAGCGCGCAATGGGAGCGCTCTCAAAAGAAGTCAAACTAACGGAGTTACTCCTGTCTGTAGATAGCTCTGACCATTCAAATGGCTCAATTTTCACTAACGGCAATGTATCCGGCCATATTGTTAATGTTCCAACTGTGACATCCCCATGGAATTCTGCCCTTGTGAGGTCAGTCCATCTGCACCTTCTGAGCCGGTGGCTAAACGTAAAATGAGTGGTACTGCTCCTCGCAGGTTCATGGATAAATGTGTGATTACAACAGATGAACTGTCCTACGTAGCTCCACACAAGCTTAACCTTATCGACTGTACAGGGCAATTGTTCTCTAACATAGCTCAATCTTAAAAGAACTACTTCAACCTGTGTAATTATTTGTTTTTCCTGGTTTTGAGTGAATGATCAAAAGTTTAAGTTGCAGAGTGTACCTCTTCCTCCTTCTCATCAAATCAAATCAAATCATGGGACATTTGTAAAGCGCTCATATCACCCGAAGGTCTCATGGCGCTTACAGGCATCTCCAAACTAAAACAGCTGATAGAGGAAAACAGGGTGGTCAGTTGTCAAAAGACCATGTTTTTAGTTCCCTACAAAAACGGTGGTAATCAGCCGTAGCGCGGAGGTGTAAAGGCAATTTATTCCAAAAAGTGGGGGCTAAGAATGAAAAAGATCTTCCACCATTACGAGTTGTGCGAATTCTGATAGAGGCAAGGAGGTGCTGATTGCAGGATCTGAGGGGCCGGCTTGGTTGATGCCAGTTCAACTTCTTTTTCCAGTAGCAAGGGCCACTGCCATACATATTTTTGTGTGCCAGACAGAGAATCTTAAAACGCGTTCTCTTTCTCACAGGCAGCCAGTGAAGCCGTCTCAGGTTTGGGGCCGAGGGAGAACCTGACGGAAGATTTAAGACCAACCTAGCTGCAGTGTTTTGCAAGACCTGCAGCCTAGATAAAAGATCCTCATTTATAGCTGACAGTAGGGCATTACCATAGTCCATGCGATTGATGATCAATTCCTGGACCAATGGTTTCCTTGCTTCCATAAGGATCCATTTAAAAACTTTACGCAAATTGCGCATAGTACCAAAACAGGACCTAATTATGTGGTTCACCTGGTTTTTCATTGATAAATTATTATCGATTTGGACCCCTAGATTTCGAACCGATTGTTTGGGTATTGGACCTGCCCCTGCGCAGGTTTAATTATCCAAGCCTCCTATAGCACTGACTTCGTTTACACCTTACACCTGTGGAACATTGGTGGAGAACACAACTTCTATCTCTGCACTACTGGCACCAGTTTGGTAGCTGCTCTTCTGGTCCATGGACCAGAGGCAGACCTCTAGGCTTAATGTTGTACACGCTCAACAGAACTCATTACATCATCACAACACCCATGTACCAACTCTGAGCGTGCCACCAGAAGCCTGTTTTGATCCTAGCTAAAGTTCCTAGTTTATGTCCAGTCACTAGAGAGGATATATATTACAGTTAAAAAACATAGGGGCATATTAGCAAGAACGGCGTTAAAATTATCGCCGCTTTAGCGGCAGGAAACTGTCGCTAAAGCGGCGATAATGGGCTTGATAATATGCCCTTGAGAATACCAATAGAAGCCCATGTTCTGCTGTGATCCTGGGCTTCTATTGGAATTCTCAAGGGCATATTATCAAGCCCATTATCGCCGCTTTAGCGGCAGTTTCCTGCCGCTAAAGCGGCGATAATTTTAACGCCGTTCTTGCTAATATGCCCCACAGTTATGTATCTGCTGGCCAAAAAGCTGGACCTTAATGTAACCCACTTTGAGCAGATTTTATTGATTTGAACAGCTGCTTGGATTGGCCCTTCAATTTAAACCTTTACGGTCGACTGTATAGTCTTCAATTTTAAGAAAGCTATACATGTTATAAACCAGGGGCCTCATTTGCAACCTTTGGCATAGGGCTGCACAGCAAGCCTTCCTGTTGCGCTGCCCTATGTCAAAAGAAAAGGGCAGGAATGTGCCATATCTATGCGATACGGTGCATTCCTGTCCTCTGTTACTGCACTGGAGCTCAAATGGCTGCCATGGGCCAACTCAGGCACTTTTGCACCATGGTGCAAGAGTGTCGGCATTGTAGGGATGATTGTTTTTGTGCAGGAAGGTACACCTTCCTGTACAAAAGCAATCGATAGAGGCCATTTTCTCTTTCTATGCGTGCTGCTGAATGCCAGACACATGGTAAGAGGAAAAAGCGAGGAGAAATATTGTTATTCCTCCTCATTACGCCTCCCCCACTCCTCCCCTGTGGAGGCGTAGGCTTTTGACGCAGTCGCCGGTTTACAGCTTATTGTAAATCTGGGAATGTGTCAAATGCCATGGGTGTTACTTGAGAACGCCCACTGTAATGCCCATGGCACACCTCCCCATCCTAGTGTGAGGCAACGCAGGGTCTTGCGCTGCGTTGACTCACTCCATATCTACAAGGCCATGAAAAGCCACGCAGGGTGGCTTTATGTGATCTTGTAGATATGACTAAGCCCTGTGGGCCACCAGAACATCACAAAAAGTGATGTTTCGGTGGCGCACAGGGCTTGTGAATAAGCCTCCTGTTGTTTTATATTCAGAACCAGACACTTAAATGCAGCTCTATTTAGATCCTATCACTGGGGTTCTTTTATCAACCACCTCCACCGCTGTCTAGAAGGGTTATTCCCCACATCTCCAGCCATGCAGCTCTAATCGTCACTGAGTTTGGTTTACCTTTAAATAATCGATTTCAATGCTTTGAGCGTCTCAAACAGGTGGATTGACGCCCTGGAAATGTTGACAATAATACTCTGATAACCAAACCAATACTTTTAATTTCCATTTCATTGGTTTAGTGGATTCTCTAAAGGCGATTGCATGGATTAACAAAAAGCTTGATTCTGTTGATTGGAAATTGTTTATAAATTGTTATGACATCATTCTGCTGCAGGAAACGTGAGCCCTTGCAGATCTGGTTTTTATGGGTTTTCCAGTTATTCCAATAATGCCGTCTCTCCAGGCTTTGGCAGAGCCAATAGTGGCTCTCTACATGGTTCAAGTTATCACTCCTTTTTCATATTATTCAAATTGCTGCTAACCACGGGGGATCCAAGCGTTTCTTGTAAATCGGAATAATTTTATATTAGATTGAACTAACTTTTATTATGATGATTTTTCATATATGGCCACACAGAATTTCAACTATTTATTCAGCACAAGAGACAGTATTAAGAAGTCAACAAAGCTCTCTCATAAACATTTTAGGCTAATTTTGCGTGGTGATTTTACTGCCAAATTGACATTTAATAACATTTTGATAATTGCAATTTATGTAGAGCTAAAGCCATTGTGCATTACCAATCTGATGCCAGGGGTGCTCAACACTGTAATTATATCTTAGAGTGGGATCTTATTAACAGCCTGGAATCAGATTTTTTGGCCTGGGCTGTAGGTCTGTTATGGATTACATATTTTTATCTAGAAGTTTGGCCAGCCATGGCAATGTTTGTGATGTAGTAGGGAATAGTCATGGAGATCATAATCCCTTGGCCATTACTCTTATGATCCCTGTTAATCATCAACACCGCCTTACCAAGAACAGCCTACGCTTAAAGGTCAAAGATAAGAGTAAGCCCGGGTGGCGTACTCCTCTCTGCCAGTGGAGTTTGCAGAGTTTTACCAACTCCGCGCTCCGCTGGGAATGCGAAGTTGAGGTAAAACTCTGACTCCGTGGCGGAGCGGAGTACGCCCCTCAGCCCCTGTGCCACGGCCCAAAAAAAACGGTCAAAAAACCCACTTACCTTCTCTCTGGCGTCTGCGGGCCGCCCTCCTCCTTGCCTTGGTGTCTCCTCCTTGCTGCCGTCCTCCTCCTCACGTTGCCGGTCGTAACCCCCTACGTTTTACGTCTTGCATGAACTGCGCAGTTTACGCAAGACGTGAAATGTAGGGGGTTGCGACCAGCAATGCGAGGAGGAGGACGGCAGCAAGGAGGAGACACCAGGGCGAGGAGGAGGGTGGCCCGCAGACGCCAGAGAGAAGGTAAGTGGGGTTTTTGACCCTTTTATAAAAAAACAAATTGTGGGACTGGGGCGGAGCGGAGTTCCACGGAGTATTTTTTTTAACTCCGTGGAACTCCACGGAGTGCCACTCCGCATACTCCGCCCAGGGTTAGATAAGAGTCTCAGACTAGTTTGGAGATTACCTAACCCCACTGCTTTCTTGAGCAGCATTTAAAAAAATAAGTTGGATCATTTTAATAAATGTCTTTTTTTAAGGCTATGCATGAAGATATTATGTGCCTTACATACCTGAAGTAGTTGATTAAAAGATCCCTTCACAAACCAATGCATGCCATAGATGTTAGTACCACTAAATGGTTTGCTTCTGCTTGTTCCGTATCTAACAGATGGCTTCGTGCAGCTCTTTCCAGTAAACCCAGAAATAAGGTGGATGTCGCATTATACATAGCCCAGTATAAAGCTACCAGAAAATGAAAGGAAGTCGAAATTATAAGAGATTCTTAAGAAACATTACTGGTTGAATGTAATAGCAAAGTTTCTAAATCATTTTGGCTTACAGTTAACTAAATTAAGTCCAGTAAAGGGTCTACCACTAGTCTGAAAGACTATGTTTCTGCTGCCTGTTGGCTTTCCCACTTCCAAAGAAACAAATCCCATGGAGATAGGGGAACTAGAATTACTAATAGTGTGAGTGTTACCGTTAAACCTGATGTTAGTTATTGATATGTCATATGAACTCTGGAGGTAGTCCTTGCTTTAAAGTGAAGTCCTTCCGGCTATGCTCCAGGACCAGATGGAGTACATATTGTAGGAAAGTGCCCCTTTTTGCATGGTTACCCCCCACTTTTTGCCTGACACATAATGCACTTTTGACTTGGTGTGCCCTGGGTCCCTGCCAATCAGGTTCCCAGGGCCTGTGTTCTTTCCCAAAGCTGTACTTTGTTACCCCCCAATGAGCACATCCCTGGCCACAGGTAAGCACCTTGTAGAAGGTACCATGGGTACCAAGGATACTGTGACCAGGGAAGGCCTCTAAGGGCTGCAGCACCTATTGTGCCACCCTGAGAGGCCCTGTACCTTTACACACACACACTGCCATTTGAGGCTGCATGTTTTGGTGCAGAGAAAAGTGAAGAGTCAACATGGCACACATCCCTGTGTGCCATGCCTTCAACCTACTGCCTAAGGCCTAGGTAAGCCACCCATCTAGCAGGATGCACTAATCCTCAGATGAGGGTACAGTGGCATAGGCCATGTACACCTACAGTGTCTAAGTCCATTCTAAGACATTGTAAGTGAAGTAAAGCCATGCAGGGTATATGGTCTGGGAGTTCGACATTACGAACTCCACAACTCCATAACGGCTGTACTAAAACCTGGGAAGTTTGGCATCAAGCTTCTCAGCACAATAAAACCACACTGATGCAGGTGTGGGATTTAATGTAAAATGCACTCAGAGGGCATCTTAGAGATACCTGCTGAAAAACGACCAGCCCTGTTGTGGTAACTGAATGGCTGCCCACCATTTGCCACCACCAGACAGGTTTCTAGACCCCTGGGGAGAGAGCCTCCGCTCTCTGGGCCCAGAAACAAAGCCCATTCTGGGCAGAGGTGTCACGCCTTCTCCCTCAGGATGGGGTGGGTCCACAAAAGGGAAGCTTCAAAGGCATGCAGTCTTTGTGAGCTGTCCCTGCCTTTTGCTGCCCCCAGCAACTGGCTCCCATCGGTTCTGCCCCTACTTTGGGTGGGAGAATCAGTGGGATAACCACGATAGGAAGAGAGGCGTGCACACCTTTGCCAACCCCACCCCTCAGGTGGGGGAGGCGAGGTGAAGCACACATCTCAGCCCCCTCCATCTTGAAGATGAGGGGACCCAACCAATCAGGAAGAGGCTCATGCCCTCCTCCGACTGGAGGGTGGATTACTAGGGGGTGTACCCAGCCCAAGGAAGGGACCCATTGGTGCCGACCTGCACACCCCTTTTAACGTCCATAAACTTAGTATTTAGGGGTGACCCTGAACCTTGCCTCCTCAGATTCGAGGAAGAAAGAAGAAAGACCGAAGAGCCGTGTGACACAGGAAGAAGAGGACAGCAAGTGCTTTGGCTGCAGCCCCACTGGCCTGTCCCGTCTACGACCTGCCTACAGAAAGAACTCCAGCGAGTCCAGCAGCCAGCAACCCCCAGAGCCATGAGGACCTACCCTGCAACCATTTTACAGACTCTGCCTCCCCCGAGCACCGGATTTGCTCAAGTCAAGACTCACCCACACAATCCAGATTCCGGCGACTCCGCGAATATGCACTATTCTGAACACGATGCCCACTGACCGAGTTTGAGTGGCCCAACACCACAAGGAGGTCTCCCCAGCGATCCTGACCTGGGATCTGGTGAGCCCTGACCACACTCAAGCTTCCAGATGACGCCTGCAGCCTCAACCTTAAGGGTCCCCCCGACCGCGATCGAAGCTGGTAAGAAGGCCTGACACCCCTGCATCCGATGCCCCACGGCCTTGGGTGGCTCAACTGACGGTGTCCAGATATCCCCCAAGAATCCAACTTACCTCTCCAGTCGGTGGTCGCCTTCAAGAAGTCTCCCTGCCCGAGCCTGCAGCAACTTTGCCGAACTGAAGGTCTCCATTGGAAACCGCAGGGTCCCCGACATTTTCTTGGTACACAGTCCCTGGCCGCCCCTGTGCCGCTGGTGGTGCAGCTCTTGTGCTGATTGTTGGCCCCTGCAGCTCTGACCTCAACCCCAGGAGTTTTGCTCCCACAACTGAGTGGCCTGCTTGTAGGCAGTCTCTAACCGTAGACCTCCTTGCCCCATTGGCTAACGTTGGGCCCCTCCACTCTGCACCGGCCGCCCCCGTGCAACTCAAGTGCCTACCTAGTCCTTGGGAAACCTTGGTCCTAACACCCAAAACTCCCACTTGTAAGACGTTTACTCACCTGTGAACAGGGCCTGCTTTAGCACTGGTGGCGCCCTGTGCAACAATGTTTTTTGGCACCCCCCAATGACCACATCTACCACGGATTCCCTCACTACCACCATTCAACAGTACTCTTCAAGTCTCTATAACCACTCTCTCTCAGACTGATTTAGTTTTATAGCGCCAATCATACCAGTGTAGGGTGTCAGAGCACTTTAAATCACACACACATTAGCACAGAGACAATCATACGTGTGTAAATCAGTGTACAGGAATGCTACATAAGACAGAGGACTACAAGGTGTAGGAGTCACATGTCATCTATACTGGTAGGCAGTATAGTTTAAGAGTCCTTGGTCTGGAAAAGCACAAATACAGAATTTAAAACATAACATCATTGTTAGGGGTTCTCTTTAATAATAAGAATTGATTTCTACCCAAATGAACCCTTTTTGCAAAATTAGGATAATGAAAGACAGGGCAAAAAGTCATATAGCTCTAATATATATCTTGGAGTTTGCATGGAGCTCTTTGATAACAGTTAACAGCTCACTATGCTATATTAGGATTTTAAATTGTAAACTGCAAGTAACTAAAGGATTCCTGGGACACAAGCAGTAACCCACTGACATATTTACATTATATGCACTTTGTGATCTGCATGGTACACATTCTTTGCAACAGGCATATTAACCCACTGCACTACCTTCCGATGAGTTAAAACTTCCACTAGACAAACCTCCGATCTCTCTCCAGCAGGAACATTATTCACTGGAGTGATCTTGACGTTTTTATTGATGGCTGAAAAATTGCTGGAAGCAAGGAACGCGGCAGCAGGTGCTGTTAAGACGAAAATATACTTGCAAACAGGGTGCCCTCACCCCAAGTCAGCGCCTGGTGCAGTGGCACCGATCACACTGCCCTAGAGCCGGCCCTGCCTGTGAAACCGATAACCATTTTTCCCATAGGAGCCCATGTTATAAGATTTTGGGCCTAAAATGTTCTCTGTGTTGAACTGTTGTTTTGTATGGGGAAAACAGTAACTAAAACTCAAGCCAAGAAAAGTCTTACTTACCTTGCATTGTGAGATCCTTAGGTGTGGTACCCAGGCATACCACCTCAGATATCATTGTAACCTGAAAGTAATCAACAAGTATTCTAAAAGTAATTACTGTGTAATATAACCTGCTTTTTAAAACCATACCAACCAGTAACAATTGCAAATCCATTCCCAATCGCATTTTTGTGTAAAGGTTTACAATTGAAAATATATTTCACCTACCTGTACCAAGTCCTGCTTGGTTCTAGAAATAAAATGCAAGTATACCTTTTTGTACTTATCCAATTGGTCTGGATTCTGTCTCTGAGTGTGTGTACTCAGTCCTTGAGTGAGTGAATACAACAAATGCTTAACACACCCTCCTGATAAGTCTAACTGCTCGCCCACACTACCACGAAGAGAGCTGTTAATTCTTACCTAATTTAGCTCCTGCTATACCTCTGGGGACTCCCTGGACTCTGTGCACAATATACCTTAGTTTGGTATAGTATATACAGAGCCAGCTTCCTACACAAATGTACCTGTATAACTCCAGCACAGTTCTCTGGGCTACTTTACCCACCAATGTGCTCAATAACGCCTGTAAAACTGAATTACCTAGCTCGCAGGCTCCAGCTACGATCATTCCCATGTTTAAGGGCGATCGATCAGACCAAAATTGATTCCATGATGAAATTGGTGGGAAGGATTCTATGTAACAGACTTTTAGAATGGGCAAACAACAACAAAATGCTGTGCCAGTTTCAATGTGGTTTCTGGGAAGTCTTGGATATACTGGAGCAATGCCTCAACTTGCATCTTATCAACATCAAGTATTCAGTTGCCAAAGGTTGCCCATTGTACCTGGCCTTCATGGACCTCTCCAGTGACTTGACCATGTAAATAAATTAAGGCTTTGACAGAACTTAGCCCAATTTTGTCTTGAATCTCCTATTGTTGATTTTGTATCTGTTTTTTTTTTAAGTTTAAAAGAGCTTTATTGAAGTAAGTAAGAACAAAGGGTCCAGCATTACAGCAACAATTGTAGGAAAACTAAAAAAATTGTATACAATATATAAGACCATAGTAGAATGAAAAAATAAAAACTAGGGGGCATATTATCAAGGGCTTTATCGCCGTGTTAGCGTCACTTTTAGGCGATAAAGCGGCGATAATCCCAACGCCCTATCAACAATGTGTCGCTAACCCCTATTAGCGCTAGTTTCCCGCGACAGTACCCAGAAATTTTATCGCCTTGCACGCCAGCGATATTCTCCGCTAATGAGATGCAAAGTAGGTGTGCCTGACTAAAATTCACTGAAAAATGTCGCTAACACAGCTTCGCACTATCAACAACGCTATCGCCGAACCGCGTAGCTACAAACAAATTTGCGCTAACCCACGTTAGCTCCAGTTTTTAACACCTGATACAAACCTGACTTAAATTGCAGATAAGTGGACATATATAAGGGAGACCAGGCCAGAGCTCCCTCAGAACAGCCACAGAAGCCATGGAGGTAGTCATCATGCAGATTGGAGTCCCACGAAGGCAACAACAACCACCGCCAATGCAACCCCCCCCAGGACCACCCCCACTGAGGCAGCGACAAAGAAGACAGCGGGCACTGCGCAGACGTGTCTGCCTTGCTGATTTAAAGCCAGAGGATGTCATAGCCCACTACAGGCTCAAAAGTAGGGGTGGGCGGAATTTGCAAAGTTGCCTTCCGCAAAATTCCGGGAAACAGCAAGATTTTGCTGCGCCCGTCGAAAGTATCGCCTGTAAAGTGGCGCTACTGTGTTTGCGTGAGAATAAAACCAACCTGGTCACCGTGTCTTGCTATATTTATTTACGCACGTCTACCTGCCCGCCCCCCCTGCCTGCCGCACCGCTGCCACCATCTACGTGACGACACCACCTCGGGGCCCCTGCCGCCCGTGACCCGTGTGACCTGATTGACCAGAGGGGAAGAGCACCACTCCAGCCTTCAATCGCCGGTTTTGCCCCCCATCGCAAAAATCCAAGGCACGTCCGTCGCCCCCATCCGAGCTCCAGAAGACCAGGAAGCTCCACAGTGAAAGTTGGGATAACAGACCTCACCAACGCTGCTTGATTTTTCCTTTTTCTGCCTGGCACACGAAGGGTGCCGCCAGCGAGACATCCATCCATGTCCTCTACAGGGAAGGAGGCTTCCATTCCACTGAGCGAGAGCATAGGAGGCAAAACGAAGCCCACAATCCACGCTCAAATACAATGAGCGAAAGGCATTATTTATCACCAGCCACAAGGTCCTTCCTGCTCGCGCCCGCACCCGAGATTCTCGTGGGCAGAGCAGCAACGTGGCACACAACAAGAATCCTGCATCTTGCATCGGAGAGCACGCTCGCATCTCCACCACCCGGCGGCCACCAGAAGTACTGCAGCAGGCGAGAAAAGAAAGGATTTAACACCCAAGAAGCAGCATTAAACTAATAAGGTGAGTCTGCGCCTCCCTCCTTCACAGCGCGGACGTCCTCTCCTTCCCCACACCCCCTGGGTCTCCCTCACGCCCAGAGCACTCGGAGCACTCGGGGAGCTGGGGCAGTACCGGTTTGCAGGCACAGCGTTCGTTAACAATAACTTCCCCCAGCCCCTTTGTGCACACCAGCACAAGCGGTTTTCACGAGTGATTTCACCATCCTTAGCCGGTCACCCACTCTCTCCCTCCCTCCCTCCAGCTGAGAAGTGGACACTCGGGCTCCTGCAAGTGCTTCCTGGTGAGGTTTAAAATACCTCATGCCCCCCGAATTACGTTCCGCTGCGGATCGCGAAAGTTTTGACATTTTCGAGTTCCGCGCGGAATGCGGAAATGCCGAAATTTCGCAAGTTCCGCGAGCGGAACGGAATTTGCCACCCACCCCTCCTCAAAAGGACATCTATCCAGCATATCCTGACCCTCATTGCCCACAGGCTGACGCCACCAACACAGCGGAGAACAAACATCCCTCCGCAGACCAAACTGCTTGCTGTGCTGCACTTCTTGGCCTCTGGGACATTCCAACCAACAACAGCCAGAGTTGGTGGAGTATCACAGGCAGCCTTCTCAGGCTTCCTCCCCACTGTCTTGGATGGTATACTCAGCCTGATTCCCCAGCACCTTCACTTCCCCAACACCATGCAGGAGCAGATTGCTATCAAGCAAGGATTCTATGCCATCGCTGGCTTCCTGCAGGTGTTGGGTGCAATTGACTGCACACATGTATCATTTGTGCCGCCTGCGGACAGCGCACACATATACCGCAACAGAAAGCACACGTATTCAATGAATGTGCAGGCAATAGTGGATCACCGTGGACTGTTCACAAATGTCATTGCCAAATTTCCAGGGAGTGTGCACGATGCATTCATCTACCGACACTGCCTCAAAAAACCAGCGCTTCCAGAATCGCATATATGGAAATTCATTGCTTGTCGGTAAGTACCAACTGGACACACCACATGCACAAAATCCACAAGAATGTCGTCCCATCAAGAAGGAGGATTCAAATATGTTGCCTAGGTACCGATAGGGGGGGGCTGCAAAAGGCATTGGCACACCACCTGGTGTCACATGCTGATGAATTGTGTATGAGCATGAGATCTCCAGGCTCCTCTGCGTACAGTACCCACCAGCTTCTGAACATCCATGTCGCAAATCAAAGTTAACCTCACTGGCATCCCAGTCTGGTGTGTTGGTGTATTGGTGAGGATGAACATAATGTTGGTGTCCTTGTTGCTGGTGACACATGATGGTTGACTAAATGTTGCACAAGTACTCCCCCATGTCTCATCAGTGTGTCAACTCAGAGCTGTGGAGTGACCAGGCTTGTATCAATGCATGTGGAATGTTGGAGTTGCACAGTGTGGCAAATGTGTATGCGCAGGTGGAGAAATGTGTCCTGAAATAACTATCTTGCGCCATCGGTGTTGACTGCAGTGTTGTTGGTGCTGCTGTTGATGGTGGTGTGTAGCATCTCATCTCTAACCCAGCTACACAAAAGTCTCATTGTCCCATCTGTGATATGGTGTGTCATGTGGTTGCACAATGAGTAAGTGGATGTGTCCGTGGTCACAACATGCGTGTAGAATTTGTATTGGCAACTGCAAAAACATAGCAAATTACAAGAAGTGTGCAAAGGTGTGCCCTGCCATGTGTATCAGTGTGGTGAAGTGTATGGACAATCAGATGTTGTAAAACAATTCACAGAGTGCAATTGACCTTGAGTATGTGTGGTATGTGAGTTTGAGGCTCTGCTTGCGACAGAGGATGTAGTCCATGAAGTTAACGTTGTGACATGTGATGCTGTAGATGGCGTGTGCAAACCGTCAATGCCCTCAGTGGACCCTGCAAGCGAGGGGTCTGCTGTCTGTTGCTCTGTGTAAGCTCTGGATATTCAATTACATGTGTTGTGTGGTGTCACAGGTCTGTCGACAGCACCAGACGCAGATCGGAATGTGAGCTGTGTAAGGCGTGGCCCATGTCATTAGAACAGTCACATGGCGTTGACTGCGAGGAGTGCTGATTAGTGCCATCGCTAGATGGTAGGATGCTACCTTGCAGCACACACCAGCCAAATGGCCGTTTGTAGGATCAACACTGAGGCAATGTACTTAGCATTGATGCTGCTAAATAGCCAGAAGCAACACATGGCCAACACAAATCAAATAATCGCTAAAATAAGAAATGTACAATGCCTCTGTCAACACTGCCAACACAGTATGCATAATGAATAATGGACACATCTCCCTCTTACTTGTGACAGGCGATCAAGGATATGCTCTCTGCCCGTGGATGATGACACCCATACGAAACCCTACCACCCAGGCACAGAGGCAGTACAATTCTGCACATAGACGCACCCGTGGCATCGTTGAGCGCACATTTTGCGTGCTGAAGTCACGTTTCCGTTGCCTGGATATCACAGGTGGCAAACTTCTGTTCAGCCCTGAAATGGTAAACAAAATCATACTAGCATGTTGTGTATTGCACAACATATGTGTGCGCACCAAGGCCCCCTGGATCCAAGTTCCTGCAGCACCGGACGATGACCAGGATGATGAGGAAGATCACCGAGGTGGACCACACCCCACAGCCACTGCAGCAGGAATTGCCCGAAGGGACAGGATAATAAACAATTACTTCACTTGAGCACATCACGTTGTGACTGACTACAACAGAGACATGTTTTGGGAACATTACCACAACAACTGTTTGTGACAATAAACAAACTTAACACATATACCCTGTCTGCAAATCACTCTCCTGCATAAGTATATCCCAAATGAAATGTTAACATTGCTCAAAAATAGCTATTATGACCACAAAAGTCAAACAATGGCGTGTATGTCACCTCATTACAGAGATGCCATAGTGTGTCAATTGTGCACAACTTGACTTCACAAGGTGTAAATTGTGGCACACAATTACTCAATTAGTGTGTCATACTGTACGTAAATCATGATTTACAGGGTGTACTCGGTCTTAAATCTTGAAATGTATGTGGGCGTATGGGGGAAACAATGATTATGAATGTTCAGTCTGTGTGAAGATATCATTACTAAGCCTGGGCAAAGCACTACGCTACGCTCGCGTAGTTTGCGAACTTTGCGCTACTTCGCACTACGCGAATTGCACGTAGCACAGTGCAAACACGCGTAGCGTAGCGGTCATTTTGTGCTTGCTCGCGGTCCTCAACGTCAAGTTGGCGACCGCGAGCAAGCAAAATGACATCCCGGCGAGACTTTTTCCTCGTTCGCGATCAGCAACATCAAGTTGCCGATCGCGAGCGTGGAAAAAAACTCCTGGCGAGATTCTCAATGCGGGGAGGTCAGGTTTCTCATTGCGAGTGGTTGCGCATGCTTGCGACCGCTCGCGATGTGAAACTACCAGTCCGCGTTGAGAAAGCTGCCGCTCGAGTAAAAATCTACTCGAGCGGCAGTAAAAGACAGCTCGCACTGTGCAAGATGCCGTTTTCAATGATTGCACAGTGCGGACAAGCATCCGGCACTGTGCAATCAGTGCGAACAGCATTTTGCACAGTGCACTACGCAGTTCGCGTAGCTCGCGTAGTGCGAGGTGCACTTCACGTAGCTTCGCGTAGCGCAACTTCGCGAACTACGCCCAGGGTTAATCATTACAATGTTGTGAAATGGGGCTCAAATATGGAAATTGGGCGTGAAAAGGGGGTCAAATATCAAAAATGGGTGTGAAATGGGGGTCAAATATGAAAATTGGGCGTAAAATGGGGGGTCAAATAAGATAAAATAAACTCACCTTGTCCCCAAGACCATGTATGAGCCATCAGCAGACCCCACATGTGCACCATCCCTGAACACCTTCATGAAGCACATCAAGACCTATCACATTGTCGAACAAATCTGCGTATCGGCGGAATCACCCGACAGACCTGAAGAACTATTGGACCATCTCCTTCCTACCCTTTGCGGACAAAGTCACCAAGAGACGCATAAACCCGCAGATGAGTGCCTTCACTGAAGAAAAATCCATCAGGGCCCCCTCTCAGTCTGGGTACGGCAGCAAGCACAGCACCAAGATCGCACACCTCACCACCAACAACGACATACGCATGCCACTTGACCAGGGTCAACTAGCGGAACACATCCTATAACACTTCTCTGCAGCCTTCAACCCCGTCTCACAACGCACCACATCCGCCAGAATCCACGACACCGGGATACGAGGAACCACCCTCTCCTGGATCCACTCCTTCCTCTCCGTAATAAACCACAGGATCAGACTCCCCCCTTCATCCACGAACCCACAGAGATCAACTGCGGAGTACCCCAAGGATCGTCCCTAAGCCCCACAATTTACCACAACTACATGGACACGCTCACCTTCATCGTCAGACAGCATGGGCTCAGCATAGTCCCCTACGCAGACAACACACAGCTCATCCACTCCCTCACGAAGATCAGAAAATACTACAAACTGTGCTCCCAGGAATGAATGTTGGAAAGTGCAGATTGGATGAAATACATCTGCCTAAAGCTCAACTCAGAGAAGACTGACACCCTCATCCTCAGGCCATCCACATCCGCCTGGGACAACACCTGGTGGCTCTCCGCCCACATAAGCCTGCCATCACCGACAGACCACACACGCAACCACGGCATCATCCACGACTCTTCCGTCACCATGACCCTCCAGATCAACTCCATAGCCTTCAACAGCCAGAACTGCCTACGGATCCTACGCAATACATCCAAATGTATAACCCCCAAATGCATCAAAAACCAAAACCACGCATTTATCACCAGCAGACTGGACTACGGCAACGCCCTCAACTCAGGAATCAACAAAACACTACTACACAAGCACAAAAACATCCTGAAGGGCGCAGACATACCCGTCATCACAACCCCACGTCACAAACACAAAAGACAGAACATACAAAACCTCCACTGGATCAACCTCGAGATAAGAGTTAACTAAAAACCACTCACACACACATACAAATCACTCCACCTCATCATCGGACACAAATACATCAACAAGAGAGTCACCTTCAACCTCCCCAAGAGGAAATGACGCTCAGCAAACCTTGGCCACGCAGACTCACCCCGGACCCGCTAATCCAGAGTGGGAGGAAGAGCATTCTCCCACGTTGCTGGCAAATCCTGGAACAAGATGACAGTCAACATCAAACGCTCTACCACCCTGCATGCTCTCAGGAGGGACAACAAAACATGGCAATTTGCCTGAGACGGAGCTGCACACTTACTCCCCCAGCGCCTTGTGAGCTTCACGGGTGAGTTGTGCACTTAATTACCCCCTCATGGACTGATTGATCTGTGCACACCCTCATTGCCTTCCGACCACCACAGGTGAGTAGTGCACTTACAATTCACATCATCAATTCAATGATTGTATGTGCAAATCGCTAGTGATCTGGTGATGAGTCATGTTACGTGACATTAAGGGGCATATCATCAAGGCCCCGAGAAAAAATTATCGCCGCTCTAGCGTCCGTTTTCGGGCCAAAAGCGGCGATAATGTAATCGCACTATTAACAAGGTCACGCTATCACGTGAATCCTTGCCGTAGCTCCCCTTCCCTTAACGCCCAGCTTTGCATCTCTAATGAGAAGCAAAGTGGGCGTTCCTTGCCAAAACAACGTGAGAAATGTCGCTAACCGACATTTCTCCTATCAACAATGTGAACGCTAACCTGCAGAGCGATAAGAAAAGTAGCGCTAACCGTGGTTATCGCTACCTTCCTTACGCCTGCTTTCAGGCTGACTTAGCCATCATATCAAATGGAAGGTGGATATAATGGCTAAGTCTGCCCTGCCCTATCAACAACGTATCGCCAATCGTTGTGCGATTATCGCTGGATTTCCAGCGATAATCGCACATTTGGCAGCTAACTCTGGAATTTGTATCGCCTCGGCGATGCGCGTTGTTGATAACGCGCTAACCGGGCGATAAATTCCAGAGTTAGCCGGCGATAAATATGCAAGCGCTAAGCGCGCTTTGCGATATTGATCGCCGGGCCTTGATGATATGCCCCTTAGTCTGTCACCTGTCTTGAAATCCAAAATGTAGGCTGCCCTCATTGTGCGAAAGAATCTCCAGCTTGTATTCAATGGCTTTGAGAAGACATTTCCTCTGACTGTCCATCTATGTTTGGAATTGGTCTTGCCGTAAAATCTACACGCAAACGCAATGTCTAACTTTACATGTGCCATGTAAAAAACATCGCTAGACACACCCACTGTACAATACAGTACCAACCTAAGCCTATTTGCGGCCTAAGTGCGTGCAGATTTACATCGCATCTCCCAAAACGGCACGCATACACAATGTAGTTCCGACATCAGCGCATTTGCGAGCCATTTGCGTGCAGATTAACATCGCATTCCCAGAAACTGCTCGCATACACAACATAGTCACAACTAGCCGATTAGCAAGCTGTTTGCGTGCCCGATCAACATCGCATTGCCAAAAACGGGCCGCACACACTACATAGTTACAACGAGCAGATTAGCGAGCTGTTTGCGTGCAGATTAACATCGCATTCCCAAAAACGGGCCGCATACACAATTCACTTACAACATGAGCACATTAGCGAGCTATTTGCGTGCAAATAATCATCGCATACTAAAAAACGGGCCGCAAACACACAGGAAGTGATGTATGCATGCTTCCTGTCTACCAGAGGAGTGTCTTTCACTTTCTGTTCTCAGCACATTGCTGGTTATTGCTCAGATTGAAGGAGGTGTCTGGTGGTTTGTGCTGTTGGTTTGAGATTGTGAGAGTGTTGCTGTGTCCTGTGTCCTGTGAAAAGTGTCTGTTAACTCATTTTAAATTGTTTTAAATTGTTTTACTGTCTCCTGTCCTGAGTCTTGTTGTGTGTTTGTGTTGGGGTATTTCACTTCAGTGGTTTTAGAGGGTTAGCATTCTTTGGGTTGAGGGGTTACTGGTGTGCAGGGAGATGCCGGCTATGGGCAGGTCGGGAAGGATATCTGAGGGGGCATTGGGGGGCTTCCTTTGGCTGGTAAAATTTAACCTGCCATCGATGTTGGAGAGGGGTGGACGTATCCTGCAAGGGTACAGCGTGGCAGTGCGGAAGGTGCATTGGGAGCGTGTGCGGGTGCAGATGCTCCGTTGCTTTGGAGTGGACAGGAACGTGCGCCAGTGGAAGCACCGCTGGCAGGACATGCTGGCACGTGAGGCCGACATCCTTGACTTCACCGGAGTAATGACTGGCATACAGGGTGGTAAGTACAAACACTATTTTAACCCTGAATACTGTTATGTACATTGACAATTGACGTGTGGGACATGAAGGTATGATGTCATAATGCTGTCTCAACACCGTGATACTGTTGCAACTTGGTTAATACAATGAAAGTCGTCAAAAAGACATGTGCATGATGCACTGGACTCTTGAATTGCATGATTTAGTCTCCCCACTACAGTGTTTGCAACAGAAGGGAAGGTGTCGGAATACTCAATCCTAATATCCCTTATTGTAGAGCGCAATCCAGCGCAAGTTGTATTATCAATTTCTGTTGTAATGACCGGGTAGAAAACATGTTGCGCTGTAAAGCCCACATTGTAATGTAGGTCACCTGTGGGACACATTCCATCAAGCACATGCTTATTGTGAGCGTCTACTCATTTGTAAGGGTCGCAAGGCACGTGGGGGTGTGTGCATGTTCAAGTCCATCAAGGTGTGTGTATGTGGTCAACCCATTTTCATAAGTCTATGTCTGAAGATAGGGAGCAATGTGGTCTGTCGAGGTGGAAGTTGAGGACTCACAGTGTGTTGTAGTTGGGGGACGCAATGGCATGCGGGGAGATGATGTTGGTGACGGAGTTTGCGAGAGGTCCACGGGGGCAGCAGCGGTAGCAGAGAAAGGGGCGTGGAAGGATGAAAAGTCGGTAGAGAGGGAATACAGAGTACGCATCAGGAAGCCGGATAGTGACGAACAATATATTAGGTATGAGTGTGGAAATAAGTGAAGTAACAAGTTGATAAGAGTGAATGATGGAGCCGAATGCGTGAGTCAGAGCTCCAATTGACCACCAGGGTCGATGCACAGGTGAACCTGCGTGTGGAGGAGGGCTTCAAACGCACACTCTAGAGAGTGCATGTGCTTGGGGGAGGCCTCATTCAATGGTGGAGCTGCGAGGCTGGCAGAGCAATTTCACTGACAGTTAGTCAGTGGCCTTGCTAGTCTGTCCCCGCAGCGGACGTCATGAAGGAGGGGTCCAATTCCATGAAATTTGATGAGTGAGGTGTGAGGTGCAATGTGTTTACACATCATGTGGTCACATCAGAGGCACAACGCTGCACCATGCCGACAAGCATAGGGGGCTATTTTGGGTGACCCACTGTGCTGGATCAACACTTAACAATGTGGTGCCAAAGCTGGCACACTTGTGCCAAACCGGCGTGCTGATTAATATATGTTTGTGTACAGTAAGGGTGACTGTACATGTACAAGCCAAGCCATTGTGCGTGTGAGCTGTGTGCTGGCCAGAATGTAGTGTGAAAATAGCAGTCCTACATAACTTGTGGAACCGTAGCTATGCTGCCCCTGTACATGGTTTATGTGTGAGTATGAATTGGAGAGGTCAAAAAGACACAACGCAAATGGGACATCTCCAGAGTGTCATACCCCAAATATCTCTGGGTAACTGCCCGTTGAAATCTGCAGAGATGCAATTGTACACAGAGCAAGTTTAATCCCATGTCCGTGTAGTAATGGGGCCTTGACATTGTGTCACACGACTCATATGTGCATGTCTGCCAGCAGTAATGTATTGTGTGGTCCGCCTCTGCATTCACAGGTCCTGCGTGAATGGCAGTCTAAGTAGTCACAGTCATGTGGCCAACATGAAAGGCAACACCACAGTTATGTTGCATCGTCAGTTACTGTAATGAATTTCATCATGTATATGTGATGTTTGTTTACGTCTGGTAATAACACGTTAACATTTGTTGTCTCACAGATGGTCGTCAGCCTATAACACGGGGGGACATTGACAGATTCAGGGACCCACACGCCACTGGTGAGTATGGACATAATATAGTGTCATGTTGCAGTGCCATGGATGTCTGTTACAAATGCTACACTTTGTTGATAAGCAGTATGGGTGTGTATCGCATGTCCCTTACCCACAATGTGAAGATGCAATGTGTAAGTCAGATTAGTGTCCAAATTGGTAGGTGAAGGTGGGGCAATGCATCTGTTTCACAGTTGTGAGTTTGCCCATCAACAGTCAGTGATACCCATTCCAATTTAGGGGCATCATTTTAGTACCCAAACGCCGCCACTGCGTCACTTCCACTGAAGTGGTGTTGTCAATCGGGTCATTGGCTTATTGCCGATGTAGAGTTACGCTGCCTTGTCAATAAGGCACACTTACATGCTGTGTTTATCGTAAAAGGTGCGTGCAGTGGGTGTTAAGTTGTGCACAAGGAGGCAGTGCTTTTCAGGGGGTGCAAGCTCAGAGACATGTTTGAACAGTGCTTTCTTATGTATGCTGCATAGCAGCTTCACTGAAGTGGCAGTGTGTAGCTGAGAGTCAAACATATCAATGGCACATTACACAAACACATATCAAAGATGTGCATGTTAACTGCAATTGCATCTTTGTGCACTGCATTGGTGTTGGCAGGCTGTGTCCGTGGGGACATTCCATGCTTGACTATGGATCATGTGTACATACTCCTCTGTCACAATTGGTGACATTACTCCACACACATTTCCAAAACACGCTTGAGGTATGCATTATTTGAACTCCCATATATTTCACAATGCAGGGCTCAACGACACTATCTGTGTGTAAACATTAGCCATGACAATGACACGACGCACATAACCCCAGGGTGAAGTAATAATGTTGAATGCATTGGAACAGTTTTCGTTGTAAAGGCATGCGTGCTCTTATTCACTACGGAGTGAGGTCAGCAGTCACAAGACATGCATATGTGACAATTTGGGTGAAATGATGTCTCCCCCTCTCAGTGGCAGAACATCAGGAATTGTATAGTAATGGTGGAGTGAGGGACAGCGCATCCCGTCAATGTAAGCGGTCATACACCAAACATGTTCCCATGTGTGCTGCACGATTGGAAGTGTGAGTAGGGCTGTCCCAGTCTTGTTCCTGTGCATGTAGTGTGACATTACAATACTTTGACAAGCACACCTGCACACAGACACCCTTGCAATCTTGTGCAAGACTGGCTGTTTTGGTGCGGACTTGATGACCTGCACACAGTTGCTGGTGGACACACAGGGGTGCACATGTGCATTGTGCATTAGATGCAGCAGTGTGTCACAGGACAGGATGAGGGTGGTTCTGTACACGGAGGGCTAATGCCTCCCTCCTCCAGGCATTTGTACATGTCAACCACAGTCAGGGTGTCCAATGGTGCCATGTTTTGACCGTGTCAGTCTCATTTTGTAGTGACAGTACATGTTCCATGACATGCACTGTCATGTCAGTCTCCACAGCATGTAGTGAATCATTAATGCTTAAATATTTGGTTGACCACGTCCGTCTCTGACTTCACATAGTTACACTGGTGTGTTGGCTCACATGTTGATTTAATCTTTGATTAACGATTTAATGGTGAACATTGACATGTTCTGAAGTACTGGAATTGACATTTATTATATGTTACAGACAACATGACACCTGCGGAGCAACATGCCTTCCAGGTGGCAAGGACCGGTATCTTCATGTAAAGAAGGTTGCCAGAGGTTTCCGACAGATGGCGAGGAGGTACCGGAACGACAGGAAGGCCGGAAAATGGAATGCGTTGCAGGATGTTGCACAACCCAGCAGCCAGGCCCTCCCCGTACCCTCTGGTCCCAGTGTGGGGTCTCAGCCTGTCATTCCCCCTCCGACCACACCCGCACAGGTGCCAATACCACCTGCACCTGCAGCTCACGTGGAGCCTTTTAATGCCACGGACAGGAGGATGCTTGCTGCAAACAATTCCATGCTCATAGACATTCGGAGGGAATTGTTGTACCTCAACAGGAACTTGCATGATATCCGGACACACCTTGGACTGCAGTGATTCCTCCCCATTTTGTCCCCCATCCCCCTCTTCTCCATTGCCACGATGTTTATGTTTCAGTGTTGGCTAGTGTTTGTGATGTTTTGTTAGTTTTAGGTAGAGTAGTTTTAGTATAGGCCTAGTTAGTGCTAGTTTTTACGTTTATATATTTTTTCTTCAATTTCTATGGTATTTGGGGATAAGTTTTATTTTCCTTTGGGTGGGGTATTGAGGTGGTAACTGTTTTTGCGTGTTTAGGAATAGTTAGGGTATGGAGTTAAGTTAAGTACATTTCAATAGTTAGTTTAGATTTAGTGTTAGGATTAGTTCTTAGTGGTAGTGTAGGGAATTTAAATATTTCATATTTGTTCAATAAATAATGTTATTTAATTTTGTCAGTTTGCACTTACATCAGGGATGATGTGGGGGAGTGGGGCTTATTCCATTGTATGCAACTCATGCCGTCAATGGCCAAATCAATGAATGTGTAACTATGGTCATGACCTGTTACTTAGCAGGATGGATTGTGTCAGGATACCATATATGTGAGCACAGTGAACTTGCATGGCTGACAGATTGTAAAGTATGGTTTACGGCTTAGTCTAGGGACATTTTTTTGTGACGTTCTACATCTTAAGTGTGACGCACAGGGTTGTACTGCACATTGTTGCAAAATTACAACACAATGTAGGGACATTGAATTGTGAGTACATAGAAGTTGCTACAGTTAGCCATCATGGATATGGATGTATGCACCGAGTAACACATATAGCGTATGACACATGCATATCAGATGCTCCGGGCTCTGAGTCCATATACATTGCACAGACCTTGGCACACTTGATGCGTGGTGCCAGGGTATCAGCTTGCTTTGCCTTACCTGTCCCTGTGCATGGCAGCTCAATCTCCATGACATGCAAGATGTAGGTCATTTGTGTGTCCATTGGTAACGTCACATGGCACAACAGTGTTTGTGAATCACATGAGTTATGTGACAATGAGTTATGACTTTACTATTAAGGTTATTCACAAATGTTATTTAGGAGTTGCACTGTAAGGTGTACTGACTTAACTTCTACTATCTTCCTTTTCGGACTGCCATAATTAGTTGAGTTATGCTTTGGTCACAGTTGACGTTTATTAGCATGCACACTGTTCTGCTGCACACAAGTGGTGACATGTTGCATGGCTCCCTGTACCGCCAGTGTCATGGGCACTCGTCACAGCTGTTACTTTTGGCATTGACTCATTGTGATGACACCCTTGGAATGTAGCCACAGAATCAGACTATATGCTAAGTGCAGTTCGACAGACATCCGTAGACACATTGACCAATATGCTCACAGTGGGCACAGCATGAGAGGGCTCCAAGATTGTTAGGCATTGTTTGTGCACAGGTAGGGGCTGACTGACGCTTAGCACTTTGGCTATAGTCACCATTGTGAACTACACTTCAGTGAGGCAGACTTTGTTGTTCCATATATGTATGTTAGACATGTGCCCTTAGGTCTCCTCATCAATGTGATTCTGGTGTGCAACATCTAGGGTTGTGATATGCAATGCGCAACATCACAACAAGATTTGTACACCATGTTGAGTGTAAGTAGATATGCCAGGAGATTATGGTTTGCTATTGTTCAGGGTGACACTACTTGTGTCCTGAAACAGACTGGTACATTTGTTCACACATGCCTGTCTAATGAATGAACGTGGGTAAAAGTTGGTATATTGCTAGATTGTGGTATCTGATCAAGGTGGGCACAGCAATTTTACACATACAGGCTCATCTCACTGCCTATCCGTGTCAGGTGACACATGTACCTAGCTTGTATTTCCCTTGGTGCTCCTTGTTGTGGATTCACAGGACATGAATTATTGATGAAGTTCAATGCTTGATTGGTCATGTAAACACGCATCTGTGTGAATAGGATATATTTATTTACAGTACAAAGGGGAAAGACAGGACCAGTATTTGCCCATTCAACCCAACATTGCATCTATGCCCGTTAGAGGGGCAGACAGAGTCCTTTGGGAGTGACGGATCAGAGGGAAGAGGCGGAGTTTGCAGTGTCATTGTCACAAAAAAGAGCTGATGTGGAAGTCCATGTCTAGGTCCAAGGTGAGTGTTGGGTGACATTGGAAGACAATGGAAGGGGTCATTCTGTGGCATGATAGTAAGAAGAATACCAAGGTAAGCCCGGCCTTCTGACGTCAATGTTTGCTCTGTGTTCTCCTTACCATAATGGCAGAATCATCCTCATCTTCGTCCTCTGATGTGTCATGTGGCTCACATGTGGGTTGTGGTATGGAGGGTGCAGCACTGTGAGGCACGGACACATCAGGGGGCGGAGCTGAGGATGTGGAGCCGCCAGCAGCAGCAACTATTGGCGCCAGAGCTTGGGGCAGCACTGAGGTGACGAGCAGATGCAGGGCCTGGTAGATCCCAGCTACATTGCGCTGGTGTTCAGCCGTGGCAGCCATCTGTTGTTCTTCACGCCGCTCCCTGCTCTCCATTATCCGGGCTATCCTGGACAAATCGGCGCTGACACTACTGTAGCCACCCTGCTGAGACAGTTGGTCCAGTCTCTGTGTCAGGACTACAGCAATGTCATCCAGGGAGCGTTGGAGAGCATTGAGCGGGCTGTGGATGTCTGTCATCCTCTGCATGTGGTCCCTGATGGGACTCAGACACCCACGTATGTCGTCCATTTTGGCTGCCAGGCTCTCAAACCCCAACCGCACCTGGTCACGCGTCTCCCGCTGGACCTCAAGCACATGGCGGTGAAAGGCCTGATATGTGTCATCAAGGTCCTGGGAGGCAGCTGTGGTGGGAGGTGCCTGCTGCTGGATGGTTTGTGCAGGGGGTGGGGTTTGCGCAATGCTGCTGGGTTGCCCTGCTCCTGTAGATTGTGTGTCAAGGGAGTCCAGCATCTGGAGGAATTCCTCCTGGTTGATGGTGGTGTAATCGCCCAAGTCAACCGTGAGGGGTGGGTCATTCTGCTGTCCAGGAGGTGTTGTCTCTCCCTCTGCAATTGGAACGGGAGATACAGTTTAACAGTGTGTTACATGTAGGAGCATGCATTAGTTGACTTTGCAAACAGACTGCGGGAGACTGTACATTCTGACAGTTTTGGATGAGATGCTTATTATTAGCAGGATGTTGATTATTTCAAGGGCATCACGGATGTGAGCTTTTACTTGTACATTGTCATCATACATTTTACCTATATGAGATTTGTTTCAGGACAGTGTCTACACACAGGCGCTACCTGTTGTGTCCTCTGTTCAGTTGTGTGAGTGATGCAGTTCGTAACACCTAGTAGTCAATGTTGATGTACTCAGATTTGTATGTGTGTGCACTGCATTGTGTGATTGTGGCACCTGCTGCTTTTGTTTTACTGCCCCTCGTCCCTTTCAGACAATGACCCTTTGACTTCTGTGAATGTACAATGCAGAGATGTTGCGAGCTGTGGTGACTATGTGTGTTGGCCAGAGTTGTGACACTTGTGCATAGTAGGTCATGAGATGTCTGGGTCACATCAGGGGTTGTGTGTACAGAAGGATGTGTCAGAGTGTGACCTGCTCCTATGAGGAGGTGGTCCACACTCCGCCACATCAGTGAGATGTCCTGCACCATGTAAATATGTTTGTCCAGCAGGGATGCTATTCATCATGCCCTGTCACTTGCCTTGTCAGTGTGGCTCACAGACCTGCAGCTTTGCAGGGTACTGCACATGTGCATGTGAGTTGTGTGAGATTAGTTATGTGTGAGGAGGGCACCCTTTTGGCACATTGGCAATGAGAGCCTACTTTCTTTATTCGACATGTAGGACACATGTGCATCTATGTAGCTAGGGCTATTGTGAATTGTCTTGTGTGCATTCTGTCAGTCATGTTCAATCTTGCATGTATTGCTTACTGCACTTCTGTTGGATTACCCATTCTGAGTGTGGTGCAGCATGTATTGCAATAGTTGTTACTGTCTGTTCAGACGGTGTCAACACCCATTACCCGCAACTTTGATCCCACATGTGGTGTGTGTGTGGCAGTAGTGTCCCGTATGGGGCATGCTGCCTGGCAGGGACGTGGGGCGGTGGAGGGACAGGGTGGGGGGTGGTATACACCGGAAAATGGATGTATGCATGTCAGTGGACATTTAAAAAGATAAGAGGGATGTAGTTGGGCGCCCTGCATCGCATTTGGCAATGCAGTGCGCGCAAATGAATCCGTTTGAAGGATTTAACTGTATACTTACCTGCATTCATCCGTATTCCGGTGTTTACTACACCCCACCCTGCCCCTCCCCTGCATCACCGCCCGGCAGCACGCCCTATACGGGACACTACTGGTTTGTGTTACAGGATTTTGCTTTAGTTGATTTACAGATGCGTGTTTATGTTGCTCAGGCCTTGTCAGTGCCACCCTCACAATAGATGCAAATGGCATGGTGATGTGTATTTGTGTATGTGCCACGCAGCTGATGACATGGATGATACATGCTGTCCTGGCTCAAGATTTTCAAGTCCTGGCTTTGCGTGGGTGTGATGATTTGACATTACTGGATGTTTGTTCACTGACACAGTTGACTTACCAAACAGATGTGTTTACATGCACATGATCGTGGGATGGGCAACTCACATGGTGACACAGGAGGAATGCTGTTTTCAGTATGACAGATGTGTACACTTGGGGTGGGTGAGTGAAATGTGACCTTATCATTGAGTGTGCCATTTTGGCCTTTTTATTAGTTGTTTGCAAATGTGCTATCCTTGCTTGTGGTCATACTTTGTTTGGCATACTTCTTTACGGGGACATTGTTGTTGTGTGAGTTTGTCACAACAACGAGTGAAGGAGTACAGCTTTGTGAAACACATTGCTGATATGCATTGTTCATGTACCGTGGTGTTGCAGGTATTTCCCCCCTGCTCATTGCATAACATTGCCCCATGAGTAAAGTCTGCAGCATGTGTGCATTTAGTCCTTTTAAATTTTTGTTACATTAAAATTAACCCTGATGAAGTTTTAGGCAGCAGAGCATTGACATCTCCCAAATCACAGACCTAGTCCCCCTCCACTGATCTTAATATACAATTGTACAAACAGAGGATCTCAGCTCAACCTTAAGGCACGTTTCCGCAATGTCCTTGGAAAATATGATTCATGTAACAAAGGGAGCTATGTCCAATACTCTATGGGTCCCAGATTGAGGAACTTGACTATTCCTACTAAATCTATCCATGCCCTAGATTCCAATACCCCCTCCCTCCAGGCATGTCACATCCCCAATTACTCTGCACTCATCGGTAACCACTAGTAATCCGTGATTAGTAATCTCATCAAGGTAAACTATTGAACCTTGTGTAGGCTGCCACTTTGGATTCACGTATCTTGCATATCGCAAATGGTGGCACATGGCTACTTCTACGCGCTGGAGGGGGCCTCCCCTGTCATCAGCTCTCCCAGGTCAGCGTCATAATCACTTTCAGCGTCTGGTTCTTTTGATCGTCCCACCAGGTGTCCCCATGCTCTAGCTGCCTCGGGTGCACCATCACTCCCCATCCTCTTTGCCAATTGTAGCCGAACCATTCCATCACAGTCCGCACATTAGATGAAATCTATCTTCCAGCGATCTGAGCTCGGGGGCCCACTCGCCTTCCAGTGCTTCGTGATTTCTCTCTTGGCAACCACCATTCCCGTATCTATGAACTTGGTGGTGATTTTAGTTTTAGCTGTGTGGGGAAACCAATGCAGTATACATGTCCCCAATGCCATATCTAATTCCCTATCCGTCACTACCTTCAATAGTGCAAGTACGTCATTCCAGTAAATAGCCAGGAGTGGGCACTTCCTGTGCATTTGAGGGAGGTCTGCCCCTTCACCCCTACACCTCTGGCATTCATCTGAGTCAGTGTTGATATATGTTTTTATTTTTGCCGGTGTGAGGTAAGCACGATGTGTGACATGGAAATGGTGCATTTGGAAGCAGGCATTGCTGGTGCTCTTCCATGCCCGCTCCACTATCTCAGCCCAAGCCCTTTCCGGATTCTCGCTCCCTACATCAACCTCCCATTTGTACTTACGTATGTCCAAAGGGGGTAGCTTCTCAGGGGTCATGCGCTTGTATTAACACGTGACTGCCTTAGACCTCCCTGCTGCAGTCACTATGTATTCACAATGTGTGTGCATTTAGTCATATGACTATTTTAGCCATCGGCCTACATGTTCATTTTTTTGTGAGATAGCATGTGCTGCCAGTATGCAGACTCACTGGATGCTTGCTCACTTGCAGTACACAGAACTGCATTGCATGGACGGTCAAGGGGGCATAATGCTTGGCGATGCGTGATGTTGTCACGTTGTCCCCCTTGCCTCATCACCACGCATATCCAATTCAGCAGCACAAGGCAGCATCTCCCAGACGCCCAAATGAGCATGCCGTGTGAATGTGACAGATCACGTGCACCAGTGAGCATGCCAACAACAATCTCAGCACACCTGCAACTTTGTGCATGTGTTTGGCTTGTGTGCAAGGTTGTGTATGGCCATCAAAGTCACCCTTGATGGCCATGCACGACCTTGCACACAAGTCAGACACATGCGCAATGTTGCAGGTGTGCTGTGCTTGTTGTTGGCATGCTCACTGGTGCACGTGATCTGTCACATTCACACGGCATGCTCATTTGGGCATCTGGGAGATGCTGCCTTGTGCTGCTGAATTGGATATGGGTTCTGATGATGCAAGGTGGGCATTTTGCAAGCCCTCCGCATCTCTAGGTGATGTGGCACTTTGCTAATTGATGTTGCCCTTATTTTGTAATCTGATGTTGTACCTGGACTGTGTTTGGCTGACTTTACGGTGCACATTTCAAAGTCTGGGTGCATGGGAATATGTGTCTTGCAAGGTTTTGGCTTGAGTCAGGTGATCTGTGTCCATGCCACCATGCACAGGGCTATCTGGGACCTGGTCCACAGTGATTGTGGGTCTGCAATGCAATTTTTTGTGCATGAGTGCCATTGTGCCCATCCACCACCATCCACCCACTCCATGGTTGGTACTCACCCTGTGGTTGTGTCTGCTCACATTCAGCAGTGTCCTGACCCGGCACTCCGACCACGTTTCATCAGTGATGACTTGGGCCACCATTTCCTCCGTCTCATCCAGTTCCAGCTGGGGCGCTGAACTCCCACCTCCGGTCGCATTTGCTGCCTTCCGGTTGGCTGCTATTTTTTCCTTGGTATTTTTCTTGCTGTCATTCCAGCGCTTCCAGATCTCGTCCACTGTCCTCCTCTTCCTCTCTCCAACAGCATTCACCTTGTCCGTAATGTCTTCCCATATTTCTTTTTTCTGGACAATGGCACTGAGCGTTTGATGAATAGCTCCTGTTGATGTTCAGCCACCAGGCCACACAGGACCTGATTTTCCTGGTGACTGAACCTGGGGTTCCTCTTCCTCCTGGCCTTCTCCTGGGTCTCTGTCTGCTCCTCCTGGCTAGCTGGGGGGTTGTTTGTGGGCTCAGCACTTGTCCCGGCTTCCTCCGTGTCTCTCCTGGGATCTGCTGTATTCTCCATTTTTTTTTTTTCCCCCTGCTTGTTGGCCTTTTATGGGGAATTTTGGCGCTTGATTGGTGTGACATGCAGGCCTGCTGCCAATTTCCCGGCCGATTTCGGCGCTATTTGGCCTATTGCTACTTTTCTGTACTTAGCGTGCTTTTTTTTATCGCCGGCGCGCAGGATGTATCGCTGTCCATTAGCGCCGGGATTCATTGCTATCGCTGGGTAGCGGCGCGTTGTTAATACGTCGCTACCACGGCGATAAGATCTGGGTATCGACGGCGATAAAAATAAGGACGCTTATCGCGCTTGGCGATAATTATCGCGGTTTGTTGATAACATCCCCCTAGGAACTCTAAAAAAATAAAAACTAGGAACTCTAAAAAAATAAAAACTAGGAACCTAAAAAAATAAAAACTAGGAACCTAAAAAAATAAAAACTAGGAACATTTTGTATCTGTTTTGAATTAGTAAAAATGGCAAGCACATAGATATTTTAAGTTAGAACAGGGGATCCATCAAGACTATGTCCTTGCCCCTTTATTGTTTATTCTTTATATAAGCAGTCTCAACTTCTTTTTGATTAGCTGTGGACAGTGTGTGCCAATTATTCTAACGGGTTCGAGTCTTAGAAGGGGTGCTCAACATCCTGTGATTCTGGCCATATCACTTAATCGCCCCGTGCCTAACAAAAATGAATGAGTCCATCTGTAATGCAACTGGTGCTCCTGTAAAGCGCTCTGATACCTTTGGGTCGAGTTTGTGCTATATAAAGCTCCCCACCCCCCCAAAAAAAGCTATCCCACCTCTCTTTAATGTCAATGATGCTGTTGTATTTGGGCAGCACACCTGATGGCCTCAAGATTCTGGTTGATGCTTCAGTCTCCTTTGTTTAGGACTTAGACCTTGAAACGAATTTTCAGGTTTTGTGGCGCTAACAGGTTTGTCAGTGTTGGAAAATGTTCCCCAATTTCCATATCTTTGAGTGGCATTTGATTCCAGAAAGACTTGGTTACCACGTGTCACCATTAGGTGTCAAAAATGTTGTCAGTCTATTGGTGCAGTATTCAATCCTACCTCGAATTTAGGATGCAAACTAATAGCCCCACTCCTTCAAATTTATAAATCACAATGTGTCCCTATTGCAACATACAGAGCTGGCATTTAGGGGTATACGAAATGTAAGATCTTGTAATTAGATGAGAGTCGTTTTTGCCACTGCTTACTTTTCTTACCAATGAGTTGTCCATGTTACACTTGCCACAAGGGCTTGGGCTTATATTATCTTAAAGATGTTATAAAGCTTCTCCCCTCTCATTATGAATCTCAATATAAAATATTCATAAGGCTGTTTTGAATCAAACCGGTATTTTAGATTGGTTTAAATCTGACAAAAGGATCCATTGTCCTTAGTTCCTTTATATAAACATGGAAATGGAGGATTGCGTGGGTGTTTTTATTTACAGAAATAAATCTGACAAATTTATGGACAGTTTGTCAGAGAGTCTTCTGAGTTAGTTAAATTCTCCAATAGGCAACATGTTATCACAAAAACATGTAATGGAATAGAACCTCATTTACTAACTACTATAAGTACCTTTGAAAGATCTCTTTTGTCACAATTCCTGATTGGTATCTGATAAAATTACGAAGCAGGGTCATTGAGTATAACACAGTTTTAATATTCCGTCTCCTCTCTCCACCACAAAACTTCATCTCACAGATAACGGATAGTTCTACCCAACATTCTAAGGCAGGCTCCCTGTAACAATAAGGAGATACCAACTAAATGGCAGGGGGAGGGGTGGGGAAGGTGGAAGGAAAGGAAAGAGTAAATACATGCCTACGTAACCCACATTGATAACAGGTGTAAGATCTTAAAGAGATAATGTAATTATAACACATCTTCCCCCCAAACAACCAATAAAAGAATATAAAACATCAGCACTAGAAACAGATAGGATGCATTAAATGGGTGCACATAATGTCAATCCCACTAGCGCCATAAACATTTCAATTATTCATATCATAGTCTCGCTGCCATTTGGGAGCCCTACAATATAAAACATGAGCACTAGAAACAGATAGGATGAATTAAATGGGCGCAGATAATGTAAATCCCACTAGCGCCATAAACATTTCAATTATTTATGTCATAGTATTGGTGCCATTTGGGAGCCATGCGGATTTTTTGATTTTCGGGGAAACTGGGTGTAGGGTTCGAGTGCGAATAAGACGAGGTAGGAATGCTCCAACTTAGGCCATTATTTATAATAGCTACACTATGTTGGACTGCCACAATCTGCATGGGTTTGTAGAACTTGGAATCGCCATTTATTTTGGTAGGATTCCTGACATATACCCAGTCCCCTACCACCCCCTGCGGAACTTTAGTGCCATGTTTGAGGTCGTAACAGGACTTGTATTTGGCTTGGTGTGCGTTGATCTAGTATCTGGTGTCCCCTGAGCTGAGTTCCACACCAACACCACCCCCCAACCAATTAGGAAAGCATTCCGTGCAGGGTATTCTTCCTTTAATAGCAGAGAAAGGGGATATGCCCGTGACCTGGTAGGGAATGCTATGGTAGGCCCATAGCATTTCTTGGATGCCCTCTTCCACCGGGACCATGTTGGCACATGCTAACTGTATACACTCCTTAATTATTCTATTCATTCTCTCCACTAGGCCATTTGCTCTAGGGCAGTAAAGGGGAGTTTTAAGATGAGAGATGTCCATGTTCCCAAGAAATTCTGTCATGACAGATGAGGTGAATTGTACCCCATTGTCCGTGACAATAGCGGACGGAATACCTTCCGTAACAAATGTGTCTTTCAAGAATTGAATGAGAGATTCAGTGGTGATTTGGTTCACCATTCTCATAACAGTCCAATGGGACTGGTAGTCTATCAAAACGAAAGCAAAACGTTTCAATACACCTTTCCGGTTTGTGGGATCAATGATGTCTAAAGCAAGTTTTTCCCATGGCTTGTCAGGAATCGAGACCAGGGAAAGAGGGACCCTGTGAGTTATTTTAGATTTGTTACTGTTTGCACAAATATAGCAATAACTTTATTTTCCACCATGGAATACATGTTGGAGGATCAGTAACGTTCCCTGAGCCTGGATTTAGTCAGGCTCCTACCCAGGTGACCCTTATGTACCAGATCTATAATCTTGCAGCGCAAGAGTTCAGGTGGTATAATTTTGTAATTTTTTAGTAGAAGATTCTGGTTTAACTAGAGTTCATGACGGACTTCCCAAAATTTCTTGACATCATCAATGATAGTACTAATAGAACTGGGCCAGCCTTGCAAAGTATACATTTTGAGTTGGTTCAAGGTTACGTCCTTATTCATACATTCTTCCCACTCTTGTGATGTGATGGTTGCAGAGTTGAATTACCAAATAGGGTATTCCATCAAATTGCTCCTCCTTGTTTGATGGTGGTCTAGAAAGGAAATCTGCTGCAGAGTTTAGATTCCCTGGGACATATTCTACTTGAAAACAAAAACTTTCGAATCCTAACACCCATCTAGCTATGCGAGTAGTATTGCAAGATGAACCTTTAGGGCTGAACATGAATGTGAGGGGTTTATGGTACGCAGAATTATAGACCCCTTAAAAAAAACTTGAAATGTTTGACAGTCCAGAAACACAAGAGAATCCCTTTCGACTAAAAAGTAGTTCATTTCTGACTTTGTAAGGGTAAGCGAGGCAAAGGCCACAATTATTTCTTTGCCCTCAATTATTTGGGAAAGGGTGGCTCCTAATCCCTTGTTACTGGCATCAGTCGTTAGAATGGTTTTGCGGTTAGGTACAAAATTGCACAAGTAGGGAGCTGAAAGAATAGCATCTTTTATTTTCTTAAATGAGGCCTGATGTTCATCTGACCACTGATAGTGTATGTGGTTTATTATTAGTTCTCTGAGGTTGAAAGTTAAATCAGCAAAATTTCCCACATACTTTGCCATATATTTTGCCAGGCCTAGGAAGGATTTGAGCTCATCTTTATTTTCTGGAGCAGGAACATCTCTTATAGCTTCCAGTAAGCAAATTGGCGGTTTAAAACCGTCTTTGGAAATTGTATGCCCAAGATATTCTACTACACCTTCACCTGATTGGCATTTATCTCTCTTCGATGTTAACCCAGCATTCTTGAATTTAGTAAGCACTTCCCTCAATATTCTGTCATGTTTTTCAGTGGGGTCTCCATAAATCAAAACATCGTCTTGGAAACATAGGGTTTTAGGTACTCCTTCTAAAATTTGTTGCATACGTTTTTGACAAACTGCTGCCGCTGAGGCAAACCCAAAAGGCATACGGCGGAACATGAATGTGCCCATAGGTGTGGTGAAGGCCGTTAGCCATCTGCACTCTGTGTGCAGTTCAACTTGGTGATAGGCCATGGAGAGGACGAAAATGCTAAAACATGTGGCGTCACCCATCGTGCTTAACATTTCATGAATACGAGGTAAGGGATGTCTCTCAGCCCAGATGTTGGTATTTAAATCACACAAGTCAACACATAACCTGATGTTCTCACCATGGTTTTTTTTTAGCAATTACAATGGGTGCTACCTAATCAGAGCAATCTATGGGTTGTATTATACCTATTTCTTTTAGTCTTGCAAGTTCTTTTTTAATGGGTCCCACAGTAGATGAGGTATTGGTCTGGTCTTGTGTACAACACGTTTAGCGTTAGATTTCAATTGAATCTTATGGAAATCTTTCAACATACCCCATTCCTCTAAGAAAACTTCAGGAAATTCACTGATTTCATGCTCACTAGTGCCTGACTGATTCACCAATAAGACTTGTTCAGGGTTATTGGGGTCAAGCTTGATACCCAATTCCTTTGATGTTGCCAGCCCAGTAGATTTGACCCTTCTTCTACTACATAAACCTTGCCCACTGTTGAGTGGCCTTTGAAAGATTTGAGAGTTTTAACTATACCTTTAATGGGATCTTTAGTATACCCACTGGGTGAAATATCAGCTGAAAGCAAATTGACCTTGTTGACACCTACAACGGATTTATAATCTCAATAGGTAATTAAGGTAAAAGGTGAATACGAATCAGCAAACATGTTAACTAAATTACCATCCAAGTATACATCACATACAGGATACTTGTGTTGATTCTGTGAACAATCATCTTTAACTTGCAGTATTATTTTTTTAGATTGAGATTTCTCTTCTGTTACAAAATTTCCACTCCCATTACTTTTCTTGGAGAAGCTTCTGCATACTCTTGCCAAAAGACCCCCTTTGCTACATTTTCTACAAATGACTGGTCTGGCTTGCCAAATAGGGTTATTGGCTAAATGGTCACTACTTCCACAGTGGAAGCGCTTAAGTTTGAGATTTTCTGTATCCTCCATTTGAGAAGGCCACTTATCGTTCTTTACTTTGCATACAGCAAGTTCTGATTCCAAATTAGACACTTTTGAAACCTGCTCAATATGGCCATGGGAGTTGATCTCTTTTAAGCAGATGGCCATGTGTTCAATAGATTCAACTATTTCGATGGCTTCCTCAAGGTTGGGTTGTTTTGGAACAGTTTCTCCTGTATTTTACTATTGTTAGTGCACCACACTAGTTGGTCTCTTATGAGAGAATTGTTTAAATCTGGAAATTCACACAACTTACTCAAACCTCTAAGCACTGCCACATAGTTGGATACATTTTCTTCTTTGCCTTGAGATCTGCTGAAGAATTTGTGTCGTTAAAATACAATATTAATCTTATCACCAAAATGTTTCTGGAGCTTAATATGGGTAGTCTTGTAAGCATCCACCTCATCCTCATCTGCATCACTATATTAGATGAGAGCTCAGGTTCAGGTAAGGACTCAAACATTTTACTACCATGTGTCCCCAGACTGTGGAGTAGTATGTGTTGTTTCCTTGTTGAGCTGAACTTCTCACCTCCAATCGCTATCAAGTATGATTCAAAAATATTTTTTCATTCCTTCTATGGTATGTGAGGTTCACCAAATTTATTCAGGAAGGGTGCAGGTTGAGGCATCCAAATGGCTCCCAACATAATACTACAGGGTAATAGATGACCAGGAAATTGTATACAAAATATTAACTCTAAAACAAGATGTCAGTTGTCCTAAGGATACACAATAGAGGTATATTGCAAAATAAGCCAATCAATAAAACATGTAGATAAGGTTTGAAGTGAAACCAGAAACTTACATCCTTAGAATCTTGAAGACTAGAACAATAGCAATGAGTAAAGCTGGGAAATGACACTGCCCCACGAACAAAAGTAACAATCCTTGGTGTACCTGCCACCGTGAGATAAAAGGAGCACACTGATTGGTGAGGAAGAAGGTGAGCGTGTCACCGTGAATAACTGAAATTCTATATGCTGAATTATGAACTGGTAACCCAAGGTGCGCGTGTTACCGTGAAATAAATGGAGCACGCATTAATTGGAGAGCAGGAAGGTGTGCGTTTCACCGTGAAGGAATGAGGCACGTTGAGAAATATGAGGAAATGGTGAGCGTGTCATCACAAAATGACACGCAGAAGTAACAAAAAATAAGAAATGGTGTGCGTGTCACCGTGGTAGCTCGCCAGGAGCACACTTGACACGCTGCAACCTGAATAATTAAGCCAAGGCACAATGAATGGCCGCGGAGAGGCAGCACACCAAAGATCCACTGGTACAGTGGGCCTGACACGCCTGACAAATATCTCTTGGCCACCTCCCCTGAGGCAATGCGGGCGTCGAAGACGAGACGCATAAGAAGACTGGCAAGTCCAGGGGAGGTCCTCCGCTTGAGAGCCACGCCCAGAGGTGGTCTCTTCGAAGAAGACCAGCAAGTATAGGGGAGGTCCTCCGCTAGAGAGCCACGCCCGAGGAGTTCATTTCGCTAATCTCTTCCGAGGGGCAGTCAGGGAAAAGCCGCAGACGGAGCGGGAAAGAGTACCACAAAAATAACAGACTCCCCTGAAGGTGGCGAAAGGAGTAGCCGACCAGGCTGGGGAGATCCCAGGTAAGCGTCAAGGCGAAATGCCAAAAGGAAACAGTATCTTGGAATGAAGCTCGAGGCTGTAGTCGGAGTAGTACACAGAAGGGGAGGAGACGTTAGCTTCTGTCCCCTTACACAGATCGTCGCCAGTGATAAAATTACGAAGCAGGGCTGTTGAGTAAAACACAGCTTTAACATTCCGTCTCCTCTCTCCATCTCACAGATAACGGATAGTTTTACCCAACATTCTAAGGCAGGCTCCCTGGAACAATTAGGAGATACTAACTAAATGGCAGGGGGAGGGGTGGGGAAGGTGAAAGGAAAGGAAAGAGTAAATACATGCCTGCGTAACTCACATTGATAACAGGTGTAAGATCTTAAAGAGATAATATAATTATAACAGTATCATATGCTACCTTTTATGTTTTCCTCTGGGCCAGTACTGTAATGAATCAATTTGCTTGTGACCATGTGATGAGGCATCAGAACAGTCACTTCTGCACTTTATGTTTTTTTGCTAATTTGATAACTTGTATACTAAAATGTATTTAATTTCATTACCTAGAAGATATAACTTTAAAGGTTTTTTGACCTTAACTATTCAATTGAAACCCTGTTGTTTAATTGAGTTTTGAATTGTAATCTGAATCTGTTGTAAACCAGTGAATGGAAATGTAGCAATATGCTAATTTGTGCGGCCTGCTGTCTTGATGTGGACATGAAATTAATGGTAAATTTCAGCATTGTCTCTGAGATTGCTCTCATTAACACACGTGTTGAGGCGGTGCTTTTCGCCATGTGCCATCTTTTTGCAACTGTATAACCCAATCAGAATGAATATGAGTAGAGGTAGAGGAACCCTGTGAGATAAAGGGCAAGGCATTAAGGACAAGGAGAAAGATAATAAGAAAACAAGGACTGGATCACTGCAAAGGTGAAAATCCTGAGGGGTTAATCAATTGAGCAATTGTAATACTTTAAAGCAGGCAATTAATATCAGTCTATCGATCAAATTACTTCCATGACACTGGGGGCAGCAGATGTTCATCTACACATTCTGTGAAAGGGAGAGCCAACCAGAATGAGCCTTGTAGAAAGGCTGAGCCCTTCTGCTGAATGGGAAGAGGCCAGTGTCACTTTTAAAGAGCAGGGCTCAGATCACAAGTCTGCTAGACTCTCAGCAGGAGACTGTGGATCAATACATTCGAATGAAAAGAACAGACGAACATGCAAACTCGGACCGGGTTTATGAAGAAGCGATTCAAACACCAGGTGACATTTTGCACTCCATAAAGGTGGTTTCCTGGTCACATTTACCGAAGGCCTAGGACATAATCTTATCTGGGAATGGCTGGAACTCCATCCTTTGTAGGTGCGATACTTGAAGTGTTCTCTCTTATAGTACCTGAGGACTGTAGGAAAACGACTCACAAGGGTGGGCCTAAAACAAGCCCTTTACGCCATATACAGATGAAATGGGATGAGATTGGGACTCTGTTCCACATGTGAGTACTCTGCTGAGAGAGCCACAGGGTCAAGAAAAGTATCCCTTAAAGCCGGAAGCCAAGCGTGATACAAAAGCCTGACAGGACTGTAATATCAGGGAGTGATAGTAATGAAAGCCGCTCTTTTCCCTGTAGTTAAACCGACATTTTGTACTGTATAGTATTAGACTATAGGAATTTGAACTCACACACGTACACACATGCTGTACAAAAAGCACCTAGTACTGGGCATGAAAGGTAGGCAGAAAGGATGTTGCACAATATCCAGTTTACACTGTCATAGCCAATACAGAGTCAACCATTGTCCTCCAAGCTCTACCTGGAGCAATAGACAGAGAGCACCATCTTCACTGCATATGCTGAAAACACTCATTTCAACTGGGTAATAAATGTCAGTATCTCCTCTCTGTTTTAGGTCTCGCTTGATGGTTCTGCATGAAACTTACCCAAAGAATGTCTTCTGGGGTTGGTGCAGTGTTAGGCATCCTTCACCAGACAAAGCATGCAGCAAAATGTCTGAGTCAATCCAAATGTAGAATGCTGCACGCCGACTGGCGTGGATGTATACCTGTTTCATGCCCAGAGATGGTTTAAGGCATAGGCAAAGTGTGGTCTAGCCCAGGACACCCACCATTCTAGGGGCCCCAACATTAAGTTCAGGACAGTTCCTGACAATGGCATAATGCAAAAACAAGCATTTGCAATGCAATAGGTCTCGCATTTGCGAAATTTTAAGCTATTGGCATTGTAAATGACAATGCCTTTTATTTATCTGTTTTCAAAACCAACACATAGATAAAAGGTTTGTCATTTACAATGCCAGTAGCTCAAAGTCTCGCAATAGAGACCTATTGCATTGCAAATGCTTGTTTTGGTAGCTTCCGTGTGTTTTTTTATGGGGGCTTTCTGCTCTAGTTATTGTATATCTTTTTTTGTGTATTGTGTGTTAGTGGTAGCATATATGTGGCTTGCAGCTTTTCATTTTGCAGGTATGTTATTTAGAATAGAGGTCGTGCCCTTACTTGCTTAAGTCTTACTGTGCTCTTTTGTGATTGGGGTTGTGTTTTGTCATGTCTCTGTTACCGTCGCCTTTGTGTGCGCAATTGTATTAGTCACTGCTATCCTTTGAATGACAATTTTGTTAACGTGTCCTTTGTGGAAAGGCACTTGTAATTTGCAGTTTGTGAGAGGGCTTGTGAGGCTGTGTTTTTCTATTGTCCTCTGCTGTGTGGTCATGTTGTGTTATTGTGTCCTTTGTTGTTTTACCGTGTACTTTATGTGCGTTGCTGTGTTTTGGTAAAGGCCGCCCTGTGTTACAATGCCATTTGTAGAAGTTTGGTTGTGTTTTGCTGCCTTGCTTGCTTTTGTGGGCCGTGGAGACTGTGCCCTGTGAGAGGGGGTTGTTTGTCTTTCTGAGTTCCTTTTTGGGCAGTGTTCTTTCCAGCGCAGTTTGTGCAGGTGTTTTCTTTGTACACTCAATCCGTATTCCTGTCGGCTTTGCTACTTGTTAACCTTACATCATTGTGCACATCGAAGATTTATATTTCATTGCCTGAAAGTTATTTTTTTTTAATACCCGTGTGCATCATTGCAACTTTTCCTAACTGTAACCACCAAACCATCAAAGGAACGAAGGAACCCACACACCCCCAACACTGCCATCGCCACCGAAAGAAAGTGGGAGCTGGGGGATGGGTCGAACTACTTCTGTGTTTATTTATGTATTACAAACCTATAGTTAACGATTTATTAAGGACAGTTCTATGAGACGAGGCAGCGAATATTAGAAACATTGAGTTGTTTAACGCATCTCCACGGCTCCGAAAGCAATCCCAGCCGTGCGGACCTTCGAATGCAGGCAGTCTGCTCGTACCAAACTAGCTACTGGTTTGAGGACTCCGGCATTTACCATAAATCCTCGCCTACTTTACAAACGTACTCTACCTGTGTGGATTCTTTTTTTATTTAAGGACCCAAGAGATACATATGCATGTGTGGAAGTGTTTCTTCCTGCACAAGGGGTAAAGGAATGCGTGGTATTGGCACTTACATTTAACTCTGTATAACATTGGTTAATGGCCGTAATTCTCCGCCCAAATGGGTGCCGCTTGTGCCCCTGCAGCTTCTTGATTTAAATCGCAGAAAGGAAGGAGTCCGAGTTTCTGGATCCGTCGGGCGTCACTCACACAAGAAACATACACACCACAATGAGGCCTGCTTCCTCCACACATATCGCTCTTATCTCCTGTCGGTTTTGTGAGGGTACCAAGAAGACATACATGTATATGCTGCCGTGTGAACCCCTCCTGGTGATGTGTATTCCTAGGCACACGTGCATCGCGGCATCTAAAAGTAACTTTTTAGTGGATGTTGCATGGCACAACATTTCTATGCAACATGTCTGCAATATACTCCCACACATCACTCATATTAAAAATACATTAAAGGCAAATGGTATTTAAAGCAATCTATGTTTAAGAAATATTAAAGGTAATCCAGGCAAGACTCTCTGCAGAACAGAGCAGGATGAATGAGGGGGCCCCCTGAAAGGTTGGGGCCCTGGGCCAGAGCCCACTTTGCCCATACCTTAAAACGTCTATGATTCCGAAGGGGTATGTGTGAGATATAAGAAGGAGCTGTGGGTTTTATATTTTGAGGGGGCTGTGTGTGATATAAAAAGGAGCTGTAGGTTTTATATCCCAAAAGAGGGTGTGTGTGAGATATAACAGGGAGCTGCGGATTTTATATTCCGAAGGGGCCGTGTGTGATCTAAAAAGGAGCTGCGGATGTTATATTCCGAAGGGGCTGAGTGTGATCTTAAAAGAGCTGCGGGTTTTATATTTCGAAGGAGTGTGTGTGTTTGTGAATTTAAAGGGAGCTGTGGGTTTTATACTCCGAAGGGGTGTGTGTGTGTGTGATATAAAAAGAGCTGTGGGTTTTATTCTGAAAGAGGGCGTGTGTATGATATAAAAAGGAGAGTGTGTTTTATATTCCGGAGGGGTGTGTGTGTGTGTAATATTACAGGGAGCTGTAGGTTTTATATTCCGAAGTGGGCTGTGTGTGATATAAAAGGGAGCTGCGGGTTTTATGTTCCGAAGGTGTGTGGTGCCGTCTGGGCACAGGCGGTGATCTACAAGGGCAGGAACGAGGAGAGGTCGCCGTCGCTCCACTCGGGCTCCTGCTTGACGGCGGCCCGGGCCTGCGGTGCCGGGCCGCAGCTCGTCAACAGAGTGGAGAGCATGCTCAGGGGGGGACTTGAGAGCTGCCCGGATGGATGGTGGGTGGGGTGGGATCAATTTGACCCTGCAGCGTTCACCCTGCAGCCTCCTGAAATGTAAGTTGGACGGTGTGCCGTTTGCGCTCAGCTCCAGACGAGGATTTTTACATTATGAAGCGCACAGGGCTGTAACTTTCACTCGGGCACCCACACCAAGCAGTCTAAACCCGGAGTGCAAACATGGCGCCGCTGACAGGGCAGCGGACAGAAGTTTGCCGTGGAGGTCGGACAGGTGGGGCAAGGCCAACGGGGAGGGTGTTAAATAACCTATCAACCCCCTCACCAACAACCGAAACCAGCCAACCATGGAGCTCGGATTATACCTACAGCATTAATATAACCCGCAAGGAACTAAAGGAAGATCGGAGAGAGAGAAAACAAGCGCGGCCGCGAAAGCGAATGCGCTGCAACTAAAAAAAAAATATGTGATAGCAAGGAAAAGGAACAGACGCTGGGCTGGGGAAGTCGTACCTTCTGTTCTTTGAATGCGTCGTAAAAGGGCTTTGCTCGGACACGCATCTCTGACAAAAAATAATAAACACGCGGCTGAGTGAAACAGATGTGTTCACACTTACATGCCCCCTTGAGATAAGAAATTCCTTCACGACACCCGTGAAGCTAACGACCCAGTCCAGATGGGCCATCCAAAAGAGAGACAGGGCGGTAACCAAGAAGCATCCATTTCAATGGGAAGCCAGCGTTTAGTATAAACGCTGACGCGACCCAATGAAAATGATGGACGGGGCTTCAAGTCCCCTTCTGAAATCTCCTCGATCACAATAGCCCTCGCAGAGCGAGCAGCGCATGCGCGCTGCAACGCTAGGCGAGACCTAATGATGGGGTCCCCTGTGCAATATGTAAAAGGACTCTCAGGTTTCCAATATCTCATATTCAAAGTCTTTGCACTAAATGGGGGCCCCCTGAAAGACTGGGGACCCCTTAAAGGTTTGGGGGCCAACAAAGAAAGTTGTCAATGATCAGACAATAGTTGCAGAGGGAGCGAATTAGCTAAAAATTGAAAATAAATTCAGAGGTGTTCCGAACAGGGGGCCGAAATTATGTTTGGCCCGGTGCCACCAAAATCTTTAAGATATCCCTGTTAATGCCCACAGCTGAACAGAGAACATGTTTGGCTAGTACCTTGATTACCTCTTGATCACCGAAGTGGCACAGAATTTTGTTAAAGGATTTAATTTTCAGCGCAAAACTTTTTTTATAGTGGCACAAGCAGCGCTTTATATGGCTTTGCACTTCTTTGCATCATTGTGTGTTCGAACGGTGCCAACTTTGGATTTTGACATAAACCAGGTCTACAAAGATAATGGGACTAGGCTTTGCATAAAAAAACAATGCCTCCTTGAGAGAAGCTTTAAGTAAGAGAAATGTATGTTTTTCTCCTAATATTTCACACCTAACCTGTGTGGTGCACTGAACAGCACACATTCATACGTGTGAAAGGTTTTCTAAGTATAGCATAGTCTTTTTATTGGAAGAGTAGCAGTACAATACCATGCTAGCCTTCACTATGGTGCAAAGGTGTGTGCGTGGCGCTTGGCAGCATGTTTGAGCGGGAGCGCAGGGGAAGAGGGCAGAAGCACTGTATCTTATAAAGCATGGCTATGTGCTGCTCTCTTCCCCTATCGCAAAACAAAGCTACAACTTTGGTCGCTGTGTTGGAGTGTTCTTAACAAATCTACCCCATAATGCTATGCTACGTTGTGCTATATCATGTTATGATTAAGTTATGTCAAATTGTGAAATGTACATTTTAGGTAATATGTTATAAATTGTGGGCTTGAAATATCTCACCTCTTCCACATCTAAGTGCGTATTTAATCAATGTTTTCCAAGATCCAGCCCTAATACTATACATTCAACAGCATGTAGTGAGACTTATGATCAACAAGATTCTGCGAAAGAAAGCAAAAAAAGTTAAAAAGAATATAGATATCTTATTCGAGGTTAGGGGCACCATATTCCACGGGGGTTTTCCCATTATGCAGACCACGTAGCCGCGTGGTGAGCCATACTCCTCTCCAGCACAGTCCAAGAATGTGTCCTAAAGCTGCGGTGCTATCAACATATACTTCCAGACCGTGGAGTGAGTGTAAAGAGACAAGCTGTACGCTGGCATGCGGAGTATTATTGTAGCCTTCTCTATGAACTGAGTGCCATGAGGCGTTTAACTGAGCACGTATAGCACCCCCTGCTTTAACCCTGTCCTCTAGCACAGAGCTAGAATCAGCTTCACCGTCACAGTCAGGACCAGGCGATATGTTTTCTTGTTTTCTGTTATGATATGAAATTTTATAGTGCGTCATGTTATTTTCTACTATGTTATAGTGCTTTATGCTACGCTTTGTTATATTATTTGCTGCATAATGCTGTGTTATACAGTTCAGTGCTTAATTTGTAAAAACAATGGGGCATATTCTCAAGGAGCTATCGCCGAGTTAACAGCACTTTATCACAGCCAAATCCGCGATAAACTTATCTCCCCAATCCCAAGCTGGTGCTAACAGCCCATAAAACCAGTTTACCTGCGATAACATTCGCAAAAACCATCGCCACAGAGGAGCCCGGCAACTAATGCTAATGATATGCAAAGTAGGCGTTCCCGTGCCAAAAGCCGCGATAACACCACTCCACAACATTCTCAACGACCAGCCGGATCGGCGATAAGATCCCAAAACATGCGCTAAGCCGCGTTACCAGCAGGAAACTAACACCTGCTCCTACCTGGTGTAAAGTCGGACGACAACGGGCACCAGACAAGGGAGCACAGCCCAAAGACACACATGAAGAACAACAGATGCCCTGGAGCAACCCATCATGCAGGCCTGAGCCCCAATAGGACAACAACACCCACCGCCACCACCCCCAGGACCCCACCCCCTCCACCCCCCCGGGGCTCTACCCCGGGCACCCTCTCCCCTATGGACAAAGATATTGCACATCAACCCCACAAAATCATGAACCAAACAAATCGCCTGAAGTCGCACAATCACAACACCCAACATACATGTGTGGCCAGAAAAAGGAAAACATACACCCATATCAAAATATCCAAATAATACGTTTATTACAGAACAAAACAAAAAAAAAGAATCTGAAGAGGCATGGCGGCTTGTCTCAGGACATCCTGTAAGTCACAGCCTGCAAAACAGAAATCTGGATCAGAAGGTGTGCCATGCGCCCATCAAAGTACAGAGGGAGAGAGCGAAAGAGAGGAAGAGAGAGGGAGAGAGAAAGAGAGGGAGAGAGGGAGAGAGAGGGAGAGAGGGAGAGAGAAAGAGAGGGAGAGAGAGGGAGAGAGGGAGAGAGAAAGAGAGAGAGAGAGAGAAAGAGAGAGGGGGAGAGAAAGAGAGAGGGGAGAGAAAGAGAGAAAGAGAGAGGGAGAGAGGGAGAGAGAAAGAGAGGGAGAGAGAGAGAAAGAGAGAGGGGGAGAGGGAGAGAGGGAGAGAGTGCCGACACTGCGGACCTAGGCCTCACTGCTCACCTGCTGCCACCGGTGTGTCTCCAACCACGTGCCGGTATTCACAGCAGTCCCCCAGGTCCCTCATCTGAAACAGTTTCCAGAGACATGAATGGCAGAGTCCATACAGTTGCACACGACATCATCGCCTGCCCGCCCCTGCGCACACAGGCTGCTGCACCCCAGCCCCTCCCGCCGCCCAGTGGTGATTGCCCGCCCCTGCGCAACCCGGTCTCACTGCTCACCTTCCGCCACCGGCGTGTCTACAAGAGGGCCCACCACGTTCCGGAGGGATCTCCAAGCCCGGTGCCCGCGACCATAGCACCCTCCACATCATGCAGCCCCGCACCGCGGGCCACCAGGTCACACACCTGACTCTGGGTCTTGATTACGCAATGGCAGAGACCACATCAGTGCACACAGCATCATTGCAGGCTGCACACCCGCTCAGCGCTTGAGGTGCCACTAACTCTGTGAAGCGCGACGCAATGCCACGTGGCGGGAGGGCCGCACTGCCCGCTGGCCCAGGCTTACACTGCGGCCCAGCAGGGCTCACACCAATCCTTGCCAGTCTGGACCGCCAGGACGGCGCATCATCGCAGGCTGCACACCCGCTCAGCACTTCAGGTGCCCCTATCTCACTGCACCGCAAGACACCGTCCCGTGGCGGGGTGCCTGTGCCTGCCGCAGTGTATCCGGTGCCACCAAGTCTGTGCCCCGCTAGCCATGGACCCTGAATGATTGAGTTCCGTTGTGCGGACGCCATCATGTCACCCCCGGCACTGGGCAATGTGAGGTGGCAGGGCCCTAGGCCCTCCTGCACACATGAGAACTACACGGAGACACCCAGTCAGAGAGAGTGGAAATGGCGTCCAGCACGTGCGCCAGGCCATTTTTATTGCCAGGGTCACAGGTCCTGTGACGCCAGTGCTGGATGAGTGTGGTGTGGGTGTACACCAGCCGTGAGGGAGTGGCTGTGGCATGCTGACAACTAGACCTGTGAGCTGCAGATCCCCACAGTGAAGACCTAGGACATGTAGCGCTGTCGTCCCCCCTCTGTATGCGGAATCGGAGTGGGCTGTCCTGGCGTATGCCAGTCCTGCATAAGGGTGTGAACAATGACCCTGGGGCTCTGGGCGTGGTTCCGTCCTGGGCTGGACAAGGAGGTGACTCATGGATGTGTCTCTGTTGTAGTGTCGGCGCCACCCGGACCGGAATCGGCAATCTGTCACCCTGTGACAATAGTCCCACAAAATGGGCAACATGGACGTAAGGGGGAATCACTGACCCTACATCCATCCATACTTCCACACTTGAAAGATCATAGACATGACACATCTGTGTGGATATGAATGTTTATTACACATTCAAGGAAGTGTTGCAGCTGGAGCAGTACAGGGCCATGCCAACCCCACTTCACATTGTCGGCCCGTGGAGGGCCAGCCAGAGTCCTTCAGGGAATGACAGGTACATCAGGAGAGGAGGACTTCAGTCCGCAGTCTGATAGCTGTGTCATTGGTGACCAAACAGAATATGGCAGTCCATGTCGTGGTCAGAGGTGAGTGTTGCAGAGTGCATCGGGGGACAGTGGAAGGTGGTGATGCAGAGGGCAGAACCAAGCAGAAACAGGCCACATGGCGGAGATGAATGCTACTGCGTCCTCCTGACCACAAGGGTGGGTTCATCCACATCTTCGTCCTCTGCTGTTGCATGTGCCTGACATGTGGGTGGTGGTGTACTGTCCCCAGCACTGTGTGGCACAGACACATCAGGGGCCGGAGATGTGGATGGGGTGGTAGCAGCAGCATGCATCAGCGCCAGGCCTTGTGGCAGCAATGCCATGAGGAAGGTCTTCAGGGCATTGAGGGACCCAGCTGCCTCTCGCTGGTATGCAGCCGTGGCAGCCGCACTTTCCGCCTGCGTCCGCTCCATGTTCTCCATGATCCTCCGCATGTGTCCCAACTCCCGGGCGAGATCGCTGGAGGAACTCTGGCTAGACAGTCATTCTTGTCGCAGAGTCAGGACTCTGGCGATGTCAGCCATGGTTCGTTGGAGAGCATGGAGTGGACTGTGGGTGTCCATTAGGGACTGTGAGTGGTCCCTGATGGGACTCAGACACCCACGTATGGCGTCTAGTTTGGCTGCCATGCGGTCGAACACCACCTGCACCTGTTCAGCCAGCTTCTCCTGGCACCCCAACACACGGCGTTAGAAGGCCATGTGTTGGTCGTGGGGGTCCTGGGAGGCAGCCGTGGTGGTGGGTGCTGCCTGCTGTGCATACTGTCCAGGTGGAGGGGGCTCCTCGTGGCAGCTGGGTTGCCCTGATCCTGAAAGTGGGCTGCGGAGGCTCTCCACGAGCTGTTCGAGGGCATCTGAGTCGAAGGTGTGGTGGTCCTCTTCGTCATCAGAGAAGAGAGGTTCGGACTGCTCTGCAGGAGGTGTTGGATTTCCCCCTGCAATGTGAAGGGGAGATGCAGTTTGACATCGTGTACACATGTATGTTGATGCATTGTACATGTCTGCATTCAGACTGCATGACAGTGTACATTGTGACTGTTTGGGGGAGCTGCCTATTTGATGCGGGACAGTGGACATTCCGACTACATCACGGATGTGAGTTTGTACTTCTACATTGTCTACTCACATTTCCCTGCAGTCCCATATGTGATTGGCCAGTTTCTACGCACATGCGGCACCTGTTGTGTCCTCTGTTCTGTTGTGGACGTGTTGCGGTTTGTACCACCTCGTTGTCAATGTTGATGTGCTCTGCATGTTATGTGTGTGTGCCGCATTTTGGGGAGTCGCCCCTGCAGCTCTGATTTAGCTGCCCTCCTCCCTTCCATGCGGTGTGCCTCTGGGTTCTGTGCTTCTGCAGTGCTGAGATGTTGCATACCTGTGTGCATTGGTCTCTTGGTGGGAGTTGTAGGTCTGGGGCATGGTTTGTCCGCAGGTGTGCTATGCTTAATTGTGCATGTGTGCCATTGTGCCCATCTCCCCCGTCCCCCAGTCCCTGGTGGTTACTCACCCTGTTGCTGTTGTGTCCGGTCATGTTGAGCAGTGTCCGGTCCCCCGACTCCTGCCACCGTCTCCCCACTGATGACTGTGGACACCATTTCCTCCATCTCGTCCAGCTCCTCCTGTGGCGCAGGGCTCCCACCTCCAGTCTGCATTGCTGCCTTCCGGTTGTTTGCGAGTTTCAGCTTGGTTTTGTGCTTCACATCATTCCAGCGCCTCTTGACCTCGTCCATTGTCCTCTTCAGCACTCCGACTGCATTCACCTTGTCCACGATGGTCTGCCATATTCCATTTTTGGTTGCCAGTGACACAGTGGAGGTGACGAACAGTGATTGATGGTGATCTATCACCTCCGTTATCAGGATCCTGTTTTCCTGCGGACTGAACTTCGTCTTCCTCTTCTTCTTGTCCTTGCCCTTCCCTGACCCCGAGGTCCCAGGCTGGTCCTCCGTGGGGCTTGTGGGGTTCTGGTTGTCCTCTGTACTTGCTCCGGCTGCCTCCGTTGTGCTTTGCTGTTGTTTGGCTTTTGTCAGTATGATTTTTTCTGCTTTTATGGTGCATTTTCCCGCGTGACGCATGGGAATTGCAGGCCTGTGGCTGGTTTTCGCAGATTTTTGTATCGCGATTGGCGTCATCGGCACTATTTTCGCGTTGGGGTTTCGAGTTTTTGCGGCGTCGCGTTGTTTCTAGCGCGTTCATTTGACGCGTTGTCCTGTGACTATCGCATGGTACCGCTGTGTTATTAATACCACGTTGACACGGAGTTGTTTTCCCGTGATGGACTGCGATGTGGAGGGTTGCGTTAAGCTACACTTGCGGTAGTTATCACACGTTCTTGTGAATATGCCCCAATAAGTGCCAGGGCCCTCGTTAGGAGGCAACTGCAGCTTGCGACACCTGCTGCTCCTGCCAGCGCTGCCAATGACAGTACCAACACAACTACTAACCATCACACTCCTACAAGAGTGACAATTCAGACTATTGCATGCCCCCAATGCTATAAGAATGGCTTGGGCGGAAGGTATTAGTAATTTCTCCTGTATATTGAATAAATAAACAACTCTTGTAGTCCTCATTTCTAAATTAGATATACAGCGCCACCATGTGGCAGACTGTCATAAATTCCAGTGTTGACAATTAAGGCCAGTGCAGAGCACCAGAAACTACAGGCTCAAATTAAGCACTGGTTAAGCTCTGCTAAACTGCTGTAGGCTATATTTTGTTATGTTATGGAGTGCTATGCTATGGAATATAGGCAATTATACTGAGTGGTAACCCAGAAGCAAGAAGTAAAGGACCCGAAGGGAAGAGTCAGGGGTGAGTACAATTTAAGCGAGATTGGAGCTGACAAAGGTAGAGTCTTGTCTTCAGACATGGAGGATGCTGAGTGTTTTAGAATGTGGCGCCTAGGTATCTGGTTATACCTTAGTTGTTTATGTCTGTAAAGAATTTACAACCCATGTATTACTCTATGCAGAAACGATGCTTCTTGATTGCTGAGCAGTGACTTTATATCAACAAACGTACTGTGTTTTGTCTTATAAGTAAAGTGTTTGATACACACAATACCTTCCAAGTCACAAGGTTTTGAGAGTAGGCAGCCTTGGCCCACAAACTGCAACACCCTACCTCTTTAAGGGATAATTGGAGTAATATGGACAGACTTATCAGCTCGCCCCACACCCCTCCAACCACCAGCTCCTCCACCGCACACCTCACTTGCTTTCCTGAATTGGCTACTCAACTCACGGACCTGAAAAGATGCACGGTGGTCAGGGGTTAGGAGTCGCACAGGAGCACGAATGTCACCTGACGGCTTCTGCCGCTTGCTCCATGGCTGGTGAGACTGGCTGCTCCGTGGTTGGCGATACCAGGTGCTCGGGTACTCAGGCTATTCATACAACAAACTGTCCAAAAATCTCACAGTACCCTGGCTGATGCAGCTGTTTGGAGTTATAAACACCATGGGGCAGATTTATGAAAAAGTCACGCAATGCAATGTAACACAACACAACAAGACAACTTGCTGCTCTGCACTTCGTGTCGATCCCAGAGCACCCTCTCTAGAGTATATAGGTAATATTTGGGTGCTGTTATGTTCAGAATCTGCAAACATTGGGGCATATTTACAAACCACTAGAATCACTTTTTTTGACCCTCCGGTGGCGCTCTATGAAAGCCTATATTTACAAGTCTGCGCTAAGCCACTTTGTGCGGCTTAACTCAGCCCTGTAAATATGGCCCTCTGAAACGCAGTTTTCTGCGGCAAAGGGGTGTGCAACGGGTGTTGCTGTGGGCGTTCTCAGCGACACCCATGGTATTTTGACACTGCTCCAGATTTACAAGAATCTGTAAATCTGAGGCAGCTCCAAAAACTAACGCCTTCCAAAAGGAGGTGTTAATGTGGCGCAACAAGTAGAAATACTTTTATTTCTGCTCGTTTTTTGCTCTTTCTATGTGTGCTGTAGAAAGCACACATTGAACGAGCCAAACACCATTAATGATTGTTTTTGTGCAGGAAGGTGACCCAAACACAATCATCCCTGCAACGCAGGCACCCTTGGCACCATGGTGCAAGGGTGCCTGCGTTGGCACTAGAACGCTTTTTTACCACCGGTTTCTGCACAGGGATTCACCATATTCTTGTTAATATGGCGCATCCCTGCGTTTTGAAAATCATGCAACTCGGAGCAGCAAAATTGCTGCAGCACCGTACTACGCCATTTAAATGTAAATATGCCCCCCAGTGTTGTCCAATATCCTAAACCCACGGCAGGATACCAAGGCGCATTTTACAGAATTACAAATCCTCTCATGTCATAGACTGCATAGATGGCAACACACATCTGAATTTCTTTCCCCTCAGAGACTGGGTATATCTATGGGAACAGGAAAACACCACACTGCTTGAACATAAAAGGTTCTGTGCAATGCAGAATGCCTCATCAGTGGCATCATGGATGCTATCCAGAGAACACACATGACTTATTTGACCAGAATGCGAGTGGAGAGCAAGAAGACGGATGGGTGTTAGTCAAATCACCAACACTGCACCTCAAATGTGTTAGCCAATGAATGTCCAGCACCTTTGCTAATATGTTTGTTGAAGTTGAAGTTAACAGTGCCTATGCCGCAAGACAAAGGCTCCTCCTCAGTAGTGGAGAACTGTCGCCCCGTCTGCTGCGAGTGCAATTTTATTTATTTGCCACCGCACCAGCTCGTGCTGTGTATTTCGCGAGCGTGGGGGCGGGGTGGTATCCTGCAAATGCAGGATTACAGCATTCGTCTACAGTGCGCATGACGGATTGGCTAGCCGTCTTGCAATGGCCAGCCCGACATGCGAAGTGTAGACCCAGCAATCCAAAGGCTGTGAAACAGCCTCGGTATTGCTGACATAGGCCCCCAACCTCAAAATGAGCGCTGAGTGAGCCTGCTCCCACCAATCTTGGAGCTGCTTTCACAGCATGAGAGCAGCTCCAGGATTGGTTGGAGATGCGTTCCACAAGCAGGAGGAAAGTCCTTCCTTTTCCTTCCTGCTTGTGAAAAGCTAAGAGGAGTGCCACAGCGGTTGTGCTCCCAATTTTATGGTGAGTTTCACGTCTTCGTGCCCCACAATTTTTTATTTACTGTAGCCACCACTGATATCTTACCTGAATTCCCAGACACAACGCACAGGCAGACCTGGGCCCAGATTCTGAAAACTGTCACGAACACAGTGCAGCCCCTAAAGAGGCTGCGGTGCATTGCCTGACGTGGAGAGAGCAGGAGAGCGCCATATTCACAGAGATAGAAAACTCTCCTCCCCTCTCCCTTAAGCCGGAACTGAATTCAGCTGGTGTGCGCCAGGCAAACAACTTAGCGGCATAGTGCTAGGGTACATGCCTGAGTTTAGCTTATGTTTTCTTCAGGAAGGGTACCCTTCCTGTACTAATTACTATGCCTAGACGCACTTCAAAGGTTTTCCTACTTTGTATGAGTGCTGCACAGTGCAGCACACATGCAAAGTCAGAAAATAAACAGAAGAAATGAAAACATTTCTCCTTAAAAATGTCTGCTTTACAGCGGTGCTAATTTTTGGCGCTAAACCATGTCTACTAAAGTTAGTAGACAGGGTTTAGCATCGAAAAGCATGGATGCTTGCATGGGAACGCCCATGTACCACCCATGTAAGGCCCCCTTGACGCAAAGTAATGCAAAGCATAGTTTCATGCAGCTTTGCGTTACTTTTCTATACAAAACAATGCAAATTTGTTTGTTAATTCCCAGATAGTTTAGCGTTGGGTTAGCATTACAAAAGTAACGCAAACAAGTTGTTAAACCTTTGTGAATCTGGGCCCTTATCTGCAATGGAGCATGTGTTCGAATTCAGATGATGATGGATTTTCCCTCACCACACACAACCTGGATGAGAAACATGGGGGCATATTTGCAAGCCCCTAGCACCACCAGAGAGCTCGTTTTTTGTCCCTACATTGGCGATGTGTGCTGGCCCATATTTACAAGGCCACGCAAAGCCACTTTGCATGATTTTACACAGCCTTGTACATTTTGCCCTCTTTCATGCAGTACTCTGCGTCAAAGGGGCGTGTCATGGGTGTTGCTGTGTTCCCATGCAACACCCATGGCTTTTTGACTCTACACCAGATATACAAGGATTCATAAATCTGAGGCAGTGCCAAAAACTAAAGCCTTTCCATGGGAGGCGTTAAAGTGGTGTAACGAGGAGAAATACTTTTATTTCTCCTCATTATTTGCTCTTTTCTGTGTGCTGCAGCACACATAGAAGGAGCAAAATGACATTAATGATTGTTTTTGTTCAGGAAGGTGCCCCTTCCTGCAGGGTCGGATTAGGAAGGTGGGCAGTCGGGCATTGGCTGATGGGCCGGCGCCTAAGTGTCACCTGCGGGCCATTTTTTTTAAGCCCTGTGTCACCTGGCCCACAGAGCCTTGCAATCTTTGGCAGCCCCCAGTTAGGCCACTGTATTGTAAGGCAGGCTGACTATAAGGGCAGGGACTTGCGACACTAGGCCTGCGGTCGCAGACTTCAGCTTAGCCCCTAGGGGGCTGCACAGACAAGCAAGCAGTGCTCCTTCTCCCCTGCTGGGCTGTCAAACAGAGGCGGGCGGGAAGAGTAAAGCAGCCTGGCAGGGGGTTCAGTGTCAGGTGATAATGGCCGATGGTCCATCTTCACCTCAGCTCCCATTGCCCCCCACCTCCGAGGCCGGCCCAGAAGTTTTGTTCTTTGCTTCCTTCCACCTCTGGCAGGCCATAGCCCTGAGGCTATAGTGAGCTGGGGAGAAGGTGAGTGGGAAGCGGCCAGTGGGCCCACTGGGGGCCAGTTGTTCCTCTGGCTGCAGGGTCATTTTCACCTCACCCCCTGGGGTTCGACCCAGCCCAAAATCACTGCCTTTCCCCTGCCCGCTCCCCCACTGGGCCATCACAGCACATTCAGGTCTTGGTGGACGGGGAGGAAGAGAGTATTCAGTAACCCTGGGCGTAGTTCGCGTAGTAGCGTTAGGCGTAGCTACGCGAAGTGCACTTCGCACTACGCACGCTACGCGTAGCTACGCGAACTGCGTAGTGCGGTAGGGAAATGCTGTTCGCACTGATTGCACAGTGCCGGATGCTTGTCCGCACTGTGCAATCATTGCAAACGGCATCTTGCACAGTGCAAGCGGTCGTTTTCTGCCGCTCGAGTAGATTTGTACTCGATCGGCAGCTTTCTCAACGCGGACTGGTAGTTTCTCATCGCGAGCGCTCGCGAGCATATGCGACCACTCGCAATGAGAAACCTGACCTCCCCACGTTGAGGATCTCGCCGGGAGGTTTATTTTCCACGCTCGCGATCGGCAACTTGATGTTGCTGATCACGAACGAGGAAAAAGTCTCGCCGGGATGTTGTTTTTGCTCGCTCGCGGTCGCCAACTTGACGTTGAGGACCGCGAGCAAGCAAAAAATGCCCGCTACGCTACGCGTTTTTGCACTGTGCTACGTGCAATTCGCGTAGTGCGTAGTAGCGCAAACTACGCACGCTCCGCGAGCGTAGCGTAGTACTACACCCAGGGTTAGTATTCAGGGGCTTTGCTGGGGGCCAGGTGTTGTCATCTCAGCCCCAGTGTCTTTCTGCGAGTGTAAGGTGGTGTGTGTGGGGGGGGGGCTCTTTGCATAGGCTTAGCTGTGAGGCTACCTTGACCAGAGCTGCCAACTTTGGAACTATGTTGGAATCCCTGCTGTATCTCAACATCCTGTGATTCTGGGCAAATCACTTCTTGTCCTGAGGCTGAAAAATAAAAACGAATTTGATCTCCTCTAGCGCAGCTGGTGCTCATTGAACTAGATCCAATGCCCTTGGGACCAGTTCACACTATATAAAACTACAAAAAAAATTGTTTTTAAATGACTGGCCATTGTTCACATTTTCAAATGTTGCAAACGTCACAGCATGATAATTTAAGACAAATCTTTATATAGAATAAAAACCTCATTCTTTTTTAACATGGCGTTTCTGCCTTTGTTAATTTGACGATCAGTCACGGGTCATTAAGGCAGCTTTAGGAACCAATATAAAGTGCCTTTGCCTTACGTTTACTGTTTAAAATACATACTGATTAGGGGGGAAAATACCGGGTTCTGGTGTTTTTTGTCATTTTTGTACAGGCCAGGATATTAAAATATCCATCAGAGCATGTGTTGTGGCCCTTGGACCATTATATTTCACCTTGCCCGCCTGGCCAAAACTCAGTACTCCTAGTTTTTACCCACGCTACTGGCTCTATAAGCTATAAAATTTAAAAATTACTAATCATTTCTATAAGCATGTGCCCAATGAGACTAATCAATTGGTGTTCAATGAAAAGGCACGATCCGGGAATGTGGACCACTTTTTTTAGGAGTGCCCGGCCCTAATTGTGAGCCCAATCCGACCCTGCCTTCCTGCACAAACATAATCATCCCTGCAACCATGGTGCAAGGGTGTCTGCGTTGGCGCATGGCTGCTGTTTGTGCGCCGGCACAAGGGAGAGCACAGGGGTAAATACAGCGCATCTTTGCGTTTTTTAAATGACCCAGCTTGGCACAGCAAAATTGCTTGCGGCGCCACGCTGCAAAATGTTATTGTAAATGTGCCCCATGGAGTGCCACAGAAGAGCCGGCTCTTGTGGCCGATACACCCAACAAATGTTTCAGAGGTGAGCAACAAATGAGATGTAAAATCAGATAAATGGCTATAGTCACCTTGTTTATTCTAAAATAGCATATGCACTTGTTAGGTTTGAACGATACTGAATGTTGAGATTTGCAGAGAGTAATAAAATGAACTTATGATGACATGGACATGAGATCAAACAACATATACAGGCATCAGCATCGGCTTATCTCCTCTTCTTCCTGCGCACCAATATGTATATCTGTGAGATGCCCTGCGGCAGTGCTGACACCTTCTCTCCACTGGCTACTAGTGCGCCGGACGGTTGCACCCCCCATTACCATGGACATGCCCCAGAGAAGACCTTATTCTAGCATTTGATGTCTACAGCGCCTCAAGTGCGAATGTGTTCTCCTCAAACCCCCTTGAAGCATCACTACTATAGTGATCTAGCTCAACCTGTAAATTCACAGCCTCACCACTATAGTGATCTAGCTCAACCTGTAAATTTACAGTGTTGCCACTATAGTGAACTAGCTCAACCTGCAAATTCACAGTGTCACCACTATAGTGAACTAGCTCAACCTGCAAATTCACAGTGTCACCACTATAGTGATCTAGCTCAACCTGTACATTCACAGTGTTACCACTAAAGTGAACTAGCTCAACCTGTAAATTCACAGTGTCACCACTATAGTGATCTAGCTCAACCTGTAAATTCAGTGTCACCACTATAGTGATCTAGCTCAACCTGTAAATTCACAGTGTCATCACTAAAGTGAACTAGCTCAACCTGTAAATTCACAGTGTCACGGCTATAGTGATATGTGTTTCCAGTCTGGCTGCTGCTCGACCAGTGATCTCTAGATAGATGTGTATATGGTATGGGTGAAAGCCGCTCATGGGTGAGAGCGCGTGCGCTGGAAGAGCTGCATACAGTCCGGCCACTGATTCAGGCATGTCCGTCACTCTGGCTGTGAATGCCTCCAAAATCTTTACTCACGGTGGTGCACCGCTCACTAATTCTTCTACACCAAACCTGATTGGCTGTGACTTGTCTTTGATGGACTGGCGGTCTCAAGAGCTCCGACATCCTGAGTCCTTCTCGTACATATGAATTGGAACTCTTTCACTATATCCCAATGTACTTGTAACTTGGTGGGCGGGGCACCGGTCACGTGATGGAGCATCCCGTCTGCCAAACTCTGAATTAAGCCCTAAATCTCTCTGCTGTACCTTGGGTGAGTTTCCCCTTATGAATAAACTATTGAAGTAAAAGAAACATGGGTTAGTGTGCTTTGATGAGCCTGTCACTAAAATCACCTCTGTCTAATTTTATTTGTCTTTCCTGATACTGGGGCTCACTAAATCTTTTCGAAAAACAGCATATGTATGTAATTGTCTATCTGTGTTCTAAAATACTGCTTCAGAATATTGTCTCCAGTGGTTGGGTTTCACAGGGAAATGCCTGACCTTTTCATCTTGGTGAAACAAAAAGGGAAAAGAAAACTTCAAGACAGGCATTTATTTTGGAAACACATTTGATTTGAAAAAAGCCACAAAAGTTGGTTTTATGAATTGCTTGCCAAACCATTTCCTCTGCAAAACACATTATCCCCTCTGATCTCGGTGCAGACAAACATGTTCCACCCATACTGTACATTAGCTCCATGATCCTTGAAAGGCAGTCACTTGTAAATGAAGATTTAGGCCCTGTTCTTCCCCTGTGTGACTCCTCGATTACCGAGATGAAACTGAGGCCACAGCACGTGCGAGGAAGAATGAAACCAGGGGCCGGATCACAGAAACCTTGCACTGTTTCAGAAATGGTGACAATGCTCTTTCCACTTTGTTTCTTCTTGCATAATAGTGAATGGGGAAAACGGGGTTCAATTAATTCATATTACATAAAGCTTACATAAAAATGTTTACATTTTGTCAAAAAAGACACAAAATTGAATTTGCTCGATTTTTACTTAGCACATGTGATCCGCCCACTGTGCCAATTTTAGGCCAGCCTTATGCAAATCTGTCTTGCCTGCTCCAATAGGAACAGTCCAGCCCGAACTGCCAGTTATAACTTGAGTCCAAAGCCTAAGTGAGCAAGGGACCCACGTCTGGGCATACACATCCCATGCAAAGTCTGTTGCAAAGGTGTGTGCTATACAAGTACCACCACATGCATACAGTAGACACCCTGAGTGCAACAGGTATGGTGAGACATGGGCCCTATGTTCACTGTTCAATAGGACTCAAGAGACCCAAGTAGGTTGAAACAGTCTGGGGTGCTTGTGTTCCCATCGGGAGGGGACTAGCCGGACAGTTCAGGCTCGACTGGTGCTATAGAAGCATGACCAAGACTGATTTGCATAGGCTGAGTCTCTAGAATAGCACAATGGGTGAAAAACGATGGCCTGGAATGCGGCCCACATGAACGCCAGTGGTTGAGATTAATTCAAGCAATCCTTCCATCCCCTGGTTGTTTTTGCTGGGAGTAGAAAAGGCTGTCTTCTGTCTGTATTCCACATTGTCCTACATAAGCGCTGCACTAAAACTGGACTGGGAGAAGTCTGTCAGTTACGGGAAGGCTCTTGTGGAAGCATTTCTTTGTGAACCAGGATGAGTGCAGGTCAGTGCATCCATCAGGCATTGCTGCACCACAATTACAATTTAGTCCCATGAACACTTTTCAAAAAATGTCTTAACTGAGGAACCACTGCATGCTTGCAAAAGGAGCCTATGCATTTGCAAAATGCACATTTGTCCCCATCTGTTGTGAAAAAAGAGGAAACAAAGTTATTCTTTCCTCTGTCTCCTTCGTGCTCCAAAGTAAAAATCAAGAGTTAGTCCTCTGGCAAAGTCTTACCTCTCTTAGTATCCATTGCTAAACCCTTAAAATAAATGCTGCCGCTGTAAGAAAGTCAATCTTTCCTGAAAGAGATTGTCATTGTCTCTCTTAGACTCCAGCATCAGAACCTGGCTGCCTCTCCTTTTCTAGGGTTGGTCGGGAGAGGATAACTTCTGTCATATAGAGGTCTTCCTTCTCCACCAAACTCTCAATCATTCATTTGGACTCCTGTCCACCATGCCAGCTGGCCTACTTGCCTGGGAAGGACTTCTATCCACATGAACAAAGGTTCAGGTTGCGATATGCAATTCATAAGCAGTATCTAGTGGGCCACCTAATGTGCCTGTATACTAGCCTTAGTAAATCTGGGAATGCGCCAAAATCCATAGGTGGATGCGTGGGAACACCCACACTTCACCTATGGAATGTCATCCCAATACAGACTTGCACTGCCTTTTGTTACTCCGGATTTACTAAGCTGCACAGAGTCATGGAAGGTGGCTTTGCATGGCTTAGTTCATCTGACTTAAGGGCATTAATGATTTAATATTTCAATTGTCCAACTACAAGTACTTTTCTAAATTGGACCATAGTACCTATCACCAGGTTAAATTGCATCAAGACTCAAAACATTTGACGGCATTCAGTACCACTGAGGACGTTTTTCAATTTAACAGGTTACCATTTTGTCTCTCATCAGCTGCCAGTGTGTTTCAGAGGCTAATCACACATTTATTGTCTGCAATAAGTAAATGTGGTCTTCTTTCAAGATGACATATTAATCTTTGGAGAAGATGTAGCTGATCACATTAAGGTGCTCTGTGAAGTTCTCCAATGAATTGCTGAGCAGGTGATGGAGTAAGGATTCGAGAAAATGAAACTTGCTCAGAGAAATCCTCCATTAACTTTCACTAATCGTTAAAACTGTAGATGAGACGAAACTAATATACACCAGACACCGACACATGGGAAGAGAAGCTTACGCATGCTTAAACTAATGAAGATTAAAAAGCAACGTGACTAAAACCCGCTTTAATTTGAGAAAACGCTTTGCGCATGTGCAAATCTGAATTACGTAGAGATAACGTGACTAACTTGCTTTAAGAGGGAAAACCTCGCGCATGCGCAAGAAAAACTAACACGTGTTCTTGAGCTACCGCGTTCCCGGCATCTGCTTGCTTGAATTTAAATTAAAGCTGCTGTTGTTAACGCTTTTGCCTAGGAAAAATAATAACAACATGGGATAGAGTAGAAGTGGGTGGTGAACAGTGAGAATCATATGTCTAAGAAAATAACATCTGTTAATGATTCCTTTATTAATAGTGTGCATTCGGGCCTGCTAGAAGCTTGACAGAAAAAGAAAATGGCAATGGATGACCAAAAGTTGCGCATGCCCAGAGAGTCCATGGTGTGACCCGGTGACCGAAAGAACTGAATGACTGCCAAGAATCAAGGACAAAATAATTGAGAAAAAGAAGACATGTATCATTTGTCTAAGTAGTCTATATTGAATAAATTATTGCAAAATGGCAACAATATATGCATGGGAAGAGGACAATATGAATGAGCTAAAGGGGAAGGGCTAGTTAACAATAAATGTCTTAATAAAAATGAATATGTCAGCATGATGTGATGAAAACTCCCCTACCCCCGTCCAATCATGTTCCGTATTTTAGTGAAATTTGCAACTCTGGAGGGTGGGACATGTAGAAATAAAGACTATAACTAGAGTAAGTTGAGTTAAGTTAGCAGATCGATCGCCATCGACGCTGAGAGAGAGAGACGAGTATGCTGCATCTGGAGAGAGCGTCATAGAAGAGAGAGAGAGAGAGAGGCGAGAGCAGACTGGGAAGATCCAGATCCGAAATGACAGCCTGATTAGATTCGAAGATTTGCGGAAGAAGATCGAGGAGGGAGAGAGTGTAAGAGAGGGAATCGCCCTGGTGCGTCGGGTTTGTAGAAGAGTCTAGTAAGTATTGGTCCTGTCCTGATCCTGTCCTTTAGTCTTTGTCTCCTGATCCTAAGTCAGGGGACCTCCACCATTCCTTTGGCCAGAGGGTTGGTTTCCCGGTCATTTCTTATTAGGTAAATGATATTCTATCTCAAATTTGCATATTTCTTTGTAAATGTACGTTAATATGTGCCTTTTGTCTCTACATCTATCCACTCTTATGCATTGATTTTGTTGAATGAGGTTGTGTAATTGAATGTATTTTGCTAAATGAAATTTTCCTCTCTCCCATTGAAGAATGATGGAATTTGCACTGTGAATCTGTAATGACGAGCGTTCAACTTTTATGACTGAAAATTTAGATAAAGCTTATAAATCTTACTCAGAGTCTGTGGTCATTTCACTAAGAAAAGTGTATTAGTTAAGAAGTTGTTAATATCACCATCAACTAACTCAACTAATGGTCCATCGACCAGAGGAAGAGTGTTGATTCGTGAAGATTAGTTAGGCATTGAAATGTCAATTTAACCTGATTTGTGGTTACAGGGACATAACTAATCAGAACTTAAGTGAATTATAAAAACTTGACCCCCCCAGCGGAACGTCCAGGGAGTGTGGATGAACAGTTTTTTTAAATAAATGTATATGGGCCCATGAAATATGCAGTTGGGAAATATTTCCAACCCTGGGAGCTTCCGCTGGATCACAGGCATGACTGTATGTAAGGACAAGTGCAAGTTTCTAAATAAAGAGGTTGAGTATCTTGGGCACTTCATTTCTGGTGCTGGAATTAGGCCAAAAATGAACCTGGTCAGTACAATAGTAAATATGCAAGTTCCCAGCGACAAGGATAGCTTGAGATCATTTATGGGTCCCCTGGAATAATATTCAAAGTTTGTGAAGGATTTTGTAGTTAAGTCAACTCCATTGAGGGCCTTGCTAAAGAAAGTAAAACTGTTTGAATGGAGAAAGTTCCAACAAGTTGCTTTAGATCAACTTAAAATGGACATTTACATGCTAAATTTTAGTTCCACTCAGATTTGGTTTAAAAACCATTTTAACTGTTGATGCAAGTGCTGATGGCATTGGGATTGTACTATCTTAAGTACATAGAAAAACGGAAAAAGTTGTAGCTTTTGTCTCTCGCTCATTTTTGGAAGTGATACCCGTCAGGAAGCGTTTCCCTAAACATTTTGCTTTTTCCACGTGGGTTTTTCATGATTCTCTTGTGTGGCCTATAGGCTCCGATCACTTTCCCACTGTAAATACAGTGTGAAATAGCGTGCGCCCTTCCTTCCTGTGTTGGGAAGTGGCACTGACTCAATGTTCAGAAACATGGGCCGGTCAGCCATCACCGACTGGTGTGTGTGCACTGGTACCTCTTGTGATTAAAATCATGAGTAGCCTGCCATTGTTGGCCACTGGATGTGCGCACCCATACCTATGGTGCCCATGATTGTGTGTGCTGCCTGCCATCGCAGGCTCGTGTGTAAGAACTGGCACACGTATTAGTTAAACCTGTGTCCAGTCTGCTGTTGCAGACTTGGGCGTGCGCACTTGCACTCTGGTGCTGGGGACTATGTCTACAACCTGCCATCGCAGGTGGTGTGCGCAATAGTGCATGTGCGCCCAGGTAGTGAGGAATACCTGTGTGTGCTCTCAGTACCTATGAGGCATGCTCTTCCCACAGGTTAACATCGGTAAGTGGTTGACATCACTTTGAGCCGCAATAGTGGATTGTAGTGGAGCAACCTCATGATGTTTCCTATCAATGGATTTACCATGACAAACCTTTCCAATGGTTAAAGGGGTGTTGGTATAACTCTCTAAGAAATGCCACTCATAGAATATGGACATTTCTATGCTCTAAGAGTCTGGTGGACAGTGGTGCCTGGCTCCAGGAGATGGGGGAGCACATCTGTGCAAGCCATAAACCATGGGCATCCCACGAGAACGGCAGACCTTTGCTATTTGAGGGCCGAATGTGATAGATTGGAGAGAGAGGTTTTAACACTTAGCCTCTAGGAGGGGGATCATGGCCCCACTTAAGATTAAGATCTGCATTCCATAGCCCCATGGCAGACAGGTCTACTATTTAGGAGAGACATCTGTGGTTCAAAGGGAAACCCCTTGAACCACCCATAACTTCAAAGACACACAATAGTATAACTATGGGTGCCTTCCTTCAGCAAAGGGTGAAATATGTTTGCAGGGACATGGGACCGGAGAGCCAGGACTGCGTGGTACACATAGCCAGAGGACTCTGTTATGCACATGGAGGATAACTTCTTACGAAGGGGACCACATGCCCATTCAGAATAGTGGCTGTCATGAGCCGAAAGACCTGCTGAAGTGCGCTCTCCAAGGGCTCGACTGCAGGCCTTATGGTCTACTGGAGATCTCATTGACATCAAAGATCTCCCACGAGGGACCTACACCATCTACCTGTGACATCTGGAGAGCGGTGCCCTCTCAAGGGCCCACATCGGCTACTGAATCCAATCGGGGTAGCGCTCTGTGAGCGTGGAATTAATACTTGTATTTGGAGACCAGATTGTCTAGTGTGGAGCCCCAGAAATCTTGCCCACATCTAAGGCTTGCCGTTCCTGTACTGCGGGGACCCTGACACTCTTAAGTGTCTATTTGGTGGTGAACACCTTTACCGGTTGCATGGCCTGTTTCGTGGACCATGACGCATCTCTCTCATGTGACACGCTGATTGATTCACAGGGTGTGACCCTCGTAGGTGGTGTTGGACCCATAGTAGTGCCTCATTTTACCTCATGTGACTCTGCTGAACTTGCCTGTGTGTGTGTGACCGGACTGGTCTGGTGCAACCTGTATCATTGTGCACCGGGCGTTCATCATTTCCAGGGAGGTATGAAATTTGCAACTCTCCATATTGTGTGACCGGAATTGCCTGGTGCAGCCCATATCAACATGCACCAGTCATAGTACATCATTTCCAGGGAGGTACAGAATTTGCAACTGTTCGTGTTTGAAGACCTGGAGTATCTGGTGCGACTTATCCCAACGCACACCAGACGCTGTGCCCGGATTGCCTGGGCACGATCCTGATCATCGTGTACCACTCGGGGTACCTCCTCCTTCTGGGAGGCTCACCTGTGTTACTCCCCATTCAACGGCTGTTCCCTTTTGACCCTCATCGCGGTGGACCAACTGCCCTCTTCACACCTGGCCCCTCCTGAAGACATCGTGGCACCAGGTAGTAGTGAGAGAAATTTACTGGATTGAAGGAATGCTTCCGAGACAGTTCGGAAGTGAGTCAAGAGACTACATGACTCCTTTGTGTTTTAAAACCTGTGGGTGAACTTGCCAAGTGGCTGCTAAACTGCCCTTGTTTATGTCTACCTCCTATTAAAACTGCTACATATTATGACCTGCTTCCTGAGGACCCAGACTAAGTGTCTTCGGCCGTGTGTGGCCCAGTGTCCGGGAAGTGGGGCTGGTTATCTTCCATCTGAGGGTATAGGACAATTGGGGTGAACTGGAGGGTGGAGGAAGGCTTGGGCCACGGAGTATGCAGTCTGTGATCCATTGACCTGCAGGTACCAGTGGCACTGCACTAGGGTACTGAGTGCATATGTGTGTAAGAGCATTCCGTACGGACTAGCTATACCTGTCTCAAAGTGTAGCTGTGCAGAGTGAGAGTGTTTGAGTGGGAGTGATCGTGTATGGACCGCCTGTGATTCAAAGACACTGTCCGGCGGTGCTGTTTTATAAGTTGATTTCATGGCAAAAGCACAGTACATTTGACATTGGGTTTTCCCGCGTGGCTATGGCCCGTGGTGCTGCTAAAAAGTGTTCTATTTTCGTATATAAGTACATATTTTGGATATCTTGCACCGCATAAGGGGGCTCTCTCTCTATTGGGGGGGTGTTAGATTAGGAATCGTCCACAGTGTGCATACTATTGATATCATAACGATACGAGTGGGCCTAGTACTGCTAGTAATATTTCCAAATGTGTTTTATGTTCAAAAGTATATGATGTTCATGTTGTAATGATTAAATATGTGTGTTGAATACAAACATTTTTACATCCATCCTGTGTGAAGTCTCTTGTATGTATCCGGTATTTGTAAAGCACAAACTAATCACCCCTGGGGGTCTCAAGGCGCTGGGGGCCATCAGGGTGATTAAGAGAGCTATTGCCCAGAGTCACAGGGTGCTGAGCAGAGCTGCCACCGGGGATCGAACCGTGAGCCCCGTGCTCCAGAGTCAGCCGCTCTGGCCGCTGCACAACACCTCTCCACTCTCTTTTGTGATGGTCAGTGTATTTATCGCGAGTGATTGCTGTGGCTTTGCTTTACACATGGCCTCTGAATTAAGCCTGACTGCTCAGTGCCAAGCTACCCAGGGGTGAGCACAGGTTACGCAGTAAGTGTAATCACCTGCCCTTGACGGGAGGGGTAGTTCTGCCTGGCTGGGGGCATCCCTTCAGCCAACCAGAAAGTGCTGGTTCCAACACTCATTAACTGATGCAGAGAAAACCTACTCAGTTATTGCACGAGAGACGTTAGCTACTGCCTGGGCCACAAAACATTTCTGTGGCAGCAAGCTTTTATTGAGGACTGACCATAAACCTTTGACACAAGTACTGGATCCGAATGGCAAGCCCAGATGTTCTGTTCGCTTGGCGAGGTTCTCAGATAGACTACAAAAATATGATTGTGAATTCGAATATCTGCCAAGATGGAGAAACAAAGTGGCGGATTGTTTATCACAGTTGCCTGATAAGGCTGCGGATGAGTACACATTTGATTTGAAAGAAGTGGCAGCTGATATAGAGGATGCTACTGAAGGATTGCATGGTTGTGTGTCCATGAGTGAGTGGAAGTTAGCTATGGATAAAGATGAGGTTCTTAAAGCAGTCAAGGAAACACTCAAGGGTGAATTGAGAAGGGAAAGCACTGTTCCTGAGGCAGTTAGACCTTTTCATAAGGTTTTAGGAGAATTGTCCCTTGTGGGCAATGGTATGATTATGTGGAAGGAAAAATGTGTGCCACCAGCAGTGGTGAGAAAAGGGCTTATAAAATTAACCCATGAAGGACCTTTGGGTCAAACCTTAACCATTAAGAGGCTGAAAGAGAGATTTTGTTGGCCAAAAATGGACACTCAGGTGAAAGTATGGGTGGATAGGTGTGAAGCGTGTAAAACCTCAGAAAAGAGATGGAGAGTAGGGTTGGAAGTGATCAAACACAATCCACATGTTGTTCAGACAGATTATGTGTGGAAGAAAACTGTGCTCAGATTTTATTGGCCCATTTGTGGGCCATCCTGAGCATGAGAGATATGCAGCAGTAGTTGTTGATGTGAAGTCCAGGTGGGTAGAGGTTGTATTCATGAAATCCATCAATACCAAAGCCACCATTTCTGTGCTAGGAGAAGAGATACCTGCTAAATTAATCACAGACAATGGCACTCAATTTACATCCATGGAGATGCAACAGTTTTTGGATATCTTGGAATTAAACATATTTGTACATCACTTTACAACCCTCAGAGTAATGGCCAGGTTGAGAGACTTAGGGGCATATTTAAAAGCCCCTATCACCACAGGAACATCACTTTTATCGACGTTTCTGTGGCGATAGGGGCTTTGCCTTATTCACAAGACGGCGTCAAGCCACTTAATCTGGCTTAATGCCACCTTGTGAATAAGGCACCCTTTCACGCTATACTTAGCATGAAAGGGGTGGGCAATGGGTGTTGTGGTAGGCGTTCCGCCGCAACACCCATTGATTTTGATGGGTGACGTAAATATGGGGCAGAGCGAAAATTAAGACCAGGAAAAACCTGGTCCTAAACAGGCGAAACAAGGAGAAAAGATTTATTTCTCCTTGTTTTTGCTGTTTCTAAGTGTGCTGCACACATAGAAATAGCAAAACGCCATGTATGATTGTTATGTGCAGGAAGGTTTCCCTTCCTGCACATAAACAATCATTTTAAAAATGACGAGTTGCAGCTTTTATGTGTGCTGCACAAGCAGCACACATAGAAGTTACAAATCGCCATTTATGATTGTTTATGTGCAGGAAGGGGGACCATCCTGCACATAAACAAGGTTTTTAAGGTGTCTGGCTTTACGGACACAGGTTGTTCTCTGCAATTAAACTTTAAGGAGATTACCTCAATAAGTGTTGTGTTGTCTTTACAACATGAGAGTTACTGATCCCATCATATTATCAAGTTTTTCGAGAATCCTGTTCGCCTGGGACTTTCACCCTGGGGCTTTGCCTCTTTTCAGCTGGTGAAGTCTGTAGGTGAAAAATATGTGGTGCGATTTCTATATATTTTATACCAAATACTTGGAATACTAGTAAATTCCCCTTTTAGCCCTGATTATCAGTATTTGGGTGGTGGTAATAACGGGTCAAACTCCAGGTAGTTAATTTACTCCTCACTGAGATGGTGAAGCTGTTAGAAATGGGATTTCTGGTTGGCTAGGGCATGCGCCTAAGCCAGGCAGAAACCACCACTCTAGTCAGGGCAAGGGAGTTACACGCTGAAGATAACCGATGCTCACCACCTTGGTAGCTTGGCAGAGCAGGCAGGCTTATCCCAGAGGCAATGTGTAAAGCGTTTGGCCACACACTCACACAGCAGCGACACACTAGGCACACCCCAAAAGAAACTCCACACAAGGTTATATACAAAAATTGCCTTTGTATTATCCATAAAACACATTAGAACGTAATCACATATATACACTGTGCCACCAGGCACTTGTCATGACTTTACAGATTACCCAAATCATTAGGCCAATCGGGCCACTGTCATAACATCATCACAACTCACAGTTAGTGAGGACAACCAGTAATTACTGGTAAGAGTGCACTTAGCACACCACCTTAGGCAAACCTAATAGGCAGTGCACCATAGAAAAATAAACCTGCAAAGTGCACCCATTAGAAACACTTCCCCACTGTGACTTTCCCTTCAATAGGCAACATTACCTCAGGGCACAAGACATGTGAATTACCGGCGTGCACCGTAGTGACCATTTGCCACAGTACCAATCATGAGCACAACATGCCCACCATAGACATATGCAGATCACCAATACTGCACATAACACTTGCGGAGTGCCCACCTGGTAAACGCATCAGGCATTAGGCGTAAACAGTTATCACTGAACCTAATCAGCCATATGCAGTATGAAGCCTTCTGCGTACACACCAGCAATGAACATAGTCCGCAATATGCCAAAATGCCATAGTCCCAATGTCTCCGGAAGGTCTATGCACTACAGCCTCCTCTAGGCGATGGGCACCTCCCTCGTGAGCTTCCACTACGGAACGTGGTACTGTATCCCAAAGGAATGGCCCCAAAGGCGAAGAGACCTCGCTCTGTCCTACTCCACTTGAGAGAGGGTCACGGGCAACCCTTTTCCTGCTTTCGCAGCCTGCGAGGTTCTGTCTGATTATGGGCGGGGCTTGGTCTGGGCGGTGCTTGGGTGGAGGCTGATTCCTGCTTCGGCTGCCACTGCGGCTGACAATGGTCTGCAGCCAGCCGTGCCTCCTTTCACCCGCGGGGGAGCTTTCACTCGCTCCCTCCTTAGCAGCACTGATGCGGGTGATGGAGCAGGATAAATGAAAATTTTTTAACCTCCTAATAATTTACGGAAATTAATTAATAAACATGTTCGTTTAAGTAAATAACCAACAATGTATGTTACATGTGAAGGGTTAAAGGTAACACGCTATTTTATGTGCAAATAAATCTACTTATAATTGTTGACGTGACTAACATAATCTAATATTTGCGTACTAATAAAATAATAAACGCATGATTTGTGCTTTGAAAATAAAATGTGTGGTGGCAAAATAAAGCGATGGTAAGTAAGGGACGGCTTTATATGTTGCTTTTTGCTAGGTAATACCTAATTGGGGTACGTAGAAAGACGGGAGGGAAACGAAAGGGTTTATATTCTTTATTTTAACAATATTTTATTTATCTTTGAAAATAGTGCGCTTAGGCCTGTTGAGCAGCGATATAAAATGGCCGACATGAGCTAGAGTACGCATGTGCAAGAAGCCGTGTGGAAAAAGGAGAAAGGCTGTGAAAAAGAATGACCACGTGTTCGTGCTGAGAGCCTAGGATGGAATTATGGTCAAGGCTATTGTGACCTTACTGAGCAAATGTGTGCCAAGATGATCAGCAAGAAGCGTGAGAAGTCAAAATGAATAAATGGACAAACGGAACTATTGAACCTAAAAAGTATCAGAAAATGATACAAATTGGACTGATCGAAACTGATGAGTAATGTCATGAACTGTGGGAAATGATGCAAGCATGGACATTCCACAAAGAACTGGTTAAGACAAGGAAGTTTGATAAAAATGTATATGGACTTGAATGAACCAATGAGAGAGAATCAAGCCATAAAGAGGCAACATTTTATTTAGTAAGCGAGAATTAGGGTATAAGAAGACCTACTCCGGGAGGGGTTGGTTGGTATCAGTAATATTATTTTTCTGGATGATGATGAGCGAGCGTACTGTTAGGAGAAGAGAGAGCTGAGATTGCTGATAGATGAGTTGCGGGTGCTGAGCTGCTGCTACGGATGATCGAAGCTGCTGCTGCTAATTTCCTTAGGTATAAGATGCTGTTTTTTAAGAACCTTTTTATTCATGATAGATTTTTCATTTAGAGCTATTAGATTTTTCCAAGACAGATAGATAGATCTTTTTGAAGTTCTTGCTGTGACAAACTTTATCTTCCATCCAATAGGTATGCATTGTAATTTCAATTTATTCTTATAATAATGATAAATGTAATAATCTGAGTGATAAACTTAAACTTATGCATTGTTTCTAAAAAACTTTATATAAACTTTATTATCTTTAAACAAATGACTCAGTGATTCTTTAGCTCAATAATTAAGGTAAAATGTTAAAGAGTTTATTGTGATTGAGCTGGTCTTAATCACCATCAACTGATTCCTACTAGTTGGTCCATCGACCAATGAGCGGAATACCTTAAAAGCAATGAGAAACATTATGTCGTGTTAAAAGAGGTATCCCGTCTCCTTCCAGCGAATCGTTTTACTGTTTTTTCCTCCTAGGTTAAGGACGGAGGTAATCCAGGGAATAAATGAGTAAGTGAATGTATATGCGGTGTCAATGGGCCCCACCGTCATATGGATATAGTTTGTGTATTGGAGAGATAGTTGTACCTGGATGACCGAGTTATATAGGAGAAGTATTTTTATTGTTAGCGCTGGATCAGATTTCTTGGTAGCAGAGTTATTATTACTATAGATTAGTTTGTTGATTATTGATTATTGATTATTGATAAGTTCATGTCTAACACTTTATGTTGAGTCGCGTTATGTTATATGTAAGTTTTCACGCTTCCGGGAAGTAGGAAGTGGAACACGTGTGGCAAGAGAAGTCACATGGAATAGTGCATTGTCTGAGTTCATATTGGTAATAACACAGGTTGTGTTATGATAGGGACATTTTCCGCATAAAAGGTGTGTAAGTGAAATAGTGATCGGTTTTCTTGTGAAACTCTAGCCTTAATTCTCAGGAGCAGTATAGTCTCCACAGGTGTTTTATCCCCAGAGAAACGGGTTTACCGCTTGCTTGAAAGAAGGGTAAGGTAGAGGGAAGTGCTACTTTATCGGCGAAACGAGAACATTCTGTAGTAGGGTAGAGGTAAGCGCTGCCTACTGGAAAATACAGAATTCTTGTGTAAATGGACAAAACTATCTCTTTTGTTTAGTGAATCAGACAATGGAAATGTGTTTTAAATGTTGTAACTAACGGAGAATTGTTGAAAAAGAAATTGCCGATAAATTTTGTAAAGGAGGGGTCAAGAGCAGAACTGACGTAGACAAAAGCCGCGCTGGGATTGGACAGTGCGCTAGTCATACAGAGACAGGAGCAGAGCTGACGTAGACAAAAGCCGCGCTGGGATTGGACAGTGCGCTGTAGACAGAAACTGTTGTGATTGGAGTGTTGGTGTGAGTCTAGCTAGTATTGGTCGAATAGACTAGTGACGTGGAAGTTTATGATTGGAGTGTTGGTGTGAGTCGCGCTAGTATTGGTTGGAATAACGCATAGAGAACAGAGTTGAATTGTGGATTGTTTGAGGAGAGAAAGCGATTGTGAATCATGTCGTATTATGAATATGGTAGAGAGAAAACGTTGTGGATGTCGAAACTTAAGAACTTCTTTAAGAAAGACAAAAAGGTAGTGACTAGAGAGGGACAAGTAATTCCTCCGCCGAAATCACCAGCTTCGCACATGATGCTGAAATATGGATATCATACATGCATATGGTTAGAAAATTGGACAAAATATACCAAGAATGATGGAGCATTGGCTTTCCCTGAGAATGGTTCATTTAATGTAGCTGTACTACGGAATTTGAGAGAGAAGATGGCAATGTTAGAACCTAGACCTAGACCGACACAGTTTGAAGCTTTAACTAAATGGGAAGATGAGATGTATGAACGAGAGAGATTCAGAGGATTAAAGAATCATGAGTTTGTGCCTGGAAGGTTATGGGGAGTAAATCATGAGGACAGAATAAAGCGTTGGAGATGTGCTAATATGACAGGAGGTTTGTTTCCAGCTTTTACAGTAGAGGAAGAAGCAAAGAGAAAGTGTACAGAGAAAAAGAAACATGTAGTTATAGAAAAGTATGGGTATGGTGGTAGTGAAACGGACGATGAATTGTTGGAAGATATTTTAAACAGAAACCCGCCTCCATACCAACAGACTTCTGCGGTGGTGACACCTAATGCACCACTAATGGAAACTGGGAGGAATAAAATTCCCAAACGAAGAGATGAGATAAATAGGTCACAAGATCAATTAAAAACTTCACAAAATGAAGAGATAGAAAGTGACAATGCAACTGAATTAGCAAAAACCACAAGAGAATTGACTGAGAAAATAAGAGAATTGACAAAGAATATGGAAGCTGTAACTGTACCAGTAACGATAGGTCCAGTAATGCCAATTTTTGAGAATCAGAAAATTGATGAACGTTCTTTAGTGATTCCCATGAATTCACATTTGCAAAGAAAAAGAGAAGGGATGGAACTGAACAATGAAGGTGCACACCATTTGGTTAGTACCTATATACCAAGCCCACCTACTAATTTGACGATAAACGAGAATGAGTTCAGGAGAATACCTATGGTAACGGAGTCTGCATCAGGGACACCAGAAAGAAGTAACAATTGGATAGAATTAAATAGTACGCCTGTAGGTCCGAATCAAGATGAGTTAAATGAATGGATGAAAACGCTAAAAACGAAAGAAACAGAAGTAAAACCATTAGATGTAATTAGGTTAAAAATAGACATGGAAGAATTGATTTTAGGAACGATTGGTACAGAAAAATAAAAAAATTATCAGGATGATGAGATTATGTTTTTGTGCAAAAGTCTTACATGGAGAGCTAGAAATTTACATGACAAATTAGAAGAGACAGCAAGTGAACTGGGAGTAGAATTTGAAAAAGGGAGAACGTTGCAGAAACCATATAGAGTAGATTTTTGTGAGAAAGATATAGAGAATCTGAACACATCAGGAAGATTGACCCAAATAAAAGAATTAATTGTTTTACTGAGAAAATGGGGTGATGTGGATAGATGGAGAAGTAGATGGATAAAAAAAAATGAGAAAATAACAGATAAAGCATCTTTGGCTTTTGCAGTGACAGATAAGGAACCAGTTGTAAGGGAGTACCCGATGAGAGAAACTCCAGGAGGTAGTTATGTGCATGTTCCATGGGCTAGACAGGATATACTGTCATTTACAAATGATTTCCCCAAGTTGAGAGAGAAGCCAGTAGAATGGTACAGACAAGTGGAGAGATTTGTTAAAGTTTCAAAGGTGTTGTGGATAGACTTGGATGGATTGTTTGATATAGTAGTGCCAGCTGATTTGTGGACAGAATGTAAGATTACTATTTATTGGCCAACTGTAGAATATCCAAGAGATGCTAAAACCGGAGCGCCAGGACCAGAAGTAATGAGAAAGTACGATCAAGTAATTACCTTTTTGAAGAATAAGATTCCACCTAAAGAAACAGATTGGGTAAAAATAGACAGAACCACGCAGGAAAGTAAAGAATCAGTGCATGCTTACTATGAAAGACTGTTGTTAGTTTTCAAACAGTATAGTGGTTATGAGACACTAAATGAGAAGGATATGAGTCATTTTGTATATAGATTTGTTTATGGGTTGAAACCAGAAATAAGTGAGATGATTAAACAGCATATGATTTGTTGGCTGAATAGCACAGTCGATGAGGTTTTGAGATATGCTAAGTATTGCAGTGATGATATTGAGAGTAGACAGCGTAAATTGAAAGAAAAAGCCATGTGGGCACAGGTGAAAGTTGCAGAGAAACAAGAAGCTCAATTGAGTAATACAGGTAATGAAGCAGGACAGGCTAGATTTCGACCAAATATAGGTAAAGGAAAAGGACAAATGAGCATAGAGGAGGCAAAGAAAAAGTGGCCATGACACAACTGCGGAAAGCTAGGGCATTGGAGAAACGAGTGTAAATTTCCTCCAAAACTTAATGTGGAAAATCAATCATTAAATCCACAGGTGCAGAGTGAGGTAGTTACTCAACAGAGTCAGGTGCCACAACCACCACTTCCCAAGAGTGTTAACCAACAGAAATTCAGTGCAGAAACAGGATTCTACGGAGGAGAGCAGGTAACACAGTTGCTGCGTGCAGCTGCCATTTCTCAATATTGGTTACGACAGGATGAGGATGAAACGGATGAAAGCTTCTGACGGTGCCTAGGAGAGGGGGAAGAGTGCGTGCTTGGCGCAACTCTAGAGGTAGATCAGTCTGGTCCATTTGTGGATGGAGAAGTGAATGGTGCAAATGTAACATTCCTTGTGGACACTGGAGCTACCCGTTCTACTGTTAGGTCAGTGGAAATTCCAAACCTTCCTCTCTCAGGTGAACATATCCAAGTAGTTGGAGTATCAAATCTGCAAATTAAGACGCCTCTTACTAAATTAGTGGAGGTAAAGATTGGTCCATTTAGTGAAATGCACCGATTTGTGGTATGCGATTGTAGTCCTGTGAACCTATTAGGACGCGATCTATTGTGCAAAATGAATTGCACTATCTATTGTACTCCAGATGGAATTGCATTTCAGACCCCAGATGAAGATGTATTGTATAAAATGACACTGGTGAATTTAGAACCAGAAGTAAATGATTTGTTTCCTGTATTTGATGCAGAGAAAATCCCAATTGAACTGAAAAAGACAGTGAAGGAAGAAGTGTGGGACTTTACAGGAGAAGATATAGGATTAATGAAAGAAGTAGATCCCATTAAAATCTCCGTAAAGAGGGAACGAGTTACCCAAATACACCCCAGTATAAATTGACACCAGAAATAATTGAAGGAATAGCGCCAGTAATAAATAAAATGGTTGAACAAGGGATTCTAAAAGAAATCATGAGCAGTCCATGTAATTCGCCAATAATGGGACTGAAAAAGCCAAACGGAACATATAGAATTGTACAGGATTTGAGGAAGGTTAACAAAATTGTAGTGCCTTGTTGCCCAATAGTACCGAACCCTGCTGTGATTCTATACCAGATTCCACGTGAAGCAGAATGGTACACAGTAATTGATTTATGTCATGCATTTTTCTCTATTCCATTGCATCCAGATAGCCAGCCATTATTTGCGTTTAGGTTTGGAGAGCGTATTTTGGCATGGTGCCGAATTCCTCAAGGGTACACAGAAAGCCCTTCGATCTTTAATCAGATTCTAAAGAAATCCTTGGAAGATTTAAAAATGCCAGAAAAGTCAGTGATGGTTCAGTATATTGATGACCTACTGGTGGCATCAAAAACGAAGGAAGCATGTGTCAATGATACAATTGCTTTACTGAATCATTTAGCCAAAAGAGGACATAAAGTGTCCCCATCGAAATTGCAGTTTTGTCAACAAGAAGTCCAATATTTAGGGCATAAAATTGAGAAAGGAGTTCGAAAGGTAACGACTGAAAGAATAAAGATGATTCAAGGAATGAGAGCTCCAATGATGCAAAGAGAGGTAAGAATGTTTCTGGGAATGGTTGGATATTGTCGACAATGGATAAGCGGTTTTTCGTTGATCGCCAAACCGTTGCAAAAACTGACAAAGAAGGATGTTAAAGATCCTTTTGAAATGAATGATGAGGAAATGAAAGCATTCAGAGAGCTGAAAAAGAAATTGTGTGAAGCTCCAGCATTGGGAATGCCTGACTATGAGAAAGACTTTGAGTTGTATTGCAGTGAAAGAGATGGATGTGCATTTTCAGTCTTGGTACAGAGACATGGAACCATGAAAAGACCCATTGCATATTTTTCAGCTGTTTTAGACCCTGTAGCAAAAGCGTTGCCTGGATGTTTGAAAGCAGTTGCTGCTACTTGTGTGAGTCTGGAACAGAGTGAAGGCATAGTGATGGGATATCCACTGAGAGTATATGTTCCCCATTCTATGGAAATTCTCTTGACAAGAACGAAAACACAATACAGGACACATAGTCGGCTGACTAGGTATGAAAAAGTAATTTTGAGTGCAGATAATGTGACCATTGACAGATGTATGAATGTGAATCCTTCGACATCATTGCCAGATGAAGAGAGTGTGATTGAAATGGATGAAGTAGATCACGATTGTCTGAATGTGCTTGAATATTGTACAAAACCGAGATCAGACATACGAGATGAGCCCGTAAAGGAATCAGATTATATTCTGTTCGTGGATGGCTCATGTTTGAGAACAAATGATGGAGTTCTAAGTGCAGCATATGCAGTTTGCACAGTAGCAACTGTAATGGAAGCATCTTGTCTGAAAGGGATACGGTCTGCCCAAGTCGCAGAACTGATAGCTCTGATTCAAGCCTGCAAGTTGGGAAGAAATGTACGGGTTACGATTGTGACAGATAGCCAATACGGTTTTGGAGTGGTGCATGATTTTGGTCAGATTTGGTCACAAAGAGGTTTCTTGACGTCTGCAGGAACGCCAATTAGAAATGGAGATTTTGTGAAAAAGTTGCTTGAGGCGATACAGCTGCCTAAACAGATTGCTGTTGTAAAGTGTAATGCACATAAAAATGGGGAAGACTACATAACTGTCGGCAATAAGTATGCTGACGAGATTGCACAGTACTGTGCAAAGAATGTGGTTTCTTTGAACAGGAACCGAGAAAGAGAGCATATTTCTTGTCCTTTGCTTTTTACTAACCCTGTTGAGACATGGGATGAGCTGAGACAGTTACAGGAAGCAGCAGATGATGAGGAAAAAGATACATGGATAAAAGCAGGATGTAGAAAACATGAGGAAAATGATGTTTGGGTTTACAGAGATGAAAGACCAGTTATGCCTGATAGCATGATTGCTGACATGGCACGGATGTACCATGGACAAGCCCATATTGGGAGAGATTCAATGATCAGACTTTTTAGACAAACATGGTATAATCCAAAATTTAGAGCCATAGCTGAGAGACTTTGTCAAAGATGTCTTATTTGTCAACAGTTAAATCCAGGAAGGAAGACAGTAGTGAGTCTAGGAACAATAGGACGAGAAGGAGGTCCGTTCACTAGAATGCAAATGGATTTTATAGAAATGCCCCCGAGCAACAGACTAAGGTATGTCCTCGTAGTCGTCTGTTTGTTTTCCCGTTGGGTGGAGGCATACCCGACCAGAAGGAATGATGGAATAACGGTAGCAAACCTTATGCTGCGAGAATTCATTCCGAGGTATGGTTTTCCAGTCACGATTGAAACAGATAGAGGAACACATTTCCAAAACGAATTAATTAAACTGATTTGTGAAGCACTTAGTATTAAACAGAAACTGCATTGTGCATACAGACCAGAGGCTTCTGGAATAGTAGAGCAAGTGAATGGAACAATTAAGAACAGGTTGGGAAAAATGTGTCAAGCCACAGGACTCAAATGGCCAGATGCCTTGCCATTAGTTTTAATGACAATCAGAAGTATTCCGGAAAGGAAAACTGGACTCAGTCCCCATGAGATAATTATGGGACGAGCAATGAGACAAGCACATGTACCTTTCAACAAACTACTGACTATAACTGATGATCTGGTGCTGGATTATTGCAAAGTATTGGCTGATGTGGTGCGTTCTGTGTTTCATCAGGTTGGACCGGATGCTACTACTCTTGAAAGAAAACCAGCTCACGACTTGAATCCAGGAGATTGGGTCCGCATAAACGTCCACAGGAGAAGAAACTGTTTGGTTCCTCGTTGGGACGAACCACGACAGGTGATCCTGGTGACAACCACTGCAGTCAAATGTGCAGGAGTGAAACACTGGGTGCATGCCAGTCACACCATCAGAGTTCCAGAACCTGAAGATCGACATGTGAGTCGACATCTGGAAGTGTTGGATAACAGTTCAGCATCAGAAACGGAAGAAGAACCGAATAGGGTGCCAGAATCTGAAGATTGACCTGTAAGTCGACATCTGGAAGACCCAACTACAAGTGCAACGACAGAAGAAGTGGAGGAAATAGCGGAAGTTCCAGAACCTGAAGATCGACATGTGAGTCGACATCTGGAAATATCAGATACCAATTCAGAATCTGATACAGATCATTCGGATTGTGAGGAAATTCTGAAAAGAAATTGGAAATTTGAAAGCATAAGAGAAGAAACTGAGCACGAAGATAGTAACAGTGAGCAACCAAGTACAAGTTGTGGTAAAAATCCTTCGGAGATAATATTAATAGATGAAGAAGGGAGAGTTTCAACCAGAAAGTTAGAAAATTCGGAAGATCCCCGAGGAGCAATAGGGACAGATAGCCAAACAAAAGAACAGGGAAATTTAAAAGCAGATAGAGAGATTGACACAAATTCGGAAGAACCTCGAATAGGGACAGAAGTAGGTGAACGAAGGAAGATAAGAAAAGAACCACAAGTAGAGGAAGAAAATGAAATTATAAGATTTAAAATAAGAGACAATAAAGAGAAAATTGAAACAGAGTCTGAAGAAAGTGGAGAAGAAAGAAACCAAAAACTAGAGTCAAGAAAAAGAACTTGGAAAACAGAAAGAGAGGAAAAAGGAAGTGAGGCAAAAGGTCAAGAAAAGGAGACAATTGGCCCAACGAAGTAAGAAAATTAAGATACAGGATCATAAGGTTAGATGGAAAAAGTGCTGAACAAGTGAATGAAATAACAAGTCAGAAAGAGCAAGAAAAACAAGGTGGAAAACATTTGCAGAAAACGAAAAGAGTAAAAAGGTAAATCCGAAGTATAGATCACCTGAATGGTTGTATCTTGCTTTAACTGATATCAAAGAAGAAAAGAACACTCACGAGAACCCAGAACAAAGAAACCTAATGGGTGAAGGTGAAGTGCAACAAACTTGAAGAAATTTAAACAAATTTCTACCGGACTTGACAAAATACTGGATCTGACGAATTTCTACCGGATTTGACAAAATACTGGATTTGACAAAGAAAGAATTCTGAAAAGAATTAAAAGAAAGTACCAAGCAAAAACAAAAACATTGGAGTGTAGAGTGGCTAATAAGTCATTTCTGAGGTGTAGTGACACAATTTTCTTGAAAATAAATAAATAAGGTTATAAAACAAAATGGAGGATACTAGAGATAGAAAATGTAGATGTGAGTTTTTAAGTAGATGGTGTAAGATGTGCTTCTTTTGTACAGGATTATTAATGACAGTATGGGTGGTTTTAGCAATCACTATTCCAATTAGTTAAGCTGTAGTAGAAACGTCTAATAACACAGAGAAAGAAAAAGGAGCTAACACTCAAGAACCAGTTATATTAAAAAGTAGTGCAGAGTTACATAAAGATAAATCAATAACAGATTTTTCAAAGAATGTTTTTACTAAATTATTATATGAGTATGTAGAAACAATGGATGTAAGAGATTGCTATGTTTGTATGTAATTGCCTGCATCTGTAGCAGAGGGTGTGACTTATCATCACCTTCCTTTGACATATGGAATAACATGTAGTGTTTTAGCAAGTTTATTTTATAAAACAGGTAGATTAGAATATTATTACACTGACATAGATAAGATTTTTGCTAAAGTTTCTGTAGTTCCCGAACTAAACAAAATAAAAGAGGGAAGAACGTTTGGTGAATATTTTATAGAAGATAAGATTTTAACATTAGATAATATAGTTAAAAACAACCTTACCTGTGAGTTAAAGAAGGAAGAAAAAGTATTTTTAGAGATGGTTGAAGAAAGAAGAGTGAAATTTCAAAGAAAAGTGATAGAAGAGACAAAAACACCTCTTTGGGCGTTTGAGGAAGACAATCATGACAAGAAAAAGACAAATGCAGCTATGACTCTGGATTGGCCCCAACAGGGAAGGTTGTGCATTAGAAGAAATAAAACAAGATATGACAATTATTTTGTGGGTTCCAGTATTTGCCATGACAATTATCAAATTTTAGGCGGATGGGGATTCAAAGGGGGAAAAGATCCAATATTTCCAGGGATCTATTATGTTTGCGGTAATAGGGCTTATTACAGGTTGCCGGACCATTGGTATGGGTCATGTTATTTAGGCCTGGTCTTTCCAAAGATTTTTCAAATGGATAGAAAAGAGAAAGGAGCACACAAAATGATAAATACCTTTACATGTAGAAAAAGGGAAAGTTTTTCAGAAATAGTAGGTGATATTTTTGGTGCATTGATACCAGCAGTGGGAATATCTTTGAATGCATTTAAAATTCGGAAATTATCCACAGTGGTAGATCGTTTATCTACAGATACTGCTGGAGGGTTCTTGATGGTAAATACTGAGATGGTTGCCATGAGAGCTATGGTGATGCAAAATCGACTTGCCCTTGACATTCTTTTGGCAAAAGAGGGTGGAGTCTGTGGAATGCTGAAAGTCCAACATTGTTGCCCTTACATTCCAGATAAAAGTGAAAATATACAAAAGTATATAACGAATATTACAAGTTTGCACAAAGAACTTCTTCCACTGGAGGTTGAAAGTGCATTTGGAAAACTTGGTAAAGGGTTTTCTTCAGTAATAAATTGGTTAACAAGAATGAGTGGATTAATAATAGGGAAAGTTATAATAATAGCAACCATGATAATCATAATAATTTTTGTGCTGAAGCTTGTAATTACATGTATAAAGAAAAGAAGAAGACAGAATAAAATAGAAAAAGAAAACATGATAAACAAGGAGAGAGAGAGAGAAATGGGTGAAATAGAGCTAGAAGAGATAAAAGAAAACATGTACAAGAAGACCAAGAGACAAGTTGAAAGGGATACAGTTGTGTAAACTAACAAAAGCAAACGGATAAAAGAAATATGCTGTCTGAGAGAATTGTATAACTTGGGTTTTGTGGTGATATTAAAAATCACCAAAGGGGGGAGTTGATGGAGCAGGATAAATGAAAAAAATGTAACCTCCTAATAATTTACGTAAATTAATTAATAAACATGTTCGTTTAAGTAAATAACCAACAATGTATGTTACATGTGAAGGGTTAAAGGTAACATGCTATTTTATGTGAAAATAAATCTACTTATAAATGTTGACGTGACTAACATAATCTAATATTTGCGTACTAATAAAATAATAAACGCATGATTTGTGCTTTGAAAATAAAATGTGTGGTGGCAAAATAAAGCGATGGTAAGTAAGGGACGGCTTTATATGTTGCTTTTTGCTAGGTAATACCTAATTGGGGTACGTAGAAAGACGGGAGGGAAACGAAAGGATTTATATTCTTTATTTTAACAATATTTTATTTATCTTTGAAAATAGTGCGCTTAGGCCTGTTGAGCAGCAATATAAAATGGCCGACATGAGCTAGAGTTCGCATGTGCAAGAAGCCGTGTGGAAAAAGGAGAAAGGCTGTGAAAAAGAATTACCACGTGTTCGTGCTGAGAGCCTAGGATGGAATTATGGTCAAGGCTATTGTGACCTTACTGAGCAAATGTGTGCCAAGATGATCAGCAAGAAGCGTGAGAAGTCAAAATGAATAAATGGACAAACGGAACTATTGAACCTAAAAAGTATCAGAAAATGATACAAATTGGACTGATCGAAACTGATGAGTAATGTCATGAACTGTGGGAAACGATGCAAGCATGGACATTCCACAAAGAACTGGTTAAGACAAGGAAGTTTGATAAAAATGTATATGGACTTGAATGAACCAATGAGAGAGAATCACGCCATAAAGAGGCAACATTTTATTTAGTAAGCGAGAATTAGGGTATAAGAAGACCTACTCCGGGAGGGGTTGGTTGGTATTAGTAGTATTATTTTTCTTGATGATGATGAGCGAGCGTACTGTTAGGAGAAGAGAGAGCTGAGATTGCTGATAGATGAGTTGCGGGTGCTGAGCTGCTGCTACGGATGATCGAAGCTGCTGCTGCTAATTTCCTTAGGTATAAGATGCTGTTTTTTAAGAACCTTTTTACTCCTGATAGATTTTTCATTTAGAGCTATTAGATTTTTCCAAGTCAGATAGATAGATCTTTTTGAAGTTCTTGCTGTGACAAACTTTATCTTCCATCCAATAGGTATGCATTGTAATTTCAATTTATTCTTATAATAATGATAAATGTAATAATCTGAGTGATAAACTTAAACTTATGCATTGTTTCTAAAAACTTTATATAAACTTTATTATCTTTAAACAAATGACTCAGTGATTCTTTAGCTCAATAATTAAGGTAAAATGTTAAAGAGTTTATTGTGATTGAGCTGGTCTTAATCACCATCAACTGATTCCTACTAGTTGGTCCATCGACCAATGAGCGGAATACCTTAAAAGCAATGAGAAACATTATGTCGTGTTAAAAAGAGGTATCCCGTCTCCTTCCAGCGAATCGTTTTACTGTTTTTTCCTCCTAGGTTAAGGACGGAGGTAATCCAGGGAATAAATGAGTAAGTGAATGTATATGCGGTGTCAATGGGCCCCACCGTCATATGGATATAGTTTGTGTATTGGAGAGATAGTTGTACCTGGATGACCGAGTTATATAGGAGAAGTATTTTTATTGTTAGCGCTGGATCACGGGCCGCCGCGCCGAGGTCTGGCGCTTCTGCATAGGCGACCCGGGACGGCTTCTCCGCCCTCACTATCAACGTTGCTCCTCACGCTGCCGATTTCCGGCCCCGTTGTGGGCGTGACAAAGCAGCGCTGATGCGGCCGGAATCTCCGAGACCGGCCTTCTCGTAACAATGCAGCGCTCTCCTTCTGGGCAGGCCGGGGTCACGGAACAGATGTAGGCAACACAACGCGCGAGGGAGATCGCTTCTTGTGGGGGAGCTCTCCCCTCCCGCTGCTCCACCACCACTGGGGAAAATGCACCCCAACACACGCTGCACCAGGCACAAGTCAGCTCCCAGAGCCGGCGGTCTCCAAACCCTGCACAACGTTCCTCAAGGCACCCCGCAACAACAGGGTGTGAAAGCACAGTGCTCACCACGCGCTGCACCAAAACCACACGGGGCAAGCCACAAATCATGGGAGACCACAGGGGCACCCCAGCAAAGTGTCCCCAGGGAGGCCAAATGCAAAAACAACAATTGATGGACAGAATGCAGAACAATGTCATACATTCACCCCAGTACAGAGATCTGGGCCTAAATCCATCGTTTTTTTACTCACCATGACATTCCAGTTTGAACCCAGCCATATGTAAATCAGTCTTGACCCTGTGCCCAATGGGAACAGTCCAGCCCGAACTGCCAGGCCAGGTCCTCCCTGGACTGTAAACAAGCATCCTAGGACCGGTTTCGGGGTTTGACCCCTCATCAGCCAGGATAGCTTGACTCCAGTGGCATGGAGAGCACGGGACCCACGTCTGGGCATACCCGTCCCACTCGGGGTGACAAATGCAAAAACAACAATTGATGGACAGAATGCAGAACAATGTCATACATTCACCCCAGTACAGAGATCTGGGCCTAAATCCATCGTTTTTGCTCGCCATGCCATTCCAGTTTGAACCCAGCCATATGCAAATCAGTCTTGACCCTGTGCCCAATGGGAACAGTCCAGCCCGAACTGCCAGGCCAGGTCCTCCCTGGACTGGAAACAAGCATCCTAGGACCGGTTTCAGGGTTTCACCCCTCATCAGCCAGGATAACTTGACTCCAGTGGCATGGAGAGCACGGGACCCACGTCTGGGCATACCCGTCCCACTCGGGGTGACAAATGCAAAAACAACAATTGATGGACAGAATGCAGAACAATGTCATACATTCACCCCAGTACAGAGATCTGGGCCTAAATCCATCGTTTTTTGCTCACCATGCCATTCCAGTTTGAACCCAGCCATATGCAAATCAGTCTTGACCCTGTGCCCAATGGGAACAGTCCAGCCTGAACTGCCAGACCAGGTCCTCCCTGGACTGGAAACAAGCATCCTAGGACCGGTTTCGGGGTTTCACCCCTCATCAGCCAGGATAGCTTGACTCCAGTGGCATGGAGAGCACGGGACCCACGTCTGGGCATACCCGTCCCACTCGGGGTGACAAATGCAAAAACAACAATTGATGGACAGAATGCAGAACAATGTCATAAATTCACCCCAGTACAGAGATCTGGGCCTAAATCCATCGTTTTTTTGCTCACCATCCCATTCCAGTTTGATCCCAGCCATATGCAAATCAGTCTTGACCCTGTGCCCAATGGGAACAGTCCAGCCCGAACTGCCAGGCCAGGTCCTCCCTGGACTGGAAACAAGCATCCTAGGACCGGTTTCGGGGTTTCACCCCTCATCTGCCAGGATAGCTTGACTCCAGTGGCATGGAGAGCACGGGACCCACGTCTGGGCATACCCGTCCCACTCGGGGTGACAAATGCAAAAACAACAATTGATGGACAGAATGCAGAACAATGTCATACATTCACCCCAGTACAGAGATCTGGGCCTAAATCCATCGTTTTTTTGCTCACCATGCCATTCCAGTTTGAACCCAGCCATATGCAAATCAGTCTTGACCCTGTGCCCAATGGGAACAGTCCAGCCCGAATTGTGTGTCTTTTTCCCCGGGCAGGCCAGCACAAGGATTCCTTTAGGCAGAGTGGTAGTTCCCCCCTAGCCCTAGAAAGGCAGCAGGTCAGCACTTCCTGCAGCCCGGGTCCATGGCAGTTCCTCCTGGTCCCACGCAGTCTTCTGTTCCAAGCAAGCCACCAGTTTCTCCAGACATGGGGTCACAGCCCCAATACTTATAGTTCACAGAGTCTTTGTCCAGCCCTGGTACAGGGCCCCGGTCCAAACCAGTTCTGGAGGGCACTTGGCAAGTGCACAACACTCCCCGTTGTAAGTGTACGCCCTGGCCCCAGACACACCACAGGGGGGCGTAGCCATCACTGTGGAAGGCAGGCACAGCCCTATTCAGGTTCAGGTGTTACTCCTCCCACTACTCCAAATGCAGATCAGGCCCATTCAGCCTAGCGCTGACTCACCCAGACCCTCTGAAGCAACTTCTCCTCCCCAGCCCCTGTAACTCGAAAGGCCAGACAGTCAATACACAACAGGCAGGCTCAAAGAATCATAGCACACAGAAATGCCCACTTCTAAAAGTAGCATTTCTAAAATTGTGATAATATATCTGCGAACACCATTACGCAGCATTTATCGCCACTATTCCAAACATACCAAACTTGATCATGCTCCTCCTCTCACGTCAGGAATTACCACTGAAACACATATCAGGGAATCCCCAGTGTATTCCTATGAGAGGGCAGCCTCACAGAAGTGAGAAACCAAATAGGCTGTTTGTCACTACCAGGACATGTCACAAAGTTAAGGCACATGTCCTATCTTTTACCTACACCGCACCCTGCCCATAGGGCTAGCTAGGGCCTACCTTAGGGGTGACTGATATGTAGTAAAAGGGGAGTCAGGGACGTGGCAATCACTTTATGTGCCACGTCACAGCAGCAGTAAACTGTGCGTGCAGGCCCTGCCGTGGCAGAGGCCTGAGACAGGCTTGAAAGGCTACTTTGGTGGGTGGCGCAAGCAGCGCTGCAAGCCCACCAGTAGCATTTAATTTACTGGCCCTGGGTATATGAGATACCACTGTACAAGGGACTGACAGGTAAATTAAATATGCTAAAAGGTGTAGACTAATCTTACCAAGTTTACCATAGAGAGTACATGCACTTTAGCACTGAACAGCAGTGATAAAGTGCCCAGAGTCCTAAAACCACCAACAACAGGTCAGAAAAAATACAGGAGGAAGGCAAAAAGTTCTGGGATAACCCTGAAAAAAAGGGCCAAGTCCAACAGAAGCACAGCACTACTACGAGCCATTCACCTTGAGTCTCTTTTCTACTTCAAGCAATAGAGACAGAAATGGGACTTGCAGTGTAGGACTCTGTTCTGCAGTGGAGAAGGGCACATACATTTTGCCACATTTGGAATCAGGGGTGTAGTTATTAATAGTGCAGCACTCATACATGCCAACATTTTAGAACAGGAAAGTGGAAGATTTTGAAAATAAACTCGAGGAAATATATTTCCTCCATTGACGTTTATTGAAGCTGAGGCAATTTCAGGCCAGAAACAGTTATTTTGGCTTCATAAATCGGGAGTCTGCCACCTGAATCGTGTATTGGGATGTATGCAGCAGGCACAGTGGCACCTAGGCTAGGGGATGCGAGGAGCCCTCAACACTTCGATTATGGCCGTGAAACCTGGGATGGGGGGCATTTTCACTATCTTGCATGAGGGCCCTTGCCTTCCTTGATACGTCACTGATTGGGTAGCAAAGAAAACAAAAGCATGATGGGTACAGACATGGAAAATGAGGTCTGTGGTGCCTAACAAAGGAGGGTCACGATGTGCCTCTCTCATAAAACAAATGCAAAACTAGCAAAGTAACATTGTATTTATGTCAAAAGCAAAGTTTTGTCAAAACTGATTCATTACTGCTGCTATGACGAAGGTGTTAATCATATGTAGCTGAATCTTGATCGACCGTATTTTAGCAGTCCGTTACTAATGTCAGCCTTATTTCAGACCTTTTGGGCCATTGCCAAATCCCCCACCTTCTAGGAACCCCCCGAGAAAGTTAATATTCTTTCAATTCGAACTCTGTCTGTTACGTCTAATCCTCCATCTAACCCTCTCTCTGCCTACCTCTATAAGTGACTCTGGGGCATATTTACTAGGAAGTGGCGGAGCACGGCGTTAGCCACCTTGGCTTAACGCCGCGCTCCGCCACCTCCAAAATGCAGGGCTGCACTGTATTTACAAGGATATGGTGCAGCACTGCATTTCCCCCTGCGCTGGCTCTAATTTTAGCTGCCTAGCGCTAACGCAGGCACCCTTGCACCATAGTGCAGAGATGTCTGCATGCAGGGGAAGATTGTTTATGTTCAGGAAGGTCTCCCTTACTGCACATAAACAATCATTAAATGCCATTTTGTAACTTCTATGTGTGCTGCTTAAAGTAGCACACATAGAAGTTGCAAAACTTCTTTTTTTTAAATTGCAATTGTTTATATGCAGGAAGGTTACCCTTCCTCCACATAAACAATCAATGGTCTTTTGCTGTTTCTATGTGTGCTGACTCTGGGGCATATTTACTAGGAAGTGGCGGAGCACGGCGTTAGCCACCTTGGCTTAACGTCGCGCTCCGCCAACTCCAAAACGCAGGGCTGCACCGTATTTACAAGGATATGGTGCAACACTGCGTTTTCCCCTGCGCTGGCTCTAATTTTAGCTGCCTAGCGCCAACGCAGGCACCCTTGCACCATAGTGCAAAGGTGTCTGCGTGCAGGAGAAGAATGTTTATGTTCAGGAAGGTCTCCCTTACTGCACATAAACAATCATTAAATGCCATTTTGTAACTTCTATGTGTGCTGCTTAAGGTAGCACACAGGAAGTTGCAAAACGTCTTTTTTTTAAATTGCAATTGTTTATGTGCAGGAAGGTTAACCTTCCTGCACATAAACAATCAATGGCCTTTTGCTGTTTCTATGTGTGCTGCACAGCACACATAGACCCAGCAAAAATGAGGACAAAATAAACATTTCTCCTCATTGCGCCTGTTTAAGACTAGGTTTTCCCTGGTCTTAATTTTGGCACTGCCCCATATTTACGCTGCCCTTGTAAATATGGGGCAGCGTCAAAATCAATGGGTGTTGCGGTGGAACGCCCACCGTAACACCCATTACCCACCCCTTTCACGCTAAGTATAGCGTGAAAGGGGGCCTTATTTACAAGGCTGCGTTAAGCCACGTTAAGTGGCTTAATGCTGTCTTGTAAATAAGGCAAGCCCCTATCGTCACAGGAACGTGACTTTCAGTGAAGTTCCTGTGGCGATAGGGGCTTGTAAATATGCCCCTCTGTCTCTTGCTTCTCGGCGTTATCATAAGGAGTTTTTGAGTCCCGGGGAAGACATCTTTCAACTGTTTTTGTGTGACTCTGTTTCTGAATGTTTAACCGAGAATTCAGTATTTTTTGGCATCCTATGGGGTCAAGGTGGCAGGTAATGGGTAACAAAATTCAAAGATGTTCCGAACAGGGGCCCAAACCCTATGTTTTCCCAAGGACCCCCAAAATCATCCAGATGACACTGATGAAATTCATAACATCAATGTATCTTTTCCTTTAATTAAGTCACGGGCAGTGTGTTCTGATGATTTAAAAAGAGTGAAAACAAAAATGTTTGAGCCACAGGCTCTAACGTTACTAAGCATGTCTCTGCTCCTGAACTAAACTAAATTAAGTCTTAATATAAGCCTTTTGAATACTTTTTGAGTTGAACAAATCCTAGCACAGTAAGGTCTCTGCCTATCTTTCCAGCTCATTATTATTTTTTTCCTCTTACCTGACCCTACTGGTATCAATGCCCTTATAGAACACACACATGGAGGTGGGCACACTGGCCACGTTGTGCCTCTCTCCATGGCGGAAGGAACACTTCCATTGCATGCAGGAGGTCTTCAATGAGAGTAGGCAGGGCAGGGCAGTCCTTTAGCAGCACAGCCCAGATATTCTTGGAAAACCTCTAGGAAAACATTGCACCACCCCCTGCGCCAACTTCTTGTCAGCACGTGGTAGCCCCGGCGCTATGCGTTTCCCTGAGGGAGGATGCAGGCGAAAGGCCGCCTTGGCCCTGGCCACAAACCGCTGACCTTCAGAGGACTTTTAGTGGCTCAGCCTTGGAGAGAGAATTTGGAATTTCAGCTGAAGCATGAGAAGGAAATGGCTTATAATTTGTAGTACAAAAAAGTGGTTAGACTTCATGGAAAAGTTCCATATGCGGTGATAGGTTTGCATCGAAATGCTTTTTTCCACCGTATTTTCCTAAATCTTGGATTGATGTTTTGAGGGCGGCGTGCTGGCCTTAAATACCCCATTCAAAGAATTCATGAAATAAACCATGATGGCATTGGGGCCATGTGAGTGAAGAGAAATGTCCGTGTGGCACTGCTACATCTTAGCTCCACCGGTCTTTACCTGGGGTCTGTGATGCCTACCCTGGGGTCTGCCACTGGTTAGAAAATTAAATAATATTAGTAGATTAATAAGTATATACATATAAAGCAAATTTGAAAATTGAAAATTTTGAAATGTTCTGTGTTGTGACGAGAAAGTCCTCTGCATGGCGAAAGACAGATACCCCTGTCCTGACTGCCCAACTGTACTGTCTATATCCCTCATAGTTTTTTTTTGTCACAGGCAAACATAGATCATGTGTGTGTGCCGTGACATAGGCCTATCTCATGGCCTGCGGGTTTTGTTGGACTGGGAGGGGTGCCAAAGCACTACCTTCATAGTGGTGTAAGGCTACTGCCTTCACCAAGGTTTAAGCAGCACAAGCGTGGTGGTGGAAGCGCACCCTGTAGTGATCAGTAGGCGTGACCACATTATTTTTACCCTCTGTCACTGGAGTGAGGCCTCTCGGCCCACTCACCTTTTCAAAATCTCAGCTGCTGTGTGCTTAACTCACCCTCAGCATAGTGAATAGCATGCATGTTGGAACACCGAAGCACTAGTCCAGTATGGCGCTACCTTTGTGTGCATATAGTCACTTGATATTTGGAACATGATATGTACACATTTGCATTTCATTTGGTTGCTCGCAGAGGACTGTGGACCTCAATTATGAGGCTCCTTGGGGCGCCGGAACGTCACTTTTTGTGACGTTCCGTGGCGCAGGAGCCTGCTCCATAATTACGAGGCCACTTTTTTTAGCTTAATGCTGCCTTGTAAATATCGTTCCCTTTAATGCACTTTTCTGCGTTAGAGGGGCGTGCAATGGGTGTTGCTGTGGGCGTTCCCAGCAATATGCATGGCTTTTTGACAGTGCCCCAGTTTTACGAAAAATCGTAAAATCTGAGTCAGCGCCACAAACTTACACCCCCCCAGGGGAGGCGTAAGGGAGGCACAATGAGGAGAAAGCCTCTTGTGAAGGTTTCCCTTCCTGCACAAAAATAATCATCTCCGCAACGCAGGCACCCTTGCACCATGGTGAAAGGTGCCTGTATTGGCGCATAGCAGCCCGTTGTGCACCAGCGCAGGGGAAAAAGACAGGAATCTGCTGTATCTGCTAGATACTGCAGATTCCTGCCCTTTTCTTTTGCCATTGGGCAGAGCAGCAGGAAGGCCTGCGGGGCTGCCCTATGGCAAAACCTCATAAATGAGGCCTTATATATGTAAGTAGCAGTCATTCATTCACAAGTAGGCGTTACATCTACGGATTTAGACCAAACACCCATCACGAGGATGGCGCTTTATAAAGGTATTTGGGATGCATGGGATTGGTGCGGCATCGTTTGACGAATGATTGAGCTTCATTCAGAATTTATTTTTGGGCAGTGACTGTGCATAGAGTTGTGACCATTCAGATTTGAAATTGTCTCCTATGCAGATGACAACCAGCAGATTATTGCCACCTCAGACCACACTCCCAAAACTCATGCTAATTTCACCTTTTACATGCTTCAGTTCGACAACTGCACAAAAACCAAGGGCCAGATGTACGACAGATTTTTGCATGCGCAAATGGGTTTAAGACCGTTTGCGCATGCAAAAAACCTGTGGCCCTTGTACTAACCCTATTTTGCGAGTCGCTAATTAAATAGCGACCCGCAAAATAGGGTTAGCGACTCGCTACCAGGAAGGGACCTTCCGAGGGCGTCCCTTCCTAATAGCGAGTTTGAACCCTATGTAAGAATGTTTTGCGACCACAATTGCAGTCGCAAAACACTGGCAGTTTACCACCCTCTTCAAGAGGGTGGTAAACCATTTGCAAACGGGAAGGGGACCCCTTCCCCTGTTTGTGAATGGGTGCGCAAACATTTTTTCAGAGCAGGCAGTGGTCCCAGGGACCACTACCTGCCCTTAAAAAATGAAACAAAAACGTTTCATTTTTTTTTTTTTAAATGCATCCCGTTTTTCTTTAAGGAAAACAGGCTGCATTTAAAAAAAAAACTGCTTTATTTAAAAGCAGTCCCAGACATGGAGGTCTGCTGACCCCAGCAGGCCACCATCCCTGGGAGCGCCAGCCACTCCCAACGGGGTCGCAAATTGCGACAGCCTCATTAATATGCATGAGGCATGCAATTTGCGACCCCATTGGGAATCGCAAACAGTGTCTCAGACACTGTTGTACATTGGCAATTGCGACTCACAAATTGCGACTCGCAATTTGGTGCAATTTGCGAGTCGCAATTGCAAATGGTCGTACATCTGGCCCCAAATGCCTTACATTGAATACCGGCCAAACTGAAGTAATTCGGTTTGGAAAGTCAGTAGCCTTTTAGTCAGAAGGCTGGTGGACCAAAGAGCTGGTAGACAGTGAGCAGCTTCCCAATTGTGGGAGAATCTTAGACAGTCCTTGATAAAAACTCCCTGATGGCAGATGAAGTTACCTCTGTGTCAGCACGTTGCTTTGGCATCTTGAAGACGCTATGCAAGATTTCACTTGGCTTCCTAGTGAAACATTTAAGAGGTTAATCCAAGCTGTGGTTGCCGGTCGATTGGACTACGCTAATGCCTTCTATGTGCGGATTTCCAAGTACATGATGAAAAGATCCCAAATTGTGCAAAATACGGATGTCTGGATTGTAAGGAAATTCCCTGATCCAACACCCGTGTCCTCACACCCTAAGGGTCTTCAGTGGCTACCCAGATAGACACTAGCTGTATTCTAGCTCCTTCGTCATGTCCATAAAGCTCTTCACAACACTGGCCAGAGCTATTTAAATAGGAGGATTTCTTTCCTTCAGCCCTCTTGATTGCTAGGATTCTTCATCCAATGTTTGACAGTTACTTCCTGAAGCTGTCACTCTCCCTTTCTCTTTATGGCTGACAAGTAACTTCCTGATCTTCAAAAAGAGGTTAAAAACTTGGCTGTTCTAGTCCTACCTCTTGCCCTTCTTCTTTACACTGGTCTATCCAGCCAGCATGGTTCTCATAGCTCCAGGATACTCTTTCAGGGTGATAGAGCACTTTAAAGCCCACAAAACACAACAGACGTAACATAACAATCTTAGGGGCATATCTACAAGGGCTTTATCTCCGCTTTTTTGGCTTCTAAAGCCAAAAAGCGGAGATAAAATCATCGACCTATTAACAAGAGGGTGCTAACATGCATTGGCGCATGTTAGCACCCTTTACTCGACGTCCCCCTTTGCATCTCTAATGAGATGCAAAGTGGGCGTCACTGGGCAGTACAACCTTGTAAATATCGCTGATGTGCACATCGCGATATTTACAAGGCTAGCTAACGCATTTTAGCAGACGTTAGTTTTGGGCGAAAACTACTGTTTTCGCCGAAAACTAACGTCTGCTAAAATGCAGACTTAGGCATACCTATTATGGGGGTGGATTGTGCTGATACGACCACAGGGTCGTATCAGCAAGGTTATCGCCGTTCTGCAGGGAACATCGCTGGAAAACCAGCGATGTTCCCTGCAAAACGGCGATTTCCCCCGCTATCGCTGGTAATTATATCGCCCTGGGGAAAAGCATTGTAGATAACGCGCTACCAGGGCGATATAATCAAGCGATAGACGGCGATAAGTAGAAAAGCGATAAGCGCGCTTTGTGTTGACTTATCGCCGTCCTCGTAGATATGCCCCTTAGATTCAAACTAGAAAGGGAGGCTTCGGTGAAATTGCTGGTCATTATTGTAATATCCATATTCTTCTTTCACCTTAAGATCCTCTGCTGTACTCTGAAAGTAACGAAAAGCACCGCGAAGCACTGCTTTGCATTCCTAAGCACCAAGGGGGCATCACATGAGTGGCACACAGGCGTTCCCATGCATCACCCATGCCTTTTGACACAAAATCCTATCTACAAACAATAGTAGAGAGGGTTTAGCGCTAGAAGTTAACGGCATTTGAAAGGAGGCGCTAAAAGGAGAAATATTTTCATTTCTCCTTTCTTTTTTGACTTTGCATGCGTGCTGGACTGTACAGCACGCATGCAAAGTAGGAACAGTTTGCCTAAGCATAGTATTTTGTACTGGAAGAGGACCACTCATGCACTCAGGCACACATCCTTGCACTATGGCCCGAAGGTGTGTGCCTGGCGCACGGTGGCTAAAATCTGCGCCGGCGCTAGTGAGGGGGAGGAGAGAGCCATATCTCTGTAAATATGGCGCTCTCCTGCCTCCTTCATGTCAAGCAACGCAGCACAACATTTTTGGCTGCTGTGCTGCCCTGCGTTCAGTGACTATTTTGAAAATCTGGGTCCTAGAGTGTAGATCACTAAACACTCCCCTAACTGTAAAAATCATTTGCAATGCAATAGGTCTCGCTTTTACGAGAGTTTGAGCTATTGGCATTGTCTTTTATTTATGTGTTGTTTTTAAAACAGATAAATAAAAGGCATTGTCATTTACAATGCCAATAGCTTAAACTCTCTCAAATGCGAGACCTATTGCATTGCAAATGCGTCCGTGCTTTACATTTTTTTTAAAAGCAGTTGGAGAGAGCGTTTTCTGCTTGCGACAGAGAGTCGGTGGTCCCGCCCGGGAAATTACGATCGGACCGCTGCGGAGGCGGTCGGAAACATTCCTTGTAGTATTGAAGCTTGTGCTGCGGCCCGAAAAAGGGCTGCAGCACAAGCCTCACTGCTTCACAGGCACAGGCATGTTTGTGAACATCCCTGCACCATGTGGCAGGCACCAAGTGGTGCCTGCCACTCGGTGCAGGGATGTTTAGGTGGGCACCATAGGTGGCCCCCAGACCCCATACCGGAGGGCCAGTGGGGAAGGGGCCCTCTATAGATCCCAAAGTCACTTTCCGCCTGACTTTTCATGGCGGGTTTACCGCATGAAACGGCTGGTGGAAAGGGACATTGTAATCCCTATGTCGGTGCCTGAGCAGGCACCGCCATTATTGTAGGGATTGCAGTCCCTCCGACGGCAGATACGTGGCGATCTGTCTCTCTGCCAGCCCATCATCTTCCCGCCACCGACGGCCTTAAAGTGGCGGTCCCACCGCCATCGTAATCAGGACCATGGAGTTTAGAGAAAAATGGCTTTATATTTAAAGCTGATATTTCAGTGATAATGTGTTGCTAGGGAGACTTATTTAGGGGTGGGCAGAGTTGGCGTAGCGCCACTACGTGGAGTTCCACGGAGTTATGGAAATGATCTGTGGAACAGGAGCCCACGTCCTGCGGCCAGCCGAGGGTCCGTGTGCCCGGGACGGGGGTCTCTTGTGCCTGGGCAGGCTCACAGATCTCCCCGGCCTGGCTGGGTTGAGAAGCAGGGACCGGGTCTGGGGCCTGGGTTTCGGGCAGTGCCTGGGGTGTGGGAGCCCCCGTCCTGCGGCCTGCAAAGGGTCCATCTGCCCGGGACAAGGGTCCCTGGTGCAGAGCTCCCGAGCCCTCCAAAGGGCAAGCGGGAGCCCTCCGGTGAAGGCTCGGGCAGGCAGATTGGCGTCCTTCGGGCCCGGCCATCTGGTCGCGCCTTTCCCCTCGGCCATCTGGTTGTGCGCAATTCTTTCCAATGGGGTGACCAGATGGCTGGGCTGCCCTGGAAGTCCCGATAAGGGCTCGTTTGCCTCCCCGATCCCAGCAAGGGCTCCAGGAGGTCGGCGGCCCCGTGCCCTGGGTCCCCTCCGTCACTCGTGCGAACGGGTTACCAGAAAGAAGGGTTGCTTTCCTCCGGATTACTAGGGGCAGGGTATGCCGGAACCGCCCCCCCGGGCTGGCGGTTCTCAGCCAGGGACCAGATGGGCTATGCCCAGACAACACCTCCCCACCATCCGGGGCTCCCTCCTTCGGCCCGCGGCGTGGCAAAGTGCCCGGGACGGGCTCCATCGGTCCTGGGCAGTCCTCCCCCGGGTGTCCGGGCCCGAGAGCTCCTGCGGGCCTCCCCTTGCCTGAGGCCCAGCTGGGTTCTCCGAGCCCCCGGGACGCGGAGCCCCCGAGCCCTGCAAGGGCAGGCGGGACCCCTACCACGAAGGCTCAGGGCGGGCAGATGGGCATCCTTCGGTCCCGGCCATCTGATTGCGCCTTTTGCCCTCGGCCATCTGGTCGCGCGCAATGCTTTACAATGGGGCGACCAGATGGCCGGGCCGGCTTGGAAGTCCCAATGAGGGCTCATTTGCCTCCCCGATCCCAGCCAGGGCTCCAGGAGGTCGGGCGCGTCTGCGCCTAGGGTCCCCTAAGTCTCGCGGTGGGCACGGGTTCCCAGAAAAGGGGGTAGCTTTCCTCCGGATTACTAGGGGCAGGCAGTTCTCAGCTGGGGACCAGATGGGCTATGCCCGGACAACACCTCCCCACCGTCCGGGGCTCCCTCCTCCGGCCCACCGCGTGGCAATGTGCCCGGGATGGGCTCCATCGGGCCCCGGCCGGTCCTCCCTTGGGTGTCCGGGCCCGAGAGCTCCCCCGGGCCCCCCGTGCCTGAGGCCCAGCCGGGGTCTCCGAGCCCCCGGGAAGCAGAGCCCCCGAGCCCTCCAGAGGGCAGGCGGGAGCCCTCCCGCGAAGGCTCTGGGCGGGCAGATGGGCGTTCTTCGGGCCCGGCCATCTGCTCGCGCCTTTCCCCTCGGCCATCTGGTCATGCGCAATGCTTTCCAATGGGGCGACTACATGGCCGGGCTGCCCTGGAAGTCCCGATGAGGGCTCATTTGCCTCCCCTATCCCAGCCAGGGCTCCAGGAGGTCGGGCGCGTCCTCGCCTAGGGTCCCCTAAGTCTTGCGGTGCGCACGGGTTACCAGAAAGAGGGGTAGCTTTCCTCCGGATTACTAGGGGCAGGGTATGCCAGAACCCCTCTCTGGCTGGCGGTTCTCAGCTGGGGACCAGATGGACTATGCCCGGACAACACCTCCCCACTGTCCGGGGATCCCTCCTCCGGCCCGCGGCGTGGCAAAGTGCCCGGGACGTGCTCCATCTGTCCTGGGCCATCCTCCCCCGGGCGTCCGGGCCCGAGAGCTCCTGCGGGCCTCCCCGTGCCTGAGGCCCAGCTGGGTTCTCCAAGCCCCCGGGACGCTGAGCCCCCGAGCCCTGCAAGGGCAGGCGGGACCCCTACCGCGAAGGCTCGGGGCGGGCAGATGGGCATCCTTCGGTCCCGGCCATCTGATCGCGCCTTTTACCCTCGGCCATCTGGTCACGCGCATTGCTTTCCAATGGGGCGACCAGATGGCCGGGCTGCCCTGGAAGTCCCGGTGAGGGCTCATTTGCCTCCCCGATCCCAGCCAGGGCTCCAGGAGGTCGGGCGCATCCGCGCCTAGGGTCCCCTAAGTCTTGTGGTGCGCACGGGTTACCAGAAAGGGGGGTAGTTTCCTCCAGATTACTAGGGGCAGGGTATGCCGGAACCCCTCTCGGGCTGGCGGTTCTCAGCCGGGGACCAGATGGGCTATGCCCGGACAACACCTCCCCACCGTCCGGGGCTCCCTCCTCCGGCCGGCCGCGTGGCAAAGTGCCCAGGACGGGCTCCATCGGGCCCCGGCTGGTCCTCCCTTGGGCGTCCGGGCCCAAGAGCTCCTGCGGGCCTCCCCGTGCCTGAGGCCCAGCTGGGTTCTCCGAGCCCCCGGGACACGGAGCCCCCGAGCCCTGCAAGGGCAGGCGGGACCCCTACCGCGAAGGCTCGGGCGGGTAGATGGGCATCCTTCGGTCCCGGCCATCTGATCGCGCGTTTTCCCCTCGGCCATCTGGTCGCGCGCAATGCTTTCCAATGGGGCGACCAGATGGCCTGGCTGCCCTGGAAGTCCCGATGAGGGCTCATTTGCCTCCCCGATCCCAGCCAAGGCTCCAGGAGGTCAGGCGCGTCCGTGCCTAGGGTCCCCTAAGTCTCGCGGTGCGCACAGGTTACCAGAAAGGGGGGTAGCTTTCCTCCGGATTACTAGTTTCAAGTTTCTTTATTTTTGCATAGTTAACTAAAACCATTGCAATATTAACACTTAAAAGAATAAAAAAAAATAACCAAACATTCAGTGTGATTTCATCCACCATTACTGCCTGTTTAGGCACTGGAATTATAAAACGACAATCTTCTAGTAAAACCAGTTAAAACCCAGAGATAGGGAAAGTTCCTTACAGTCTAAAATCAAAATTGATAATGGTGGTATTAATAAATGTCCTTAATTCGCTGGGTTCTCCCAGAAGTAGGAAAGATACCTTTCCGTCTAAAATCTGAATTAATGATAATGATATTAGTAAATGACCTTAGTTCGCTGAGTGCAACAGTCACAGATTTTATTCTCCCGCCGTGCTTGTCCATTGACCAATATCGTGTTCTCTTAAGGTCGGCCTGCGGCTTCAAAGCATTACGATTGATATTTCAAGCTTACGTTATTTTGGGCATTTTTTTTCCTGCCAGTGTAAGGAATTTTACAAATCTGCAATTCAATTGTGTGTTTTCCGGGTTTAAGCAGGCTAGCACTGCTTGTCTCCTGGTGCGGGTGCCTTTCTGCTTGAGTGGTGCTTTTAGGAGCTGTCGCCGTTCTTGATGCAGTTCCTTGCATGAACAGATTAGATGTAAGATATCTCCTTGCTTGGTGTTACACAGCCTACACGTATCTTGTACTGTTGTCCTCAACCATGGTGGAAGATGCTGAGCACATGGAAAAATCCCCAATCTGTGCCTTAGAAAGTTCATTTTTATGGCTTTAGGATATCCCTGGTTGAAGAATGCTTGTGCGGCGAGTGATTTGTAGGAGTTCAAAGTCATCCAGGCATGAGATCTCTTTGAAAAGCTAGCCTTGTCCTCCACCAAGGAAATTTGTTTTATGGACTTCCAGACTAGTTTTTTGAAGGTTAAATTACCGAGTTGCGTATCCCAGAGTCCCATAAGTTGGGTAGTTTCCAGGGCCAGCTGAAGGTAATTTCTAGCTTGGGAGTGCTCCCTATGCTGCATGTCATGCCACAGCAGATGATTTAGTGTGTTTGTAGTGGCGCTTCTTATCTTATGCCAGCAGATGCTGTAAGAGCCGTACCTAGCTAAGACTTGTTGTAGTAGACCGAACTCTAACCTTATTTGAGCAGGTGATGTATAGGGCGGTAGGCTGAACATTGTTCTGTAAGCTTTGACCTGTGTGTTGTCCAGATCCTTAGCGTCTCTTCCCCTCGTTGCCTCTCTGCCATAGGCGATCGAGGGGAGAAGTTTGGCCTGGACTACCTTCAGCAGCAGGGTCAGAGTCGGCCCCATCAATTTATTTGCAAGGTTTTTCATCGATAGGGTTATCAGCAGGCCTTTCCTTCTTATTTCCTCTTTCTGGCGCTTGAACGACCCTTCCTTGTCGATTGTGACTCCTAGATACTTGTACTCATGAGCTGGGTCAAGTTTAGTGCCACCCAGGAACCAGTGTCTCTGCAGGTTTTTTTTTTTTGTTATTTATTGACATCATCCAAGTCTTACTCAGATTTATTTTTAAGTTGTTTTCTATAGCATAGTTCTGCATTTCCGTCAGTAAATGTTGGAGACCAACGTAAGTGTGACTAAGCAGAACTACGTCATCTGCATACATGAGATTGGTTAATGTTTTCCCTCCTATTTTGGGTGAATGGGAGTTACAGGCATCGAGCGCCTTCGGGAGGTCGGCCATGAATAGATTGAACAGGGTTGGTGCGAGCACACAGCCCTGTTTCAGTCCTTTTGTTGTGGGAACGTTCGAGGAGAGGTGGGTGCCACCACCTAATTTCACCTGCACCCAGGTATCTGTGTGTAGAAGCGACAGAATGTTTAGAATGGGCTCTGGTATGCCCCATTTCGCCAGTTTCCCCACAGTCTGCCCCTCTCTACATTGTCGAATGCAGCGCTAAAGTCAATGTAACATAGGTGTAAAGGCAATTTAGAGATTTTTGCTGCGTCAATCAGTAGAGAGATTGTGAGGATGTTTGTTGTTGTGCTGGCCATTTTGCGAAAACCAGTTTGGTTCAACGGTAGTATATGATTCGCCTCAGCCCAGGATGTGAGCTCCTCTAGTATGATGCCCGCAAAGTATTTTGCTTCATTATCTATCAGAGCTACTAGGCGGTAGTTGTTAGGCTCGGCCTTATCTCCTTTTTTGTGGATTGGCACAATTGTCGAGCCCTTCCAAGATTCCGGTATTCTGTTTAGCAGCCTGACTTCCAAAAAGAGAGGTTGTAGAATGTCAGCCCAATCCTCTGACTTTGCTTTGAACATTGCAGGTGGAATGCCATTCGGTCCCGGAGCCCCTTCTTTCCTCCCTTTAGCAATCTGCTTTTTAATTTGGAGTGGCAGGGTGCTGCTAGCTGCGCTTAATGATATATTTCCTGTAGCTGGTAGCTTCTGCTCTTTCGTCTCAGTAGTGCATGCTCCAGCTTGTTCTTCTTGTATCCAGCTGTTAAGAGTTTGTGCTCCGGCGCTTCCCGTTTGATTATTAAAGTGAGTAGAGAGGAATATTACCCAATTTGCTTCACTGATGTTTGACGCGATGCCCTCATGTTGAGGGTTGATTATCCCGTTCACGGTTTTCCAGAAGCGGGCGCTGTCCTTGCAATTTGTATCATGTAGGAGTTTTGCCCAGGTTGCGTTCTCTTGGTCTCTGCTAATGTTCCATTTCAGTTTTTTCAGTGATGCCCTTTGGTCCTTCAAGAGGAATCGTGCGCTGTCATTTCCTGGGAGTCTTCTCAGCATACGTAGAGTTGTATTTATTGATTTTTTGAGGGACTTAAGCTGTGTTCTTTGATTTTTCGGAATTCTATTTTTTTTATATTGTTTCTGGAAGTTTTCTTTTGTGGGGAATTTAACTGCGTGTTGTTCTAATAGTGTAGCAGTGAACTGTCCCCAATGGGCAATTTGATCTTCTTGACTGAGAACTTGAGTTCTATAAAGTTGAATTGCAGCTTCCGCCTGAAAATTTATGTTGTTTATTGTACATTTGATCCTTCTTAGGTTGTAGGTGAAAATAGGCCCCAAGGTTGAGTCTGGCCTAATGGATCTAGGTGCGGTGGCTGTTAACTGAAGTTCCTGAGGGCGATGGTCGCTGTCGCCCTTGTCCCCCATTCTGAACCCAAGGATGTGTGGGAACAGAGAGAGGCTTACAAAGGTGTAGTCCAGTATGGAACTTGTTGTTGCAGAATAAAATGAATCGACTGGGGGTGAGTCGTCCGGGAATATTCCATTTACTGCTCGGAGGTTTAGGTGCTCTATGTCGTCGAGAAGACCGCTTTTGCAGCATTTTTTTCTTCCATGCAGTGGAGCACATTGTGTGGGAATATTGTAGATGCCGTTATGAATAGATGCCTCCTCACCATCAGCTGATCCAATAAGATTTTGGTTTAGGTCCCCAGCCAGGATAAACATCGGTTTTTCCATCTCTGTAGCATACATAGCCACTTGATCAGTGAGTTTTTTTGAGTCTTTTGCTTTGCGTTTGGGATGAACGTACGAGTTGATTAGGCACACCTCCATTTCTTCGCCCTGGAGGGAGATAGTGATTGTGACTGCTATTGTTGCAGTTGACATCGAGCCCATGGGGTTTGCTGAAGGTATACTCATCGTAGAAACGTAAGTGGCCAGCCCCCCTGAGGGATGACCAAACCTGCCGGTCCTTGTTGCTGATGTAGTAAAGCACATGTAGCCCTGAATGTGCTGAGTATCCGTGAGCCAAGTTTCTTGCAGCAAGATTATGTCAAAAGATCTAATATAGCTCAGGAAATCTGGGTCGTCTATTTTTGTTGCTAAGCCATTGATATTCCAAGAGCATAGTCTAAGAGGGATCCCCTTTGCCCTGCTGTGGGCTTCATCCTGTAAGTAGAGTCAGTCATCCTCTGTGTGTATGATTATAGTGCGGGATATTGCTCCCCTGTTAAAATCTTGGCTTGTGAAGGCGGGTACCCTCCGTGGTGTTTCTTGTTGATCCCTCTGACTGCTAACACTCGATTGTCGGGATCTGCCCCGAGCACCTCTGAGTACACAGTTTGAGTGTACGTGGTGTGTTATCAGTCCAGGGCTTGCGTTGTTTAATAGTGGAAATGGATAGGCTGGTTTTTGGTAAGGGGTGATGTCAATGCCCCATTTGTGAAATATATCCAGTTTTGCTAGGATTGACTCTGCAATTTTGCTTGTAATCCAAGTTGTCTTTGTGGCCTCTGGTCTTTGAGGGTTGGCGGTATGTATGAACTCTATGGAGAGTAGATCCTCTGACCTGATGCTGGCAAGATTTGGAATTGCCTTCATTAATCTTAATATATTACCTCGGTTTAGCGTATCCTGATGGCCCTTAGAAGTGTATAAGGGGTAGAATACCAGAGCCTCTATTTCTTGCTGCCTGGTACTTGGTGTTTTTGTTGCCGGCTGATGTTGGTTTGCTTTGGCCGTCGGTGCAGGTTGATGTATGAAGCTGGTTTCTTCTTTAGGCTGGGTTTTCGCTTGGTTGCTTGATACTTCTACCATAGAGTACCTTGGATTTACCTTAGGTGTTGTTAACTTTGGGAATGTTTGTTTTGTGTCTTGAGCCCTGTCCTGAGGCCCTTTGTCCGGGAACCTCCAGCTGGGGCAATCATTGAGTGATATAATAGGCCATTTAGACTCTCTGAGTAGTGGCTCCTGGTTTGAGCTGTCTATCTTTCCAGTGCATTCTCTTCTGGGCCCGTTGTTTGAGATCATGTTGGTAACTTTTTTCTTTATTTCAGTTGGCCTTGGGGCCTCCGAAATACCCTCCTCTCCCCTTGGCTGTTGAAGGTGTGCAGGTTTATTGGAAAAGACCCCTAACTCTCTCCTCGGGTCTTGGCAGTATGTTAGTTGTTGACTATAGCCTCCAGCTGGATTAGATATTAACGAGATGGTTGTAATACCTTGTCTATTTTCTTCTGTGTGTTCTGTGCTTGCCCTAGGTCGGGATCCTTGTCCATTTTCTTCTCCAGTTTCCATGTGTGCCAAAGCTGCAGGTGACTGTGTTGGGGCACTTCCTTGCTCCGGAGAGTTTTTTGGGATGGTTGGAGACAGTTGTGCTTGATCTAGAGTGCTCGGATCGCCTGAATTTATATCCTGTTTGTTGTGGGAACCTGAGAAGATTGGGAAATAAGCTATTACATTTGTGGGGGGCTTTTGCTTACGTCCTTTCCTCTTCTGTTGGCGGCGTTGTTTAGCATTTAGTTTTGGTGATCCTCCATTACCAGGCCCTTCTAACATGTCAATGTTCGCATTGGAGTTGCCTGTATGTGTTTTACTATTTGGCTGTCCGTTGATTATTCCCTCCACGTTGTTGGAATTGTCCTGGCCTTTTGTTGTAATTCCCGCTGTTGCGCCTTTGAGATCCTTTAGCATGCTGCTTAACATTAAAGGCAAGGTGGATAACTTGTCGACTATTTGCTCGCAGTTGCAGCTAAGATGTGTGTCGGATTGTGCTCTTTTTATCAAGCCATTCAGGTTTCCCAATTTCTCGTCGATGCCTGCTGTGAAGACTGCCAATGTGTTCAGTAATGTCAGCTCGATCTCCATCTTTTCTGACTGAAATTGCAGTGCTTCAACGGCCAGTTGTATTGTATTTAGTAAGGAAGACCAGGTGCCAGCTATTTGTTCCTTTGTTTGCGCGCTCTCCTTTGCATCATTTTTGGTCTTGTTTATACGAAGTGGATTCCGGAGAGACTCATGGGTCGGGTGCTCCCTTTGTGCCTGATCTGGTGAGTAGGTGGCAAGCATGTCTTCCCATTCTTGTGTGTTTAGGTAGGAAATAATTGCCCTCCCATCCTCTTTCTGCTTTGGGTCCGAGATCCCTGCACTTGGTCCTCCTTGTTGAGCCAGCGGGCTCCCTTGGGCAAAGAGTAGCGGGGTTGTTGGAGATTTTGTGTTTGTTGAAAGGGTTGTTTGGATCGGGGTGCTGTGAATACTGGTTGTCATGTTCGTTATGGGGCTAAGGTTAGTTTCTATAATTTGTTCCCCATTTCCTCTCCTTGTGGCTTCTGTATTCTCGCTCACATCCTTGGTTTTTCTGGTTGCACAGTCCCCATCCCTGACGCCAGATTGTAGTGGTGGTACAGAGGATATTTGGGTCTTGTATTCCATGGTTGGAGTCCCCTGTATGTAGCCCTCTTGGCTTATTTTTTATTGGTGAGAGCCCTGAAAGCACGGGTGCTCCTGCGAGGACCACAGGGGATGTGCTGCCTGCTGCTTGCGCCCCCGTTAAGTGCGTTGGAGATTGAGGCTTGATTTGTGGTTGCTGGCCTTGTTGTTGAGCTGCCCTGCTTCGTCTGAGGGCGATGTACTTGGGGCAGGTGCTTGCAGCTGTATTGGTAGCAGTGGAGATTGCAGGCCTTTGAGAGTTGTGTTGCTGGAATAAAGGACTGAGCCTGCATCCCTTAGGAAGTTAAACTTTGTATACATTTTGGGTTGATTAGAGCATGTAGCTTTAGTAAGTCCTGTCTGTGTTATTGTCTCACTTTGGTCCTGGTCTGTTTCAATGAGTAGTGATTCAGCACTGTGCTGAGCGTTGGGGTTCTGTTTCTTTCCTTTTCTCCCCACTGTCCTGGGTGGCATGGCCGTTCTGGTTCTTCCTGACCTCATTAGCCTGATTGAGTTTGAGTATGAGGGAGCAGATCAGCAGCTGTGTCCAACAGGACAGAGTAGTGTAGTGGCTTGTCTGGTTGTTCTGCGTTATACTGTTGGGCGTTGTGTGCTCTCCTGCACGTTGTCCCGAGTGGCGTCCCACCTCACTTCAGACTGCGTTTCGTTGTTTCCGGTTGTGGCCGACTCCTTGCTGCAGCAATGTGACCCCACTGCTGCTGCGCTGCTATAGCGCTTTAGCACGACCTCTGTTGCGCTGTGGCACGTCCTTTGTCGTTGGCCGTTGCCCTGTCCCTGTCCTGTTCCTGTGGACACTGCTGGGCACTGCTGGAGGTTGAGTGTGCTATGGGGTGGCCAGTGTCCCCTATGGAGCGATATGCACGGGGGGCTGTGTGAGGGGGAGGATGGCGAGTGGATTCAGCAAGCTAAGCATGCGACTCGCTGGCTGCGCTGGCTGTTTGGCTGACTGTGCCAGCATCCTGTGCGCCAGGGACTTGCTCCGCTATGCTATGCTGTACGTTCACTGCACCAGCACCCGCCCCTGCACCCTGCCCCTGCCCTTGGACCCACTTCTGCTGCGTGCTCTGTACTCACTGCCACTCACTTCTGGTGCGGCTCTGCCTGGATCTGGTGGTCTGGTTATCTTCAGCAGAGCTCCAGCCGGGCACCAAACGACACTCCTGGCTCTCCAGCTCCAGGTCCTGCTTGGACCGTAGAGGGTGCCACACGGGGGCTAGAAGGGCACCAGAAAGGAGCTCAGCTGCCTCGCAGCTGATGCCTGGTGCCTGCTCCTCTTCGCTCCCTGATACCTGCTCCTCTCTGCTCCGTTGCCCTGGGCCCTGGAATCTGCCCTCTGTGCACCAGCCACGGAGCACACTCCAACCACGACCCAGCTGAAACAGGCTCGGTGCTCAGGTGCACAGGAGGAGCAGGAGGAGTAGTGGAGTGGTGGAGCGGCGGTGTTAGCAGCGCTGGGCTGGAGGGCAAGCTGTTTGGAGTGCGAGAGGGTCGCGGGAGACCGCGGAGGTCTCGAAAGCGGGTGCCGGCTATGGTAGTAACTGTCCTTACTGGCCGCCGGTTGCTGGTTGCTTGTTACCGATCCTCAGGGTCCTCAGGGTCGCGATTACCAGCCTCAATTACAGGCCTCGGGAGCCGCTGCGGCAGCAGCCTCTCTCCTCCACAAAATTGGCGCGTGTGGCGCGATGTAACGGCGAGTCAGCGTAAAACCAGGACTGGAATCGCCAGCAGCAGAAAAAGGTTGTGCACCTCCTGAAGTCCACAATAGGGATTACTAGGGGCAGGGTATGCCGGAACCCCTCTCGGGCTGGCGGTTCTCAGCCGGGGACCAGATGGGCTATGCCTGGACAACACCTCCCCACCGTCTGGGGCTCCCTCCTCCGGCCCGCGGCGTGGCAAGTGCCCGGGACGTGCTCCATCGGTCCTGGGCAGTCCTCCCCCGGGCGTCCGGGCCAAAGAGCTCCTGCCGGCCTCCCCGTGCCTGAGGCCCAGCTGGGTTCTCTGAGCCCCCGGGAAGCGGAGCCCCCGAGCCCTGCAAGGGCAGGCGGGACCCCTCCCGCGAAGGCTCGGGGCGGGCAGATGGGTGTCTTTCGGGCCCGGCCATCTGGTCGCGCCTTTGCCCTCGGCCATCTGGTCGCACGCGCAATGCTTTCCAATGGGGCGACCAGATGGCCGGGCCGGCCTGGAAGTCCCGATGAGGGCTCATTTGCCTCCCCGATCCCAGCCAGGGCTCCAGGAGGTCGGGCGCTCGTCGCCTAGGGTCCCCTAAGTCTCGCGGTGCACACGGGTTACCAGAAAAGGGGGTACTCTTCCTCCGGATTACTAGGGACAGGGTACTCCAGAACCCCTCTGGAGTAACCCCTCTCGGCCTAGCGGTCCTCAGCTGGCAAATGACATTTTTCTTTTTTCTCCATACATCCTAGATGAACGATAAATAAAATTAAATTCTGAAAACCCTTGAATTCTTCTATCTGCACGTCTCACACTAGTAGTCAAATCAAAATCCCGCATACAATCTCTCTTTCCACAAATCCTAGCGCGACTTCTAACTGGTTATCCAATCAAAATCAGGCTCACACTCGTGATCTGACCAATGCCAGCGCGGCCTTTTCTGACGTCAGTTCTGCTCCTTACTACTGACCCCCTCCTTTACAAGGCTGCTTCTGTCACACGCCCGCTGTTTCAACCTATCCCAGCGCGGCTCTTTGTGAC